>JASAUF010000461.1:9520000-10813750 GCA_030180095.1 Magnolia changhungtana | reverse complement strand
CATCAGAATGTTGTCTGTTTGTTTGGCGTACAGTGAGAAAACTCTCTGTTTTCTCGCTAATTCGCAGGTCAAACCTTGTTTAACCCGGTTTTCGGTTTAGTTCACCACCGATGCACATGCATTGTGCACACTCTTGTTCGTTCTGGGGTCAACAGTGATGCTACTCCGTCCATTTATTTTGAGGGATTTTAATACCACTTGTTTTAAAGTTTAAGGGGTATATGGGCCTTAAGTGGGCCATATTAATAAAATATTCACCCCCGAAATTTAGTACTTTTTATCATAAATGGGAATGGGGGTGCTCTACTTTGTATTATTATTGAACATTCGTGTATATATATATACATATATATATATATGTATGTTCATAACCCTAAGTGTAGGGTTGCGATGTAGTAATAATCTCGGTAAGACCGAGGTCGAATCCATAAGGATTGAACCTTGTACGTAATTTAAAAGTAACCAGAATTAAAACTAGACGAATATGCAATCTAAATCAGGAGATTGTAAAGAATAATGGTGTATTGTTAAACTAGAACTTGTAAAATTCAAAGGTGGAATCCAAGGATCCACTTGTAGAGACCAGGGAGATCTATGCCTGATTCATAAACACGATTGGAATCAGAGTCCCATCTTCATCCAACTGGAAGATAATGAATTAAAACTAAAATATGAACTTCCTTTGATCTAGTTTTCAATAGATGAGAGGTATAAGAACTAGAAGTGATTCCATCACAAAAACATGCCCATAAGACAAAGCAAACAACAAAATTTAACCAATTCATAACCAATCTAAGAGATGTATGAACGTTAGGAAGGATTCCATCATCCAACCATGTCCATGAGACGATGGTGAACAACAGGGTTCATAATTTCATAATCATAATAATGAGAAAAATATGCTCAAATCTATAGCGAATCCATTGTAATTTAAGTCATAACAAACCATTAAAAACTAAAAGCATTCCTTCTAATCAAACTAGAATCAAAATCAGTCCAACTTAACATGAATTAAAGTCATAAAACACCCCATCATGCTACAAGCTTCACCTCTTAGCCCTAGCTAAGAGGTATAGCTAGCCATAGCCATGATTAACTAAAACCTGAAGGAAAGAAGAAAAAGAAACACTGAAGAAGAAGGAAAAAAAACACTAGAAACCGTCCACGGCCGACCTCCACGATCTCTCTCCCTCTCTCTCTCTCTCTCTCTCTCTCTCTCTCTCTCTCTCTCTCTCTCTCTCTACTCCTCCACGGCTTCATGTCTGGGTTGATGCCTCTGCACGTCTTTCTCTCACCTTTTTATAGCCTACATGAAGCGATGGAAGTCGGTGCTGGAGAGTAAGCGCGTAGCCCTTACGCACCTTGCGCAGTAGAAAATGCAAGAGAGTTGTGTTCAGATTGGTTTTCGAGACGCTGAATGTCTCGATCTCCGATTCAGACTTCATGGTGGGGTTCAAGGCCCCCTTTTTGAACTTTTGGACAGTTCAAATCATAGATTCGATCGTGATTGTGATCACACAATGGCCCACAGAGGCCATCAGCGTCCAGATGCACGTCCTTGTTCATTAACCTACGCTGAGATGCTCGGTGGGCCCCTAATATGCATCAAATGAGAAATTCACTCCATCCATTGGATTCGTGGTGAAATTTTAGTTAGGAATGGATAGTTTTGGTCGAATTTGGGGCGGCCCACAGTATCAGATCTTCCCACTGTCCATCTTCCGTTTGAAATAGTATTCTTGTGAGCACCTGCATGGATGTAGAAGGTCACCATGGTTATGGTCAACCCTAAGCTCTAGATCGAATGGACGGTCTGGATCGACCATTGGAGTCATGATGGTGGGGCACAATGCATGGTAACAGGATGCACGTCCACTTTTGCTTCATAGACAAGAGCCGGGACGGGTCAAACAACCTTTGACCAGTCCACTAGTTTGGTGCGCTTCGCACTCACATGCGTGTGTGTGCATTCAACCCAAGGTGGAGCCCATCATGATGTTTTGTGGTTAATCCACTCCGCCCATTCCTTTTCTTATCTAATTTAAGGGGTTGAGATCAAAATTGAAGCATATTCAGATATCAAGTGGGCCCCAGATCAGTGATTTATGGCTGATCTTGTCTACTGGACCACTTCCACAAAGATCCAATGGCTGAAATTTTACGTGTATGGTTACTTTATGATCCTCAAGCCAGATATGAGCCAAATGGATGGTGGGAACCTTGTGATCATGCATTCAGGACGATTTTCAAGCCTCTTTATCGTTAATTACTTAATTTTTTCGAATCTTTGGTGTGTGAATTCTTCAATCTCAATCCTCAAAGATCCGTCCCTTACCTTGATATTTTTTAGCATCAAATCCATGCCTTTAGTACCATTTTTCAATCCAAGCTCTTAAATTCACCTTGTAACACAAACATGATTAAAATAGAGCGTTAAGCATTATCTTATCCATAAAAGAAAGTAATAATTGGAGTCTAATATGCAATATTAGACCCTCAACATAATCCCCAACCAACATTTTGCTAGTCTCGAGCAAAGTATGCGAAAAATATTTTAAGAATTACAAGACAATTTCTATAAACTCGAGTGGTTTTTGAAAAACAATCTAAATAATACAATTCTAATATGCATTAATGTTGAGCATTACCTTCTCTTAAACTCAAGCACACGGTAAACTTCATGGTCAAGTTCAAAGTGTTAATCCATCAATTAGAACAATTCTAAACATTGAGTTCTATAGGTGTATAGTGTAACCTCGACTTATCGTCATTAAGAGTCCAATCGTCAATTTTCATGATAACATTTATAATCAAACAAAGCATTCCTAGATAACCCAACCTAAACTGAAACTCTCCCTTACAGTTCAGCCTTTTTATTCTTCCAGCTTTTAATTTTTCCATCAATGACTTCACACTGTGTAAACCTTTTTAAAAATCTTTAGTAGGTAGCCGTTTTCGAACACAACTGTTTTGTAGCTGGGTATTCTCTCTTCTTTTTTTTTTTCAATGAACATGATGAACAAATTCCCCAGGTTAGTTCCTTCCATGCTTAGTGATTACTAGGTTAATAATTCAATATCGAACTAAAACCTTAATGTGTAAGCTAGATGTGATATGTGAAATCATGACTCAATTAATATTTAAAACTTATAATAATAGATTATTAATTTGAACTTAACTATGAAATCTAACAGATAACTGAATCCAAGAGTCATAAATTACCAACATTACATATCTTATATTTCTAAATCAAAGATGGCCTTCAAAATCACTTCGAATTGACAAGAATTTCCTAAAAAAAAATTAAAAAATTTCACAATTTTTTTGCTCAAGACTAAGAAAATACTGATTAGGTAACCTAATCTCCCATCCCCAACCTAAAATCTACATTGTCCTCAATGTAAAAGATATAAGCATGCAATGCACATGAGACAACGAAAATAAAGGAGAATTGATGGAATGATAGTACCTGATGAAGGAGTTGTACGACTTTGTCCAAAGAGATCTCAGCGAGAAGGTGGGTTAGCATAAGAGTTAAACTAACAAAAATAAACTATCTTAGAACAACTGGAAAGTAAACTATCCTAATGGTATAAAGCCAACCATCCTAAAATGACAAAAAGTAAACTACCTTAGTCCTATGAAAGCAGTAACCTTGCCTATACCTACATCAGACTAGATATCAATCCTAGTACACAGGATCATTCAAAGGTATGGACATGTCCTCTGAATCAAAATTCTCAATAAATGGCTTTAATTGATGCTCATTTACTTTACACTCATTGCCATTGTCTAGATTCTGAATCTCTACAGCCCCATGGGGATAAACATTGATAACGATGAAAGGGTTGGTCCAACGAGATTGGAGCTTACCTAGAAAGAGATGTAACTGAGAATTATACAAAATGACCTTTTGACCTGACATGAATGATTTTCGAAGAATATGTTGGTCATAATATGCTTTCATCATGTCCTTGTAAATTCTCGAGTTCTCGTACGCATCGTTCCAGATTTTTTCAAGTTTATTTAACTAAAGTTTGCACAGTGAGCCAGCGTTGTCCAGATTGAAGTTCAGATTTTTTATCGCCCAGTAGGCTCTATGTTCCAACTCCACAGGCAAGTGGCAAGCCTTCACATAGACAAGTCTAAAGGTAGACATTCCAGTAGGGGTTTTAAATGCAGTACGGTAAGCCCATACGACATCAGTCAATTGAATTGACCAATCCTTATGGTCAAGGTTAACCATGTTTTCTAATATGTGTTTAATTTTCCTATTAGAAATCTCGGCTTGCCCACTTGTTTGTGGGTGGTATGGAGTGCTCACCTTATGCTAGATACCAAATTTCTTTATTAAATTCTTGAATGGTCGATTACAAAAACGTGAGCCCCCATCACTAATGATGGCTCGAGGCGTTCCAAACAGAGAAAGGATGTTCTCTTTTAAAAACTTAATGACCATTCAATGGTCATTGTTGTGGTATGAAATCGCTTCAACCCATTTGGTGACATACTCTACGGCGAGCAAAATATATAAATTTTCCAAGGATTGGGGGAATGGTCCCATGAAATCGATGCCCTAATAATCAAATGCTTTATGAAAAGAATGAGGTTCAATGACATCATATTTCGACGGGACAATGCTCCCAATTTCTAACAATGCTCACAAGCTTTGCAAAACTCATGAGTGTCCCTAAACATAGTGGGCCAATCAAAGTCACACTACAGAATCTTGGTCATGGTCTTTTTAGCAGAAAAGTGCCCACCACATGCTTGTGAGTGACAGAAGAAGATGACACTCTGATGCTCATCATCTAGCACACATCTCCTTAAGGTTTGGTCTAGGTAATATTTAAACAAATACAAATCATCTTAGAAGAATTTACGCACCTTGATGAAAAATTTCTTCTTATCTTGTGTAGTCCAATGTGTCGGCGTGAAACCTGTCGTGAGATAATTAGCAATATTAGCAAACCAAGGTGAATGGGAGACTTTGAACAATTGTTCATCAGGGAACATGTCATTGATATGTGTCGTCTCAGGGGAATTAGGGAGATCAAGGCAAGAAAGATGGTCATCCAGTATGTTCTCTACTCCCTTTTTATCTTTTTTTTCTAAATCAAATTTTTAGAGTAGGAGGACCCATCTTATTAGGCAGGGCTTAGCATCATTCTTAGAAAGAAGATACTTGAACGCCGCATGATCTATGTAAATAATGATCTTGGATCCGATCAAGTAGGACCTAAATTTGTCCAAAGTGAACACTATGGCTAAGAGTTCCTTTTCCATAGTCGAGTAGTTCACGTGGGCAGGATTTAGAGTTCTACTTGCATAATGAATAACATACGTCTTCTTTTCTTTTCTTTGGCCTAAAACCTCCCCAAGAGCATAGTCAGATGCGTCGCACATATGTTCAAAAGGAAAACTCCAGTTAGGTGGCTACATGATAGGTGCAGTAGTCAACATGCCCTTAAGCTTAGTAAAAGCTTCCTGGCATTGCTCAGTCCGCTCGTATGGTACATCCTTTTGAAGTATATTACATAAAGGACAAGAGAGGAGACTAAAGTCCTTTATGAATTTTCTGTAAAAACTGGCATATCCTAAGAAGGATCCCATGTCTCGTATGTTCTTAGGTGGAGGTAGGTTAGCGATAAGATCAATTTTTTCCTTATCTACCTCGATTCCTTTGGACGAGATGAAATGTCCAAGGACAATTCCCTTACGAACCATGAAATGACACTTCTCCCAATTGAGTACTAAATTCATTTCTTCACATCTTTTTAACAGACATTTAAGATTCTTTAAGCAATCGTTGAAAAATGGACCGATGACAGAGAAGTCGTCCATGAAGACCTCTAGATATTGCCCCACCATATCAAAAAAAATATTCATCATGCATCGCTGAAAAGTGACAGGGGTATTACATAGTACGAATGGCATCCTTCGGTAAGAAAAGGTGTCATAGAGATATGTAAATGTGGTCTTTTTTCTAATCTTCAAGGGCTATCTCTATCTGGTTGTAGCCGAATATCCATCAAGGAAACAATAATATGAATGACCAGCAAGCCTTTCTAAAATTTGATCGATGAAGGGCAAAGAAAAGTGGTCTTTCCTCGTGACGGTATTCAACTTCCTGTAGTCAATGCACATTCTCCAACTAATAGTAACTCTATTTGGCATGAGTTCATTATTGGTATTGGCTACGATGGTGATTCTGGACTTCTTAGGAACCACCCGAGTTGGACTCACCCATTGACTATCGAATATAGGATATATGATACCCACATCCAATAGTTTAAAAACCTCAGCTTTAACCACTTCCTTCATTTTGGATTTAATCTATGTTATGATTGCCAAGAGGTCTTCGCATTATCCTCAAGATAAATGCGGTGAGTACAAATCGAAGGGCCAATTCCCTTATGGTCCACACTTGTCCATCCGAGGGCTCCCTTATGCTCAATGAGAGTAGTTATGAGCATACTTTCCTGTTCTTGCTAAAGGTGGGAAGAAATCACCACTGCGTATGTCTCATCTTTACCTAAATAAACATATTTCAAATCAGAGGGCAAACGTTTTAGGTCAATCTTCAGTTGCTTGAGGTTAGACGTTAGAGGCACTTCATCAATTCGGGGCAACTCTTCAAATTGTGGTCTCAACTGGTTAATCTCAAGTATCGACATAGTATTAAGCATGGCACCCATCTCCCTAATCATATCATCATCAAAATCATGGGGTGGGCCAAGCACATCTCTAGAGGATCAGAGAATAAGGTCAAAGGTGTTTTATCTTCCACGAAAGAGTCAATCATGTTAATGTTGTGGAAATCATCATCATCCTTTAACCGTCTACCTGTGTTGAAAAAAATGTTTAACTCTAATGTCATATTCTCAAAAGACATACTCACAACTCCATTCATGCAATTGATGATTGCATTTGAAGTGGCAAGGAATGGGCGACCAAGAATGATGGGAATTTGAGTGCTCGTGTTACTGATGAGTTTCGTATCCAGGATGATAAAATCTACCGGGTAGTAGAATCTATTAACCTGGACTAACACATCCTCAATTATCCCTCTCGGTATACGAACTAAGCGATCAATAAGTTGTAATGTGGTTAGGGTTGGTTTCAATTCACCCAAACTTTAATTGAGTGGGCTTAGAAGTGGTGCTTGATTTTGGGTAAATGTCCTATGATTGTGAGTTTTCCGCAAGTCTGTCCAAGTAATCCCTCACATCATCGACATTTTTATTCATGAATTCCCCATTACACATTGTCTCAACCAATTGGCATATAGAAAAGGTGTGTAATGCGCCACATTTCAAAACCGTGTTGTGGGCATGAACTGACAAGATCCTTGAACCGCTCCCAATGTTGGAAGAATGTTTCATCCTCCTTTTGGGTGAAGTTCATGATTGACTTTCTAAGGGGGTTCGTTTAATGATGTGGATTTTTTTTGTGAACTCCCTTATCATATCATTCCATGTGCCAATAGATCTAGGACGTAGTGAATGCAACCACGTCTTAGCTTTCTCTTTCAAAGTAAATGGAAAGAGTTTCAGCCTGAGTATGTCTTCCGATACGTTTGGAAAATATAAAGTGGATATGATCTTATAAAACTCTTTTAGGTGCAAATATGGACTTTCAAATTCAAGTTCATGGAATTTTCGAAGGAGTTGGATCACCCCTGGCTTAATATCCATGTGTCCCATATTTTATAGAAAAACCATGCATGAGGGCATGCTCACCCTCGCCAGTTGTAAATAATCTCGTAAAGTACGAGGCAGGGGTGCTTGATGCACCTCATTCTCATCTTGGACTTCCCCAACCTGAGGTTGAGGTTGTCCCTCTGGTTGATTGGCCAGTTGATTTATGGCCATAACCTCAATTAAATCTGGGGATCTCGAGCAGTATCTAGTCATGCGATGGATAGTTAACCCCTCAACCAATCCTCATTCACTTAAAAGACATCGAGTGTTATCACAGACCCACTTGGGCATGAAACACTCTCAGCCCTCAATCTCAGATTCTAACCTAAACAAAAAAAAAAAAAGGAAATAAAAATCTAGAAAGAAAGAGAGAATAGTTGGAAAGAGGTTACCAAATTTGAAGTTCCTAATTGAAATCCTACAAAACCAAATTAAACAAGTCAATTTCTAAAAATAGGAATTCTAAAATTAGAAAGTTACTAAAATAGAAAGTAAACTAGTTTCTAAAAAGGGAAAATTTCTAAATATGAAAAATAGAAAGTTTCTAAAACTGATTAGGAAAGTTCTAAAACCTAGAATTAGAAAGCAAGTTAGTTTCTATAAATAAAAGAAAACCTAAAATTAGAAAGTTTTGAAAAATAGAAAATAAAACCCTAATCCTAAAGATAGAAAAATTAGAAAGAGATTACTAATTTAAAAAGTTTAAATCAGGGTCCTACAAAAGAGGAAAGTTAGGTTAGTTTCTAAAAATCAAACAGAAAACCTAAACCTAAAATTAGAAAGCCCTAATCTTAACCTAATTCTAAAACTAATTAATCTCAAAAAAATGTAACCGTCAGTCCCCGGTAACGGCGCCAAAAACTTGTTCACAACCCCAAGTGTAGGGTCGCGATGTAGTAATAATCTCGGTAAGACTGAGGTTGAATCCATAGGGACTGAACATTGTACGTAATCTGAAAGTAACCCGAACTAGAACTAGACGAAGATGCAATCTAACTCAGGAGAATGTAGAGAATAATGGTGAATTATTAAACTAAAACTTGTAAAATTCAAAGGTGGGAAATTAGGCTTTCCAAGGATCTACTTGTAGAGATCAGCGAGATCTATGCTTGATTCATAAACACAATTGGAATCAAAGTCCCATCTTCATCCAACTGGAAGATAATGAATTAAAACTCAAATATGAACTTCCTTTGATCTAGTTTTCAATAGATGAGAGGTATAAGGACTATAAGTGATTACATCACAAAACTATGCCCATGCAATAAAGCAAACAACAGAATTTAACCAATTCATAACCAATCTAAGAGATGTATGAATGTTAGGAATGATTTCATCATCCAACCATGTCCATGAGACGATGGTGAACAACAGGGTTCATAATTTCATAATCATAATAATGAGAAAAACATGCTCAAATCTATCGGAGATCCATTGTAATTTAAGTCACAACAAACCATTAAAAACTAAAAACATTCCTTGTAATCAAACTAAAATCATAATCAATTCAACTTAACATGAATCAAAGCCATAAAACACCCCATCATGCTACAAGCTTCACCTATTAGCCCTATCTAAGAGGTTTAGCTAGTCATAGCCTTGATTAACTAAAACCTGAAGGATAGAAGAAAAAGAAACAATGAAGAAGGGAAAAAAAACTACCAAAAACCGTCTAGGGCCGGCATCCACGATCTCTCTCTCTCTCTCTCTCTCTCTCTCTCTCTCTCTCTTCTCTTCCATGGCTTCATGTCTGGGTTGATGCCTCTACACGTCTCTCTCTCCTTTTATAGCCTACATGAGGCAGTGGAAGTCGGTCGGTGGCTAGAGAGAATGTGCGTAGCCCTTATGCACCTTACGCAACAGAAAACGTAAGAGAGCAGCGTTTGGATTGGTTTTCAAGATGGTGAACGCCTTGATCTCTGAAGTTTGCTCTGATTCAAACTTCATGGTGGGGTTCAAGGCCCCCATTTTGACCTTTTGGACGGTTCGAATCATAGATTTGACCATGATTGTGATCACACAATGGCCCACAGAAGCCGACAGCGTCTGGAGGCACGTCCTTGCGCATTAACCTGCGCTAAGATGCTCGGTGGGCCCCTGGTAAGCGTCAAAAGAGAAATCCACTCCATCCATTGGATTCGTGGTAAATTTTCAGTTAAGAATGGATGATTTTGCTCGAGTTTGGTGCAACCCACTGTATCAGATCTTCTCATCATCCATCTTGCATTTGAAATGGTATTCTTACGGGCACGTGCATGGATGTAGAAGGTCATTATGGTTATGGCCGACCCCAAGCTCGGGATCGAATGGACGGCCTGGATCGACCATCGGAGTCGTGATAGTGGGCCACAATGCATGGTAGCGGGACACACATCTGCTTTTGTTGCGTAAACGAGAGCTAGGTTGGGTCAAACGACCTTTGACCTGGCCTTTAGTCCAGTGTGAGGTGCACTCACGTGCGTGTGTGTGCATTCAACCCAAGGTGGAGCTCATTATGATGTTTTGTGGTCAATCCACTCTGCCCATTCCTTTTCGTATCTAATTTAAGGGGTTGAGACCAAAATTGAAGCATATCCAGATATCAGATGGGCCCTAAATCAGTGATTTATGGCTAATCTTGTCCATTGGACCACATCCACAAAGATCCAATGGCTGAAATTTTACGTGTACGGTTACTTTATGATCCTCGGGCCAGATATAAAGTTTCGAGCCAAATGGATGGTGGGAACCTTGTGATCTTGCATTCAGGACAATTTTTAGTCCTCTTTATCGTTAATTACTTGATTTTCTCAGATCTTCGGTGTGTGAATTCTTCAATCTCGGTCCCCTAAGATCCATCCCTTGCCTTGGTGATTTTTTAGTATAAATCCATGCCTTTAGCACCCTTTTTTAATCCAAGCTCTTAAATTCAGCTTGCAACACAAACACGATTGAAATAGAGCGTTAAGAATTATCATGTACGTAAAACCAAGTAATAACTGGGGTCTAATATGCAATATTTAACCCTCAATAATAAACATTTCTTTCTTCTTGTACAACTAATTATCGTAAATGGGGCTACTACTTCCAACCCCCTTAAAGTAAGTTTTATTCTTACCATCTATATTAGTCTTTGTTGAAGAGGTTGGGGTACTTTTCTTTCATTTCATCATCGCGTTCCCATGTTGCTTATTCTTTCTCGTGATGTGACCACAGAACATTTACTAGTGGGATAACTTTTGTTCGAATGATATGTTCCTTGCGATCGAGGATTAGTACGGGCTCTTCTACATAGGTAGCATTATCCCTTAGCTCTATTTTTCCCAGTTGATAACGTGGGATGGGTCTGGTTTGTACTTCTTTAGCATGGAGACATGAAAGACGTTGTGTACATTGGCCAGCTGAGGGGGTAGTGCAAGCCGGTAAGCTACCTTCCCTATTCTTTCTAGTATTTCAAATGGGACAATGTATCATGGTGTGAGTTCGCCCTTCTTCCATAAATGTGTCAAACCCTTCATAGGGGAGACATTTAGGAACACACTATTTCCTTCAAAGAATTTGAGGTTACGTCGTTGTATATCCGCGTAACTTTTCTATCTACTCTGGGCAGCTTGGAGATGCTTCCTTATCAAGTTGATTTTCTCGGAATTGACTCGGACTATTTCATGCCTCTGGGTGCCTTTCTCTCCCACTTTTGCCCAAAAGTGTGGAGTATGATAAGGGCGTCCATACAAGGCCTCGAATAGGACCATGTCAATGCTGGCCTAAAAGATGTTGTTATAGGCAAATTCAGCAAGGTGGACGTAGTCATCCCAACTACACTTGAAATCTAAGATGCAGGTTCTTAGCATGTCTTTGAGTACTTGTTTCACTCTTTCTATTTGTCCATCCGTTTGAGGGTCGAAAGCAGTTCTATGATTCAAGGATGTCCCTAACTCGGTTTGTAGTTTAGTCCAGAGATTTAAGGTGAAAGGAGAATCTCTGGCTGATATGATCGTAGTTGGGATCCCATGGAGTCATATTTCATGGTTTTTATAGATTTCTACCAACTCATTCATTGAAGCTGTGATCATCATGGGGATGAAGTGTGCGGATTTAGTTAGTCAGTCTACTACTACCCATATTGAATCATGATTCCTTCCTATCTTAGGGAGTCCTACTATGAAGTTCATCGATATAGAGTCCCATTTTCATGGGGGTATTTCGAGGGGTTGTAGTAAATGTGTTAGTCTCTGGTGTTCTGTTTTTATCTGTTGGTAGGTGAGACATTTAGCCACATAGGCGGCTATTTCTTGTTTCATGTTGTTCCACCAATAGTGACATTTTACGCCCTAATACATCTTAGTACTCCCAGGATGGATGGTTAATTTGGACTAGTTAGCTTCATTCAGTAGGCTTGCTTTAACTCAGGTTTGTTTGGTATGTGTATTTTATTACGACATCTAATTCCACCATCTGAACCCACATACCATCATGGATCCTTGTTCTTTTAGGCTTTCGAATAGCGCTCCTGTAGTTCTTCGTCATGTTCTTGTGCTTCAATGATTTAGTGTAGTAGTGATGGTTCCATGGATAGGTTTTAAAGGAGTATATTTCCTTCACCTATGTTTAGTTGGATGTTAAAGCCCTTTATAAAGTCCAACATTTTCCATTTTCCTAGTTCAATTGCAGCTGCCGAGGTGTGAGATTTCTTATGACTGAGTGCATCAGCCACCATGTTCACCTTCCCTGTGTTTCGACAAGAAACAAATGCATTTAATTTGGGGGAAACTTATTCAATTCGATAATTAACAAAAGCACGATAAAGAGAATAATCGCAATATTCATTTAGTCTGAATTCATTTACATCCTTTATGTCCTTTGATTCCAGAGTAAAATGTTTACATAATCCAATACAAATATCAAATGTTAAATATTTATTTCTGTCATATTTCGAATCCCATCATAGATCTCTAGCACAGGAATATTACTGTGTTGGAATAATATTCATCTCGATTGATTCCATGCTTCTCAGGAGATACTGTGATCTTTCAACCCAGACCAAGGTATCTTTCAATCAATCTTTTCACAATTGAGAAATCATAGTTCAAGCTGATTGTCCATATAATAGACCCATTGTGTGCATAACAAACCTTTTGTGCGCACAATGGGTGTTGTGCAGATCACTTGGGCGAACTGATCATTTTACACCCTATTGATTATTGTTCGCCCAACTAGTTGTGTGCCCCATTGATCATTGTGCGCCCCACTTGTTGTGTGCCGCACAACAGGTGCTGCTGATACCTGACTTCCCCTGAAGTCCGGATCTCTCTCTACTACTCTGGTGTTGCTTGAATGAATCATCTATGGGAATTGGTGGGGTATTTATAGCTTTTCGCACATGTGAACTCTTCACCTAGTCCCATTGTGCGCTAGTCCCCATTGTGTAGTCAGCCATTATCCGTCATCAGCCATTGTGTGGTCCTAACATTTTTGCGCCGCACAACCCTGCTCCTTAGGCGACTCCTGTTGTGCGTCGCACAACATAGTGGAGAAAATTTCCATCTTCTTTACAAAGGATCTTCTTTTTTCTTTTGATCAATTTTATGCCTCAATAGATACCCCCTTGATCCTGCATTTTCATCTTTTCTATTTACAAAACAAGAAAATGTGGGATCAATTTTTGATAGCTCGTAATTTACTTTCAATATGCGTAATTTCATGTCTGTGTACAACGCGTATCTCACACAACCCTGCTTAAAAATCTTATATAAGGCAACCTCGGTTTTCGTTCCATTCATTCGAACCTTGCATCCATCTCCCTTCATGCATTATCCTATTCCACACAATAACCCTTTGCGCACAACAGAATCTGTGCACAACATAATTTTACGTAGAACCTAACTTTGCACATAATAGAATCATGTGAACAATGGGACTTTGCACACAACAGGACTTTGCAAACAACTGATTTTTTATAGTCCGAAAATTTCTCTAAGTGCTTGATTTTCTGCCAGTTTCTCCTTGCTTCTTTAATGGCCCATTCCAAAAGACCTCATACCTCCCCTGATCGTCATGCCACTAAATCTTCAAATCCTCTACCACTTGAAACTCATCCTCAGAAGAAGGCCAAGCCTTCTAAAGATTATTCTTCCATTTTCAAAATACCAGCCCCACCAATAATTAACTTCGCTGATCGAATCCAATGTCCACCTGATCCTATCCGTCATGCCGTGCTGATGAGAGAGCTGGAAGGACCACCCACAGAGGACCATGAGTTTAACTGGGAAGATTGGCTGAAATCTGCCGCCAACTTTCAAATAGAAGACTCTCGCCCTGTTCCGATCGAATCTTCCCCCTATCTCCATTTCGAAAAATAAGAAGCAAAAGAGCAAAAATGAAATCTTTCAGGGGAAGATACGAGAAGATAACAAGAAACGTTATCGAAATGTCTGGGACACGATCAGATCTCATGCAGACGTGATCAAGTTCGGAAACCCTTATAAGATGAGGTCGTCATCATTCTTCTAAACCTTTAGCATCACCTCTCTATGATTCAAAGTGAGTCGTCTGATCATATGACGCAGAATCGCCTTTTATATGTAGTGAACTAGGTTATAAAAGAGCTAAAAATTTGGGAAGGCTATCTTACGGAAAAATGTCTAGTGCAGAAGATAGGGCAGATATCATATATGCGCTTCCTCACGCCATGTTATAATCCCCACACTTTATGTCGTACTCATTTTTTCGAGATAGTCTAATAACGCTTTTGTAACCGTGACTCTTTATAGGGAAAGGACGAGTTTAGGACATGCGGCCTCTTGGCCCAACGTCAATTCTACAGTTCATGGGTCAGAGCAATTCTTCAAAAATACAAAGGGGTCCTTATTACGATGAATATATATGTACCCATAGAAGCCACCTCTGATTTCTTCCACAAAGACACTCTAATCTATAAAGGCTTCTTGAAGTATTAGTCTTCCACTACAAATTCATTTCATCTTCCAATCGGTGAAGTGACAATCACTTTATGGGATCTTCATCGAATGGCTGGCCTTCCTATCACCAGTTCTTTTCTGGATGAGCATATTCCCACAAATAAGGAATTTGCTTACGTTGCTCCTAGCAGAACACCTCAGATTGCTAGAGATCATTTTAGATCATTATTCAAAAAAAAGAATCATATTGATCCTAGCAGAACATCTCTATTGCTAGAGATCATTTTAGATCATTATTCAAAAAAAAGAATCATATCCAAAGGATCATCTCGACCATACCACAAATGACAGTGATGATAATGATTTCCACAGTTGAATTTCCAGTGGGCTCACCATAGTATTTATTTCCCATCTAGTCTGTTCCCAGGGTCACAAAGACCTAGACAAGGGGAGGAACAAATATCATATTGATCCAAAACTTCTGTAACCCAAAATGGGGTTTTAATGATTGACATTCAACACCACTATTTTCTACAATGTGGTCCACATGACAACTGGATCTGTCTCATTTTTAATCTCAAGCCTTGAGATGGCCTTGCCAAATGGATGGACAGTTTAGATGCAACCCATACAGCAGCGGGTCCCACAGGACTACTGATGTCATGGGGCCCACTGATGGACGGCATGGATGTAGCACATACATCATAGTGGGATGTAACATCCATTAATAGTGGGCGCCTGCTGGCACCGTCAGATGGACGGATGGATAAAACGCATACATCTATGGTGGATCCCACCCATCCAGCGTACTAGGCGGTGTGGCGAAACTCATACATCATGGTGGCCCCCCTCCCACCCCCACATCCATAAACAGATGGACGATAAGGATACAACACAAGCATCATGGTGGGGCCGGGCATCGTACCGTCCAAATGGACGGTGTAGATGAAACATATGGATCAAGGTGGGGTCCACGAGCGTGGCCCACCTAAGATGATCATGCCAAAAGGATGAAACACATATATGGTGGGGTCAACAGAATTGGTCACGTCATTGCACATAGGACGGTGAGGATTTCTCCTCACGTCAGTAGTAGCTGACATAAATACAACTACTATGTAGTTGTTATAGGTATGATGGGTCCCACATGGGAGTGGCCCACCATAACATTTATTATTTTAATATAATATCCTATATATATACACACACACACACGTGTGTGTGAGAGAGAGAGAGTAAGAGATGCTAGCGTCCGGCGTCCAGAGACGCTAGATGGACAGCCTGGATGGAAAACTCATCCATCATGGTAGGTCCCACATGAATGGACGGTCTGTACATGTGCAATAAATGGGGCCCACGATCATGTGGCCCACTTATGGACGGTGTGGATCTAATCCATTCATCTTGGTGGGGTCCATACGTCCCAAAATTGATGGCATGGAACTAATACATGCGTCATAGTTGGGCCACTCACATCATCATCATCACCAAGGAAAATGAAAGAGAGAGAGAGAGAGAGGGAGAGAGAGAGAGATACGTGAAGGGAAGGGACCCCGTCACTATTGGGCCCTCCCTATACATACATCAAGTGGGTCCCACAACAAGTGGGCTCTAAAAAAAACTCAAAATCAATAGTGGATCACTCACCTTAGGCCTCCTTCTTTAGGTCCTTAGACTCCTAGGCTCCTTATCTTCAATCTTGATGGAGGTTGATGATGAATAAGTGGTTGAAATGGGAGATGAGAGGGTGGGAAAATGGGCCACACTTGGATTACTCTTGGAAAGGCTTGGACGTTAGATTTTTTGTTGCCTGGGAGTGAAGAGAGAAAATGAGAGAGAGAGGGAAGTGATGGGATGAAAAGAGATGGAGTGACGGGTGATGGGTGATGGGTGGAGTGATAGAGTTGTAAGAAAGTGATGGGTGGAGAGGGAGAGAGTTGACTTTGGGAATGGGAAAGGATGGGTTGCTTGTACTTATGATACGGTGTGTACCTAACTTGATTGATTGATTGATTGATTGATAGGATATGTCATATAGATTCTCTTGGAGTTTGTACGGGCAGCATTTTCCTCAAAATGAACGCGGGCCCACATCTTCTAGCCTGGGTATCACATCGGTGCGTGAGATGCGGCGTTGGAATAGTGGCGACGATGCAGTTCCTACGGTACAAATTTTGGGTCGAGTTGATTTCGGTATATAGGACTCGACTTAGGATCGCTTGCAAATGTCAGATACAAGTTAAGGGTTGCCAAAATTTGACCGAGAGGATTGCGGAAGCTTATAAAATGGTACGGTCTAAGATACAGGCCTTACAGCTCTCCCCTCCTAATAAAATTTCATCCTCAAAATTTACACAATCATCACAACTAGACACAACTCATAAGGAAGAGGAAACATGACATCATCATATAATAATCAAAGATAGCATATAAGATACAACATATAATCAATCATCATAGAGATGGGGATAATGCTCTAGAATATCGACCTCGCACTCCCAAGATGCCTCATCAATAGAATGATGACCCCACTGCACATTCACTAAGGGAATGACCATGGTCTGGAGGACTTACTCCTTCCGATCAAGGATATGAACTGGCCGCTCATTGTAAGAAGTGTCCTCACGAACCTCTAACAGCTATCAATCAATAACAGGAACTACGTTTAACCCACACTTCCTCAACATAGAAATATGAAAAATGTTGTGGACATTAGACAACTGAGATGACAAGGCAAGCCAATAGGTCATAGGGCTAACGAGATTAGTGATCTCGAAAGGTCCTATGAATCTCGAGGCAAGCTTGCCCTTCACTCCAAATTGAACTATGCCCTTCATGGGCGACACCTTGAGATACACTTTGTCCCCAACATCGAACTCCAAGGGACGACGCCTATGATCAGTAAAACTCTTCTGTCAGCTCTGAGTTGTGCGCATCCTCTGTCTAATGATATCAATAGCCTCTGACGTCTACTGCACAAGCTTGGGACCTAGGAGACGCCGCTCTCTGACCTTGGTCCAACAACTCGGAGATCTGCACGATCTTCCATATAATGCCACAAAAGGATTCATGTCAATGGTCGCCTGATAGCTGTTGTTCTATGTGAACTCAGTCAATCGTAGATGCTCATCCTAGCTACCCTTGAAGTCTATCACGCATGCCCGAAGCATATCCTCAAGGATCTGGTTGACCCTCTTGGTCTGGCCATCGGTCTACGGATGGTAAGCAGTGCTGAGCTACAATACAGTCCCCATCACTCTCTGAAAACTCCTCCAAAACTGAGACGTGAACCTCGGGTCTCGATCAGAAATGATCGAGACTGGAATGCTATGCTGTCTCATAATCTCCTCGATAAATAACTTCGCAAGTCGGTTCAAAGACCAGGTCACATGAATCGTAAGAAAATGTGTCGACTTTATCAGGCAATCTACGACAACCTAGATGGCGTCATGACCGCACTGAGTCCTCGGCAAGCCCATAATGAAATCTGTTGACACGTGCTCCCACTTCTACATCGGGACGCCAACGGCTGCAATAGACCAAGGGGTCTCTGATGATCGGCCTTGACACGCTGGCATGTGTCACACTCGGCCACAAAATTTACAATCTGACACTTCATCCCCGCCCAAAAATATTGTCACCCCGTATCATGATACCTCTTCATCGAGCCAAGGTGGATAGAAAACAGCGATCGATGTGCCTCGACCATAAGATCTCTGCACAACTCAGGAATATCCGAGACATATAATCGACCTCTGAAGTGAAGTCCACCATCAGATCTAATCTGCCAATCCATCTGACTCTCCGTTGCTACCTCTGCTTCGTAATCCTGTAATAACTCATCTGTCTGTTGAGCCTCAATCACCCTCATCACAAGAGAGGGTTGAATCGACAGGCTCGATAGCTGAATGATAGAAGACTGCAGATCAAAATCGAAGTCATACTCTGATATATCCTCGAGCGTCCTCCACTCCTGAATCATCATGTGTTCCACCAGGCCTCGTGGCTGACAGCTGAGGGCATCGGCCACTACGTTCGCCATGCCTGGGTGGTACTGGAGGTCAAAATCATAGTCCTTCAGGAGTTTCATCCAATGTCTCTACCTCATGTTCAGCTCAGACTGAGAGAATAGATACTTCAAGCTCTTGTGGTCAGAGAAGAGCTCGAACCTGACCCCATAAAGATAGTCACTTCACACCTTCAGTGTGAAGATGACTGCTGTCAGCTCCAAATCATGTGTGGGATAGTTCAGCTCATGGATCTTTGAAAAGGCCAAGCTAGAGTCCTAAAGGGGGGGGGGTGAATAGGACTATGCCAAATTAAAATGATAACAACGGAATTTAAACAATTAAAGGAAAGATAGCACTGTAAACAATCCACAACACATAAATGTAAAGCAACCTCAAAATTCTAGTATTGAGAGGTTAATACAAATGTTGTTCTAAGGACAACCTTGCACCATAAAAATCGAGGGTTTATGGCAGGACAACCTTACTAGAACGGTTTGTGTATCAATAACTCAAACTGAAGAGGAATAAAAAGGTAATAGCTAAAAAGGAAATATAAGCTATTACAACATTCCCCATAATGCTAAAATATAAAGATTACAACATTCACATCCACAAATACATCCCACAATCTTGAATGATAAAAGATATAGAAACTAAACCACACATCCATAAAACACAAAGAATTATAGTGGTTCGCCTGTGTGTACACCAACTGTTAAACAATAGCCTCACAGCTACTCCACTCTTAATATCCTCCCATAGGGGATATTAGCGTTCACTATGAAAATAGGTTTTTCCAGGTTCACCTAAAACCCTCACAATTGTGTCTTTCAAGTGGGCTTACACAATTCAAAAACCCCACACTCTGAGTTTTCTGGATCACCTCAAATAAACCAAAGTAGTAAGATTTTTCTGGCTTAATCTGAAAAGAAACTAAAAACAGAAGATTTACACAAATGTAAAATACATGGATATTCTCCTTTTGTTGCAGCCCAAAAGAATCAAATCGGAGAACAATTTCAACATAGAAGTTCAATGTCCAATACTCACTTATGATATAGTTTTAGGTTTTAAATTTATTTTAGAGTTAAAGCACCTTGGGCTAGCTTAATTTGATTTTTATTCCAAGAAATGGGAATTCTTCAATCCCTCTTTCAAATCAGATTGGAATGCAGAATACAAAATCAAATACAAAGAAAGCCACTAAAAGAGAATATTAAAAAAGCACAATATAACTTAAATAAATGACTAACTTATCTCTCAGAGTGACGAATTGATTTATCTTAAATTCAATAAAACACTCTGAAATTCATCGTCTATTTATAGCTGAACAAGTCACGTTCACGACTGGTGTTGTGGTCTCCACGACTGGTCATAAGACCAACTGATTTTTGAAATTTTGAGCGCGACCGGATAAAGTCGTTCCACGACTGGTCGTAGGCCATCCACGACCGGTCGAGGGACCTCCACGATTGGTCGTGACCTGTCCACGACTGGTTATGTAAATCCTGGAATAGTTACTGGACTTTAAGTCATAGCTGCAGGACTAGTTGTGAATGAGACGAGCACTGTTCTCACGACCGGTCAAGCAGTCTTCGGGACTGGTCATGGCTTACTAAAAAATTCTGAAATTTTTTAACAAACTTAGGACTGGTCGTGGAATTTCTTGGACTGGTCGAGTCAGTGCTAGGACTAGTTGAACAGAGTCTAGGACTCATCGAAGAACAAACCAAATAGTTATAAAGTAATTCAATTTGAATTATGTATTCAAAATGACTTACCCTAAGGTTAATCTAAGGTTTTTCATACCTTGGACATGATGTATGAACATTAAACCTTCTTTTCTTCAAATGATAGATGATCTTTGAAGTTCATGAAGCTTGAGATCTTGACACATGATGAAGCTTGAACTAGAGATGTTTCGAAGTGTGAAGTAGTACATGAGTTGTACTTCACTTTGAGTCTTGAGTATGAATAGTTGACTTGTCTTTCGACGTCGCTTTTGAAACATTTAACTTTAAAGCTTAGAGGAGTGAACAATGTACTTGATCTTGCATTTCTTGAAGTAGATCTTTGTTCTTGACTTGAAGCATTGTCCTTATACATGTGATGCATTGCCTTGAATATATATATTAATGTGTTACACAAGACACAAATTGTGGTTTTGGCACTACAAATTTTGACAATCAAAGGAGCAAGAAACCATAGCGCTTACAATTTCCCTCTTTGTCAAATTGTGACAAAACATGCTCCATTAAAAATAAGAGAAAGCATTACATGCTCAATAAAGAATCATGCACCATTTACCAAAAGAAACTAGTTACAGCCTGGTTAAAGAATCATGCACTAGTAATCATCAACTTGCATCAACAGTACTCCCCCTTACTTAATTCCTCCCACTTTCACAAAGAAAAGCTACATATCCACAATCCATATATAATCCACATACCAATATACCAATATATAAGCATGCCAAAATTCTTCCCCTTTTTGTCACAATATGACAAAGGAAGCAAGTAAGATATGGAAGAGAAAAATAAACAAAAGAGGAATAAGGGAACTAACTAGTCAAGATATGAAAGATATAAGCAAATAATGTTCACATATAAGTAACCAACACAAACTAGAACCAAGTTCATCCAAAGTGAGTCTCACAAACTGAAAGAAAGCAAAGTATCATGAGAGTTATTACATGTCATATAAGAAAACACTTAATCAGATCCAGAAGAGGGAGTAAGAATAGATGGATCAATTTAGTGTAAACCCTTGTTAATGCGTTTCATATATTTTCGCATATAAGCAAAATGAGAATCCTGGGTTACACGAATCTAAACCACCTATTCCTCAAGAGAATGCAACCTCTCAACGAAATCAGAAGGTTGATAATCAGGGTCAGCCTCAAAATCTGATTCGACCTCATTAAATATATCATCCATATTTATTTCATCAGGAGGTAAATCGCTACCTTCTTCTTCATTCACTACTTCAGCTCCACCACCAACCACATCCACTTAGCCATCGACCAGCCTCAATTTCATCTTATTTATATTGGAGTTGTTGAAAATAAAGTGATGAATAGGAGCCTCTCCAACAGTCCTAGCTACTAACATATGAGTGGCTAACACAGTCATAAGATATGCAAAAGGGATATCACTGTGTCTATGATGGAGACGAAATTGAATGATGGAATGACAGATCAACGAAGGAAGATAGACATTTATACCAGAGAAATGGAATGCAAAATTTGAACCATAAAAGAGGTCAGTTCAGTTTTGTTACCCGAACGTGGATACAGATTTGAAATAAATATTCTATGAAGAACCCTGTATTTGGGTAACAAGTACTTTGAAACAAGCTCATTCCCATTTTGACTCCATTGCGCATCTGTGTTGCATAATGCTCTAATAAGCATGCGTTTTTCTGATTCAGATGGTTTCTCAACTAGAGTACTAAGAGGAATACCTTCATCATTGACAGGTATGTCCATTAGGCTAGAAATTAGATGTCAGTCTACCTCAAATGGACCTTCTCTAATTACTATTTTAAACATTAAATTTTTAGTTGAAAAATTAGAAATACACGCAAACATAACTTATGCAATAGACCAGTATGCCAGCCCACCCCAACATAGAATATTATCTCATCTTACAGTTTGGAGAAGAGGAAAGATCCCGAATGGAGCAATATGCTCAATATGCACAGGCCGTTCAACTATGACATTGCATAACTGTAAATGCCGTACATAGGAGGGATCATCTTCAGGTGACCGAAGGTGATGCCGTGTGATAGGTGTCGATCTAGATGATGAAGTAACATGGGAAGTTTTCTTTTTACCTCTATCATCCATTTACAACAAGGAATGCAATAAATCAAGAGGTTGTAAAGGATGTAGAGTGAGTTTTCTCTAAATAAGATTTTGGAGAAGAAAACCCCAAAAACTTCAAGGAGATAAGAAATAAATCACTTCAAGTAAGAAAATGAAGTGAATCTACAAGTAAAACTGAAATAACACACTAACATTGAAGAATCAAGAAGTTGGGTACAACCGGTCGAGCTTAGACTCGTTGGAGAGGAAGAGCAAATGAGGAAGAAAAGTGTTTTTCCCCCAAATTAAAAGCACCAGTGTGCTACACGACTGCTTGTGGGATGTCCTCAACCGGTCGTGCCACGATTAGTCAAGTACGACCTCGATTGGTCGTGCACAGCCAAAAACATGCATTTTTCACATAATTTTGAAATTTAAAATTATAGTTTAACAAATATGTATACTATAATATAGAAATACATGAATAATCACTTTAAATTGCACATACCAAGATAAAATTTCAATTTATTAAACTTGCTTTTGTCGAGCGATTTAGTGAAAATGTCAGCAAGTTGAGTCTCGGTCGGAATGTGTTCTAATGAAATTGTCTTTTCTTCCACTAATTCATGAAGGTGATGATATCTAATGTCAATGTGCTTGGTTTATAAATGCTAGATTGGATTTTTAGATATATTAATTGCACTGAAATTATCACAATATAAAACCATTGAATCTTATGCAATTTCGTAATCGCTTAACATTCTATTCATCCATACAAGCTGAGTACATGCATTTCCAGCTGTGATGTATTTAACCTCAGCAGTTGAGAGCGATACGAAACTTTGTTTCTTACTAAACCAAGAGACTAAACAGTTTCCAATATAGAAACAACCACCACTGGTTGATTTCCTATCATTGATATTACCGGCCCAATCGGCATCTGTGTAACCAACCAATTGAACACTAGTATCATGTGGATATTAGAGACCCAAATTTGTTGTGCTTGCGACATATCGCATAATTCACTTAACAACAATTAGATGTGACTCTTTAGGGTCAGATTGATATCTAGCGCAAATTCTAATGCTAAAAGCAATATCAGGTCTACTTGCAGTTAAACAAAGTAAACTGTCAATCATACTATAATATGATTTAGGATCAACACTTTTACCTGTAGAGTCCTTTAAGAGTCTTAATGTTGCACTCATAGGAGTATCAAAATTTTTACCATTCTCAAATTCAAACTTTTGAACTAAGTTCAGAGTATATTTGGTTTGAGAAATAAAGATATCATCAGGTTGCTATTTAACTTGTAACCCTAAGAAATAATTTAATTCCCCAGCCATGCTCATTTCGAACTTAGATTTCATAAGATCTACAAACTCAATAGTCAAGTTAGCATAGGTAGATCCATAAATAATATCATCAACATATATCTGCACTATTAAGATATTGATCGTTATGTTTCTTAACAAAAAGAGTCTTATCAACACTTCCCATTTGAAAATTATGACTTAGTAAAAACTTAGTCAATTTTTTGTATCATGCCCTGGGAGCTTGTTTCAATCCGTAGAGAGTCATTTTTAAGCGATAGACATGATCAGCGTTCTTAAGGTCTTCAAAACCCATTAGTTGTTCGACATACACTTTTTCATGTAGATCACCATTTAAGAAGGCACTCTTTACATCCATTTGATATATTTTAAGCTTTCTAAAGCATGCAATGGATATAAATAGTTTGATTGATTCAAGACGAGCTACTGGGGAAAAGGTTTCATCATAATCGATTCATTCAATTTGAGCGTACCCTTGTACAACCAATCTAGCCTTGTTTCTAATTATATTACCAAGTTCGTCAGACTTATTTTTTAAAATCCACTTAGCCCCGATAATATGTTTATCTTTAGGTGTAGGAACAAGATACCAAACATCATTTCTAATAAATTGATTAAGCTCTTCTTGTATTTCTACTATCCAATTTTCGTCAGTAAGAGCTTCTTTTACGTTAGCCAGTTCGATTTGAGATATAAAGCACACATAATTACATATATCTTCAAGTTGTCTATGAGTGTACACACCAATGGGAGGGTTTCTAAGAATCTGAGTGGTTGAATGATCTTTAACAGTCCTCGATTCAAAGTTATTTTAACTTGATGAAGTATCTGGTTTGTCAATTAAAAAACTTCATCATTATCTGAACTTAAGGCAGGTGTATTCAAGTGATTGTCAATGATCACATTTATGGACTCTTGAATTACACTGGTCCTCTTATTCAGTACTTGATACGCTCGACTGTTTAAAGCATATCCTAAAAAGATCCCTTCATCGCTTTTGGTGTCAAACTTACCCAGATTTTCACGATCACGAAAAATATAGCACTTGCTGCCAAAAACTCAAAAGTAATTGATAGTAGGTTTCTTATCAAACCACATTTCATAAGCAGTTTAACTATTTAACTTACTTGTATAAACCCAGTTTATTATATAGTAGGCAATATTTACAGCTTCAGCCCAACGACTTTTAGGAAGCTTCATACTATTCAACATTACATTTGCCATTTCTTAAAGAACTCTATTTTTTCTTTCAACAATTCCATTTTATTGTGGTGTTTTGGGTGCTGAGAATTCATGTGATATTCCCTGATCGCTACAGAATTTCTCAAAACTATTATTCTCAAATTCTGAACCATGATCACTACGGATCTTATAGACTTGAGAACCTTTTTCCGTTTGGATCCGTCTGAGAACTCTTTTTACTTCATCAAGGGTGTCAGATTTATCCCTTAAGAAGACTACCCAAGTGAATCTGGTAAAATCATCCACGATTACTGGTACGTATTTTTTACCACCTCGACTCTCTGTCCTGATTGGTCCTATAAGATCCATGTGGAGAAGTTTGAGCGGTTTGGATGTGGCATTGGAGTCTACCTTTTTGTGAATGCTCCTAGTTTTTTGCCAATCTAGCATTCACCACATATTTTGTCTACTTTCTGTAATTTAGGTAGACCTCTTATCAGTTCTCTTTTGCTCAATCTATACAAGTTGTGGTTGTGTACATGTCCAAGGCGTTTATGCCATAACTCAGTCTCATCGGTATGGACCATGTAACACGATTGATTAGATGAGCTAAAATCACTTACAATGTAGCAGTTTTCAGAAGTTCTACAACCAGTTAATATTACAGATCCCTTTTTGTTTAAAATTTTATAACCTTGATTAGTAAATTTTACGTTATGATTGTTATTGCATATTTGATATATGCTTAAAAGTTGTGTTTTAACCCTTCAACATATAAAACATTCTTAAATAAAGGAAGGTTATAAAGTTGAACCGTACCTTAGCCAATAATCTTGCAGTTGCTACCATCGCCAAATGTGACTAAACCATCAGTCATATCTTTAAAATTGGTGAACAAACCCTTGTCGCATGTCATATGCCTGGAGCAACCACTATCTAGGTACCACTTTGAATGGCTTGTAGCTTTGAAAGCCGTGTGGACAACCAAGGAAGTAACCTTAGGAACCCATTCATTACAGTTCTGGGTTTAGGAGTATAATTGGTCTTCTTATGTTTGTAGATGTTGTAAGAATGACCTACTGAGTTAGATTTTAAGAGCTCTTAAGTAAATCAACTATTTTCTCAGCTAAAAGGTTTCGGTTCTAATTTTTATAGTTGATATGGTTGCTTTTAAGTTTAAAAGATTGAAAATTTTTAGTATTTTTAAAAAAAAAAATGATTTGAACTATTCCTTTTTAAGTTTGAAGACTCTCCTTTCAAAAATTTAGGAGGGGTATTCTTTTATTTAGGAGGAATATTTCTGTCGTAGCCCAAACTGGATTAATGGCTACTTTTTCTTGATCTGGATAAAAGCTTTTAACTTTGGATCACCTTAGGCATACCTCCATGTATCCTTTAAACTCAAATGTGAAGAGACTTCAAGTTTAAGTTTTTCAATTTCAGATTTTAGATTTTCAATCAGGGAAGTTTTGAAATCTAAATCACATTTAGTTTTTTCAAAACAATCTAAAATATGAGATTTTTCTAAAATAAGAGAATCAAAATTTTCTTTAAGCTTTAAAAACTTTTCTTTTTGAAGTTTTAGTTTAAGAGCAATTTTACAACTTTCCTTGTAAAGGGCATTATAAGCATCTTGAAGATAATCTTCATTTTCATGATCACTATTCAGATTTTCTTCACTAGTTGAATCATCATGATCTGAAAAAGTGAACTTGGCTAGAGTCATAAGGGATTTGACTTCATTACCCGACTCGGTTTCAAAATCTTCTGATTTAGAAGAGGCTTCAGAACCAAAAGATTCATCCCAAGTAGAAAACATACCTTTCCTTTTAGGTTTGTCCTTTCTAAGACACTTGTTTGCTAAATGCCCATATTCATGGTACTTGTAACATTGACTATCTTTTAAAGATTTCCAAGTTTAAAATTTACATCTTTTCTTATCATTAGATTTTTGAAAATCAACTCTCTTTTTACTTTTGAAAATTTTGTAAAACTTGTTAGCTAAAAGAGCCATATCATCTTCAGAATTTTTTAAATCAGAATTTTCTTAAAAAATATAGATTTACCTTTAGGAGCTTTAAAATTTAACTCATAAGTCTGTAAAGAGCCAACTAATTCTTCTACCCTCATATTATCCGTATTACGAAGTTCCTGGATCGTAGTTACCTTAGAATTGAACCGTTCAAGACGTGAGCATAGTATCTTTGCACAGACTTTACTTTCTAGGATTTTATCACCAAGAACCCACATAGAGTTCATAATGTCATTTAATCTTGTATAGAAGTCCATGAACATTTCATTTTCTTCCATATGTATTTCCTCAAATTTAGTTGTGAGGATTTGGACTTTTGATTTCTTGCCAATTGATGTTCCCTCGTGTGTCATTTCTAAAATATCCCAGACTTGCTTTGCAGAATTATAGGATATAATTCTTTTGAATTCATTCAGTGATAGTGCGCAAGTGATTGCATTTAGTGCCTTTGCATTGACACTACTCTCACTTTTCTGAAGAGTGGTCCAAGAAAAATAAGGTGTTACTTTTATAGATTTTGATCCATCGATACCAGTTACTTCAGTGGTAGGAGGGGTCCATTCAGTCACTATGGTTAGCCACACACTCTCATCCATGGATTTTAAGAAAATCCACATTCTGGCTTTCCAATAGGCATAATTAGTGCCATCAAATGGTGGAGGCCTAGTGACTAAAAGGCTATTAAAATTTGACATCTTATAAATAGCTCAGATAGATTAGCTCAGGAAATAAATTCAAAAATATAACAATTAAAAGAGCTATTAAGCGCTAATACCGCTTGAAAAGGCTGAGCTAGAGTCATAGAGGGGGGGTGAATAGGACTATGCCAAATTAAACTGATAACAGTGGAATTTAAATAATTAAAGGAAAGATAACACTTTAAACAATTAACAATACGGAAATGTAAAGTAACCTCAAAATTCTAGTATTGAGAGGTTGATACAAATGTTGTTCTAAAGACAACCTTGAACCATAAAAACCAAGGGTTTATTGTAGGACAACCTTACTAGAATGGTTTGTGTATCAAGAACTCAAACTGAAGAAGAATAAAAAGGAAATAGCTAGAAAGGAAATATAAGCTATTACAACATTCCCCACAATGCTAAAATGTAAAGATTACAACATTCACATCCACAAATACATCATACAATCTTAAATGATAAAAGATATAAAAAATAAACCACAATCCACAAAACACAAAGAATTATAGTGGTTCGCCTGTGGGTACACCAACTGTTAAACAATAGCCACACAGCTACTCCACTCATAATATCCTCACACAGTGGATATTAGCATTCACTATGAAAATAGGTTTTTCTAAGTTCACCTGAAACCCTCACAATTGTGTCTTTTAAGTGGGCTTACACAATTCAAAAACACCACACTCTAAGTTTTCTGGATCACCTCAAATAAACCAAAATAATGAGATTTTTCTAGCTTAATCTTAAAAGAAACCAAAAACAGAAGATTTACACAAATATAAAATACCTGGATATTCTCCTTTTGTTGCAGCCTAGAAGAATCAAATTGGAGTAAAGTTTCAATGCAGAAGTTCAATGTCCAATACTCACTTATGATATAGTTCTAGGTTCTAAATTGATTTTAGAGTTAAAGCACCTTAGGCTAGCTTGATTTGATTTTGATTCCAAGAAATGCGAATTCTTCAATCCCTCTTTCAAATTATATTGGAATGCAGAATATAAAATCAAATACAAAGAAAGCCACTAAAAGGGAATATTAAATGAGCACAATATAGCTTAAATAAATGACTAACTTATCTCTCAGATTGATGAATTGATTTAGCTTAAATCAAATGAAATACTCTGAAACTCGTCGTATATTTATATCTAAACAAATCACGTTCACGACTAGTCCTGTGGTCTTCATGATTGGTTGTAGGACTAACTGATTTTTAAAATTTTGAGCGTGATCGGATAAAACCGTTCCATGACTGGACGTAGGCCATCTACGACTGGTCAAGGGACCACCACAACTGGTCGTACGAAGCATGAAATAGTTGTTGGACTTTGAGTCATAGATGCAGGACTAGTCGTGAACGAGTCGAGCACTGTTCACATGACCGGTCGAGCAGTTTTCAGGACTGGTCGTGGCTTACCAAAAAATTTTGAAAATTTTCAATAAACTTAAGTCGTGGAATTTCTTGGACTAGTTGAACCAGTACTAGGACTAGTCAAACAGAGTCTAGGACTAGTCGAAGAACAGACCAAATACTTATAAAGTAATTCAGTTTGAATTATGTATTCAAAATGACCTACCCTAAGGTCAATCTAAGGTCTTTCATACCTTGGACATGATATATGAACATTGAACCTTCTTTTCTTCAAATGATAGATGATCTTTGAAGTTCATAAAGCTTGAGATCTCAACACATGATGAAGCATGAACTAGAGATCTTTTAAAGCTCGAAGTAGTACATAAGTTGTACTTCACTTGTCTTGAGTATGAACAGTTGACTTGTCTTTCGATGTCGCTTTAAAACAATGAACTTTGAACCTTAAAGGAGTGAACAATGTACTTGATCTTGCATTTCTTGAAGTAGATCTTTGTTCTAAACTTGAAGTATTGTCCTTGTACATGTGATGCATTGCCTTGAACATATATATCAATTTGCCACCCAAGACACAAATGTGGTTTTGGCACTACAAAATTTAACAATCAAAGGAGCAAGAAACCATAGCACTTTCAATCTCCCTCTTTGTCAAATTTGTGACAAAACACACTCTATTAAAAATAAGAGAAAGCATTACATGCTCAATAAAGAATCATGCACCATTTACCAAAAGAAACCAGTTATAGCTTGGTTAAAGAATCATGCACCAGTAATCATCAACTTGCATCAACAATACTCGCTCTTACTTAATTCCTCCCGCTTTCACAAAGAAAAGCTACATATCCACAATCCATATATAATCCACATGCCAATATACCAATAAGTAAGCATGTCAAAATTGTCGATCTTCAGCTCCACAAATGTTTGCTCGCATACGTGAAAGGGCCTAGCTATATGCCCTGGAGGGGGGGTGAATAGGGCAATGCCAAATAAAACTTAAAACAGCGGAATAATAAAAAATATAAATAACAATGCTAAAATAATAACAATCTCAAAGCACATGAAATATGAGAATGATACTGAATCTGTTCTAAGGACAACCTTACACCAAAAACCAATGGCTTATGGTAGGACAACCTTATTTCTAGAACAATCTAGAAATCACAAATGATATGGAAAATAAATCAAGAATAACTTACAGAAATAAATCCTAAGTATTACACCATTCAACCACACTTGCTTGAAATGAAAATTACAACATTCATCCACAAAAGCAATCCACAATACTGAAGGAATAAATGAATAAAGAAATCAAGCACATCCACAACACAACGATATATAGTGGTTCGCCTGTGTGTTCACCAACTGTTAGCCAACAGCCACACAGAATGCTACTCCACTCCTAATATCCTCACACGGGGGATATTAGCATGCACTCTCAAAATAGGTTTTCACAGGTTCACCCAAAACCTTCACAATTGTGTCTTTTTATCTCGGGCTTACACAATCCAAAAACCCCCACAATCTGAGTTTTCTGGCTCTCCTCAGATAACCAATACAATGAGATTTTTCTGGCAAATCTCAAACAAAACCAGAGAAAGTAAAATACCTGGATCTCCTTTTGAAGTAGTCCAACCAATCGGAGTAGATGTATGTCTAATTGATTTTAGATTAAATCAAGAAGAGCAAGGTTTATTTGATTTTGATCCCAGAAGAAGGAATATCACAAATTCCTCTTTTCTAAATGAGATTGGAATGTGGATCAAAATCACGATAGAATAATGCTAACAAAAGGAATATTAAATATGCATAGTAGCTTAAAAAAATAATCACAACTTATCTTAGAGCATAGCCTTAAATCGCTTGAATTGAATGGAATGGAATGTCGAAAACTTTGAAATTCGTGCATTATTTATAGTCTGAAAAAATCTCATCTTCGACTGGTCTTAGGATCCCTAGGACCAGTTGTAGCTTCAAAGATTTTGAAAGATTTCAGCGGGATTAGAGTAGTTGTTCCCACGACTAGTCTTATGTAACCTACGACTGGTCGTGGGCCACCTATGACTGGTCGTGTGTCACCTACGACTGGTCGTAGGACCCTAGATAGGTCGCTGGAGTTCGAGTCGTAGGACTACGATCGGTCAAAAGAAGAGTCGTAGAACTTCCCAGGACTGGTCGAAGCAAGTCCAGGACAGGTCGAAGGACAACTAGAAAAATCTGAAAATCTGTAACCTAGGACTGGTCCTGAGAAACCTAAGACTGGTCGAAGCAAAGTTATGACTGGTCTTAAGATTTCTAAGACTGGTCTTAGAACAGTCATAACAAGCATATTAAAATATTCGGATTATGTATCCAAAATGACCTATCATACAAACCAACCTAAGGTCAATCTAAGGTTAAACAAACCTTGAAGTGAGATGAATATTGAAGTCTTGAAGGTCTGTATTCTCAAATGATCTTGAAGGAGAAGCTTAAATCGAGTTGACGGCTTTCTAGAGCTTGGTACTTTCTTGACTTGTCTTGATGAAGTTTCTAATCTTGAACTTGTTAGAAGCAAACTTGAAGTCTTCTATTCTTGTAGACTTCATCCATGACATGTCTTGCAAACATTCTTCATTTATGATCTTGTCTTGAAAACATTCTTCATTCATTATCATGTCTTGAAGCAGTGTGTAGTCACAAACAAGAAACACAAGAAGTACAAGACATATAGGTTTTTGTACTACAAAATTTGACAACCAAAGGGATATGATAAATTTTAAACTTTCAAGGCGAGCGACTGGAGCAAAGGTTTCATCGTAATCGATGCCTTCAATCTGAGTGTACCCTTGTACAACCAGTCTAGCCTTGTTTCGTATAATATTTCCAAGTTCATCAGACTTGTTTTTAAAGATCCATTTTGTTCCAGTAATGTGTTTATCTTTAGGTCTAGGAACTAGATACCAGACATCATTACGAACAAATTGATTAAGTTCATCCTGCATAGCTACTATCCGATTTTCGTCAGAAAGAGCTTCTTTTACATTGACTGGTTCTATTTGTGATATAAAACAAACATAATTACATATGTTTTTAAGTTGTTTGCATGTACGAACTCCAGTGAGAGGGTTTCCAAGGATTTAATTGGTTGGATGATCTTTGAGGTCCTAGGTTCAGATTGAGTTGAAGAGGTATCTTGATTGTCGATTATAAGAATTTCATCATCATCTGAACTCGGAGCAAGTGTATTCAAATGATCATCAATGACCACATTGATGGACTCTTGAATCGCACCTGTTCTTTTATTTAGAACCCTATAGGCTCGACTGTTTAAGGAATATCCAAGGAAAATACCTTCATCACTCTTCGTATCAAAATTTCCCAATTTTTCGTGATCTCGTAAAGTGTAACACTTACTGCCAAAAATTTGAAAGTATTTGACAGTAGGTTTCTTTTCGATCCATAACTCATAAGCAGTCTTATTTTCAGATTTACTAGTATAAACACGATTAATAATGTAGCAGGCAGTATTAATTGCTTCAGCCTAAAGATTTCTGCAGAGCTTCATACTATTTAACATGACATTAACCATATCCTGAAGCACTCTATTTTTTTCTCTCAACTATACCATTTTGTTAAGGAGTTTTGGGTGCAGAGAATTCATGTGATATTCCCTGATCGCTACAGAATTTCTCAAAACTACTATTTTCGAATTCAGATCCATGATCACTACGGATCTTATAAACTTGAGAACTTTTTTCATTTTGGATTCGTTTGATGTTCTTTACTTTATCTAGGGTTTCAGATTTGTCTTTTAAGAATGATACCCAAGTGAATATAGTAAAGTCATCTACGATAACCAATATGTATTTTTTGCCACCTCGACTCTCTGTTCTGGTTAGTCCAATGAGATCCATGTGGAGAAGCTCGAGAGGTCTAAATGTGGTATTGGAGTTCACTTTCTTGTGAGAGCTCCTAATCTATTTGCCCAACTGGCATTCACCACATATTTTGTCTACTTTTTGTAATTTGGGTAGACCTCTTATAAGTTCTCTTTTGCTCAATCTAAACAAGTTCCGGTAGTGTACATGTCCAAGGCGTTTATGCCATAATTCAATCTCATCAGTATGGACCATGTAACATGATTGAGTAGATGAGCTTGCATCACTAACGATGTAGCAGTTTTGAAGTTTTGCGACCAGTTAATATAACAGAACCCTCTTTATTAACAATCTCACAACCTTGATTAGAAAACTTTACATTATGGTTATTGTCGCATATCTGAGATATACTCAGTAGGTTGTGTTTCAAGCCCTCAACATACAATACATTTTTAAATAAGGGAAGGTTATAAAGCTGAACTGTACCTTGGCCAATGATTTTGCAATTGCTTCCATCACCAAAAGTGACTGACCCATCAGTCCTATCTTTTAAATCGGTGAATAAAGTTTTGTCACCTGTCATATGCCTGGAGCAACCACTGTCTAAGTACCACTTTGAATGGCTTGTAGCTTTGAAAGCAGTGTGGGCAACCAAGCAGCCAACTTTAGGAACCCATTTCAGTACTGTTTTGGGTTTAGGAGTGTAGTTGGACTTTTTCTGTCTGTTGTTATATGAATGACCTATAGAGTTAAATTTCAATAGCTCCTTGAGAAGATCAATAATCTTTTTAACCAAAGGATTTCAGTTTTGAAGATTGAAGTTGGCATGGCTATTTTTAGGTTTTTGAAGTGTCCTCGAATTTTTTGGAAGACCTTGATAAGTATTCTTTACTTTTGAGTTCGAAGACTCTCCTTTCATAAACTTAGGAGCAATATTCTTTTGTTTAGGAGAGGTATTCTTATCATAGCACAACCCGGATCGATTGCCACATTTTCTTGATTTGGATAACAATTTTTATAATTTAGGATCACCTTGGGCATATCTCCAAGTGTCTTTCAAACTCAAAAGAGAAGCTACTTCATTTTTGAGTTTCTCGTTCTCGGATTTCAAATCATCAACTTGGGAGGTTTTGATTTTTAAATCAAATTTGGTCTTTTCAAAAAAATCAGAAATATGAGATTTTTCTAAAACAAGAGACTCATAATCTTCTTTAAGTTTAGAAAATTTTTCCTTTTGTAATTTAAGCTTGATAGCAAATTTACAACTCTCCTTATAAAGGGCATTGTATGCATCCTGAAGATCATCTTCATTGTCGCAATCACTATTCAGATTCTCTTCTCTAGTTACTTCATCATAATCTGAAAAAGTGACTTTGGCTAGAGTCATAAGGGCTTTAGTATCATCTCCCGACTCGTTTTCAGAATCTTCTGATTTCGAAGAGGATTCCGAATCAGATAATTCATCCCAAGTAGCCAACATACTCTTCCTTTTTTATTTGTCCTTTTTAGGACATTTGTTAGCCAAGTGCCCATACTCTTGACAGTTGTAACATTGACTATCTTTCAAAGATTTTCGAGCTCTATCGTTTGATTTTTGAAATCTACTTTTTTCTTATTTTTGAAAATTTTATAAAACCTTTTTATAAAAAGTGTCATATCATCTTCGGAATTTTCAAAGTCTGAAGTGCTCTCGTGTGGAATATTTTTAGATGATTTGAGAGCAGTTGATTTTCCTTTTAGAGCTTTAAAGTTCAATTCGTAGGTCTGTAAAGAACCAACTAGTTCCTCAACCCTCATGTTATTCGTATCACGAAGTTCCTGAATCGCGGTTACTTTTGAATTGAACCGTTCAGGAAGTGAGCGTAGTATCTTTGCACACACTTTACTTTCTGGGATTCTATCACCAAGACCCCACATTGAGTTTACAATGTCATTCAATCTAGTTTAGAAGTCCATAAACATTTCATTCTCCTCCATATGAATTTCTTCAAATTTAGTTGTGAGGAGTTGGACTTTAGATTTCTTGACAATTGATGTACCCTCGTGTGTCATTTCTAAAAGATCCCATGCCTGTTTAGCATTTTCACACGAGATGATTCTTTTAAATTCATCTGGTGACAATGCACAAGTAATTGCATTTAGTGCTTTTGCATTGGCACTATTCTCACTTTTCTGAAGTGTGGTCCAAAGGGCATAAGATATTACTTTCATTGATTTTGAACCATCTTCATCAGTTACTTCAGTGATAGGTAGTTTCCATCCGTTCACTGTGGCTAGCCACACACTTTCATCCATGGATTTGAGAAAGATTCTCATCCTTACTTTCCAATAGGCATAGTTTGTGCCATTAAAGGGTGGTGGCCTAGTGACAGATAGGCTATCAAAATTTGACATCTTAATATAGCTTAGATCGTTAGCTCAGGAAATAAATCCAATAAATAGGCAAAAAGAACGAGCTATTTGGCTTTGATACCACTTGAAAGGGCCTAACTATATGCCCTAGAGGGGGGGTGAATAGGGTAATGCCAAATAAAACTTAAAACAGCGGAATAATAAAAGATATAAATAACAATGCTGAAATAATAATAATCTCAAAGCACATGAAATATGAGAATGATACTGAATCTGTTCTAAGGACAACCTTACACCAAAAACCAATGGCTTATGGTAAGACAACCTTATTTCTAGAACAATCTAGAAATCACAAATGATATGGAAAATAAATCAAGAATAACTTCCAGAAATAAATCCTAAGTTATTACACCATTCAACCACACTTGCTTGAAATGAAAATTACAACATTCATCCACAAAAGCAATCCACAATACTGAAGGAATAAATGAATAGAGAAATCAAGCACATCCACAATACAACGATATATAGTGGTTCGCCTGTGTGTTCACCAACTGTTAGCCAACAGCCACACAGAATGCTACTTCTCACTCCTAATATCCTCACACAGGGGATATTAGCATGCACTCTCAAAATAGGTTTTCACAGGTTCACCCAAAACCTTCACAATTATGTCTTTTTATCTCGGGCTTACACAATCCAAAAACCCCCACAATCTGAGTTTTCTGGCTCTCCTCAGATAACTTGATACAATGAGATTTTTCTGGCAAATCTCAAACAAAACCAGAGAAAGTAAATTACAAAGTAAAATACCTGGATCTCCTTTTGAAGTAGCCCAGTAGAACCAATCGGAGTAGATGTATGATACGTCGTTCAATGTTCAATACTCACTTAAAGAATGGTTCTATGTCTAATTGATTTTAGATTAAATCAAGAAGAGCAAGGTCTATTTGATTTTGATCCCAGAAGAAGGAATATCATAAATTCCTCTTTTCTAAATGAGATTGGAATGTGGATCAAAATCACAATAGAATAATGCGAACAAAAGGAATATTAAATATGCACAGTAGCTTAAAAAAACAATCACAACTTATCTCAGAGCATAGCCTTAAATCGCTTGAATTGAATGAAATGGAATGTCTAAAACTCTGAAATTCATGCATTATTTATAGCCTGAAAAAATCCCATCTTCGACTGATCTTAGGATCCCTAGGACCAGTCGTAGCTTCAAAGATTTTGAAAGATTTTCGCGGGCTTAGATTAGCTGTTCCCACGACTGGTCTTAGGTAACCTACGACCGGTCGTGGGCCACCTACGACTGGTCGTGTGTCACCTACGACTGGTCGTAGGACCCTAGATAGGTCGCTGGAGTTCAAGTCGTAGGACTACGACCGGTCGAAAAAAGAGTCGTAGAACTTCCCAGGACTGGTCGAAGCAAGTCCAAGACAGGTCGAAGGACAACCAGGAAAATCCAAAAATCTGTAACAACCTATGACTGGTCCTGAGAAACCTAAGACTGGTCAAAGAAAAGCTAGGACTGGTCTTAAGATTTCTAGGACTGGTCGTAGAACAGTCATAACAAGCATATTAAAATATTCGAATTATGTATCCAGAATGACCTATCATACAGACCAACCTAAGGTCAATCTAAGGTCAAACAAACCTTGAAGTGAGATAAACATTGAAGTCTTGAAGGTCTGTATTCTCAGATGATCTTGAAGGAGAAGCTTGAATCGAGTTGACGGCTTTCTAGAGCTTGGTACTTTCTTGACTTGTCTTGATGAAGTCTTCTAATCTTAAACTTGTTAGAAGCAAACTTAAAGTCTTCTATTCTTGTAGACTTCATCCATGACATGTCTTGCAAACATTCTTCAATTGTGATCTTGTCTTGAAAACATTCTTCGTTCATGATCATGTCTTGAAGCAGTGTGTAGTCACAAACAAGAAACACAAGAAGTACAAGACATATAGGTTTTGGCACTACAAAATTTGACAACCAAAGGGATATGAAATCATAGCACTAACAATACGTCAGTCCAAACAAAATTTGCGCCCTTCCGAGTTAACCTGGTCAACAGGGATGCAATACGGGAGAAGCCCTCAATGAAACACCGATAGTATCCCGCTAAACTAAGGAAACTGCGGATCTCGGACACCGTCGTGGGTTGGCCCCACTGACTCACTGCCTCAACCTTCGAGGGGTCCACTATGACACCCTCCCTCGTCACCATGTGACCAAGGAACTTCACCTCCTCCTGTCAAAACTCGTACTTCTCCAGTTTTCATATAACTGGTGGGCACGGAAGGTTTGTAATGTGATCTCCAGATGCTGTATATGCTCCTCCCGGGTTCTCAAATTTATCAAAATGTCATCGATGAAGACCACAACAAACTGATCGAGATATGGACGGAAGACCTTGTTTATCAACTTCATGAAGACTATGGGTGCATTGGTCAGTCCGCAGGTCATGACCTGAAACTTAAAATGACCATAAAGTGTCCTGAAAGCCGTCTTCTGGATGTCCTCCTCTCAGACCCGAATCTGATAATAACCGGAATGCAGCTCAATCTTCAAAAAGAACTGTGCACCCTGCAGCTGATCAAATAAATCATCTATCCTCGGGAGCGGGTACTTGTTCTTGATCGTGACCCGATTGAGCTTACAGTAATTCACGTAGAGCCTCAACGAGTCATCCTTCTTCCTGACAAAGAGTATTGACACTCCCCATGAAGAACTGCTCAGATGGATGAATCCCAATGCTCGCAACTCATCCAACTGTCACTGCAGCTCTACCAACTCCATCGGTGCTATATAGTACAGGGCCTTCGAGATAAGCGCGGTACCAGACACAAGATCAATCTGGAGATCAATATGCCATCGAGAAGGCAACCATAGAATCTCCTGGAACATGTCAGAGAAATCATAAATAATCGGCCACTGATCAATACATGCGGCAACAGACTCCTTAACGACATAGGACATCAAACAAGACTATGGCTCTCCTCGGGGCTCTACAACGAACCGAAACTGCGGCAAGCCTAATATGCAAAACGTAACCGTCCTCGCTAAACAGTCTAAGATGGCATGGTACTCGGCAAGCCAATCCATGCCTAAGATAACGTCAAAATCTGACATTGGCAACACATACAAGTCGACAAGGAAGAAAATCTCTCCCACTAACATGGGGCAAGATGAACAGAAGTGACCTAATACTGTAGTCTTCCCCAAGGGTGTCGATACGGTCAACCCCTCTCGAGCAGACTCTGTTGGTAATCTAGTCGAACGGAAGAATCTTTCGGACATAAACGAGTGCGAAGCACCAGAATCAAATAAAACTTGGGTGATGCATGCAGGGACTGGAAGTATACCCTCAACAACTCCTCCAGATGACTGTGGATCCTGCTAAGCTGCATAAAATCTAACCTGAACTGGCTGGGGAAGTGCTTGTCCCCACGGAGGATGCTGCTGCTACTGATGTCGTTGAGGTACTCAAAACTGCTGCCTCTACTACTGAGGTTCCGGAGGCTGGTGCTGATGCTACTGGTGAGGGGGCCTCGGTGGTGGGATCTGTTGTCGCTGCTGCTGCGGTGCTCTCAGCCGCTGGTGCGAAGGTTGTTATAGTGCACTCGGTTACTACTGATGAGTTTGGGGACACTCCCACCTTGGTGTCCTATCCCACCACATCCATAGCAGGTATCAGAAAGCTGCCTCTAAGGTGGTATTGTTATAGGTACTGATGGTGCGGTTGGTGGTCTGAAGGATGGGTGGACCTGTAGCTCTGCGGTCGCCGATGCTGCTGCTACTCAGAGCTACCGGATTGAGTTTACCTCTTCCAGTTTCTCCTCTGATCACGATCGCTCTGCGTGCCGGTGCACTCAGTCTCATAAATCTGAGCCCTCTGCACTACTGCCTGAAAGGTCGAGGCTTATGGCCAATAACACAGCCTCGAAGATCGTAATGCAAGCTGTTCTCAAAACGGCGGGCTTTTCACTCCTTGTCATCAACCAAATACAATGCAAACCTTGATAGCGCCACAAAATGGGCCGCATACTACGCCACGGACATGTCCCGCTGTTCACTCCCCAAGTATAGGGTTGTGATGTAGTAATAACTCGGTAAGATCGAGGTCGAATCCCACGAGGACTGATCGTCACAATTCAAATCTGTGATTCTCCTTAACTAATTCAACAAACAATGGAGCAAATTTACTAACACAAATCTAGGAAAAAAAAACAATTGAGAATAAGGAAGAAAATCCAATCAGAGAGAGAGCACTAGGACTTTCGAATCCACCCCTAATTATTCTAACCATTGTTTTGTCTGTTAATTCACCTTAATTTAGATTGATCTAACTTATCTAGAGAAAGCACAATCTGTGTCCTTAATCGGGCATAGAGATTGTCTAATTCCTTCAAGCAATGCTATGAATAACATATCTCATGTCCTTTGTTGGGCACATGGAATATACCGTTCATTAAAGCACCCTGTCTCTTCCTCTATAGGAACCTGTTCATAATTAGACACAAGCACCTAGAATAAGCATCCAAACAACATATATCCATAGACTCTGATCAAAGTTCATAGATGGAGAAGTATAGAATTTAAAACAATCAAGCACACTAGAGAAAGAAACAAATCAATCTAATTAAAGTAAAATCAACATAGAACAATGGGTGTTCAAATTAGGGGTTTCATCTCAGCCCTAGCTGAGAGATTAGTTACCCATAAAATCCATTAAACAGATGGATAAATAAAAATTCATAAAAGAAATATCAAACCAATTTCTCTCTCTCTTCTTTCTTCTCTTTCTTCTCTTTCTTCTCTTTTCCTCTGGATCTGGAATTCTCCACCTTTTTAATCCTCTTCCTCATGTTTTGGAACTCTTTTTATAGCTGATGGAGTGGCTGGAGTGGTGAAAATCGGATTTGGGAAGCTGTTGCACGCGTAGCAAAAACCTTTTCGCAGCCAAGTTTGGGACCTTGAAATACCATACTTTCCTCGTTCAAATTCCAACAAACACCGTCCCTTAGGACTTTCTTGGGTCCTCTACATGATGGACGGTTCAGATCTGCCATATGATCAAAGATGGTGGCCCACAACCGCCTGAAAAACCGAATTTCTTAATATGTGTGAAACTTTCGCACCCTTTCGCTGTCGTGATCGGTGGGCCCCACAAAAGTATTTTCTGGAAAATTCACCCCGTCCATTGGATTCAGGACGAAATTTCAGTCAAGAATAGGTAGTTTTGAACGTCCATTGATGCATCCCAGAGAAGAAAACACAAAAAGATCAGATTTGAACGTTGCAGGGCAGCCCTTTTGTGGCCTCTGTACCACACACGTGTGCACGCATGGGTATAAAGTATTACCATGGTTTTGAAGTCCTCGAAGCCATCTACAAGATGGACGGTTCGGATCATCCGTACAGGTGACGAGTGGGGCCCACTAGCGTCCGCAAAAACGGTCCAGCGTCCGTTTGTGACGCTTGCAGAAACGGCAACTTCCGTTTTTTGGAAGATGACTCGGTCAGCGGCTGTTTGAATTTGGAAGGTGGTGTGGTGCTCGGCTTACCAATATTGTACATGATGTACATGCACCATATGCAGGGCCCATTATGATGTTTCTACGAAATCTGCACCAGTCATTCATCTTCTCATATTATTTTAGCCGTCAATACCAAAGTTGAGACAGTTCCAGATATCAGGTGGGCCCCAAATTAGAGATTAATGGGCTGATCTGTCCGTTGGGGCACTTCCCTAGTGATCCGAGGGCTGAAATTTGAAATGTACGGTTAATTTATGTCCCTAATCCCATGTATAAAGTTTCGAGCCAATTGGATGGAGGGAACCATGTGATCTTTCATTCTGGACCAGTTTCGGGCCTCTTTAAATGTGAACGGCTTGATTTCCTTGGGTCCCTGTCATGTAAATTCTTCAATATTAGTCCTCTGAGGTTCATCCCGTGCTCTGGTAATTTCGGAGTGTCAAATCCATCCTTTTAACATCATTTTTCAATACACGCTCCTGATTTCATCCTGTAATAAAAACACAATTAAAATATGGCATTAAGCATTATCATGTATGTAAAATCAGGTAATAGTCGGGGTCTGATATGCAATATTCGACCCTCATCGCAACCCCCAACCAACATTTTGCTAGTCCCGAGCAAAACATGCGAAAAATAATTTCAGAAATAAAAGATAATTCCTGTAAACTCAAGTGACGGGTGAACAGATAATTTAGATGTGAAAATTCTAAGATTCATGAATGGTGAGAAGATTTTTCTCCTGAAATCAAGCTTATAGTAAACTACATAATCAAGTTTAAAATATTAATCCATTAATTAGAACAATTTTAAACATTGAGTTCCATGAGTGTTTAGTGTAATCTCGGCTTACAATCATTAAAAGATCCAATTGTCAATTTTATGATATCATTAGTAACTCGTGACAACCAACCTGAAACCAACACTAGCATTTAGATCATCTTTTCGTTCTATCAGCCTTTGATTTCCTTTATAAACAGTGGTGCCAAGGAGGGGAATCAAATCCGCACCTATAGGGAGCAAACCTATGGTGAAAACTTGTCGCCTAACTCCTTTCTCATGTCAACTATGGGGAATCAAATCTTCATCTATAGGGAGCAAACCTATGATGACGATTATGTATCTTATTCTTTCAATTCTTCTTTATAAACTGATGCTAAAAATTTTGTTTTTCAGGCTGGTTCCTTTCATGCTTAGTGATTACCAAGTTACCATTTAATATCGAACTGAAAACTTAATGTGTAAGTGAGATCTGATATGTGTAATCCTGGCTCAATCAATGTTTACAACTTCTAATCATGGATTAACAATTCAAACTTAAGTGTGAAATCTGCCAGACAACTGAATCCAAGAGTCATAAATTTCTCACATTCTGTATTTTGTAATTTCAAAATCACAACTATCCTTCAAAATCACTTTAAAGTCAACAGAAATTCCAGAAAAATTTTAAAAATTTTCACAATTTTTGCTCAAGACCAAGAAAATACTGATTTAGGTAACCTAATTTCCCACCCCCAACCTAAAATCTACATTGTCCTCAATATCAAAAAAATAAACATGCAATGCATATGAGACAACGAAAATAAAAGAGGAGTGATGGAAAGATAGTACCTGAATGGAGAATCAAGAAGCTTTCTCAAAAATAGCAACATAAAAGCAGGTCAGCACAAGAGAGATATCAACAAAAACAAAAATAAAAAATAAAAATAAATAAAATCCGAAAAAGAAAATCCTACCTATACCACTTTCGCAGGTGCTCTCGATTGCATTTAGCGTATGCAACAAGCCTTTAAACCCCTAGGTTACCCCTAGTGGACGAGTTGTAGTCTCGTGAGGGTTTGCAGTAATGTTACCCACAAACATTGAAGTAACTAACTAAAAAAAAAAACATAAAACAAAAGACTGGGTTGCCTCCTAGGAGCGCTAAGTTTAACGTCTTCAGCCAGACAAGAACGGACCATGAATTCATTAATCTTTAAGACCAGGGTCCGCCAAAGAACTTACCTCAACACGTGGTTAACCAATCCCAGACAAGTGATGCGAGTTCCCATAAACTGTGCTATCTGAAATGAGGTAATTGACACTATCATCAAACAATTTAAGGACTTCCACTCGAACAACTTCTTCCATGTTAAGATCATGCTTCCTTTGTATTTTACGTGACATTTCCACAGCATGATCCTTACATACAGTGGGGCACACTCCTTGTATTTCTGCTATCTTCCGTTCAATTGCTGCCTTATATGTTCGAAGAACATTAAGCAACCTGTTCTCTTTTGCCTTCTTAGAGTTAGAAACTGTGCTGTCAGGAAGAGTCTCAGAGGGATGAAGAGGTTCCACTTTCGCTCTCCATTTTTCAGTCTCCAATATAGGAGTAGAGTCGAGCAATGCATTGACTTCATGGATGGGACTATCAATGTCAAAATCCATGCCCGATTGTGCTAAGCAGGTCTCAAGAGGATCTTCAAAAGATGTACGGAAGGAGTCCTGCACAAGGCTCTCGATCATGTCCACTTCAAATATGTCATCCAAATCTGCGGATTGTTGTCCTGCATTAAAAACATTGAGTTTAATATTCATGTTACCAAAGGACAATTTCATAACTCCATTCCGGCAATTTATAATAGCATTAGATGTGGCTAAAAATGGACGACCCAAGATGACTGGGATCTGACTATGAGGATTCTGAACAGGCTGAGTATTTATAACTATGAAATCCACTGGGAAATAAAATTTGTCAACCTGGATTAGTACATCTTCAATAACACCCCGGGGAACCTTGACAGATCTATCAGCCAGTTGTAATGTTACCTTAGTCGGTTTCAACTCACCAAGTCCTAGCTGCTCATAAACTGAATATGGTAACAAATTGACGCTCGCCCCTAAATCAAGTAATGCCTTCCCGATCTTATGATCTCCTATGCCGCAAGAAATGGTGGGAGCTCCTGGATCCCTAAATTTAAGAGGGGTGTTATGTTGAATCATGGAGCTGAGCTGCTCTGCAAGGAAGACTTTCTTATGAACATTCTGCTTACGCTTTTGAGTGCATAAATCTTTAAGAAACTTAGCGTACGCAGGGACTTGCTTGATGGCATCAAGTAACGGAATGTTGACTTGCACTTTTTTAAACACATCCAGGATTTCATCAAAGTTGTTTCTTTTCTTCATTGGTGCCAGACGTTGAGGAAATGGTGCTTTGGGCACATAGGGTGGCACATTAGTGTCTCTTGGAGAGTCAGAGAGCTTTTGGACTTTGGATGCATTAGTGTATCTCTCTGCTTCATCTTGATCCTCTGCTTTAGAATTTGGTTCATCCTTAGGCATATCTATTCTGTTGTCAATCTGTTTGCCTGACCTAAGGGTAGTGATCGATTTGACTTGCTCATGATATTGCCCTTGGTCGAAATTAGAGCCAATCTCATACTGTCCCTTTGGATTAGCCACAGGTTGGCTAGAGAACTTGCCCTTCTCTCTCTCACTCAATGTGGCAGCTAGTTGACCCATTTGTACTTCCAGCTTGGCAATGGATTGCGCATTTGCATGTAAGCTTTGCTGGTTGGCTAGTAAGGTTTGTTGGGTGTCTTTTTGGAATTGGAGAGAACTCGCATAAAATGATTGAGTGTATCCTCAAGAGATGGTTTCCTTGATTGTGCGGGATTGTTGATATTGCGAAACCGTTGAAATTGTTGATTTGCCAACTTGGGAGTGCGGTTGCATGGGAGGATTTCCGGATGGTCCTCCTTGTTGTGGTCCTTTCGCCCAAGAGAAATTTGGATGCCTAGCCCACCACGGGTTGTACGTGTTTGAGTAAGGATCATTCCCGTGTTTCGAAAGGTGTTCAAAGCATGAACTTGTTCGAGAGGAATTCTCGGAAATGTTGTACCGGATGGGCAAGATTGCGTAGGATGGGTAGAACTAGAACATATGGCACAAGCCTCGGCTTGAGTTGTTTGTGGAGGTCCATTATGTAACATCAGAGCATCAACCTTCTTTGTCAGGCCATCAATCTTGGCATGGAGATCTGGTGTGACTCCTATCTCATATATGCCACCTCTCTTTTGTGGTTGGGAACTTCTTTCACCTCTATCTGAATAGTCCCATTCTTTGGAGTTTTCACACAAGGTTTCAAAGAATTTCCATGCTTCGGTATCGCTTTTGGTCATGAAGGACCCTCCACCGGTGGCATCAACCATGCGACGGTTGCCTGGGTGTCGACCGTCATAAAAGTATTGCACTTGTTGCCACTTCTCAAAACCGTGGTGTGGACATTTAAGAAGCAAGTCCTTCCATCTTTCCCAACATTCATGAAAGTGCTCTCCTCTTTTGTGTGAAATTAGTGATTTCTCTACGGAGAGCATTAGTTTTGTGAACAGGGAAGAACTTGTTTAAGAACTTTCTAGACAATTGGTCCCATGTAGTGATAGACCCAACTTCTAGAGAATTCAACCATGCTTTCGCCTTATCCTTCAAAGAAAAAGGAAACAGGCGTAGGCGGATCGAATCGTCTGAGAAGTTTTGGAATTTAAAGGTGGAGCAAATGTCTAGGAATTCTTTCACATGATGATATGGGTCCTCCTTATCCAACCCATAAAAGGAAGGTAACAATGTATGACCCCGTCTTGAGTTCAAAGTGTGCTGCCGTGGTGGTGGGCAACACTATGCATGAAGGCGCATTAAATTGGACAGGAGCTGAATAATCTCTGAGAGTTTTAGTTCCATTCTCTTCTGCCATTTCAACTGGGATGTCTTTCAATCTTCTATGGAATGTTCTTTCTATTTCAGGATCAAAAGGTGCTAGTTCTTTATCTAGAGATCTACGTCCTAGCATAAACTAAGTAACAACCTAAGAGAAAGAAAACTAGAACTAGAAATTATGCTATTCAAAAAAACAAGTTAAAACTATGTGAATAAGAATGGGAAGAAAGAACCGGGAAAAGGAGATGATTGATGGCAGAAGATTTAAGAAGCTCCTCCTTCACTTAGTAGCTTCCTTCCTCAATTCCTGTAAATAAAAACAAAAACAAATCAAGTTTCCTAAAATAATGATAGAAAAATCCTAAGCAACGGTTAATTTCTAAAAAAGAAAGTTTCTAAAACTAGAAAATAAAAAGTTACCAAATCCAAAGTTAGAAAGTAGAAAGTTCCTAAAAATTGAAAACCTAAATCTCAAAATAGAAAGTAGAGAGGATTGGAGAATTTAGAAAGATGTTACCAATTGGAGATCTATGTTAAAATCCTGCAAAAGAAAACAAAACAAGTTAGTTTCTAAAACAGAAAATCTAAAATTAGAAATTTTCTAAAGAACTAAAAAAAAAGAGTTAGTTTCTAAAAAGGGAAGAAATCCTAGAATTAGAAAGTTACTAAAAATAGAAAGCTAAGTTAGTTTCTAAAAAGGAAAAATTTCTAAAACTAGAAAATAGAAAGTTACTTAAAAGAAGAATCTAAATCTAAAATTAGAAACTAAAAATTTCTAAAAAATAAAATCCTAATTCTAAAAATAGAAATTAGAAAAAGTAAGAAACTTAGAAGGGATTACCAAATTAGAAGTTTATTTCAGGACCCTACAAAACAGGAAATAGGTTAGTTCTAAAATAAAGAAAAAAAAAATAAAATTCTAAGTTAGTAAAATCCTAAGCTATGAATTATGATAAGAGAGAATCCTAAATTCAATTTGGAACGAAACAGTCCCCGGCAACGGCGCCAAAAACTTGTTCACTCCCCAAGTATAGGGTTGTGATGTAGTAATAACTCGGTAAGATCGAGGTCGAATCCCACGAGGACTGATCATCACAATTCAAATCTGTGATTCTCCTTAACTAATTCAACAAACAATGGAGCAAATTTACTAACACAAATCTAGGAAAAAAAAACAATTGAGAATAAGGAAGAAAATCCAATCAGAGAGAGAGAGCACTAGGACTTTCGAATCCACCCCTAATTATCCTAACCATTGTTTTGTCTGTTAATTCACCTTAATTTAGATTGATCTAACTTATCTAGAGAAAGCACAATCTGTGTCCTTAATCGGGCATAGAGATTGTCTAATTCCTTCAAGCAATGCTATGAATAACATATCTCATGTCCTTTGTTGGGCACATGGAATATACCGTTCATTAAAGCACCCTGTCTCTTCCTCTATAGGAACCTGTTCATAATTAGACACAAGCACCTAGAATAAGCATCCAAACAACATCCATCCATAGACTCTGATCAAAGTTCATAGATGGAGAAGTATAGAATTTAAAACAATCAAGCACACTAGAGAAAGAAACAAATCAATCTAATTAAAGTAAAATCAACATAGAACAATGGGTGTTCAAATTAGGGTTTCATCTCAAATTTCTAGTGAGAGATTAGTTACCCATAAAATCCATTAAACAGATGGATAAATAAAAATTCATAAAAGAAATATCAAACCAATTTCTCTCTCTCTTCTTTCTTCTCTTTCTTCTCTTTCTTCTCTTTTCCTCTGGATCTGGAATTCTCCACCTTTTTAATCCTCTTCCTCATGTTTTGGAACTCTTTTTATAGCTGATGGAGTGGCTGGAGTGGTGAAAATCGGATTTGGGAAGCCACTGCCGCACGCGCAGCAAAAACCTTTTCGCAGCCAAGTTTGGGACCTCGAAATACCATACTTTCCTCGTTCAAATTCCAACAAACACCGTCCCTTAGGACTTTCTTGGGTCCTCTACATGATGGACGGTTCAGATCTGCCATATGATCAAAGATGGTGGCCCACAACCGCCTGAAAAACTGAATTTCTTAATATGTGTGAAACTTTCGTACCCTTTCGCTGTCGTGATCGGTGGGCCCCACAGAAGTATTTTCTGGAAAATTCACCCCGTCCATTGGATTCAGGACGAAATTTCAGTCGAGAATAGGTAGTTTTGAACGTCCATTGATGCATCCCAGAGAAGAAAACACAAAAAGATCAGATTTGGACGTTGCAGGGCAGCCCTTTTGTGGCCTCTGTACCACACACGTGTGAACGCATGGGTATAAAGTATCACCATGGTTTTGAAGTCCTCGAAGCCATCTACAAGATGAACGGTTCGGATCATCTGTACAGGTGATGAGTGGGGCCCACTAGCGTCCGCAAAAAAATCGGTCCAGCGTCCGTTCGTGACGCTTGCGAAAAAACGGCAACTTCCGTTTTTGGAAGATGACTCGGTCGGCCATTGTTTGAATTTGGAAGGTGGTGTGGTGCTCGGCTTACCTATATTGTACATGATGTACATGCACCATATGCAGGGCCCATTATGATGTTTCTACGAAATCTGCACCAGTCATTCATCTTCTCATATTATTTTAGCCGTCAATACCAAAGTTGAGACAGTTCCAGATATCAGGTGGGCCCCAAATTAGAGATTAATGGGCTGATCTGTCCGTTGGGGCACTTCTCTAGTGATCCGAGGGCTGAAATTTGAAATGTACGGTTAATTTATGTCCCTAATCCCATGTATAAAGTTTCGAGCCAATTGGATGGAGGGAACCATATGATCTTTCATTCTGGACCAGTTTCGGGCCTCTTTAAACGTGAACGGCTTGATTTCCTTGGGTCCCTGGCATGTAAATTCTTTAATATTAGTCCTCTGAGGTTCATCCCGTGCTCTGGTAATTTTGGAGCGTCAAATCCATCCTTTTAACATCATTTTTCAATACACGCTCCTGATTTCATCCTGTAATAAAAACACAATTAAAATATGGCATTAAGCATTATCATGTATGTAAAATCAGGTAATAGTCGGGGTCTGATATGCAATATTCGACCCTCATGTTAGGGGACTAAATTAAGGCGTTACACACTCGGGACCTAATTGTCCTAAACTCATAACAAACATGTGATTTTCTTCTTGGTTATTCCCAAGTTATGCTTTAATACCAACTTCTATCACACCCCAAACTCAGAAACTAGGCTCACAAAATTTTCGATCACCGAATCCGGCACCGGCAGCCTCCGTAAAACCCCATTCATGGCTCCTAACACCCATTTAGTAGGTTCCGATCCTAAGATCCTACAAGGAGGATTTTCAACACTAATTTGATTCATAATGAGCATAACCATAAGCATAACCCACGAATAATAGCCACAAGAACACCATCACAAAATCCACTATGATAAAATAAACTTTAAGGTACAATGCATATGAAGGGAAATATAAGATAATAAAGCCAAAATGCTGGAAGCTCTACAACACACTCATAGTCCTGAACTACTACTGCCTAGCGTCAGTTTCACGTAACGGTTGTGCATAAGCTTATAGAAAGCTTAGAGGGTGGTGAAGTGTGTGCATATGATAGAATTGCAAGTTGCAATATCAGAGTAATGCAGAAATGCCAGTAAGTATATGAATGTGATCATCAACCATACTAAGGTTATGTGATGCAAGGCATGAATGCTATTGGCTATATCAAGACCATGCAATGCAAGGAGTGAATGATATTAGCCATACCAAGGCCATGCAATCCAAGATGTAACTCAAGCACACCGGTCCTCATCTAAATCCACATATCAATGCAACTCATCATTAGAGCATCAATATCACTATAGTCCTTACTTTGGATAATCATCGGGGTCTAGTACACTATACGCCAACTTGTCACCCCTATCTGAGCGCACAACTGGGTGAGTAGAAGAGACCTAACTATCTGCCTGCTAATATCTGGCTCGACTCATTAATAGTGGACCTATTCCTCAAGCTGGTCAAACTCAACCTAGAAATTGCCCTCCCCCCTCCCACTAAGGGGGTAAAGTCATACCCCTTTCCAATCGACCATGACACAGTGGGAGACGTTGCCTATTTATATACGGCCCTCGTGTGCTCATGTATCCACTCGGTCTCGACGTTGGAGTCATCCTCTGGTACCATCGGGTTTAGGAATTTTTACTCATAGATATCTATGGCACCCCGATGCTAGAAATAGTATTTTTGGTATCCAATCCGGCCATCCATGATGTGTCTGTGGAGGCTATAGCCCTGATGTCGCTAGGGCATACAATAATCATAATCACACAAATGCAAAGTGCATGAGTCATGCAGTCTAATCATGCATTAATCCTACGCATACCGCGCACTCATGTGGGATAACTCCACCTATCAGGGAGTCTCATAAACCTCATGCACTATGGCATATGCAATGGCCAATCATATCTCATATCAAATAGACAGATGATGCATATGGGCATGTATCATGATGCTACACTGTCACAAACTCATAATCGACAATGGTAGCCGGTATCGGCAATCGAGATCGATAATCAACCTCGACGTAAGGCAGGGTCCATAAATGGACAGTCGGTGATGGATCAATTAAAATTAATAGGGCCTAAGTGTTTGGGTTAATCTACTAGAAAATGATGAGAATGGGCCTAACAAGGCCTAAGGAAAGATCACAATGTGGATGTCCAACCATCACTGCCCATCAATGTGGACCTTTAACCAACATTGCTCCCAAGAAACGGCGCCCATAGGGCCAATCAGATAGGGGCCCACGGCCTACCACAAGGGCCTAATATGCATCATCATGAGCCTCAATTAAATTGTAACGCCCTGAAAATCGGGGGTCGAGCATAAACTCAACTCCCGAGTTCCAGAACATCACTTATGCAACAAAATAAATGATGATTGAATGTTGACTGTATTTGTGCATTGAACATGAGTGAGACTAAGCCAAAACAGCGTATCATACACCAGAGATAGTTAAATTTGCAAGCGGAAGACTGTGATAGATAGATAAAATATATAAACTGTGGTGAGTCTCCAGAGTGTGATAAAGTTATCAGGTTAAATAATTACAAGTAAATTATACCAAGTTGTGTAGTATGATGTAGTCAACATCCCTGTAGCCCCGACAATCAAGGTACGACTCTCACGAAGCCGCCAGAAAACAGCATATACGAGAAAGCATTCCCGTCGTCATAGAAGTCCGGCTCCGCCTCAGAAGTAACGTCGCCATCTGCAATCAGACAAAGTCTGGTGGGTGTTCGGAACACCGTCCCGTATCGTGGGAGTGAGTGATCAACTCAATGGAACAATAAAGCATAGGTTAACATGTTATCGACTCAGTCAAGCAGTAATGATAAAGCAGTAAAATCAAACAATGCTAAGTACTCTTATTAATGCAAGTATGAAATGACATGATGAATGCCCTTGCCAAACCACCCTCATGCGACATCATCTTACGTTCGCGAATGCTTAACTCCCTCAGTGCGCTACATCTACTAAGCACACGCGGTGCGATGATGATCATGATTACCGAGTTATTATTAGTCCATTTCAAACAGCAGTATTGGGAAACTAAGGTACCTCCCTTGTATCATTCCCAAACATGATCCATTCTAGGGTCGTCAATCCTAGTTAATCTCATACGATATTATGGTTCGAGAAGCATAGCGAAGGCATCGCAAAGGGCTCGTCACCCGTCAGCGCGGATACAGATCTCACCGTATGCGGCTCAATTGCTGGCCGTCAGCTCGAGTACAGGTCTCACCGTACTCGGCTCAATCACTAGCCGTCAGCTCGAGTACAGGTCTCACCGTACTCGGCTCAACTCATACTCTAGCTGCTGTGAAAGACTTGTCGCCAATCACAGACCCTTGGAGTATACTCAAAGATACTACGGAGGACTCGTCGCCCGTCAGCAAGAGCACAGGTCTCACCGTACTCGGCTCTCGCCGTAAGTATCGACAGCTCGAATACAGTGTCTCATACCACCGTATTCGGCTCACGAGTCTGGTTACTCACTGGTCACTACGGGGAGGCACGTGGCCCCAGTGTAGGCCGACAGCTTGACCACGGTGTCCCATACCACCATGCCCGGCTCATGTGTCTTAGCGGATCGAGGTACCATGGTTAAAAGGGATTTCACTGGTAAGTTTGGTACCTTAGGTTCAAGCAGTAGTGTCGAAACATGGTGAACATATATTAGACAGATTGGGTTACTTGACGAGCTCGGCTAGCTCGAGCGCACAACAAGTTGAACGACATGAAATGCATAAGCACTTCGCATGGCCAACCACTATCGCCAACCGAAGTACGACTCGGGTTCGTCGAACACATCTCACGTGGCAAATGAATCACAGCCATGAATTCAATTCTGGTACCGATTGTCTGGACTACAATTATAGCCCCAAACATGATAACTTGCAGATAGATAAAGCAGTAATGGATCAAGATTCAACTCATACTACTAAGGTATGGTATTATCCGTTTAGGGCTGCCAGGGCTGTTGCACACACTCGTTGCTCCGCTCCCCCATCACCCATGACGGATCATACAACGTAAATATAAATTTAAACATATGCATTACCTAGTTATAATCATAAAGCAGTTGAGCATGTTATGAATCACAACACAAGCATGAGTTTATACATGTTCAATTCCTAATCACACAACAATCCAAGTAGATTATACACATAGTTAAAAGAGGTTGAGAATCATATCTCAACACCCTTATACATTACAATTTGCTAACTACTACTCATTCAGACATTTCAAGAAACACTTAAACAAACATACATCAACATACATGACATATGTCGATCACACAGGCATTAGGCCAAATCCTTTCACTAGGGAGTTGCCCCAATCATAACACGCATACACCCACGACGGATAGTCATGGCAAGCAGGAATCCAAGTTCCATATTCATTCAGTCATTTCCGCAAACACTTGGGCCACACATTTTAGCATATATAGTGTATATTGGCCGTGGCGTGATTTAGGGAAAATCCTTTCGTCAAAAGGGTATCGCCAATACAACAATCATGAATCCATGACAATTAGTCATGGCGAGCACGAATGAGGATTCTATACTTATTCAGTCATTTTCACAAACACTTAGAATACACTATTACAACATACATGGTGTATGTTAGCAAAACATGTATTAGGGCTATCATTTAGCCAAGTGAGTATTTTATCCTTGTATAATATATTACTACAGCAAATAATCATGATAAATACATCTCCAAAATTTATACGTATACAGTATTTTCTAAAATACGCATTTTTAACATACATAGAGTATATAAGCAAACATGTATTACGGCGATTCCTTTCGCCAAATAAGTAATTTATCCATATATTATATAATCATATGACAAATAATCATGGCAAATACATTTCCAAAATATACATGTATACGGCACTCCTTACAATATAGTATTTCTACATACATAGTGTATATTAGTAAAACATGTATTTCGGCGATTACTTTCGTATATATCGTATATCCATACAACAAATAAACATGTCAAACACATTTCTAAAAAAAATACGTATACGGTATTTTATACGAATACCTAGAGTATGTGAATTTCCATATTCTTCAATTCTAATCGAAACAGAAAACGGAAAGCACTTTGTACATGTGCAATTGCATGCAGATCATGAATCTATCATTATCTGACATTGAAAGCGTTGAAAACCATAACCTATACACCTAAAGTCCGCACCTTTTGTCGTAGAATCGTAACGGAGTTGATAGGTTCGCTAAGCTTCCGTATACGGGAGTTTGACAACCTAGAGAACGAAACAGGTTAGCTATTTCATAACCTGTAGCCTATACACCTCAAAACAGGTCTAGGGTTAGGGTTTATTACCTTAAAACGGAGTTGGTATCGCCGGAAAAGCGACTGGAAAGAGGCGGTGCAGCCCATGGAGCGGCAGGGAAGTACAGCAGGCAGAAGCTCCCACTTCTCCCTCACTTTCTCTCTCTTTTCTCTCTCTCAATCTCAAATTCGTATGGCTGCCATGAGAGAGGGTTTAAGGTCCTTATATAGCCTAAGAATTCTCCAAAACCGACTCCAAGTCAAAGTATACTTATGTTATAACCAAAGCGGACCAGTTTCAGCTCAACGGAGGACTTCTGGCGGGCCTCCTTGAGCCAAAGGTCGAACTTAAGCTCACTAACACTGGATCTACGTTCTATTAAGTTTTCATTTCGGTCGGGATTCCAGATCACGCGTGGCGGACCAGTTTCAGTTCAACGGTCAGCGGATCTCGATCGGAGATTCCGAGTGCATGTAAATGTGTATGAAATTTTTCCTGATCCGAGGGTGTAATTTGGTCAGATTCTGACGGTCTGGTTACTTAATACTGATGCGCAAGCAAATGGTGCCAGATCACTATTCAAGATATTTATTTTGTAAAGGAAAGAGTGGTTTTCACACTCCCTCGCTCCGGACACGATCGAATGGCCATGGAACATTGTCTGGACTTGATTTTCGAGATGGTTGTCGAGCCCAGTGAGGCGGTCCTAATTCCTTAACTTCAAATTATTCGGAATTCCGATGTGCGGTCCAGATCTGATACGGAGTTTCGATGTGCTCCCGAGAGCAGCCGGGTAATGAGATTGATCCTAGATTTTAGGGTAACCTAGCGTCAATGATTCTACAAGCTTTGGGTCTTGCAGATTGTATTTAAAGCGATTCAAACGGATTTCATAGCTCATCTGGTTTCACACTTAGTTACTTTGTCTCATTTCTAAAGGATTTAGTCCTAAGTGATTTCTGGTCGAGGTGGTACTCAGGCCTTTGTAGTTTGTATATAAAGTGATCCAAGTTATACTACTTAGCTAGTTTAAGATAGTGTCTAGGGTGAAAGTTCTTAGAAAAATTGGAAGATCAAGGCGATGAAGGGTGAGATTTGTGAAGGAAATGAGTTCAAAGGCGGCTTTAGACTTTGGGATTCAGTTCTGACAAGTTAATGTGGTATTAGGATCGACCCATTGCCTAAGGACGTCTAATCCCAGGTTGGCAAAAATCCGGGGCGTTACATAAATCAAATGAGTCGAATCAATCAAATGGGCTGAATCAAGTGGACTAATCAAATGGGCCAATACAAATGGGCTAAATCAAATGGGATGGTTCATATAGGCCGAATCAAATGGGCCAATACAAATGGGCTGAATTAAATGGGCCGGTTCAAGTAGGCCAAATCAAATGGGCCGAATCAAATGGGCTGAATCAAATAGGCCGGTACAATGGGCCGAATCAATTGGGCCGATCAAATAGGCCGATACAAATGGGCCGAATCAAATGGGTCGAGTTGAATGGGAACAAACCAACAACACCATTCATCTATTGTTAGAGATCGTTTTAGAGCATTATTAAAAAAAAAAAAAAAAAAGGAATCATATCCAAAGGATCATCTGGAACATACCACAAATGGAAGTGGTGATAATGATTTCCACAGTTAAATTTCTAGTGGGCTCACCATACTATTTATTTCCCATCCAGTCAATTTCCATGGTCACAAAGACTTGGACAGGGGGAGGAACAAATATCGTATTGATCCAAAACTTCTGTAACCCAAAATAGGCTTTCAATGTAAGCGTTCAACACCATTGTTTTCTACAGTGTGGTCTACTTGATAATTGGATCTGTCTCATTTTTAGTCTCAAGCCTTGAGACAATCTTGCCAAATGGATGGATGGTTTAGATGCAACACATATAGTAGTGGGCCCCACAGTACTACTGACATCATGGGGCTCACTGATGGGCGGCATGGGTGCAGCACATACATCATGATAGGGTCCACGCACATGGCTAGCATGTCAGATGGGTGGATGGTTGGATGGAATACATCCATCAATGGTGGGCCCCTGCTGCCATCGTTCAGATGGACGGATTGATAAAAGACATACATTTATGGTGGATCTCACCCATCCAGTGTACTGGACGATGTTGCAAAACCCATACATCGCGGTGGCCCCCCTCCAGCCCCCACATCCGTAAACAGATGGACAGTAGGGATATAACATAAGCATTGATCAGGGTCGAATATTGCATTTCAGACCCAGTAAATTGCCTAAATTTACATACATGATAAGGCTTAATGGAGTATTTTAATTGTATTTTTGTTATAGGATGAAGTCAGGAGCGTTAATTGAAAATGATGTTAAAGGCATGGATTTCATGATCCAAAGTTACCAGAGCAAGGGACGGACTTCAGAGGATCAAGATTAAAGAATTTACATGCCAGGGACCTAAGGAAATCAAGCCGTTCACGTTTAAAAAGGCCCGAAAATGGTGCAAAATGCAAGACCACATGGTTCCCGCCATCCGATTGGCTCGAAACTTCATACAGGTGATGGGGGCCATAAATTAACCGTACATATTAAATTTCAGCCATTGAAGATCTCGGGAAGTGGTCCAACGGACAGATCATCCCATTAATCTTTACTTTGGGGCCCACCTGATATTTGGAACTGCCTCAAACTTGGTTTTGGCGGTTGAAATTATATGAAGAAAAGGATGGACGGTGCAGATTTCTCATAAACATTATAGTGGACCCCGTATATGATGCATGTACACCATGCATACACGTGTGCTGGCGCGGCACCGGACGACTGAAGGGTCAGCGCAAGCGCTGACCCGACTCTTCTTCTCAAAACAAGAAATCGTAGGCAGCGTCTTCCGCTGCCGATCATTGGATCGAGCTGTGGGTCCCACTCATCATCTTAAATGATAATCCGGACCGTCTATCAGGTCTAAATGGCCTACATTACCATTGCCTAAGTGGCAAAAATTCAAACAAAAGCATAGATCAGATCCAAACCTTTCAAATGCAGGTTGAACGGTCGGGTGAGATCTCTGGTGGACCACACCTAAATCAAACAAATCTTGACACTCCTGAACGGTTTTCCGTTCTTATCCCAGTGAACGGAGTGGATTTCGTGATTTCCATCGTTCATGGACCCCACCATTGTCACAGCGGAAGAAGATCCATGTCCGCGTAACGACGTCCAACCGCTGCCAGTTTTGCGGGAGTTTGTGGACCCCACCCATTAACCGTACGGAAGATATGATCCGTCCATCTTGTAGAATGGCTCGAGCACTACAAAACCATGTTGATATATTGTGTCCATGCATGTACATATGTGTGGTACAGAGGCCACAAACAGGCGGTCTTGTAACGTTCAAAACTGATTTTTTCGTGATTTCTTCTCTGGGCTGCGTTAATGGACGTTCAAAACCACCCATTCTTGACTGAAATTTCGTCCTGAATCCAATGGATAGGGTGGATTTTCCAGAAAACACTTCTGTGGGGCCCACCGATCACGGCTGTGAAAATTTGCACTCCGTGTCCTGCTACGACTCTGCTACCGACTCCAGCCCTCCAACAGCTATAAAAGAGGAATTATGGACGTGGGAAATTGGTTCAGAACCAGGGAATTCGAGATCTAGAGCAAGGGAGAGAAGAAAGAGAAGAAAGAAGAGAGAGAGATCGATTGGTTTGGTGTTCCGTTTTTTTATATGAATTTTATTCATCCACCTTTTTAATGAATTTCATGGGTCACTAATCTCTCAGCTAGGGCTGAGATGAAGCCCCTAATTTGATTAGCTCTTGTATGGGTTGATTTACTTTGAATATTAATTAATTTGTTTCTTTCTCTAAGTGGGCTTGATTGGTTTAAATTCTATACTTCTCCATCTATGAACTTGATCAGAGTCTATATATGGACGTTGTATGGATGCTTATTATAGGTGCTTGTGTCTGATCAAGAACAGGTTTCCTATAGAGGAAGAAACAGGGTGCTTTAATGACTATACATTCCATGTGCCCGACCAAGGACATGGGATGTGTTATTCATGACATTGCTTAAAGGAATTAGACATTCTGTATGCCCGATTAAGGACATAGATTGTGCTTTCTCTATATAAGTGGTATAAATCTAAATCAAGGTGAATCAACAGACAAAACAAGGGTTAGGATAATTAGGGGTGGATTCGAAAGTCCTAGTGCTCACTCTCTGATTGAATTTTCTTCACTGTTCTTAATTGTTTTTTTTCTTTTCCTAGAATTGTGCTTAGAAGTTCATTCCATTATTTGTTGGATTAGTTAAGAAGAATTGTGAATTTGAGTTGTGACGATCAGTCCTCGTGGGAACGATCTCGTAATACATACCATATCTACATCTGATTCGTATACTTGCGAGTTTAAAAATCATTTAAATTATGTTGGTTTAAATAAAACATCAAGTTTTTGGCGCCGTTGCCGGGGACTGTTTCGTTCCAAATTGAATTTAGGATTCTCTCTTATCATAATTCATAGCTTTGGATTTTACTAACTTAGAGTTCTTTTCTTTAGAAACTAACCTATTTCCTGTTTTGTAGGGTCCTGAAATAAACTTCTAATTTGGAATTGAGGAAGGAAGCTACTAAGTGAAGGAGGAACTTCTTAAATTTTCTAACATCAATCATCTCCTTTTCCGGGTTCTTTCTTCCCATTCTTATTTACATAGTTTTAACTTGTTTTAGAATCTCATAATTTCTAGGTCTAGTTTTATTTCTCTTAGGTTGCTTCTTAGTCTAGTTTTCTTTCTTACATTGCAATAACATAGTTTATGCTAGGACGTAGATCTCTGAATATAGAACTAGCACCGTTTGATCCTGAAATAGAAAGAACACTTCGTGAAAGATTGAGAAATAATCCTGTTGAAATGGCGAATGAGAATGAAGTTAAAGCTCTCAAAAATTATTCAGCTCCTGTCCAATTTAATGCGCCTTCATGTATAGTGTTGCCAACCACTACAGCGGCACACTTTGAACTTAAACCTGGAGTCATACAATTGTTGCCATCCTTTTACGGATTGGACAAGGAGGACCTATATCATCATGTGAAAGAATTCCTATACATTTGCTCCACCTTTAAGTTCCAAAACTTCTCAGACGATTCGATCCGCCTACGCCTGTTTCCTTTTTCTTTGAAGGATAAGGCGAAAGCATGGTTGAATTCTCTAGAAGTTGGATCTATCACTACATGGGACCAACTGTCTAAGAAGTTCTTAAACAAGTTCTTCCCCGTTCACAAAACCAATGCCCTCCGAAGAGAAATTACTAACTTCACATAAAAAGAGGGCGAGCACTTTCATGAATGTTGGGAAAGATGGAAGGACTTGCTTCTTAAAAGTCCTCACCATGGTTTTGAGAAGTGGCAACAAGTTCAATACTTCTATGACGGTCTGACACCCCAGAACCGTCGCATGGTTGATGCCACAGTGGAGGGTCATTCATGACCAAAAGTGATGTCGAAGCGTGGAACTTCTTTGAAACCTTGTGCGAAAATTCTCAGCAATGGGACTATTCAAATAGAGGTGATAGAAGTCCGCAACCACAAAAGAGAGGTGGTATATATGAGATAGGAGTCATGCCAGAGCTATGCAAGCTTGATAACCTGACAAAGAAAGTTGATGCTCTGGTATTAAATAATGGACCTCCACAAACAGCTCAAGTCGAGGCATGTACCACATGTTCTAGTCTTGCCCATCCTATGCAGTCTTGTCCATCTGGTGCAGCATCCCCAGAACTTCTCTCTGAACAAGTACATGCTATGAACACTTTTCAAAAACCTGGGAATGATCCTTACTCGAACACATACAACCCAGGGTGGGCTAGACATCCAAATTTTTCTTGGGCAAAAGGACCACAACAAGGAGGACCATCTGGAAATCCTCCCATGCAACCGCACCTCCAAGTTGGCAGTCAACAACTTCAACAGTTTCCACAATATCAACAACTGCCTACACAATCAAGGAAACCATCTATTGAGGATACACTCTATCTTTTTATGCAGAGTTCTCTCCAATTCTAAAAAGACACCCAACAAACTTTACTAGCCAACCAGCAAAGCTTACATGCAAATGCGCAATCCATTGCTAAGCTGGAAGTACAAATGGGTCAACTAGCTGCCACATTGAGTGAGAGAGAGAAGGGCAAGTTCCCTAGCCAACCTGAGGCTAATCCAAAGGGACAGTATGAGATTGGCTCTAATTCCAACCAAGGGCAATATCATGAACAGGCCAAATCGATCACTACCCTTAGGTCAGGCAAGCAGATTGATAACAGAATAGAGATGCCTAATGATGAATCAAATTCTAATACAGAAGATCAAGATGAAGCAGAGAGTCACACCAATGCATCCAAAGTTCAAAAGCTCTCTGACTCTCCAAGAGCCACTAATGTGCCACCCTACATGCCCAAAGCACCAATAAAGAAAAGAAATAACTTTGATGAAATCTTGGATGTGTTTCAAAAAGTGTAAGTTAACATCCCGTTGCTTGACGCTATCAAACAAGTCCTTGCTTACGCTAAGTTTCTGAAAGATTTATGCACTCAAAAGCGTAAGCAGAATGTTCATAAGAAAGTCTTCCTTGCAGAGCAGCTCAGCTCTATGATTCAACATAACACTCCTCCTAAATTCAGGGATCCAGGAGCTCCCACCATTTCTTGTGGCATAGGAGATCATAAGATCGGGAAGGCATTACTTGATTTAGGGGCGAGCGTCAATTTGTTACCATATTCAGTTTATGAGCAGCTAGGACTTGGTGAGTTGAAACCGGCTAAGGCAACATTACAACTAGCTGATAGATCTGTCAAGGTGCCCCGGGGTGTTATTGAAGACGTGTTAATCCAGGTTGATAAATTTTATTTTCCAGTGGATTTCATAGTTATAGATACTCAGCCTGTCCAGAATCTTCATAGTCAGATCCCAGTCATCTTGGGTCGTCCATTTTTGACCACATCTAATGCTATTATAAATTGCCGGAATGGAGTTATGAAATTGTCCTTTGGTAACATGAAAATTAAACTCAATGTTTTTAATGCAGGACAACAATCCGCAGATTTGGATGACATATCTGAAGTAGACATGATCGAGAGTCTAGTGCAGGACTCCTTCCGTAAATCTTTTGAAGATCCACTTGAGACCTGCTTAGCACAATATGGCATGGATTTTGACATCGATAGTCCCATCCACGAAGTCAATGCACTGCTCGACTCTACTCCTATATTGGAGACTGAAAAATGGAGAGCGAAAGTGGAACCTCTTCATCCTTCTGAGACTCTTCCTGACAGCACAGTTTCTAACTCTGAGAAGAAAAAGGCGAGTAGGCTTCTTAGTGTTCTTAGAATATATAAGGCAGCAATTGAACAGAAGATAGCTGAAATACAGGGAGTATGCCCCACTGTATGTATGGATCATGCTGTGGAAATGTCGCGTGAAATGCAAAGGAAGCGTGATCCTAACATGGAAGAAGTCGTGCGAACAGAAGTCCTTAAATTATTTGACGACAGTGTCAGTTACCTCATTACAGATAGCACAGCTCATGGGAACTCACATCACTTGTTTGGGATCGGTTAATTAAGGTGTTGAGGTAATTTCTTTGGCGGACCTTGGTTATAAAGATTAGTTAATTCATGGTCCGTTCTTGTCTGGCTGAAGACGTTAAACTTAGCGCTCCTGGGAGGCAACCCAGTCTTTTGTTTTATGCTTTTTCTTAGTTAATTACTTCAATGTTTGTGGGTAACATTACTGCAAACCCTCACGAGACTACAACTCGTCCACTAGGGGTAACCTAGGGGTTTAAAGGCTTGTTGCATGCGCTAAATGCAATCGAGAGCACCTGCGAAAGTGGTATATGTAGGATCTTCTTTTGTTTTCTTTTTGTTATTTTTTCTTCTGTTGATTTCTCTTTTGTGCTAACTCGCTTTTACGTTGAAATTTTTTGAGAAAGCTTCTTGATTCTCCATCCAGGTACTATCTTTCCATCACTCCTATTTTATTCTCGATGTCCCATGTGCATTGCTTGCTTATTTCTTTTACATTGAGGACAATGTAGATTTTAGGTTGGGGGTGGGAGATTAAGTTACCTAATCAGTATTTTCTTGGTCTTGAGCAAAATTTGTGAAAATTTTAAAATTTTTTCTGGAATTTCTATTGAATTCAAAGTGATTTTGAAGGATAGTTGTGATTTTAACATTATAAGATATGTGATGTTGATAACTTATGACTCTTGGATTCGGCCATCTGCTTGATTTCACAGTCAATTTTGAATTGTTAATCCATGATTAGAAGTTGTAAACATTGATTGAGCCATAATTTCACATATCACATCTCGCTTACACATTAAGTTTTTGGTTCGATAACTGAATGATTAACTTGGTAAGAAGAAGAATTAAAAGGCTAAGTCACATAATCTTCACCATAGGTTTGCTCCCTATAGGTGTAGATTTGATTCTCCATAGTTGACATATGAAAAAAAAAAAAAAAAGTTAGGCGACAAGTTTTTGCCATAAGTTTGCTCCCTATAGGTGAGAATTTGATTCCCCTCATTTGCGTTACTGCTCATAAAGAAAATCAAAGGCTAGTAAAATGAAAAGTTAATCTGTGAGATAAATGTTGGTTTTAAGCTTGGTTGTCACGAATTACTAATGATATCATGAAATTGACAATTGGATCTCTTAATGGTTATAAGCTGAGATTTCACTATACACTCATGAAACTCAATGTTTAAAATTGTTCAAATTAATGGATTAATATTTTAAACTTGATTATGAAATCAGCCGAGAGCTTGATTCCAAGAGAAAAATTCCACACACCAATCATGAATCTTAGAATTTTCACATCTCAGCTATCTGTTCACATGTCACTTGAATTTACAGGAATTGTCTTTTATTTCTGAAATTATTTTTCGCATGTTTTGCTCGGGACTAGCAAAATGCTGGTTGGGGGTTGTGATCAGGGTCGAATATTGCATATCAGACCCAGTAATTGCCTAAATTTACGTACATGATAAGGCTTAATAGAGTATTTTAATTGTATTTTTGTTACAGGATGAAGTCAGGAGCGTTAATTGAAATTGATGTTAAAGGCATGAATTTCATGATCCAAAGTTACCAGAGCAAGGGACGGACTTCAGAGGATCAAGATTGAAGAATTTACATGCCAGGGACCTGAGGAAATCAAGCCGTTCACGTTTAAAAAGGCCCGAAAATGGTGCAAAATGCAAGATCACATGGTTCCCGCCATCCGATTGGCTCGAAACTTCATACAGGTGATGGGGGCCATAAATTAACCGTACATATTAAATTTCAGCCATTGAAGATCTCGGGAAGTGGTCCAACGGATAGATCATCCCATTAATCTTCACTTTGGGGCCCACCTGATATTTGGAACTGCCTCAAACTTGGTTTTGGCGGTTGAAATTATATGAAGAAAAGGATGGACGGTGTAGATTTCTCATAAACATTATAGTGGACCCCGTATATAATGCATGTACACCATGCATACACGTGTGCTGGCGCGGCACCGGACGGCTGAAGGGTCAGCGCAAGCGCTGACCCGACTCTTCTTCTCAAAACGAGAAATCGTAGGTAGCGTCTTCCGCTGCCGATCGTTGGATCGAGCTGTGGGTCCCACTCATCATCTTAAATGATAATCCGGACCATCTATCAGGTCTAAATGGCCTACATTACCATTGCCTAGGTGGCAAAAATTCAAATAAAAGCATAGATCAGATCCAAACCTTTCAAACGCAGGTTGAACGGTCGGGTGAGATCTCTGGTGGACCACACCTAAATCAAACAAATCTTGACACTCCTGAACGGTTTTCCGTTCTTATCCCAGTGAATGGAGTGGATTTCGTGATTTCCATCATTCATGGACCCCACCATTGTCACAGCGGAAGAAGATCCGAGTCCGCGTAACGACGTCCGACCGCTGCCAATTTTGCGGGAGTTTGTGGACCCCACCCGTTAACCGTACGGAAGATCTGATCCGTCCATCTTGTAGAATAGCTCGAGCAGTACAAAACCATGTTGATATATTGTGTCCATGCATGTACATATGTGTGGTACAGAGGCCACAAACAAGCGGTCTTGTGACGTTCAAAACTGATTTTTTCGTGATTTGTTCTCTGGGCCGTGTTAATGGACGTTCAAAATCACTCATTCTTGACTGAAATTTCGTCCTGAATCAAATGGACGGGGTGAATTTTCTGGAAAACACTTCTGTGGGGCCCACCGATCACGGCTGCGAAAATTTGCACTCCGTGCCCTACTACGACTCTGCCACCGACTCCAGCCCTCCAACAGCTTTAAAAGAGGAATTATGGATGTGGGAAATTGGTTCAGAACCAGGGAATTCGAGATCCAGAGCAAGGGAGAGAAGAAAGAGAAGAAAGAAGAGAGAGAGATCGATTGGTTTGGTGTTCCGTTTTTTTATATGAATTTTATTCATCCACCTTTTTAATGAATTTCATGGGTCACTAATCTCTCAGCTAGGGCTGAGATGAAGCCCCTAATTTGATTAGCTCTTGTATGGGTTGATTTACTTTGAATATTAATTAATTTGTTTCTTTCTCTAAGTGGGCTTGATTAGTTTAAATTCTATACTTCTCCAACTATGAACTTGATCAGAGTCTATATATGGACGTTGTATGGATGCTTATTATAGGTGCTTGTGTCTTATCAAGAACAGGTTTCCTATAGAGGAAGAAACAGGGTGCTTTAATGACTATACATTCCATGTGCCCGACCAAGGACATGGGATGTGTTATTCATGGCATTGCTTAAAGGAATTAGACATTTTGTATGCCCGATTAAGGACACAGATTATGCTTTCTCTATATAAGTGGTATAAATCTAAATCAAGGTGAATCAACAAATAAAACAAGGGTTAGGATAATTAGGGGTGGATTCGAAAGTCCTAGTGCTCTCTCTCTGATTGAATTTTCTTCACTGTTCTTAATTGTTTTTTTTCTTTTCCTAGAATTGTGCTTAGAAGTTCATTCCATTATTTGTTGGATTAGTTAAGAAGAATTGTGAATTTGTGTTGTGACGATCAGTCCTCGTGGGAACGATCTCGTAATACGTACCATATCTACATCTGATTCGTATACTTGCGAGTTTAAAATCCATTTAAATCATGTTGGTTTAAATAAAACATCAAGCATCATGGTGGGGCCATGCATGGCACCTTCCAAATGGACGGTGCAGATGAAACATATGGATCAAGGTGGGGTCCACAAGCATGGCCCAACTACGATGATCACGCCAAAAGGATGAAACACATATACAGTGGGGTCCACAGAACTGGTGACGTCACTGCTCCCTGAACGGTGAGGATTTCTCCTCACGTCAATGGTAGCTGACATTAATACAACTGCTATGTAGTTGCTGTAAGTATGGTGGGTACCACGTGGGAGTGGCCCACCATAACATTTATTATTTTAATATAATATCCTATATACACACACACAAACACACACACTGTGTGTGAGAGAGAGAGAGAGTAAGAGATGCTAGCGCCCAACGTCCAGAGACGTTGGACAAATACCCTGGATGGAAAACTCATCCATCATTGTAGGCCCCACATGAATGGACGGTCTACACACGTGTAATAAATGGGGCCCACGATCATGTGGCCCACTTATGGACGGTGTGGATCTAATCCATTCATCACGGTGGGGTCCATACGTCCCAAAACGAATGGCATGGAAGTAATACATATGTCATAGGTGGGCCACTCGCATCATCATCATCACCAATGCAAACGAGAGAGAGAGAGAGAGAGAGATACGTGATGGGAAGGGACCTCGCCACTATTGGGCCCTCCCTATACATACATCAAGTGGGTCCCACAGTAAGTGGGCTCTAAAAAAATAAAAATCAACGGTGGATCACCCACCTTAGGCCTTCTTCTTTGGATCCTTAGACTCCTAGGCTCCTTATCTTCAATCTTGATGGAGGTTAATGATAAATGAATGGTTGAGATGGGAGATTAGAGGGTGGGAAAATGGGCCACACTTGGATTGCACTTGGAAAGGCTTGGACGTTAGATTTTTTGTTGCTTGGGAGTGAAGAGAGAGAATCAGAGAGAGAGAGGGAAGTGATAGGATGAAAAAAGATGGAGTGATGGTGATGGGTGATGGGTAGAGTGATGGAGTTGTAAGAAAGGGATGGGTGGAGAGAGAGATAGAGAGAGAGAGAGAGAGAGTTGACTTTGGGAATGGGAAAGGGATGGGTTGCTTGTACTTGTGGTATGGTGTGTACTTGACTAGATTAATTAATTAATTGATTGATTGATTGATTGATGGGATTGGTCGTAGAGATTCTCTCAAAATTCCCACACGTGGTGTTTTTCTCGAAATGAACGGGGGCCCACATCTTCTAACCTGGGTATCGCATCGACGCGTGAGATACGGCGTTGAAACTGCGACGACGGTGTGGTCGCTAGGGTATAAGTTTCAGGTCGAGCCAATTTTGATATGCAGGACTAGGCTCAGGATCGTGCGCAAACATCGGATACAGGTCAAGGGTTGCCGGAATTCGATTGGGAGGACCACAGAAGCTTACGGAATGGTACGGTCTAAGATACGGGCCTTACAATCATTGATGGCAACAAATTTACTATGGAAGCATTATCCAGCATTATTCGCTTGACCTGTTTACCTCGTATATGACCCATGATCATCAGTGGCCTATTGTGTTCCTTATCACAAGTTAGATCATCATCAGAGAAGGAAACTACTGGCATGTAATCTTCCTATTCTTTTTACTCCATATTTTCCATTTATGTAAGTAACGCCTCTCTAACAATGTCGTCGGATAAGGCTTGAATCAAACTTTGCCGAGAATCTTCTGATAATCTTAGCACATCATAGACACTCAATCAGGCTGGTATGCCTTTCAGATGACTTGCAGCATCATAAGTCACTTTCCTTGTTTCCTTCTTTTCTTCTTTCATATCATTGTTGCTATTAGAATAATTCTTAGTTGTTTCCGCCTTTACTATTTCAGCCTGCAACCTCGGCAGACTCGTTATCCTTTTTTTTGACCACAACATGATCACTGTAACTTTCCCCATCGTTCTGTGATGCTCTTTCCCTGTTCTTCCATGAGAATCTTCTCGTCCAGTGAGTACATTTACTGCCACGTTTCTGTCTCTCTCCTTTTTCCTTTTCAATTATTATCTCGCCTCTATTTATCATTCTTTATATTATACATTTCAACGGGTAGGAGTTTTCCGTTGGATGCCCTATCAGACGATGATAACGACAAAAGTCTCTTTCTCTTATTTTTTATAATTCTTCAGGACGCTTGGACGGAGGCAATTCTATCGTGCCGGCTTTCAACAACTGATTTATCATGGGAACAACATCTTCTTTCTCAAACGTAAACCCCTCATGAGAATTTAACGACTTGGGTCTTTTATCATTGAACCTTCCTATAGGGCAATTTGATTATTCTTTCCTTTCTATTTTTTTTTCCTCTGATCTTTCTTGTATGATGGTTCTTCTTTTCATGATTGACTACATTTGTAGTCAACCTATGGGGTCCCCTTCTACCTGTTTCGTAATTAAACGCCAGCATTTTCCTGGTCATCAGTTCCAAAGCATGAGCTTTTATGGCTAAATCACGGAAAGTTTTAATATTAGCACTGGTGAGACCAAACACAATTCTTGTCTCCATGGAGTTCGGACACATCTTTACCTGTTCTTTCTCCTTCAGCAACTGTCTGCAAGCAGCTCCCAACATTTTCCATCTATCTATGAATTTTTCTATGGGATCCCCTTCTCTCTGTCGTACTAAAGCCAGCTCTGTGATACTAACATCACGTTCTAATGTGAAGAAGTTTGACATAAATGCACCTTGCATCCGCTCCCAAGTTCTCATCGATCCTAGTGCTAAACTAGAGTATCATCAAAATGCCTTGCCTATTAGAGAAGACACGAACAACCGGAGGCAGTATTGCGGTACTGTAGAGAAGTTCCCCATGCTGGTGATGAAGTGCATTAGATGCTCTTCCGGTGATCTGTCGCCATTGAATTTTTAAGAATCAGGGTGTTTAAAATTGGTTGGGAAAGAGATATCTTCCACCTCTCTTGGATACGTTGCCTGATATCTTCCACCTCTCTTGGATACGTTCCTTTTCTGTCCTGACGGTTTCCTTGACGACCTGTCGCACTTCCTCTTAGGTTATCACCCTTGCTGTAGGAGAAGACTCGAGCAATCCTATTCTTGGCGGTTGGGAGCGTTTAGGTTGTTGTTCTCATCCATTCATGTTACCTGTCACTGGAGGAGTTGTCATCTGGGCTACATTATGTGCAAGAGTTAACAGAGCTTCTTGAAGATTTCTACATTCCTCCATCAACGTTCTCTGAGCCTGTGCCATTTCAGTCATGCAATCTTCTGTAGTCGATGGCGGGCCTTGACTTGTTCCCGCCATGCACACTGCGACCTCTCCATTTCCTGACAAAGTTGTGGTCGGGGTGGAGTGGGAGTATATCAATGCGATGGGGCTTACGAAAGGGGGACTTTCATCCAATTTTCTTATACTTCCATAGCAATCAGTTGATTGAGGTGATGTGGGGGCTAGCGACCCTATCAGCAATAACTTACCTTTCTGTCCCTTTATCCATCGAGCGCCTTTAGTAGGTAGGGCTAGAAAATTGTGTGTCGACAGCGGGGAAATGGTTTTCTTAGGGTATATTGCCGGAGGGGCAAGCTTGGGGTTTTTTCTAGCTACGTATCGTGTTACTGGTCCCCTGATTCTTTGCAATGATGGACTTGTTTTGGCAACCGCGACATTCTGGTTTCATGTTCCCTAACGCGAAATGACAATCCAGTTGTTCTCATCTTCTTGTGCTATTGGCGAAGCAGTTACGACTGCAATAGCTACTTATGATTCCCTATGTTTGGCTGGTACGAACTCCTCCTTGTGATGCAAGGTCTTTTTGCCAGCGTATTCTATGACAAACCCTGTTGCCGTGAAATAGAAGACTGTCTTGTTCTGAATGATCGCCATTGATTGATTGTAGTTTTTCTAAATCTGAATCAGTTGTAAAAGAAAAACATGAATCAACATTTGAATGAGATTGCACTTTACTTTGAAGTTGAAAGTGAGGATGTTCCTGCTGAGAGTAGTCATTTTGGCGTCTTGACGATGCCAAACAGTGGTGAAAATTCTCAGTACTGTTCCTAAGTTAATATCAAGTGGAAATCCCCAGTGGAGTCGCCATTTTGTTTCAATAAGAAACAAATGCATTTGATTTGGGGGAAACTTATTTTATTCGATAATTAACAAAGGCATGATGAAGAGAATAATCACAATTTCATTTAGTCTGAATTTGTTTACATCCTTTATCTCCTTTTATTCCAAAGTAAAATGTTTACATAATCCAATACAAATATCAAATGTTTAATATTAATTTTTACCATATTTCGAATCCCATCATAGATCTCCATCACAGGAATATTGTTGTGTTGGAATAATATTCATCCCGATTGATTCCACACTTCTGAGGAGATACTTTGATCTTTCAACCCAGACCAAGGTTTCTTTCAATCAATCCTTTCATAGTTGAGAAATCATAGTTCAAGCTGATTATCCATATAATAGACCCATTGTGTGCATAACAGACCTTTTGTGCACACAATGGGTGTTGTGCGGATCACTTGGGTGAACTGATCATTGTGAGCCCTATTGATCATTATGCCCCCAACTGGTTGTGCGCCCCATTGATCGTTATGCGCCCCACTTGTAGTGCGCCACACAACAGGTGTTGCCGATCCCCTGAAGTCTGGATCTCTCTCTACTACTCTGGTGTTGCTTGAATGAATCATCTATTTATATCCTTCCACACATGTGTACTCTTCACCTAGTCCCGTTGTACACTGGTCCCCGTTGTGCGGTCAACCCATTGTGCGCCATCAACCGTTGTGCAGTCAAAACATTTGTGCGCCGCATAACCCTGCTCCCTAGGTGACTCCTATTGTGCGTCGCACAACATAGTGGTGAAAATTTCCATCTTCTTTGCAAAGGATCTTCTTTTTTCTTTCAACCAATTTTATGCCTCAACACCCTGAGTGATATTGTATTTCAAATTTGTAATCCTTGAGAGCTTCCATCCATCGACGTTGTCGCATGTTCAGGTCCTTCTGGCTTGTGATCTGTGTTAAGCTTGAATTGTTGGCCATAAAAGCAATGTCTCCATATCTTGAGAGCAAATACTACCATTGCCAGTTCTAAATTGTGCGTCGGATAAATTTTCTCGTGAACCTTTAATTGTCGAGACGCGTATGTAATTACTTTATTATTCTGCATGAGTACACACCTTAATCCTTCGTGAGAGGCGTCCATGTATACTGTAAATTCTACTTCTACTTTAGGCAGCGTGAGTACGAGTGAAGAGGTTAGCCTACCTTTAAGTTCCTGAAAAGTTTCTTCAACCTTTTCATTCCATTGGAAACACACATTCTTCTTCGTTAGATTTGTTAGCGGCCGAGCTATCTTAGAGAATTCTTTAATAAAGCATCGATAGTATCCTGCTAGCCTAGAAAACTTCTGACCTTGGTAACGGTATCGGGTCTGGCCCATTAAAGCACGACTTCAACCTTAGCTGGATTAACTACTATTCCTTGGCAGTTCACAACATGTCCTAGGAACTTTGCTTCTTCCTTCCAGAATTCGCACTTTGAGAGTTTGGTGAATAGTTGATTCTTCCTCAGTAGGTTCGGGACCTTCCGTAGGTGGACTTTGTGTTCTTCCTTACTTTGTGATTAGATTAGGATATCGTCGATGAAGACTATCATGAATTGGTCTAGGTACAATTTAAAAATGTGGTTCATAAGATCCATAAAGACTATTGGTGCATTTGTGAGGCCAAAGGGCATTACCAGAAATTCATAATGTATGTACCTTGTCCTAAATGCGGTCTTGTATATATCCTCATCTTTGATTCTCAGTTGATGGTACCCCGATCTCAGATCAATCTTGGAAAATAATTGACTCCACTAAGTTGGTCGAATAGGTCGTCGATGCGAGGAAGGGGATATTTGTTCTTTATCGTTGCTTGATTCAGATGGTGGTGGTCTATGCACAACTGTAGGGACCCATCCTTTTTCTTGACGAACAACACTGGTCCACCCCAAGGAGACACACTCTGTCAGATAAATCCTTGACCCAATAATTCTTTTATCTGTTTCATGAGTTCTACCAACTTAACCGGCATCATTCGGAAGGGCGGTAGTGCTATCGGGGAGGTTCCTGGTATTAAGTCAATATCGAAGTCCACCTCTCTCCTAGGGGGAAATCCTAGTATCTCTTAAAACATTTCCAGGAATGCTTTCACTATTAGAATTTAATCTACAGAGATCTCCTTTAAGCCCTTTACCCGTGTAGAGGGTTAAATATTGCATATTATCCCCCATTTGTATCTTGGTTTTATGTACATGATAGCGCTTAATGTTCTATTTTACTTATGTTTATGTTGCAAGGTGAATTTAAGAGCTTAGATTGAAAATAGTGCCAAAAGCGTGGATTTAATGCTCAAGAATCACCAAGTCAAGGGATGGATCTTAAGAGACTAAGATTGAAGAATTCGAATGGCAAAGATCCAAGGAAACCAAGTGATGAAGGAGGAGAATCAAAGAATTAAAGTGAAGAAAAGAAAAGCCTGAAAATTGTCCTGAAAATATATTCCGGGGCTGGAAAAGTCTAATTTTAGAAAACTGCCAGAATGGCCTTCGATATATCGAAGACCTGTAGATAGTATCGAAGGACATATCGAAGACCCTTTGATATATCGAGAAATTCAAGATTTTAGGTCAAACTCATTAGATAGTTCTAGACCGATCTTTGATATATCGAAGACTATTCGATAATATCAAAGGACATATCGAAGACACTTCGATATATCGAAGCTGCGTAAATTTGAGGCGGTTTCTAGATTTTTCCAAGTCGGTGTGAAAGGAGGTGCTGCAAAACTATAAATAGGAGTCTCTAGGGCACTCCTAGGTATTATCTAGGGTTTGTAGGAGTAAAGCACAAGGGTGGAGAGCCATCGCCAAGGGTTTTTCTTCCTTTATTCCTTAGTTTTTCATGTTTTCTTTTAGGGTTTTAGATCCAATCATATCTATGGTTGGATAAACCTCTTAGCTAGGGCTAAGAGGTGAAGTTTATAGCATGATGAGATGTTTTTATTGCTTTGATTCATGATTATATTGAACATATTTTGATTTTAGTTTGATATTTAAGGAATACTTTTAGTTTTTAATAGTTTATTGTGGCTCAAATTACAATAGATCTACAATAACTTTAAGTATCTTCTTTTTATGTTTTGAGAGTGTGGAATTAGGAAATCCTGTTGTTCGCCATCGTCCCTTGGGTATGGTCGGATGATGGAATCCCTTCTACTCTTCATGATTGTCTTATGATTGATTGTGGGAATTGATAGATCCTGTTGTTTACCATTGTCTCCTGGGCATGGTTTTGTGATGGAATCACTCTCAATCCTCATGACTTTCATCTTTTGAGAATTAGTTCAAAGGAAGTTCATATTGATCTTAATTACTATATCTTCCAACTGGATAAGATAGGACTCTGATTTCAGTTGTGTCCTTGAATCAAGTAATAGATTTCCCTGATCTTTATAAGTGGATCCTTACAAACCCTAGTTCTCGCCTTTAAATTCCTTAGTTTTAGTCACTTTAATCACAATTACTCTCTTAATCACTTCAGAATTAGTTTTACATCTTTTTCTAGTTCTACTTCTAGTTGCTTTCAGAATACTCACAAGATTAGTCCCCGTAGATTCGACCTTGGTCCAACCGAGATTACTACTACATCGCGACCCTACACTTGGGGTTGTGAACAAGTTTTTGGCGCTATTGTCGAGGACTAACAGTTGCATTTTTCTGAGATTAACTAGTTTTAGAATTAGGTTAAGATTAGGGTTTTTCTAATTTATTTATTTTTTAGATTAGGGTTTTTCTGAATTATTTTAGAAAGTAACTTAGCTTTCCTATTTTGGTAATCTCTTTCTAATTTTTCTTTCTTTCTATTTCTATATTAGGGTTTGTTTTCTGTTTTTAAAAACTTTCCTCTTTTCTACTTTTTAATTCCAGGTTAGAAATTTTTCTAATTTGATTTTCGAAATTAACTTTTTCTCCTTTAAAAAACTTTCCTTTTTAGAAACTAGTTTGCTTTCCTAATTTGTTTTTAAAAACTAACTCATCTTTCTATTTTTGTTTTTAGAAACGTTCTAACTTTAGAATTTCATTTTTAGTAACTGACTTGTTTTGTTTTGTTCTGTAGGATCCTAACATAGAACATTCCAATCTGGTAACTTCCTTCTGACTTCTCCTCTATTTACCTTCCATATTGTTGTAGGGTTTTTCTTTTATTTTTACTTAGGATTAGATTCAGAGTTAGGGTTACACCATGCAAGAGTGGGAACGTCAGTATCCTGAGATAGCTAAGAAATAGTGGGAAGGGATGTAAGATGATTATGATGGGAAACAACCAATGTCTCAAATTTTTTCTGAAACCATCATTGAGAACTGACCAGAATATAATACTCCACCGGTTCATATGTCTATACATGATCACATGCTGGAAAATGATTACACTCGACCAATTAAGAGAACGATACGTGATTATTGGGGTGGGAATTATTATCACCCATCAGACAAGAAGAAAACAATGTGTGATTATAATATGGGTGATAATGCGTACCAACAAACATCCATCTTCCTCGCCTATGACCTAAATGACTATGATCAGTGGAAACATCAACGTTGGAGAGATGAACCAATAAGAGATTATAGTGATTATTCACTTGGATCCCCTACCTTTGAAAGTCAACCAGAAATGATCCAAGAGGATTCACTTCAGAAACTCGTGAATGCACAAGAGCAATTCAATCAATATGTCATACAATCATTTGAATTGCTCAAATTCTCAATTCAAAGAATTCAGTCACACCCTATGGAGGAAGAGGCTCGTTCATCCCAGCCACAACTCAATCCAGAAACACAATGCGAGGAGAGTGATCCTAACTCATTTGAGGAGAACTCTGGAATTTGAAATAAGGAGTTGAATTCCATTAATGAGCATATGGTTCAATTTCCTGAAGAGTTGATCTCGATGACGGTCTAAAGGAATGATCAAGAGACGTGGGTGTCTTTTAAATATAATGATACTGACGTACTTCATTCACATGACTCACTTGGTTTCAATGATGAGGAAGAGGTTAGTTTATTCTAACCTTAACCCAATCTAGGAACAGAATGTGAGGAAAGCAATTAAATTCCACATGTGTACTGCACTAAATTGGAAGATGATGAGTATTGGGATGATAATCATGAATCTATGGCTCAAATCCCCCTAGATTCAATCTCAAGTTTGGCCCATATCAATGATCAAGAGGTTTAGGAAGGTATCGACCATAGTGATCGACTCCACCTATTTGACATGACCGATTTAAATGTGGAGGATGAACCCCTTTCAACTGACCATTCTAACTCTTGTGAGACATGTATAAACCACTCCCCTGATTTGAATTATAAGATGGTTAGGGAGATGGATGAGTTGCTTGATAGGACTCTAGAATTTAAAGCCACCTAATTGAGACCACCATTTGAGTTGTCAATTCTTGATGATTCAATGCCTCTTCTGAGTATTATCATTGAACAGAGTCTTCACATCAAACCCTCAATCTATCTGTATAGGGAGGGAACATGAGAGCATACTTCCATCTACTTTTAAAGTTGATGGAGTCCTTGGGCAAATCATCACAAACTTCAATGTGGAAAACGAGTCACTCTCAGCTAAATTTTCCAACTCTTTGGACAATTGCTTAACGCACTTTGCAGGTTCAAATGACCTGATAATACACAAATAGTGGATGCCTTGCAAGACCATACCTTAGTAGTTGTTACTAACCAAGAGAGCCCTTATTCTGAAACCTTCCTCTCCACGAATCCTGAATGTTTACCATTAAGAGAGGAGGAGATGGAAATTGAACCAAAGTCTGAAACTTCGGAATGTGTTGAGACTAAATCATCTACTGAGAATTTTTCTGAATTCTATCTACTTGTAGTCTCTGATTCACCATGGGGTACTAACATTGAAACTTTTTCTGTCACAGGTGAATCATACATACTTTGGATACCTCAAGCGATTCAACGATAAATTTTTGATGAGGTCCATAAATTTCTCTAGAAATTCATGCTCCAGGGCATCCAATCCTATTGCAAAAAGCGCTTTTAGATGATCTTGTTAAGAAATCTATTGAGGAATTTATCAAGATACTGGTTGGAGGAAGAACATTGCTACATGATTAAGTAGTTTTCCCTGCTTTCCTAGTTTAGGATTAGTTTGCTGCTTTCCTAATTAGGATAGTTTGCTTTATGCTGTTTAGGATAGTTTGTTTTATGATGTTTAGGATAGTTTGCCTCCTGTTTGTTTAGGATAGTTTTTTTTCGGTTGTTTAATCCTTGTGCTAACCCATCTTCATCCTTTTGGAAAAGCCTTACAATTCCTTCATCAGGTACTATCGTTCCATCACTTCTCCTTCAATTATGTTGTCCCTTTTGCAAATCATGCTTATTTCTTTTGCATTGAGGACAATATAGATTTTAGGTTGGGGATGGGAGATTAGGTAAACTAATCAATGTTTTCTCAGTTTTAAGCAAATTTTGTAAATTTTTTGAAAATTTTTTCAATGTTTATCTATTTGGAAAGTGACAAGTTGTGTATTTAAGACTGTTTTGAGTATGAAGATAAGATAGGAATCAAATTTTGAATTATTGGAGTTTGATCAACTAAGTAGCCTATCACTTACAGTCCTTACATTCAATTGATCAAGAGAAAGTCTGAATATTATGTTAATCTAAATCACAAGACATATTCAAATTGTTTTCTATGAATAGTACTAGATTTTCTGATTGTTAGTATGATGATCATTGAAAGATATTAAGAACCAAGTCTGGAGAATTTTATCCACCTTAAAAGAAAAAAGGACCAGTTAAAAAAAAACAGGAGATCGACAAAAAGGTCATGTATGGTGAAAAGACTGAAAAAGTTTGAAAAAGAATGAAAATTTTGAAAATAAAGAGAAAAGATGAAAAGACTGAATGAATACAAATGACCGTCGATATAAAATCAAAAACTGAAAAAATAAGGAAAAGGGGATAAGTTCGAAATTAGTACTTGAGTTTTCAACCAATCTTGAAGTGATGAGCATGGCTAATATTATGAAAAGATAGTATTTTCACTGAGCATGTTGAAAAACTTGATATGCGAACTATACTCTGACTTAATGGATAAAGGACATATTTGATTGATTGCTTATGTGATTCGGCTCTAGGTTTTCAAAATCTCACTTTCTCATCATTGAGTTTACTCGTTTACGCTTGATTACAGAAAAGATTAATTTTTAAAAAAGGTTTGAACATTGCGCATTAAAGTTTATTTTTCGCATACTTTGTTTGGGACTAGCAAAATGCTAGTTGGAGATTGTGTTGAGGGTCAAATATTAATGGCCTTCGATATATCGAAGACCTGTAGATAGTATCGAAGGACATATTGAAGACCCTTTGATATATCGAGAAATTCAAGATTTTAGGCCAAACTCATTGGATAGTTTTGGACCGATCTTCGATATATCGAAGACTGTTCGATAATATCGACGGACATATCGAAGACAATTCAATATATTGAAGCTGCACAAATTTGAGGCGGTTTCTAGATTTTTCCAAGTCTGTGCGAAAGGAGGTGATGTAAAACTATAAATAGGAGTCTTCAGGGCACTCCTAGGTATCATCTAGGGTTTTGAGGAGCAAAGTACAAGGGTGAAGAGCCGTCGCAAAGGGATTTTCTTAGCTTTTCATGTTTTCTTCTAGGGTTTTAGATCCAATCATGTCTATGGTTGGCTAAACCTCTTAACTAGGGCTAAGAGGTGAAGCTTATAATGTAATGGGATGTTTTTATTGCTTTGATTCATGATTATATTGAACATACTTTGTTTCTAGTTTGATATTTAAGGAATACTTTCAGTTTTTATGGTTTATTGTGACTCAAACTATAGTAGATCTGCAATAGCTTTGAGTATCTTCTTTTCATGTTTTGAGAGTGTGGAATTAGGAAATCCTATTGTTCATCATTGTCCCTTAGGCATGGTCAGATGATGGAATCCCTTCTAATCTTCATGATTCTCTTATGATTGATTGTGGGAATTGGTAGATCTTGTTATTTGCAATTGTCTCCTGGGCATGGTCTTGTGATGGAATCACTCTCAATCCTTATGACTTTCATCTTTTAAGAATTATGTTAAAGGAAGTTCTGATTGATCTTAATTACTATATCTTCCAACTGGATAAGATAGGACTCTGATTTCAGTTGTGTCCTTGAATCAAGTAATAGATTTCCTTAATCTCTATAAGTGGATCCTTGGAAACCCTAGTTCCTACCTTTAAATTCCTTAGTTTTAATCACTTTAATCACAATTACTCTCTCAATCACTTCAGAATTAGTTTTACATCTTTTTCTAGTTCTACTTCTAGTTGCTTTCAGAATACTCACGAGATTAGTCCATGTGGATTTGACCTCGGTCTCATCGAGATTATTACTACATCGCGACCCTACACTTGGGGTTGTGAACAACCTGCACTAAGGGTTCCTTTTTCTTTTCACCCCGTATTATAATGGGAGGGCGCCTGAGTAAGGCGAGAGTGATTCTTCTGGCCCTAGTTTCTATAATCGCCTAGGTTTCATAAAGCCAATCCATTCCAAGGATGACGTCGAATCCCTTTATGTTCATTTTCACTAGGTTAACTGAAAACATGATGTTTGCCATAATGATGAGGCAGTTTTCGCAGTATTTGGTCAGTTCTATCATCTTGCCCAAGGGTTAAGCCACTGTGATGAGCCCTTTCATGCATTTTAATTCTAGGCCCAAATGTTCAACTATGGAAGTTGAGATGAAAGATAAAGTAGCCTTACAATCAAATAAAAGGATAACTGGTGCATTTTTTTATAAAGGTCGTACCTCTATTAGGCTAGGGACAGTGCCTGAGTCTTCTGGCGACATCATGGCGTACAGACGATCTTGTGTTTTCTAAGAGGTGATCGGGGCATATTGTTGTACTCGGGGCAGAATGGGGCAACTTCATCTCTTATCTTCGTGTAGCAATTTTTCATGTCATGGCCCATTTTCTTACAGTAATTGCAATTTGGGAGGTTATCTCCCTATTTCCTTTGATCCAGGATGGTATTCTATTGTGGGACAGTTCTAGGCCTTTTGTCCGGTATTTATGGTGAGCTAGAGCTCGTCCTGTGTCTCTTCCCTGATTCGAGATGCTGTAGTCGGGCTCATGATCTCCAATAGTCATCATTTTCGGCACGGATGGCCTTATCCACTATGATGGAGTATGTTGGTAGGTCCAGACAGAATATCTTAGAGTGGATCGAAGGTCTTAGGCCATCCTTAAATCGTTCGATTATGAAATCGCCGTCCTCGATTAATTTCGACGCGTATCATGACAATTCAATGAATTTGGCCTCATACTGCGCGATGGTCATATCGCCTTGGGTGAGTTTCAAGAATTCGGACATCTTTTCATCTCTGTATGACTTTGGGAAGTATTTCTCGAAAAAATTCTCCTAGAATTCTTCCCAGGCCCAAGTGTGATTTTCACGTAGAGTTCTTTCTGTTGACTCCCACCAATTAACTGCCTCTCCTTCAAGTTGAAATGTGGCTAAGGAAACCTTGAGGTGTTACGGGCATGCCATGGTCTTTAACGTCCTCTTAGTTTGGTTTATCTAGTTCTCAACTGCCACCAGGTCGAGGTGCCTGAGAACTCGGGGGTCGTAGCTTTAGGAATTTTTCCAACATGAAAGATTCATCATAGTCTTCCACACAAGGTGGAGATAGAGGGGTGGTACGGGTAGGCGATGTTACTCGTACCGGGTCTCTTCGAAGGGTACTGTGGACCTATTGTTGTAGATTGTCCAAGGTATGTCGGGTCCTCTACATGAATGTCTCCATCCATCGTAAGATTGAATAAAACGTTGTCCATGCTTGGGTATCAGGGGGTGCCTGTTCTGGAGGCGGCCCTAAGAGTGTGGTCTCTTGGGAGCCATATCTCCTACAGGCAGAGTTTGTTCGAGTAACCTTCCCCTTGGGAGCCATATCTTCTGTAGGCGGAGTTGTCTATTCAGAGTGTGCCAAATGCCTTGGAGGAATCCTTAGTATGATGAGTATAGGATTTTTTTTCAAGTAATTATTGAAAAGGCGAGCTTAAGAAGTCCTGGAGGGGGTGAATAGGACTATGCAAAATAAAAATTAAAGTGTTAAAATATTAAATAAATCAAAAATCTCAATCGCACTAGTATTGAAAAATTGATTCTAACTAATTCGTAGGACAACCTACACCCAAACCAGGTTTAGGTAGGACAACCTTATTTCATGAACGTTTGTAAGAATCAAGATTTCAAACTAAGCAAGATAAAATAAAGCTATCTATTACAAACATTCACCACTTTTACATAAATGAAATTACAAACATTCTCCACAAATGCAAAATGTAAACATTCACCACAACACTAAGAGTTATAGTGGTTCGGTGTATACAACAATTGTTCTTAAATAGCCACACCTACTTGACTCCCAATAATCACTATCCATGTGAAATTGGCTTTCACTATAAATAAGGTTTTCTCAGGGTTACCTTAAAACCTGATAAAATTGTGATTTTAAAGGGCTATCACAAACAAAAAACTCCTCTCCAAGAATTTTCTAGCTATCTTAAAAAAACCAACAAATGAAATTTTCTAGTTATTTTAATAAAACCAAACTATAAAAGAAAAGTATACTTATCTTCTCTATTGAAGATGTATCAGCCGGTGTAGCCATAGAACTGCTTCTCTTATAGTAGATTGTTCAATGTTCAGTCATATAGATAAGGGTTCAAGGTTCTAGATTAATTTTAAATAGATTCAAACCAAAGGCTACTTATTTGAATTCCTTAAAATCTCAAAGAAGAATATTTACTCTCTTTATAAAATAAGATTCAGAAAATAAGATATCAAGAAATTAAAACAAAAAATCTATTAAAATATTATAAATGTCGTGTAATAGCTTAATAATAATGAGGGTTTTTCTCTATCTTGTAGAATGACTTAATAGACTTGAATTGTTAATTTTGTATTGAGAGAATACCTCTATTTATAGGCAAAGAATTTGTTGCTTCGACTCATCCAAGATAGTCTTCGACTTGTCTAAGAACTAGATTCCGTTCCAACAAATTTTTAAATTTGAGGGCGATAAGATAAAACAGATCTTCGACTAGTCGAAGGCCCTGCTCGACTTGTCGAGGGCCCTATTCGACTGGTCAAGTGAGGTCTTCAATTGGTCCAGTGTGCCTAAAATCCAAACTGATTCAATTGTTGGACTTCGAGTTGAACAACCCTCGACTAGTCGAAGGCCCATCTTCGACTAGTCGAGCAGTCTGCTCAACTGGTCGAAGAGGTAATAGAAAAAATCATTTTTCTTCAATTTAAACGATGACTGGTCGAAAAATCCATAGACAGTTGAGCTACAGCTTAGACTAGTCAAACCTTAGCTTAGATTAGTCGAACTTTAGCCTAACATAGGTATAAAAACTCATTTAAATTATGTTTTAAAAGTGCCTAAGCCTAAGGTCTTTTTAAGGTTTGTTATACCTGAAATGACTAAACTTTGAAGTAGCTTTAACTTCATGAAACTTGTTCTTCTACTTGATTCTTCAATAGAGCTTGAAGTTGAAGATGGAGCTTGATCTTCTACTTGAACTTTAGTAGAACTTAAACTCAATCATCTTAAACTTAGTAGAATTTGAACTTTCCATCTTGATCTTGAACTTCAGTAAAGTTTTGAACTCTCCATCTTGATCCTCTACTTGACTTGAACTTTAATAGCGTCTTGAACTTTCCATCTTGATCGACATTATAAGGCCTGTAAGTGTTATATTTTTGCACACCTTTGTTTGTCGAATTTCATTTAGACATTACAGCTTATGAAGTAAGCCTTCTAATGTAGATCAAGATGGAAAGTTCAAGTCTTTATTGAAGTTCAAGATCAAGATGGAAAGTTCAAGTTCCACTAAGTTCAAGATGATTGAGTTCAAGTTCTACTAAAGTTCTAGTAGAAGATAAAGCTCCGTCTTCAACTTCAAGCCCTATTGAAGATTCAAGTAGAAGAACAAGTTTCATGAAGTTCAAGCTACTTCAAAGTTCAGTCATATCAGGTACAACAAACTCTAGAAAGACCTTAGGCTTCGGTTATTTCAAAATATAACTTAAATGGGTTTTTATGCTTATGTTAGGCTAAAGTTTGACTAGTCTAAGCTAAGGTTCGACTAGTCTAAGTTGTGGTTCGACTAATCTAAGGATTTTTCATCCAGTCCTAATTTAAACTCAAGGAAAATGGATTTTTCCGTTACTTCTTCGACCAATCAGTAGACTGCTCGACCAGTCGAAGATGGGTCTTCGACCAGTCAAGGGTTGCTCGACTCAAAGTCCAGCGATTGAAACAGTTCAAATTTTAGGCACCCTCGACCAGTCGAAGCCCCTCTCGACCAATCGAATAGGGCCCTTGACCGGTCGAAGATCTGTTTTATCTTATAGCGCTCAAATTCAAATTTTTGTTGGAATGAAATCCAGTCCTTCAATGAGTCGAAGACAGTCTTAGACGAGTTGAAGCAATAACTTCTTTGGCTATAAATAGAGGCCTTCTCTCAATCCAAAATTACTAATTTAAGTTCATAAAATCCTTCATCAAGAGAGAGAGTAAACCCCATTATTGTCAAGCTATTACATGGTATTTATAATATTTTTTAATATTTTTTTTATTTTAATTCCTTGATCTCCTATTTTCTGAATCTTATTCTATAAAGAGAGTAAATACTCTTCTTTGAAATCTTAAGGAATTCAAACAAGTAACTTTTGGTTTGATTCTATTTAAAATCAATCTAGAACCTAGAACCCTTGTCTATATGACTGAACATTGAACACTCTACTACAAGAGAAGCGGTTTTACGGCTACATCGATGGATATGTCTTCAAAGGTGAAGATAAGTATATTTTCCTTTAAAATCACAACTGTATTAGGTTTTAAGGTGACCCTGTGAAAACCTTATTTATAGTAAAAGCCAATATCACGTGAATAGTAATTATTGGGAGTGGAGTAGGTGTGGCTGTTTGAGAACAGTTGTTGTATACACCAAACCACTATAACTCTTGGTGTTTTGTTTAATGTTTACTTTTTGCATTTGTGCAGAATGTTTGTAATTTCACTTATGTAAAAGTAGTGAATATTTGTAATAGATGGCTTTATTTTCTCTTGCTTGGTTTGAGATCTTGATTCTTACAAATGTTCGTGAAATAAATGTGTCTTACTTAAACTTAGTTTGGGTGTAGGTTGTCAAACGAATTAGTTTGAATTAATTTTTCAATACTAGTGGAATTGAGATTTCTGATTTATTTATTATTGTAGCACTTTAAGTTTATTTGACATAGTCCTATTCACATCCCCCCCCCCCGCTCTAGGATTTTTTAAGCTCGCCTTTTTGTCTAAACGAAATTTGACAAACAATGGTGTGCTTTATACAATATAACACTTATAGTTAAGCACTCCCAGAGTTTCAATTTCTGATTCATACATCTAGTCGATTGATATTTGAATTCTAAGTTCCTGACTTATTCTTGATATTCCAGGAAAATCAATGGGGCGAGATTCCAAGGTTTAGGGTTTTGAGAATCTACATTTCAAGGTACCTAGATTTATAGTCTATAAATTTCCTGTCTAGCATGTTTGATGGGAGACCTGATTATGGGCTTCTAATTCATTGATTTCTTAACAACTTTGGGGAGCTACCTTTAAATATAAGTATCGAATTCATGATTCAAATCTAGTCGCGTAAAGCTAATGGTGGACCATTTCCTTAGCCCCAGTTAAATCTAATTCTCATGCTCTGATACCAACTGTAACATCCTAAATTTTCACGACCAGAGTCTATACTCGTGCCCGAGGAAACCGGGTGTTAATATTGTAAGAAGTGGATGTCTCGAGGGCTAGCCTTGAGATTTCTCTTATCTAGATTGCATCTAGTTACATTTGTAATGGTAATAATTCACAAGAATAAAATTAACTGCATTTCTCATTTCATAATTAAATAAATTGTCAAATGCTCTCACAATGGGAGCTTATTACAGTATCTGAGTTGCGTAGTGGAAGTATAAATAAAATAAATCATAAACTAATTTTTCTATTTTATTCAGTAAAGTCTTCTATCGGGGACCGGTCTTTTGGATCCTCAACCTGTACGTCACATGCATCATCTGTATAGTTGGAGAGGGTCAATGCCCTACTCATAGTGATGGTCATCCTTTAATATTAACAATAATTCAATAGACTCATAAAAGCAATGTAAAGGTTCTGATATGTCACATATTCCACTGCTATAAGAAATATCAGTATGCGCAAACAACCTATATAAATGCATGCCTAGCCAAGTGTGTGCGGTTCATCATACATAGTGATCATCACAATGTGGAATACAATTTATAGGAAACCCAGATCGCCCCGCATTCTCACACTACAGAGATTCACCGGCATATCAGACGCTTTCGTGGATTTACATGAACACCTCGAGGCGGCACAATATATCAGTCAGATGAATTACGTGACACAATTTGTTCATAGAGCGACTATTTACGACTTCCAATCCTAGAAGTGACGTAATAGGCATTGTAAATTACTTACATCGATTTGTGCACAACTATCTAAAAATGCATAGAATTACGTGTTGACCAAGAGGTTCTCTACCTAGAGCGCATTACATCCATGATATAATAATTGAATCATTACTTGTGATACCTTCAACACATCACTTGCATTAAGAGAATGTAACCTGAATCATGGGAGTTCTAGAATATTAAGACACATGCCCAAGCCTTAAAGATGATAGCACAAGGCTAATAAATTTGAGAGGAGAGTAACAATGGCTAACTCAACAAAGAGGAGAGTGGCAATGGCCAACTCAATATTAAGGAGAGTGGCAATGGCCAACTCAAAAGAGAAGAGTAGCAAGGGCTAACTCAACAAACTAGTAAAGGTAAGGGCAAGGCTAGTATCCATCACCCCACGTAAATTCATAAAGATCACATGTAGTTAAAATCATACCATAATTTCTAAACGATAGACAGTTGATGGTCATAAAATTATATGATAGCAGGAAGAGAATCATAATAATTTATAGACATGTAAAAAGGTAATTATATCATACCAACTTAAATTAAGGTAAGCATAAAGGATAAACCCTCACCTCTAGAGTTTTGTTTTTTCCTTGAACGTGGTTATGTGTCGAAGGGTTAGGCCTTAAATCTAATTTTTTAAGAATTTTGGATGGTTAGGTTTGATTCAAACTACTAGTTTTTTCTTGGATCAGTTTCTAGATTGAAGCATTAAAAGGGGAATGAGAAAAGAATTGTCACGCCCTAAACTCGGAGATCGGACTCACAAGAACCTCGATCGCCGAATCGGTGCCAACAGCCTTCGTAGTGCCCCATCCTCGGCTCCCAACGCCTATACGCCAGATTCCAATCCTGGGATCCTATAAGGAGGATTTTTTTTTTCGGTGTACATTTATCTCGTAATAAGCATAATCATAAGTATATCAAAATCATAAAGGCAACATCATCATCACATATCCACTAATACAAACAGTTGAATATAGTGCTGAAAGGAAAATACATATGTCAAAAATCAAAGCTCCATAAGTTCGCCGCACGCTCCAAGCTCAATGCTGATGTAACCTAACGCCACCTGCACGCATCTATCGTGCATAAGCTTATAAAAAACTTCGTGGGTGGTGAAAGTGTGTGCATAAGAAAAGTGCCAAGTAAGCAATATCAGAGTAATTAGAGTAAGCGAAAATACTGACAGGCCCATAAATCATATAATATCAGAATAATGTGAAAATATGTTGATAGACCCATAAATCATACAATATCAGAATAATATGAAAATATGCTGATAGGCCCATAAATACCATCAGTCTTATCCAAGCTATGTGATGCAAAAATATAATAACTAATATCATATACTAAGGAAACAATGTAGATTAGTTATGCAATGCGAAGACAGTAAGCCAAATACTATGTGTTGAGGATGCAATGCAATATGTGATGCGAATGAAATGACCAATCTAGAGTGTGAAGTCGGGATGATAGTACGTAGCATCATAGGCTAAGGGGTCCATCACAAAGGACTTCTATCCAAACCAGTCCCATACCTAAATTTGGATAGTTAGACTCAATGTGGTAAACTCCTGATCTCAGGTTGGTCATGCGCCTAACCGAAATTCTGGTCATGCGAAGGTACACAACAAATATCATACGAAGGTACATAACAATTAGTTGTGCACCACCAACCCGAGTGGATAGTGAATAAAATGAATGCATGAGTATGCAACTCCTACTCAATAAGTCCACATATCAATACGGTTCCTCTCTGGAAAATCACCAGGGTCTACTACATTCTAAATCAGATTGTCGCCCCATTGCGTGCAACAAGGTGAGTGGAAGAGACCTCACTATCCGCCTGCCAATATCGGGCCTGGCTCATCGATAGCGGACCTATTCCTGGAGTTGGTTAGACTCAGCCTAGCATTGCACCCTCCTTTCGGGCAGGTAAGGCCGTACCCCCTTCCAACCGACCATGACACAGTTGGAGACATGGCCTAACGGTATACAACCCTTATGCGCTCATGCATCCACTCGGTCTAGATGTTGGAGCAACCTCTGGAACCAAGAGGGTTTAAGAACTTTCACCAAGGGATATCTATAGCACCCCATGTAAAGTAGATTTTTAGTGTCCCATCCAGCCATCCATGAAATACTTGTGGAGGCTATGACCCTGATGTCGCTAGGGCATACAGTAATCACAATACATAATACAAGATGCATGAGTCTGTACTCATGTGAGACAATCTTCACCTATCAAGGAGTCTTATAACAACATGCCCAATGACATATGCAATGGCCAACTACATCTCATAATAAATATGCAGATGATGTGCATGGGCATGTATCATGATGCTATGTTGTTACATATTCATAATCGGTATCAATAACCGGCACTGACAATCGACCTCGACAATGTGGACATTTAACCAACATTGCCCCCAAGGAGTGGCCCACATAGAGCCTAACATATAGTGAACCCATGGCCTCACACAAGGGCCTAATACACATCACGATGGGCTTCAAATATGGGCCGCATATACATCATATGGGTATCGACAATCAGCCTCAGCAATCGAAATCGGCCTCAACAATCGGAATTGACAGTCGGAATCGCCTCGATACTCGGCCTCGACAATCGAAATCAGCCTCGAACTCGGCCTCGACAATCGCAATCGACCTATACAATTGGCATCGACAATCGGAATCGGCCTATACAATTGGCCTCAACAAATCAGAATTGGCCTCGATACTTGGCCTCGACAAACGGGACCGGCCTAGACAATCAGAATCGGCCTCGACAATCGGAATCGGCCTATACAATCGGCCTCAACAAATCAGAATTGGCCTCGATACTTGGCCTCGACAAACGGGACCGGCCTAGACAATTAGAATCGGCCTCAACAATCGGAATCGGCCAATACAATCAGCCTCAAGCAAATCGGAATTGGCCTCGACACTCGACCTCGACAATCGGAATCGGCCTATACAATCGGCCTCAACAATCAGAATCGGCCACCATACTTAGCCCTGACAATCATAATCAACCTATACAATCGGCCTCAACCAAATCAGAATTGGCCTCGATACTCGGCCTCGACAATCAGAATCGGCCTATACAATCGGCCTTGACAATCGAAATCGACCACGATACTTATCCTCAACAATCAAAATCGGCCTATACAATTGGCCTCGATACTCGGCCTAACGGAAGGTCACAATGAGGACTTTCAACCATCATTTCCCATCAATGTGGGCATTTAACCAACATTGCTCCCAATGAGTGGCCCACATAAGGGATTCATACACAACGTAACGGCCACACATACATCACGTTGGGCCCCTATGAGCCTCTCATATATTGCGTTGGGCTTCATACAAGGGTCTCAAATGAATCACAATGGGCCACGCCCATGGGCCTCCAATATATCTTAATGAGCCTTGTCCATGGACCTCGAATACATCACAATGGGCAACAACCCATGGGCTTTAAATACACAATAGGTGGACCCTACACATGGGCCTAATATACATCATAGGTGGGCCCTACACATGGGCCTGTTATACAACACAGGTGAGCCCTACACATGGGCTTGATACATATCATGTGGGCTGCATCAATGGGCTGCAGTAATGAGCCTCATAGATGGGCTACAAATATATCAAGGTGGGCCTTACAGATGGGCTACAAGTATATCAAAGTGGGCCTGATAGATGGGCCACACAAATACATCAAGGTGGGCCCATATTTTATCGTATTGGGCCTCGTACAAGGGCCTCATAGTAGGTGGGCCCTGCACCTTCCAAATGAGCCCACCAGATGAATAACATGGATGTGTAACACATCTATCAAGTGGGCCACAAGTCTAGCAGACTGGACGGTGTGGCTAAAATAAATGAATTAAGGTGGGGTACACATCCCCTTATTGGATGAACAAAGTGGATATAAAACATTTACATCAAGGTGGGCTACATCAATGGGCTGCATAAATGAAACACGTACAACATGGTGGGCCCTGCCTGCATCCATGACCAAATGGTGTGGATTTACAACACATACATCATGGAGTCCTACTGTCCAGCAAGCTAGACGGTGAGGATATACAACATGTGCATCATGGATGGCCTCACGTCCTACAAATGGACAACCAGGATACAAATCACATGCGTCACATGGGTCCCATCCTACGAATGGTGTGGATAAGATCAATACATCATAGAGTCCAACATGCAGAAAAATAGACAGACGACGAGATTATATACAATACATACACTCAAGGTAGGCCCCACCCCACATGTACCACACGTGCAGGGTGGGCCCAACCTTCCAACAAAGGGATGGACGATCTGGGTATAACATATAACTCACGATTAGACCCATATAACTTGCTGACATCTTTACAGCAGCTAAGTAGCTGCTATAAAGTACACCAGCCAATCTGTTAATAGAGGCGGGTCCCACATGGGGCCCACCATAACATTCATTTTCCATTCAATCTGTTCATAGGGTCACAGAGACTTGAATTAAGAAGAAAAACAAATTTCATATTTATCCAAAACTTCTCGGTCCCATAAAAGGGTTTCAATGATAGACGTTCAATCCTTGTTATTTGTTGGTGTGGACCACCTGAGTGTTATGAACGACTAAATTTTGGGATGTCCAAATAATAAAAGGGGGCCCATCAAATGGGCGGTGCTGATGTTCTACACGCATCATGGTGGAGCCTGTAGTGGGGCCAACTGTCCCTGCTGGTTTTATAAGTAGTAGGACGCTACTTTCTACAGCATCCTCTGGACGCTGGCGCAGCAGCATTAACCCTTCTCTCTCTCCTCTCTCTCTCTTAAATGTGAGGTTTTTCATAGGTGGGGCCCACATCAGGGGGATCCATGCTGACTAATGGTCTCCCCGGCTCATAGCAAATCTAACGAGCCCAATATACAATATTTTTTAGCATATAGAAACATCACAGCGGGCCTTAATAGTTCAAATCACCCAAAACCATTATTTTCTACATTATGGACCACCAGAGATTCAGATTGGCTTTATTTTTTGGCTCAACGCTTAAAATGAGCTGGGAAAAAGGGTGAACGGTATGGATCAGATACATACATTAAGGGAAGGTCCACTTGAGTGGGCCACCAAAATTTGTGCATCAAGCTTATATTTATGATATTCCCTTGTTGTTGGCGGTCAATATACAACGCATATAACAAGTGGGCTCCACCGTCCCTTACTGGATGGTGGACAGCATGGATGAAACACACATATCAGGTGGGTCCAAGTCAGTGTGGCCCACCTGGTCTTCAATCAATCTAATATATATAATATTATATTATATTATATTATATTATATTATAAACTTACTGATATATATATATATATATAATATTATATAATAACCTTAACTCACCCAGCGTCCAGAGAGTCTGGACGCTGGATGGACATTTTGGGTATTACATGCAGCAGGGTGGTCCACATGGTGTGGCCCACCAGAGATCTAGATCAACTGAAGTTTGTGTTTTGCCTAAGCAACACATATATTTATGGTGGGGTCCGCACCAATGGGCCACTCCACTTATTAAGCTGATATATAAGTTTTCCTTTAATCAAACCCGTCCGAATGGACTGCCAGGTGGGTTCACATGTGGTGGACGGTGTGGATAGAATACATCCATCACCAAGGTGGGCTATCAATAAAAAGATAGAGAGAGAGAGAGACGTGAAGGGGAGGGACCCCGCCACGATTGGGCCCTCCCTTATATAAGGCATACATCAAGTGGGTCCCACACCAAGTGGGCTCTTAAAATCGAAAACAATGGTAGATCATCCACCTCAAGATCTCTTTTTCCTTCTTCTATCAACGCGTTTTATAGCTCCAGAGAATATGATCCAATGGTTGAGATGAGGCTTGGAGGGTGGGATTGGATGATAGGAAGGTGGGCCACACTAGCTTCTCCATGGAAGCCATGGACGTTGGGTGCTTAGGTTGCTTGGGAAAATGAGAGAGAGATGAGAGAGAGGTTATAAGAGAGAGAAGGAGAGAGATGGGTGAGTGATGGGGTGTAATGGGTAAGAGATGGGTGATGGGTGTGTAAGTGTTATAGTTTATATCCCTGTATGTTGTCAAAATTAGTGGTGACAAAAACACTGTTATATAACTTGCATTAGTGAAGCTCTTTCTAAAGTTCAACATTCATAACAAGCAAAGCTCACAACAAGTGAAGATTACTAGTACAAAGATCAACCTTGACTTCAAGTATTGCTCTCAAGACGTGACTCAAGAATGCAAGACTACAAGAAGAGTACAAGGCAGTTCTTATAGAACTCAAGACATTTTCAAGGTTGAGCTACATCAAGACTTCATGGCTTAAACTTCAAGGTCACTTGTTCCTAATGTTTTCAATGTCCTTACTTCTTTATTGAGGTTTGAATGACCATAGGTTGACCTTAGAAGTAGGCCATTTTAGATACATAAGTCATATGTATATGACACTTGTTTTTGGGCTGTTCGGGGACTTGTCCTAGGCTTTCTTCGACTAGTCCTAGCTCTGCTTCGACCAGTCCAAGAAGTTCTTCGATCGGTCGTAAGGTTGTTATAAATTTCGGATAAAATCTGTTAGGCTTCGACCAGTCGAAGGAGGTCTTCGACTAGTCGAAGGAACAGTGTCGACTTCTTCTATGACCAGTCGTAATTCTTCGACTCAAAGTCCAGCGATAATTTACGAGGTCTTCGACCAGTCGAAGGAGACCTTCGACCAGTCGAAGGTGACCTACGACCAGTCGAAGGAGGCCTTCGACCAGTCATAGAACGGTCAAAGCTTATCGCGCCCGATTTTTTTTCAAATCTGTTATTTCTTCGACTAGTCGAAGAGCTCCTTAGACCAGTCGAAGATGCGATCTGCTCACCTATAAATAGAGTACGAAACTCAGAAGAATTAAAAAAAGTAATTTTATTATTCCATTTAAGCCAATCTTCGTCGAACTTCTGAGAAATAATTTTGTGCTCCATCTAAGCTAAGTGTGCTTATTTTATATTCTCTTTCTTTAGCTTTGTTTAATTGATTTTGTTTCTACTATTCCAATCTAATTTGATACGAGGAATTGTTATTCCCTTTCTTTGGAATCAAAATCAATTAAGGCAAGTCCTAGTTGGTCTAATTTTAAAATATATTAGAACTAGAACCATTATAATTGAGTATTGGACATTGAACTTGAACATTCAATCATCTACTCTGATTTGGTTCTACCGGGCTGCTACAACGAATGAGTTAATCAGGTATTTTACATTTAATTGTAAATTCCTTTCAGTTTTGGTTTCTTTCAAGATTTGCCAGAAAAATCTTGTTGTATTGGTTATCGAGGAGAGCCAGAAAACTCGAAGTGGGGTTTTTTTATTATGTAAGCCCACGAGACAAAGACACAATTGTAAAGGTTTTGGGTGAACTGTGAAAACCTATTTTGTGAGTGAACGCTAATATCCCATGTGTGAGGATATTAGGAGTGGAGTAGCATTTTGTGTGGTGTTGTTTAACAGGTTGGTGAACACACAAGGTAACCACTATAATCCCTTGTGTTATGGTTGAATGGTTTACATTTCTAATCTTTAATATTTATTTGTGGGATGTATGTGTGGTGGTGAATGTTGTAATCATTTAATTCAAGCATTGTGGGAATTTTGTAATAGTTTAGAATTTACTTTCGGCTATTACTTTATCTCGCTTAAAATTCAATTTCTTTTAAAGTTGTTCCACAAAGGTTGCCCCCATTTTTATGGTGTATGGTCAGTCCCTAGAACAATACATTTGTGATTACGGATTTATTTCAATTTGTGCTTAATTACGTATTCCTCTTTGGTTTGAGATTTGATACAAAGATCTTTTTAGAAATAAGGTTGTCCTACCATAAACTCTGGTTTTTGGTGAAAGGTTGTCCTTAGAACAACATTTGTATCAATCCCTCAAGATCAAATTTTTGAGGTTATTTTACTTTCCTGCATTGTGATTTATTTTGGCTATCATATTCATTTTAATTCCGCTGTTATAAGTTTTATTTGGCATAGTCCTATTCACCCCCCCTCTAGGACTTATAGCTAGGCCTTTTCAAGTGGTATCAGAGCCTAATAGCTTGTTCTTATTGCTTTTTATTAGGATTTATTTCCTGAGCTAACGATCTAAGCTATTTAAAAAAGATGTCAAATTTTGATAGCCTTTCGATCCACGAGGCCTCCACCATTTGATGGCTCCAACTATGCCTATTGGAAAGCCGAGAATGAGAATCTTTCTAAAATCAATGGATGAGAGTGTGTGGCGAGCCACAAAGGACCGAATGGAAAACTCCTACCATTGAAGTAATGCTTGAATCGACGGTTCAAAAACTATGTCATGTACTGCTTATTATTTATGGACCACTCTTGAAAAAGTGAGTATAGTGCCAATGCTAAAGCACTAAATGCAATTACTTACGCACTATCACCGGATGAGTTCAAAAGAATCATATCTGTGATCTTTGAAACAAGCTTTGGGATATACTAGAAATGACACACGAGGGTACTTCAATTGTCAAAAAGTCTAAAGTCCAACTCCTTACAATCAAATTTGAAGAAATTCATATGGAGGAAAATGAGATGTTTATGGACTTTTACACTAGACTAAATGACATTGTAAACTCAATGTGGGGTCTTAGCGATAAAATCCCAGAAAGTAAAGTGTGTGCAAAGATATTACGCTTACTTCCTGAACGGTTCAATTCTAAAGTAACCGCGATCCAGGAACTTCGTGATACGGATAATATGAGGGTAGAAGAACTAGTTGGTTCTTTACAAACCTATGAGTTAAACTTTAAAGCTCCTAAAAATAAATCGATTGCTCTAAAATCCTCTAAATGTAATTCAGAAGAAAATTCTGATTCTGAAGATGATATGGCTCTTTTGGCTAAGAAATTTTACAAGATTTTTAAAAGCAAGAAAAGGGTTGATTTCCAAAAATCAAACGATAAAAAGAAGTCTAGATCAAAATCTCGAAAATCTTTGAAAGATAGTCAATGTTACAACTGTCAAGAATATGGGCATTTGGCAAATAGATGTCCCAAAAGGACAAACCCAAGAAGAAGAGTATGTTGGCTACGTGGGATGAATCATCGATTAAAAGCTTCTTCTGAATCAGAAAATTCTGAAACTGAGTTAGGGAATGAAGTTAAAGCACTTATGACTCTAGCCAAATTCACATTTTCAGATAATGACTCAACAAGTGAAGAAAATCTGAATAGTGAATGTGAAAATGAAGATGATCTTCAAGATGCTTACAATGCCCTATATAAAGAAAGTTGTAAAATTGCTGTCAAACTTAAACTTCAAAAAGAAAAATTTTCTAAACTCAAAGAATGTTTTGAATCACTTGTCTTAGAAAAATCACAAATTTCAGATTGTTTTGAAAAAACAAAATGCGATTTGGAATTCAAAAATTCTTTAATTATTGATTTGAAATCTGAGATTGAAAATCTCAAAAAGGAAGTATCTTCTCTTCTAAGTCAAAAGGACACATGGAAATATGCCCAAGGTGATCCAAAGTTAGAAAAACTTTTATCCGGATCAAGAAAATGTGGCGATCTATCCGGGTTGGGCTATGATAAAAATGTAACTCCTAAACAAAAGTATACTCCTCCTATGTTTGTGAAAGGAGAGTCCTCAAACTCAAAAGGGAAAAATACTTATCAAGGTTTTTCAAAAAATTCAAAAACTTTTCAAAAACCTAGAAGCAGTCATATCAACTTTAACCAGAAACGAAATCCACTAGCTGAAAAGATAGTAGATTTACTCAAGGAGCTCCTAAAATCTAACTCTTTAGGTTATACTTATAACTATAAACAAAAGAAGACCAAATATGTTCCTAAACCCAAAACTGTTATGAAATGGGTTCCAAAAGTCACCTGCTTGGTTGCTCACATTGCTTTCAAAGCAACAAGTCATTCAAAATGGTACCTAGACAGTGGATGCTCTAGACATATGACAGGTGACAAAGCTTTATTCACGGATCTAAAAGATATGACTGATGGTTCAGTCACATTTGGAGATGGTAGCAACTGCAAGATTATAGGCCAAGGTACGGTTCAACTTTTTAATCTTCCTGTATTTAAAAACGTTTTATATGTTGCAGGCCTAAAACATAACTTACTTAGCATATCTCAGATATGTGATAGTAACCATTGTGTTCGGTTCTCTAATCAAAACTGTGAGATACTGAATAATAAGGGTTCTGTAATATTAACTGGACGTAGAACGTCTGAAAATTGCTATATTATTAGCGAATCCGGCTCATCTAATCAAACATGTTACATGGTTCATACAGACGAGACTGATTTATGGCACAAACGTCTTGGACATGTTCATTATCGAAATTTATATAGATTGAGCAATCAAGAACTTATAAGAGATTTACCCAAACTTCAGAAATTAGATAAAATATGTGGTGAATGCCAGATAGGCAAACAAACAAGGAACTAACACAAAAAGGTGAATTCAAATACCACATCAAAACCACTCGAACTTCTTCACATGGATCTAATTGGACCTACTAGAACGGAAAGTCGTGGTGGTAAAAAGTATATTCTGGTAATAGTTGATGACTTTACCAGATACACTTGGGTAGTCTTCTTAAGAGATAAATCTGAAACCCTTGAAGAAGTAAGAAAAATTCTCAAAAGGATTCAAACTGAAAAATCTTCTCAAATCAGTAAGATTCGTAGTGATCATGGATCTGAATTTGAGAATAGCAATTTTGAGAAGTTTTGTACTGATCATGGAATATTACATGAATTCTCAGCTCCCAAAACTCCACAACAAAATGGAATTGTGGAAAGAAAGAATAGAGTACTTCAAGAAATGGCTAATGTCATGTTGAATAGCATGAAGCTCTCTAAAAATCTTTGGGCTGAAGCTGTAAATACAGCTTGCTATATTATCAACCGAGTTTATACTAGCAAAGATAATAATAAAACGGCTTACGAATTATGGTTCAACAAAAAGCCTACTGTCAAATACTTTCGAGTTTTTGGCAGCAAATGTTATATTTTACGTGATCGTGAAAATTTGGAAAAATTCGATACAAAGAGTGATGAAGGGATTTTTCTAGGATATTCTTTAAATAGTCGTGCTTATAGGGTTCTGAACAAAAGAACTGGCGTGATTCAAGAATCTATCAATGTAGTCATTGATGATCACTTAAATAAGCCAATCTCTAATTCAGATAATGATGAAGTTCTAATCATTGATAAACCCGATACTTCATCAAATCAAACTGAATCTGATTTGAGGACTATTAAAGATCATCCAACCACTCAAATTCTTGGAAACCCTCTAACTGGTGTTCGCACCCGTACACAACTTGAGGATTTATGTAATTATGTATGTTTTACATCCCAAATAGAACCATCCAATGTAAAAGAAGCTCTTGCTGATGAAAACTGGATTGTTACTATGCAAGAAGAACTTAATCAATTTGTAAGAAATGATGTTTGGTATCTCTTACCAAGACCTAAAGATAAACACATCATCGGAACAAAATGGATTTTCAAAAATAAGTCGGATGAATGTGGAAATATTATTAGAAACAAGGCTAGACTAGTGGTACAAGGTTATACTCAAATAGAAAGAATTGATTTTGATGAAACTTTTGCACCAGTAGCACGTCTTGAATCTATCAGGCTATTTATATCCATCGTATGTTTTAAAATGATAAAAATATATCAAATGGATGTAAAAAGTGCTTTTCTAAATGGCGATTTACATGAAGAAGTATATGTTGAACAACCAATGGGTTTTGAAGATCCCAAAAATACTGATCATGTGTATCGGCTTAAAAAGGCACTTTATGGATTAAAACAAGCACCTAGGGCATGGTATGAGAAACTAACAAAATTTCTTTTAAGTCACAATTTTCAAATGGGATCTGTTGATAAAACTCTATTTGTTAAAAAACATAATGATCATATTTTAATAGTACAAATTTATGTTGATGATATCATCTATGGATCAACTTGTACTAACTTGACTACTGAGTTTGCAGACTTGATGAAATCTCAGTTTGAAATGAGCATGGTTGGGGAATTAACTTATTTCCTTAGTTTGTAAGTTAAGCAAACTCAAGGAATATTCATCTCTCAATCTAAGTATGCCTTGAATCTAATTAAGAGATTTGGATTCGAGAATGGCAAGAATTTCGATACTCTATGAGTACTACCCCGAACTCTCAAAAGATACTAATGGTAAAAATGTTGATTCAAAACTTTATCGGAGTATGATTGGTAGTTTGCTATATTTAATCGCTAGTAGACTTGATATATCTCTAAGTGTTGGTATTTACAAGATTTCAATCTGATCCAAAAGAATCTCACTTGATTCTTTGTTAAGCGGATTATTATATATGTTGCAAGTACTATAAATCTTGGTCTCTGGTATCCTCATGAGACTAATGTTCAACTTCTTTGGTACTCGAGATCTTGATTGGTGGTAATCTAGATGATAGAAAATCAACCAGTGGTGGTTGCTTTTACATTGGAAATTGTTTAGTTTCCTGGTTTAGTAAGAAACAAAATTCTATATCATTTTCAATAGCTGAAGCTGAGTATATCGCAGCTGGTAATGCATGTACACAGCTTGTTTGGATGCAACGAATGCTAAGTGATTATGGAATTAAACAGGATTCTATGTTATTACATTGTGATAATTCCAGTGCAATAAATATTTCAAAAAATCCTATTCAGCATTCTCGTACTAAGCACATTGACATTAGATTTCATTATATTCGGGAACTGGTAGAAGAAAAAGTTATATCTCTGGAATATATTCCTACTGAAGATCAGAGAGCTGATATTTTCACAAAACCTCTTGATAAAATCAGGTTTAATAAGATGAAATTTGATCTTGGCATGTGTATTTCAAAATGATTATTTATGCCTATATGTATCATAATGTATATATTTGGTAGATGTAAATCCATTTTCTTTAAAAAATTGTAAGAAATATGTAATTTTGGACTTCCTTCAACCTGTCGAGAGTATACTCGACCAGTCGACCTTCGACCGGTCGTAGATACCTACGACCAGTCGTAGATCTCGGAAATCACTTAAATTTGGGGATTTTTTGTCTTCTTCCTCATTTCATCTTTTCTTTCTAAGAAGCCGAGCATCGACCTGTCGAACCCACCATTTTCGTTCTTCAAGGTTAGTGTTCCATTTATGTTTTTCTTATAAATCAGTGTCTAGATTGCTTTCTTGTCTATCTTGAAGCTTTCTATTTAGGATTTCATTGAGATTTGGAAATTTGATTTTAAAAAATCTGTTTTGAGTAAACCCTTTTTCTCAATCCCTTGCATTTCCTTATTTCCTTATTATTGTTATTGCATATGGCTTCTAGAAGTCGAAAATCTACTTCCCGTGGTCCTTCTTCTTCTTCAAGATTGACCAAACGTCATCTTCTTGAGCCTACTAATGATCCATCTGGTGTTATTGACCTTAGAGCTCATAATGTTATTGTTGAACATCCTGTTGATGTTAATCATATTGCTCCTTTTGATATCCTTCCTTTGCTTGAAGCTGTAGGTTGGGTTAACTTATTGCATTGGGTGGGCCTGCATACCGGTCCATTGCTATATCCATGTTTACATGTATTAGTGACTTCTCACTGGATAATTTAACTTTTAAAATATCTACTAATGAAGGGCCATTTGAAATTGATCGTCATTTAATTTCAGCCCTTATGGATATTCTAGTGAATGATGAGGGTATTCCTATTCATAATTTGACTAATAAACCCTCTGTATCTGAAAAAAGAATGCTCACTAGAGACTTGTGTAACATAGATGTTCACTGGACTAAAAAAGGGGATGCGCTTCCTGCAAGGTATTTGTTACCCAAATACAGAGTACTTCACAGAATCTGTATCCTCGGTCAGGTAATAAAACTGACTTGACCACATTTATGGTACGTATTATTCATGCTATTTCCAGTGGTACTCAGATTTGTCTGCCATCCTTAATCTGTCATTTCATTCTTCAGTTTCGACTTCATCCTGGTCATAGTGACATTCCTTTTGGTTATTTAATGACTGTATTAGCTACACATATGTTGGTCGATATGCCAGTCAATGAGGCACCTATCCATCATTTGATTTTCAACAACTCTAATCTCAATAAGATGAAGCTGGAATTACTTCCTGAACAAGGTGGTGATGGTAGAGGTGATGGTCATGAAGAAGCAGGGGATGATATTAATATGGATGATATCTTTGAAGAACTGGATTCTGATTCAACAAATGATCCAGATTTTACACCATCTGATTTTGATGCACGTCTAAGTGCATTAGAGGGAAAAGTTGAGAATTTGAATGAAAAACTGGAAAACATGTCTGTTACTCGTGATTCTCAATTCAAGTACATGCGGAAATACCTTAGGCGATTGGACAAGGGCATGCACCAACTTGATCCCTCTATTCCTGCTCCATCTTCTAGTTCTAATTCTGACTAGTTTATATGTTTTTTTTTTTTTTTTTGTAATAACTTTAAATCTTCGCACTTTGTCATCCAATTTGGAATTGGATTCTATTTTTCTTTTATGCTGGATTGTGACAAAAAATGCTTATTTTGAGTTGACAGTTTCTGTTTTACTGCTATTATTTCTTCTCTCATCATATTTCCTCTTACATATCCCATTATATTGTTCTTTTCCTTGTCATATTATGACAAAAAGGGGGAGAATGGTTATGTTACTTAAGGGGAGTATGTTTTTGGTAGGGGGAGTAATGTTGAGTAATATTGATGTTGAGTAATGTTGATTTACTAACTTGCTAAATGTTACATGTTGATTTAACTTGCAGGTAAGCCTGAGTTAATTGATTAATGTTGCTTTAACTACTTTGATTATATCTTGTTATGTGTTTTGTCACTAATTTGACAAAGGGGGAGATTGTAAGTGCTATAGTTTATATCCCTGTATGTTGTCAAAATTAGTGGTGACAAAAACACTGTTTATATAACTTGCATTAGTGAAGCTCTTTCTAAAGTTCAACATTCATAACAAGCAAAGCTCACAACAAGTGAAGATTACTAGTACAAAGATCAACCTTGACTTCAAGTATTGCTCTCAAGACGTGACTCAAGAATGCAAGACTACAAGAAGAGTACAAGGCAGTTCTTATAGAACTCAAGACATTTTCAAGGTTGAGCTACATCAAGACTTCAAGGCTTAAACTTCAAGGTCACTTGTTCCTAATGTTTTCAATGTCCTTACTTCTTTATTGAGGTTTGAATGACCATAGGTTGACCTTAGAAGTAGGCCATTTTGGATACATAGGTCATATGTATATGACACTTATTTTTGGGCTGTTCGGGGACTTGTCCTAGGCTTTCTTCGACTAGTCCTAGCTCTGCTTCGACCAGTCCAAGAAGTTCTTCGATCGGTCGTAAGGTTGTTACAAATTTCGGATAAAATCTGTTAGGCTTCTACCAGTCGAAGGAGGTCTTCGACCAGTCGAAGGAACAGTGTCGACTTCTTCTACGACCAGTCGTAATTCTTCGACTCAAAGTCCAGCGATAATTTACGAGGTCTTCGACCAGTCGAAGGAGACCTTCAACCAGTCGAAGGTGACCTACGACCAGTCGAAGGAGGCCTTCGACCAGTCATAGAACGGTCAAAGCTTATCGCACCCGATTTTTTTCAAATCTGTTATTTCTTCGACTAGTCGAAGAGCTCCTTAGACCAGTCGAAGATGGGATCTGCTCACCTATAAATAGAGTACGAAACTCAGAAGAATTAAAAAAAGCAATTTTATTATTCCATTTTAAGCCAATCTTCGTCGAACTTCTGAGAAATAATTTTGTGCTCCATCTAAGCTAAGTGTGCTTATTTTATATTCTCTTTCTTTAGCTTTGTTTAATTGATTTTGTTTCTACTATTCCAATCTAATTTGATACGAGGAATTGTTATTCCCTTTCTTTGGAATCAAAATCAATTAAGGCAAGCCCTAGTTGGTCTGATTTTAAAATATATTAGAACTAGAACCATTATAATTGAGTACTGGACATTGAACTTGAACATTCAATCATCTACTCTGATTTGGTTCTACCGGGCTGCTACAACAAAGGAGTTAATCAGGTATTTTACATTTAATTGTAAATTCCTTTCAGTTTTGGTTTCTTTCAAAATTTTCCAGAAAAATCTTGTTGTATTGGTTATCTGAGGAGAGCCAGGAAAACTCAGAAGTGGGGTTTTTTTATTGTGTAAGCCCACAGACAAAGACACAATTGTAAAGGTTTTGGGTGAACCTGTGAAAACCTATTTTGTGAGTGAACGCTAATATCCCCTGTGTGAGGATATTAGGAGTGGAGTAGCATTTTGTGTGGCTGTTGTTTAATAGTTGGAGAACACACAGGCGAACCACTATAATCCCTTATGTTATGGTTGAATGATTTACATTTCTAATCTTTAATATTTATTTGTGGGATGTATGTGTGGTGGTGAATGTTGTAATCATTTAATTCAAGCATTGTGGGAATTTTGTAATAGTTTAGAATTTACTTTCAGCTATTACTTTATCTGCTTAAAATTCAATTTCTTTTAAAGTTGTTCCAGTAAGGTTGCCCTGCCATTTTTATGGTGTATGGCTGTCCTTAGAACAATACATTTGTGATTACAGTTTATTTCAATTTGTGCTTAATTCTGTATTCCTCTTTGGTTTGAGATTTGATACAAAGATCTTTCTAGGAATAAGGTTGTCCTACCATAAACTCTGGTTTTTAGTGAAAGGTTGTCCTTAGAACAACATCTGTATCAATCCCTCAAGATCAGATTTTTGAGGTTATTTTACTTTCCTGCACTGTGATTTATTTTGGCTATCATATTCATTTTAATTCTGCTGTTATAAGTTTTATTTGGCATAGTCCTATTCACCCCCCCTCTAGGACTTATAGCTAGGCCTTTTCAGGGTGAAGGATGTGTACTTGGTTGTAAGAGAGAGTTAACTTGGGGAGGGGTGGTTATACTTGGGGATGGGTGTTATACTTGACATTTGATTGATGGATTGATGTGATGTGTCGTAGAGATTCCCTTGGTATTTGCAACATGCAGTGTTTTCCTCTAACTGAACACGAGCCCACATCTCCTGGCCTGTGTATCGCCTTGGTGTGTGAGACGCGGCATCGGAATCACGACGACAGTGCGGTTGCACTAGTATAAGTTTTGGGTCGAGATGACTCAAGAATATATGATACGAATCAGGGTCGCGTGCAACTGCCGATTATAGGTTGCAGGTTCCCAGAATTCGACCAGGAGGACTGTGGAAGCCTACGGAACGGTATGGGCTAAGATACAGGTCTCACAAGAATTCTAAGAGAGGAAAGGAATCTAGAAAGGAGAAAGAACTGGATGTGAGCCTACCTCAAGTCTGGCTTGACTTGGAGACCTCCTGCCTTCTGTGGACGTCTTCCTCCCTTCCTCCATTTCTCTTTCTTTTTCTTTCTTTTCTTTTCTTTTATTTTTTTTTCTTTCTTGTCTTTTCTTTTATTTTTTTCTCTCTCTCTTTCTCTCTTTTCTCTCTCACTGTTAGACGAAAGAGGTCCTTTTATAGGTGTAAGGACTTCTAGATCTTTCCTGTGTATCCTTACGTAGGCCTGCTTGCGTGAGGGAAAATCATATGGGTTCTCTCTCTAACGTGGATCGTGCGACTTGCATATGAAGTCGATGGCATGACCAGCATCTCTAGCTTAGATCCTTCTGATAAATTCTCGTGGGAAGGGTCGGAAGTCTTCTTGGAGAGTTCTGGAAGGTTTGGATGGAACAGTAGGTTGTATAGATGGGTCTAGTGCGATCGTTTTTCTCGGACTATTGATTTAACGGAAAAATGGATTTCCATCTTATGTCCATTGTTGCGCAAGCGACTGATTGCATGGGTCCTTGCGGATCTTGTAGTTTTGGTTATCATTATGAGTTAGGTTCAATAGAAGGTCCAAATCATCTAGATTGGTTGGAGTGGTGGCTCTCTTGGATCAATCGCAAGCTGTTCACTTGCAGTCTGGTGATTTTGTGTTTGAAACTGTGCACACATGGAAGTTTGAAAGCATGTGAGAGAACCTAGGGCCTAGTCGGTTTTGGCATTTGGTCGTAATGAATGGTCTAGATTGTCGGGTCGATCATGAAAGTGGGCCACAACACTTCCCATCGAAATGATGTCCGTTTGTGCGGCGTACAACAAGAAAACTCTTTGTTTTCTCGCGAGTTCGTAGGTCAAACCTTGTTTGACCGGGATTTTGGTTTAATGCACCGCCAGTGCGCATGCGTTGTTCACACTCTTGTTCATTGTGGGGCCCACAGTGATGTTTTAGAGAAATCTACTTCGTCCATTCGTTTTGAGGGATTTTAATACCACTCGCTTTAAAGTTTAAGGGGGTATATGGGCCTTAAGTGGGCCATATTAATAAATTATTCACCTAATCTAAATTACGGGCCGTTACATCTAGATGGCTAGATAAACGCAACAAATAAATAATGTATTCAACAAGAAAAATTGTCTTGTACCAACCAAATCAAACCAAACATTATCTTTGAATTATCAGTCAATTACATTCTGTAGTGTAATCGCTCTACTTTACCTGCCAAGTAAATTACATTTCATAGTGTAATCATTTACTTTTCATTTGTTGTTTACATTTCGTAGTGTAATCCATAGCACTAATCAATTAACTAATAATTTTAGCTATAATTTGAGTTTACACTCACATGCTGGATTTAGTTCCTCACTCGGAAAGGTGCTTTGCAGCTATTCCTCATGATAAACTATAAGAATCCCTTTCTCGTCTCACTTTATCTATACTGAAAAGTCATTTTTGTACAAAAGGCAAATGTGTAACCCATCATCAGAGGACAAACCCTACCCTCTGAATATTGTCTGATCTTGTTTACACATTGAGTGAGTGGCTAAATAGGTGACCGATCTCATCAAATCTCAGTCATACACTATGTGTTTGCCTATCATAGTGCTTAAGGTCATAGTTGTTCGGTTTGAATTGAGTTGCAAATTCAATTCTTGCATACCCACATTTCAACTACCGGAAACCAAAACCAACCAACAATAGTTTTTGGCACGCCTGGTGGGACCATATAGAAAAACTGCTTGGCTGTCATAAATACACACTATGCATCGACTGTGCAAACCTACAACAACAGTAGTATGCAATCAAGTCGAAGAAGGTCAATTGCCTATTTAGTCAGTCACACGGTATGTCAAATCGATCAGGAAATAGTTGGAGGGTGGGGTTCGTCTTCTGATAATGGGTTATACATTTGCATTCCATATAAAAGGACTTTTCGATACAAATAAAAGAACAAGAAAGGAATTCTTACAATCGATCAAGGAGAACAGCTACAAAATACTTTCATGGATAGAGAACTCTGCTAGATGCTTCAATTGAATCCAACATATGAGCTTAGACTCAAATTACAGCTAAACTTAACAAGTACTTGATTAACGCTACATATTATGCTAAGGAATGTAAATAACAAGTAAAAAATTATAATACGGAATGCAAACAATTGGCAAAAGTAAAAGTTTATACTAAGGAATGTAAATGACAAATAATGGAAAGGATAATTGAAATATAGATTTGGTTTGGTTGGTACTAATTTGCTTTGCTAAATTCCTTTGTTATTTATAGCCTTAACCTGGGCATCTGGATGTTTCCCACATTCCGAAGATTGATATAACTGTTCAACACTATTTAACCCTCTATGTTTCTAAACCTGTCATCTATTCCATAATTGCTTTAACACGATTACTTTTTACTCATTCACTTAGTGGATGATTTGGTGTTGCTTAATGCCCTACAACAATATTATTGTAGAATGTTCTTAATATATCCTAAAAATCTTCAAATATATCATGTAAATCAATTCACATTACGCGTACCCATTTTGATTAATTAGCTTTGACAGGAATCAGCGACAACAGGGATGAACACATTCACTGTTATTTCTTTTCAGTGACAATGATGACACTTAATTTGGAAGGTTGGATTCATATAAACGTATACAACATGTGGGCATTCAGATGGAATGTATACTCTGCCAAAGTAGGGTAGAATCACACGTATTTCTACCCATTTTCTTCAACTAAGGCTACGTCGTTCTCTCCCAGGAGCCAACGGTTGGCCACTTACATTTTCACAGTTATTTACAAATCCGTACTCCTGAGAAATCCCCAGACCGAAACCAACAAACCGTCACTTGTCGGTCGCTCGTCCCCACCATTCCCACCCAATGATGCGCCCTTTCATGAATGTCCGCACCATTTGGTCGCTTGCTATCACAGCACCCTCTCTCTCAGGAAAGCCCTGATAAAAAACAGCTTTCTCAAAATCGCCATTTTTTTTCTTAAAACCAGTCATCTAAAATTGATCAAAGCATCAACTCCACTTGCCAAAACCACTCAAAGGAGGAAAAAAACACCAGTTGTTTCCATCAAAAGGAGGAAAGGGTGGTTTCACTAAGGTAAGCACATCTCATGTTGCATTTAATTTTGAGTTCATGCTTTATATATTGTAACACCCCAGATTTTTGCCAACCTGGAATTAGACGTCCTTAGGCAATGGGTCGATCCTAAGACCTTATTAACTTGTCATAACTAAATCCCACAATCTAAAAATCGCTCCTTAACCATTTTCTTCACAAATTCCACCCTTCACCACCTTTTTCTTTAAAATTTTCAAAGTACTTTCATCCTAGACACTATCCTAAACTAGCTAAGTAGTATAACTTGGATCACTTTATATACAAACTACAAAGGCCCAGGTACCACCTCAGACAGAAATCTTACAGGACTAAACCCTTTAGAAATTAAGTGAGATTTAGCTAGTGTTAAACTAGAGTGCCTGTGAAATTAGCACCAATCGCTTTAAATACGATCTGCAAGACTTAAAACTTGTAGAATCATTGACGCTAGGTTACCCTAAAACTTAGGATCAATCTCATTACCCGGCTGCTCACGGGAGCATCTCGAAACTTCGTATTAGGTCTAGACCGCACATCGGAAGTCCGATTAACACGAAGTTAAGGAACTAGGACCGCCTCACTGGGCTTGACAACCACCTCGAAAATCAGGTCCACTCGATGTCCCACGACCATTCGCTTGAGTCCGGAGCGAGGGCGTGTGAAAAACACTATTCCCTTTACAAAATAAATATCTGGAATAGTGATCTGGCACCATTCGCTTGCGCATCAGTATTAAGCAACCGAACCGTCAGAATCAGACTAAATTACACCCTCTGATTAAGAAAAATTTCAGGAACATTTACATGTGCTTGGAATTTCGGATCGTGGCTCACTGACCGTTGAACTGAAAGTGGTCCGCCACGTGCGATCTGGGAATCCGATCGAGTCGAAAACGTAATCCCACATAGATCCATGTGTGGTGAGCTTAAGTCTGACGTTTGGCTCAAGGGGGGCCACCAGAAATACTCTTTTGAGCTGGAACATCGCCGAAATGCTTATAATAGCAGTAACCCTTGAACCTGAGTCTATTTTGGAAAGATTTTAGGCTATAAAAGGACCTTAAACCCTCTCCCATTCCAGCCATATGAATTTAGATTTGAGAGAGAGAAAAGAGAGAAAAAGTGAGGGAGATGTGGGAGGAACTCCCTGCTGCTGTTCCCTGCCGCTATTCGGGCTCCACCGCCTGATTCTCATCGCTTTCCCGGTGATTCCGGCGTCGTTTCTAGGTAAGAAACCCTAACCCTAATCTGTTTTAGGGTTGTATAGGTTGTAGGTTATGAAATAGCTAACCTGTTTTGTTCTTTAGGCTGCCAAACTCCCGTATACGGAACCTTAGCAAACCTATCGACTCCGTTACGATTCTACGACACAAGGTGCGGACTTTAGGTGTATAGGTTATGGTTTTCAACGCTTTCAATGTCAGATAATGGTAGATTCATGATCTGTATGCAATTGCACATGTACAAAATGCTTTCCTTTTTCTGTTTCGATTAGAATTGTAGAATTTGGAATTTCACATACTCTAGGTATTCGTATAAAATACCGTATACGTATTTTTTATGGAAATGTGTTTGACATGTTTATTTGTCGTATGGATATATGACGTATGGATAAAATACTTATTTGGTGAAAGGATTCGCCTAAATACATGTTTACTAATAAACACTATGTATGTAGAAATACGGTATTGTAAGAAGTACCGTATACATGTATATTTTAGCGATGTGTTTGTCATGATTAATTATCGTATAAGTATATTATGTGCGTATAAAATAATTGCTTGGCGAAGGGAATCGCCGTAATACATGTTTGCTTGTATACAGTATGTATGTTGAAAATGCGTACTCTAGAAAATACTGTATACGTATAAATTTTGGAGATGCATTTATCATGATTATTTGCTGTAGTAATATATTATACATGGATAAAATACTCACTTGGCCAAAGGATAGCCCTAATACATGTTTTGCTAACATACACCATGTATATTGTATTAGTGTATTCTAAGTATTTGTAAAAATGACTGAATGAGTATAGAATCCTCATTCGTGCTCGCCATGACTAATTGTCATGGATTCATGATTGTTGTATTGGCGATACCCTTTTGACGAAAGGATTTGCCCTAAATCACGCCATGGCCAATAGACACCATATATGCTAAAATGTGTGGCCCAAGTGTTTGTGGAAATGACTGAATGAATATGGAACTTGGATTCCTGCTTGCCATGACTATCCGTCGTGGGTGTACGCGTATTATGATTGGGGCAACTCCCTAGTGAAAGGATTTGGCCTAATGCCTATGTGATCGACATATGTCATGTATGTTGATGCATGTTAGTTTAAGTGTTTCTTGAAATGTCTGAATGAGTAGTAGTTAGCAAATTGTAATGTATAAGGGTGTTGAGATATGATTCTCAACCTCTTTTAACTATGTGTATGATCTCCTTGGATTGTTGTGTGATTAGGAATTGAACATGTATAAACTCATGCTTGTGTTGTGATTCATAACATTCTCAACTGCTTTATGATTATAACTATGTAATGCATATGTTTAAATTTATATTTACGTTGTATGATCCGTCATGGGTGATGGGGGAGCGGAGCAACGAAGTGCGTCAAATGTACCCCTAGTAGCCCTAAACGGATAATACCATACCTTGATTGTATGAGTGGAATCTTGATCCATTACTGCTTTATCTATCTGCAAGTTATCATGTTTGGGGCTATGATTATAGTCCAGACAATCGGTACCAAAATTGAATTCGTGGCTGCGATTCATTTGCCACGTGAGATGTGTTCGACTAACCCGAGTCGTACTTCGGTTGGCGATAGTGGTTGGCCACGTGAAGTGCTTATGCACTTCATGTCGTTCAACTTGTTGTGCGCTCGAGTTAGCCGAGCTCGTCAAGTAACCCGGTCTGTCTTATGTATGTTCACCATGTTTGGTCGCTACTGCCTGAACCTAGGGTACCAAACTTACCAGTGAAATCCCTTTTAACCATGGTACCTCGATCCGCTAAGACTCATGAGCCGGGCATTGTGGTATGGGACACCGTGGTCGAGCTGTCGGCCTACGCTGGGGCCACGTGCCTCCCCGTAGTGACCAGTGAGCAACCAGACTCGTGAGCCGATTATGGTGGTATGGGACACTATATTCGAGCTGTCGATACTTACGGCGAGAGCCGAGTACGGTGAGACCTGTACTCGTGCTGACGGGGGACGAGTCCTCTGTAGTATCTTCGAGTATACTCCAAGGTCTTGATTGGCGACGAGTCTTTCACAGCAACTGGAGTATGAGTTGAGCCGAGTACGATGAGACCTGTATTCGAGCTGACGGCTAGTGATTGAGCCGAGTACGGTGAGACCTGTACTCGAGCTGACGGTCAGCAATTGAGCCGCATACGGTGAGATCTGTATCCGTGCTGACGGGTGACGAGCCCTTTGTAATGCCTTCGCTACGCCTCTCAAACCATAATATCGTATGAGATTAACTAGGACTGACGACCCTAGAATGGATCATGTTTGGGAATGATACAAGGGAGGTACCTTAGTTTCCCAATACCGCTTTGTTTGAAATGGACTAATAATAACTCGGTAATCATGATCATCATCGCACCGCATGTTCTTAGTAGATGTGGCGCACTGAGGGAGTTAAGCATTCGCGAACGTAAGATGATGTCGCATGAGGGTGGTTTGGCAAGGGCATACAGCATCATGTCATTTCATTCTCGCACTTAATAAGAGTAGTTAGAATTGTTTGATTTGTACTTGCTTTATCATTACTTGCTTGATTGAATTGATAACATGTTAACCTATGCTTTCTTGTTCCACCGAGTTGATCACTCACTCCCACGTTACGGACGGTGTTGTACACACCAACCAGATTTGTTGAATTTCGGATGATGGCGATGCTTATGAAGCGAGCTACTACTTCTATGGTGATGAGGAGGAGTTCTCCTATCATGTAACGCTCGACGGGTCTCAAAGACCTGGTACTTGCATTGATGGGGCTATGGTACTTGGGATAGAAGATATTACACTTACACATTTGGTATATTTTAGAACTGTACTTGTAATTATTTAACCTAGTAATGTTATCACACTCTGGAGACTCATCACAGTTTATATATTTTATCTATCTATCATCGTCTTCCGCTTGTAATTTAACTGTCTCTGGAGTATGATATGCTGTTTTGGCTTAATCTTACTCATGTTCAATACACGAATACAATCAACATTCAATCATCATTCATTTTGTTGCATAAGTGATGTTCTGGAACTCGGGAGTTGAGTTTATGCTCGACCCCCGATTTTCAGGGCGTTACATATATATATATATATATATATATATATATATATATATATATATATATATATATACCTAAAATCCGAACCTGGCACCCCATGAATCCCTGAGGTCCTCAAAACTTTGGTGGGCCACGGTAAAATAGAGACAAATCATGGGAAGAAACCGTTTCCATGTTCCATGGCCCACCAAAGTTTTGGATCAGGCCCTGGAAGTTTCATGGAGTGCTGCATCATATGGATGGTCCAATTTTTGGACCCACATCGCATGTGATGAGTTTCAAAAAAAAATTCTCACAAGTAATGTGAGAATTGGTAGGCAGGTGAGCATTTTTTTTAAAAGCACTTGGTGGGGCCCAGCTAAAATTTGGATGCGTCTGAAACTTGGTCTGACCCCTTAGCCAATTGGGACGTACATAATGGATGGACTGGATTTGTGAACTACATCTCAATGGGCCCAACAAATGATTATGAATATTTTAATGAGAGGGAAACCCTCTCAACTTTTCTATGTGGTGGGGCTCACACAAGTCATGTATTAGCTTGATCTTTAAGTCGAAGGCCCACCATAGAATGGTGCATCTGACTGATGGGGTAGATGTTTGACACATATCACGGTGGAGCCCACACAACTCAACCTCATGCCCCCACCCCCCCCCCCCCCCCCCCAACACACACACACACACACGTATATATATAGTGAAATGCTCACGTGTGCACCTTACCGGTTCTCACCAGAACTTGTGAGCACTTTTTGATACATGACTTGAGAGAAAAATCCGAACCGTCCGCATGATGCAGTACCCATGAAGCCTCTAAAGTCCAACTTCCAGCTTAACCTAAAACTCTAATGGGCCATGGAAGAAGGAAACAGTTACCTCCCTTGATTTATCTCTATATGTTATGGCCCACCAGAGTTTCGGATCAGACTGATAGTTGGGCCTTGGAGGTTTTATGAGGTGCCGCATCACATGTACCATTAAGATTTTATGCCCATTACACGCGTGCAAAGGTGGGCACATTGCTCACGTGGGAAAGTGAGCATGACTCTCTCTCTCTCTCTCTCTCTCTATATATATATATATATATATATATATATATATATATATATATATATATATATATATATGGAAATTGACCGTACTCACCTCAAAGTTTGGGAAAATTACCTAAAACACTACAGCACTCCATATATTCCCAGAAGGGCCTTCTGACAGCTTTTGGAGTTTGTTTCAGATGAAAATACCCCTGACCTTGGTTCAGGACTTATACGGTTTTCCAGGGAAGAAGAAGTTACGTCGTATTTAATGCCAAGAAAGTAATGTGTACGGAATCCTTTTTTGTATGTGAGCAAGGACCAAGCTCGTGGGGCCCACATTGATGTATATGTATAATCCATGCCACCCATCCTTTTTGCCATGTCATTTTAGGGCTAGGGCCCAGATATAAGCCTGATCCAGAGCTTATGTGGGTCACATAATAGAAAATAATGGTGACAATGGAACCCACTGTTGAAACTTTTCAGGCTCATTGTGATGTTTGTTAACAGTAGATACTGCCCAAGTCAGAACTTTTTTAGGCCCAAGCAGAGTAGGCCGACAAGGTGGACAAAATTGATCACCCCATTGTGGGCCTTAAGATATGGTACCAATGGTTTGGTAGAAAAGGACGTGAACACGTTCAAATCCATGATCCATACAACATGATAACCACGACCCATATAACATGGCAACTACGACCCATGCAAACCACAACCCAAATGGGCCCACATTGATGTATGTGCATAATCCATTCCGCCCATCCTTTTTACCATGTCATGTCAGGGCTAGGGCCCATATATCAGCCTGATCCAGTGCTTTTATGGCCCACAAAATGGAAAATAATGGTGACTGTTGAAAGTTTCCAGGCTCACAGTGATGTTTGTTAGAACATTGCCCAAGTTAGGACTTTTTGGGCCCACGCCGAGCTAGCCGATAAGATGGATGGATCAAATCACCCCTTTATGGGCCTTAAGCTATGGTACCAATGGTTTGGTAGAAAAAGGAATTGAACACGTTGAAAACCATGATCCATACAACATGACAACCACAACCCATATAACATGGCAACTATGACCCAAATGGGCCGCAGTTGTATGGATCATAGTTGTCATGTTTTATGGGTCTTAATTATCCTATTATATGGGTCTCAGTTGTATGGATCGCAGTTGTCTTGTTATATGGGTCGCAATTATCCTGTTATATGGGTCACAATCGCAGTTGTCCTGTTATATGGGTCTTAGTTTTCCTGCTATATGGGTCTCAGTTGTATGGATCGCAGTCGTCCTATTATATGGGTCACAGTTATCTTGTTATATGGGTCGCAGTCATAATTATCCTGTTATATGGGTCTTAGTTGTCCTGTTATATGGGTCTCAGTTGTATGGATCGCAGTTATCCTGTTATATGGATCGTAGTTATCCTATTATATGGGTTGCGATCGCATTTGTCCTGTTATATGGATCTTAGTTTTCGTGTTATATGGGTATCAGTTGAATGGATCGCAGTTGTCCTATTACATGGATCGCAGTTATCATGTTATATAGGTCACGGTCGCAGGTGTCCTGTTATATGGGTCTTAGTTGTCCTGTTATATGGGTCTCGGTTATATGGATCGCAGTTGTTCTATTATTTGGGTCGTAGTTATCCTGTTATATAGGTCACGGTCGCAGTTGTCCTGTTATTTGGGTCGTAGTTATCCTGTTATATAGGTCGCGGTCACAGTTGTCCTGCTATTTGGGTGTTACTTGTCTTGTTATATGGGTCTCAGTTGCATGTATCGCAGTTGTCCTGTTATATGGGTCACAGTTATCCTGTTATATGGGTCGCGGTTGCAGTTATCCTGTTATTTGGGTCCTAGTTGTCCTGTTATATAGGTCTCAATTGCAAGGATCACAGTTGTCCTATTATATGGCTCGTAGTTATCCTGTTATATGGGTCGCGGTCGTAGTTGTCCTGTTATTTGGGTCTTAGTTGTTTTGTTATATGGGTCTCAGTTGTATGGATCGTAGTTGTCTTGTTATATAGGTTGCAGTTATCTTGTTATATGGGTTGCGGTCGTAGTTGTCCTCTTATTTAGATTGCAGTTGTCCTGCTATATGAGTCACAGTTTTATGGATCGCAGTTGTCCTGTTATATGGGTCGCAGTTATCCTGTTATATGGGTTGCGGTCACAATTGTCCTGTTATTCAGGTCGCAGTTGTCATGTTATATGGGTCATGGTTATCATGGATCGTGATTATCATGTTATATATGACCCACAATGAGGTGATCTAATCCATCCACCTTGTTGGCCAGCTTGTCGTGGACCCAAAAAGTCCTGACTTGGCCCCACATTGATGTATGTGTATAGTCCATGCCGCCAACCGTTCTTACCATGTCCTTTTAGGGTTAAGGACCAAATATCAGCTTGATCTAGTGCTCGTGCGGCCCACATAATAGAAAATAATAGTGACTATTGAAACATCAATGGATCAGATGTGGGCCAAAGTCAGGACTTTATTGAAAATAACGGTGACTGTTGAAACATCAATAATGGTGACTTAGGCATTGTCCACTTCTAACAAGCATCAAGTGGGCCCAAGTCAGGACTTTTTGGGCCCACGGCAAGCTGGCCAACAAGGTGGATGGATCAGATCACCCCATTGTCGGCCATACATAACATGATAACTACGACCCATGACAACCATGACCCATATAACAAGACAACTGCGACCGTGACCCATATAACAGGATAACTGCGACCCATATAACAGGACAATTGCATTCCATACAATTGAGACCCATATAATAGGACAACTAAGACCCAAATAACAGGACAACTGCGATCACGATACATATAATAGGATAACTGCGACCCATATAATAAGACAACTGCGATCCATGCAACTGAGACCTATATAAAAAGACAACTAAGACCTAAATAACAGGACAATTGCAACCACAACCCATATAACAGGATAACGGCGACCCATATAACAGGACAACTGCGATCCATGCAACTGAGACCCATATAACAGGACAACTAAGACCCAAATAACAGGACAACTGCGACCCATATAATAGGATAACTACGACCCATATAACAGGATAACTGCGATCTATACAACTAAGACCCATATAACAGGACAACTAAGACCCATATAACAGGACAACTGCGACCGCAACCTATATAACAGGATAACTGCGACCCATATAACAAGACAATTGCGATCCATACAACTATGACCCATATAATAGGACAACTGTGACCGCGACCCATATAACAGGATAACTGTGACCCATATAACAGGACAACCGTGATCCATACAACTGAGACCCATATAACAAGAAAACTAAGACCCATATAACATGACTACTGCGACCACGACCCATATAACGTGATAACTACAATCCATATAACAGGACAACTGCGATCCATATAACTGAGACCAATATAACATGATAACTAAGACCCATATCACATGACAACTACAATCCATACAATTGCAGCCCATTTGGGTTGTAGTTGCCATGTTATATGGGTTGTGGTTGTCATGTTGTATAGATCGTGGTTTTCAACGTGTTCAATTTCTCTTCTGCTAAACCATTGGTACCATAGCTTAAGGCTCACAGAGGGGTGATCCGATCCATCCACCTTATTGGCCAGTTCAGTGTGGGCCTAAAAAGTCCTAACTTGGGCAATGTCTACTTCTAACAAACATCACAGTGAGCCTGAAAACTTTCAATAGTCACCATTGTTTTCTATTTTGTTGGCCATAAAAGCACTGGATCAGGCTGATATTTAGGCCCTAGCCCTAAAATGACATGACAAAAAGGATAGGCAGAATGAATTATACACATACATCGGTGTAGGCCCATTTGGGTTGTGGTTTGCATGGGTCGCAGTTGCCATGTTATATAGGTCGTGATTGTTATGTTGTATGGATCGTGATTTTGAATGTGTTCACGCCCTTTTCTACTAAACCATTGGTACCACAACTTAAGGCCCACAATGGGTTGATCCATTCCATCCACCTTGTCGGCCTGCTCTACATGGGCCTAAAAAAGTCATAACTTAGGCAGTGTCCACTTCTAACAAACATCACAGTGAGCCTGAAAAGTTTCAACAGTGGGTTCCGTTGTCACCATTATTTTCTATTATGTGACCCACACAAGTTCTGGATCAGGCTGATATCTGGGCCCTAGCCCTAAAATGACACAACAAAAAGGATGGGCAGCATGATTTATACGGAAACGAATTGGCTACTCCCCCTGCCACCAGCCAATGGCTGGTGGTTGGTGGTCTGTGGGCCCCACCATGATGTATGTGTTTCATCCATGCCGTTCATATCTTTTTCCAGATCATTTTATTGTATGAGACAAAAATTGGGGTATATCCAAATGTCAAGTGGACCACATTACATGAAACAGTGTTGAATGAGCGTTGACCATTAGAAACCTTTTGGAGGGCATAAAAGTTTTGGATCAAGTTGATTTTTGTTTTTCCCTTCATCTGGGCCTGTATGACCTAATCAATAGATTAGATGTCAAATAAACAGTACAGTGGGCCTTAGGAGAATTTTAATTGTGGATATCCGTTCAATATTGTTTTCCTGTGGTGTGGCCCACCTGAGATTTATATCCCTCTCGTATTCTAGAACAAGCCCTAAAATGATCTGTTAAAATGTATGAACAAAATGGATGAAACACAAACATCATGGTGGGGCCCACAGAGCACCGACCACCAGCCACGGGGCTGCTGGTAGGGGGAGTAGCCAATCCGTTTCCAAATTATACACATACATCAATGTAGACCTCACGAGCTTGGTCCTTGCTCGTACACAAAAAAGGGTTTCGTACACATCACTTTTTTGTTATTAAATACGACGTAACTTATTCTTTCCCGGAAAATCATACAACTACTGAAATAAGGACAAGGGCATTTTGGTCTAAGTAATTTTCAGAAGCATGTCAAAACGCCCTGATGAGAAGATATGGAGTGCTGTAACGTTCTAGATAATTTGGCCAAACTTCGAGACAAATACGGTCAATTTCCTATATATATATATATATATATATATATATATATATATATATATATATATATATATATATATATATATATATATTTCTTGAAGAGGTGTGCTGGAGGGGATAAGAAGCACGGGCGATGGGTATATTGGCATGCATGCCACGCATGCACGTGTGCTCCGAATATCTGCGACAGTGTGCACCTGATTGGAAATTCATGCATGCGTAAACGGTGCACATGCACCTTCCCTGAAACTCCAACACGTGCGGAGGTTATGTTTGGTGAAATCCTGGTTTTGCCGCCATAATTATACGGGGGAGTAGATGACATCGACGTGTTAAAAAAATCTAAGCCCAACAAATACGACCTGTACTCGATTCGCTCAAACCTTTTTTTGTGCTTTCGCGTTTGTGCCATGTACCATGAGTATAAGTTTTTAGGAAGCCGATTGGCTGGTGTACCATACACCACCAGCCAACACCAGCCAAGCTGATGTGGGTACGTGTTATAAAAAGACGAGCGCTGACGCTCGTCGAGCTCGGAGTTGTACTAAAGGTTCAAAGTAAATCAAACTTACATCGCCCATAACGATCAATTTATTATATCCACACTGTTCATCCATTTGGCAAGATCATTTTGGATATTGATATAAAAAATGAGTCATATCCAAAACTCAAGTGGACCACGCCACAAATAGGGGGACATTGATTCTCACCATTAAACATCCTTAGGTCACCATAATGTTTATTTTCCATCCAATTTGTTGATAAGATCTTACGGACACGGATGAAGAGTAAAAACAAATATCATATTGATCCAAAATTTCTGTAATACTAAGAAGGATTTCAATGGTAGACATTCAATTTTTCACTGCTTTTTACAGTGTGGTCGACTTGATCCTTGCAGATGTCTTATGTTTCACCTGTAGCGTTATAACAAGCTGGCAAAGTAGAGGGAAGGTATGGGATCCATAGAACTTCGTGATGTCAACACACCAACCAGGTCATGGTACACAGACAATCGACTTCCTAATTTTTTATTTTTTATTTTTATTTTTTGTTTTTATTCACACATGGATGCAATAAGTGTTTGGTGTATGTATTACGGAAGCGGATTGGCTTGTGTAACACACACCACCAACATAGCTGGTGTGTGTACGTGTAAAGAGGAACGCTGAACCAACTATTCAAAAGAGATCAAAGTTATATGGGCCCGACAATGCTGTATTTATTATATCTATACGTTCATCTATTTGATGAGATGATTTTAGATCATGATCCCAAAAATGAGTCCTATCCAAACCTCAAGTTAACTACACCACAAATAGAAGTAGGAATAATGATTCTTATCGTTAAAACATGCGTGAGTCCTATTATAAGGATTGTTTTCCATCAAATCCATTCATAGGATCACACAAAACTAGATGAAGAGGAAAACCAAATATTATATTGATCCAAAACTACTGTGACCCGCAAAAGTCTTTTAATGGTAGACGTTCAATCCTCCGTTGTTTTTTGGAGTGTGGTCCACTTGATCTTTGTATCTGTCTTATTTTTCAGGTCAAGCCTTACAATAAGCTTGCCAAATGGACGGACGGTTTTGATATAACACATACCTCATCGTGGGAACCATAGAGCTTGGTGACGTAAGCACACCCAGACAGTCTGGTTGTGTGTGGTACACTAGCCAATCCGCTTCCATGTATTATATATGCACCATGTGTAATTTAACTGGACAGTAGCTATCTTTTCAAGAAGGGGATTGGTTGTTGTACCACACCACCGATGTGGCTGATGTGTTGACCTCAGCAAGTTATGAGGGCTCCAACATGAGGTACGCATTATTGGACGCGGATTGCCTCCTACTGATCCGTCCGGGCAGGGCTCTATGGGGCCCACCATGATGTAAGTATTTTATCCACACCGTTAATTATTTTATATGATTATTTTAAAATATGACACAAAAATTGAGGTAGGTTCAAGGCTTAAGTGGACCACAAATTGTGGATTAAACTTCCACCATTAAAAACCTCCTGGGAGCTTGAGAAGTGTCAGATCAAGATGAAATTTGTGTTTTCACTTCATCCAAGTCTGCATGACCTTATTAATAGGTTGGGTGGTATAAAAAAAATCACGGTGGCCCTTAGAATTGTTTCAACGATGGGTGTCATTATCAGTGCAGGTTCCTTTGATGTGGTCCAGTGGATCTGTTTATCTTCTTCATTTTTTGTATAGTACCTTATAATAATCATATAAAAATAATTAACGGTGTGGATAAAATACTTACATCATGGTGGGCCCCACAAAGCCCTGCCCGGACGGATTACCGTCCGGGCGGGGGTAGGACGCAATCCGCATCCATGCATTATATCCAACAGTCTGTCCACTTAGTGAGCTCCCCGTATTGAGCCAAAAAATTAAGACAGATCCAGAAATTAAGTTGTCACCTTCCAACTTCGATAACCAGGCTCATAATTTTTTTAGCTACAGAATTCACTACCGACAACATCCTTAGTACCTGATTCTCTGATCCCATCTCCCATACACCGGGTTCAGATCATGGAATCCTATAAAGAGGATTTTTAGGGTGTTTTTTTTTTTTTTTTTTTTTTTTCAACGAGTATAACCACTAGTCTACCAAAGTCACAAAATATCATCATCACCACGTATCTACTAATATAATCTTATAGTAAAATGCTAGAAGGGAAATAAAAGATATAATCAAGAACTCAAAAGAATAGGCTCATACTCCGAGCTCAATGCTACCGATAAGCCCTAACATCACCTGTAACGTACATAAATGCACATAAGCTTCCTATAAAGCTTAGTAGGTTAGGTGTGTGCGTGCACAATACATATGACAATAATAAAGATATAAGAGTATGCGGGAGATGATGAAGGGCTAAACTACCAAGTTCATAAATGATGTTAGCCATACAAAGGCTATGCAATACAAGGCCTACGTGGTCGAATGCCTTATGCTAGAGATGTAATGCAAACATGTCGTTCCTCAATTAGTCCGTATATCAGAATAGTTTGTCAATGGAAACATCATCAATGTTTAGTACACTCTAACACTGGTTGTGTCACGTCCCAAAGTCGGGAATCAGATTCACAGGAATCCCGATCGCTGAATCCGGTGCCGACAGCCTTTGTAGTACCTCATTATCGGCTCCTAGCGTCCATACGCCAGATTCCGATCCTGGGATCCTACAAGGAGGATTTTTTTTGTGTACATTTAATTCGTAATAAGCATAACCACAAGTATAGCCAAATCACAAAGGCAACATCATCATCACTGATGAGGGTCGAATATTGCATATCAGACCCCGACTATTACCTGATTTTTCGTACATGATAATGCTTAATACCATATTTTAATTATGTTTTTATTACAGGATGAAATCAGGAGCGTGTATTGAAAAATGATGTTAAAAGCATGGATTTGACTCTCCGGAATTACCAGAGCACGGGATGAACCTCAGAGGACCAATATTGAAGAATTTACATGCCTGGGACCCGAGGAAATCAAGCCGTCCATCTTGAAGATGGGCTCGAATACTATAAAACCATGTTTCTATTTTACTCCCATGCGTGCACACGTGTGCGGTACAGAGGCCACAAACGGACTGCCCTGTAACATCCAAATCTGATCTTTTTGTGTTTTCTTCTCTGGGACGCATCATTGGACGTTCAAAACTACCTATTATTGACTGAAATTTCGTCCTGAATCCAATGGACGGGGTGGATTTTCCAGAAAATACTTCTGTGGGCCCCACCGATCACGACAGTAAAAGGGTGCGAAAGGTTTCGCACAATTTGAAAATCCGGTTTTCCAGGCGGTTGTGGGCCACCATCTTTGATCATATGGCGATCCGAACCGTCTATCATGTAGAGGACCCAAGAAAGTCCTAAGGGACGGTGTTTGTTGGAATTTGAACGAGGAAAGTATGGTGTTTTGAGGTCCCGAACTTGACCAGTGAAAAGGAATTTTCTTCTAGCGCGTGCGGCGCCTTCCCAAATCCGAATTTCACCACTCCAGCCACTCCATCAGCTATAAAAAGAGTTGCAAAACATGAGGAAGGGCATTCAGAAATTGAAGGATTTCCAGATCTACAGCAAGGGAGAGAAGAAAGAGAAGAAAGAAGAAAGAGAGAAATTGGTTTGATGTTTTTTATGAATTTTATTTATCCATCTGTTTAATGAATTTTATGGGTAACTAATCTCTCAGCTAGGGCTGAGATGAAACCCCTAATTTGAACACCCTTTGTTCTATGTTGATTTTACTTTAATTAGATTGATTTGTTTCTTTCCCTAGTGTGCTTGATTGTTTTAAATTCCATACTTCTCCATTTATCAACTTTGATCAGAGTCTATGCATGGATGTGGTCTGGATGCTTATGCTAGGTACTTGTGTCTGATTATGAACAGGTTCCTGTAGAGGAAGAAACAGGGTGCTTTACTGAACTGCATATTCCATATGCCCGATTTGGACATGGGATATGTTCTTCATGGCATTGCTTAAAGGAATTAGACAATCTGTATGCCCGATTAAGGACACAGATTGTGCTTTCTCTAGATAAGTTAGATCAATCTAAATTAAGGTGAATTAACAGACAAAACAATGGTTAGGATAATTAGGGGTGGATTCGAAAGTCCTAGTGCTCTTTCTCTTATTGAATTTTCTTCCCTATCCTCAATAGTTATTTTCCATAAATTTGTGTTAGTAATTTGCTCCATTATTTGCTGAATTAGTTAAGGAGGATCACAGATTTGAATTGTGACGATCAGTCCTCGTGGGATTCGACCTCGATCTTACCGAGTTATTACTACATCACAACCCTATACTTGGGGAGTGAACAAGTTTTTGGCGCCGTTGCCGGGGACTGTTTCGATCCAAATTGAATTTAAGATTCTCTCTTATCATAATTCATAGCTTAGGATTTTACTAACTTAGAGTTATTTTCTTTATTTTAGAAACTAACATATTTCCTCTTTTGTAGGGTCCTGAAATAAACTTCTAATTTGGTAATCCCTTCTAAGTTTTTTACTTTTTCTAATTTCTATTTTTAGAATTAGGATTTTATTTTTTAAAAATTTTTAGTTTCTAATTTTAGATTTAGATTCTTCTTTTAAGTAACTTTCTATTTTCTAGTTTTAGAAATTTTTTTTCCTTTTTAGAAACTAACTTAGCTTTTTATTTTTAGTAACTTTCTAATTCTAGGATTTCTTTCCTTTTTAGAAACTAACTTTTTTTTTGTTCTTTAGAAAATTTCTAATTATAGATTTTCTGTTTTAGAAACTAACTTGTTTTGTTTGGCAGGATTCTAACATAGATCTCCAAATTGGTAACATCTTTCTAAATTCTCCAATCTTTTCTACTTTCTATTTTGAGAATTAGGTTTTTATTTTTTAGGAATTTTCTACTTTCTAACTTTGGATTTGGTAACTTTCTATTTTCTAGTTTTAGAAACTTTCTTTTTTAGAAATTAACCGTTGCTTAGGATTTTTCTATCATTATTTTAGGAAACTTGATTTGTTTTTGTTTTTATTTACAGGAATTGAGGAAGGAAGCTACTAAGTGAAGGGGGAGCTTCTTAAATCTTCTACCATCAATCATCTCCTTTTCCTGGTTCTTTCTTCCCATTCTTATTCACATAGTTTTAACTTGTTTTAAGATCTCATAATTTCTAGTTCTAGTTTTCTTTCTCTTAGGTTGTTACTTAGTTTATGCTAGGACGTAGATCTCTAGATAAAGAACTAGCACCTTTTGATCCTGAAATAGAAAGAACATTCCATAGAAGATTGAAAGACATCTCAGTTGAAATGACAGAAGAGAATGGAACTAAAACTCTTAGAGATTATTCAGCTCCTGTCCAATTCAATGCACCTTCATGCATAGTGTTGCCCACACCACCACGGCAAAGACACTTTGAACTCAAGACTCGGGGTCATACGATTCTTTGCCTTCCTTTTATGGGTTGGACAAGGAGGACCCATATCATCATGTGAAAGAATTCCTAGACATTTGTTCCACCTTTAAATTCCAAAACTTCTCGACGATTCGATCCGCCTACGCTGTTTCCTTTTTCTTTGAAGGATAAGGCGAAAGCATGGTTGAATTCTCTAGAAGTTGGGTCTATCACTACATGGGACCAATTGTCTAGAAAGTTCTTAAACAAGTTCTTCCCTGTTCACAAAACTAATGCTCTCCGTAGAGAAATCACTAATTTCATACAAAAGAGGGAGAACACTTTCATGAATGTTGGGAAAGATGGAAGGACTTGCTTCTTAAATGTCCACACCACGGTTTTGAGAAGTGGCAACAAGTGCAATACTTTTATGACGGTCCGACACCCCGAACCGTCGCATGGTTGATGCCACCGGTGGAGGGTCCTTCATGACCAAAAGCGATACCGAAGCATGGAAATTCTTTGAAACCTTGTGTGAAAACTCCCAAAGAATGGGACTATTCAGATAGAGGTGAAAGAAGTTCCCAACCACAAAAGAGAGGTGGCATATATGAGATAGGAGTCACACTGGATCTCCATGCCAAGATTGATGGCCCGACAAAGAAGGTTGATGCTCGATGTTACATAATGGACCTCCACAAACAACTCAAGCCGAGGCTTGTGCCATATGTTCTAGTTCTACCCATCCTACGCAATCTTGCCCATCTAGTACAAAGATTTCCTGAATTCCTCTCTCAACAAGTTCATGCTTTGAACACCTTTCGAAACCCTGGAATGATCCTTACTCAAACACTTACAACCCAGTTGGGCTAGGCATCCAAATTTTTCTTGGGCAAAAGGGCCACAACAAGGAGGACCATCTGAAATCCTCCCATGCAACCTTACCCTCAAGCTGGCAATCAACAACTCCAACAGTTTCCGCCATATCAACAAGTCCCTTCACAATCACGGAAACCATCTCTTGAGGATACACTCCATCTTTTTATGCGAGTTCTCTCCAATTCCAAAAGACACCCAACAAACTTTACTAGCCAACCAAGAAAGCTTACATGCAAATGCGCAATCCATTGCCAAGTTGGAAGTACAAATGGGTCAACTAGTCACTTACATTGAGTGAGAGAGAGAAAGGCAAGTTCCCTAGTCAACCTGTGGCTAATCCAAAGGGACAGTATGAGATTGGCTCTAATTCTAACCAAGGACAATATCATGAGCAAGCCAAATCGATCACTACCCTTAGGTCAGGCAAACAGATTGATAACAGAATAGAGATGCCTAGGGATGAATCAAATTCTAAAGCGGAAGATCAAGATGAAGCAGAGAGACACACCAATGCATCCAAAATTCAAAAGCTCTCTGACTCTCCAGGAACCACTAAAGTGCCACCCTACGTGCCCAAAGCACCATTTCCTCAACGTCTGGCACCAATGAAGAAAAGAAATAACTTTGATGAAATCCTGGATGTGTTTAAAAAAGTGCAAGTCAACATTCCGTTACTTGATGCCATCAAGCAAGTCCCTCCTTACGCTAAGTTTCTTAAAGATTTATGCACTCAAAAGCGTAAGCAGAATGTTCATAAGAAGGTCTTCCTTGCAGAGCAGCTCAGCTCCATGATTCAACATAACACCCCTCCTAAATTTAGGGATCCAGGAGCCCCCACCATTTCTTGCGGCATAGGAGATCATAAGATCGGGAAAGCATTGCTTGATTTAGGGGCGAGTGTTAATTTGTTACCTTATTCGGTTTATGAGCAGCTAGGACTTGGTGAGTTGAAACCGACTAAGGTAACATTACAACTGGCTGATAGATCTGTCAAGGTTCCCCGGGTGTTATTGAAGATGTGCTAATCCAGGTTGATAAATTCTATTTTCCAGTGGATTTCATAGTTATAGATACTCAGCCTGTCCAGAATCCTCATAGTCAGATCCCAGTCATCTTGGGTCGTCCATTTTTGGCTACATCTAATACTATTATAAACTGCTATAGGAATGGAGTTATGAAATTGTCCTTTGGTAACATGAATATTAAACTCAATGTTTTTAATGCAGGACAACAACCCGCGGATTTGGACGACATTTTTGAAGTGGACATGATCGAGAGCCTTGTGCAGGACTCCTTCCGTACATCTTTTGAAGATCCTCTTGAGACACTTAGCACAATCGGGCATGGATTTTGACATCGATAGTCCCATCCACGAAGTCAATGCACTTTGCTCGACTCTACTCCTATACTTTGGAGACCGAAAAATGGAGAGCGAAAGTGGAACCTCTTCATCCCTCTCGAGACTCTTCCCGACAAAGCACGCTTTCTAATTCGAGAAGGCAAAAGAGAACAAGTTGCTTAATGTTCTTCGAACATATAAGGCAAAGAATTGAACGGAAGATAGCGAAAATACAAGGAGTGTGCCCCACTGTATGTAAGGATCATGCTTTGTAGAAATGTCACGTAAAATACAAAGGAAGCATGATCTTAACATGGAAGAAGTTGTTCGAGCGGAAGTCCTTAAATTGTTTGATGATAGTGTCAATTACCTCATTTCGATAGCACAGGTTTATGGGAACTTGCATCACTTGTCAGGGATTGGTTAACCACGTGTTGAGGTAAGTTCTTTGGCGGACCACTGGTCTTAAAGATTAATGAATTCATGGTCCGTTCTTGTCTGGCTCAAGACGTTAAACTTAGCGCTCCTGGGAGGCAACCCAGCATTTCATTTGATTTCTTTTTCCTTGTTAGTTAGTTCAATGTTTGTGGGTAACATTACTGCAAACCCTCACGAGACTACAACTCGTCCACTAGGGGTAACCTAGGGGTTTAAAGGCTTGTTGCATATGCTAAATGCAATCGAGAGCACCTGCGAAAGTGGTATAGGTAGGATTTTTTATTTTACTGATTTCTCTCTTGTTCTGACTCGCTTTTACGCTGATATTCTTGAGAACGCCTCTTGATTCTCCATCCAGGTACTATCTTTTCCTCCCTCCTCTTTTATTTTCGTTGTCTCATGTGCATTGCATGCTTATTTCTTTTACATTGAGGACAATGTAGATTTTAGGTTGGGGGTGGGAGATTAGGTTACCTAATCAGTATTTTCTTGGTCTTGAGCGAAAAATTGTGAACATTTTTAAAATTTTTCTGGAATTTCTATTGAATTCAAAGTGATTTTGAAGGATAGTTGTGATTTTGAAATTACAAGATTCAGAAATTTTTCTGGAATTTCTATTGAATTCAAAGTGATTTTGAAGGATAGTTGTGATTTTGAAATTACAAGATTCAGAATGTGAGAAATTTATGACTCTTGGATTTGGTTGTCTGGCAGATTTCACACTGAAGTTTGAATGGTTAATCCATGATTAGAAGTTGTAAACATTGATTGAGCCATGATTTCACATATCAGATCTCGGTTACACATTAAGTTTTCAGTTCGATATTAATTGATAACATGGTAATCACTAAGCATGAAAGGAACTAGCCTGAAAAAAAAAAAAAAAAATTTTGCTAGCATCAGTTTATAAAGAAGAAGAGAAAAGGCTAAGTCACATAATCTTCACCATAGGTTTGCTCCCTATAGGTGAAGAGTTGATTCCCCATAGTTGACATGAGAAAAGAGTTAGGCGACAAGTTTTCACCATAGGTTTGCTCCCTATAGGTGCGGATTTGATTCCCCTCCTTGGCACCACTGTTTATAAAGGAAATCAAAGGCTGATAAAACGAAAAGATGATCTAAAATGCTAGTGTTGGTTTCAGGTTGGTTGTCACGAATTACTAATGATATCATGAAATTGACAATTGGATCTTTTAATGATTGTAAGCCGAGATTACACTATTCGCTCATGGAACTCAATGTTTAAAATTGTTCTAATTAATGGCTTAATATTTTGAACTTGATTATGAAGTTTACTGTAAGCTTGATTTCAGGAGAAAAATCTTTTCACCATTCATGAATCTTAGAATTTTCACATCTCAATTATCTGTTCACCCGTCATTTGAGTTTACAGGAATTGTCTTTTATTTCTGAAATTATTTTTCGCATGTTTTGCTCGGGACTAGCAAAATGCTGGTTGGGGGTTGTGATGAGGGTCGAATATTGCATATCAGACCCCGACTATTACCTGATTTTTCGTACATGATAATGCTTAATACCATATTTTAATTATGTTTTTATTACAGGATGAAATCGAGCGTGTATTGAAAAATGATGTTAAAAGCATGGATTTGACTCTCCGGAATTACCAGAGCACGGGATGAACCTCAGAGGACCAATATTGAAGAATTTACATGCCTGGGACCCGAGGAAATCAAGCCGTCCATCTTGAAGATGGGCTCGAATACTATAAAACCATGTTTCTATTTTACTCCCATGCGTGCACACGTGTGCGGTACAGAGGCCACAAACGGACTGCCCTGTAACATCCAAATCTGATCTTTTTGTGTTTTCTTCTCTGGGACGCATCATTGGACGTTCAAAACTACCTATTATTGATCGAAATTTCATCCCGAATCCAATGGACGGGGTGGATTTTCCAGAAAATACTTCAGTGGGCCCCACCGATCACGACAATGAAAGGGTGCGAAAGGTTTCGTATAATTTGAAAATCCGGTTTTCCAAAGGTTGTGGGCCACCATCTTTGATCATATGGCGATCTGAACCGTCTATCATGTAGAGGACCCAAGAAAGTCCTAAGGGACGGTGTTTGTTGGAATTTGAACGAGGAAAGTATGGTGTTTTGAGGTCCCGAACTTGACCGTGAAAAGGAATTTTCTTTAGCGCGTGCGGCATGCCTTCCCAAATCCGAATTTCACCACTCCACCACTCCATCGCCTATAAAAAGAGTTGCAAAACATGAGGAAGGGCATTCGAAATTGAAGGATTTCCAGATCTACAGCAAGGGAGAGAAGAAAGAGAAAGAAAGAAGAAAGAGAGAAATTGGTTTGATGTTTTTTATGAATTTTATTTATCCATCTGTTTAATGAATTTTATGGGTAACTAATCTCTCAGCTAGGGCTGAGATGAAACCCCTAATTTGAACACCCTTTGTTCTATGTTGATTTTACTTTAATTAGATTGATTTGTTTCTTTCCCTAGTGTGCTTGATTGTTTTAAATTCCATACTTCTCCATTTATCAACTTTGATCAGAGTCTATGCATGGATGTGGTCTGGATGCTTATGCTAGGTACTTGTGTCTGATTATGAACAGGTTCCTGTAGAGGAAGAAACAGGGTGCTTTACTGAACTGCATATTCCATATGCCCGATTTGGACATGGGATATGTTCTTCATGGCATTGCTTAAAGGAATTAGACAATCTGTATGCCCGATTAAGGACACAGATTGTGCTTTCTCTAGATAAGTTAGATCAATCTAAATTAAGGTGAATTAACAGACAAAACAATGGTTAGGATAATTAGGGGTGGATTCGAAAGTCCTAGTGCTCTTTCTCTTATTGAATTTTCTTCCCTATCCTCAATAGTTATTTTCCATAAATTTGTGTTAGTAATTTGCTCCATTATTTGCTGAATTAGTTAAGGAGGATCACAGATTTGAATTGTGACGATCAGTCCTCGTGGGATTCGACCTCGATCTTACCGAGTTATTACTACATCACAACCCTATACTTGGGGAGTGAACAATCACATATCCACTAATATAATCATTTGATTACAATACTGAAGGAAAATACATAAATCGAAAATCAAGCTCCAGAAAACTGCTGCATTCTCCAAGCTCAGCACTGCTGCAATCTAACATCACCTGCAGTATCTATCATGCATAAGCTTATAGAAAGCTTAGAGGGTGGTGTAAGTGTGTGCACAAAGTGCCAAGTATTCAATACAATGCCATCATCATACATTACCAAAAATACTGGTAATCCATAGATCGTACAATATCGGAATAAGTAGAATTACTAACAAGGTCATGAATTACCAGAGTAAGCAGAAATACTGACAAGAATATAAATTATCAGAGTACAGAAATAATGACAAGATCATAAATTATACGATAACAGAGTAAGCGGAAATACGGACAAGTCCATGAGTCAATCAATATCAGAATACACAATATAGAACATCTATGCAAATGAGGAGTCATAAAGAGCCAAATATCAAATGCCGAGGATGCGATGCAGTATGTAATTTCCGATGAGTCCACAAATAGCGTCAATCGTATCTAGACAATATAAATGTAGAAACACAGTAACTCAAAATACCATATGCCGTGGATGTAATGTAATACGTGGTGTGAATGGAATGACCAGGCTAAAGTGTGAAGTCGGGATGATAGTACGTAGTATCGCAAGCTATGGGGTCCATCACAAGGGACTTCTATCTAAACCAGTCTCATACTTAAATTTAGATAGTCAGACTCAATGTGGTAAACTCCTGATCTCAGGTTAGTCGCGTGCCCAACCGAAATCCTAGCCATGCAAAGGTACACTTAACAAATAGTTGCATACCACCAGCCCTAGTGGATAGTGAATGAATAAATGAATGAGTATGCAACTCCTGCTCAATAAGTCCACATATCAGTACGGTTCATCTCTAGGATTATCACAGGGGTTTAGTACACTCCAAATGGCACTGCCGCTCTCCCAGCCGCATAGTCCAAGTGAGCATAAGAAACTTCACTATCCGCCTGGCCAATAGTCTGTCAATACCTATCCGGCACGTCGATAGCGGACCCATTCACAACTTGGTCAAACTCAGCCTAGTATTGCCCCTACCCTCAGGCGGGTAAGGCCACACCCCCTTCCAACTGACCACGACACAGTGGGAGATGCGGTCTCCTGGTATTCGGTACTCGGGCGCTCATGTATCCACTCGATCTCGATGTTAGGGCATCCTCTGGTACCAAGAGGGTTTAGAAATTTTTAACCAGGGCCATCTATGGCAACTCGATGCTAAAATAAATTTTCGGTGTCCCGTCTAGCCATTCACGATATGCATGTGGAGCCTACGGCCCTGATGTCGCTAGGTCATACAGTAATCATAATGCAAGATACATGAATCATACAATCTAGTCATGCATCAATCCTGCACATACCGTACGCTCATGTGAGATAACTTCCGCCTATCAGGGACTCTCATAATAATATGCTTAATGACATATGAATGATCAACTACATCTCATAACAAACATGCAGATGATGCATATGGGCATGTATCATGATGCTATGCTGTCACATATTCGTAATCAGTATCAATGACCGGTATCGACAATCAACCTCGATAATGTGGACATTTAACCAATATTGCCCCCGAGGAATGGCCTTCATAGATCCTAACATATAGTGGACCCATGACCTCACACAAGGGCCACATATTTAACACCATGGGCCTTATCACATAAATCTCATATTCATCACATTTGGCCTTAAACACGGGCAGAATACACATCACAACGGGCCTCAAATACGAGCCGCATATACATCACCTTGGGCCTCGACAATCGGAATTGACAATCGACTACGATCATTGCCCTCGATCGATAATCGGCCAATCGGCCACGACAATCATAATCGGTAATCGGCCTCGATCGATAATCGGTCAACTGAGCACGACAATCATAATTGGTCGATAATCAGAATCGATCACGACAATCAGAATTGATCAAAAATCAGAATCAGTAAATCGGTCAAGTCAATCGGAATCGGCAATCAGTCATGATAATCGGCCGAATAAGGCCTAAGGGAAGGTCACAATGTGGACATTAAACCATCATTGCCCAATGATGTGGACATTTAACCATCATTGCTCTTAAGCAGTGGTCGTCATAGGACCAAACATATAGTGGGCCCATGGTCTCACACAAGGGCCTAATGCATATCATCATGGGCCTCGCTTATGGGGCGTATACACATCACATTGGGCCTCACTCCTGGGCCATATATAATATCAGCCCGTATCAACGGGTCAAATTAAATGGGCCAAGTAAACGGGCTGAGTTAAATGGGCCAAGTCGAATGGGCTGGAAATACATCTCAATGGGCCTCCTCATATGGGCCATAAACACATCACGCCTGACCTTGCCCATGGGCCTTGAATACCTCACAACATGCCATAACCCATGGGCTTCAAATACATAATAGGTGGGCCTTAAATTTACATCACAATGGACTATGACCCATGGGCCTCAATATACATCAATTGGACCACATCAATGGTTGCACCAATGGGCCTAATACATATCACAATGGGCCTTGCGCATATGCCTAAGATTCAAGTAGGTAGGCCCATCATACGAACCTTAAATACGAGGCAGGTGGGTCCTACCACATGGGCCAAAACACATCATGATAGGCCTCATACATGTCGCAACGGGCCGCATCATGGTGGGCCACATGCATCATAATGGGCCGCACTAATGGGCCTCATACACATCAAGTGGGTTGCATCAATAGGCCGCACTAATGGGCCTCATACACATTATGTGGGTTGCATCAATAGGCCACACTATGGGCCTCATACACATCAAGTGGGTTGCATCAACAGGCCGCACTAATGGGCCTCATGTATATCAAAGTGGGCCTCATCACATAAGCCTCATATGCATCACATTAGTCCTCACACAAGGCCATATGTAACATCATAATGGTCCCCATATACGGGCCGCATGTACATTACAATGGACCATATCCTATGGGCCCCGAACACATCGTAATGGGCCACATCCCATGGGCCTCGAATACACCACATTGGGCTACGTCCCATAAGTCTTAAATATATCACAATGGGCCTCATACATGGGCCTCAAATAAATCACAATGGGCCACAAAATGCATTAAGGTGGGCCCGACAAATGGGCCACAAAGTACATCAAGGTTAGCTTGACAAATGGGCCAACGAGCCCGACAAATGGGCCACAAAGTACATCAAGGTTAGCTTGACAAATGGGCCACCAAATACATCAAAGTGGGCCTCATAGGTGGGCCACAATATATCAAGGTAGGCCTCTCGAATGGGCCACAAAATGCATCAAAGTGGGCCCATGTAACACTGCCCAGATGGACGGGCTGGATCAAATACATCAGGGCGTGGTCCACGCATGTGGACAGTGTAGATCAACAACACATACACCATGCATGGGACCCACAAAACTTGCTGTTGAAAAAAAACAGCCACACTGCTGCTGGGTGGCCCCTGGCCCACCATCCAAGAGATGGACGGTTGGGATCTAAAACTGGTGGACGACCTAGATATAACACGGACATCAAGGTGGTCCCCACCCTCACACGTACAAGGTGGGTCCCACAAAACTTGTTGTCGTCAGCATCAGGTAGGTCCCACAACGTTAAATATATATATAATATATAATATATTATTATAATATACATTACATGGTGTATATATATATATATATATATATATTAATCTACATTACATGGAGTCCACTGTCCAGCGTCCTAGACAAACGGCCTAGATGCGAGGTAGGGACGGTGTGGATAATTACATGCACCATGGTGGAGCACGTGCTGATCAGCACTAATCTAGATCAGTACCACCATCTGAACAGCCAGATGGATGGATGGCTTTGATTTATCACATACTCAGGGGTGGGGTCCACGTGTGTGGCCCCACCAGATATACTATATATATAATACATTATATTACATATTTTTATTTTATTATTATTATTATTATTATTATTATTTTAAAAAAAAAAACAACAAACGTCCCTGGACGTATGCAGGTGGGCCCTGCACTGATGGACGGCTCAGATAAAACACATATATGTGGTGTCCACCGTCAGTGGACGGTGTAAATAAAACACGTACATCACTGTGGGTCCCATGTGGGGCCCACCATAATGTTTACTTTCCATCCAATCCGTTGAAAAGGTCACACAGACCCATATGAATAGGAAAAACAAATTTCATGGTAATCCAAAACTTCTATGACCTAGAAAAGGGGTTTCAATGGTTGACGTTCAATCCCGCTGTTTCCTATGATGTGAGCCACCTGAGCTTCGGATAGGGCTGATTTTTGGGGGACTCATTGTCCCAAATCAGGAACTACTGCTGCCTTTTTTTTCTAAAGCTTTTTCATAGGTGGGGCCCACATCAGGAAAATCCAACTCGGCCACTGGATTCTACAGCCCCTGATCAACTAAATGAGACCAATATGCAACACGTTTTTGATGAATAGAAGAATCAAAGTGGGTTTTAACGATAATACCACTATTTCCTATGGTATGGCCTGCTTGATTATCGAATTGGCCCCATTTTTTGGCTCAACGCCTAAAATGAATTGGAGAATGGAATGGACGGCGTGGATTTGGTCCTTTCATCAAGGTTGGGCCTGCATGAGTAGCCCACCCCAAAAGCTCAATTATATATATTATATTTTTTTTTGTTAGCCTGTTAGTGCACACCCATGTCAGTACATGCACTCCTGTTAGCCACCCCCACTGCCTTCACACATCCAACGTTGCTGGACGGCAGGGATATAACACAGACATCATGGTGGGTCCCACACGGATGACGTGGCCCACCATGCATGTGTATATATATATTATATATATTAATATAATATAATTATATTACATATATTTTAGTCTAATAGGTGGGATCTCCCTCAAATGTGGTGGGCCACTCTGTCTGATGGATGGAGTAGATTTTACATAATTCGATGGGACCCACTACATTCTAGGGAGAGGAAAAGGAGAGAGAAGGAGAGAAGCACCCACCTTTGATTTCTTCTTCCTTCATCCGCCAACATGATCTAGAGCACCAAGGAGATGATTTCAATGGTCAAGATGGTCTTTGGATGGTGGAGATGGGAGGTAGGAAGTGGGCCACACAAGGTCCTCTCATGGAGCTCTCATGGATGTGGGTTGCTTGGGAGGGAAAATGAGAGAGAGAATGAAAGAGAGAGAGAGAGAGATGATGGGAGAGAAGATATGGGGTGTGTAAGAGATGGGATGGAAAGGTTGACTTTGGGGATGGTGTAGTGTACTTGGGGGATGGGATAATATACTTGACTTGATGGGTGTACTTTGACAAGTGAAGTAATTGATGTGATGGATTCTCTACGGATTTGCAACACGCGACGTTTTCCTCGAACTTAACGCAGGCCCACATCTCCTGGCTCGGGCATCGCCTCACTGCATGTGATGCGGCGTCGGAACCGCTATGACGATTGGTTGCACTGGTACAAGTCTCAGGTTGAGCCGACTCTGATGTACAGGACATGAATCTTAATCGCGCGCAAACGTCGATAGTAGATCGCGAGTCACCAAAATTCTATTGGGAGGACCATGAAAGCCTTTGAAATGGTACAGGCTAGGATACGGGTCTTACAAGTTGCCGCCCCATCGCATGCCAAGTGAATAGAAAAGACCTCACTATCTGCCTTGTTAGTAGTATGACAATGCCCACTCGGCTCATCGATAGCAGACTTATTTACGAGCTGGTTATACTGAACATAGCTTACAGCCTTCTACCCTTAGGCGGATAAGGTCATACTTCTTTTCAAACGATCATGACACAGTGAGAGACGTGACCTACTGATATTTGGCACTGGGACGCTCATGTTATCCACTCGATTTCGACGTTGAAACATCCTATTAGTACTACAGGGGTTTAGGAACTTTTGCCTAAGGACATCCATAACACCCTAATCCTAAAACATATATTTTAATATCCAATCCGGTCATCCATAATACGCCGGTGGAGGTCACGATCTCGATGTCGTTAAGGTGTAAAAGTGATCATGACAAATAAGATATGAAATGCATGAGTCATACCATCGAAGTCATGCACCAAACATGCGTGTACTGCACAATCATGTGGGGAAACCTTATCTTATATAGTCTCATAATTGTCTCAAGTCGAAGGGAATATGCTATGAACAATCGTCATCCATAACAGGTATATAAATGATGTGTACAGGCATGTAATTAGACATGATATCATTACACTAAGCATGTTATCAGTGTGTCCTATAAGCCTAAGCACACTAGCATGTTATCAGACATATCATAAACCCTAATTGGCACATCATATACAAAGAGTGGGAACCGAACGATAGGCCCCACTAGAAATATTGAAGTCTATGTGGTGTAGTCACTACAAGAAAAATGGGCAAAGGCTACGGACTAGATCCGTAGCAAAAGCCCTTTTGCTACGGATCTGGTCCGTGGCACGTCCGTCGCAATTGGTGGGGTAGCTAAAGGTCTAGCTACGGATAAAATCCGTAGCAATAGATACAATTAGCTACTGATTTTATCCGTAGCAATAGATACTTTTAGCTACGGATAATATCCGTAGCAATAAATACCATTAGCTACGGATTTTATCCGTAGCAATATATACAATTCACTACAGATATTCTCCGAGCTATAGGGAGAAATAGTTACGGCTATACAGCAATAGCTACGGATATAATCAGTAGCAATAGATACCAATCTTTATGATATTTACGGCACTACATACCAATAGCTACGGATATAGTCCATAGCTATATACCAATAGCTACGGATTATATCCGTAGCTGTAGATAGTAATTGCTACCGCTGCAAATTATTTTTCGTAGCTATTTTCCCTGTTTTCATTGCAAGAACCTGCTATGATTGATAACTCATCTAAGCTTAATGCAATCAAAGAAAAAAAAATGATGCATTTGTTACAATAGCAATCAAATCTATAATGCATCCTACATTCACATTTCTAAATAAATAATACTTCACTTTACTCAACCTATCATAAGAATTACAACTAAGGCGTGCCCTCATGCATTAAACAATGCTCACGCTTTTACAAAATTTTCTTTCTTCAGACGGTCAAGTTCAGCAAACATAGAAGATACAGCTTCTTCTTTCCTTGAAACTGCATAAGTAACTTCTGTAGACTTCGACACAATATCACTTTTAAGTTTCAAAACCCTTCCCTTGAGAAAATGAATTTCATCATCCACTAACTTCTTTAGCTTGTCAGCCTGTATAAAACAACAATTGTAGACACAATCAAACAAGCATGCCTTTGTACACATCTCAAAAGGAAGAAAGACAAAAAAAAAAAGAGCTGGAAAAAAACAATTATATATAAAGAAATCAAAAATGTACCTACAAATCTTCTAAACTATAGCAAAATCCATAGGTTAGGTTATCGGTTATAAGTTTAGGTTATAAGTTATAGGTTAAGGTTTAGTTTATAGGTTTAGGAAATCAGGTTTAGGTTTGGGTTTTCAAGTTTAGGATTAGGTTTAGATTAGGGAGTTGAGATTAGGATTAGGTGTAGGTCTAGGTTTAGGAATTTGAGAATACATTTAGATTAAGGTTTAGGGAATTGAGAATAGGTTAAGGTATAGGTTTAGGAAATCGAGTTCGTGTTCAAGAACGGGTTTAGGTTTGGGTTTTCAAGTTTAGGTTTAGGTTTAGGTTAGAGAGTTGAGATTAGGATTAGGTGTAGGTTTAGATTTAGGGATTTGAGAATACATTTAGGTTAAGGTTTAGGGAATTGAGAATAGGTTAAGGTTTAGGTTTAGGAAATCGGATTCGGGTTCGGGATCGGGTTTAGGTTTGGGTTTTCAAGTTTAGGTTTAGGTTTAGGTTAGGGAGTTGAGATTAGGATTAGGTGTAGGTTTAGGTTTAGGGATTTGAGAATACATTTAGGTTAAGGTTTAGGTTAAAGGTTTAGGTTTAGGTTAAGGTTATATGTTTTAGTCTAGGTTTAGGTTTAAGTTTTAGGTTTAGGTTATAGATTTAGGGAATTGAGAATAGTTTAAGGTTTAGGTTTAGGAAATCGGGTTCGAGTTCGGGATCGATTTAGGTTTGGGTTTTTAAGTTTAGGATCCGGTTTAGGTTAGGGAGTTGAGATTACGATTAGGTGTAGGTTTAGGTTTAGGGATTTAAGAATACATTTAGGTTAAGGTTTAGGTTATAGGTTTTGGTTTAAGTTAAGGTTATAGGTTTTGGTTTAGGTTTAGGTTATAGATTTAGGGAATTGAGAATAGTTTAAGGTTTAGGTTTAGGAAATCGGGTTCGGGTTCGGATAGGCTTTAGGTTTGGGTTTTCAAGTTTAGGATCCGGTTAAGGTTAGGTAGTTGAGATTAGGATTAGGTGTAGGTTTGGGTTTAGGGATTTGAGAATACATTTAGGTTAAGGTTTAGGTTATAGGTTTTGGTTTAAGTTAAGGTTATAGGTTTTGGTTTAGGTTTAGGTTATAGGTTTAGGGAATTGAGAATAGTTTAAGGTTTAGGTTTAGGAAATCGGGTTCGGGTTCGGGATCGGCTTTAGGTTTGGGTTTTCAAGTTTAGGATCCGGTTTAAGTTAGGGAGTTGAGATTAGGATTAGGTGTAGGTTTAGGTTTAGGGATTTGAGAATACATTTAGGTTAAGGTTTAGGTTATAGGTTTTGGTTTAAGTTAAGGTTATAGGTTTTGGTTTAGGTTTAGGTTATAGATTTAGGGAATTGAGAATAGTTTAAGGTTTAGGTTTAGGAAATCGGGTTCGGGTTCTGGGATCGGCTTTAGGTTTGGGTTTTCACGTTTAGGATCCAGTTTAGGTTAGGGAGTTGAGATTAGGATTAGGTGTAGGTTTAGGTTTAGGGATTTGAGAATACATTTAGGTTAAGGTTTAGGTTATAGGTTTTGGTTTAAGTTAAGGTTATAGGTTTTGGTTTAGGTTTAGGTTATAGATTTAGGGAATTGAGAATAGTTTAAGGTTTAGGTTTAGAAATCGAGTTCGGGATCTGGATCGGCTTTAGGTTTGGGTTTTCAAGTTTAGGATCCGGTTTAGGTTAGGGAATTGAGATTAGGATTAGGTGTAGGTTTAGGTTTAGGGATTTGAGAATACATTTAGGTTAAGGTTTAGGTTATAGGTTTTGGTTTAAGTTAAGGTTATAGGTTTTGGTTTAGGTTTAGGTTATAGATTTAGGGAATTGAGAATAGTTTAAGGTTTAGGTTTAGGAAATCGGGTTCGGGTTCGGGATCGGCTTTAGGTTTGGGTTTTCAAGTTTAGGATCCGGTTTGGTTAGGGAGTTGAGATTAGGATTAGGTGTAGGTTTAGGTTTAGGGATTTGAGAATATATTTAGGTTAAGGTTTAGGTTATAGGTTTTGGTTTAAGTTAAGGTTATAGGTTTTGGTTTAGGTTTAGGTTATAGATTTAGGGATTTGAGAATAGTTTAAGGTTTAGGTTTAGAAATCGGGTTCGAGATCGGGATCGGCTTTAGGTTTGGGTTTTCAAGTTTAGGATCCGGTTTAGGTTAGGGAGTTGAGATTAGGATTAGGTGTAGGTTTAGGTTTCGGGATTTGATAATACATTTAGGTTAAGGTTTAGGTTATAGGTTTTGGTTTAAGTTAAGGTTATAGGTTTTGGTTTAGGTTTAGGTTATAGGTTTAGGGAATTGAGAATAGTTTAAGGTTTAGGTTTAGGAAATCGGGTTCGGGTTCGGGATCGGCTTTAGGTTTGGGTTTTCAAGTTTAGGATCCGGTTTGGTTAGGGAGTTGAGATTAGGATTAGGTGTAGGTTTAGGTTTAGGGATTTGAGAATACATTTAGGTTAAGGTTTAGGTTATAGGTTTTGGTTTAAGTTAACGTTATAGGTTTTGCTTTAGGTTTAGGTTATAGATTTAGGGAATTGAGAATACTTTAAGGTTTATGTTTAGAAATCGGGTTCGGGTTCGGATCGGCTTTAGGTTTGGGTTTTCAAGTTTAGGATCCGGTTTAGGTTAGGGAGTTGAGATTAGGATTAGGTGTAGGTTTAGGTTTAGGGATTTGATAATACATTTAGGTTAAGGTTTAGGTTATAGGTTTTGGTTTAAGTTAAGGTTATAGGTTTTGGTTTAGGTTTAGGTTATAGATTTAGGGAATTGAGAATAGTTTAAGGTTTAGGTTTAGGAAATCGGGTTCGGGTTCGGGATCGGCTTTAGGTTTGGGTTTTCAAGTTTAGGATCCGATTTAGGTTAGGGAGTGGAGATTAGGATTAGGTGTACGTTTAGGTTTAGGTTAAGGGTGTGGCCCCTGCAAATACAGATATAAAAATGGCCTGTCCAAATGGCCAGGCCCTTCCAATGTTGTCCATAGGAAATGTACGGCTTCATCATGGTCATAACAGCGGTTCCCACCTTCCAGGGACCCCCGCTCATCCGGATAGCTCCGACGCACATCCAGGTCTCCTCCATTAATTTCGAACAAATACATAAACACGGCCTGTCCAAATTGTCAGGCCCCTCCAATGTTGTCCATAAAAAATAGACAGCTTCATCATGGTCATAATAACGGTTCCCAACTTCCAGGGACCCCCGCTCAACATCCGGATAGCTCCGACGCACATCCGGATCTACTTCATCAATTTCAAGATAATATATAAACATGGGCCTGTCCAAATGGCCAGGCCACTTCATCAATGAATCATATAGTATGAAGGAAAGAAGACTCACCAATTTATCTAGCAAGGAGAGAAAGTGTGAGTGCTTGGAATGTCGCCCTTTCTTTGAATAATGGATGCATATTCCACATTGCAATCTGAGAATGAGTAAGTTTTTTAGTTTCTCCGACAATGCAAATTAATGGGCACAAATTTACATATAAAGATTTTAAAGATTGTAAAACATTCCAAGACATTAGTTGCACAAATAATGGATGAGACATACCAAGACTATAGGTGCCCAGAGCAAGATAACTGCACCAATGTTGTACCTAGCTGCATTGAAAGAACAAAAAAATTATATGAATGAAAAAATAACCATTTCAAAGATAAAATAAATAGTTAAAAACTTTACCATTTCAATATTGAACCTTGTAGTGGCAACATTGATCTGTGGGGCTAAAAATACATGAGCCTGCATATAAAAATCTCAAGTTAGTTGGGCCTTTGAAGTCCTCAGATGATAATAGAAGAAGCCAGAAAACTAAAAATACATGAGCCTACATACAACTTACCTTGATTAATACAACTCCTCAAATGATAATGGGTTATAGTTTTCCTATTTAGTGTTCTTCCCTTGTGATTGGGTGAGCACCTTTTGTACAAATTTTTCTCTAAGGCAATGTGTATAAACATTGAGAAAATACCTGCAGGAGGCGTTGCAAATTCAGATGCCTTTTGGAGAATCTTCTTTCATCCAGCATTTGCCTCTTCAGTGCAAAACTACCTGCATTTAAGGAAATCAGTCTGATGAGTAAGATTATTATTTCTTTATGTTCCATCCAGGTATAGGCCCAGTCAGCATATTCCTAGTTAAATACCTAAATGGTGGAAAAAGAAAAAAGAAAAGGAAAGGAAAGAAAGAAAATCTCCACTTCATTGTTATCAAGCGTAAGCATTGACTCAGCGATTAAGTTGCACTTTGCCGCACTTTAAATTCTGGGCCGCACTGTGCGTGTTAATTAAAATTTGAATATATGCTTGAACTTGCACCATAAACACAAGTCAAGCCAAACAGTCCCTTGGCTTCCACATGCCACGTTTCTGTATCATCAATCCCATTCTAAAATATTGTTTGTGATAGATTAGAGGAGAATTGAATGCAATGTAGACAAATAAAGAAGGGCATATATGCCATGCGGAACATATACAATGCGAGACAATTGCAATGCAATCCTAATGGTTTCGAATCCTAATGGTTAAGTAGATTAAATCGGGACCAAATTTAACAAAGTATAGTTATAGAGAACAACAAAATGACTAGACATAAAGACAAATAAAAATGGTGAAAACTACAATTTAGTACATCCATGTCACTACGAAACCTACTTTCCAATAACAAATACAATTAATATGAGACAAGTTTTCTTCAAAAACCAACAGGATTAGATGGGTGCGAACACATCCATTGCTTTTTCAGCATTTCAAGAAGTTAGAGAGAGAGAGTAGAACCAAACGAAGTTGGTAGCTTTCATAAATCAAGTATGAAATGGACCAAAATTAAGAAATGAGAGAATGGAGACTTACTGCAATACATCGACAACATGACCACAGCCCATTAAGAACTCCCGTAGCTGCAACAGAGCATCAAGACGACCAGATGTTGCTATGAATTATATTAGTCTTTGTTGCTCGTTGCTGTCACCTTTATCATTACCTTCGCATTCTCCTCTCCCTCCTGCTAAAGTTTCTTTGACTCTTGGACCACCCTTTCTATGATGAGTTCTTGTTCAGCAAAAGAAAAAAGAAAAAGATTCCTCCTTTTCACGCTTCTCCTGTTCAGCTGCTGCCCTTTCTGTCTCTGCAGCAGCCAGTTGGGCTTGGAGATCTCGGCACATCTGGTATAAAATGCATGCTAAGGTTAGAGAAGAGGTGAGGTCTGAAAATCTTAATATCTTTCTATCAAAACAGTGGGTGACATTTGAAACAATTGATACTATCAAACATAATAATTGCTAAAATTAAATATATTATTTAAAACATAATATCTTTCTATCAAAACAGTGGGTGGCATTTGAAACGCCAAGTGCATTCGCACTTTTGCCAATCCACACATGCTAGTTCTAGCAGAAAAATTATAACAGCTTTAAAAAATGGAAAAAAAAATAAAATCATAAAACTCACCTTGAAGCCGTTGTTGTTTCTTCTTCCCAATCAGTTAGGATTGTCATATCAGTGAGATTTTTTGGAAATTCCCAATTCCAAAATGGGCCATCAGATCAACAGTCTAGATCACTACACCACGGGTCTGCCCCACGTATAAAAACATATTCTCAGGTCTGAGGGCCATAGACACTTCTGTCTAACCTGAAAGCATTTGGCTGAAAACCGATCCAACAAACGTCCTTAGTTTTGCTGCAAATATATATAAGCCATCATTAGTGACAAGTTCTCAATCAGGTAGCTACACATTCCATAGAATTTCAAGTTTATAGGCTATGACAGATTCATTTACAAACACTGATGCAGAGATTGGTGCCATGTCTTTTTCTTTTCTTTTCTTTTTTTTTTTTTTGCCATTTTTGGTTTCATGAAAAACGGAACCCAGATTCAGATAGCAATGAACTGAACACAACATTATTCATGCAGTGCTCATACCAGGATCATGATATGATGATACCAATGCCAATCACTGTTCAAATTCACTGTTCAAACTAGATTAATGTTCAAATTCACATCTTTTTCTTTTTGAAAAACAAAATGTAGGACAGGTTTTCTTATCTTTTTCTTTTTTCTTCTTCTCTTAACCATCTGTTTGAATTAAGGAGTCCCATTTGATCGATATCATTGACAACCCAACTTGATTAGTGGTATAGCTAACTTTGAGTCAACACATGCAAATACATCATGTTTGCCCTTATCTACGAACACCCATTCGATCCTCTAGGCTCGAAAAAACTAGTCAGCCTGGTATCTTTCAAAAAAAAAGAAAAAGGTTAGAATAGAGGTAGTTTGCAGAACAGCCCACTACATGGTGCTTACTAAACATATACAAGACAGTCAGATACATTAAGATGCATAGGCCATGCAACAACCCATTTAAATCAGGGGGCAATTGAGCCATTTAGAATACCTATGAAGGTGAGAAATATGGACAGAAACCTCCTTATCAACCCCTGAAACAGCCATTACAGCCCTGTTACAGTTAAAAAAAAATTTTCAAAGAAAATGTATCAGCCTAATATGGGACCATTATAGGCTCATATTGGCCTGTAATGGGCCCATACAACTGTTACGGCTGTTACAACTTACAGGCTGATTATGGGCCATTTTTTAAGAATGGACATTACAAACCCATATCGCATAAGGTATCTCACCATTACCATTACATAACAACCATTACAGCTACTATGTACCCTTTTTTACTACCATGATATGAGCAAGTACAACTTATCAACTGAAGAATGCTAACCTTTCTAATCCAACAAGGTACTTCTCACATACAGAGAAAGAAAGCCGACCTCCAGTTGAATTTGTAAGTACATCAAACAGATGAGTACTGGTAACTACATCAGCAACAGTAGGAATTGTTGGTGCTATCCGAGAAAAAGCTTCTCCCCCCACTGTACTCTCCGCATCTATCTGCCACAGAGATAGAAATGATGAATCCTGATGCATAAAACAAGCTACCACATAGTGTTGTCAGTAAGCACCTACCAATTGGAGAGAAGATAATCAGTTCCTATACCTAGTAAAGAGGGATCTTTTTCACGCTAGCACCTACTTTACAGACAGCAAGTAATACTGCCAATATAGCATTAGCACCAAGCTGACCATATTAACACAACAACAAGATCGTATCAGATACATTTTTGCAGCATCACATGCAAAATTAACACAAAACTAATACAACAAACATCAATAATTGAGGAACAACCATGATACCTTCGCTTGCACCAGCCCCACTCATTAACTGTTCCATCAAGTTGTTGTACCATGAAGTTATCAATGCCGGTTGCTTGGTTGGGTCCTGAAAGATAACATAAGCATCAACAGGCTCACCATCAATAAAGCAGTGTTTTTCCAGTCAACTTGAAACAATGAAAGGTCTACTCTATGCACTTTAAGGAATTACTATCTAACTGTGAATGCTTCCATACATGGACAAATTTTCAACTAATTAAGAAGACTTTTTTCCTGATTTTTGATGAAAAAATGGGATTTGAAATCGTAGCATTTGCAAAATGATGCAAAAATTAATCATGGTCTAAAGAACAAGAAATGAACCATGTTGTTCTCTTTCTTCATGGGAGGTAGACTTCTTTAGATGCAGTTTTATTGCTGATTGTCCTTTCCTTCCGACACCCTAATTAAATTCAAGACCACAATTTTTGAAATTTTAACAACTAAAGTTCAATAGAGTGGAAATAATGGAAACTGAACTTAACTTCCCTATCATTGGTACAAAGAGATGAGCTCCAAACTTCAGTTGCTTCGGAAATTAACTTCCGACTACCACCATGATGTTTTTTTAGCCATCCAATCTGTTCATAAGGTCACACAAACCAGGATGAAGGAAAACACAAATATCAGCTTGATCCAAAACTTTGGCGGCCCCAAGATCTAATAAGTACAATTACAAACTACTCTAATCAAACAGCAATAAAGAATAGCAAAAGTTACTAAAAAAATATCCACATCAAATTCAAATAAGAGAGTAATAAACAAAGTTGAATAAAGAAGAAAATGATGAGAAAAGTTAAGAAACATCATTGCAAGTGCTGCTAAAATGGATATTGTTGCACCTGATAATGATGCCTCTATCAAATCTAGGAATTTTCATGTCAATGCATGTGTACACACACACACACACACATGGCTACAGTTATGGTGACAGGTTGACTCATCCACATGGATGGTGGGTGAACATTCAGACAATGACATCGAGCTCTAGACCTTAAGCAAAGGCTCAAACATTTCAATTTCGATAGTGTGTACGCGGAGGGCCGACCCAAAGTTTCCAATATGAAAGCACCTTGCTCCCCAAAATAAATAAATAAATAATAACACAAAAAATCAACATCCATCTCACCATCCATTCATTGGGCAATAAAATAAAATAACAGCCAAATCAAAATGGGCTTTTTCATGTTCTCTCTACATCCTGGTGAATGGACAGTGAGAGATTGAGTTACATGCATCCACTATTAACAAACATTCTTTTCCCCTACAGCTAAAATTCTCAATGATGTGTACATAATACAAACACACCTACTATAAGGGGGGTAACATTTCCGTGTGATCGCCCAACCAAATCAAAATGGGCCTTTTATTATTCCCTCCTGATATTCATTGTCCAGTGAATGGACGGTGAGAGATCGAGGCACGTGTCCACAATGGACAAACATTCTTTTCCTCTGCAACTAAAATTCTCAATGGTGTACATAATATAGACATGCCTAGTCATAAAGGGTAAATTTTTCGTGTGATCTTACAAAAAATATCAAATAAATCTTTGTTTTTTTCTATTTTGTGGACAGTTCTACATCTGAAATTCAATATAAAAAGAAAGAAAGAAAAAAAGAGTACATGAAACAGAAATTACTTAAAGTAGAGTGGATAGAAATAAACAAGCACATGAACTTAGAAGAAAATTACCTTTATCCAGCAGACATAAAAAATGGCATTATGGTGTGCAACCCAATCACAAACAGCTGCAGGTAAACTAGTTTCCCCGGAAACTAAAAAGAACAAAAGAATGCGCACACACACACACACATATGCATTCTTTTGTTCACCTGACCAATAAGTTGGCCTTATCATAAGCATCACCTTGTAAAAAAATAAAAAATATCTACTCATTAAGTGTGCCACACTTATTTTTGCAATTTATTAATGGCTAGAAATTGTTTCATATGGTGTGGCCCACTTGATAAGTAGATAGGTATAATTTTTGCACTAGTCGATCCTCATGGTGGAACCAACTATTGGAAAGGTTGGATGTCACGTGCACTTAATAGGGTGAATGTTATCCGCAGGTCGGATTGTTCTTTGTCGTCCAACCGGTTGGACTTGAAACCTGTGTGTGTGTGTGTGTGTGTGTGCGTGTATTCCTTTTTTCTTGTTTCCTTGCTTTCTTCTCCATTAAAAGGTTATCGGTGGTGGCAGATGTGAAGAACAAGTGGGGGAACAGCTCTTGGGGCCAAAAGCTGATTGTGCAAAAGAGAAGAGCGCGCTTCCCTCAATGACTTTGATAGGTTCAAGGTCATGTTGGCAAAGATCAAGGTTTGTAACAAATCCTTTATCCACCAAGCCTAGTGGAGTCTAGGGCTGCAAACTCAGGCAGGTTGGGCCAGGTTGAGGATCAACACTAGTCCAACTGAACCCAAATTCCAACCCAAGGTGCCCAACCCGAATTGAACTTGACATCCTCTATACTCAACCCTTACCTGACCCAACCTAACCCAAATTTGTGTGATTATTCCCAACAAGATTTCAAATGAGATTTGAGTTTTCCAACCTAACCTGACCTGAGGACCCTGACAACCAGACCCAACTTGGGTTGTAGCTCTAGTGGAGTCCCTGTTTAGAAACTTTGATCTTCTAGTACTCGAAAGGCTTGCATAGTAAACTGAACTAGATTCAATGCTTGGGTTCAAGGTGGCAGCTCTAGTTTCTTAGGAGCCTTGGTGTGGTTGCTCAGGAGCTTGAGTCCTGCACTCCTCACTAGTATGCATCATGTGTGCTCGGATACTGTCTGTTCTTCTGAGGATTCTCCCCATTGACCGTGACCCATGGGTTCAAAATAAGGCTGGTCCTTTGCATTAAATATGGATCTATGGGCCTTTTTTAGTCCAGATTTTTCATGTATTTTGGCCCATATGATGAATGGATCAGATGCACATACACTGCCCACAGCTGATGAATGGGGAAAAATAAATAGATAAATGAGCCCAAACTATCTTAATGAGGATATCGGGCAAAAGGTTCAACTTGGGTATCTTAAACCTGATAAATTGTTGATATTACAGGCACTTTGAACTTTGAATCTAGAATGGGTCCTGAAATGGATTGACTTGGGCTATCCTTGGTTCTTTGTTTTATTCAATGGCTTTTGAATTTTAATTTTGAACTCTTTCCCCAAAGCTAATAGGGTCAATGGTGTTTGTGTATGTGCGTGCTGTGAGGGGAAGTGTGATCAGGCAAGAGCTCGCCATGATTGAGAAAGCATCTTTATTCTTTGCTTGAGATTCTATTTTTGTTTGGAACCCTCCCATTTTTGTTATAGATTTTGTACAGTGGTTGGTGATTTGGGGTGCTGTTATTTTCAATCTGCTTTTCACTTTAGTTTTACTGAGTAAGATTAGTAGTTAATGGTCCCTTCTTATTGTGAGTTCTGTTATAGATTAGTTTCATTTAGAGTTGCATTTGAGGAAGAATGCACTGAAGCTTTACTGGTTTCTTGTTGTTTTTTATTATTTTGCAATGTCAAGAACTGCATTCTTATCCTCACATATAGCAGGTCTTCCTACCCCAAAAAAGGGCATGTGATGCCTTTGACACTGTTTTGATCCAAAAAAATTATAAAAGAAAGGAGAGATTTTAACGCCAGCTCAAAGCCAAACAGACAGGCTGTAAATCATTTACAGCTTAAACCATTTTACAGGCATCCAAAACGAATTTCAGTTTTGAATATCTAATCTGCAAATCCCTAATTAGGGATTCAAATATCCCTGATACTAATTACGGATTGAAATTTGCAAATCCCTAATTAGGAATTCGAATATCCCCAACTACATTCACCATCGCACAACCCTACTTATGGATTCGAAAATTACAAAATAAAAGAAAAAAAAATCTCCAATTATCTTCAGCATCGAAGAGATGTAGCTAGATAGAGAGATACCTGAGACGATTTGAGAGGGCTGGTCGTTGTCGCAACTAGCTAGGGACGAAGTGGAACTGGCTGCCTCGTGGTTGAGGGTCGAGAGATTGAGAGAGAGAGAGAGAGAGAGAGAGAGATGATGCGTGAGAGAGCTGTTGGAGAGAGAGAGAGAGCTGTTGGATAGAGAGAGAGCTGTTGGAGAGAGAGCTGTTGGAGAGAGAGAGAGCCGATGCGTGGGGTGTTGGATAGAGAGGGGGAAATTACGATGTTTGGGCACGCGCGCCTAAATTTTGTGCACGGGGTTTACTGATGGACGGACGTGGCATGATCAAGCAATCCGTGGGGCCCACCATGATGTATTTCGTTAATCCATTCCGTTCCATAATTTTAATAAATTATTTTAGTATATGACACCAAATTTGAAGTATATTAAATATCCAACTGGACCACACCATAGGAAGCAACTGTAATTTAATATCAATGTTTCCTACCGTGTGGTCCACTTCAGCCTTCGATCAAACTAATTTTTTCTCTCATCCTCTAAAGTAATATTTAAAAATATATAGACGGCTTAGATAGAACATATAATTGTTTTTTAGGCCTCATGGAGCCCCTTACAATACTATCAAGGAGGAATGGTGCATGAACCTTTTCGCTACGGATTAAAACTGTAGCAATAGTAGCTACGGTTTATATCCGTAGCAAAAACCAAATGTGGTCTGAATCCTTTGCCCCTTTTTTTGGTAGTGAGTGTTGAGTGTCAAATATTGCATATTCTTCCCTATTTATATCTTGGTTTTATAAACATGATAATGCTTAATGGTATATTTTATACATGTTTGTGTTGTAAGGTAAATCTGAGAGCTTGGATTGAGAAGAATGCTAAAAATATGGATTTAATGCTCAAGAATCACCAAGGCAAAGGAAGGATCTTAGGAGACCAAGAATAAAGAGTTCACATGACAAAGATATAAGGAAACCAAGTACAAAAGCTGAAGAAAGGACTTGAAAGATCACAAAATCTATAGAGGAAAACAAACGGGTTCGGTCTGACCGATAGATAATTCAGACCGACCGAAACCCAGTTCCGTTTGACCAAAAGGAGGATTCAGTGTAACCGAAAATGCACAAAAAGCTTTAGCGAAGAACAATGAATTTTGGAGTTAATTTAGTTCGACCAAAGATTAATTTGATTCGAATGACATCTAAAGTTCGGTCCAACTGAACACAACTTAGTCCGATCGAAATCGTGCAATGGCTGAAACTGAATCCTTTCCAAATTTGGACTCAACTTCGGATTCGATTTCCGTCCGAACGATGCGTAATGCAACTACATAGATTAAGATGCTTTCACGATTGGATTGAGAAATTCCAAGTTGGTACGTAAGGTGGAGCTTCACAACTATAAATAAGAGTCCCCAGGGCATTCTTAAGAATGATATAGGATTTAAGTAGTGGAGCAAAAGGGTGGAGAGCTGCCACCAAGACTCTTTCTTCTTCTTCGTTAGTTATTTTTATGTTTTATTTAAGAGTTTTTAGTTCAATCATGTCTATGGTTGGCTAAACTTCTTAGCTTAGGCTAAGAGGTGAAGCTTGTAGTGTGATTATGATGTTTATCTTTCTTTGATTCTTGTTTATATTGAACTTCATTGATTTTTAGTTGATTTTAAGGAATATTTTCAGTTTTCGATGGTTTATTGTGACTCAAATTATAGTAGACGCTGTGATAGCTTCGAGTATCTTTTTTTTTTCTTGTTTAAGATTGTGGGATTGGTAAATCCTATTTTTTTCCATCATCTCCTAGGCATGGTTTGGTGACAGAATCCCTTCCAAATCTTCGTAATCCTCTTCTATTGAAGTTAGATCAATGAGAAGTTCAGAGATTTGATCATCTTTCTTTCTAATTGGATAAGATAGAACTCTGATTCTAATTGGATCTCTTGAATCAAGCAAGGTACAATCTTGATAGCTACAAATGGATCCTTCGCACCTTAGTTCCTACCTTTAAATTCACAAGTTTCTATTTACAATATCACAATTACTCAAATTACTCCAGATTCAGATTTAGATCTTCTTCTTCTTCTAGTTCTAATTACTTTCAGAAACGTATGAGTTTAGTCCCTATGGATTCGACCTCAGTCTCATTGAGATTATTACTACATCGTGACCTTACACTTAGGGCCTTAGACATGTAGCTCACGTTAGACTAACATTAGCTCCTCATGTACATAGATAAAATACATATACCAAGGTGAGGTTTATTGCAAATGACCCAAATGGACACCCACATGTACAACATGTATGCCACTAGGTTACCAATATATTTGGGCACATGACCCACTGATGATGTCCCAAAACAATCAAATTATCAATAACTTCACTATAATTACTTTATTAGGATGATCTGCAGCATTTGAACATTGTTGATGTAAACCGATAGTTATAGATTGAAAGTCAATCACTAGGATGTGATCCTATGCTTATGGACCATCTGAGTCTTGGGATTTCATCATTTCAGGCAAGGTACATGCCTCAACAGATTTAATATAACTATAGTGATAACATTACATACACACACTAATTAGGGATTTTAAATTAATTTAATAATTAATTCCAAATCCTGCAAATACACATCACTTTTAACTTAGGACTATAGGGATTCTAAATCCACAATGCCAATTATAGCCAAGGGATTGTATAAATCCAAGAGTCCTAAGTCCAAGAGAGCCCCAAATCCAAGGGATCCCGATTCCCAAGTTCAACGGATCCCAAATTCAAGGGATTCCCAAATCCAAGGGCTTTCCATATCCAGGGGATTCCAAATCTAAGGGGTTTCCAACCCCACAGTTCCTTATGATGCGACCCACCTAAGATCTCTATCGGGCTAAAATTTGGGCCTAACATGACCTATAGAGGAGGATGGGCAGTGTGGATGGCATATAAACATCAAGGTGGGTCCCACGAGTGGGCCCCATTTGCTATCAAAATGGGGATCAAGAACTATCCCTTTGTTCCCCTCTGTGCAGTCCATCTAAGATTCTGATTTGCTTAATTTTGCTCACTTGGCTTAAAATGATATGAAAAAAATGGATGAGTGGAACGAATGACACATAAACATCATGGTGGGTCCCATGAGTGGGCCCCACGCCATGCCCTTTGGTAGACCTCTGCCCGTCAGCATGGTTGTTGCTTGCAAATTTTGGTTTTTGTTTTGTTATTTAACTTTTGTTCCACCATCAAGATGGGCCCCATTTGGAAGATCTAGCCCATCCACTAGATTAGCTAGCTCGAGGGGGGTCCAATGGGCCTTGATATGGGATGGTTTGGACGAATATGGGCCCCACGATAGGCCTTGGAAGGTTTCAATAATAGAAATTTATTTCCCTCAGTGCGGTCTACTCATGCTTCGGCTCTGCCTCATTTTTCTGCCCATGGCCTAAAATGATCTAGAACAACATGTGGAGATAGTGGATTAAACATATACAACAAGGTGGGGTCCACGACTGGTATGCCCTCACCCCACGTCTGCATGGCTGTCGTGAGGGAGTTCTCTCAGTCCCACCATAACTTCTGATGTGGTCCATCTGATGTTTAGATCAGTCTAATTTTTAGGTTCCATCGGCCACTATGTGGTGGGAAGACAGGTGGATAGTATCGACCTAACAATTGCATCACACTGGGTTTGACAAGTGGAAACCCATTCTCCAACCTTCCCATGCTAAGTGTCAGGGACGCTTGGGCTCACCCACCCCTGATCATTATGGTGTGGCCCACTTGAGATATGAATCGGTTTCATTCTTGTCTCATTGACCAAAATAATATGGGTATCAGATAGATGGAGTGGATGAAACATATGCATCATGGTGGGGCCTAGGAGTGGAGGCCCTACTCCTCCTTTATTTTTGGGGCATCTGAACGTTGGATAGTTCCAGGGTCTCTGACTGTGGGAACGTCTGGCGAATGGACTCTTGCCCCTTTATATATATATATATATATATATATATATATATATATACACACACACACAGAGAGAGGGAGGAAACGGTACTATGAGGTCGAGCTGTGTGGCCTCACCATGATGTGTGTCGAACATCTACCCCATTAGAGGAACTTCCCGTCCCATAGACCGGATATTATGACACCCAGAAATATCTAGCCGGAGTACCTATCCACCCTCTGGGTAAGGATGAGGAGGTGGGTTGGTGGCTTCCTTCTATCCTTCCCACCGATGAACTGTGTGATAAGGGTCTTGGCTGACTGGGTGAAGGAGCTAGTGGACTTCGTTTTTAGCTGCCTGTGCCACTTTCGTGCAGCTCCTAACAAATTCAGGGAGAATGCTCAGCACATCACTAAGCTCGAAGCACCGTGTAGTTCCATCCTTGCTCTAAGGATTCAAGATGCTCAGCTAGAATTATAGCTCTAGAGTAAGGTGTAATATGAGGCATCCAGAATCTCGGCGGAAGTTGAGATCTCATGATGTAACCGGTAAACGGAGGTTTCGTTTCCTCCAACATGGCTTCAACGGAGGTTGGAACACGAGCACGGTATGCTTATTGGATGTCACCGAGCTGTCTTCGGATTTCTCTGAAGGGTGTGGTGCAAGTTGGAGTCTATGAGTATGGTGGTTCTAGCGGTATGCATGGGAGCTCAGCTATGTTGTACGGGTTGTTATTTTATCATGCGAGAGTCATGGGGCACCTGAGGAGGTCGGGACAGTTCGATCAATGCATCTACCTTTGCACCACGATCAGGATGTGGTTGTTGTCTTTCAAGATCTACATTATGCGGTCAACGTTGCAAGTTAGGGATTCAACCTGGTTTTCTAAGGAGATGAGCCAACCTCCCCTATTGTGGGACCTTTGTGTGGTCATTGCAGGAGGAGGGTCGGTATAATGCTCTAAAGGTGGATTCTGGGGACTTTTAGGCTGTGCTTTTAGTGCGAGGATAGGTGCAGTGATGACGACCAAGACATTCTTCTTTCCTTTTTCCATCGTTGGGTAAGCAAAGATAGCGGGTTTCTAGTGGCATCACTGTCGCTTCTTATAGAAGACACCAAACTATTAATGTTGTAATCTGGCTGTCGCTTCTCACCCGTCATGTACCTGCAAAAACTAAGTGATAGTGGGGGCACCGGTTGTAGCCGGGGGCCCTCCAATGCTTAAGTTAGAATAAGCACACACCGAGTGTAGTGGAGTTTATGTATTTTATCATACCTTTTCCTGCAGGGAGGATCCTTATTTATATTCCCTTCACACTACTTACGTATATGGCAACGAATCTGCTAAGTAGGTGCGTATCATATAAGGGATCTTTCCTTAGATATGTCGAGCTTATCTTAACATGATCCTTAGAGAAGATCTCGGGGAGGTAGTCATTCCCTTATATGAAGGGTATCTTCTCTAGTGGTTAGTACCCAAGGTTGAGGTCGATAGCAAAGGCCAACCTCTAAGTTGTTCGTCGAGGTCTTGCTAACCAAGGTTGACAACCGAAGTCGGTGACTGAGGTCGGAGTCGATAGCTGAGGTGACCTCTAAGTCGACAGTCGAAGCTGATCTCTGAAGTCGAACCCTTAGTTGAAGTTGGTCCTTGCGATCGTCTCTTGAGGTTGGCATACCAAGCCGTCCCCTATGTCGAGACTGTGAGATGTCAATTAAGCGGTCGAGGCTACCATTCGTGATCGCTACTCTGATAGGTAGCGAAGGTCATGCTCGGCATCTGGGACTGTGCCTCATATTCGACCTCCAAGCTGAGCTGCTTGCCTTTGATATGTTCATTTCATCCAAGCCTTCTGGTCAATCCAGATTTACTTATAACAATGTCCATTCTTTTTCTCTCTTCATGGATATGTTAATAGGTAGCCCTTTTCAACAGCAACTATTTTTTAGTTGTGTATTACCATCTTTTTCAACAAATTCTCCAGGCTTGGTCCTATCATTCTCAATAATCATCAAGTTAAAAATTCAGTAATAACTAAAACTTTTAGAGATGTAAGCTAGATGTGACATGTGAATTACATGGCTCAATCAATGTTTAAAACTCAAATTAAACATTAATAACTTCATTATTGACTCTGAAATCTATCAAATAACTAGAATTCAAGTTTTAAAAATCATAAAAATAAGTATCTTATCATTCAAATATTTAGATTATCTTTAAAATCACTTATATTCATAGAAAAAAAATTATTTTTTTATAACTTCAAAATTTTAACAATTTGGCAAAAATCCAAAGAATTTCTGAAAGGAAACCTACCCCTCAACCTAAATTTTATATTGTCATCAATGTATAAATATATGTTGTTGATGCACAAATTCAGGCTACGCTCTTCCAACCTCCGAACACCTACACAAGAAAAGAACAAAGGAGACCCTGTCTATAGGAAGGGACCCTTCGATGCTAAAGTCAGATTCGAATTCTAGGTCTAGTCCTGGACCAAGGGTTTTTGGCAGGAGATTTTACGTACCTGTCCTTATCAGTGATTCCTATATTTATAGTGTTCGTAGGGCTACATGACCCGTGATCATAGGCACTATCTCAGTTGTTTGACGAGATGTGCACTAGTGGTGAATGTTGGTGATTAGCCAGGAATTGTGCGTCAGGCGGTTACTCTCATCGTGCGTTACTGGGAGGGGGTCTTATGTCAAGCTAATCCGGTTGAACTCTCTTGATCGACTAAATACGATCTAAGCCAATGCTCAACTAAGCCAAGCTCTATCAAGCAGCCCAGGACAACTTGGACCGAGCTTATCAGAACCGAGTTCTATTGTTCGGTCAAATATGACTTGAGCTGATCCAATTACGACTAAATCGATCTGAATCATGGCTCGAACCTGATCTCCCATCGGATCTAACTGCTCTCAATCGCCCCTTAGCCTTGTCAGGTCATCCAGTTTCTAGTGAGCACAAGTATACAGGAACTTGGGACCACATCTCACTAACAACTATGCTCATGGGAGCGGGAACTGGCTTCAGCCAGCTTTCTTAGGCGAAGCGTTTCGAGGACAAGCGTTCATCAGGCCAAACGGACCTTGAAGGTGGTCTGGACGAACTATCCTTGAAGGTGGTTAGACTATATTTTTCCCCCCTACTCCTCGAGGTTGCAGCGCGAGCTTGGGGAGTAAGTTTATGTAATGAAAACAAATAGATGTGCTGTTACGCTTCCCCTGATAGTTAGCAAGGACAGTTGAATCAAGGAGTATCTGCAATAATGGTCTAGCGCAACAGGTTTTTTACTATAAACCTGTGGGGGATGTACGTGTGACAATGGTCGAGAACACGTAACAACATGATGAATAGGGGGCTGCCGCATGTAAAGAAATAGATGAGGAGATGGCTTTTCGCTTGCCACAATTAATGTTGCTCATCAAAGCTCAAGCGCTGCTCGAGTATTCGTATCGGATAGACTAATTAGATGCTACCACGTATGAGGTGGTGCTCGGGAAGGTGGCTCTTCGCCTCCAACAATGAATGCTCGTCATGATTTCTCCTGACCGAGCATGGTTATAAAAGCAAGCACCTCATACAGTAACTTGGTTATTTGCTTCTGCTTAGAGAATTTCAACTGTCAATAGACTCCCAGAGTAGACGATTTCTAGTAAGTCCTCATCCTTCGACCTTGTTTCTAGTTCCCTTTTTTTTTAATCTTCATGGGAGAGGGAGTTGGCTTCATGACAAGCATTCATTATCCTCAAAGGCGTAGACTTCACGCATGTTGTCTGAGCCATTCGACATCGAGCCCTTGATGGAAAAAGAGAACAAGACAAGTAAAAAAAAGGGACTAGAAATGAGGTCGAAGGATGAGAAGGACACACTGAAAATCGTCTGCTCTGGGAGTCTATTGACAATAGAAATTCTCTAAGTAGAAGCAAATAACCAAGTTACTGTATGAGGCGCTTACTTTTATAACCATGCCAGGTCGGGAGCAATCATGATGGGCATTCATTGTCAGAGGTGAAGAGTCGCCTTCCCGAGCACCACCTCATACATGACAGTCTAAATAGTCCGGCTGATACGAATCCCCGAGCAGCGCCCAAGCTTTGATGAGCAACATTAAATGTGGCAAGCAAAGAGCCATCTCCTCATCTATTGCTTTACATGCGGCAGCTCCCTATTCATCATGCCATTACATGTTCTCGACCATTGCCACGTGTCTATTCCCCATAGTTTTACAGTCGAAAAGCTATCATCACAGAGTACAACACCTCAATTCCGCCAGACCATTATTGTAGATTCTCATTAATTCGGCTATCCTTGCTAACTGTCAGCAGAAGCGTAACGGCCCTTCCGTTCTTCTTCATTACATAAACTTACTCCTCAAGCTCGGGCTGCGACCTGGAGGAATAGGGGGCTTCTATTATGGGAAAATCTAGTCCGACCACCTTCATGGATAGCTCGTCCCGACCACCTTCAAGGTCAGTTTGGCTCGACGAACGCTTGTCCTCGAAAATTCACCTAAGAAGGATGGTAAGAAGCCAACTCCCACTCCCATAAGCATAGCCCTCAGTAGGATGTGGTCCTAAGTTCCTGTTTACTCGCACTCACTAGAAATTGGATGACTTGACAAGGCTAAGGGGCGATTAAGAGCAGCTAGATCCGACGGGAGATTAGGTCCGAGCTATGCTTCAGATCGATTTAGTTGTGATTGGATCAACTCATCTTCGACTGAATAATAGAACCCGACTCTGATAAGGTCGATCCGAGTTGTCCTCGACCGCTCGATAGAGCTCAGCTTAGTTGAGCATTGGCTTGGATCATATTCGATCAATCAAGGTAGCTTAACCCGATTAGCTTGGCATAAGACCCCCTCATAGTAATGCACGATGAGAGTAACTGTCCAACGCGCAAGTCCAAGGTAACCACCAACATTCACCACTAGCACACATCTCGCCTAATAGCTGATATAGTGCCTATGATCACGAGCCATGTAGCCTTACGAACACTATAAATACATGAATCACTGATAAGGGAAGGTACATAAAATCTCCTGCCCAAAACCCCTTGGTACATGACTAGACACAGAATTCAAGCCTGACTTTGGCATCAGAGGGTCACCTGCTATAGACAGGATCTGCATTGTTCTTTTCCTGTCCAGGTGCTCGGAGGTCGGAGGAGGGCAACGCGGATTTGTGCATTAACATATGAAATAAGAGAAATATTGAGAGTAATGAAAATAAAGGTGTAGACGAAAAGTACCTGGAAGGCAACAAATAGATAATCAAGTGTGATTTTCCTATCAAAAGATGTATCAACAACTAAACTAAACTAAGTAAAGAAAATAAATCCTAATAAAATAATAAATTACCTAATCCTAAAAAGCAAGGGAAAAGTACTCACTTTAGACAGATAGGTTCTTCCTTTGGCCAATATCTTGATAAATTTCTTAACATGGTTTTCAACAAGATCATCCAAATTCCCTTTTTGCATAAGCTCAGATATCCTGGAGCTTGGATGTGTAGAGAAATTTATGAACCTCAACAAAAAATCTTTGATTAATATTTTGATGTTTACAAAGTGTATAGATTCACCTGTGGCAGAAAAATTATCAATGTTAGTACACCACAGTGAATTAGAGACCACAATTAATAGTAAATTAGAGAAATTTTCTTTAGCCAATGTAGTCTCAAACATTTCGAAGTTTTAGACTTTGGTTCAAATTCTAGCTCCTTTACCTTTAATGGTAAACATTTAGGATATGTGGAAGGGAGCTCTTCACAATAATGATTCCCCCGTCAATGTCAACTACTGAGGTAAGTTCTTACAAGGCATCCACTATCATTAGAATTCTCAAAGTATGCCAAGCAAACTTCTATAGAGTAGGGATATCAGTCAAAAGGAACCATTCTCTGCATTGAAATCAACCATGTTATGTAGATGGAGTGGATCAACATCACTATGTTTGAAAATTCTTTGTGCCTCTCAATTATTAATTGGTACCTTAATTGAGATCAACTCTTGGGAAAATTGAACCATAAGCTCTTGAGCATATTCCAACTCCTCATTCTCAAATTCAATATGCTCAATAAGCGAGTTGGGATCACTCTCCTCGCATTATATTTTTGAATTGGACTGAGGTTGGGCTAGACAAGCCTCTTCCTCATCAATGGGGTGTGACTGAATTTCTTGAATGGAGGATTTACATAACTCTAATGATGTTCTAATGTTTGTGAACGTTTGCACGATGTGTTGGTTGAATATCTTGAGCATCCATGAATTTTTATAATGACTCTTCTTGGGTTGTTTCTAGTGGAATCTCATATATAGGGGATACAAGGGGATCATCATTAGAATCTATGGTTAGTTCACCTCTCCAATTTAAGATTTGGTGTTTACACCAATTGAAGTCATACGGGTCGTATGTGGGAGTACGTAATGGTTGTTGGTAAGTGTTATAACCCATAGTATAATCACAAATTATCTTCTTAACTGGTAGATGATAATTGTTCCCCCTCTTATAATCACGTAGTGACTTCCTAACCGGTAAAGCATCATATCCCGGTCGATTTTTTATCATGGTTTCAATAAATTTTCAAGATATAGGTTTTTTCCTAACATAATCAATTGACAACCCTTCAACGAATCTCTCTTCTCTTAGAAGTTGATTAGAGTATCCACGTGTCCACTCTAACATGAACATGATGAAATCCTAATAAAAATTCTACAGAAAAATCCTACAACAATAAGAAAAGCAAGTGGAGGGAGTTATGAAGGATGTTACAAGAAGAGAGGAACTAGAGTGAAGATCCTATAAAACAGAAACAATAAATAATGTTAGTAATGTTAGAAAAAAATTAAGATAAACCATTAAAAAAATTTTAAAAATTAAAAAAGTCCTGAAAGCCCTAAGTTAGAAAAAATAAAATAAAAATTAGAAAAATCTAAGCTAAAATAAAAATTAAACCTAGAAAACCTAACCTATTTGTGTTCAACGCCACTCCCCAGCAATAATCCCAAAAACATATTACAATAACCCCAAGTGCAGGGCCACGATGTAGTAATAACTCAGTGAGACTAAGATCGAATCTATAGGGAATGAGGAACACAGTTTAAAATTAATATAAGTTGAATGATTGTCTGGGTTTTTAATCCAGTGATTTAGGAAAAGCAGTTTAAAACAAATAAAGATAAAAGACTAAGAATCTATGAATCCACTTATAACAATCACAATATTAATTTATTGATTCAATGTATATCTCAATTGGAATCAAAGTCCTATTTTATCCAATCGAAAGATAATTCAATTAAACTATGCATAAACATTAAGAAGAATATGATTTTAATTGATTAATTATCTCATGAAGCATTCAAACATCAATTGCAGGAATCAAAAGTGTCCAACGCACCCATAAGCATCACTGGATCAATTAATTATACACAGTGATTCCTTCTCTAATTTAGGGTAAACAATTACTAAATCAGAGCATTCATTATACCCGAAGTGCATAAAAAATCCAGAAATAAACAACTCGAAGACTTAAAGTAAATTCGAACTAAATCAATTCTACTTTCATCATTTAATCCATTGTTATTGAATTGAAATAAACTAAATAATAAAAATAAACTTGTCACGCCCCAAACTCGAAAATCGGGCTCGCAAAATTCTCGATTGCCGAATTCAGCCCGATAGCCTCCGTAGTACCCCATTTTCGGCTCCCGGTACCCATACACCAAATTTCGATCCTGGGATCCTACAAGGAGGATCTTCGACATGAATTTGATTCGTAGTAAGCATAACCATAAGCATAACCCATGAACAATAACCACAAGAACACCATAAAAAAATCCAGTATGATAAAAAACTTTAAGATACAATGTATATAAAGGGAAATACAAAATAATAACGGAAACTCCTGATGCTCGACTGCACGCTCCTACCACGGTGAAGCTACGACTATTTCCTGGCATCACCTGCATGCATCAATTGTGCATAAGCCTATAGAAAGCTTAGAGGGTGGTGTAAGTATATGCGTAGTATGAACATGCTCAAAATGCAATATTAGAGTAATGTGGAATTATGCTGATGAGTGCATGGATGCAATCAGCCATACCAAGGCTATGTGGTGGAAGACATGAATGTTATCGGTCATATCAAGACCATGCGATGCGAGATACAACTCAAGTATGCCAATCCTCATCCACATATCAATGCAGCTCATAACTAAAGCATCAAATATCCGTACGGTTCTCACTCTGGATAATCACTGGGGTTTAGTACACTCCAAATGACACTGCCCCTTTCCTAGGCACGCAGTCCAAGTGAGCGTAAAAACCTCATTATTCGCCTGGCTAATAGTTTCCCAATACCTATCCGACATATTGATAGCAGACCCATTCACGAGATGGTCATACTCAGCCTAGCAATGCCCCCTACCCTTGGGCATGTAAGGCCACACTCCTTTCCAACCGACCATGACACAGTGGGAGATGCGACCTCCTGGTATTCAGCCATCGTACGCTCATGTATTCACTTGGTCTCGACGTTAGAGTCATCCTCTGGTACCATTGGGTTTAGAAATTTTCACACAGGGACATCTATGGCGCCCCGATGCTAGAGAGAGTATTTCCGGTGTCTGATCCTACTATCCATGATATGCCTGTGGAGGCCACTGATATCGCTAGGGCATACAATAATCATGTCACATAAATGAGGTACATGAATTATACTATCGGTCATGCAGCAATCTTGCGCGTACCGTGCGCTCATGTGGGGTAACTCCGCCTATCAGAGAACCCCATAAACAATCTGTCCGAAGGCATATGCTATGATCAGTCACTCCTCATATCAGGCATACATATGATGCGTATGAGCATGAATCATGGAGCTATACTAAGCATGTTATATAGTAATGAACTCTATTCATAACGAAGATGGGCCTAGATGGCCTACACACTATAAGTATGGGCCTAACAATGGGCCCTAGGGAAAGTTACAATGCAGACATTTAACCATCATTGCTCCCAACGAATGACCACTATAAACATCATGGTGGAATCTCACATCACAATGGGCCTCATATACATCACATTTGGCCCACACAAAGGCCTCACATACCACTACAAGAAAGAGGGTTTTTAGCGACGAAACCTATTTTCGTCGCTAAAAGTTCACTTTTAGCGACGAATATTTTCGCAGCTAAAAATTTAAAATTGACTTCAGCGACGTAATTTTTCGTCGCTAAAGGCTCCAACATTTTTTTGGCCCATTAACTTTTAGTGACGAAAATTTTCGTAGCTAAAAAACCTATATGAGACTTTTAGCGACGAAAATTTTCGTCACTAAATTCTCCGCACATTTTTTCATCAACTTCCAATAAGTTACTTTCAGCTATGAGAATTTTCATAGCTAAAAATCCTGCATGAGATTTTTAGTAACGAAAAATTACCTCACTTTTAGCGACGAAAATTTTCGTTGCTAAAGACTCTGAATATTAACTTTTAGCGGTGAAAATGTTCATTGGGAAATGCTCCATACATTTTTTGTTGCTAAAAAACCTTATTGAGACTTTTCGCGACGAAAATATTCGTCGCTACAGCCTGTGAACAGATTTTGAAAAATATCCACATGTTTACTTTTAACTACAAAACGTTTCGTAGCTAAAAATGCAAATGAGACTTTTAGCTACGAAAATTTTCGTTGCCAAAACCTATAAACAGTTTTTTTTTTTAATCCAATGGATTACTTTTAGGTACGAAACTTTTCGTAGCTAAAATTCGTGGATGCGACTTTTAGCGACAAATGTTTTCGCCACTAAAGGCGGTGAAAACTTTACCACTGTCATCAGAAGGTTTCCTTTTAGCTATGAAATGTTCTGTAGCTAAAAAACATCGATTCAACTTTTAGCAACGATTATTTTCATCACCAAAGGGTGTGAATAGTTTCTGGAGGTTTACTTTTAGCTACAAAAATTTTCGTAGCTAAAAAACATTGAGACTTTTAGTGACGAAAATGTTCGTCGCTAAAGGCTATAAACATATATACTTGTAGCGAGGAAAATTTTCGTCGCTAAAGGGTTTCTTTCTTTTTTTTTAAATAATATTCCATTTAAAATTTCTTGATATACACCTGTTAGAATATAATTCATCATATTCTTCCTGATATACACCTGTTATATAATATATTTCATCATATTCATATTCACATCCATCTAAACCTAAACTACGTAAATCCATCTTGACATAAACTACATTCATCCAAACACAAACAATCGTATGGTAAAAAACAAATGAAAAGAGAAAGAACATATGAGAGGTGATCCAGAGAAATGAAAAGAAAAATAACCTTAACCTAAACCTATAACCTACACTTATAGGTTTAGGTTATAGGTTATAAGTTTAGGTTATAGGTTATGGGTTATAGGTTATAGGTTAAGGTTTAGGTTATAGGTTTTGGTTTAGGTTTTAGTTTATAGGTTTAGGTTTTGGTTTTGGTTTTAGGTTTAGGTTATGGTTATAAGTTTAGGTTATAGGTTATAGGTTATAAGTTATAGTTTAGGTTATAGGTTAAGGTTTAGGTTATAAGTTTTGGTTTAGGTTAAGGTTATAGGTTTCGGTTTAGGTTTAGGTTTAGGTTAAGGTTATAGGTTTAGGTTATAGGTTAAGGTTATAGGTTTAGGTTTAGGTTTTAGGTTATAGGTTATAGTTTTGGGAATTGAGAATAGGTTAAGGTTTAGGTTTAGGAAATCGGGTTTGGGCTCAGGATCGGGTTTAGATTTGGGTTTTCAAGTTTAGGTTCAGGTTTAGGTTAGGGAGTTGAGATTAGGATTTAGTGTAGGTTTAGGTTTAGGGAATTAAGAATAGGTTTAGGTTTAGGAAATCGGGTTCGGGTTCGGGATCGGGTTTAGGCTTGGATTTTCATTTTTAGGTTTAGGTTTAGGTTAGGGAGTTGAGATTGGGATTTGGTGTAGGTATAAGTTTAGGGATTTGAGAATAGGTTAAGGTTTGTATAGGTTTGGGAAATCGGGTTCGGGTTCGGGATCGGGTTTAGGCTTGGGTTTTCATGTTTAGGTTTAGGTTTAGGTTAGGGAATTGAGATTGGGATTTGGTGTAGGTATAAGTTTAGGGATTTGAGAATAGGTTAAGGTTTAGGTATAGGTTTAGGAAATCGGGTTCGGGTTCGGGATCGGGTTTAGGCTTGGGTTTTCAAGTTTAGGTTTAGGTATAGGTTTAGGAAATCGGGTTCGGGTTCGGGATCGGGTTTAGGCTTGGGTTTTCAAGTTTAGGTTTAGGTTTAGGTTAGGGAGTTGATATTGGGATCAGGTGTAGGTTTAGGTTTAGGGATTTGAGAATAGGTTAAGGTTTAGGTATAGGTATAGGTTAAGGTTTTAGCTTATAGGTTTAGGTTTTAGGTTTAGGTTTTAGTTTTAGGTTTAGGTTAAGGTTATAAGTTTAGGTTAAGGTTTAGGTTATAGGTTTTAGTTTAGGTTAAGGTTATAGGTTTTGGTTTAGGTTTAGGTTTTAGTTTATAGGTTTAGGTTTTGGTTTTAGGTTTAGGTTAAGGTTTAGGTTACATGTTTTGGTTTAGGTTAAGGTTATAGGCTTTGGTTTATGTTAAGGTTTAGGTTTCGGGTTTATGTTAAGGTTATAGGTTAAGGTTATAGGTTTAGGTTAGGTTTAGGTTTAGGTTATAGATTATATAGCTTTGGGAATTGATTATATAGGTTAGGTTTAGGTTTAGGAAATCAGGTTTGGGTTCAGGATCGGGTTTAGGCTTGGGTTTTTAAGGTTATAGGTATAGGTTAGGTTTAGGTTTAGGTTATAGATTATATAGCTTTGAGAATTGAGAATAGGTTAAGGTTAGGTTTAGGAAATCAGGTTTGGGTTCGGGATCGGGTTTAGGCTTGGGTTTTCAAGTTTAGATTTAGGTTTAGGTTAGTGAGTTGAGATTGGGATAAGGTGTAGGTTTAGGTTTAGGGATTTGAGAATAGGTTAAGGTTTAGGTTTAGGTTTTAGCTTATAGATTTAGGTTTTGGTTATAGGTTTAGGTTAAGGTTATAAGTTTAGGTTATAGGTTAAGGTTTAGGTTATAGGTTTTTGTTTAGGTTAAGGTTATAGGTTATTGTAATGCCCTGAAAATCGGGGGTCGAGCATAAACTCAACTCCCGAGTTCCAACGCATCACTTATGCAACAAAATGAATGATGATTGAATGTTGACTGTATTAGAGTAGTGAACATGAGTGAGATTAAGCTAAAACATCATATCATACTCCAGAGACAGATAAATTTGTAAGTGGAAGACTGTAATAGATAGATAAAATATATAAATTGTGGTGAGTCTCTAGAGTGTGATAACGTTACCAGGTTAAATAATTACAATCCCAAAATATACCAAATGTGTAAGGTCCTCTAGTCAATATCCCAGAAAGCCCCATCGATCAGGACACGGCTTACAGGAACCTACCTGAAACAGCATAAAAGAGGAATCCTCCTCATCCTCATAAAAGTCCGGCTCCGTTTCGCAGCATTGCCATCATCTGAAACTCAAAAAAGTCTGGCTGGTGTGTACAACATCGTCCCGTAACGTGGGAGTGAGTGATCAATTCAGTGGAACAATAAAGCATAGGTTAACATGTTATCAATTCAGTCAAGCAGTAATGATAAAGCAGTACAATCAATAATTCTAAATACTCTTATTAATGAAAGTATGAATGCAGTCATGATGTATGCCCTTGCCAAACCACCCTCATGCGACACCATCTTACGTTTGTGACATGCGTTCATCCCTCAGTGCTCCACATCTTCCAGGCACATGCAATGCATGATGAGCATGATTACCAAGTTGTTATTAGTCCATTTCAAATAGCATGATTGGGAAACTAAGGTACCTCCCTTGTATCATTTCCAAACATGATCCATTCTAGGGTCGTCAGTCCTAGTTAATCTCATACGATAGTGTGTTTCTAGGTCGCTGCAAAGGCTGTCAGGGCTGTTACGCACAATGGTTACACCACTCCCCCATCACATCTTTAACGGTTCATCACTAAATTGAAACAGGCCTAGTTCATACTCTATACACTGCGACAAAACTCGTCGCCTCACTACAAATTCAGAATATGCTCGAGGTCACTACAAAGGGCTACCGGGGCTGTTACACGCATTCGTTGCACCACTCCCCCATCACCTTATCAATGTAGGCCGACGCACGAATATAGTGTCTCATACTACCATAATCGGCTCACTAGTCTGGTTGCTCATTGGTCACTATGGGGAGGCACATGGCCCCAGCATAGGCTGACAGCTCGACCACGGTGTCCCATACCACCATGCCTGGCTCATGAGTCTTAGCGGATCGAGGTACCATGGTTAACGGGATTTCACTGGTAAGTTTGGTACCCTAGGTTCAAGCGGTAGCGTCTAACCATGGTGAACATACATTAGATAGATTGGGTTACTTGACGAGCTCGGCTAACTTGGGCGCACCACAAGTTGAATGATATGAAGCACATAAGCACTTCGTGTGGCCAGCCACTATCGTCATCCGAAGCATGACTCGGGTTCGTCGAACACATCTCATGTGGCGAATGAATCTCAACCACGAATTCAGTTTCATTGCCGATTGCCTGGACTATACAATAGCCCCCATCACATTCAATTGCAAATAGTTAAAGCAGTAATGGATCAAGATTCAAATCATACAATCAAAGTCTGATAATATCCGCTTAGGGCTGCCAGGGCTATTGCACGCACTCGTCACACCACTCCCCCATCACCCTTCACGGTACTTATGGAATACAACGTAAGCATGAGTTTGTACATATTCAATTCCTAATCACACAGATATCTAAAGAAATCATACACATAGTTAAAGAAGTTGAGAATCATATCTCAACACCCTTATACATTACAATTTACTAACTACTACTCATTCAGACATTTTAACAAATGCTTTAAACTACATACATCAACATACATGACATATGTTGATCACATAGGCATTAGGCCAAATCCTTTCACTAGGGAGTTGCCCCAATTATAACACATGTGCACCCACGACAGATAGTCATGGCAAGCAGGAATCTAAGTTCCATGTTCATTCAGTCATTTCCACAAACACCTGGTCTACACGTTTTAGCATATATAGTGTATATTGGCTGTGGCGTGATTTAGGGCAAATCCTTTCGTCAAAGAGGTATCGCCAATACAACAATCATATATATCCATGACAATTAGTCATGGCGAGCACGAATGAGAATTCTATACTCATTTAGTCATTTTCACAAACACTTAGAATACATTATTTCGACATACATAGTGTATATTAGCAAAACATGTATTAGGGCGAACGCTTTCATCGAATAAGTATTTTATCCATATATAATATATTCATACACCGAATAATCATGGCAAACATATTTCCAAAATTTATACATATACGGTACTTTCTACGAATACCTAGAATATATAAAAATCCATATTCCTCATCTTTAATCGAAACGAAAAACAGACAGCACTTTGTACATGTGCAATTGCATGCAGATCATGAATCTATCATTATCTAACATTAAAAGCATTGAAAACCATAACCTATATATCTAAAGTCCGCACCTTTTGTCGTAGAATCGTAACGGAGTCGATGTATTCGCTAAGCTTTCGTATTCGACAGTTTGGTAACCTATAGAATGAAATAGGTTAGCTATTTCATAACCTACAACCTACACAACCTCAAAATAGATTAGGGTTAAGGTTTTTTACCTAGAAATGATACCGGAATTGCCGGAAAAGTAATGAGAATGGGGTGGTGCAGCTTGTGTAGCAGCAGGGGATAGTAGTAGGGAGTTTCTCCCACTTCTCTCACTCTTTCTCTCTCTTTTCTCTATTCTCTCTCTAGGGTTTCTCTCAAATTCATATGGCTGTGAGAGAGAGGGTTCTAAGGTCCTCATATAGACCAAAAACTCACTAAAATAGACTTATGGTCAAGGTATACTTAGGTTATAACCAAAGTGGACCTGTTTCAGCTCAACGGAGGGCTTCTGGTGGGCCCTCTTGAGGCAAAGGTCGTACTTAAGCTCACAGACATTGGATCTAGGTCGAGTTAAGTTTTCGTTCCAGTCGGATTCTCAGATCACGCGTGGCGGACCTATTTCAGTTCAACGGTCAGTGGATCTCGATCGGAGATTTCGAGTACATAGATATGTTTGGGGAAATATTCATGATCTGAGGGTGTAATTTGGCCCGATTCTGACGGTCAGGTTGCTTAATACTGACCCGCAAGCGATAAGTCTCAGATTTCACTATTTTGAATTTAATTTAGAATTATTTTCACATTTCTGACACACCCACTCCGAGCTCAAGCGAATAGCGCTGGGACACTGTTTGGATTTGATTTCTGAGATGGTTGTCAAGCCCAGCAAGGCTGTCCTAATTCCTTAACTTCGTATTATTCGGACTCCCGATGTGCGGTCCAAACTTAATACGGAGTTTCGAGATGCTCTCGAGAGCAGCCGGGTAATGAGATTGATCCTAGATTTTAGGGTAACCTAGTGTCAATGATTCTACAAGTTTTGGGTCTTGCAGATCTTATTTAAAATGCATCAAACGGATTTCGTAGCTAATCTAGTTTAACACTTAGTTACTTTATCTCATTTCTAAAGGATTTAGTCCTATAAGATTTCTGTCTGAGGTGGTACTTAGGCCTTTGTAGTTTGTATATAAAGTGATCCAAGTTATACTACTTAGCTAGTTTAAGATAGTGTCTAGGGTGAAGGTACTTAGAAAAATTGAAAGAACAAGGTTGTGAAGGGCGGGATTTGTGAAGGAAATGGGTTCAAAAGCGATTTTAGACTTTGGGATTTAGTTCTGATAAGTTGATAAGGTGTTAAGATCGACCCATTGCCTAAGGACGTCTAATTTCAGGTTGGCAAAAATCCGGGATGTTACAGTTTTTGTTTAGGTTTAGGTTTTAGTTTATAGGTTTAGGTTATAGGTTTAGGTTTTGGTTTTAGGTTTAGGTTAAGGGTATAAGTTTAGGTTAAGGTTTAGGTTACAGGTTTTGGTTTAGGTTAAGGTTATAGGTTTTGGTTTAGGTTAAGGTTTAGGTTTTGGGTTTATGTTAAGGTTATAGGTTAAGGTTATAGGCTTAGGTTAGGTTTAGGTTTAGGTTATAGGTTATAGCTTCGGGATTTGAGAATGGGTTAAGGTTTAGGTTTAGGAAATCAAGTTCGGGTTCGAGGATCGGGTTTAGGCACAGGTTTTCATGTTTAGGTTTAGGTTTAGGTTAGAGAGTTGAGATTGAGATTTGGTGTAGGTTTAGGTTTAGGAATTTGAGAATAGGTTAAGGTTTAGGTTTAGAAATTGGGTTCGGGTTCGAGATCGGGTTTTGAAGTTTAGGTTTAGGTTGGGGAGTTGAGATTGGGATTGGGATTAGGTTTAGGTTTAGGGATTTGAGAATACATTTAGGTTTTAGGTTTAGGTTTAAGTTTTAGCTTATAGGTTTAGGTTATAGGTTTAGGTTTTGGTTTTAGGTTTAGGTTAAGGTTATAAGTTTTGGTTATAGGTTATAGGTTAAGGTTTGGGTTATAGGTTTTGTTTTCGGTTAAGGTTATAGGTTTAGGTTTAGGTTTAGGTTGTAGTTTATAGGTTCAGGTTATAGGTTTAGGTTTTGGTTTTAGGTTTAGGTTAAGGTTATAGGTTTATGTTAAGGTTTAGGTTACAGGTTTTGGCTTAGGTTAAGGTTATAGGTTTTGGTTTAGGTTAAGGTTTAGGTTTTGGGTTTATGTTAAGGTTATAGGTTTAGGTTGGGTTTAGGTTTAGGTTATAGGTTATAGGTTATAGCTTTGGGAATTGAGAATAGGTTAAGGTTTAGGTTTAGGAAATCGGGTTCGGAGTTCGAGATCGGGTTTAGGCTTGGTTTTCATGTTTAGGTTTAGCTTTAGGTTAGGGAGTTGAGATTGGGATTTGGTGTAGGTTTAGGTTTAGGGATTTGAGAATAGGTTAAGGTTTATGTTTAGGAAATCGGGTTCGGGTTCGGGATCGGGTTTAGAATTTAGGTTTAGGTTTAGGTTGGGGACGTGAGATTGGGATTGGGATTAGGTTTAGGTTTAGGGATTTGAGAATACATTTAGGTTTTAGGCTTAGGTTTAGGTTTTGGCTTATAGGTTTAGGTTTTGGTTATACGTTTAGGTTATCGGTTAAGGTTATAGGTTATAGGTTTAGGTTCGGTTTAGGTTCCGGTTATAGGTAATAGCTTTGGGAATTGAAAATAGGTTAAGGTTTAGGTTTAGTAAACTGAGTTCGGGTTCGGGTTCGAGATCGGGTTTAGGTTTGGGTTTTCAAGTTCAGGTTTAGGTTTAGGTTAGAGAGTTGAGATTAGGATTTGGTGTAGGTTTAGGTTTAGGGATTTGAGAATAGGTAAAGGTTTAGGTTTAGAAAATCGGGGTCGGGTTCGGGTTTAGGCTTGGGTTTTCATTTTTAGGTTTAGGTTTAGGTTAGGGAGTTGAGATTGGGATTTGGTGTAGGTTTAGGTTTAGGGATTTGAGAATGGTTTAAGGTTTAGGTTTAGGTTTAGGAAATCGGGTTCGAGTTTGGGATCGGGTTTAGGCTTGGGTTTTCAAGGTTAGGTTTAGGTTTAGGTTAGGGAGTTGAGATTGGGATTAGGTGTAGGTTTAGGTTTAAGGATTTGAGAATAGGTTTAGGTTTAGGTTTAGGTTTTAGTTTATAGGTTTAGGTTATAGGTTTAGGTTTTGGTTTTAGGTTTAGGTTAAAGTTATAAGTTTAGGTTAAGGTTTAGGTTCTGAGTTTTGGTTTAGGTTATAGGTTTTGGTTTAGGTTTTATAGGTTTTGGTTTTAGGTTTAGGTTAAGGTTATAAGTTTAGGTTATAGGTAATAGGTTATAGGTTTTGGTTTAGGTTAAGGTTATAGGTTTTGGTTTAGGTTATAGGTTTAGGTTTAGGTTTAGGTTTAGGTTTTAGTTTATAGGTTAAGGTTAGAGGTTTAGGTTTAGGGATTTGAGAATAGGTATAGGTTTAGGTTTAGGAAATCGAGTTTTTATGTTTAGGTTTAGCTTTAGGTTAGGGAGTTGAGATTGGGATTAGGTGTAGGTTTAGGTTTAGGGATTTGAGAATAGGTTAAGGTTTATGTTTAGGAAATTGGGTTCAGGTTTGGGATCGGGTTTAGAAGTTTAGGTTTAGGTTTAGGTTGGGGACTTGACATTGGGATTGGGATTAGGTTTAGGATTAGGGATTTGAGAATATCGTTAGGTTTTAGGTTTAGGTTTAGGTTTTAGCTTAGAAATATTAGTTTTGCTTTTAGGTTTAGGTTAAGGTTATAGGTTTGGGTTCGGGTTCGGTTTAGGTTTAAGTTATAGGTTATAGCTTTGAGAATTGAGAATAGGTTAAGGTTTAGGTTTAGGAAACTAGGTTCGGGTTCGAATCGGGTTTAGGTTTGGGTTTTCAAGTTCGGGTTTAGGTTTAGGTTAGGGAGTTGAGAATAGGATTTGGTGTAGGTTTAGGTTTAAGGATTGAGAAAAGGTTAAGGTTTAGGTTTAGGTTTAGGTTTTAGTTTATAGGTTTAGGTTATAGGTTTAGGTTTTGGTTTTAGGTTTAGTTTAAAGTTATAATTTTAGGTTAGGGTTTAGGTTACTGAGGTTTTGGTTTAGGTTATAGGTTATGGTTTAGGTTAAGGTTATAGGTTTCGGTTTAGGTTTAGGCTAAGGTTATAAGTTTAGGTTATAGGTTATAGGTTATAGGTTTTGGTTATAGGTTTTGGTTTAGGTTAAGGTTATAGGTTTTGGTTTAGGTTATAGTTTTAGGTTTAGGTTTAGGTTTAGGTTTTAGTTTATCGGTTTAGGTTATAGGTTTAGGTTTAGAGATTTGAGAATATGTTAAGGTTTAGGTTCATGAAATCGGGTTTGGGTTCGGATCGGGTTTAGGCTTGGGTTTTCATGTTTAGGTTTAGCTTTAGATTAGGGAGTTGAGATTGGGATTAGGTGTAGGTTTAGGTTTAGGGATTTGAGAATAGGTTAAGGATTATGTTTAGGAAATCGGGTTCGGGTTCGGGATTGGGTTTAGAAGTTTAGGTTTAGGTTTAGGTTGGGGACTTGAGATTGGGATTGGGATAAGGTTTAGGTTTAGGGATTTGAGAATACATTTAGGTTTTACGCTTAGGTTTAGGTTGTAGTTTTAGGTTTGGGTTAAGGTTATAGGTTTAGGTTATAGGTTAAGGTTATAGGTTTAGGTTTTAGTTATAGGTTATAGCTTTGGGAATTGAGAATAGGTTAAGGTTTAGGTTTAGGAAACTAGGTTCGGGTTCGGGATCGGGTTTAGGTTTGTGTTTTCAAGTTCAGGTTTAGGTTTAGGTTAGGGAGTTGAGAATAGGATTTGGTGTAGGTTTAGGTTTAAGGATTGAGAAAAGGTTAAGATTTAGGTTTAGGTTTAGGTTTTAGTTTATAGGTTTAGGTTATAGGTTTAGGTTTTGGTTTTAGGTTTAGGTTAAAGTTATAAGTTTAGGTTAGGGTTTAGGTTACAGGTTTTGGTTTAGGTTATAGGTTATGGTTTAGGTTAAGGTTATAGGTTTTGGTTTTAGGTTTAGGTTAAGGTTATAAGTTTAGGTTATAGGTTATAGGTTATAGGTTTTGGTTATAGGTTTTGGTTTAGGTTAAGGTTATAGGTTTTGGTTTAGGTTATAGGTTTAGGTTTAGGTTTAGGTTTAGGTTTTAGTTTATAGGTTTAGGTTATAGGTTTAGGTTTAGGGATTTGAGAATATGTTAAGGTTTAGGTTTGTGAAATCGGGTTTGGGTTGGGGATCGGGTTTAAGCTTGGGTTTTCATGTTTAGGTTTAGCTTTAGGTTAGGGAGTTGAGATAGGGATTAGGTGTAGGTTTAGGTTTAGGGATTTGAGAATAGGTTAAGGATTATGTTTAGGAAATCGAGTTCGGGTTCGAGATTGGGTTTAGAAGTTTAGGGTTAGATTTAGGTTGGGGACTTGAGATTGGGATTGGGATTAGGTTTAGGTTTAGGGATTTGAGAATACATTTAGGTTTTAGGCTTAGGTTTAGGTTTTAGTTTATGTTTGGGTTAAGGTTATAGGTTTAGGTTATAGGTTAAGGTTATAGGTTTAGGTTCGGTTTAGGTTTTAGTTATAGGTTATAGCTTTGAGAATGAGAATAGGTTAAGGTTTAGGTTTAGGAAACTGGGTTCGGGTTCTTGGATCGGGTTTCGGTTTGGGTTTTGAAGTTTAGGTTTAGGTTTAGTTTTGGGAGTTGAGATAAGGATTTAGTGCGGGTTTCGATTTAGGGATTTGAGAATAGGTTAAGGTTATAGGTTTTGGTTTTAGGTTATAAGTTTACGTTATAGGTTATAGGATATAGGTTTTGGTTATAGATTTTGGTTTAGGTTAAGGTTATAGGTTTTGGTTTAGGTTATAGGTTTAGGTTTAGGTTTAGGTTTTAGGTTATAGGTTTAGGTTATAGGTTTAGGTTTAGGGATTTGAGAATATGTTAAGGTTTAGGTTTAGGAAATCGGGTTCGGTTTGGGTTCGGGATCGGGTTTAGGCTTGGGCTTTCATGTTTAGGTTTAGCTTTAGGTTAGGGAGTAGAGATTGGTATTAGGTGTAGGTTTAGCTTTAGGGAATTGAGAATAGGTTAAGGTTTATGTTTAGGAAATCGGGTTCGGGTTCGGGATCGGGTTTATGCTTGGGATTTCATGTTTAGGTTTCGTTTTAGGTTAGGGAGTTGAGATTGGGATTAGGTGTAGGTTTAGGTTTAGGGATTTGAGAATAGGTTAAGGTTTAGGTTTAGGTTTTAGCTTATAGGTTTAGCTTATAGGTTTAGGTTTTGGTTATAGGTTATAGGTTATAGGTTATAGGCTAAGGTTTAGGTTATAGGTTTTGGTTTAGGTTAAGCTTATAGGTTTTGGTTTAGGTTAATGGTTATGATTTAGGTTTAGGTTTAGGTTTTAGTTTATAGGTTTAGGTTATAGGTTTAAGTTTTGGTTGAAGGTTTAGGTTAAGGTTATAAGTTTAGGTTATAGGTTATAGGTTTGTGGTTATAGTTTTAGGTTAAGGGTGTGGTACCTGCAAATACAGATATAAACACGGCCTATCCAAATGGCCAGGCCCTTCCAATGCTGTCTATAAGAAATGGACAGCTTCATCATGGTCATAACAGCGGTTCCCACCTTCTAGGGACCCCCGCTCATCCGGATAGTGCCGACGCACATCCGGGTCTGCTCCATTAATCTCGAGCAAATACAGATATAAATACGGCCTGTCCAAATGGTCAGGCCCTTCCAATCTTGTCCATAGGAAATGGACAACTTCATCATGTCATAACAGCGGTTCCCACCTTCCAGGGACCACCGCTCATCCGGATAGCTCTGACTCACATCTGAGTCTGCTCCATTAATCTCGAGCAAATACAGATATAAACACGGCCTGTCCAAATAGCCAGGCCCCTCCAATGCTGTCCATAAGAAATGGACAGCTTTATCATGGTCATAACAGCGGTTCCCACCTTTCAAGGACCCCCGCTCTTCCGGATAGCTCCGACGCACATCCGGGTCTACTCCATTAATTTTGAACAAATACATAAACTTAGAGTGATGAAAATTTCCAAGTAAATTGTACGAGGTTTATAGTAATCTTAGAGTGCAAAATTTGGCAAGTATGTGCATTTCAGTCCAAGTTATTTCTATGTGCATTTCTCTTTCTCTCTCTCTCTCTCTCTCTTTGTGTGTATTTATATATGGTATGAATAGTTCCACAAAAAGAAGGTTATCATGGTTCATACACTTGGATACCTTCTTTGGAAATAACTCATAGTTCTTCATATGCTGTGAAAACAAATAAGGTTTAAGTATTCCATCATCAATTCCCATGATTCAAATAATAAGCTTTGATTTTAAGATAAGAGAAGATCATTTACATCTAGTAATATAATCTTAACATCTGATAGCTGAAGGTTCCTAAGGAATGAATGTGAAAAGCTAGCTAATATAACTTCTTCAATAGGAATATCTAAGGGCCTGTTTGGCCAGGCAGATCCTATGGTATTAGGATGGATGGGATCTATTTTAAGGTAATGATGATGGTGTCAGTGGATTGTCTTAAGATCCATGGGATTGCTTATATCCCGGGACAAGTTCACTGGGTCTGTTTGGCATGCCTTACATATCTCGGGATTTTACCTTCCAATCCATCCAACCAAGGGATAGGATCAATTTTAAGGTAATGATGGTGATGTTAGTGGATTGTCTTAAGATCCATGGGATTGCTCAAATCTTGGGATAAGTTCACCTAATCTGTTTGGCTCGTCATGCCGATCCCAGGATATTGCCGATCCCATCCCTCCTAATACCGTGGGATCTGCCTGGCCAAACAGGCCTTAATTGTATTTAACATGCTTAGAGATTTTTACTCTCCATTGTTATGAACATTATGAAACATCATTAGAATTACAACAATTTGGTTGCATGTAAACAACTTGATATCAGTCCCAAAGAGATAGTGGTTGACCATTGTCTGTGCTCATGTTCATACTGAAACAACCATTTCAGTAGAAACTTTAATGCAGTAGATGTTACTACTACTTTCTTATAATCATTCTTACGGATGGAAACCATGTGTATAACAACTCAAAAACCCACCACTCCAAAACACCTAGTTTTACGTGTCTGCATGTATATATGTATGTATGGATGTATGTATGTATGTATGTTTAAACAAAATTAAAACTCAACTTGCTCCCTTGATTCCATACATATACACACATGCATATATGTATATCTGTATATACTTAAGATGTATGTATATGTATGTATGTACATATGTACACAAACATCATTTCAAAAGCTGAAAATGATGTAGAGAACACCAAAAACCATTTTAAAACAAGAAACTCACCTCTCTCACCTTTCATCTTAAAAACCCACCATTCCAAATCTCACCTTCCTTTCTTCTTCCATACAAACACACATGTGTACATGTGTATGGTATATATGTATGAACTCATCCACACATCATTTCCAAAGCTGAGATCATGTACACAACAACAAAGACCACTTCAAATCACCAAACCCATCTCTTTTACCATCTCAACTTAAAAACCCATCACCTAAACCTCACCTTCTTCTTTGTGTCTACACAAACACACATGTATACATGTATATGTATGTATGTGTACAAAAATCACTTCAGAGGCTACAACCCATGTGTACAGAAACAAAAATCACATCTCTTAGCATCTCAACTCAATAATTTATTTTTAAAAAAATGCAAGTGAAAAAAAAAAAAAACATGACCTATTTACTTCCACAAAGAAAAAACATTTTCTCATTTTAAGTTGTAGGTTTTGGGATTTAATAAAAGGTTGAGGTTATAAGTATTAGTTTAGGTTATAAGAATAAGTTTAGGTTAGGGTTTATGTTTAGGTTAAGGTTATAGGTATAGGTATAGGTTGTAAGTGTAGGTTATAGGTTTAGGTTAGGTTATAGGTTAAGGTTTAGGGAATTGAGTTTAGGTTATAGGTGTAGGTTATAAGTTAAGGCTATAGGTTTAGGTTAAGGTTTAGGTTTAGGTTTAGGTTTTGGGATTTGAGAATAACCTAAACCTATTCTCAAATCCTTGAAACCTATAACCTATAACCTAAAACCTAAACTTGAAAACCCTATCTTAAACCTAAACCTGAATTTTAGGTATAGGTTTCTCAATCTTAAACCCTATCCTAAACCTAAACCCTAAACTTGAAAACCCTACCCTAAACCTAAACCCGAATGCTTGCGCAAGAACTTGTTAGAAAGGCCTTTAGCAGGAAACCGGCGTCGACTGAAATCTCACTACTTGTCGGGCAAATCAAATCACCGCACTAATTTCTCTTCCTCAGTCGGGGTAGAAGTCACCTCGTTGCCATTTCTCTCCCTTTCTCTTTAAAATGTACTCATTCTAGAGTGAACGGCGGTGTAAGCTCTGCGTGTGATTTTATTTCAACCTTTGTAGTGTCACTCACAAGCATGAATCTTTTTACTAGATCTACAACGAAAATGAAAGTCGATGGTGAAATTTTTCCAAAGGTCCCTCCGGGTTTGTTTGAAGAAGACGATGATGATCTTTTTGAAGAAGATGGTGAAACCTAAACCTATAACCTAAACTTAATTCACTTAACTTAAACCTACACCTTAACCCAAACTTTTAACCTGAACCCGAACCGAACCTAAACCCGAATTCTTAAAGCAGATTCCGAAACCTATTCTCAAATCCCTAAACCTATAACCTAAACCTATTCTCAAATCCCAAAACCTATAACCTAAACTTATTCTCAAATCCCAAAACCTATAACCTAAACTTATTCTCAAATCCCTAGACCTATAACCTAAACCCATACTTACAACCTAAACCTATAACCTAAACCTAAACGTAAACCTAAACCTATACCTATTCTCAATTGTTTCCTCTCGTGTGGCCCCATATTAGAGGAATAACTTGATTATGAATAACTTGTGAAATTTGATATGAAGACGGTCCAACATAATTTTTAGAAGCACTCCCTTCAAATACTAGCTTCGACCAGCTGATGATGTTTCTGATTCCACTACCATGTGCCACTTGTTTGCCGTAGATCTGCTATAATTCCTAGCTTTCCAACATCTCCCTAATGAAGGAACAATGCACATAAGAGTTCGCAACTAGATTGTTAGCAGAACCTCTTCACAGCCACCTATCAACACAACTGAATGGAAAACAATCTCTTAAGTTTATACTAGGAAGATCCCCGAATAATAATTCCAAACCTGATTTGCCAACTCGTTTCCACATAGGAGATGATGAATGCTCTCAACTTGAGGTATCCAAACGACATTAACATTTAGGGGGTGTTTGAATCGTAAGTTACTTTGGATAGGCTACTTATGCCATAAGTAGCTTGTCTTGGCTTCTACTTATTTAGTTGATAAGTATATTTGGTAACGAACATACTTATCAATCAAAAAGTAAAAAAACATGTTTGGTTTCCAACATCATAAGCAATTATCCCCCAAGTTTTTTGGCCCCCCTCACATCCACCATCCATCATACTTATCAATCATAAGCAATTATCCCCCAGGTTTAGGTTTCACCATCTTCTTCAATAAGATCGTTATCATCTTCTTCAATGAGATCCCGGAGGGACCTTTGAAAAAAATTCACCGTCGACTTCCATTTTCGCTACAAATCTAGTAAAATGATTCATGCATGCGATCTTACTACGAAGGTCGAAATCAAACTCACACGCAGAGCTGGCACCGCTGCTCACTCTAGAATGAGAACATTCTAGACAGAAAGATGGAGAAATGGCGGCGAGGTGACTTTTGTCCCTCTCGTGGAAGAGAAAAAACAAGTTTACCTTGGGAATAGTTATTGGGATAGATCTTAGCACAACCTATTCGTGTGTTAGTGTTTACAGGAATGGTCATGTGAACTGAAAATCATAGCCAATGACCAAGGAAACCAAATTACCTATAACCTGGGTGGGAATCACGGATACTGAGAGACTGATTGGAGAGGCCCCAAATAATCAAGCAGCTGTCAATCCTGAAAGAACCATCTTTGATGTCAACAGACTGATTGGAAGAAAGTAATATTTCAGTCCATTATATTGTTAAGAGAGTGAACTTTTCTCCCTTTTCTTTGCGAGGTAGGAAGAAATGTGCCTTATTAAAGCATCAATGCGTTTGCTTGGCAGGTTTGATGACAAAGAGGTGCAAAAGGATATGAAACTTGTTCCATACAAGATTGTAAACAAAGATCATGGAAAGCCATACATACAAGTCCAAATTAAGGACGGCGAGACCAAGGTTTTAAGCCCTGAGGAGATCAGTGCTATGATTCTAACCAAAATGAAAGATACAGCGGAAGCATTCCTTAGAAAGAAGATTAAGGATGTTGTTATTACTGTCCCTAGTAAAGAAAGCTCTTCAGTTGTTGTTATGTATTTATGCAAATTTCCTCTGTGATTACTCATGTGATCTTCTTTGTGCTCTACAACATATTTCAATGACGCTCAAATACAGGCTACCAAGGATGCTGGTGTAATAGCTTGACCGAATGTATCGAGGATAATCAACGAACCGACCGATGCAGCCATTGCCTATGGTTTGGATAAGAAGGGTGGGGAGAATAACATCCTTGTGTTCGACCTTGGAGGTGGGATGTTCGATGTCAGTTCTTGACAATTACTCATGTGATTTCACTCTAAAAATTAATTGATTACAAACTAGGTAAGATATATATAAATAAACCCAAATTAATTGTATATAAAGTTCAATATATCAATACACATACATGTTTTCAAATCATTTTAGTGGTTCAGTCCAAAATTAGGGTATACCGAAAGCTCAAGTGGACCATACCATAGGAAACCGTGGGGTCCACTTGAACTTTGAATCTGCTTCATACTTTGGCTCAATCACAAGAAGTTTTTAATGTTGGATATTCAATCAACACCATTGAAATGTGGTGTGGTCCAAATACTTGGATGAATAGGAACCTATTAATAGAACTAAAGGCTATCTATAATCTACACTCAAATCATGTCAATTGATTGAAGCTCCTCAGTTCCCTAGAAATGTAATTTATACAAGGAGAGAAACGTTGATACTTTTTAGGTGTAATGGATGACATGCAGGTACTTATAAATTTCATACATGGAAAATAAATAATTCACAATGACTCAATGAGCAACTTAATTCATATAGAGGAAAAATAACTTATTTCAATTCTAGGTGCTTAATATTAGAAAACAAATGACTCAGTTTCAGTTTGTGGAACACACTACACCAAAAAAACAAAATTGCACAAGGGAATTGGGAAACCTCATTTAACTACACAATAGTCCATTCCAAAGGCTTCAGGATCGATTCTTTTGAGTTCATGTTTGAATGCAATGAAACCATGATGATGGAATTTAATAAACATAATCAGCAAAGAATCACCTGGAAAGTATTCTATCTAAGAGCTCCCCACCTTCACATAACCTGAAATATACAACAAATGAACATGAGGATTTTAAACTACCATCTTTAATTTACGCAGTTCATTTATCTCAAATAGCCACACATTATTTTCATGCACATGATAGAGGAATTTCAGTGACTATTATATCCTATTAGAACTATTCCATGATAGATAAGATTGACACTAAAAGTTCAACAATGCCAAGTTCAAATGTTCCACCATCTGCCATCAATCGCATGTATTCACTTAATGAATTACATGCCTTAGAAGCAAGTTTTGCCATTGGAAAACAATGGAGAGAGGGATTTCAGGATTGTAGCATCCAACTGAATGGTTGGAATCATTCTGTCAGATTGATATTTGGGGTATGCTCCATTCCCAATTGGGCCAATTTGTATTGATGCAATATTGCATATGCTCCTTAAGCCTAGGGTTGTTTCAACCACTCACAATTCAGAATGCATCACAAAGTCATAACATTACATCACTATAAAAGCTTATAAAGGTTCATATACCTACCCGAATTCACGGAGATCCACATAAACACACACAAAGTAGAGCTCATGCCAAAGATAACTACCTGAACAAGTTGGTCCTCGTTTAGAGCTGACAAACTAATGAGTATTGGAAACCGTCCAATAAATTCTGGTATCAAACCATATGCAATAAGATCACCGCGTTGACGACCTGGATAAAGTTGGATCGAATTTCAAAAAACATATAAAAGTAAGCATTTCTCTTTGCAACCTCTTCCCTGCACATCCAAATACAAAATTGACACAAGGTAACACCAAAAGCATCCACATGGATCACAAAGAAAAAGGGAATAAAATCAAAAGTGGAAACTAGTCACAGGTCACATACCAGATGACGTGAATAAGACTACCAATAGATGTTCTAAGGGTCTTCTTGCAAAGAGTGCCAGCAAGCAGCTCGCCTCTCTCTATTCTAACTTGTCTATCTCCTGGAGTGATAAATCTTGTTTCCGCTTCCGAGTGCCATGCTGAGGTTCTTATGAGGTTTATCTGCTTAGGAATGATCAGATTGAACACTTGCTTTCCTGTCCAAAGAGGTCTAGGCTTCAGAATAGTTGGAGCAGGTATTTTCCCATTAAAATCCTCCCACCACATCAAGATATTCATAAAGACATCCTGCCAAAATCCAATCCGTATTTAATTTCTCACAATCTTAGAAGTCAATACTACTAACGGCAAAGACGACGAAAATGAAACTAAATCACATGATATTACCTTCTCAATGATGGTATCTCTTTTAGTTATCTTCCGGCATCCTAAGAGTGTATCCTGGACAATACCCATAACAGGGCGATTTGATTGAGGCGAGACAATGCATTTTGGTACCATCATCAGCTCTAAGACTTCTGCTCTAGTTTCAAATGACTGAGGAACATGCATGTTCATTTCATCCCCATCAAAATCAGCATTGTATGGAGAAGTTACAGACAAATTCAAGCGAAAAGTTGAGTATGGCATGATTTTGATTCAATGCCCCATTATAGACATTTTGTGAAGACTAGGTTGCCAATTGAAAAGAACGAAGTCCCCGTCATTCAAGTGCCTCTCCACCTGCAAACAAGATTGCACATTTTCAACAAGGTGAAACCATGGTTGCACAAAGAATAAAGAATGAAAAATAGATAATCGTGTACCTTATAACCAAGCTCCAGATGATGATCACTACTTTTCAAATAAAGAATGAAACCATGCTTATTGTCCAAATTTCAATATCAGTCTTATTATAATGCAACTACAAAAGTGTTTCTTCAGGAAGCATCTCTGACCTCTTCACTTTGTTTTGTGACAATTGGAAACAAAAGCTTCGGTCAAAGGCTCAACGGACTAAGCAATCCCCGAAGGAGATGATTGGATAAATTAAAGAATCTGCAGGAATATACATCAACAGCTACTAAAGCCTAGTCACCATAAGGTTTCATAAGATGGAGTTAATGGTTGCAACATCGCTATGAGAAACAAAGGCAGTTTATTTGTAATTTAGAGAACAAGAAAAGGAAATCCAGTTAACCAGATTTCACCCAACAAGAAAATGGATGACAGAAACTATTAATACAGTTGAATAAATACAAAGTCTGAAATGACGGCTACATGTTTTGCCAATTTTACATCCTGGCAACTCCACTGCCACATCAGTTCTTCTTTGATTTATTTCAACTCATCTTTGAAAATTACAAAATAAAAATAAAAATAAAGTCAAATAAGAAACACAAATTGACAAACTTACTGGTTATGTAAAGAGCTAGGACCAAGGTTTGAATACGACAGTCAAGACAAATATAAAACTGGCATAATAGAAAAGAATTCATAGTCTTTATAGTGAACTAGTCTTGTTTCCTCCTAAAAACAGAATCTTTAGCTGTGTAACGCCCTGAAAATCGGGGGTCGAGTGTAACTCAACTCCCGAGTTCCAACGCATCACTTATACAACATAATTAATGATGTTTAAATGTTGTCTGTGTTAGAGCAATAAACATGAATGAGATTATACCAAAACAGTAATTCATACTCCAGATCAATTGTATAAAAGCAAGCGGAAGACTGAACTATATATATATGTATGTAAAGAAACAAAATAAATGTTTCATTCTCCAAAGTATGAATCCATCTGAGTCACCATATACATGTCTGTTTTGTAAATAAAACGTCAAAAATAAAACTAAGTACAATCCCTATGAAAACCCGTCGGTCCTGGCAGCCTAGTCGAAGCCGCCAGAGAACTGCATATACGAGAACTCCTCCTGGTCCTCGTCATAATCAGGCTCTGCCTCCAGAGTTGTCAGCTCGCCTAAACCTGAGACAAAGTCTGGTTGGTGTGCGCAACACCGTTCCGTAACGTGGGAGTGAGTAGCTAACTCAGTGGAACCATAAAGCATAGGTTAACATGTTATCACTGCATTCAAGCAGTAATGATAAAGCAGTAAATCAAACACTCCTAGTTACTCTTATTAATGCAAGTATGAATGCAGGTATGATGGATGCCATCACCGACATACTCCCTCATGCGACACCATCTCACGCTCGCGGCATGCTTTCATCCCACAGTGCTCCACATCTTCCAGGCACATGCAATGCATGATGAGCATGATTACCGAGTTTTTAATTAGTCCATTTCATACAGCAGGATTATGAAACTAAGGTACCTCCCTTGTATCATTCCCAAACATGATCCATTCTAGGGTCGTCAGTCCTAGTTAATATCAGACGATGGTGTATTTTCTAGGTCACTGCAGAGGCTGCCAGGGCTGTTACGCACAAAGGTTACACCACTCCCCCATCACCCCTTAAACGATTCATCACAATACAGAAACAGGCCTAGTTCATACTCTATATATCGCGGCGAATCCTAAGGCGCACTGCGACTTCAGAATATGATCGCGGTCACTACAAAGGGCTGCCAGGGCTGTTATGCACAAAGGTTGCACCACTCCCCCATCACCTTATCAATGTAGGCCGACAACGCGAATATAGTGTCCCATACCACCACAATTGGCTCACGAGTTAAGGTGCTCACTGGTCACTACGGGGAGGCACGTAGCCCCAGTGTAGGCCGACAGCTCGACCACGGTGTCCCATACCACCATGTCCGGCTCATGAGTCTTAGCGGATCGAGGTACCATAGTTAACGGGATTCTCACTGGTAAGTTTGGTACCCTAGGTTCAAACATTAGCGACCAAACATGGTGAACATACATAAGACACACGGGTTACTTGACGTGTTCGGCTGGCTCGAGCACACAACAAGTCGGGCGATATGAAGCGCAGAAGCACCTCATGTGGCCAACCACTATCGCCAACCGAAGTACAACACGGGTTCGCCAACACATCATGTGTGGCGAAATAAATCTCAACCATAACTCCAAGCCTGATACCGGATGTCTGGACTATGGACATAGTCCCAAGCTCAATCAATTTCCAACCATAGCATGTGAAGTAAAGCATGATAAACAAGGTAATTCAAGCACACTAGCAATCGTGTTAGAAAGCATGTTATGAAACAAGTTACAAAGCATGTTAAAAAGCATGTTATAGAGCACTATACAAATAGGGATACAAATACATATATTTCATAAGTGAGTGGTTAGAGTAAACAACCACATGAAGGGTATCATACGTGACTCGAAGGTAGTCGAGAATCCCATCTCAACATCTACCTAAGGCACTAACACTTAAGCATTTACACTCTCAAGTAATTTCACAAACACTTGGAATACACTATTTCAACATACATGACGTATGTTAGATGAATGTGTATTAGGACTGTTCTCTTATCAAACTAATATTTTGTACGTATATATCATATTCATACAGCAAATAATCATGACAATTACATCACCAAAATTTATACGTATGGGGTATTTCCTAGGATACCCAATTTTAACATACATAGTGTATACAAGGGAACCGGTATTACGGCGATTCCTTTCGCCAAGCAAATATTTTATACGCACATAATATATTTATACAACAATTAATCATGACAAACACCTCGCTAAAATATACATGTATACGGTACTTCTTACAATACCATATTTCTACATACATAATGTTTATTAGTAAATATGTATTTAGGCGAATCCTTTTGCCAAATAAGTATTTTATCCATATACCGTATATCCATATGACAAATAAACATGTCAAACACATTTCCGAAAAAAAATACGTATACGGTATTTTATACGAATACCTAGAGTATGTGAAATTCCATATTCTACAATTCTAATCGAAACAGAAAATGGAAAGCACTTTGTACATGTGCAATTGCATGCAGATCATGAATCTATCATTATCTGACATTGAAAGCGTTGAAAATCGTAACCTATACACCTAAAGTCCTCACCTTGCTACTTGGAATCTCAACGGATCGACAAGGGTTGAGGAGCTTCCGTATTCGGGAGTTTTCTAACCTAAAGAGTGAAATCAGTTAGTTATTTCATAACCTGTAGCCTATACACCTGAAAACAAGTCTAGGGTTAGGGTTTATTACCTTAAAACGGAGTCCGTATCGCCGGGAAAGCGTCTGGAAAGAGGCAGTGCAGCCCGTGTGATGATCGAAAGCAGTAGGAGGAAGGTGCTCCCATAAATCCCAAGCTTTCTCTCTCTTTTTTTCTCTCTCTCTAGGGTTTTATCCCAAATTCGTGTGGCTGTGAAAGGGGCTGTTCTAAGGCCCTTATATAGCCTAAAACCTCTCCGGAATAGACTCTAGTTCGAGAGGTACGTCTATTATAAGCATTTCAGCGTTGTTCCAGCTCAAAAGAGGGTTTCTGGCGGCCCCCCTTGAGCCAAACGTCAGACTTAAGCTCACAACTCATGGATCCACGTGGGATTACATTTTCGTCTTGGTCGAATTTCCAGATCACACGTGGCGGACCATTTTCAGTTCAACGGTTAGTGGGCCACGATTTGAAATTTCAAGAACATGTAAAGGTTCCTGAAATTTTTCCTGATCTGAGGGTGTAATTTGGTCTGATTCTGACGGTCTGGTTGCTTAATACTGATCCGCAAGCGAATGGTGCCAGATCACTATTCAAGATATTTATTTTGTAAAGGAAATAGTGGTTTTCACACTTCCTAGCTCCGGACTCAAGCGAATGGCCGTGGGACATCATCTAGACCTGATTTCCGAGATGGTTATCGAGCCCAGTGAGGCAGTCCTAGTTCCTTAACTTCGTGTTAATCGGATTTCCGATGTGCGGTCTAGACCTAATACGGAGTTTCAATTCGTTCCCGAGAGAAGTCGGGTAATGAGTTTAATCCTAGACTTTAGGGCAACCTAGCGTCAATGATTCTACAAGTTTTGGGTCTTACAGATCGTATTTAAAGCGATTCTAACGGATTTCATGGCTAATATAGTTTAGCACTTAGTTAACTTTGTTAAATTTCTAAAGGATTTAATCCTAAGTGATTTCTGGTCGAGGTGATACTCGAGCCCTTGTAGGAAAATTTACGGGTCGTTACAATCTACCCCCCTTAAACAAAAATTTCGTCCTCAAAATTTGTACCTTTTCATATTCCTCAAGAATCTGAGGGTAGTTCTTCCTGACCCCGGCCTCAGTCTCCCAAGTAGCTTCCTCCTCTGAATGATGTGTCCATAGTACCTTCACAAGTGGAATGACCTTGCTACGCAGTACCTGCTCCTTTCTGTCAAGGATACGCGTCGGGCGCAACTCATACGAAGCATCCTCGCCCAGCTGTACCTGCTCCCATCTGATGATATGTGAAGGATCAGGAACGTACTTCTTCAGCATAGATACATGAAATACGTTGAGTACAGATGCAAGTGGTGTGGGTAAAGCGAGACGATACGCCACATCACCCACGCGATCCAGTACCTGAAACGGACCGATAAACCTCGGCATGAGCTTCCCCTTCTTCTCAAACCGAAGGACTCCCTTCATAGGGGAAACTCGGAGGAATACATAATCCCCGACCTCGAACTCAAGCGGTCGCCGCCTCGTATCGGCGTAACTCTTTTGCCTGCTCTGTGCTGTAAGTAGTCGACGCCTGATGATGTCGACCTTTTCTGTAGTCGCCTGAACCAACTCCGGGCCAATCAGACTACGCTCGCCAACCTCAGCCCAACAATGCGGTGCTCTGCAGGGACGACCATATAGGGCCTCATATGGCGCCATACCAATAGTCACTTGAAAACTGTTGTTGTAGGCGAACTCTGTGTAAGGAAGACAGTCATCCCAGCTGTCCGTGAAGTCCAACACACATGCCCGCAACATATCCTCCAAAATCTGATTCACCCGCTCTGTCTGCCCATCAGTCTGAGGATGAAACGCCATACTGAACTTCAACTTCACACCCATCGCCTCCTAGATACGAGTCCAGAAGATAGATGTGAACCGAGTGTCTCTGTCCGACACGATCTCTAAAGGAACTCCATGCAGACAGATGATCTCCCTGATGTACAATCTAGCTAGCTCATCTGCAGAGTTCGTAACTCTGATAGGGACGAAATTGGCCGATTTGGTCAACCGATCCACAATCACCCAAATGGAATCGTGTCCCTTCCTCGTCTTCGGCAGCCCAGATATGAAGTTCATGGAGATGAAGTCCCACTTCCACTCTGCTCATGGGCTGAAGCAGTCCAGGAGGTCGGCGATGTTCTGCCTTGACCTGCTTGCACGTAAGACATCGAGACACATACTCAGCGATGTGGGCCTTCATATTATCCCACCAATACATCCGTCTCAAATCCCGGTACATCTTCGTGCTACCAGGATGCATCGCAAGCTTCGAATTATGGGCAGACTTAGAAGCTCGCGTCTCAAGTCAGGCATGTCAGGAACACATAGACGGCCACGGAATCGTAGACCCCCATCAGAACCAACTCTCCACTCGGAGTCCTCGGCGTCGCTAGCTTGCTCTCGAAGCTCAGACAGCTGCACATCGCCCTTTTGGGCCTCAATAACCCTGTCGTCAATAAGTGGTCGCACTCGGACGTGCGCAACACACCCAAATGGCTCCTCCACAGTGAGTCTCTGCTCGAAGTCCCGCACGAACTCAACCATGTCTCACTCAGCTATCATCAACAGTACCGCAAATGCTATAGCCTTCTTGCGGCTTAACGCGTCTGCCACACGGTTCACCTTGCCAGGATGGTAGGAAACCTCAAACTTGAAGTCCTTCAAGGTCTCCATCCATCGGCATTGTCTCATATTCAAGTCTCGTTGTGTGAATATGTACTTGAGGCTCTTGTGGAGGTAATGTCTCCAGAGCTTCAATGCAAAGATGACAGCTGCCAACTCCAGGTCGTGTGTAAGGTAATTCTCCTTGTGCTTCCTTAATTGTCTCGAGGCATACGAAATCACCCTGTCCTTCTGCATCAGGACACAACCTAAACCAACGCGAGACGCGTCAGTATATATCGTGTATTTCTCCCCTTGCTCTGGCAATACTAGCATAGGGGCGGACGTCAACTTATCCTTTAGCTCCTTGAAAACTGCTTCCGCCTTCTCATTCCAGGCGAACTTCAGGTCCTTCCGGGTCAACTGAGACAACGGCCTGGCAATCTTCGAGAAATCCCGAATGAAGCGCCTGTAATACCCTGCCAGACCATGAAAACTCCTTACTTCGGTAGCAGAGCCGTGCCGCCAATCCCGAATCACCGCGGCGGCTACCTTAGCAAGGTCCACTGCTATCCCATCCTTGGACACTACATGTCCGAGGAACTTGACTTCCTCCTGCTAGAAGTCGCACTTCTTGTACTGTGCGAACAACTGGTTCTTCTTCAGTGTACCCAACACCGCTCTCAGGTGCTCCTCGTGCTCTTCCCGACTAGTAGAGTATATCAAAATGTCATCAATAAAGACGATGACGAATCGGTACAGGAAGGGCCGAAATACCCGGTTCATCAGATCCATGAACATGGCTGGTGCGTTCGTAAGGCCGAACGACATCACAAGGAACTCATAGTGCCCAAAACACGTCCTGAAGGCTGTCGTCTGCACGTCCTCATCTCTCATGTGCAACTGATGGTATCCTTACTGTAGATCAATCTTCAAAAAATACTTCGCCCCCCTCAACTGATCAAACAGATCATCTATTCTGGGCAAAGGATACTTGTTCTTCACCGTGACCTGGTTCAACCTACGGTAGTCAATACATAACCGTAGTGACCCGTCCTTCTTCTTCACAAATAGCACAGGTGCTCCCCAAGGAGATACACTAGGTCGTATAAAACCCTTCTCTACAAGCTCGTCAATCTGTTTCCGCAGCTCCTCCATCTCACATGGAGGCATACGATAAGTCGGCAATGAGATGGGTGTCGCACCAGGCGTAAGATTAATCGTAAAATCGATCTCGCGCCGAGGAGGTGAACTAGGAATAGTCTCAAACATGTCTGCAAATTCTTGAACCACCGGCGTATTTCTCAATGTCGGACCATTAATCGGTGCTAATAAAGCAGTATAACAGTCAACACGGTAGCGCTAACTGACCTGTACTGGAAACGTGAAAGATGCGCCGTCTGATCCATAGGCCGTCACGACTCGAGCATCGCAATCTATCTCTGCTCTCATCTTCGAGAGCTAGTCCATACCGAGAATAACATCGTAGTGCCACAGCGGAGCAACAATGAGGTCGACGAGCACTGTACGACCACCCAAATCCACAGAGCAACCCTCACATAACCGTGCGATATCAGAAAAAGTCCCAGTGGCCGTGGTAAGTCTCAGTCCCTTAGTGGGAAAGTACGTAAAGATAGACGTTTAACTGCCCCACAAGAAATAATAGAAGTAGTGGACTCAGTGTCCACCAACAAGGAAACAGAAGTACCGTGAATGTGAGCCGTACCCTCAAAAGCTGTCAGGGCCGCAAGTGACGTGTCAGGTGCCTCAGCCACAAGCGTATGTACGCGCGCCTGCTGCTGACGGTTCGACTGAGGGGCCAAGGGCAGTTGCGGCGGCCTGAACCGTGATACAGGAGGTCAGAAGGAAGGATGGGCAGGTACAGTCTGTAAAGGTGGAGTCGATAAGGCCTGCGGGCGAGAATGACCCAACATCTGTGGTGGAGAGAAACCACTATCCTTCATCCGCGCGAAACAACTCCCAATAAGATGACCCTGCTTCCCGCAGTAAGTGCAGGACACAATAGGGCGCCTCACCGGAGCCACTGGCACTGCGATCCTGGGAGGCGAGTCAGCACGAGGCCTCTTGCTAGGATAGGCCTGCTCTATATCTCCTGTCGTGGCCTCGCAACCATAGCACCACGAGATCGGGCCAACTGGTCCACATCCTGCTCTGCCGTCATAGACATGTGAACCAGTGCTGCATAGGTAGGTATACTGAGGCAGCATATCTTCGACCGTATATCCGGTCGCAAACCCAAAGAAAAACGACGCATCTGCATCTGCTCATCAACCAGTATAGTCGGGACAAAGTGGCCCAACTCTATGAAGAGGTGCTCATACTCCGTAATCTTCATGCCTCCCTACCTGAGGCGCAGAAACTCATCCTCCCGCTCATGTCGGTAAGTCTGCGGGTAGTATTTCTCGTGGAACCGGAACTCGAAAGCCTCCCAAGTACACACGTAGTCTGCTGCAACAGACCGCAATACACTATCCCACCATAAACTGGCCTCCCTCTCAAACATGAAAGTGGCCAGCTCAACCTGTTCTGCCTCTGAACAGTGCAACATCCGAAGCATCTTGGAGATGCGGTCAAGCCAAAACTCCGCCTCCTCGGGTCTATGAGAGCCCATGAATGAGGGAGGTCTGAAGCGCTGAAATCGCTCGAGTAAACTGCGGGTACTGACATCTCCAGTAGGAGGTGCAACGGGTGAGGGCAGAGGCACATCCTCACACTGAGCAGGAGGCTCCGAATACTCCGCAAGACGTGCAGATGTTGTAGGTGGAGTCGCACTACCACCCTGAGATAAGGCCTCAGCAATAGTGGCCATAAGGCTGTAGCAGCCGGTGCTTCTGTCTTTGTATTCTTCTTCTTTGCATCGCATCTCTTCTTCGTGCATCATCAACATCAACCGCTCGATCCTATCGAGGTGGAGCGACCGTGAATCATCTTTGCCGCAGATGATGATGCCAGTGCACGCTCATGAACCGGGTGCGTGTAAGGTGGTAGTCCACCGGTAGGACTAGCAGGAGGCTGATCAGAACCTAACCCTTGGTCCGTAGGACCGCCACTACCAGAAGGAGTCTGGTCCATAGAGTCAGTAAGGCGGAGGTGTGCTGTGCTCCGCGTATATTGTCGTGGCATGCCCTATACAACATAGGGTATAACATTGGTGAGATAAAGCATAGCACACATCATATAAGCACTTTAAGCATTCCACACATCATCATAACAAAAGAGGCTACATGCTTTTCATTTACCCAAAATTGTCACAATACATGGAATACAGAGTTACATGAATCATGACAGAAATAACATGTAAGCCGATACGTCTACAACATCAAACACTTAAAACATACTATTATCTACTAGATCTTCTACATGAAAACATAAACCGCCTATCGCGGTAACCAAAAGAAACAACCACACACAACAACGTAGATGACTAGGCATCCGAGTCAAGCGATGGAGGAGGATCATTCTTATCCTGCACACAACACAGAATGGCCTTCAACGTACGAGACGCCTTCTTAAAGCTCCTCTTCATATAGGCTTCGGTCTCTTCAAGCTTGGCTCGGGTCTCACCAAGCTCAGCCCGAACTTGTCCAACCTCTTGCCGCAGGGAGGCCTGGTTCTCCTCAATGCGAACCATACGAGCCTCCCTCGCTACCTGAGCAGCGTCAGACTCAGGTGCTCTAGGAGGAGAACTCTCCTCAGTATCCTGAGTCTCATCTCCCACTTCTGGTACATCATCGCCGCCCTCCTCCTCACTTCCCACCTCGAGGTCAATACTCTCCTTACCGGCACTATCCGACTCATCTCCAGACTCGTCGAGTCGGGCTTGCCGCTGTTGAGGGCCGATCTTCATATTCTTAAGTGTCGCCTCGCTTATGACTCGGACTGGTGCAAGGTCCTCCATGTTCAACTTGTAGCCGACATTACGAGCCATCCTACAGATCAGGCGGCCAAATGGGAGTGAAAGGTCATTCCTGGTAGATCGAACAACCTGGACTATCTGAAATAGGATGAATGTGGGCAGGCATATGTTGTCCCCGCGTCCCATCTTGTACAGAAAGTCCACCATCAACCGAGTACACTCCGTGCAGTTACCCCACCGTGGGTATACATTGTATGTGAAAATGTGATGGAGTAAACGGAAGTCTTCGGCCATCTTTGTCGCCGCAATACAATTTCCTCGTGTCCAAGTAACTCGACGACCACAAAGGTATCACGTGCAGCGATCTCTTTCCCGCGCACTTTTGGAGAAGTCGTCACTAGGAAGCACTTGACCAATCTTCGTGATCCGAACCACCTCATCCACAGTGATTGTGCGCCTTATGCCCCTCAAAGAGACAGTGAACTGAAGAGGCTCTAACGATGGATCTATGATGTGGGCGTAGAAAGCACGAACCGTGTTCTCACATGCAGGGAACTCACCATCAAATATAGAATTCCATCTGATATCCACCAAGTGGTCCATCATCGGGTGTAGGCCAAACATTCTCTCATCCACGTGAGCTTCAAACACGACCTTACGGCCAGCAAAACGCCCATATTCAATGCCTATCGGATAAGCATTTTTTACAGGATGTCGAGGATCCAGGTCTCGCTTCGACCTAAACTCTCGAACGGTGCTAGTGTCGGCCCCATCGTCAGCTCTTCTTTTAGAATGGGCTGGGCTGCTCGGGCCAGCGTCATCAGTTGCGGTCTTCCTCTTTCCCACGAGAGATAGGATGGATGAAATGGAGAAGATAGCCGTAACCAACTCAAAAAGAGCCATGCAATGAAGAAATAAGAGAAAAAGGGGCTGATTTCTTTGATTCTCCACGAGCAACAGTCCCCACAGGTGTAGAAGAGACACTAGGGGTAGGAAATGAAGAAGGAACAAGAGGAAATAGGGATGGGTTAGGAGGTTACCCGATTTTGAGCTCCAAATGGGGGAGATGAGAGCTCAAACGTGAAAGGAAGGGGTAGGGTAGGTGGCTAGGGTTGTTGTGATCGATGGGAGTGGGTGAGTTATGGACGAAAATGAGGGATTGAATGATTTAGGGGAATGGGTTGAGAGAAAAATCAGAAATGGAGGGGATGGGCGTTTGAAAGGGAAGATGTGAGAGAGAGGAGGGCTCTAGCCCTAAAAATACCAAACCCCAGCCCTAACCGCACACACCACATGCTTGGGGAGGTCGGGCCGACCGTTCCCAGGCCCGGCCCCACATCAGATAGCCCACCCGACCGCGGCGCGCGCGTGATCATGGTTCCACCGCGAGCCCGCCTTTGCTTGGCGCCGTCTGTGCGTCGGTGGGGCCATGTTCTCCATGGTCCCAAGGTACCAAATGCACCCTGGTTCGACCCTGGGTCCCATTGTATTTAAGTGGGGAGGCCCCCGACTCGATTCGGTTCCAGATCGGGCACTTTCGGGCAATTCCGGACACCCACTGATCATTTCTAATTTTTAACGACTGGTTTTGGGTGGATAGCGATCTAGACACGTCAATAGACGGTCTAGAAGTGATTTAGACTAGACTCGTGCGACCATGATCGAGCACGGACTCGATCAAGACGCTCATTTTCTACGAACTTCGCCAAATGGCGAAATCGGAAATCCTAGGACTGTTTCTAAAATTTTCTTGCACCCTCCTAGGTTGTAATGCGTCAGTGGACGTCATGGGAACATAACTCAGGTCCGGTTTAATCAAAATCATGCTCTGATACCAACTTGTAACGCCCTGAAAATCGAGGGTCGAGTGTAACTCAACTCCCGAGTTCCAACACATCACTTATGCAACATAATTAATGATGTTTAAATGTTGTCTGTGTTAGAGCAATAAACATGAATGAGATTATACCAAAACATTAATTCATACTCCAGATCAATTGTATAAAAGCAAGCGGAAGACTGAACTATATATATATATGTATGTAAAGAAACAAAATAAATGTTTCATTCTCCAGAGTATGAATCCATCTGAGTCACCATATACATGTCTGTTTTGTAAATAAAACGTCAAAAATAAAACTAAGTACAATCCTTGTGAAAACCTGTCGGTCCTGGCAGCCTAGTCGAAGCCGCCAGAGAACTGCATATATGAGAACTCCTCCTGGTCCTCGTCATAATCAGGCTCCGCCTCCAGAGTCGTCGGCTCGCTTAAACCTGAGACAGAGTCTGGTTGGTGTGCGCAACACCGTCCCGTAACGTGGGAGTGAGTAGCTAACTCAGTGGAACCATAAAGCATAGGTTAACATGTTATCAATGCAGTCAAGCAGTAATGATAAAGCAGTAAATCAAACACTCCTACTTACTCTTATTAATGTAAGTATGAATGCAGGTATGATGGATGCCCTCACCGACATACTCCCTCATGCGACACCATCTCACGCTCGCGGCATGCTTTCATCCCACAGTGCTCCACATCTTCCAGGCACATGCAATGCATGATGAGCATGATTACCGAGTTTTTAATTAGTCCATTTCATACAGCAGGATTGGGAAACTAAGGTACCTCCCTTGTATCATTCCCAAACATGATCTATTCTAGGGTCGTCAGTCCTAGTTAATATCAGACGATGGTGTATTTTCTAGGTCACTGCAGAGGCTGTCAGGGCTTTACGCACAAAGGTTACACCACTCCCCCATCACCCCTTAAACGATTCATCACAATACAGAAACAACCCTAGTTCATACTCTATATATCGCGGCGAACCCTAAGGCGCATTGCGACTTCAGAATATGCTCGCGGTCACTACAAAGGGCTGTCAGGGCTGTTACACACAAAGGTTGCACCACTCCCCCATCACCTTATCAATGTAGGCCGACAGCGCGAATATAGTGTCCCATACCACCACAATCGGCTCATGAGTTAAGGTGCTCACTGGTCACTACGGGGAGGCACGTAGCCCCAGCGTAGGCCGACAGCTAGACCACGGTGTCCCATACCACCATGTCCTGCTCATGAGTCTTAGCGGATTGAGGTACCATGGTTAACGGGATTCTCACTGGTAAGTTTGGTACCCTAGGTTCAAACATTAGCGACCAAACATGGTGAACATACATAAGACACACGGGTTACTTGACGTGTTCGGCTGGCTCGAGCGTACAACAAGTTGGACGATATGAAGCGCAGAAGCACCTCGTGTGGCTAACCACTATCGCCAACCGAAGTACGACACGGGTTCGCCAACACATCATGTTTGGCGAAATGAATCTCAACCACAACTCCAAGACTGATACCGGATGTCTGGACTATGGACATAGTCCCAGGCTCAATCAATTCCCAACCATAGCATGTGAAGTAAAGCATGATAAACAAGGTAATTCAAGCACACTAGCAATCGTGTTATAAAGTATGTTATAAAGCATGTTATGAAACAAGTTATAAAGCATGTTAAAAAGCATGTTATAGAGCACTATACAAATAGGGATACAAATACATATATTTCATAAGTGAGTGGTTATAGTAAACAACCACATGAAGGGTATCATACGTGACTCGAAGGTAGTTGAGAATCCCATCTCAGCATCTACTTAAGGCACTAACACTTAAGCATTTACACTCTCAAGTAATTTCACAAACACTTGGAATGCACTATTTCAACATACATGACGTATGTTAGAGGAATGTGTATTAGGACTGTTCTCTTATCAAACTAATATTTTATACATATATATCATATTCATACAGCAAATAATCATGACAATTACATCACCAAAATTTATACGGATGGGGTATTTTCTAGGATACCCAATTGTAACATACATAGTGTATACAAGGGAACCGGTATTACGGCGATTCCTTTCGCCAAGCAAATATTTTATACGCACATAATATATTTATACAACAATTAATCATGACAAACACCTCGCTAAAATATACATGTATACGGTACTTCTTACAATATCGTATTTCTACATACATAGTGTTTATTAGTAAACATGTATTTAGGCAAATCCTTTCGCCAAATAAGTATTTTATCCATATACCGTATATCCATATGACAAATAAACATGTCAAATACATTTCCAAAAAAAATATGTATACGGTATTTTATACGAATACCTAGAGTATGTGAAATTCCATATTCTACAATTCTAATCGAAACAGAAAACGGAAAGCACTTTGTACATGTGCAATTGCATGCAGATCATGAATCTATCATTATCTGACATTGAAAGCGTTGAAAACCGTAACCTATGCACCTAAAGTCCTCACCTTGCTTCTTGGAATCTCAACGGATCGACAAGGGTTGAGGAGCTTCCGTATTCGGGAGTTTTCTAGCCTAAAGAGTGAAATCGGTTAGCTATTTCATAACCTGTAGCCTATACACCTGAAAACAGGTCTAGGGTTAGGGTTTATTACCTTAAAACGGAGTCGGTATCACCGGGAAAGCGTCTGGAAAGAGGCGGTGCAGCCCGTGTGATGATCGAAAGCAGTAGGAGGAGGGTGCTCCCACAAATCCCAAGCTTTCTCTCTCTTTTTCTCTCTCTCTCTCTAGGGTTTTATCCCAAATTCGTATGGCTGTGAGAAGGGCTGTTCTAAGGCCCTTATATAGCTAAAAACCTCTCCGAAATAGACTCCAGTTCGAGAGGTACGTCTATTATAAGCATTCCGGCGTTGTTCCAGCTCAAAAGAGGGTTTCTGGCGGCCCCCCTTGAGCCAAACGTCAGACTTAAGCTCACAACTCATGGATCCACGTGAGATTACATTTTCGTCTCGGTCTAATTTCCAGATCACACGTGGCGGACCATTTTCAGTTCAACGGTCAGTGGGCCACGATCCGAAATTCCAAGTACATGTAAATGTTCCTGAAATTTTTCCTGATCTGAGGGTGTAATTTGGTCTGATTCTGACGGTCTGGTTGCTTAATACTGATCCGCAAGCGAATGGTGCCAGATCACTATTCAAGATATTTATTTTGTAAAGGAAATAGTGGTTTTCACACTCCCTCGCTCCAGACTCAAGCGAATGGCCGTGGGACACCGTCTGGACCTGATTTCCGAGATGGTTATCGAGCCCAGTGAGGCGGTCCTAGTTCCTTAACTTCGTGTTAATCGGATTTTCGATGTGCGGTCTAGACCTAATACGGAGTTTCAATTCATTCCCGAGAGCAGTCGGGTAATGAGTTTAATCCTAGACTTTAGGGCAACCTAGCGTCAATGATTCTACAAGTTTTGGGTCTTGCAGATCGTATTTAAAGTGATTCTAACGGATTTCATGGCTAATATAGTTTAGCACTTAGTTAACTTTGTTAAATTTCTAAAGAATTTAATCCTAAGTGATTTCTGGTCGAGGTGATACTCGAGCCCTTGTATGGAAATTTACGGGTCGTTACAAGCTGTGTCGAGAGATTAGCAATGGAGCTCGGCAATTCACCCTCCAGATTATTAGTAGTTGCACCTATAGCTTTTAATCAGGTGCAGTTGGTAAGTGAATTGAGGAAGCTCGGGTCATCGCCTTCTCTGTTTCCAAGCTGATTTTTCTTGATATTGAAATGGTAGAGACCCAAAAGACTTCCTAGATTCAAAGGCACATGTCCACTAAAACTGTTGGAGCTAAAATCAACTAATTTGAGACTTGACGCATTGGACAAGAAATTGGCAGCATTCCAGTGAATTGGTTTATAGCTACATAAATCTGTTACAGGTGTGAAACACAAGGCCTAGGTTAGGGGGAATGCTTCCATGTATTTAAACCAAATCCCTCTCCATTCCAAAATCATGATTTTGGTGTAGTGACATGAATCAAAATGCTACTACAACACAACAAAAACCAGTGTAAGCGCATCAGCCATGTAGAAATGTGCCCTGAACGAAGAAGAATTAATAGCTCGACCTCTGTTGCAATCTCTAATAGCCATATGAACATCATTTTTCCCTCGTCTTCATGTCATCAGACGTGCCGACATGGTACACAGGTCTGAGATCCAAGCCATCCACTAGGCAAGTCATATCATGTAAATAACCAAGCCAACAAATCAAGCTGATCCAGTCATCAGGTGGGCCCCCAACAACGAAACAAATGGATTGCTCCCAACTTTTCTTCAGCCATCAGATTATTTCTAAAAGCATGGCCCATGTTATAAGGACCCAGCTACAGACATAAAAAAAAAGAGAAGAGTAGAAGACCCAAATTAGAACATATGGTGGTATGAAATTGCAATGGCCGGTACTCATGTCAGAATAGCAAACGTCCCCATGAGTGTGTGCTCATGAACAACATATAAATGTAATGCCCTGAAAATCGGGGGTCGAGCATAAACTCAACTCCCGAGTTCCAACGCATCACTTATGCAACAAAATGAATGATGAATGAATGTTGTCTGTATTAGTGCATTGAACATGAGTGAGATTAAGCCAAAACAGCATATCATACTCCAGAGACAGTTAAATTGCAAGCGGAAGACTGTGATAGATAAATAACCTATATAAACTATGGCGAGTCTCCAGAGTGTGATGATGTTAACAAGTTAATTAATTACAAGTACAATTCTAAAATATACCTAATGTGAGGAAGTGTAATGTCTTCTATCCCAAGTACATTGCCCCGTCAATACAATACCAAGTCTTCCTAGACCTACCAGAGATATACAGATAGGAGAACTCCTCATCATCATAAAAGTAGTCCGGCTATACTTTATAAGCATCACTATCACCTGAAACTCAACAAATCTGGCTGGTGTATACAACACCGTCCCGTAACGTGGGAGTGAGTGATCAACTCAGTGGAACAGTAAAGCATAGGTTAACATATTATCAACTCAGTCAGGTAGTAATGATAAAGCAGCAAAATTAAACACTCTTAACTACTCTTATTAATACAAGTATGAATGCAGTCATGATGTATGCTCTCACCGACATACTCGCTCATGCGACACCATCTCACGTTCGCGGCATGCTTGCTTTCCTCAGTGCTCCACATCTTCCAGGCACACGTAATGCATGATGAACATGATTACCGAGTTGTTATTAGTCCATTTCAAACAGCAGGATTGGGAAACTAAGGTACCTCCCTTGTATCATTCCCAAACATGATCCATTCTAGGGTCATCAATCCTAGACAATCTCATACGATGGTGTGTTTCTAGGTCGCTGCAAGGGCTGTCAGGGCTGTTACACATAATCGTTGCACCACTCTCCCATCACCTTATCAATATAGGCCTAGTTTATACTCTGTTACTACGGGAAGGCTCATCGCCTCACCACAGCTTTAGATTATGCTCGAGGTCACTCCACTAACGTCCTACCAACTGGCAGTCTATTTTCGAAGCCCGACCAGTTCACTTATTAAGAATGAGACTTGGATGCAACCTGACTGGGGACCACAGCCAGGCTACGCCAGTGTAGGCCGACAGCTCGAATATAGTGTCTCATACCACCATAATCAGCTCATAAGTCTAGTTGCTCAATGGTCACTACGGGGAGGCACATGGCCCCAGCGTAGGCCGACAGCTCGACCACGGTGTCTCATACTACCATGCCCGCCTCATGAGTCTTAGCGGATCGAGGTACCATGGTTAACGAGATTCCACTAGTAAGTATGGTACCCTAGGTTCAAGCAGTAGTGACCAAACATGGTGAACATACATTAGACAGATCGGGTTACTTGACAAGCTCGACTAGCATGAGCGCCCGTTGAGTTGTATGACATGAAGTGCATAAGCACTTCGTGTGGCCTAACCACTGCCGACAAGCAACACACGACTCGGGTTCGTCAAACACGTCCGACATGGTAAAATGAATCTCATCCATGATCTCAAGTTTGGTACTGATTGTCTGGACTATAATCATAGTCCCAATCGCATTCAATTCATATTCAAAGCATGTGGAGTAAAGCATAATAAACAAAGTAATTCAAGCATGCTAACAAACATGTCATAAGCATGTATAAAGCATGTTATAAAGCATGTTATAAAGTACCATATAAACAAGAATACAAACACATATATTTGACAAGTAAGCGGTTTAAGTAAACTACCTCATGGAGGAAATCATACATGTCTCTAAGGTAGTTGAGAATCCCATCTCAACACCTACCTAAGGCATCATCATCCAAACAGTTACTCTCACAAGCATTTTCACAAACACTTAGCATACACTATTTCAACATACATAGTGTATGTTAGCAAAACATGTATTAGGGCGATTCCTTTCGCCAAGCAAGTATTTAATGCATATATAATATATTTATACAGCAACTAATCATGGCAAACACATTTCCAAAATATATACGTAAACGGTACGTTCTACAATACACTATTTCTACATACATAGTGTATATTGGCAAAACATGTATTAGGGCGAATCCTTTCGCCAAATAAGTATTTTATCCATATATCGTATATTCATACAACAAATAATCATGACAAACACATTTTCAAAATTTATACATATACGGTATTTTCTACGAATACCTCGAATATGTAAAATTCTATATTCTACGTCTTTAATCGAAACAGAAAATAGAAAGCACTTTGTACATGTGCAATTACATGCAAATCATGAATCTATCATTATCTGACATTGAAAGCATTGAAAACCATAACCTATATACATAAAGTTTGCACCTTTTATCGTAGAATCGTAACGAAGTCAATAGATTTGCTAAGCTTCCGTATTCGGCAGTTTGGCAACCTATAGAATGAAATAGGTTAGCTATTTCATAACCTACAACTATCAACACCCCAAATCAGATTAGGGTTAGGGTTTCTTACCTAGAAATGACACCGAAATTGCCAGGAAAGCGATTAGAGCGGAGCGGTTAGGCATGGATAACAGTAGGGAAGCACGACAGGAAGACTCTCCCACATCTCCTACACTTTCTCTCTCTTTTCTCTCTTCTCAATCTCAAATTCGTATGGTTGTGAGAGAGAGGGTTCTAAGGTCCTTATATAGCCTAAAAAGTCACTGAAATAGACTTCAGGTCAAGGTATACTTGGGTTATAGCCAAAGTAGCCCAGTTTCAGCTCAACGGAGGACTTCTGGTAGCCCCTTTTCTGTGTGCGATCGAACTTAAGCTCACAGACATTGGATTTACGTGGAGTTAAGTTTTTGTTCAGTCGGATTCTCAGATCACGCGTGGTGGACGAATTTCATTTCAACGGTCGGTGGATCTCGATCGGAGATTCTGAGTACATGGATATGTTTATGAAATTTTTCTTGATCCGAGGGTATAATTTAGCCTGATTCTGACGGTCAGGTTGCTTAATACTGACCCACAAGCGACAAGTCTCAGATTACTATTCAAGATATTTATTTTGGAAAGAAAACAAGTGTTCTCACACTCTCTCGCTCCGGACTCAAGCGAACAACCGTGGAACACTATCTGGATTTGATTTCCGAGATGGTTGTCAAGCCCAGCAAGGCGGTCCTAAGTCCTTAACCTCGTATTATTCGGACTCCCGATGTGAGGTCCAGAACTGATACGGAGTTTCAACGTGCTCCCGAGAGCAGTCGGGTAATGAGTTTGATCCGAAATTTTAGGGTAACCTAGCGTCAATGATTTTACAAGTTTTGGGTCTTGTAGATCATATTTAAAGCGATTCTAGCGGATTTCGTAGCTAATCTAGTTTTGCACTTAGTTACTTTGTCTCATTTCTAAAGGATTTAGTCCTATAAGATTTCTATCTGAGGTGGTACTTAGTCCTTTGTAGTTTTTATATAAGGTGATCCAAGTTATACTACTTAGCTAGTTTAAGATAGTATCTAGGTGAAAGTACTTAGAACAATTGGAAGAACAAGGTGGTGAAGGGTGGGATTTGTAAGGGAAATGGGTTCAAATGCGGTTATAGACTTTGGGATTGAGTTCTGACAGGTTCATAAGGTGTTAGGATCGACCCATTACTTAGGTTGGCAAAAAATTAGGAATGTTACAATCTACCCCCCTTAAAACAAAATTTCGTCCCCGAAATTGCCTAAGGGTAATAAGGAAAGATTTCTATTATTTCATTTGCCTAAGAGTTATTGATTTTAAGCTTCTATGCGTGGTAGGGTATATACTTGCCTTGTTCATTTTAGTCTACCCCCCTTAAAACTTATTTCTTTATCTATTTCTTATATCCTGATGGTTTGCTATAATTTATTTTTTTACCTATTTGGAGTCTTGATGACAATCCCCAGTTATTTAGAGTAAGATAACTGTTTTCATTGTTTGACCAACACGGAGAGACGTTTATGGTGGGCTTAATCCCGATACATCGATCATCTACCGGGCTAGGGTAGAAAGCTCATCGTATCCCTTCTTAGTCCTGGTAGATCCTGGTCTTTTGCTCGGCCAAGCAGTGAGTCCATTGGTAGTCGCCTAGGATTAAGAATTGGGTTAAGCCGCGAAGGTTTCGCAGTTGTATATTTCGGTAACTCCGTAGTCTGATCACTCTAAAAACGTAGGGAATGTCCATCATTGAAAGGCTCAACTTGTCTTATTACTAAGGTTGCCCATTGGTCTAAGAGAGTCCTTGTTATTATCTATGTCCAAGGAAATGGTGAATCAAATCTTACTAGATCATCCTAAAATGGTTTCTCATAGTAGAGCAGGCTTCTATAATTTTCGTATTCAACGAGCATAGTTTCAATCCTGGGACAGTGGGGTAGGGTCCACCACGCTTTCGCTGCGCCACCCAGATCAAAGAGGTGTATTAATTTGACCTAGCTACGTCTATCGGTCTCTGACATTTTCTAATGTAACCGGTGATCTAGTCTTAATTTAGGAGTAGTGGAAATCCATAGGTGTAGTCTAAAGTCTATGCTCATACGCTAGATGATTTTATACAATTTCTATTATAAGAAATTATTTTATCGCTTAGGATCAAGCGTTGTCTAATTAGAATTGAGTTGTACGGACTTAAATTTAATTACTCTCGAGCACTTCACACATGCTCATACCAGCTAAGAGGGTCCTAAGGTTCACATTATTAATTTGTTGGATTTCCTATATAGTCAGGTCTGTCGAAATCTAGGAGCACCGTTCTAAGTCCAAAACTCCAAGGGCCTATTTGTCGAACAACCATTTACTCTAAAAGCTTAAACTGTCAGAGTATGGTGGGTTAATGTATATCAAGGGACTTTATCACTTCAACACTATTTGGCTAGTGGTCTTAAGTTGTATTAAATGGGACTGTATTACTAATCACTCCTCGGGATTGAGAGTGACATGTATGGTAGGAGGGTGGGAGGGGATTAAAATTAATGGTATAGGCTTTGGAAAATGAGCCTGGTGTTGGAAAAGTGTGAGATGGGATTTCCAAATCCCAAGATGAGGAATTTCTAAGTGTAATTTGAAAGGAAAATACGGGATTTACGTTTAACTGCCTACATTCCAAACATAGTATGGATGATTGAGCCTCCAAGAAAATGGTCGTACAAGATCGGATAGAGCCATGGAAAATGAGGATAAGGGGAAACGGGGAGCTGGAGTTTTTGGTTCTCCACGAGTTTGAACCTCAATAGGGATTGTGAAGGCCCAAAAGATAGTGATTGAAGATGGAAAATGGAGAGGTAGGATGGCTTAGGGAGCTCACACGATTTTGAGCTTCAAATGGGGGTGTGAGAGCTCAAACACGAGAAACGGAGAGGGTAGGGAGGAAGGGACTGCTGTGAATGATGGATATGGGTGGGTTGTGCCCAAAATGAGGGATTGGGAGATTGGGAGAGAGGTTTGAGAGAGTAAACAGCAACCGTAAAGAGAAAAGGGGGCTTGGAGGGGCATTTGAGAGAGAGGGGGGCAAAACGACGTGAAATAGGGGTCCCCTTGCAATTTCGTACGCACCACATGAGCCCAGGGGTCGGGTCGACCTTGACCAGCACTGGCCTAACCCGACCGGATCAACCTGAACGCGGACGACTGCGGTGACCGCGGTTCCGCCGCGGTTCACCGGACCAGCTGTGGTCCCTCTTCATTAGGGCGGTGTTCACCACCCTCCCAAGGTGCCAAATGCACCCTGCGTCCACTTGGTTCCCCCCTGGATTGACGCGTGTGGCCCCCGACTCCGTTTCGAGTCGTTTCGGGTCAAATCGGACATATCTTACAATCTGGAATGAGTTATCTGATGTAAAATATATGATTTTGGGGTAGAACGAGCTGACGAAGTCAACCAACCCTGTTATGCCGAGTTAAGCAGCATGAAATTGTGAAAAAACCCTGGATCGATGGTCGTTTCCCTGTTTCAATTTCGTTTTTACTATAAATAATAATTTTAGTTTGATTACTCTTCATCCGTTGGGCTTTAGGAGTTGTGCCCAACGCAATAAGAGCTTAGAATAAATAGGAGAACGGTTTGGTGAAGCCAGATAGGGCACTTACTATTTTTGGCCATAAACCTTGCGCACTAGTGACATCACGACCTTATAGTAAGTCGCAAATTATAGGAGTTTTAGTTGTAGTTTGTTTCGGATTTCTTTCCCATTACTTAGTATCCTTGTTTTAGACAGCCTAGGAATGATTTAAGGTCGACCCGTGTGACCATGGTTGAATACAGACTCGATTTCGGTGTTCGTTTTCAGTGAACTAGCCGTTGGACGGAACAGGGATGCCTAAGACTGTTTCTACAGCCCGTCGCACCCTCCTAAGTCAGAGTGCATCGTGTGACCATACCCAGGTCTGGTTTAATCCAAATCATGCTTTGATACCATCTTGTAAAGCCCTGAAAATCGGGGGTCGAGCATAAACTCAACTCCCGAGTTCCAATGCATCACTTATGCAACAAAATGAATGATGATTGAATGTTGTCTGTATTAGTGCATTGAACATGAGTGAGATTAAGCCAAAACAATATATCATACTCCAGAGACAGTTAAATTACAAGAGGGAGACTGTGATAGATAAATAACCTATATAAACTATGGTGAGTCTCCAGAGTATGATGATGTTACTAGGTTAATTAATTACAAGTACAATTCTAAAATATACCTAATGTGAGGAAGTGTAATGTCTTCTATCCCAAGTACCATAGCCCCGTCAATACAATACCAGGTCTTCCTAGACCTGCCAGAGAGAAACAGATAGGAGAACTCCTCATCATCATAGAAGTAGTCCGGGTTTACTTCATAAGCATCGCCATCACCTGAAACTCAACAAATCTGGATGGTGTGTACAACACCGTCCCGTAACATGGGAGTGAGTGATCAACTCAGTGGAACAGTAAAGCATAGGTTAACATGTTATCAACTCAGTCTGGCAGTAATGATAAAGCACCAAAATCAAACACTCCTAACTACTCTTATTAATGCAAGTATGAATGCAGTCATGATGTATGCCCTCACCGACATACTCCCTCATGCGACACCATCTCACGTTCGTGGCATGCTTACTTTCCTCAGTGCTCCACATCTTCCAGGCACATGCAATACATGATGAGCATGATTACCGAGTTGTTATTAGTCCATTTCAAATAGTAGGATTAGAAAACTAAGGTACCTCCCTTGTATGATTCCCAAACATGATCCATTATAGGGTCGTCAGTCCTAGACAATCTTATATGATGGTGTGTTTCTAGGTCACTGCAAGGGCTGCTGGGGCTATTACACGGAATCGTTGCACCACTCCCCCATCACCTTATCAATACAGGCCTAGTTTATACTCTGTTACTACGGGAAGGCTCATCGCCTCACCGCAGCTTTAGAGTATGCTCGAGGTCACTCCACTAATGTCCTACCAACTGGCAGTCTATTTTCGAAGCCCAACCAGTTCACTCATTAAGAATGAGACCCAAATGCAACCTGACTGGGGACCACAGCCAGGCTATGCAAGTGTAGGCTGACAGCTCGAATATAGTGTCCCATATCACCATAATCGGCTCACGAGTCTGGTTGCTCAATGGTCACTACGGGGAGGCACGTGGCCCCAGCGTAAGCCGACATCTCGACTACGGTGTCCCATACCACCATGCCTGGCTCATGAGTCTTAGCGGATCGAGGTACCATGGTTAACAGGATTCCACTGGTAACTTTGGTACACTAGGTTCAAGCAGTAGTGACCAAACATGGTGAACATACATTAGACAAATCGGGTTACTTGACGAGCTCGACTAGCACGAGCGCCTGTTGAGTTTTATGACATGAAGTGCATAAGCACTTCGTGTGGCCTAATCACTGCCGACAAGCAACGCACGACTCGGGTTCGTCAAACACGTCCTACGTGGCGAAATGAATCTCAACCACGATCTCAAGTTTGGTACCGATTGTCTGGACTATAATCATAGTCCCAATCGCAATTAATCCATATTCAAAGCATGTGAAGTAAATCATAATAAATAAAGTAATTCAAGCATGCTAATAAACATGTCATAAGCATGTATAAAGCATGTTATAAAGCATGTCATAAAGCACCATATAAACAAGAATACAAACACATATATTTCACAAGTAAGCTGTTTAAGTAAACTACCTCATGGAGGAAATCATACATGTCTCTAAGGTAGTTGAGAATCCCATCTCAACACCTACCTAAGGCATCATCATCCAAACACTTACTCTCACAAGCATTTTTCACAAACACTTAGCATACATTATTTCAACATACATAGTGTATGTTAGCAAAACATGTATTAGGGCGAGTCCTTTTGCCAAGTAAGTATTTTACGCATATATAATATATTTATACAGCAACTAATCATGGCAAACACATTTCCAAAATATATACGTAAACAGTACTTTCTACAATACACTATTTCTACATGCATAGTGTATATTGGCAAAACATGTATTAGGGCGAATCCTTTCACCAAATAAGTATTTTATCCATTTATCGTATATTCATACAACAAATAATCATGACAAACACATATCCAAAATTTATACATATACGGTATTTTCTACGAATACCTCGAATATGTAAAATTTCATATTCTACGTCTTTAATCGAAACAGAAAACAGAAAGCACTTTGTACATGTGCAATTGCATGCAGATCATGAATCTATCATTATCTGACATTGAATGCATTGTAAACCATAACCTATACACCTAAAGCCTATACCTTTTATCGTAGAATCGTAACGGAGTCGATAGGTTTACTAAGCTTCCATATTCTGCAGTTTGGCAACCCATAAAATGAAATAGGTTAGCTATTTCATAACCTATAACTATCAACACCCCAAATCAGATTAGGGTTAGGGTTTCTTACCTAGAAATGACACCAGAATCACCGGGAAAGTGATTAAAGCAGAGCAGTTAGGCATGGATAACAGCAGGGAAGCACGGCAGGAAGACTCTCCCACATCTCCCATACTTTCTCTCTCTTTTCTCTCTTCTCAATCTCAAATTCGTATGGCTATGAGAGAGAGGGTTCTAAGGTCCTTATATAGACTAAAAAGTCACCGAAATAGACTTCAGGTCAGGGCGTACTTGGGTTATATCCAAAGTGGCCCAGTTTCAGCTCAACGGAGGACTTCTGGCAGCCCCTTTTTTGTGTGCAGTCGGACTTAAGCTCACAGACATTGGATCTACATGGAGTTAAGTTTTCGATTCAGTCGAATTCTCAGATCACGCGTGGCGGACCAGTTTCAGTTCAACGGTCAGTGGATCTCGATCGGAGATTCCGAGTACATGGATATGTTTATGAAAATTTTCCTGATCCGAGGGTATAATTTAGCCTAATTTTGATGGTTAGGTTGCTTAATACTGACCCACAAGCGACAAGTCTCAGATTACTATTCAAGATATTTATTTTGGAAAGAAAACAAGCGTTCTCACACTCTCTCGCTCCGGACTCAAGCGAACAGCCGTGGGACACTATCTAGATTTGATTTCTGAGATGGTTGTCAAGCTCAGCGAGGCAGTCCTAAGTCCTTAACCTCGTATTATTTGGACTCCCGATTTGCGGTCTAGAACTGATACGGAGTTTTAACGTGCTCCCGAGAGCAGTCGGGTAATGAGTTTGATCCGAGATTTTAGGGTAACCTAGTGTCAATGATTCTACAAGTTTTGGGTCTTGTAGATCATATTTAAAGCGATTCTAGCAGATTTCGTAGCTAATTTAGTTTTACACTTAGTTGCTTTGTCTCATTTCTAAAGGATTTAGTCCTATAAGATTTTTGTCTGAGGTGGTACTTAGTCCTTTATAGTTTGTATATAAGGTGATCCAAGTTATACTACTTAGCTAGTTTAAGATAGTGTCTAGGGTGAAAGTACTTAGAACAATTGGAAGAATAAGGTGGTGAAGGGTGGGATTTGTAAGGGAAATGGGTTCAAATGCGATTGTAGACTTTGGGATTGAGTTCTGGCAGGTTCATAAGGTGTTAGGATCGACCCATTGCCTAAGGACGTCTAATCTCAGGTTGGCAAAAAATCCGGGATGTTACAATAAATTTCTAAAAATTTACAGGATGATCACATCATTGCCCATAAGCAACAGTTCCAGCTCTAGAAACCAAAATAAGAAGCAAACAGAAAATTTTAAGGAGGAGAATGAAACCACCAGCAATGCTACTCAAGATGTTAAGATTTTGGATCCTGCTATTCTTTTTTATGATTATTTTGGATCCTACTCTTTCATATGAAACATGGAAGATACTCAGATGGGCTCATCTTGGACATGCGCCTGAAAGTCAGGCCATTGCATTCATCAAAATGTGGAGTGTTGGTCTTTTTGTAACCATCGATTATTTGCATAAATGTGTGGCCCACCAATGACTGCAGATCTGATACTCAGGCCTTGAAACATGCAGACCTGATCAATGGCCATGCACATGCTGTAGGCACGTGTGATGAGAATCCCAAGTAGCATTCTTATTTCTCATCCAAATTTCTGTGGTTTACTCTGGATAAAGGTGAAGAATGCTAATGGATGCCATGATCCATATTTGTATGTTTGAGTCCACTTTTGGACTTCACAAACTTAAAAATAGTGAAAAACAGGGTAGTTGTCTCAATAGATGTGACAACCCAGGTCAAATTCTCCATCACCTGCCATCTTAGGTTCCCCTTCTTAATTGTTTATGCCACCAATTTAAAATTGAAACTGCAAGAGCAAATTGAACACGTACCAAGTGTCCTTTAGCTCATCCCATCAAGGAATTTGTATGCATGTGCCTATTTTATGGGGAAAAAAAAAAAAGGAGGCAGTAAGAAAGCTGCCAACTATGCTTCGTAAAAACTACCCACCACAAAATTGAGGCTCAAGTGAACACCCTCAACAACCACTGATTCGTTTCGCTCTTCCCATGCAGTGATCAGGCGATCAAGACTGTCAATAACCATCTCACTTTGTGTTTTAAATCCTTCAATCGCCATCTGCTTCACACCAATCGGTCCCAAGAGTAGAGTAGTAGAACCGACATCTGCGCAGTGCTCGTTGTCGGGTTTCTCACTAGAAGCTCCATCGATAATTCATCCTTGATGAGTAAGTGCAAGATTCCTGCTAATTACATAGAGGTATAGTCTGGAATGTCCTCGTTGGATGATCATAGACCAATTAAGAGACTGTAAAAAGGAAGGTTGTCAATTGTCTTCCCATCAATTTTACAGATTCTTAATTATAGTTACACGAAGCGCCAAGCAAAGGGCCAACAAATTCAGGTGTAGGAGCCAGGAAGTGTCTATTTCATAATGTTTTCAAGTATAACAGGTAGGATTTCAACACTTGAGGTCTCGGTATCGATCCCTAGTGGGGGTGGCTAACATGGAGTGTGTGTACTGACATGGGTGTGTACTAACAAGCTAACTAAAAAAAAAAGAGTATAACAGGTAGGAAGCATAAGCAAAAGCATTAGCCTGAAATGCAATTTGAAGTAAGAGCATGAGCCTAAAGTGTGATTCAAAGCAAGAGCAGCACCTAGTTAGAACTTAGAAGAATTGTGCAACTAAGTTCCCGATGTCCACAATCATACCGCAAGGATGAATTTTGGTCCTAGAGCAATCCATTGTTGTCTGCCTATCTAATCCACACAATTCAATGGTGCAGCCCATCGTCCAAGGGAAAGGACTTCAAACTACAATATAGTGCAAACAATTACAATAAGCTTAGGTTCTTCCAACTATGCTAAATTAAACAACCAGAGAAAATAAAATAAAATAAAAAAGTTTGTATGTAAATCAAATTGATGCTACTGAACAAAATACATGTGAAGAACAGAAGTACCAGCAATGCAGACAAAGTAAATTTGCCACACCCACTTGTGCCACACAACAGAATAGTGACAGATTCCTTCCTCTCTCAAATTCTATGACAAAAGAAGAAATTCAAAGTAAAAAAAAAAAAAAAAAAAAAAAAACCGGCAACTCAACTCAGCCATAAATCAAGCCAAGTCACTATGAAACTCGCTGGCAAGCTCGACTCGGTTCAAACTCGGCATGACTCATTGAGTTGTCTTGCCTACTCGGGCAACTTAACACGACTAGGCATAATTCAAACTGTGTACTCCCCAAGTTGATACAGTTTTAAATAATAATATATTAGGTAGTTGGTGGGAATCAAACTGACAAACCAAGCAATATAGTTAACAATATCTTCCAGTAAACTAAGCAATATTTTATTGATATTGCTTGCCTATTTTTATACTCATACTTGCAAGTACCTATTCTTAGTAAAATATTACTTGTAATTTGGTTATTAAATATGGAGTCCAGTCAAACCAAGTCTTTTGGAGTTGACCTGACCTGACCATATTGAGTCAAGTCAATATCCCGATTGCAAGCCCCAGCATGCATAGGGCTTGAACTTTAGGGGCTGTCTGGATTTGTCAAAAGCATGAGAAAGGAAATACCATTTCAAAAGAAACTTTGTTTCCAGGAAAGCACGAGAAACTAAATACTGTTTCTCATGTTTGTTTATCACCAACATTTTCTCAAAAAATTTGGTCCTAATTTCAAATCAAATGTTTGGGAAAACAAACCTTTTCTAAGAAAATTTTCCTAGTGGGCAAAATGGATTTGGATTGAAAGCTATTTGCATGGCCCACGTGTGGAAGGGCCATATGCAAAATAGATCAATGGAATATTATTATACCCATATATGCTGATGAAAGGATTCTATAGTTTTTCTTCTTCTTTTCTCTTTTCATGGAAAGTTAACGAGGGTAGTTCCTCTACAAGGCATTGTAGAATAAGCCTATTGTACAAGTGTTGGGTATGGCCGCACACAAGCCTGCATATGCAGTAAGCCGTACATTACATGAGCTCCATCATATGGGCTACCATGTGAATTTGGAGGTGTTTGGATGGTTTTCTTGGGTGGGCCTCATCATGTGGGCCACCATTTGAATTTGGAGGTGTTTGGAAGGTTTTTGGGTTGGGCCCATCATGTGGGCCACCATGTGAATTTGAGGGCCTACAATACAACCACTCCATCCATAACATGTCGCCCTTCAAGTTCACCCACTATCCCAAAAAATCTGATTGCTCCAAAACATAGGTGGGCATACCACAACAAACGGTTGGGTTGGGGATGCCCGCCATTAAAATCTACCAAAATGTGTGTGGGGGCCATAACATTCTGTCCAAACCATTCATAAGATGATCCAACTAAGATGAGGGGGTTCACATGATGGACCGAGTAGATTTCATAAACAAGTGATAGTGGACCCCCCACGTAGTTGCAAAATATAAAGCTTACTTTATAAATGTTGTGTAGCAAGTGATGAGAAATAATGGGAAAGGATAGGAAAGGAAAAAAATGCTTTCTAATGGTGGAAGGTGACAATAAATTGGAGACTTTGGAGGAAAATTGTGTTGGAAACGCACTTTCCTATTGTTTCGACTATCACAAACATGGGAAACATGGGGATTGAATTTATAATAATTGGGTAACTTGGAAACTCCTCACAAAATAATGATTTGCCTATGATAACTTAACATGTGGAACTTTAAATTGCAAATCAGAGCGATTTAAAAGATCTTCCAAATCATGATCCATGTACTCAAGAACCAAGTAGATGTTACCATTGAACTGTTGTAAATCTGAGCCACATGGATCCACCTCAGCCCACATGGAAATCGTAATAGCATTAGTAACTTCCTTCAAATTAATAGTGAGCATCAAAAAGGAATGTTATGACACTACATTTAACCTATCATCATTCGACCCTTAAACAGACACTAAGATTAAAAAATTAAGACATAAAAAAGGAGAAGTAACAATACATAATCAAAGGGTTTAAGAAATCCTAAAAAATGGAGGGTTAGGCCATCCTTTTTTTAGAAATCCTAAATCCCCAAATCCGCAAATCCCCAACTCCCTAAATCCCTAAATCCCCAAATCCCCAAATCCCTAAACCCCTAAATCCCCAAATTGTTTCAATCGGTATTGAGATTGAGAGAGAGAGAGAGAGATACTTGTTTGAGTTGGAGCCCCAATCACGGTCAACCGAGCTTTAGAGGATGCGTAAGAGAAAGAGAGGACCGAGAGAGACAGCGAGAGAGAGAGAGCACCGAGAGAGAGGGCATGGTAGGGTGTTCGACAACAGTAGTGGAGAGAGAAAGAGAGAGAGGAAGAAGAGAAAACATAGAGAGAAAGAGGAGGGAGAGGGTGCGAGAGAGATAGAGAGAGAGAGAAGAGAGGGTACGAGAGAGACAGTCGGATTAGGGCGAGAGAGAGGATGCGAGAGAGGAGAGGGTGAGAGAGAGAGAGATGAGAGGGTGCGAGAGACGGCCTAGAACGTCTCTGGACGCGGATTAGATAATGACGCCACCAAGTTTCGTGGCCCCATGATGTATGTGTTATATCTACACCATCCATCCCCTTTTAGATATCATTTTAGTATATGAACCAAAAAATGAGGTAAAATAAAAATATGTAGTGACCGCACCAAATAAAACAATGGGGAGAGTGATTCCCACCATTGAAACTATCCAAAGGCCCCTCATAATGTTTATTTGAAATCCAACCTGCCCAAAAGTTAAAAAAGACATGAAATAAGGGAATACACAAATATCAACTTGATCTAAAACTTTTGTGGCGTTTAGATTGGGGTCCACTTGAGCTTTAGATTTAACTCGCTCTTTGGATATTGCCCTAAAATGATCTCTTCAAACGGAAGGAAGGTGTGGATACAAAACATACATCATGGTGAGGCCCATGGAACTTGCTGACGTCACTTCAGTAGCCAGTCTCGCTACTCCCCCTGACACTAGCCCCGTAGCTGATGGTTGGTGCTCTGTGCGCCCCACCATGATGTATATATTTCATCCATTATGTTCATCTATTTTTAAATATATCATTGTGGGCCACCATGAGGTATATATTTATTCAACTCCATTAATCAGGTTTACATTTCAAGGAAGCTCTTTCGCAAATTGTGTTCAATCCAATCTCCTATCTCATATCTTAAAAAAAAACATCTTGGAAAGTTTTAAGTCTTTTTTTATAATCCTTATGCGGAAGTTCCTGTGGAAGTTAAGTGGGGTCCACGTCCACCTTGATATGTATAAGAAATCCACTTGGCTACATGGTGTGGCCACTTAGTTTTGGACTTGAGCTGGCAAAATAGATAAATTCACACAAACATGGTGGTGGTGGCAAGCAATTTGTGACCACTTCGCTGAATATTGGAAAGTTTTAACGGACGTGGATTGCCTGCAAACTAGGAACTTCTTAGGGAAGCCAGGTGGGGCCACCGTGAAAAATCTACTCCATCCATGCAAATTTTTTTTCTAAACTGTGCTAGGACAAGGATAAAAAATGACGGATTCAAAAATTAAGTGGGCTGCACAATAGAGGATTGAACGTACACCGTTGAAAACTTTATAAGGCTACGGAATTTTGGATCAGGCTAATTTTGTGTGTTTTCTATTCATCCCAGTAGGAATGACCTTATGAAGGGTATGGATGGAATATAAACATCACAGTGGGCCCCAGAGATTTCAACGGCAGGCATTTACCTACCTATGTTTTCCTGTCGTATGGCCCACTTGAGTTTTGGATTTGCATAAATTTTAAGACCCATGTTCTAACATGATCTGAAAAAATGGATGGACAGGGTGGATTTCTCACAAACATTACAGTGGGCCACCTAGCTTACCGTCGAAAAAAAAAATCCCAAGAAAGGTTCTGGAATTTAAAAATAGTGATACAGACAACTACCAATTTGTAGGGCCCACTAAAGTTGGGAAATGATAATATCTTGCTAGTTGCTATCTCCTGAAATTTCCAATATCTCGTGATGAGATGACTACGTACATTTTTGCCAATTGGCATGGCCCACTAGATGGACAAACTAGATCACCACATGCACATTTAGCACTAGAACAAGGACCTTGCAAGTTACAACATTTTTTTATATTTGCCACTACCTTAACCATTCACTCATTCATACAATTAGGAATAGGCCATGGTGTAATAATCACACCGGTCCGATGATCATAACCCTTTGAATGGACCCAATTTGATAACAACCATCCATTGTTTGTGACCCATAATTCACATGGTGCCCCTATCCATAATTGGCAATGGACCTGGATGGCTTCAAGCATAACTATTAATTAGGGTTGTCCAAGGGCCCTGGCTTGGTCAGTCTATTCTCAGGTTTTGAACTACAGGTGACAATGTATTGGGTCAGTTAGTAGGTTAACAGACCCGAACAGTTCCTAATGAAAGTTGGAGTAAGCTAAATGGGTATGGATCTGATTAGGGTTGAACCATATCCAACCTAACCCAACCCTGCCATATAAATAACCAATGGGATGGGCTCGATGAACCAATCCAGCCCGGACCATATAGCCCAATGTTCCATTCTTAAACTTAGGGCTACAACTTGTGTTCGGATCGAACCAAACCCAATTGACCCAAACATATGACCGGATCAGGTTGTCAAGGTCCTCGGTTGGGTTAGGATTGGAAAATACCAACCTAATCTGCATTTGGGTTGAGCATATTTGAGTCAGGTTAAGTCAGATCGGGAATAATGAAAACATTAACCTACCCAAGAGTCCTACTCGAATCTTTGTGTGGTTGTGCAGGTCAGTTTCGGTTGATCGAGCCCAACTGAACTACAATTAAACTACATGAAGCTGCCCACTGCGACCTGCAGTCTTAGCTGCTCCAGTCCATTCGGGTTCAAGCTCGGGTCTCACTGCTTCCCCATAGTATGACCCACTTCGACAATGGATCTATCTCATTTTTTTAGATCTCATTCGATCATGGTTTGGAGAAAATGATGGACGGAGTATATTTTACACTGTCATCGTAGTTGGCCCACATTAATTCATATCTTCTCATGTTTTCTCTTCATTTATATTTCTTTTGATATTATGAACATGTTGGATGTCAAATAAACATTACTATGCGCCCAAGGAAGGTATCAATGGTGGAAATCATTATTCCACACTGTTTTGTGTGGCGTGGTCCACTTGAGTTTTGAATTTACCGAAAATTCGGGATCACTGGCTTGTTCATCCATTTTTTGAGATCATTTTAGAGAACTATCCAAAAAATTATTCATATCCAAAGATTAATTAAATGAACCACACCACAAATAAGGGGAACAAATTGGTTGCTTCCCCTGATGCCATCCAATAGCTTGTGGTTGGTGCTCTATGGGACTTACCATGACATATGTGTTTAATCCACGCCGTCCATTTATTTTTAAAAATCATCTTATGGCATGAGATAAAAAATAAGGCATATCCCAATAAGAAATGGACCACATTAACAAGAAACAGTGTTAAATGAGCGTCAACCATTTAAAACATTTCGGGGGCCATAAAAGTCTCAGATCAAGATGATTTTTGTTTTTTCCCTTTATCTAGGCTTGTATGACCTAACCAACAAATTGGATGTCAAATAAAAAGTACACTGGGCCTTAAGAGGGTTTTAATGATGGATAACCAATTATTATTTTTTTTTATGTGGTGTGGTCCGCCTAATATTTATATACCAAGCAATGGCTGGTGGACAGTGCTATGGTCCCCACCATGATGTACGTATTTCATCCACGCTGTCCATCTATTTTTATAGATCATTTTATGATATGAGAGAAAAAATGAGGTATATCTAAATCTCAAGTGGACCACATTACAGGAAAATGTGTTGGATGACGTTGACCATTAAAAACGTTTTGGGGGCCATAAAAGCTTTGGATCAGGATGATATTTATTATTTCCCTTCATCTAGGTCTTTATGACCTAATCAACATATTAGATTTCAAATAAATAGTACGGTGGGCCTTAGGAGGATTTTAATAGTGGATATCCAACCATTATTGATTTCCTATGGTGTGGTCCACCTGAGATTTATATTCCTATCAGTTTTTGCATAAATCCTAAAATGATCTCTAAAAATAGATGAATGGAATGGATGAAACACATACATCATGGTGGGGCCCACAAAGTACCCACCACCAGTAGCCAATCTGACTCCCAAATTTGGGCGCGGCTCTGTTTAGAGATTTCATACTCTCTCTCTCTCTCTCTCTCTCTCTCTCTCTCTCTCTCTCTCTCTTCTCTATCTCTCTCCATTCCCTAATCAGAGCACCACCTAAACCCTTCTTTCCTTAATCCTCTCTCTCCCTCCATTTCCTCTCCATTTCCCTCCACAACCATCTTTTATCCTGCACACCCCCGTAGCTATCTTTCGTTCTTAGATTTTCTTCTTCATCTGCATCTGCAATATCAGACAGATGGAAGCAGCGCTGGATCTGATGCGGAGAATCTCACCGAACCATGCGGAAACGACTCTCTCAACTCTCCTAACTCTTCTCCCTCACCACTCCTCCAGTCTCCTCTCTCAAGTCGATCAGCCGCTCCAGGTGTGCCTTCCCCCCTCTCTCGATCTGTATCTTTCGTACCTCTGGAATGAGATTTTCTCTTATTGCATCTCTTTTTCCCGCTAGTTTTTTTCATTGTTAGGGTTTCAATTTGTCTGATTTGAATTCAAGCTTCGGCGGTTGGTTTCCGTAGCTTGATTTTATTATTCCTGTATCTTTTAGCTTCGACTAGCGTGAATAGGGATTTCGTTAGTTGTTCTCTATCTATGGCCGAGTCAATTGTTTAGAGCTTTCGGCCATTTCAGGAGCAGAGAAAAGTAATTTGTGATTTTGGTATTTGTACTTGTACTAGAATTTCTGAAAATATGCAAACCCGGTCTCTCTTGTGTTGTATTGGAAGAAAGAAAAAATATGGAGTTAGATTATTGCAAAATTGCACTGTCTATTAACTATCGGTTTAACTCTTGAACAATTTTTTGGCACGCTCGGTGGGACCCTGTCTATTAACTATCGGTTTAACTTGATAGTCTAATTTGTATTCCTTTCTTTCCTTGTTTTAGGTGATCAAAGTGATCTGCATGTTACCATTTTTTATGAAATTGATGCTATTTGCAAGGTACGTACCTTATTAAACTTCCACTTCAATGTACCTCAATTTATCCTTACTGTAAATGGAGAAAGTGTAAATTACACTGGATATGGATGAATTTCAACAGTGATAGCATTTGAAAATTGTACTTATATATATATATGTTGTCAACATGGTATTTGATAAAATTCAAATTAAACAGATGAAATTGTTGGTCCTGGTTCGAATGTATCAAAAAATAAACATTACACTTATTTGATTATATTACCATGCTCGACGAGATTGGTTCACATTTATTGGACAACTGAAATGAAAAATATACAAGGGTCCTGATTCAGCAAATAAGTGTATATGGATCAGATGTTAGAATCTTTGAACTAGTCTAATTTTGGAGCTATGACTTAATTACAATGCTGATTTCCAAATTTTAGGTGGTTTAAATCTAAGTTGGTGCATGCCTCATGTATAATTTATGTCGGCATGCATATCAAGCTCAAAAGCTGCCAGAGTATCAAATAACTCTCCTTTTCATTTTAAATGACCATGCTTATGGTTCAAATCTATATAGTCTAGATCATGGTCAAAGTAGTTCATACTTATATAAGAAAATTGGGTTGTCTTTTGTGCTGGTGGATCCACTGGAGCTTTGGATTTAACTCATTCTTTGGATATTGACCTAAAATGATCTCTCCAAATGGATGGAAGGTGTGGATACAAAACATACAGCATGGTGGGGCCCACAGAACTTGGTGACTTCACTTCAAGAGCTGCTCGCTACTCAATCATAGCGCCTAATCCGGCCCCAAATATCAGCTTGATCCAAAACTTCTACAGCCTCCAAGAAGTTTTCAACGGTAAGCATTCAATCCCCACTGTCTACTCGAGCATTCGATTTTCCTCATTTTGTTTCGGCTCACACTTAAAATGATCTAAAAAAAATAGTGATATGAAAAAAATGTATGAACAGTTTGTATATGATATCATCGTGGGGCTTATAAAATTTTTGCGAATTTCCTTTTCTTTCTGGAAATTCCAAAACGCATTTTGAGAATTTCCAATCACAAATACAACCATTTGAGATTGTTTTAAAGAAAGAATGATAAGGATTGCAACCTTGTTAGGTGAATTTTTACGTGTGGATGGTTGTTTTCCAATCCAAAGATGGTGTTTTCATGTATGACGAGGATTATTAATGTTTTTTTTTTGGTCTATGAGTTTTTCTTTTGTGCATTTTGGTTATGGTTTATGTTTTGGTGCAAATGCGCATCGAGTGCATATGGGAATTGCTATAATTTTTTGTTGATTGGGGTGATTTGAATCTTGGGCTGCGTTTGGATGTTCGAAAAATTCCATTTGCTTGGAATATAGAAGTTGCTAAGGGATTTATTTCTAGAAGTAGCAAATTACCTGAGAAACTAATTTTGTACATGGAAACAAATTCTGTTAATCATGTTTGCCAACTTGGAATTTCATTATGCAGAATACAGAAATTGAATTTGGGTGTTGAGAAAGGGAAGGTTTATGCAGTTGTTTTTGTAAATGGAATTCGAAAGTATGACTATTGGGAGGGAATTCATTCCCTTGGAATTTGCAATGCACCCTCTGGGCAGGAATCGAAAACAGGGTCCAAGTTGGAATTTGATTCCAACTGGAATCGATTTCAACCTTTTTTTCAACCATCCAAACACATGAATTAAGCCTTGGAAATGGATTCAATTTCCAGATATGTACTTTTCCAGGGGTGCCAAACAATCCCTCAGGTTGGACTTGAAAGGTTATGGATAATCACTTGGAATGGAAAATGAAAAATTGTGATTATGTGTAATGCAGTTGTCAAAATCCCTTCTGCCCCAAATGTCCGTCTATCCTACCAAAATATCTACATTTTTGAGAATTTTTAGCCTGTTTGGCATTTTCTAGACCACATTAATTTAGGAATGTTCACCAACAATGCATTGGATGGGAACTTCGTGTGCGATGGGCGCACATTTTCCCATGTCATATAGGATGCCTGGAAGATTTCCTAGTGTAACAATCAGGCCAGTCCACTCATCAGACGGGCCACCTGCATATGTTGAATCAGATCATTAGCCTGCTGCATGAATGGACCAAACTCACTTTTACACCAGGTGACATTTTGGTCGGGCTCACCTTTCTCAACACTTGGATGATGTACCCGGTCACGTGTTAACACGTGAAGTTTGCATGCAATGCATTGTCCATAAACCTATCAACAGAAATGCGAATTGAATAAAATATTAGCTTGGTGTAGAAAACAATGGAAATTGAATTTTCTTTTTATTATAGTTTTCATGATATTGCAATCTCAAGATGTAATAGTCCTTGAAACTATGCAGCATGTTGTAGAACTAGAAAAATGGAATTTACTGTCTACATTCAATTGCAAAGTTGTCCAAACACTACCCTGTTATCTATTCCTACATACTTGTGGCTAGACTTGCTGCCTTGTCCTCTCTTTTCTGTAACCCCACTGAAAATAAAGAGTTTTATGTGGAGATGGCTGATATGTATACAATAAACATGAGCTAATAAGCATTTAAGTATTACAAAAAAAACACTAATCTCTAAATGTACTCCTGAATCATGGCACACTCCACACAACTATTTAAATCAAACAACAAATGTCGGATGCAATGTTCTCACTAAGAAAGTTGTCAACAATTCTGATTTTATCCACCATCCATGAGAAGTATGATAGATTGAAATACTTAACCTATAAACCTCTGCTTCGGCACGAATCTTTCTTCCCCGATGATTTATCTTCTGTTAAGCATCAAGTCGGATTTATTTTGTGCATGTTGTTTTCACAAATCACCATCCATTTTAAGTGTCTTTGAGAGCAGATTAAGTGTCTTTAAGACCTCACCCAACATGACGAGTCCTTGACAGTGGGGACCACCTAGATGCATGTATTGTATATCCATGTCGTCCATCCATTTTAACAGATACTTTGGTGCATGAATCCAAAAATCATGCCAACCTCATAGAAAAAATTGATGTTAATGGAGTGGAAATATATTCTAATTTTGGATTAAAATGCCAGCCTCATAGAAAAAATGCATGCTCAAGGTTTTTATTCAAGCCAACATTTGTATAGGTATGGTCTTCATAGATCTAGTTGATTCATCGTGCAGGCCACAATATGGATTAGGAATGAACTGAAGGGCTACTCCATTGAACTGAAGGCCATAAGGTTTTTATTCAACCTCCTATTGCATATTACGTGTTGAGCCTGTTGGTCATATTTCCAATTAAATTGTACATTTACAGGAAAGTCGTTGGCTGGCTAGGATTAAATTGCATATTACGTGTTTTTATTTCTCTACCATTAAAAACTTCATAAGGCTTATCATAATGTTTAAATAAAATGAGCGAAAAAATGAGGCAAATACAAATCGAAAGTGAACCATACATCATGAAACGGTGGTTATTGAATGCTTGTAGGATGTAAACGTTTTGAATTTTAAATCTTGGTAGAATTTTAAATTATAAAGACCTTGTTGGTGACAACAGGTAAAGAAAGATTCATATTAATTTGTTACATTTGCTTTCTTTACCCTTCTTAAGAATTACTGTGATACCTTTTTTTTTTTTTTCCTTTTCTTCTAGAACTGCCTAATCCACAAAACAACTAGTTGTTTTCCAAGTCCAACATCCATATGAATTTTCTTTAGCATTTCCTTGACTAATTGGTTGTATGTTACTAGTATGTAGTAGATAATACTAGGTTCAATAGTAGAAAATAGTATTCAAAACATCATTTTCTGAGTGCCCCTTTCAATGCCTTACGGTGTGTTTGGTTGCACTAGATTTTATTAAATATCATAAAATTCTAAAACTCATCAAAACTCCAAATGAAATTGAAAACAGATATCTATAAACGTACATGACTTTTCCATTAAAACCCATCAATGCCTCATGGTGTGTGTGTTTTTTTTTTTAGTTGTCTTTTCTGCCAATAATACATACTTGTCTGGGTGCCAGGTTCAAATATGCCCTGTACGCCGCAAGCAATTGATGTTCTGAGGAAGGCTAAAGTTCTGATTGTTCCGAAAAAGTCGCAACGCCGAGGGGTATGAATATTTTTGGACAGTTAAAAATGAAAAATATCCTATGGGCCTTTTTCAACAAACCATTAGCCTTTTGTTTAATGGGCCTTAAGTCCTAAGTAAATATGTTGGAGAGACTGAAAAGAATGTAAGGGACCTGTTTGCTGATGCTGAGAATGACCAACGAACTTCGGGTGAGCAGCTTTGCTTAGAGAAATGTCATGTTTTATAGTGATGGCTATGCCATACATGCTTGTTTTGATAGTCTAATTTGTATTCCTTTCTTTCCTTGTTTTAGGTGATCAAAGTGATCAGGTGGGTCCCACGTACGTGGCCCACTTGCTATATGTACGCCATCCAATCCACTCATTAAGTGGGTCCCACGTACGTGGTCCACTTGCTGTGTGTACGCCATCCAATCCTCTCATTAGGTGGGTCCCACGTACGTGGCCCACTTGTTGTGTGTACGCCATCCAATCTGCTCATCAGGTGGGTCTCATGTACATGGCCCACCAGATGTCTATATATATATATATACATATATATAATATAATCTATCTTATTATTTTAATTTATGTATTATTATTTTTTTTTACTAACCATCAACAATACAGTAGCCAACCACCAACAATACAGCTGCCAGCGCTGCTGACTATCTAGTGATGGATGACCCACATCCAATGGATGCAAAGGTGGGTCCTCACGATCAGACAGTCAAGATCATCTTGCATCATGGTGGACCACAAGGCATCTCTAAAAAAGGAGAGAGAGAGAGAGAGAGAAACGTGAAGGAGAGGGACCCCGCCACTATTTGGCCCTCCCATATACAATGCATACATCAAGTGGGTCCCACAACAAGTGGGCCCTTAAAAAATCACCCACCTATTGGCCTCATCATATAGCTCCTTAGCCTCTTCTTAAGGGTGGATGATGAAGGTTGGATGGTGGAGATGAGAGATTGGGTGGTAGAGAAGTGGGTCACACTTGGGTTACTCTTAGAAGGCTTAGACGTTGGGTTTTTTTATTGCTTGGGAGATTGTTTGAGAAATGAGGGAGAGGGAGAAGTGATGGGATGATAAGGGATGGGTAGAATGGATGTTGTAAGGAAGGGAGGGTTAGGGTATGGGCTTGGTTGAAATTTGGGTGAAAGAGGGATGGGTGGAGGGAGAGAGAGAGAGAGAGAGAGAGAGAGAGAGAGAGAGAGAGAGAGAGTTGTAAGGAGTGAGGTGGCATGGGGTATGGGTGGTGTACTTGACTTGTGATTGATGTGACAGATTGTAGAGATTCTCTCAAAATTCTCACACGCGGTGTTTTCTTCGAAATGAACACGGGCCCACATCTTCTGGCCCGGGTATCGGATCGGTGCACGAGTCACATCTTCTGGCCCGGGTATCGGATCGGTGGTCGTAATGATACAAGTTTCGAGTTGAGTTGACTTAGATCTATTGGCTATAACTTAGGGTTACGCACAAATGCTAATTATAGGTTGAGGGTTGTCGAAATTCGACTGGGAGGACCGCGGAGCATACAGAACGGTACTGACTAGGATACGGGTCTTACAGAACTACAAGCTTCATCCCTTAAACTTAGTTACAAAATTAGCTTAACATGGCTAATAGCCTAGAAGAATAACAAAGAAAGACAAACTAGAATTGAGAAGTCGAAGAAGAAGAACAACTTCATAAAGACTCTTCCACCCCTTGGTCTCTCTCCTAAGCTCCAATTCATATCTAAAACAACTAAGAAAACTCGTTTAAATAGTAAAAGTTTACACTGACTTGAAACAGACTTCAAACTTTCATAATTCAGTACGTTTCGATCGCATTAAAGTTGCCTTTAATCGTACCAAATTTCATCTGAAAAATATCTGCGAAATCTAACTTAGGTCCCACCTAAGCTTTCCTAGGTAGGATTGAAGTGTCGAGCTGAATTAATTCTGAAAATCACAATTTCTTACAGGATTTTTTTTTTTACACTTTTAAGTGGACCAAACCGACCTTAGGTGGGACCGAATAGTCTATTATTTCTTTTACAAAACTTTATGATTTTACCAGTCTTATCTCTATCCTTTGTACTTAGTTTTCTTGGATCTTTTGCATGTGAATTCTTCATTAATGACCTCCAAAATTTCAATTCTTCATTATTTTCTTTTGAGCTCTAAATCTATTCTATTAAGTGTATATTCATCTTTAGGTCCAAAATCACCTCGCTTGATAAAAACGTACATAATTTTATCAGATTAACACTTAAATGGCAGGAAATCTAATGTAATTGAATGGATAAATATGTAATATTTTGGTCTTAACACTCACCAGCTCATGAATTTTACCCGATGTGTGAAATAGGTGTCATAAATGATTCGAGTCTACCCTTGTTGAGCATAAGCATCAATTCGAGGGGATGGAAAGATGAACTTAGATTGCATCCAATAGGGCAGTGGGCTTACCCAATCCACCACTAATCAGAAAGTACCATGCATGTATGTACAAGCACTACACCAAAATTACCTTTCAAGAACAGCTATAGTTTTGGTTCAGAAATGGTTTTAAGCCCTTTCTAATACAAAACGGTTTCGAATCGTATCTGAGTACAAAGATACAGTACATTTCTAAATACTTAATTAAGATCAGGCCCACCATGATGTTTATGTGAGATCGACACCGTGCATCTGTTTTAAGAGACATTAGGCTAAGATCGAGTTGGATCAAAAATTCAAGTGGGCCTCATGGAAGGAAATGTGGGGATTGAGTGACCACCATTTGAAATATTCGTACGGCCACCAAGTTTTTTAGGTTAGGAACAAAAGGGCAAATGAGCATAAGGTTCAGGTTCTTTTTCTTTTCATCTGCTAACAAAAAGCTCGTCTCCTTCTCTTCTGATAGAGAGACTGCTTTCCCATGGCGACGAGAGTAGAGCTCGGCGATTCTCGACGACATTTCTGTCCAAAGATTCTTGTTAACTGCTAACTCCTATGGTTCTGGAAGAATCCTTCTCGTCTTGTTGCTGTTTGCTGCTTGTGTCAGATTCTGATGGCATCCTCCAGTAGAAGGGAGCATGAAACAGATGGAAAATGTCGTGCATTTGATCTTCTTATCTAAGAGCTCTCTCATGGCGTCTCAGAGCAGAAGACCTTCGTTGTCTCTACCCGGGTCGAACAAAAGTAATAACAATTACGAAATACTAGCTAGGGTTTCAAACTCCATATCCCAATGTCCGATCGTCCATCAAGGCAAGAGGGTCACGTCCGACGCTACCTTCGCCACTAAGAAGCTCTTGAAGAGCATCGGAAATGCTGCTTGGATCGCTGGGACCACATTCCTCATCCTCATCGTCCCTCTGATCATTGAAATGGACCGAGAGCAGTAGATGAACGAGCTCGAGTTTCAGCAAGCCAGCTTACTTGACACTCCCCCCATTGTTACCCCCAAATTGTCATCATCACCCACCACAGGTTCCATTAATCCAATTAGGGTTTCAGCGGCAGCAGCGTTGGGCGTGGTTAGGTTAGGCTTTTTATTGCAACTGGTCTATGCTGGAATCTCATAGTTTATAAATATATTTTTTTCTTTCTTTTGTTGAGATTAGGGATTTTCCAATATATTTGTGATTGATGGCATTTTGAGTTAGATATGTGGTGTTTGTTGGGTTTTCATCTTTGTGATTGTGTGAATCTTGCAATAAATGCTTGTTCAGGGTTCGTTTGAAAAAAAGAAAAAAATATCTTCTTATCTGAGATGAGAAGTTTAGAAGCTTCTTACTGACTATTTTCTCAACGTTTTATGCTTTTTGGAACTTCAAATCTTGCGGTTTTTCTCATTTTTTTTTCTTTTTAGTAGAAAATCAGTAATAGTTTGTTGATGATAACATTTATAGGATAATGAGAAAGTGGATATGAGAAGGCTTGTTGATTGGAACCAATCAAAGGGTAGGTGTTTATGAAATACAATTGCTTTTATATCATGTTGGTAATGACCGTCATGATCATCCCTGATGTTATTTTTCAGAAAGACCTGGGAAGCTAAGTATCCTCCTAATTTAATAACAGAATGTTTTGGGAGCATTTTTTAGCTAGCTTATGTGAGGCTGAAAAGTTCAGGCAACTCCTGCGCAGGAACCATCCTGTCAGGATAAAAGCTTTGCACCAGCTCAATTTATAGTTTATTTTTTTCCTTTTCTTCTTTATTGTACTTCCTTTCAAGTTCTCATGCATATCTTCTTTCAAGTGCTTTACTAGGTTAATAGCAATTACACTTGCTGCATATCTACTGCTCTTTTCAATTTCATTTTTATGTAGGGAGTAATGGTAACTTGAATGAGTGTTATCCTGTGCTCTAGGTCTAGGTAGATGATGTAATGGAATGCATTTGCTGCAATTGAAGTTGATGTCCTTAACGAGCTGAAAGCTGAGGTCATAATACTATGATGTCAATAGTCCATGTTTTTCTTTGAAGTGTAACCCAGTACATGCAGACTGAAAGGTTTTTATGATTTCTAGTGGTATTGTGTTGTTCATTTGGTCTGATTGTCTTCACTTCACATTTTACAGATGTTGCAACTTTATGTTCAAATTTTAAATGGATATGTTGTTGGTGCTACTAAGTTAGATTGAATTATGGCAAGTTTGATGTAATGAGTTCTTGAGAGGTCCTATCACTCAAGGTTCAAACTTAGATGATGTCGTCATTTTAATATTTTACGGAAATAGGACTTATTATTCTCCATTTTGAAAAGGAGGCATATACCCACTATTTTCACTTATGCAGGAACTTGAGGTTGTTCTTCAAGATGCAGATAATTTCACTATTAACATTCTGGAATTGAAGCTTTTAAGGCAGTATCATTCTAATGCTCTCTCCTGGATTCATCGTTTTCATGAATTTCTTGTAAACATTCAGGATCGGGAGGATTACAACGTGATTGTTAAGGAACTAACGAGCATTTTGGAAGCTGGAGAATCGTTGAGAGTACATGGTTTGGTCTCTTTACAGATCCTGTTCAATCAATAGAAACTCTTAGCAAGGTTGTTTTTTCTTTATACCATGGCACTGAGATTTAGTTTCCTTTCTTAAACAGTTGATTAGTTGCCCCATGTCAACGTAGAATTAAGGAAGTCTCGCTGTAGAGAAAAAGCATTTAAGGTATTGATATTCATCTATTCTTTACGTGTTTTACCTGGTCCCTATTTTAATGATTGTTTTGTATTTAGTTTCCTGCTATGTGAATACATATCTTTAAATAGCTTGCACTTGTAAGCGTCTCTACTATTAAAAAAACTTTCAAGCTTCCAAGACAGCATTTGGTTGTAGGGCCAAATTGCACTTGGTCAGATTTCCGAGCATGGTTTTAAATTCAAGTATGAGTTGGTTTCATCTGAAGTGTTCCAGTTCTGAGTCCTCTGACTTATAGTTTTAAAGCACTGTGTATGCACCTCAATTATTTTAAATGTTATAAACTTATAAAATATTCTTGTTACATCTACAGACACTAACTATTCAAATGCCATTGGAGTTTATCCAGGAGCTAATGAAAGAAGCTACTTTGTATGTTTTTCTATCTTGACTCTTGAGCATTTTTTAGTTTTTACCAATGGTTGTGGTTTACCATTTCATGATCATTCAACATAAAAATAACTTTCAGGTTACAAATCACAAAAGAGAAATTGTTCATTGATGTTTCTAGAATACTAGAAGAAACTAGTTCTTGGGAAGAGAGTGTTAAGCATCTTCTATGTAGCATGGGTTAGATGTCTGAGTTTAAGGATGCCCTAAGGTTTTCATTTACTGTGCTTTACTTCTTGTTACTCACCCTTCTGATCATTTGATAAATCCCTCAATTTATGATTGTTGTCTTTGAATATTTCAAGGCTTCAGAAAGCATATTTGCACAGCTGCCTTCACTCCAGGATGTCAAGGATGCATTATCGATGGCTGAATCATGGATAAGGGCATCTCAACCCTTTTTAATGTCTGTTGTTTGTTCTAGGCATGCTCTGAATCCTCTACTGAAAGTTGATGCCTTGAATGTTGATGTTGTTTTATCATTTTGAGTCATCTGTTTTCCAAGCTGGTGGGCATGTTGTATACTCATGCACTTGATTTTGCAAGAACTAGTCACTCAGTCAAAGCTTCTGAAAGTCTCTTTGAAAGCAGCAGAGATGCTTCAGAGCATTCTGAAGGATATTGAATGGGAGCTTGATGCCTGTTCTTTGTTAGAGCATGTAGATTCTTTGTCTAATATGCATGATATCAATGTCCAAATCGACAATGAGCTTTCTACAAGAATTGAGACACTACTTTACAGAGTAAATTATGCTACACAAGCTGGCCTATCTTTAGGTTTTAGTGATTTTTCAGACAAATATGAAGATTCATCCTACAGTCTAATTATACTATACCCTTCATCCAATCCAGCCCGTCTGAGGGAGGAAGTTCTGGCTGAGAAAGGGCTGGATTCTACTGTGTCTTGACTCAAGAGGTTCATAGGACAATTTTAACATTCCATCAATGTCAGTTATTATTCTACTGTGTCTTGACTCAAGAGGTTCTAGGATCCTCAATGCTTGGATTAGCTCATAAAGATGGTTGTGTTTTCCTTTGTTTTTTAAAGGTTTGATTTATGTGTTGAGGTTTTTGTAGTTGGTGAAGAAGATGGTTTGGTCATTTTGAGGAGGTCTGTGGGATGGCACAGCAGTGGGATGGCTAATCAAAACTTTGATTAGTCAGCATGGCATCATATTTCTCCCACCTGCTACTCATTCTCTATAAAAAAATCACTATCAAGGCATCATATTTTATTCTAATTTATTTAGATGTAACCATGGTCTAAAAAAGTGACAAAATCCTGATTATCTACCACATTCTGGTGGTTTTCTAATAGTGACTTCTGTACATGTTTGATAAACATACAGTCCATCTGTTGCATTTGCTAAAATGTGCTTTAACCACATTTTTACTTTGATTGAATTGTGAATCAAATTTTGAAGATCTAGGTCTTAGTTTTCCCTAGAAAACCCATATGTGCATACAAATGTTTATTTTCTCTCATTCCCTTTGGAATCATTCAACAGATCAACAACATTGGCTTAGATGGAAAGAAAAAAAATAAAATCAGGCCACATGTGGGTATGCAACAACAATGGTTATTGGTGGAATGCTTGGTCTTATCCAAGCCATTTCTCTCATTTTTGGTGTAAGAATATACTTAACCTCATGGGCGTGGACTTGGTAAGTGCATTCATTTTGGAATAATGCTATGAGAACTTAAATTTGTTGCTCTTGTTGTTTGTCGTTGCTTTGATTGGCTTCCCTACTCTGTGAGTACCAGATTACCATCCATCTATTGTAAGTAGATCTGATTATAGTTCTTGAGTATTTTATGACAACAATTATTCTTGCATTTCCTTGTGGTTGGAGTTGATATCTTGATGTCCCGTTCTTAGAAATATGTAGTTTTTTGAGTCTTCCATAGACTCTGCTTGCAACTATTGAGATTGTATTTTTAGTTGTATCTTATTGGGGTGTTTCATAGTTGTAGAATGGAGATTGGACTGGTTCATAGTTGAGTTCCAAAGCATGACATAGACTTTGATTATTTCATTCGTCTAGTGTGCATTGCCCCAAATGGGCCATTTTTAGAGTTGTCCCATCCCACTGATTTCAGAATCATATAGCTAACCTACAATTGGATATGGTAATCCTTCTCTACATGATATTATTATGTTTTAAATTTTGAATAAGATGTTTAATGCAGATATCATATTTTATTAATTTCACTTGAGAAAATTATGAGAATTACCAAATGATTTTACATGAGATATGAAAATGATTGTGTGATTTATGTAGGAAGGGAGCTGACGTGAATGGACCAACTTCATGTGGGTGAGATCCACACTCTACATAAGGTGCAACACATTGTGCTTGGACCATTACCCAAAAATCAGAAAACCCAAAGGCCTTCCATATATGCAGAAGATTAGTCCTTGTTTCTTCCATATAATTCCTAGGATGGATATATCTCTCTTGTTCAACTTTTGTAAGAAACAACAGTGGGCGACATCAATTCTGACTGCTGCTCTCGATGGTGGAGTTCCAGTATTTTCCAATTATCATAAATCTTCCATGCTTGGTATTCCAGATTCCAAATTGAACCTGCCACTTCCAATTATGAATGATTTATGTTATGTTGTTTATAGGAAGGGAGCTTTGATTTTTTCAGAGGCACCAATGTTGAGATAAAATTGATCATCCATCTGGAATCTATAGGTGCAAGTGATCTCCTACAATCAGTTGTAGTTTAAAAGGTCATAGTTTAAAGGTTTTCACAAGTAATGATTAGCGGCACAATTGAGTAAAACATGCAGTGTCCTCTCTTCTCTCACATGCATTGCTTGTGTATTATGTAGGGTGAAGTGGATTGTCCGTTCTTTCATAATCCACTTTCACCTCTTTCATTATGTCTTGGATGCTGCTTTAGCTTCTTTAAAAATGGATTTATTTGCCATAAAAGTTGGATTGTTGATTGTAGCGTTTGTGCTTGCTCTCGATTGGCTTTCTTTACTTATGTTGTTTGTACTGCTGCATTCTAATTGTCATTGGTATTAGACTAATGCATCAATATCAATCAATCTTCTTAAAATTAGACAAAATGATTGTCGGATCATCAACTATCTTACACATTGACATTGCAAGCATCTACCATTTCACCTCTTGTTTCTTCTGCAATAGCTCCATTGATAAGACTTCTATTGATCCATCTATAAATTTATAAGACAATCCAGAAGTGGGTTCTTAGCGTTATTTGTTGTCATTGATTGCAATTCTTCTTTTGAATCTCTAAATTAAACAGGTTGAGTGTGACCTTTTTACATTGACGATAAATAATGCTTTTGAAGCTTCCTATTACATTTTTTCCACTTTTCCGAAGATCGTTCTACAATAGGAATTTGGACAATGGAAAGAACTGCAATAAGAAACTAAGGATTGATAGGCGCAATCATAGTATTGAGAAGAACCTATATAGGAATAATAATTGTATAAGGTATATGGATAACCTCTCAACAATGAAGAATGGGCAAAAAACCAATTAAAATGGAAATAACTATGGATTGATTTGGATCAAATCTAACATGTGGATTTTCATGTGGTGGAAATAACCAAAAATACAAAAACAAAAACAAGAAAAAAGAAAATTACAACTGAAGCCAATTAATCGGAAATTGGGGGGGGGGGGGGTTTAATGGTTTGGAATGTGGCTGATTTTAGGGTTTTAATGGGCTGGAATGGGGTTCATTACTGTTTTCTTGCCTTCTCTGTTCATATGGTGGTGGGTGCTAATAATGGCATTATCAACCCAAACGTTTTTGTGGTGGGTGCTAATAATGGCATTACTAACAAACGTTTTTGAGAGGGCTACTGCATGCCATTATCAACCCCAAACATTTTAATGAAATAATTCCATAATTATATTTCACTACTGGAAGCGGATTGCATACATAATAATACAACAGAGTGTTGGCCAGGCCTAATGGAAAAAGACCATGGCCAGCGAAGACTCAAAACATGCACAAACAACAACTGAGTTACCTGTGCAACTTGACCATTAAAACAGCTGAGTTGCCTATGCAATTTGACCATTAAAATGGGTGAGTTGTCTGTGCAACTTGACCATTAAAATAGGGTGGAGACAGATTTAATACATAATGATTCAGTTAACACTTGGGTAATCATCATCCATAGCTTAGAGTGAGCGATTTTCTATTGTTTATATATTTTGAGTGTTATAATATCTGTTGATTTTGCCCTCTACCGCTTTCGAGCATGTTTGGATGTGCTATGGAATTGGATTTCAATTTTAGTTTGATAAATTGAGAGAACCAAATTAGAGTTTCTCTTGTCGGCATTCATGTTGAGGATTTGGGTAGGTGACTTTGAAAATTTCTCATCTGAATACATTAAATCTGTGGAGACAAGCGTTTGTTAGTGAATAATCCATGGTATTTTTTTTCTAATTTCAAAACATATTGACATGCCATTCATAGCTTATTGCTTAGTCAATGGATTTCTTTTTCACTGCCAACAACTATGAGCATTTTTGGGGTTGTTGAATGTATACTCCATTATTTATGGCTTTAAATGTATAGTTGAATGGATAACCATAGGCAACATAAGCAAGCACCATTTTTAAACTCGAATGATGGAACTTTACTTTTTCCATCTGTTTCTTTCCTCTCTCTCTCTCTTTTTTTTTTTTTTTTTCCTTCTTCAGGTCACACCGATGAACTTGCATAGCAAATTCCATATTGTTCTATAATCAACAATTAACTTTTTGTTGATGTACGAGCTGTGTAGCTGTGTAGCATATTCGGATTATGGAACTCCAAAATAACAAATTAACCATCTCCTCAAGAAGCATTGATCTTAATTTATGGAAAGGCCCCTTGATCAGATTTTTGTTGAAGATATACAGTTGTGGTTGTTCATGAATTCTAATGCTTCTATATCATCAGGAAATCTCTAATGCTTTTATTTCATCAGGAAATCTCAGATGATTTTCATGGTAGCAATGTTATGTTCATCCTTGGAGTATGACTCCAACAGAAGTTAAGGATGGATTTTTTTTTTCTTCACTTCTTTTTAAGCTTTTGCAATGTAAATTGGGTTTTTGAGCTGAGTCCACTCTTTTAATGCTTATACAGGTTTTGAATTGCATATAATGCTGGTGCAAGAATATTCAAGGTCAACTTCATCACTATAATGTAAAATACATGTTTGAGCCGATCCTTGACATTGTGGAGCTCTTCATCTACTTGATGACTTTCATTGAATTGTCTTTTTTATTTTGAAGTCTTCCATTGCAGATTTTAGTTTTTCCTGTCAGGTTTACAAGTCAGATAAATAATGTTTCAGATTACATCATGGTTGTCTTTACTATCTTTTGATTCTTAAATGAATATGGCTTCAAATATATTTGTTTCTTTATTTATTTATTTTATTTTATTTTTTGCAGCAGGTTTTTTGGTTTAAAATTGTTCCCAAATATGACCGTTGGCGCTAGAATGGTTTAAAACTTTTCCTAAAATTCCGTCTCTAAAATTTGAAACGGTACCCAAAACGGTTTGAACCGTTTTTAATTTTTTGTGACACCTCATTTAGGAATGGTTTTAAACCATTTCTAAAGCATTTAGGAATGGTTTAAAACCATTCCTAAATGGCAATTTTGGTGTAGTGAAGCATGGGCCTAAGGTATTCCAAAATAGTTATGCAACAGTTGTAACATAGTGGTAATAGTGGTAACCATTGTGTGTAATGGGTCAGAATGGCTGTAACAACTGCTATAGAAAATTTGACTTGATAATAGCTTGTAATGATCCCATAACGGTCCTATAATGGCCACAATAGTTCCACAGTGGTCCATCTTAAAATAAATTAGAAAGAAAAATCCATAATAGTCATCACTAGCTATGGTCGGTATCTTGATGATAACCATTACCACCATTATGAAATACCATGTATGTACCATTATCTTTATGGAATATCTATCATAGGACTTAAAAATAATAATAATAACAATGAGAAAATCTTAACTTTTCAATATGGGACCCACACTTGTACATGTGGACATGGGGAAATTTTCATTGGCAATAGATGACACTGCGAGATGCAATTCGCATGTTGAAAAGATCAAAACAGATTGGCTGGTGTACCACACACCACCAACCTAGCTAGTGTGGCTACGTGCAGTACGAAGACGAGTGTTGACGCTCCTCAAGCTTCAAGTTGTATGAACGGTTCAATGGAAATCAAAGTTACATGGGCCCAACAATGATGTATTTATCATATCTACACCATTCATCCATTTGGAGAGATCATTCTAGATCTTCCTCTAAAAAATGAGTAATTTTCAAGGCTCAAGTGGACTACACAACAAATAATAGTGGGGACAATGATTCTCACCACTAAAACATTCATAGGCCCCAAACGTTTACTTTTCATATCTAATGTATTCATAAGGTCACACATACTTGGATGAAGATAAAAGGAAAATATCATATTAATTCAAATTTTTTGTGACCCCCAAAAGGGTTTCAATGGTAGGTGTTCAATCTCCCATTGCTTTTTACAGTGTGGTCCACTTAGGAAATAGTGTAAGACCCGTATCCTAATTAAATCTCTATATGCTTCGTCTCCGGCATCGTCGTATTCCTAGCGAACCAAATCGATGAGTTTTGATCCCGACACTATTTTAGTACCACAACACCCTAATAGTTGTACCCTAGCGAGCGCTATGATTCCAATGTTCTGTGGCATGCCCCATTGCAATTCCTAGATTAGAAGTTGCAGTTTTTGGCACAATATGAGGTAGGCCATGCAACACATGCAGGCCTTGTACAAATCTCAATGCTGTCAAATCAATCCATCCATCAATCAGCCCATCACTTTTCTCTGCCCATTAGTCAAAACAACCCATGCCTTGCCCATGCTTAGCCATCCTTCTTTCCTTCTTTCTCTCCACATTTTACCCTTCATCTTCTTATTATTCCCTCCCCATCTTAAAAGTTCTACCACAAAATCCCCTAACTCTCTCTCATTTCTACCATTTGTTAGCAAGAAAGTAGGAAGATATTAAGAGAAAGAAAAAGATTAAAGAGAATTAGGGAGAGAGAAAGAGATAAAAGAAAGAAAGATTAAGAGATGGTTTAAGAGAAAAGAGAAAGCTTGAGAGAGAATTAGGAGAGATCAAGAGGTTAGGAGGAAGAGAGTAGAGAAAAGAGATATTAGAGGAGATTCGGGGTGGAGAGGAGTTTGGTGGACCGTCCAATCGCTGATCTAAGCCAATCCAATCATTCATCCTTCACTGTGAGGGCATGGGAGGGTCAAAACCCTCCATTTCTTTGTGATTTTCCATTTTGGTGGGCCCATAGGGGTGGGACACACCTTGATCATGTGTAGATTGTATGGTGGACCCCAAAGTAGTGAGGGCCACCCCGATGACGGGATCTCTTTCCTTGCTTTTCTTTCCTCTCCTTTCTTTTCCTCTTCTTTTCTTTTAAGGATATGGTGTTATGGGGCTCATAAGTGGGCCACTCTATTGGAGAGCGTGCCACGCATGCTATCACAACATGGACTACCATATGTGGTCCACTGTGATGTTTGTTTCGACCTACTTTTTGTTTAGATCACACCGATCTCTATGAAAGAAAATCACCCAATCATCTTTATTTAGGGTCCGTAGGCCCATTAGGATGTAGCCAAACTGATGGAGGGAGTGGATCGTCCATATGTGAGACCCGTATCCTAGACCGTATCATTCCATAAGCTTCTGTGTTCCTCCCAGTCGAATTTTGACGACCCGCGATCTCTTATCAGGGTTTGTGCGCGATCCTAAGTCGTGTCCTATATATCAGAGTCGACTCAAAACTTGTACCCTTGCGACCGCATCGTCGCCGCGTCTTGCGTGCTGTGGCGATACCCGAGCCAGGAGATGTGGGCCCACATTCAGTTTGAGGAAAACACCACATGTTGCAATCCCAAGAGAATGTCCCATCAAATGTCAAGTACACATCCCATCATTCCCATCGCTCATACCCATCCCTAAGTACAATACCCATCCCCAAAGTCAACTCTCTCTCTTACACAATTACTCCCATCACTCACATCTCTCATCTCTCTCATCTCTCTTATCTCTCTTATTTCTCCCAAGCAAGCAATCGTCCAAGCTCCATGAGAGGAGAAAGCTTGGTGTGGCCCACCTTCATAAACCCAATCCCACCATCCAAAGTCCATCTCAACCGTTAAATTCCATCCCTTGGAGCTCTAGATCATTTCAACCGTTGATTGAGGGCTCACTTGTGGTGGGATCCATCTTGATGTATGCATTGTATAGAGGGGGCCATAGTGGCGGGGTCCCTCCACCATCCAACGTCTCTCTCTCTCCCTCTCTCTCTCTCTCTCTCTCTCTCTCTCTCTCTCCCTCTTGTGATGCCGTGTGGCCCACCTAATTTATGTTTTTCATCCAGCCGTCCAGCTGGGATGGTGGGCCACATGCTGATGCATGTGTTTGATCCATGCCGTGAACACCACCATGTTGTATTTATTTCATCCACTTTGTCTAGATTATGTTGGACGGTGCTGGACAATGTTTAGACGGTGCTATGCACCCCACGCTGATGTATGTGTTATAGATCTACCCCATCCATGCAGGGGACGTGGGGCCCATCTTGATCACGTGCTGAGTGCAGCATGAGGACCCCACCATGGCAACCTGTGGAGCCCACCATGATGTAAATGTACATCCAACAGTCCGTCTGTTCCATGGATGCTGGATGTTGGAGCTATAAAATAAAAAAAAGATATATAAGAAAAATAATAAAGTATATATATGGATATAATATATATATATATATGTACATGATATACGTATAAGTGGTGGGCCCCATGTGGGACCCACCTGCTGGACGGGTTGGATGATATACCTCACACTAGCTTAAGATTAAAAATGAGGCAGATCTGTTTATCAGTGGACCACACTGCCAAAAACAGTGGAGATTGAACATCTACTTTTAAAACCCTTCTTAGGTCATAAAGGCTCTTAGATCAATATGATATTTGTTTACCCTCTTAATCTAGGTCCTTGTGACCTTATGATCAGATTAGATGGAGAATAAACTTTATTGTGGGCCCTGTGATTTGTTTAACCATGAAAATCATTATCACCACAGCTAGTTGTGCTATGGTTCAGATGATCTTTTGATATGATTCATTCTTGGGTAATACTTTAAAACAATTTCTAAAAATAGATGAATGGTGTAGATGGTGTGGCCCATTGATGCGGCCCACTTGATGTATGAGGCCCATTGGTGCAACCCATGGATGTATGAGGCCCATTGATGTGGCCCGTGGATGTATGAGGCCCATTGGTGCGGCTCGTGGATATGGCCCACTTAATGTATATTCAACGCCCATATATGAGGACCAATGTGATGCATTTATGACCCATATGCCAAGGCCCATTGCGATGTATTTGAGTCCCATTGTGATGTATTTCTGGCCCATTTGGTATGGACTAAATGAGATGTATTTTTCAGCCCATGTATCGTAGCCAAACTGACATATATGGGGCCCATGTACTGCGGCCCATTGTGTTGTACATGAGGTCCATGAGCGAGGGCCAATGTGATGCATATGTGGCCCTTGAGGGAGGCCCATGATGATATATATTAGGCCCTTGTGTGGGGCCAAGGGCCCATTATATGTTTGACTCTATGTGGACCAGTCCTTGGAAGTAATGTTGGTCAAATTTCCACATTGATGGGTGTTCACATTGTGACCGTCCCTTAGGCCTTATTCGGCCGATCATCGAGGTCGATTCCAATTGTCGAGGTCGATTCCGTTTGTTGAGGCCGATTCTGATTGTCGACGCTGATTCCAATTGTCGAGGACGATTCTGAAAGTCGAGGCCGAATATCGAGCCCGATTCTGAATGTCAAGGCTGAATTTCGAGCATGATTCTGATTGTCGAGGCCAATTATCAAGGCTGATTGTATAGGCCGATTATCGGTGCCGATTGTCGATACCGATTATGAGTATGTAACAGGATAGCATCATGTACATGTCTATACGCATCATCTACATGTTTATTATAAGATGCGGTTGACCATTGCATATGTCATTGGACAGGTTGTTATGAGACTCCCTGATAGGCGAAGATTATCTCACATGAGCGCACGATATCAGAAGGATTGATGCAAGACTGGATTGTATGACTCATGCATCCTGTATTGTGTGTTGTGATTACTGTACGCCCTAGTGACATCAGGGCCATTGCCTCCACAGGTATGTTGTGAATGGCTAGATGAGACACCGAAAATATTTGGTTCGAACATCTGGACACTTTGGATGTCCGTGGGTGAAAGTCCATAAACCTCTATGGCCAGGAGACGCTTCAACGTCTAAAGTGAGTGGATTACATGAGCACCCGAGTGTCGAATACTAGTAGGTCGTGTCTCCTACTGTGTCATAGTCGGTTGGAAGGGGCTGTGGCCTTATCCGCCCGATTCGTAGTGGGTAAAACTAGGCTGAGTTTGACCAGCTCATAACTAGGTCCGCTATCGACTTGCCGGGTAATTATTGGCTGACTACTGGCCAAGTGGATAGTGAGGTCTCTTCCACTCACCAGGTTGTGCACGATGGGATGACAATCTAGTTTGGAGTGTACTAGACCCCGGTGATGATCCCAGAGATGTACGGTACTGATATGTGGACTTATTGAGCAGGAAGTGCATATTCATTCATTCATTCACTATCCACTAGGGTTGGCGGTGCATAACTAATTATTTTATACCATAGTAATGAAAAGGATGTCAGTTGGGGCGTGCGACTAACCTGAGATCAGGAGTCTACTACATTTAGTCTGGCTATCCAAATTTAGGTATGAGACTGATTTGGATAGAAGTCCCCTGTGATGGACCCCATAACATGCGATACTACGTACTATCATCCTGACTTCACACTCTAGCTTGGTCATTTCATCCGCACCACATATTGCATTATATTCGTGGTATATGGCATTTTGGGTTGCTATGTTTCTACACTTATATGGCATGAATGAGGTTGACGGTATTCGAAGGCTCGCAAGGATTTGCATATTGCATTGCATCATCGACATTTGATATTTAGCTCTCTATTACTCTGCATTTGCATAACTAATCTGCATTATATATTCTGATATTGTATGACTTGTGAACTTAGCAGTATGTTTCCATTTACTCTGATATCGTATGATTCATGATCTTGCCAGTATTTTCAACATTGTATGATTATGGCATTATGTTGAATACTTGTCACTTATCTTGTGCACACTTACATCACCCTCTAAGCTTCCTATAAGCTTATGCACGATGGATGTGTGCAGGTGACGTTAGGTAGCAACAACGTTGAGCTTGGAGCATACAACGGTCTTCTGGAGCTTTTATTTTGACATATGTATTTCCCTTTCAGCATCGTATTTAAATGTTTATATTAGTGGATATATGATAATGATGTTGTCTTTGTGATTTGGGTACACATGTGGTTATACTTCTTACAAGATAAAAGTAGTTTGGAAAATCCTCCTTGTAGGATCCCAGGATCGGAATCTCGCGTATGGACGCTGCGAGCTGAGAATGGGGTACTACGGAGGCTGTCGGCACCGGATTCTGCGATCAGGAATTTTGTGAGCCCGATTTTTGAGTTTTGGGCGTGATAGAAGTTGGTATCAGAGTGTAACTTGGGAATACACGAGGATAACATCACATATTAACTGATAGCTACCCTGCACTCTATGATTATTGAGAACTTAGAATGGTTAGATCCCTGAGTTCCAATAACTTAGAGATTTTCTGGCGTAGCTCCCTACCACTGAGATTGTGAGGCTGCATAGTATTCCAGTTTCGATCGTTTTCGATCCGGGGTTCGAGGTTCAGTAGGATCACCATTCTGTTGATGAGGCATCTTAGGAGCAAGAGGCTGAGATTCGTTAGTATTATCCCTATCTCTTAGGTATATGATTATGTTGGTATGTTGTGTTCTGATAGGATTTCCCTCCCTTGTGAATTCTGTATTAGTTGTGTCGTGTTTTAAATTTCGATGACAAAATTTTTATTAGAGGGGGAGAGTTATGAGACCCCTATCTTAGACAGTATCATTCCGTAAGCTTCCGCGGTCTTCTCGGTTGAATTTTGACAACCTGAGATCTATTATTGGCATTTGCACGCGATCCTGAGTCGTATCTTATATATCAGAGTCTGTTCGACTCGAAACTTGTACCCTTGCGACTGCATCAACACCGCGATTCTGATGCCACGTCTCGCGCGCTGAGGCGATACCCAGGCTAGGAGATGTGGGCTCGCGTTCAGTTCGAGGAAAACACCATGTGTTGCAATCCCAAGAGAATGTCTCATTAAATGTCAAGTACACATCACATCACTCACACCCATCCCCAAGTACAATAACCATCCGCAAAGTCAACTCTCTCTCTCTCTTACACAAGTACTCCTATCACTCACTCTCCCATCACTCACATCCTCATCTCTCTCATGTCACGCCCCAAACTCGGAAATCGGATTCACAGGAATCCTGATCGTCGAATCCGGTGCCGACAGCCTCCGTAGTACCACATTCTCGGCTCCCAGCGCCCATATGCCAAGTTCCGATCCTGGGATCCCACAAGGAGAATTTTCCCAACATACATTTATCTCATAAGAAGCATAACACAAGTATACCCAAATCATAAAGGCAACATCATCATCACATATCCACTAATATAATCATTTAAATACAATGCTGAAAGGAAAATACATATGTCAAAATCAAAGCTCCAGAAAACTGCTGCACGCTCCATATTCCACTCTGCTGCAACCTAACATCACCTGCACACATCTATCGTGCATAAGTTTATAGAAAGCTTAGTGGGTAGTGAAAGTATGTGCACAAGGTAAGTGTTACGTAAGCAATATCATAGAAATTAGAGTAAGCGAAAATATACTGATAGGCCCATAAATACCATCAGCCATATCCAGGCTATGCGATGCAGAAATATACTAAAAACAATATCATATACTGATGAAGCAATGTTGGTTAGATATGCAATGCGGAGACAACAAGCCAAATATCAGATGCCGATGATGCAGTGCAATATGCAAATCCTAATGAGTCCACGGATACCGTCAGCCGCATCTAAGCCATATAAATGCATAAACATAGTAACCCAAAATGCTAAGTACTGTTGATGCAATGTAATATGAGGTGCGAATGAAATGACCATGCTGAAGTGTGAAGTCGGGATGATAGTACGTAGTATCGCAGGCTACGGGGTCCATCACAAGGGACTTCTATCCTAACCAATCCCATACCTAAATTTGGATAGTCAGACTCAATATGGTAAACTCCTGATCTCAGGTTAGTCTCGCGCCCAACTGAAATCCTGGCCATGCGAAGGTACACGTAACAAACAATTACACACCACTAGCCCAAGTGGATAGTGAATGAATGAATGAATGATTATGAAATTCCTGCTCACTAAGTCCACGTATCAGTACAGTTCCTCTTTGAAAATCATCGGGGTCTATTACACTCCAAACAAGGTAAGTGGAAGAGACCTCACCATCCGCCTGCCAATATCGGGCCCGGCTCGTCAATAGTGGACCCATTCCTCGAGCTGGTAAGACTCAGCCTAGCATTGCCCCCTCCTCTTGGGCAGGTAAGGCCGCACCCCCTTCTAACTGACCACGATATAGTGGGAGACGCAGCCTAACGGTATACGGCCCTCGTGCGCTCATGCATCCACTCGGTCTAGACGTTGGAGCAACCTCTGGAACCAAGAGGGTTTTGAGACTTTCACCTAAGGATATCTATAGCACCCCATGTAGAATAGATTTCCGGTGTCCCATCTCGCCATCCACGATATGCCTGTGGAGGCTATAGCCCTGATGTCGCTAGGGCATACGGTGGTCATGTCACATAAATGCGAGATGCATGAGTTACACAGTGCAATCATGCATAAATCCTGTGCATACCATGCGCTCATGTGGGGCAACTCCACCTATCACGGAGCTCTATGAATAACCTGCCCTATGACATATGCGATGGTCAATCACATCTCATAATGAACATGCAGATGATGCATATGTATTATGATGCTATGTTGTCACATACTCATAATCGATATCAATAACCGGTATTAACAATCGGCCTCGACAATGTGGACATTTAACCAACATTGTCTCCAAGGAATGGCCACATAGAACCAAACATATAATGGGCCCACGGCCTCACACAAAGGCTTAATGTACAACACGATGGGCCTTACTCAAGGGCCACATATACACAACTGGTGGACCCTGCTCATGGGCCTAATACATATCACAATGGGCCTTACCCATAGGCCATGAATACATCATAATGAGCCTTACCCATGGGCAATGAATACATCATAATGGGCCTTACCCATGGGCCTCAAATACATGACATGTGGGCCTTACACATGCGTCTTAAATACATCAAATGGGCCATGCATCATGGGCCTAATATGTGTCACAATGGGCCTCAACTACGGGTCGCATATACATCATATGGGTCACGACAATCGGCCTTTGCAATCAAAATCGGCCTTGGCAATCGAAATCGGCTTCAACAATCGGAATCGACACCGGAAACAGCCTCGATACTCAGCCTTGACAATCGGAATAGGCCTATACAGTCGGCCTCAACAAATCAAAATCGGCCTCGACAATCGGAATCAGCCTATACAATCGGTCACGACAATCAGAATTGATCGATAATCAGAACAGACAAATCGGTCACATCAATCGAAATTGGCAATCGGCCACAACAACCAGGATCGATCGATATTTAGAATTGACAAATCAGTCACGTTAATCAGAATCGGTAATCGGTCACGACAATCGAAATCGATCGATAATCAGAACCGGCAAATCGGTCACGTCAATTGGAATCGGTAATCGGCCACGATAATCGGGATCGATCGAAAATCAGAATCGACAAATCGGTCACATCAATCGGAATCGGCAATCGATCATGGCAATCAAAATTGATTAATAATCAGAGTCGACAAATCGGTTACGTCAATCGAAATCGGCAATCGGTCACGACGATCGGAATCGATCAATAATTGGAATCGACAAATCGGTCACAACGATCGGAATCGATCGATAATCAAAATCGGCAAATCGGTCATGTCAATCGAAATCGGCAATTATTCACGACGATCGGAATCGATCGATAATGAAAATCGGTAAATCAATCAATCACACAAGGCAAAAGGGGCCCACTTATTTGGGTTAACCCACGCAGAGAATGGGCCTAACAAGACCTAAGGGAAGGTCACAATGAGGACATCTAACCATCGTTGCCCATCAATGCGGACATCTAACCAACATTACTCCTAAGCAGTGGCCCACATAAGGGATTCATACATAATGTAACGGTCATACATACCTCATGTTGGGCCCCATTATGGGCTTAATACACGTCACAATGGGCCGCACGATAAGGGCCTAATACACATCATAATGGGCCGCACAATAAAGGCCTAATATACATCATAATGGGCCTCGTGTACATCAAGTCGGGCCTCATCATATGGGCCACGCTACATGGGCCTAACAATACAAATAGGTGGGTCCCGTACATGGGCCAAATACATCATGATGGGCCTCATGGATGGGCCGCACCAATGGGCCTCAAGTGGGCTTAGACCACACAAAAACAATCATTTCAATAGTTGTAGATGTAACATGTGTACCACTGCATATTATCATTCCATGGGGCACATGGCCCACTAATGATGATCCGCACTATCCAAACATTGATCAAGTACATCAGCACCATCCAAACACTGTCCATGTAAATCAACACCATCCAAACATTGCCCAGCACGTCCAAACATTGGACAGTACCGTCCAGACATTTTCCAGCACGTCTGAACATTGGACAGTACCGTCCAAACATTGTCCTGCACCATTCAACATAATCTGGACGGTGTGGATGAAATAATACATCATGGTGATGGTGGTGTCCACGTAGTGGCCCACCAGAAATTTGAATCTGCCTCAGTTTAGTCCCAAGCCTTAAACGAGCTTACCAATGGATGAATGGTTTGGATGGAATACATCCACACGTGGGACCCACAGAACTTACTGATGTCTATCCAGCAGTGGGTCCCATCATCTGGACGGCTTGAATATCACGTGCATGTCATGAAGGGGACCGACATAGATAATACACGTGCATTATGATGGGGATCCACCGTCCATGAGCTGGACGGTGGATGCAACACACCATCAAGGCTGGTACCAGGTGATGGCCCACCGCACATACAACAGCCGCATGGCTGGCTGCTGATCAACACACACCAGCCATCCAAATCCTCAAAAGGGTGTGTCCCTCATGGGCCCACACGTACGGACAACCACTTCAACATATATAAATATATAATATTTTATTTATTTATTTATTATTATTATTATTATTATTTTAAAACAAATCCCGCCAGCGTCAAGATAGATGGACAGCTGGATGGAATACATACATTGGTGTGGCCCATCGTCAAAGCAATGGACGGTGGGAATCCACACGTGCAAACATGGTGAGGTCCACCATGATATGAACGGCGTGGATGTACACCATACATCACAGTGCACTCCACATAGATGGACGGTTTGTGGAGAAAACCATCACTAGTTGAATTATTTTATTATAATTTTCAAATTCACTGACAAAATGGAATGGAAATAGATTAGACATTCTATAAAGAGGCATCACAAGGTCATAAGCTCATCGAATGTGTAGTTTTCCTGAGGCTCGTAATTCTTTACATATGGGCCATGGTTCAATGATCTGGACCGTTCATCTGAGGGTCCACAATGCGGATGGAAGATATCCCAAAAATCTCTAAGATTGGAAAATCCTAACCCTCCTATCTTTGGCCTGAAAATAGATGGATAAGAAACAACTTTGCAAATGTCCTAACACAAAGAATGTTGTCCCTGGTGCTCTTTAATCCCTTAGGCACAACACACGTGCTAAACAATCATGTGTGTGAAGCATCTAGGCCGTTCATAAGGTGGGGTTTGATGGCGACGATGACCAAATTAAAAAAATCAGATAGGTAGATGAACCACATATTTCAGAGCCATCTGATGAGTCGACTGGCTTGATTTTGCTTCAAGCTATCTTCATGGTTGGGCCCACTACACGCTACGGTCAGATGATTGTGGGGACAGTGCATCTACACCATACATCACAGTGCACTCCATTTTGGACAAAAACCCATTCCTCAGTGGTGCCACGTGGATGAAATCCAGGAAAGATGGCGCATAGAGAGAGAGGTGGGTCCCACGTAGGGCAATCACCACAAAATATACAATATATATTATATATATAATACTATGTTATATTATTATATTGAATACTTAAAACAGTCTAGCATCTGGATGAACTGTGTGGATTTAAATCCATACCTCGGTGGATCCCACCACCCGCACGGGTAACACATGTAAGGTGGGCCCCACATACAGTATAGTCGGTGTGTATACAAAACATGCGCCATGTGGGTGCCACGTCCAGACCTTGGACGGTGAGGACGCACAACACATATACATGACAATGAAGCCCCACCGTCCAGCCATTTGGACGGTGCGGACGGTGTGGATCAAAGCATACATCAAGGTGGGTCCCACTACATGTGGGCCCTTAAATCACAAAATTATAATAAAATAAAATCACAAAGATGTAGATCCAAGATCACTCACCTTTGATCTTCTCCTCCTTCCGCCAATGTGATTTAGAACTCGAATGGGTGTGATTCAATGGTTGAGATCGGCTTTGAAGGATTGGATTGGCTGGTAGGGAGTGGGCCACACAGCTCCTCCCATGGAGAGCTATGGACATGGGTTGCTTGGAGAGGTGGAGTTTGAAAATGAGAAAGAGATGTGTAAGAGAGAGAGAGAGAGAGAGAGAGAGAGAGAGAGAGAGAGAGAGAGAGAGAGAGAGATGGGTGTGATGGGTGTGAGTGAGTCATGTGTACTTGTGTAAGAGAGTGTTGGCATTAGGGTTGCTTAGGGATGGGTGAAATGTGATGTGTACTTGACATGAGGTGTGATTGATATATATGTTGATTGATTGATGGGATTGATTTGACATTTGGTAGAAATTCTCTTGTGCGACATTTTTCCTCGTACTGAGCGCAGGCGTACCTCTCCTGGCTAGGGTATCGCCTCGGCGAGCGAGACGTGGCAACGGAACCGCGGCGATGGTGCGGTCACACTAGTACAAGTCTCAAGTTGAGTCGACTCGGGTTGACGGTGTGTAACTCAGGGTCGTGCGCAAACATCGGATAAAGGTCGAAGGTTACCGAAATTCGACCGGGAAGACCGTGGAAGCCTACGGAATGGTACGGTTTAGGATACGGGGCTTACATCTCATCTCTCTTATCTCTCTCATTTCTCCCAAGCAAGTAATCGTCCAAGCTCCATGAGAGGAGAAAGCTTGGTGTGGTCCACCTTTCTACACCCAATCCCACCATCCAAAGTCCATCTCAATTGTTAAAATCCACCCCTTAGAGCTCTAGATCGTGTTGGCGGAAGAAGGAAGAGGAGATCGACGGTGGGTGATTTTTTTATTTTCAACTATTGATTGAGGGCCCACTTGTGGTGGGACCCATCTTGATGTATGCATTGTATAGAGGGGCCCACAGTGGTGGGGATCCTACACCATACGATGTCTCTCTCTCGCTCTCTTTTTCTCTCTCACTCTCTCCCTCTTGTTATGTGTTTCATCCAACCGTCCAGCTAGGACGGTGGGCCACACGCTGATGCATGTGTTTAATCCACGCCGTGGACACCACCATGTTGTATTTATTTCATCCACACCGTCCAGATTATGTTGGACGGTGTTGTGGACCCCACGCTGATGTATGTGTTCTAGATCGACCCCGTCCATGCAGGGGACATGGGGCCCACCATGATCACCCCACCATGGCAGTGTGTGGAGCCCACCATGATGTAAGTGTACATCCAGCCGTCCGTCTGTTCCATGGACGCTGGATGATAGAGCTATAAAATAAAATAAAAAGATGTATAAGAAAAATAATAATATATATATATATATTGATATAATATATAGATATATATATATATATATATATATATATATATATATTTATATATGTACATGATATACGTATAAGTGGTGGGCCCCATGTGGGACCCACCTACTAGACGGGTTGGATGGTATACCTCACACCAGCTAACGCTGTTGCATGACGTCACCAGTTTTGTGGACCCCACCATATATGTGTATCATCCCAACTATCCATCTAGACAGTGACATCTGAAAGTTTTGTGGACCTCACGAAATGTTGGGTTTTATCCACACCGTCCATCCAGACGGTGGGTCCCAGCTCTTGGATGTTGCGTTAACGTCAGTAAGTTTTGAGGACCCCACCGTGATATGTTTTTTCATCTCAGTCGTCCACCTGTTGTGTGGGGCGATCATGATGTATGTGATTTACAGCCATACCGTCCATCTATGTGGACCCCACCCTAGCATGTATGTGCTCTAGATCAACGTCGTCCATCAGTGTTTCTTCAATGTCGTCCATCTATTTTTCATCCAGATACATAGGTGATGTACTGACGTAAGCAAATCTCTATGGGGCCCACGTATGAGAGTGGTGCGGGGTCCACGTTGATGTATGTATTGTATGTCCACGCCACCATCTGCTGGGCCACAATATAATGTATGTGTTACATCCACTTCGTCCATCCGGATGGAGAGTTCGTCTCAAGGCTTGGGATTAAAAATGAGGTAGATCTATTTATCAGTGGACCACTCGGCCAAAAACAGTAGAGATTGAACGTCTACTATTGAAACCCTTTTTGGGTCACAAAGCCTTTTGGATCAGTATGATATTTGTTTACCCTCTTAATCCAGGTCTTTGTGACCTTATCATCAGATTGGATGGAGAATAAACTTTACGGTGGGCCCTATGATTTTTTTAACCGTGAAAATCATTATCACCACTACTAATTGTGGTATGGTCTAGTTGATCTTTTGATATGATTCATTCTTGGGTAATACTCTAAAATGATTTCTAAAAATAGATGAATGGTGTAGATGGTGTGGCCCATTGATGCGGCCTACTTGATGTATGAGGCCCGTTGGTGTTGCATGTGGATGTATGGGGCCCATTGGTGTGGCTCGCGGATGTATGAGGCCCATTAGTGCGGCCCGCTGATACGGCCCACTTATATTTGAGGCCCATATATGAGGACCAATGTGATGTATATATGACCCATATGCCGAGGCCCATTACGACGTATTCAAGGCCCATTGTGATGTATTCCGGCCCATTTGGTAAGGCCCATGAGATGTATTTTTTGGCCCATGTATTACAGCCAAACTGACATATATGGGACCCATGTACTGTAGCCTATTGTGAGTACATGAGGTCCATGAACGAGGCCCAATGTGATGCATATACAGCCCTTGAGTGAGGCACATGATGATGTATATTAGGCCCTTGTGTGGGGCCAGGGGCCCATTATATCTTTGGCTCGATGTGGACCAATGCTTAGGAGCAATGTTGGTTAAATGTCCACATTGATGGGCAATGATGGTTTAATGTCCACATTGGACCTTCCCTTAGGCCTTGTTCAGGCGATTATTGAGGTCGATTCCGATTGTCGAGGCTGAATATCGAGGTCAATTCTAATTGTTGAGGCTGATTCTGATTGTCGAGGCCGATTTTGATTGTCGAGGCTGATTATTGAGGCCGATTATTGACGCCGATTATCGGTGCCGATTGTCGATACCGATTATGAGTATGTGACAGCATAGCATCATGTCCATGTCCGTATAAATCATCTGCATGTTTATTATGAGATGTGGTTGACCATCGTGTATGTCATTGGGAAGGTTGTTATGGGACTCCCTGATAGGCAGAAATTGTCTCACATGAGCACACAATATGCGCAGGATTGATGCATGACTGGATTGTATGACTCATGCATCAAGTATTGTGTGTTGTGATTACTGTACGCCTTAACGACATCAGGGTCATAGCCACCATAGGTATGTCGTGGATGGCTAGATGGGACACTGGAAATGTTTGGTTCGAGCAGCTGAGCACTTTGAATGTCTATGGGTGAAAGTCCCTAAACTTCCATGGCCAGGAGACGCTCCAACATCTAGATCAAGTGGATTACATTAGCGCCCGAATGCCAAATACTAGTAGGCCGCGTCTCCCACTGTGTCGTGGTCAGTTGTAAGGGGGTGTGGCCTTTTCCGCCCGATTCGTAGTGGATAAAACTAGGCTGAGTTTGACCAGCTCAACATGTCGAGTAGGTATTAGCTGACTACTGGTCAGAAAAATAGTGAGGTCTCTTCCACTCACCTGGTTGTGCGCAATGGGGTGACAATATGGTTTGAAGTGTACTAGACCCCAGTGTTAATCTCAGAGATGTACGGTACTGATATGTGGACTTATTGAGCAGGAGGTGCATACTCATTCATTCATTCATTCATTATCCACTCGAGCTTGTGGTGTGCAGCTAATTATTGTGTACCTTCACAATGATAAGGATTTTGATTGGGGCGCACGACTAACCTGAGATCAGGAGTCTACTACATTGAGTTTGGCTATCTAAATTTAGGTATGAGACTGGTTTAGATAGAAGTTTCTTGTGATAGACCCCATAGCCTGCGACACTACGTACTACCATCCCAACTTCACACTCCGCTTGGTCATTTCATTCGCACCTTATATTGCATTATATTCGCGGTATATGGCATTTTGGGTTGCTATGTTTCTACACTTATATGTCATGGATGAGGTTGACGGTATTCGAAGGCTCGTCAGGATTTGCATATTACATCGCATCATCGACATCTAATATTTAGGTCTCTATGACTCTGCATTTTCATAGCCGATCCGCATTGCATATTCTGATATTGTATGACTTGTGAACTTACTAGTATGTTTCCGCTTACTCTGATATTGTATGATTCATGATCTTGCCAGTATTTTCGATAGTGTATAATTATGGCATTGCGTTGAATACTTGGCACTTATCTTGTGCACATACTTACACGACCCTTTAAGTTTTCTATAAGCTTATGCATGATAAATGTGTGCAGGTGGCGTTAGGTTGCAGCAACGTTGAGCTTAGAGCATGCAACGGTCTTCTGGAGCTTTAATTTTGACATATGTATTTCCCTTTCAGCATTGTATTCAAATGTTTATATTAGTGGATATGTGATGATGATGTTATCTTTGTGATTTGGGTACACTTGTGGTTATCCTTCTTATGAGATAAAAGTATGTTGGAAAATCCTTCTTGTAGGATCCCAGGATCGGAATTTGGCATATGGATACTGGGAGCGGAGAATGGGGTACTACGGAGGCTATTGGCATCGAATTCGGCGATTGAACATTTTGTGAGCCCGATTTTCAAGTTAGGGGCGTGAAACCATATATGTGCCCCACAAGTGAAAATCACGAAGACACACACATATAGGGAAATGGTACTATGAGGTTGACCTCATGGGAACTTCCTATGAAGTTCGAGCTGTGTGGGACCCATGGTGATGTTTGTCGAACATCAACACCTTGCATTTAATGGGTCCCCTTTAGGTTATGGGATATCCCAAAAATCAACTGTATACAAAACTAAGGTGAGCCATACCAGCTAAAACTATTTGAAGGCATTCATAAAACACATAACAACACTTGGTGGGGCCCACCTGAGTTTTAGATGCGATTGAAACTTGGTCTGACCCCTCATCCTAGTGGGACACACACAGTGGATGGTCTGGATTTGTGAACCACATCTTGATGGTCATAATAAATGATTATGAATGTCTTAATGGGAGGGTAACCCCTCTCAAATGTTGTATGTGGTGAGGCCCTCCCAAGTCATGGATTGACATGATTTTAGCCCGTTGCCCAACATGGAATGGTGCATCGGACTTCAAAACTCCCCGAGTCATCATAAGTGATGGAGGATCTCACTTTTACAATAGGCCATTTGAAATCTTAATGAAGAAATACAGTATTTCACATAAAGTGAGTACCTCTATCACCCTCAGACAAGCGGCCAAGCTAAAATTTTAAATAGGGAAATTAAATAAATTTTGGAAAAAACGGTCAACCCTGATCATAAGGATTGGTTAATTCGATTGACTAACGCATTATGGGCTTACCGTATGGACTATAAAACCTCTATTGGAATATCTCCCTTTAAGACATGTCTATGGGAAAGCTTGCTACTTGCTTGTGTAGTTGGAACATAAGGCCTACTAGGTGATAAAGAATTTTAATTTTAATTTGGACAAAGCTGTCTCACTACAAAAGTTATAAATGAATGAACTTGAAGAAATTTGAATAGATGCATATGAGAATTCGAGAATATACAGGGATAGGATGAAAGTGTTTCATGACCGGAACATTCTTTGGAAATCATTCATGCCAAATAAAAAAAGTCCTCTTATATAATTTTTAACTTCACATTTTTCCCATTAAATTGAGATCTAGTTGGACCGACTCCTTCACAGTTAAAATAGTCTATCCTCATGGGGCTATCGAGGTTGAAAATCGAATGAGGCCCACTTTGCATAAGATCTGACCGTCCATAATAATTGACGTGTGATCTTGGTTGCGTGACCCGCAAAATAGAGGAAATCTGTAGTGCGACCCGCGTAATGGAGGAAATCTGTTGTGCAGTCCTTTTCACAAATCAGATTGGTTGCACGACTCCTCAAGTCTTCGAGTGATCGAATAAGTCTTCAAGTGATCGAACAAGGCTTCAATGCCATCGAGAAGTGTTTCCAATTTTGTCCAGTGACTAAAATCAATTTTCATGTAATTCTTCGATGTCAATGACCCGTGTTCGATGTCATCGAATTTTCTGTGGATTTTTGGCAAAACTTGTTGTTTATATTGGGCACCATGTTCGATTACACGAAGGCTTCCTCGATGACATCGAAGATATGTTCGATGACAATAAAGGCCTCTTCGATGACATCGAATTTATTGAAGAAATTGACTAAACACTCCGGACTATTTTGGACACGTTATCGATTCCTCGAACAATAAGACACCTTTGATGACATCGAAGGTAAGTTTGATGACATAGAAGATTACAAGTCCGGACGAAGTTACACGGCGCAGAAAAAGCACGTATAAAAGGTACCTTCGATGACATAGAACCACTTATGCAGGGTTGTGCGGAATTACGTGAAGTGTGTAAAATTGAGGCAGTTTCCAGATTTTTCTAAGGAGGTGCAAAAGGAGGTGTTGCATAACTATAAATAGGAGTCCCCATGGCATCCCTGGGCATCAATCTAGGGTTCGGGGGAGCGAAGCACAAGGGCGGAGAGCCGTTGCCAAGTGTTTTTCTTCATTCTTCCTTAGTTTTTCATGCTTTCTTCTAAGGTTTTAGATCCAATCACGTCGATGGTTGGCTAAACCTCTTAGCTAGGGTTAAGAGGTGAAGCTTGTAGAGTGATGAGATGTTTTCTATTGCTTTGATTCATATTTATGTTGAATTCTCTTTGATTATAATTTGATATTTAAGGAATACTTTCAGTTCTTAATGGTTTGTTGTGACTCAAATTACAATAGATCTATAATAACTTTGAATATTTCCTTTTCATGCTTTGAGGTTGTGAAATTAGGAAATCCTGTTGTTTACCATCATCCCTTGGGCATGGTTGGATGATGAAATCCCTTCTAATTTTCACAATTCTCCTATGTTTGATGGTGGAATTGGTATATCATGTTGTTTGCCATTGTCTCTTAGGCATGGCTAGGTTATGGAATCACTTCTAATCCTCACAATTTTCATCCATTGAGAATTAGATTAAGGGAAGTTCAGATTTGATTTTATTGAGATATCTTCCAACTGGATAAGATAAGACTCTAGTTCTAGTTGTGTCCTTGAATCAAGTAATAGATCTCCCTGATTGCTATAAGTGGATCCTTGGAAACCCTAGTTCCCACCTTTGAATTCTTAAGTTTTTAATTACACACTTCACAATTATTTCATTTAATTCCAGATTTAGATTTACATCTTCTTCTAGTTCTACTTCTAGTTTCTTTCAGAATACACATGAGATTAGTCCATGTGGATTCGACCTCAGTCTCACTGAGATTATTACTACATCGCGACCTTACACTTGGGGATACGAACGAGTTTTTGGTGCCATTGCCGGGGATTAATGGTTGCATTTTTCTGAGATTAAGTAGTTTTGGAATTAGTTTAATATTAGAGTTTTTCTACTTTATATTTTTAGGTTAGGATTTTTTCTGAATTATTTTAGAAATTAACTTAGCTTTCTATTTCTAGGTTTAGGAATGTTCCTTTTTCTGTTTTTAGAAATTAACTTTCTATTTTTTAGAAACTTTCTTAATTTGTTTTTAGAAACTAGTTTACTTTCCTTTTATGTTTTTAGAAACTATTTAACTTTCTATTTATAGGTTTACAAACTTTCCTTTTTTTTTTTTTTTTTTAGAAACTAGGTTGCTTTCTTAGTTTTTTTTTATATATAAAAAGAAACTAATTCACTTTCCTTTTTCTTTTGCAGGATCCCAATATAGAAACTTCTAATTTAGTGACTTCTTTGTAATTCTCTCTCTCTCTCTCTCTCTCTCTCTCTCTCTCTCTCTCTCTCTCTCTCTCTCTTTCTATTTCTAGATTTTTATTTCCATCTTTATTTAATTCTCTCTCTCTCTCTCTCTCTCTCTCTTTCTATTTCTAGATTTTTATTTCCATCTTTATTTTTAGGTTTAGGGTAGATTCTGAAATTGAGGGCTAAGAGTGTTTCATGCCCAAGCGGATCCATGATAACACTCAACGTCTTTTGAGTGAAGGAGGATTGGTTGAGGGGTTATCTATCCATCACAAGATTAGACACCACTCGAGATGTATAGAGTTAACTGAAGTTATGATTGCAAATCAACCAGCCAATCAACTTCCAAATCCACCTCAACCTAGGGTTGAGGAAATCCAAGATGAGAATGAGGTGCATCAAGCACCCCTGCCTCGTACCTTATGAGATTATTTACAACCGATGGGGGTGTGCACACCCTCATGCATGGATTTTTCAGAAAATACGAGACATTGATATCAAGCCAAGGGTGAACCAACTCCTTCCAAAATTCCATGGACTTGAATCAGAAAATTCATATTTACACTTGAAGGAATTTGATGAGATCATAGCCACTTTATATTTTCCTAACGTGTCCGATGACATGGTCAGGCTGAAACTTTTTCCCTTTTCTTTGAAAGAGAAAGCTAAAACATGGTTGCATTCACTACGTCTTCAATCTTTTGTTAGATGGAACGATATACAAGGGAGTTCATAAAGAAAATTTTCCCACACCATAAAACAAACACCCTCAGAAAGTCAATCATGAACTTCGCCCAAAAGAAAGATGAACCATTCTTCCAATTTTAGGAGCGGTTCAAGGATCATGTCAGTTCATGCCCACAACACGATTTTGAAACGTGGCACATTACGCACTTTATCTATGATAGACTGACATCCTCCATGTACCAATTGGTCGAGACAATGTGCAATGGGGAATTCATGAACAAAAATATCGATGATGTGTAGTATTATTTGGACAGACTTGCTGAAAATGGATAATCATGGGACGTCTCCCTAAAATTGAGCACAACCTCTAGGCCCACTCAATCAAAGGAGAGGGGCAGAATATACCTTCTGAAAGAGGATGATGATATGAATGCTAAAGTGGCTAATCTCATAAGGAAATTCAAGGTCATGGAACTAAAGAAGGATAAGGCCAAAGAAACAGTTTGCAGTATTTGTGCTTGCAACATTCACACAGCTGAAAATTACCCAACAATACCTGCTTTTCAAGAGGTACTGAATGAGCAATCTAGTGCCGAGAATAATTAACAATGGCCTTTCAATAGACCCATCTCTAATACATACAATCCTAGTTGGAGAAATCATCCAAATTTCAGTTGGAGGAATGGACAAACTGCTACTCCTTGAGGATTCCCTGACCAAATTCCAAATCAAGAGAAACCTCAAGAGGAACCGATTCAAAATTCCACACAAACTCAAGAGCTTACCCAAGCATTACGTGAACTTACAAAATGCATACAAAAGGTGGATTCACGTGTTAGGGTTATAGAGAAGGGGATGCTTCCCACTCAACCTTTCCCCAATCCTAAAACGAAATACGAAATAAGTGATCAAAGCTCTTTAAATCAAATGGAGCGAGCTAAGTCTATTACCACCCTTAGGAGTGGGAAAATAATTGACAAATCTATTCCGGTAAGGGCTGAAAAAGTCTAAGGACCCGATAATAGATGAAACTGATAGACTTAGCATTGCTCCACAAGAATTAGAACCGTAACATCAAGACAAACCGATTGCTCCATTTCCCCAATAGTTGATTGCACCAAACCTTCTTTTTAACTCTCAAGACATTTTAGAGGTACTAAAACAAGTGAAGGTTAACATTCTACTACTGGATGTCATTAAATAAATACATTCACATGCCAAAATTTTAAAATACCTATGTATGACCAATAGACGGCAAAATATTCAAAAGAAAATCTTTTTAACAGAAAAAGTGAGTGATAACCTAAAGAAATATGTGCCACAAAAGGACAAAGATCCTGGTAGCCCAACCATCTCATGTATAATTGGGAATTATTGGATTGAGCATGCACTTATTGACTTAGGAGCGAGGGTAAATTTGATTCCATATTCTGTTTACGAATAACTGGGTCTAGTTGAATTAAAACCAACCCGGACTACATTACAACTTGCCGATTGCTCAGTTCATGTACCGAAAGGGATAATTGAGGATGTGTTGGTCTAGGTTGACAAATTCTACTACCCAATAGATTTTATCATCATGGATACTCAACCCATCATGGATATGAGCACTCAAATTCCCGTCATCCTTGGTCACCCATTCCTTACCACATCAACTGCAATAATCATTTGTAGGAATGGACTCATGAATTTATCTTTTGAAAATATGACATTGGAGCTCAATACATTTTTAATATGAACAAATAGGCAAAGGAAGATGGCGATGCCCACGATGTTAACTTGATCGATTCTTTCAAAGATAGAACACTTCTGACCTTATCCTCTGGCTCTTTAGAGACGTGCCTAGCCCACTCTCATAATTTAGATGATGATATGATTAGGGAGATGGGAATCATACTTGATACTGTGCTGGTACTTGAAGTTAACCGGTGGAAGCCACAATTTAAAATTTTTTCCTAAACTGATGTAGTGCCTCTACCGTCTAACCTCAAGGCACCGAAGCTTAACCTAAAACCTTTACCCTCTGAATTAAAATATGTTCATTTAGGTCAAGATGAAACGTACCCAGTGGTGATTTCTTCCCACCTTAAGCTAGAACAGGAGAGTATGCTTATCTCTACTCTTATTGAGCACAAAGGAGCCGTTGGATGGTTGATTGTGGATCTCAAGGGAATTGACCCTTTGATTTGTACTCACCACATTTATCTAGAGGATAATGCAAAGACCTCCTGGCAACCGCAACGTAGATTAAATCCAAACATGAAAGAAGTGGTTAAGGCTGAGGTTGTTAAGCAATTGGATGTGGGTATCATATACCCGATATCCGATAGTCAATGGGTGAGTCTAACTCAGGTGGTTCCTAAGAAGTCTGGAATCACCATCGTAACTAATGCAAATAATGAACTCGTGCCAACTAGAGTTACTAATGGTAGGAGAATGTGCATTTACTATAAGAAATTGAATACCGTCATAAGGAAGGACTACTTTCCTTTGCCCTTCATTAATCAGATTTTAGAAAGGCTAGTTGGTCATTCATACTATTGCTTCCGTGACGGGTATTCAGCATATAACAAGATAGAGATAGCCATTGAAGATCAGAAAAATACTATGATCACATGCCCCTTTGGCACCTTTGCTTACCGACGAATGTCATTTAGACTATGTAATGCCCCCACCACTTTTCAGCGATGCATGATGAGTATTTTTTTCTGACATAGTGGGGTAATATTTAGAGGTCTTCATGAACGACTTCTCTGTGTTTTGTCCATCCTTCAGCAATTGTTTGAAAATTTTAAAAAAAGTGTTAAAGCGATGTGAAGAAAAGAATTTGGTACTGAATTGGGAGAAGTGCCATTTCATGGTTTGCAAGTGAATTGTCCTTGGACATACATCTCATCCAAAGGAATTGAGGTAGATAAGGCTAAGATTGATCTTACACTACTAAAAAAAGGGGCAAAGGATTCAGAGCACGTTAGTTTTTTGCTACTGATATAAACTGTAGCTATAGTTACTACGGTTTTAATCCGTAGCTAAAAAGATGACACACCATTAACAATTAATGGTGTTGTAAGGGGCTCTATGGGGCCTAAAAAATATATATGTTCTATCTAAGCCGTCCATCTATTTGAAAATATTACTTTACATCATGATTTAAAAAATCAGCTAGATCGAAGGCTCAAGTGGACCACTCGGTAAGAAACATGAAGATTAAATCACATTTATTTCCTATGGTGTGGTCCATTTGGGCCTTCAATCTATCTTAAGTTTGGGATCATAAACTTAAATAATTTAATAAAATTAATGGTTGGAATTGATAAACCAAATACATCATGGTGGGCCCCATAGAACCCCTGTCAGGACTGTCCACGGTTTGTCTAATGAAACAACGCCCAAATTTGGGCACGCGCTCAAAACAGAGCCACGCCTAAAACGACATTCTCTCTCTCTCTCTCTCTCTCTCTCTCTCTCTCTCTCTCTCTCTCTCTCTCTCTTCCCTAATCCCCTCTCTCTTTCTCTCCATTTCCCAATCCTCTCCCTCCCGATCTCTGCTCCATCTCTCATTCTCCTCCCTCTCTCCATTGCAACTCTGCCGTCTCTTTTATCTCTCTCCATTGCAGCAGTCGTGAAGCTCCTACCCACACGCCATGAAGCTCCTCTCCATAAGTTTGATATCTTCTTCTCTTTTTACATCTTTTAAATTTGATACATGCTAACTGTTTGATGAAATGGCCTGCTATCTGTTTGTTGAAATGGCTGGATGAAATGGCATGCTATCTGTTTGATAAATGGCTAGATTTCATGCATGCTATCTGTTTGATAAAATTCCTCTATTTAATATATTAGTCTTTTAGAAGATCATTTCTTAAACTACACTTTTTCAGTAGAGAATGGATCGCCTTCAGGAAAAATCATTGCCCTTCTGGCGCCATACCATCTTTCCTGTCAACATTAAAATGGTAGGCCCCATTATAAAGTTCACCTGGCACAAAAATCAGGATAGTCTGCTCATCAGATGCACCAAACTGTTGGAATCAATGGACATACAACAATCTGATTTGACATATTGGTGTGGCCCACCGAGAGCGCAGATCAGCAAGAAGGGTGGGGCATACCATGTTCACGGTTTGGATGTTCTACACGAGTGGCAGGTTGGAGAGAGATCATATCAGTACTCTTTTTCAAACTCATGTCAGTACCCAGATTAAGAAAAATTCCAACTTCTAATCACTGTTTACATGATACAACAACATGGGTGTGGAAACCATGCAAAGCTCCTCACCTTCCAGAGTCTGTTCTTCATAAGGCTGCAACAAAGTTGAGTGAGTTTGAAGCAATATATGGTAAGCACAGGCATGGATCCCAAGGTCAGACATCTAGGTGCGTTAATGATGATGAAGTCACAACCATCCGAGATGTCCTTCATGCTGCCAAAGCATCAGACGCTTACAAGAACATGGACATGTGGTTGTTGAGAAACCTTCAACAGAGAGTAAGATTGTTGCTACAGGTCATTTGGATTTTTGGAAGGTCTTGACATTTTATCTCATGCAACACAATTCACCTTGCTGGTTTTTTGTCCAAGGGGCAGTGTCTAAACATCCATTAGTTTTTACCCATCTAAATGGCAAACTATGCTAATTTTCCCATCAAAGCATAGTTTCCATAAGTGTATCTTGCCAATGGAGTAAAGTCCTAAAGTTGAGCGATGTGGATTAGTTTGATATTGACATGTGGTGTAGAAAGATGCATTGATGGAGGTTGCAGGATATGAGCAGAATGGTTGTTTCATTGGGTCAATTGCTATTTACCTGAGTAAAATTCTTTGGTTTTGCTTTAGGTGCTTTTATTTACTGATGACAACGGAAAGGAAGCAAAAGGATCATGCATATGTATTTATACCAAATATATTTTTATCTTTTGCTATGTAGATGCGGAGTTTTGCTTGTAAATTTTTTACAGATGCAGTGTTGCCTTATTTTCTTCTTCTTCGTATTTTGTTCTGCACTCATTGTGAGAATCAATCAGCTTTGCTGCGATGTGCATCACATTAAACAGGATTCTACTGCTGAAGTGTTAAAAAAAAGGCCTGATATGTATTCCAAGCTCACATCGAAAATCACTGGACTGTTTGGAGCCATTATAGGCCTTCTTAGTGCTGAATTAAGGCCTTTCAGAAACGCCAACTATCCAAAAAAAAAAGATGTTATGACTCACAACATAACATTGAGATGATAGAATTGGGTGTGTTTGGAATCTGGATAAACTTAATTGTGAATGTTCCCCATTCAATAATATGGAACAGATTGTAAAGGAATGTTCTTTTTCTTTTTTCTTTCTTTCATTCTTTATTTTTTCTTTTTTAAAAGAGGAAGCAGCCTCAAATTGCGGTTTGCATCCTTTCAAGTCTTAGTAGAAAGCAATATAATTGCAATTTCGAGCCTATTTCATTCATATGAATAGTAAGGGCCTAGTTGTAATATTGTTTGTTTTTGTATTTTTTATATGATCATCGATAACTTATACATCCAAATGCATCAATAGTCAATTGTAAAGGTAAAAGATTATTGGCCACATAAAAAAAAATCTTAAAATAATGCATATAATTGATAAAATCTGATGACTTGCAGTTTGACGGTGATCCTTGATAAAGTGGAATGACACAATCAAATTCGTATAGTTGGACTCATCAGTTGGGATAAGGCTTATGTGATGATGATCGTCATCATCATGAAAATGCATATAATCATGGTATTAAAAAAAGGTCATCAAATGGCTATTATGTAATAGTAAAATGGGACCCGTTATACGATAAGATGCCTAATGCCATTCTGAAAGAAAAAAAAAATGCTATAATGAGCTGATACATTTTCTTCCTTTCTACCAGGCACCAATGAATTACACAATTTTTTGTTATTTGTATTGAGAAGGTAAATAGCCATGCTAGGCAAGTGAAAAATCTTTATTGCAGGCCACCGGTGAGGACTTTTCTGTGGAGCCAACAGAGAGCAGGAGGGCATTCTGCGCACTCCTTGATGTTGGTCTGATTAAAACAACGACCGACAATCACGTCTTTGGTGCTCTTTAGGTATTTCTCTCTCTCTCTCTCTCTCTATCTCCTTTCTTTTGTAGAATTGTTTTCCAGTTGTGAGTACAATTCTTATAATCTTATCTACTTATCCCTTATTGGTCATACGATCGATCTATTACAATTATGTGCCTTTCATGGCAGTTCAGCATTGATCTATGAACTTGTGAATTGAGCTTCATTTTTAATAAGAACATAACCAACTAATTCCATTTAACTAATTTCCATGATTTAGCTCCGTTACATCCGCCATTGTAATCATTGGTTTGCTTTGAAATCTTTCTGGTATCAAACATCTCATTGAGTTTCATTGCCCAAGATTCTACAGTTTATTTAATTTATTGAAAATATTTTCGATCATTCCTTGTATCTCTAATGCCTTATCATCCCCTTAAAGCTATTTATTTTTGGCATTTTTGGGTACATGCGAGCAAGGATAGGCTGATTTTGTTTCATTTTCTTATGTTATTAGTTAATATTAAAATTCTGGCTTAAGCCTGATCAATCATCCTGCGGTCCCAAAAAATGGCTTAGCAACCTTTCTTTTACTCTCTTCATTCTGAAATATTAGACATACATCTCGTTATTTTCCTAACAAAAGTAGATTCTTTGGATTCTTGGTAGAAGCGTTAAAATTTTTCTATTTAACTTGTATTTGGCTGAAGTAGTTCCTCTTTTATTTTAATTTTTAATTTTTTACCATTTGAGGGTGTGTTCCTTTCATTTTTGTCAAATCATTTCTGGTTGTGTAGTTATTTTTATGCATTCTGATAAACAGATGTGGTTTTGGGTCTTTCTTAGGGTGCCTTAGATGGTGGACTTGACATTCCTCATAGTGACAAGAGGTTTGCTGGTTTTCAAAAAGGAGGACAAACAACTTGATCCTAAGGTTCACCGAAAGTATATCTTCAGTGGTCATGTTACTTCTTACATGAGGGTTAGATTCAAAACTTGAACCTCTCCTCTAGGAAAACTCTGCTAGTGATTAAAATCACAGTACTGGATCCTAGATAAGATCTGAACACATCCTACCAAGCCTCTAATAGACCTGTAATTTCTTTACTGTTATATCGCCACTAATACGAATGGGAATTTTGAAGACGTTGATGGAGGATGAGCCAGTGAAATACCAGTCGCATTTCAGTAAGTACATCAAGAAAGGAATTGAAGAGCTATACAAGAAGGTCCACGTTGCCATCAGAATGTCCACGGATTGAATGGTTCCCAACAGAATGTCCATAGATTGAATGGTTCCCGACAGAACTTCTAAACTACTGCAGCCTATTTCCTTTGTTGCAGGAGTTACTGTGCCTGTATGGATCTGTCATTGACAATAATCCAAATGACTATCTCATGGTAATGCCTTCCAGTACTACTAGCCTTCACATTCCTCCAGTAGCTCTTTTAGCTATTTTAGCCGCAATTATGAGGATGTCAGTACAATTTAAGCTTACCTTCTAGAAAATGCTTATTTGGTCTAATTTCATTCCATCCTATGTTTTATAGAGTACGATGGCAATTAATATAACTAATCAACATGCAATTGGTTGAAAAAATTAGCAATTTGATTACAATTTGGTACAGGTTCATTATTTAATGGAAGCCTTTCAGAGTGTTCCAATAGCTGTTTTTAAAGTGTAGCTTCTAGAAATACAGGTTAGATTTTTCTCCAAAATATTGTTTCTTGGTTTTAGTATTTCAATTTTTAGGGAATATTATGCGTATAGCCTAATACTTGGTTTCTATGATTCTGATGAGTGAGAAATGGTTGGGATTAGCTTTCTCTCCTCAGAAGTAATTTGTTTTTTGTAATATTAATGGATCTGAATCAATCTTACATAAGGCTGAAATGAGGTGTCTCTTACCAAGAAGTCTGCTGGATCATGGATTTTTTTCTGGATCCCCTCTACATGAAGAAGGCAGGAATAAGAAATCAAATGGCCTATTTTGCAATGTCTTTTTTATGCACCCTTAAAATGACCAAAAAATGTTCTTTCTGAGGCAAAAACATGTTTAAGAGGGTTTCATTTGACCATCTAACTAACTGCACCCTTAAACATGTGCTGCTTTCCACATTAGCTCCAAGGTGCATATGCATAAGTAGTGTATGTGTATTGTTCAGTGCCATGGCAAGACACTTAAACGACAAATGTCTCAGGTGTGCACAGTCCAGAATGATATGAATAATTCAAAAGATCCAAACTAGTGTCCTCTTTAAGTAATCCAACTCTCTATTACTAAGTAAAAACATTCTACAACATCCAAAGGAAGAGTTTCCTCGAGACTTAGACCTATAAGGGGTTACTTCACTAATCCCTCAATGTTTAATGTAAATACCGTTGGGTTCATAACCTTGGGGTACATAAAACTGCAATAGGTGAACTTAATGTACTGTTGTATGGGTAATGCATCCAACTAGGAAAAAAATGCAAGAAATGCCGTGAGCTAGGCCCAAATAGTAAAGTTTTTAACTATTTATTTTACCTTTGAAATGGTTATTCTTTCACTCAGATGTACTCAAATTTTAGCTCTTTATTTATATTTTCAGATACACAATTTTCTAGTTGTTGCTTCTGTGTTGCAAATTGGCATTCAGCTTTTACATCCAAGTAAATTTCTGTTTTATTGCTATTGTTTATTAATTTGTCCTACTAATGCAGAAAAAACCTTTGGTGAAGCCAACCAAAGGCAAAATGAAAGTTCGTCGCACTAAATATGCTTGGCATGAGTTTTTTCTTAAGGGTACTCATCTTTCTCTTGGTCCATGATATCCTGGCTTTTTGTCATTTCATTCGTATAATTTTTTTGTTCTGTCAATGTAGCTAAGTACAATATTGGTGCAGTTATCTTGCTTTGGGCACCTGTAGTCTTGGTATGTCTCATTGCCCTTCAATAATTTAATATATCAAGATTTCTTTCCTATCATCATTTACATTTTTCTTCTTAATCGATACTTGGAAGTTAATATAATCATTTACTCTGTTTTACAATCTTTAAAATCTTTATATATAAATCTGTGCCCATATGCATTGTCGGAGAAACTAAAAAACTTACTCATTCTCATATTTCATTGTGGAAAATGCATCCATTATTCAAAAAAAGGGTGACATTCCAAGCACTTACACTTTCTCTCCTTGCTAGCTAAATTAGCGAGTCTTCTTTCCTTTATACTATATGATTCATTGATGAAGTGGCCTGGCCATTTAGACATGCACATGTTTATATATTATCTCGAAATTGATGAAGTATATCTGGATGTGCATCGGAGCTATACAGATGTTGAGCGGGGGTCCCTGGAAGGTGGAAACCGCTGTTATGATCATGATGAAGCTGTCCATTTCTTATGGAGAACAATATGGGTGACCTGGCCATTTGGACAGGCCCGTGTTTATGTATTATCTCGAAATTAATGAAGCAGATCTAGATGTGCCTCGGAGCTATCCAGATGTTGGACAGGGGTCCTTGGAAGCTGGGAACCGCTGTTATGACCATGATGAAGCTGTCCATTTCTTATGGACAACAATATGGGTGGCCTGGCCATTTGGACATGCCCATGTTTATATATTATCTCGAAATTGATGAAGCAGATCCGGATGTGCGTCGGAGCTATACGGATGTTGAGCGGGGATCCTTGAAAGGTTGGAACTACTGTTATGACCATGATAAAGCTGTCCATTTCCTATAGACAATAATATGGGTGACCTGGCCATTTGGACAGGCCCGTGTTTATGTATTATCTCGAAATTGATGAAGCAGATCTGGATGTGCATTAGATCTATACAGATATTGAGCGGGGGTCCCTGGAAGGTAAAAACCACTGTTATGACAATGATGAAGCTGTCCATTTCCTATGGACAGCATTGGAGGGGCCTAATCATTCGGACAGACCATGTTTATATCTGTATTTGCAGGGACCACACCTTTAACCTAAACCACACCCTAAACCTATAACCTAAACCTAAACCTTAACCTATAACCTAAACTTTAACCTATAACCTAAACCTAAACCTTAACCTATAACCTAAACTTTAACCTATAACCTATAACCTAACCTAATCCTAAACTTGTAACCTAAACATATAACCTATAACCTAAACCCGATCTTAAACTTGATCCCGAACCCGAAGCCGATTTCCTAAACCTAAACTTTAACCTATTCTCAATTCCCTAAAGTTATAACCTATATGTAACACCCCAGATTTTTGCCAACCTGGGATTAGACCTCCTTAGGCAATGGGTCGATCCTAACACCTCATTAACTTGTCAAAACTGAATCTCATAGTCTAAAATCGCTCCTTAACCCATTTCCTTCACAAATCCCACCCTTCACTGCCTTGTTCTTTCAATTTTTCTAAGAACTTTCACCCTAGACACTATCTTAAACTAGCTAAGTAGTATAACTTGGATCACTTTATACACAAACTACAAAGGACTAAGTACCACCTCAGACAGAAATCTTATAGGACTAAATCCTTTAGAAATGAGACAAAGTAACTAAGTGCTAAACTAGATTAGCTACGAAATCCGTTCGAATCGCTTTAAATACGATCTGCAAGACCCAAAACTTGTAGAATCATTGACGCTAGGTTACCCTAAAATCTAGGATCAATCTCATTACCCGGCTGCTCTCGGGAGCACGTTGAAATTCCGTATCTGATCTGGACCACACATCGGGAGTCCGAATAATACGAGGTTAAGGACTTAGGACCGCCTCACTGGGCTTGACAATCATCTCTAAAATCAGGTCCAGCCGATGTCCCACGGCCATTCGTTTCGATTCGGAGCGAGGGTGTGTGAAAAACACTATTCCCATTCCAAAATAAATATCAGGAATAGTGATCTGGCACCATTCGTTTACGCGTCAGTATTAAGCAACCTGACCGTCAGAATCAGACCAAATTACACCCTCGGATTAAGAAAAATTTCAGGAACATTTACATGTACTTGGAATTTCGGATCGTAGCCCACTGACCGTTGAACTGAAAGTGGTCCGCCACGTGCGATCTGAGGATCCGATCAAGTCAAAAACGTAATCCCACATAGATCCATGTGTGGTAAGCTTAAGTCTGACGTTTGGCTCAAGGGGGGCCACCAGAAACACTCATTTGAGTTAGAAAAGTGACGAAATACCTATATAAGCAATAACCCTTGAACCTGAGCCTATTTTGGGAAGGGTTTTAGCTATAAAAGGAGCTTGGAACAGCCCCACTCACAGCCATACGAATTTGGGATAAAACCCTAGAGAGAGAGAGAGAAAAGAGAGAGAAGAGCTTGGGATTTGTGGGAGATCTTCCTCCTACTGCTTTCATTCATCACACGGCCTACACCGCTTCCTTCCAGGCATTTTTCCGGTGGTATCCACTCCGTTTGAAGGTGAGAAACCCTAACCCTAGGTCTGATTTGAAGTTGGAAGGTTGTAGGTTGTGTAAAGACTAACCGATTCCGCTCTTTAGGCTAGAAAACTCCCGTATACGGAAGCTCATCAACCCTTGCTGATTCGTTGTGATTCCAAGGGCAAAGGTGAGGACTTTAGGTGCATAGGTTGCGGTTTTCAATGCTTTCAATGTCAGATAATGGTAGATTCATGATCTGCATGCAATTGCACATGTACAAAGTGCTTTCCGTTTTCTGTTTCGATTAGAATTGTAGAATTTGGAATTTCACATACTTTAGGTATTCGTATAAAATACCGTATACGTATTTTTTTATGGAAATGTGTTTGACATGTTTAATTGTCGTATGGATATATGATGTATGGATAAAATACTCATTTGGCGAAAGGGTTCGCCTAAATACATGTTTACTAATATACACCATGTATGAAGAAATACGGTATTATAAGAAGTACCGTATACGTGTATATTTTAGCGATGTGTTTGTCATGATTAATTGTTGTATAAATATATTATGTGCGTATAAATTAATTGCTTGGCGAAAAGAATCGCCGTATTACAAGTTCCCTTGTAAACACTATGTATGTTGAAATTGGGTATACTAGAAAATACCCCATACGTATAAAATTTGCTGATGTAATTGTTAGGATTATTTGCTGTATGAATATGATGTATATGTATAAAATACTAGTTTGGTAAAGGGACAACCCTAGTGCACTTTCCTCTAACATACGTCATGTATGTTGAAATAGTGCATTCCAAGTGTTGGTGAAATCGCTTGTGAGTGTAAGTGCTTAAGTGTTAGAACCTTAGGTAGGTGCTGAGATGGGATTCTCAGCTACCTTAGAGTCACATATGATATCCTCCATGTGGTTATTTACTCTAACCACTCACCTATGAAATATATGTATTTGTATCCCTATTTGCATAGTATTTTATAACATGCTTTTGAACATGCTTTGTAACTTATTTATTAACATGCTTCATGACATGCTTTATAACATGATTGCTAGTGTTCTTGAATTACCATGTTATCATGCTGTACTTCACATGCTATGGTTAGGAATTGATTGAGCTTGGGACTGTCCATAGTCCAGGCATCCGGTATCAGACTTGGAGTTGTGGTTGAGATTCGTTCCGCCACACATGATGTGTTGGCGAACCTGTGTCGTACTTCGGTTGGCGATAGTGGTTGGCCAAACGAGGTGCTTCTGCGCTTCATATCGCCTAACTTGTTGTGCGCTCGAGCCAGCCGAACACGTCAAGTAACCCGTGTGTCTTATGTATGTTCACCATGTTTGGTCGCTAATGTTTGAACTTAGGGTACCAAACTTACCAGTGAAAATTCCGTTAACCATGGTACCTCGATCCGCTAAGACTCATGAGCCGGGCATGGTGGTATGGGACACCGTGGTCGAGCTGTCGGCCTACGCTGGGGCTACGTGCCTCCCCGTAGTGACCAGTGAGTAACTTAACTCGTGAGCCGATTATGGTGGTATGAGACACTATATTCGCGCTGTCGGTCTACATTGATAAGGTGATGGGGGAGTAGTGTATCATTTGTGCGTAACAGCCCTGGCAGCCCTTTGTAGTGACCGTGAGCATATTCTGAAGTCACAGTGCGCCTTAGGGTTCGCCGCGATATATAAAGTATGAACTAGGCCTGTTTCTGTATAGTGATGAATCGTTTAAGGGGTGATGGGGGAGTGGTGCAACCTTTGTGCGTAATGTGCCTGGCACAGCGTACCTCTGCAGATGACCTAGAAAATACACCATCGTCGATATTAACTAGGACTGACGACCTAGAATGGATCATGTTTGGGAATGATACAAGGGAGGTACCTTAGTTTCCCAATCTTCTTTGTTTGAAATGGACTAATTAAAAACTCGGTAATCATGCTCATCATGCATCGCATGTGCATGAAAGATGTGGAGCACTTGTGGGATGTAAGCATCTTGCGAATGTGAGATGGTGTCGCATGAGGGAGTATGTCGGTGAGGGCATCCATCATACCTGCATTCATACTTGCATTAATCAGAGTAACTAGGAGTGCTTGATTTACTGCTTTATCATTACTGCTTGACTGCATCGATAATATATTAACCTATGCTTTATTGTTCCACTGAGTTAGCTACTCACTCCCACGTTACGGGACGGTGTTGTACACACCAAACAGATTTGTTGAATTTCAGATGATGGCTATGCTTATGAAGCAGAGCCGGACTACTTTTATGGTGATGAGGAGGAGTTCTCCTATCATGTAACCCTCGACGGGTCTCTCGAAGACACAGTCTTGTATTGTCGGTACCGTGCGTACTGGGGATAGAAGACAGTAAACTTACACATTTGGTATATTTTAGAACTGTACTTGTATTTATTTAACCTGGTAATGTTATCATACTCTGGAGACTCATCATAGTTTATATATTTTATCTATCTATCATAGTCTTCCGCTTGCAAAATTAACTGTCTCTCGGAGTATGATATCTTTGTTTTGGCTTAATCTCACTCATGTTCAATGCACGAATACAGTCAACATTCAATCATCATTCATTTTGTTGCATAAGTGATGTTCTGGAACTCGGGAGTTGAGTTTATGCTCGACCCCCGATTTTCAGGGCGTTACACTATAACTAATAACCTATAACCTAAACCTATAACCTTAACCTAAACCAAAACCTCTAAAATAAACTTTAACATATAACCTATAACCTAAACTTATAACCGATAACCTAACCTTAACCTAAGCCTAAAACCTAAACCTTAACCTATAACCTAAAACCTAAACCTAAAGCTAAACTTAAAACCTAAATGTATTCTCAAATCCCTAAACATAAACCTACACCTAATCTTAATCTCAACTCCCTAACCTAAACCTAAACCTAAACATGAAAACCCAAACCTAAACCCGATCCCGAACCCGAACTTGATTTCTAAACCTAAACCTTAACTTATTCTTAATTCCCTAAAGCTATAACATATAACCTATAACCTACACCTAAACCTAACCTAAACCTATAACCCTAACCTAAACCTAAAACCTAAAATATTCTCAAATACTTAAACCTAAACCTACACCAAATCCTAATCTCAACTCCATAACCTAAACCTAAACTTGAAAACCCAAACTAAACTTGATCTCAAACTGAACCCAATTTCCTAAACCTAAACCTTAACCAATTCTCAATTCCCTAAAGCTTTAACCTATAACCTATAACCTATAACCTAAACCTAAACCCTAACCTAAACCTATAACCTAAACCTAACCTAAACCTAAAACCTAAACCTAAACCAATAACCTTAACCTAAACCAAAACCTATAACCTAAACCTTAACCTATAACCTATTACCTAAACTTATAACCTATAACCTAACCTTAACCTAAACCTAAAACCTAAACCTAAACCTATAACCTAAACCTATAAAGTGAAACCTAAACCTAAACCTAAAACCTAAATGTATTCTCAAATCCTAAACCTAAACCTACACCTAATCATAATCTCAACTCCCTAACCTAAACCTAAACCTAAACTTGAAAACCCAAACCTAAACCCGATCCAGAACCCGAACCCAAACCCGATTTCCTAAACCTAAATCTTAACTTATTCTCAAGTCTTTAAAACTATAACCTATAACCTATAACATATAACCTAAACCTAAACCTAAACCTATAACCTAAACCTAAACCTTAACCTAAACCTATAACCTTAACCCCAACCAAAACCTATAAACTAAACCTTAACCGATAACCTATAACCTATAACTTAAACTTATAACCGATAACCTAACCTTAACATAAACCTAAAGCTTAAACCTAAACCTATAACCTAAAACCTAAACCTAAACCTAAACCTAAAACCTAAATGTAATAAAAAATCCCTAAACCTAAACCTACACCTAATCCTAATATCAACTCCCTAACCTAAACCTAAACCTAAACTTGAAAACCCAAACCTAAACCCAATCCCGAACCTAAACTGATTTCCTAAACTTAAACCTTACCCTATTCTCAATTCCCTAAAGCTATGACCTATAACCTACACTTAAGCCTAATCTAAACTTATATCCTTAACCTAAACCTAAAACCTAAATGTATTCTCAAATCCTTAAACCTAAACCTACACCTAATCCTAATCTCAACTCCTTAACCTAAACCTAAACTTGAAAACCCAAACTAAACCTAATCCCAAACCCGAACCCGATTTCCTAAACCTAAACATTAACCAATTCTCAATTCCCTAATGCTTTAACCTATAACCTATAACCTATAACCTATAACCTAAACCTAAACCTTAACCTAAACCTATAACCTAAACCTTAACCTTAACCTAAACCTAAACCTATAACCTTAACCTAAACCTTAACCTATAACCTATAACCTATAACCTAAACTTATAACCTATAACCTAACCTTAACCTAAACCTAAAACCTAAAACCTAAACCTATAACCTATAACCTAAACCTAAACCTAAACCAAAAACCTAAATAGTAAGTTTACTTTTTATAGTAAGTCACATATTTTAGTGTGTTTGAGTTGGAGTTTTGAGTTTAAAAGTCCATCCTAGGTTTGAACAGATACTCATGTTAGATTTTGCCATAGCTTAGAAGATTTGTAGGTATATTTTTGATTTCTTGATATGTAATTGTTTTATTTTTGTCTTTCTTCCTTTTGAGATGTGTACAAAGGCATGCTTGCTTGATTGTGTCTATAAATGTTGTTTTATATCGGCTGACAAGATAGAGAAGTCAGTAGAGGATGAAATTCATTTTCTCAAGGGAAGGGTTTCAGAACTTAAAAGTGATCTTGTGTCGAAGTCCACAGAAGTTACATCTGTAGTTTCAAGGAAAGAAGAAGCTCTATTTTCTGCATTTGTTGAAACTGACCATCTGAAGGAAGAAAATTATGTAAAAATGTTAGCATTATTGAATGCATATCGAGGGTGTTTACTGTGTTGGAGTGTATTTGTTTCTTGCATATGAGGGCACGCCTTAGTTGTAATTCTTATGATAGGTTGAGCAAAGTGAAGTATTGCTTATTTAGAAATGCGAATGTAGGATGCATTGTATGATTTGATTGCTATTTGTAATAAATGTATCATTTTCTTTTCTAATTGCATTTTATGTACTATTTTTATCAGCATTAAGCTTAGATGAGTTATCAATCACAACAGGTTCTTGCAATGGAAACAGGTCGTATTATTACAATTTTTTTTTAAAATAGTTACGAATATAATCCGTAGCTTTAGCTACGGCTTTTGTCTGTAGCTATTGGTATCTATTGCTACAGATATTGTCCATAGCTATTGGTATCTATTGCTACGGATATAATCCGTAGCTATTGGTATCTATTGCTATGGTTATAATCCCGTAGCGATACTTTTAGCTACCCTACCAATAGCGATGGATGTGCTATGGATATAATCCATTGCAAACGGGCTTTTGCTACAGTTTTTGTCTGTAGCCTTTGTGCCCATTTTTCTTGTAGTGTTATCTTTAACTTACCTCCACCCAAAAAACATACAACACGTGCGATCCTTCTTAGGACACGTTGGTTTTTACAAGAGATTCATTAAGGATTTTAGTCACCTCTCTCGTCCTCTATGTAATCTACTTCAAAGGGATGCACCATATGAGTGGACTGAGTAATGTCAGGAAGCTTTTCCTAAGCTTAAGGGCATGTTAACCACTACACCTATCATGCAGCCACCCCATTGGAACCTTCGTTTTTAAATTATGTGTGATGTGTCTGACTATGCTCTTAGGGTGGTGTTAGGCCAGAGAAAAGAAAAGAAGCCTCACATTATACACTATGCAAGTAAAAATCTAAATCCTGCCCAAGTGAACTACTCTGATACGGAAAAGGAACTCTTAGCTTTAGAATTCGCTTTGGACAAAATTAGGTCCTACTTGATCGGATCCAAGATCATCATCTACACAAATCATGCAGCACTTAAGTATCTTCTCTTTAAGAATGATGTTAAGCCCCACCTGATAAGATGGATCCTCCTACTCCAAGAATTTGATTTGGAAATATAAGATAAAAAGAGAGTAGAGAACGTAGTGGCTGACCATCTTTCCCGCCTTAATCTCTCTGATTCCCTTGAGATGACACATATAAATGACATGTTCCCTGACGAAAATTTTTTTAAAGTCTCCTATTCACCTTGGTTTGCAGATATTGCTAATTATCTTGCTACGGGTTTTACGCCAACACATTAGACTGAGTAAGATAAGAAAAAATTCTTCATCGAGGTATGCAAATTCTTCTGGGATGATCTATATTTGTTTAAATATTTTTCAGACCAAATCTTAAGGAGATGTGAGCCAGACAATGAACACCAAAGTGTCATCTCCTTCTGTAATTCTCAGGCCTATGGTGGTCACTTTTTTGCTAAAAAGACCATGGTCAAAATTCTGTAGTGTGACTTTTATTAGCCCACTATGTTCGAGGACACTCATGAGTTTTACAAAGCTTATGAGCGTTGTCAAAAAAGGGGAGCATTGCCCCATCGAAATATGATGCCCATTCTGATCATTGAAGCATTTTATTGTTGGGGCATCGATTTCATGGGACCATTTCCTCAATCTTTTTAAAATTTATCTATATTGCTCGCAGTAGACTATGTCACTAAATGGGTCAAAGCAATCCCGTGTCGGAATAACGATCATCAAATGGTCATTAAATTCTTAAAAGGGAACATCATTTTCCGGTTCAGAACACCTCGAGCCATCATTAGTGATGGAGGTACACATTTCTGTAATAAGCCATTTGCGAACTTAATGAAGAAATATGGCATCTCTCATAAAGTGAACACTTCATACCACCCACGAACAGGTGAGAAAGCTGAGATTTCCAATAGGGAAATTAAACATATTTTTAAAAAGATGGTTAACCCTAACCATAAGGATTGGTCAGTCCAACTAACTGATACCTTATGGACTTGTCTATGAGAAGCTTGTCAGTTGCCTGTGGAATTGGAACATAGGGCCTATTGGGACATTAAAAATCTGAACTTCAATTTGGACAATGCTAGCTCGTTGCGTAAACTTTAGTTGAATGAACTTGAAGAGATCCGTAATGATGCATACGAGAACTTGACAATTTATAAGGACATGATGAAGGTGTTTCATGATCAACACATTCTTCATAAATCATTCACACCAGGTCAAAAGGTCCTTTTGTACAATTCTCAATTACATCTTTTTTCCAGTAAACTCCGATCTCGTTAGACTGACCATTTCACAATTACTAATGTTTATCCTCATGGGGCTGTCGAGATTCAGAATCTAACGAATGATAATATTTTCAAAGTGAATGGACATTGGTTAAAGCCACTTGTTGAGGAATTTGATTCAGAGGACACGTCCATACCTCTGATTGATCCTATTTACCATGATTAACGTCCTAGTCTGATGGAGGTATAGTTTGGTTTATTGCTTTCATATATGTTAAGATTATGATAGTTTGCTTTTTGTTGTTTTAGGATAGTTTGTTTTTTGTTGGTTTAATTCTTGTGTTAACCCATCTTCACACTTAGATCATTGAAAAAGCCTCAGAATTCCTTCTTTGGGTATTACCTTTCCATCACTTCCCTTTTCTGTTCATTGCCTCTTTTGCATTATATGCTTAATTCTTTTACATTGAGGACAATGTAGATTTTTCAGTTGGGGATGGGAGATTAGGTAACCTAATCAGTGTTGTCTCAGTTTTAAGCAAAAAAATTTAAAAAATTTTTAATGTTTCAAGTTGAAATCTGTTTGGGAAACAATGAATTGTGTACTTAAGAATGCTTTGGGTATGATAAAATGGAGATTGAATTTTAAATTGCTAAAGTCTAATCATCTAAGTAACGTATCACCTAAGTGCTTTCACTCAATTGATTAAGAGGAAGTTTGAATATCATGTTAATTTAAATCACAAGACACATTCAATTTATCTTCTATAAGATATACTCGAATTTCTGATTGTTGGTATGCGAATCATTGATAAATGGTGAGAATAGAGTCTGGAGAATTTTATCTACATTAAAAGAAGAAAAGAACTAGTTAAAAAACAGGAGATCGACAAGGAGGTCATGAAAAAGAATGAAAATAATGAAAAATCTAGAAAAGAATGAATAAGAATTGACCGTTAATATAAAATCAAAAATTGGAAAAAGAAGAAGGGGATAAGTTTGAAATCAATACTTGAGTTTCAAACTAATCTTGAAGTGATGAACATGGCTAACATGATGAATTGATAATATTCGTACAAAAAGTAAGTTGATTTTCACTGAGCTCATTACTTGATATACAAATTATGCTTCGATTTTATGGATAAAGAACTTATTTGATTGGTTGCTCATGTAATTTGGTTTTAGGTTTTCAAAATCTCACTTTCGTATCTCATTTTTACCCATTCATACTTGAGTGCACAAAAGATTGTTTCCTGGAAAAGGTTTTGGACATTGAGCATTGAGGTTTATTTCATGCATACTTTACTCGGGACTAACAAAATACTGGTTAGGGATTGTGTTGAGGGTCAAATATTGCATATTATCCCCTATTGTAACACCCCGGATTTTTGCCAACCTGGAATTAGACGTCCTTAGGCAATGGGTCGATCCTAACACTTTATTAACTTGTCAGAACTGAATCCCACAGTCTAAAATCACTCCTTAACCCATTTCCTTCATAAATCCCACCCTTCACTACCTTGTTCTTTCAATTTTTCAAAGCACTTTCGCCCTAGACACTATCTTAAACTAGCTAAGTAGTATAACTTGGATCACTTTAGATACAAACTGCAAAGGACTAAATACTACCTCAGACGGAAATCACTTAGGATTAAATCCTTTAGAAATTTGACAAAGTTAACTAAGTGCTAAACTAGATTAGCTACGAAATCCATTTGAATCGCTTTAAATACGATCTGCAAGACCCAAAACTTGTAAAATCATTGACGCTAGGTTACCCTGAAATCTAGGATCAATCTCATTACCCGGCTGCTATCGGGAGCATCTCGAAACTCCGTATCGGATCTGGACCACACGTCGGGTGTCCAAACAATACGAGGTTAAGGACTTAGGACCACCTCGCTGGGCATGACAACCATCTCGGAAATCAAATCTAGCCGATGTCCCATGGCTGTTCGCTTGAGTCCGGAGCGAGAGAGTGTGAAAACACTTGTTTTCTTTAAAAATAAATATCTTGAATAGTAATCTGAGACTCGTCGGTTGCGGATCAGTTTTAAGCAACTAGACCGTCAGAATCTGACCAAATTACACCCTCGGATCAGGAAAAATTTCATACACATTTACATGTACTCGGAATCTCCGATCGAGACCTACTGACTGTTGAACTGAAACTGGTCCGCCACGCGTGATCTGGAATCCCGACTGAAACGAAAACTTAATATAACGTAGATCCACCATTAGTGAGCTTAAGTCTGACCTTTGGCTCAAGGAGGCCCGCCAGAAGTCCTTCGTTGAGCTGAAAAAGTTCCGCTTTAACCTAGGTGAACCTTGTCTAGAAGTCTATTTTGGTGAAGTTTTAGACTATATAAAGACCTTAAACCCTTTCCCATTTCAGCCATACGAATTTGGATTTGAGAGAGAGAAAAGAGAGAGAAAGTGTGGGAGATGTGGGAGGAATTCCCTGCTGCTGTTCCCTGTCGCTATTCAGGCTCCACTGCCTGATTCTTATCGCTTTCCCGGCGATTCCGGCGTCGTTTCTAGGTAAGAAACCCCAACTCTAACCTGTTTTAGGGTTGTATAGGTTGTAGGTTATGAAATATCTAACCTGTTTCGTTCTCTAGGTTGCCAAACTCCCGTATACGGAAGCTTAGCGAACCTATCGATTCCGTTATGATTCTACGAAAAAAGGTGAGGACTTTAGGTATATAGGTTGCAGTTTTCAAGGCTTTCAATGTCAGATAATGGTAGATTCATGATCAGCAAGCAATTGCACATGTACAAAGTGCTTTCCGTTTTCTGTTGCGATTAAAATTATAGAATTTGGAATTTTACATACTCTAGGTATTCGTATAAAATACCGTATACGTATTTTTTATAGAAATGTGTTTGACATGTTTATTTGTCGTATGGATATATGACGTATGGATAAAATACTTATTTGGCGAAAGGATTCGCCTAAATACATGTTTACTAATAAACACTATGTATGTAGAAATACGGTATTGTAAGAAGTACCATATACATGTATATTTTAGCGAGGTGTTTGTCATGATTAATTGTTGTATAAATATATTATGTGCGCATAAAATAATTGCTTGGTGAAAGGAATCACCAAAATACAAGTTCCCTTGTAAATGCTATGTATGTCGAAATTAGGTATCCTAGAAAATACCCATGCGTATAAATTTTGCTGATGTAATTATCATGATTATTTGCTGTATGAATATGATATATACGTATAAAATACTAGTTTAGTAAAGGGACAATCCCTAGTGCACTTTCCTCTAACATACGTCATGTATGTTGAATTAGTGCATTCCAAGTGTTGGTGAAATTGCTTGTGAGTGTAAGTGCTTAAGTGTTAGTGCCTTAGGTAGGTGCTGAGATGGGGTTCTCAACTATCTTAGAGTCATGTATAATACCCTCCACGTGGTTGTTTACTCTAACCACTCACTTATGAAATATATGTATTTGTATCCCTATTTGTATAGTGCTTTACAACATGCTTTTGAACATGCTTCGTAACTTGTTTATTAACATGCTTTATGACATGCTTTATAACATGATTGCTAGTGTTCTTGAATTACCATGTTATCATGTTGTACTTCACATGCTATGGTTAGGAATTGATTGTGTTTGGGGCTATGATTATAGTCCAGACAATCGGTACCAGAATTGGATTTGTGGCTATGATCCATTTGCCACGTGAGATGTGTTCGACGAACCCGAGTCGTACTGTGGTTGACGATAGTGGTTAGCCACACGAAGTGCTTATGCGCTTCATATCGTTCAACTTGTTGTGCACTCGAGCTAGCCGAGCTCGTCAAGCAACCCGATCTGTCTTATGTATGTTCACCATGTTTGGACGCTACTACTTGAACCTAGGGTACCAAACTTACCAGTGAAATCCCGTTAACCATGGTACATCGATCTGCTAAGACTCATGAGCTAGGCATGGTGGTATGGGACACCGTGGTCGAGCTGTCGGCCTACGCTGGGGCCATGTGCCTCCCCGTAGTGACCAGTGAATAACCAAACTCGTGAGCCGATTATGGTGGTATGGGACACTATATTCGAGCTGTCGACACCTACGGCGAGAGCCGAGTACGGTGAGACCTGTATTCGTGCTGGCGGGCGACGAATCCTCCGTAGTGTCTTCGAGTATACTCTAAGGTCTGTGATTGGCGACGAGCCCTTCACAGCAACTAGAGCATGAGTTAAGCCGAGTACGGTGAGATTTATATTCGAGCTGACGGCTAGCGATTGAGCAGAGTACGGTGAGACCTATATTCGAGCTGACGGCCAGCAATTGAGCCGCATACGGTGAGATCTGTATCCATGCTGACGGGTGACGAGCCCTTTGTGATGCCTTCGCTACGCCTCTCAAACCATAATATCGTATGAGATTAACTAGGACTGACGACCCTAGAATGGATCATGTTTGGGAATGATACAAGGGAGGTACCTTAGTTTCCCAATACTGCTGTTTGAAATGAACTAATAATTACTCGGTAATCATGCTCATCATCGCACTGCATGTGCCTGGTAGATGTGAAGCACTGAGGGATGGACGCATTCGCGAACGTAAGATGATGTCGCATGAGGGTGGTTTGGCAAGGGCATACATCATGTCATTTCATACTTGCATTAAATAATAGTAAAATTGTTTGATTGTACTGCTTTATCATTACTGCTTGACTGAATTGATAACATGTTAACCTATGCCTTATTGTTCCACTGAGTTGTTCACTCACTCCCACGATACGGGATGGTGTTCCGAACACCCACCAGACTTTGTCTGATTGCAGATGGCGACGCTACTTCTGAGGCGGAGCCGGACTCCTATGACGACGAGAATGCTTCCTCATATATGTTATTTTCTGGCGGCTTCGTGAGAGCCGTGCTTTGATTGTCGGGGATACAGGGATGTTGACTAGATCACACTATACAACTTGGTATAATTTAAAATCATACTTATAATTATTTAACCTGGTAACTTTATCCCACTCTGGAGACCCACCACAGTTTATATATTTTATCTATCTATCACAGTCTTCCGCTTGCAAATTTAACTGTCTCTGGAGTATGATATGCTGTTTTGGCTTAATCTCACTCATGTTCATTGCACTAATACCGATCACATTCAATCATCATTCATTTTGTTGCATAAGTGATGCGTTGGAACTCGGGAGTTGAGTTTATGCTCGACCCCTAATTTTCAGGGCGTTACAAGATGGTATCAGAGCATGATTTGGATTAAACTGGACCTGGGTTATGGTCACATGACGCACTATAACGCACTCTGACTTAGGAGGGAGCAACGGAATGTAGAAATAGACTTGGGTTCTCTCATTTCACCAAATAACACAATTGGTTGAGACCAACCATAGAGATTGGACCCGTAGGCCTCAATGATTGCACGAAACGATCTCGAATTGCCTCTAGGTCGTCAGTTGATAGGTTTGAGTTGTTCCCTATAAATGAATGTTCTTAGGTTGTGGGTCAACCACAACACCAAAGCCTACAACCCCTTTTTACCCAATTCATTCGAAACCTCTCCTTGCACCAGTTCATTCTTCAATTGTTTTCTAAATCCTTTCATACCAGATATAAATTCTAACATATAAATGATGAAGAATAATACTTAAACAAAAAGTTATTATAAATAGTAAATATATATATAAATTGGATTTTTTACTATTCAAACTTTAGAATCTGACCAATTAAATAGGTTATTTGGATAGATTAGCTCGTTCTACCCTAAAATCATATATTATATGTCAGATAACTCATTCCATATTGCAAGATAAGTCCAATTTGACCCGAAACGACTCGAAACGGAGTCGTGGGCCACACGCGTCAATCCAGGGGGACCTGGGGCTGACCCGGGGTACCATTGGCCTCTTGGGAGGGTGGAGAACACCACCGAGCTGCGGCGGTGTGGTACCGGACAAGGCGGACCGCGGTGGACCGTGCTCCAGCGGGCCCGGGCGGGCCGCAGTTCATTGGCTGGCCCGTTTTCGGCCACAATTTTTCTGTAATTTTGGTCCGACTTCAAAAAGTCATATCTCTCTCGTTATAACTCCGATTAAGGTGATTCAAAAGCTAAATTTAAGCTTGATAAGTATAGTTTCATATAAAAATAAGTAAAAAATATAATAAAATATTTAATATAGCTAAATATGGATCGTTGTGTCAACTATCTGAAAGTTATTAGTTTGGACAGCTGCTGCTTCTAGATTTTTTAGAATTTTTCTACAAGACAAAATATATTGAAATTTGGTGGAGATGAAGTATACTTGATGATGAACTACTAGAAAAATAATTAAAATAATAAACCAACTAGAAATGCCAGAAAGGGTATAGAACTTCCCTAGGCCGGTATGGTGCCTACCAAATTTTCTGGGGGACCACTTTTTCACGTCATTTTTGCCCCCTCTCTCTCAAACGCACCTCCAAGCCCACCTTTCTCTTTTGACTTACTATTTTACCTCTCAAAAATTCCCTCTAATCACGCATTTCATCATTTCCTGCCCAACTCATCCTCTTCCAACATTTACAACATAACCTACTCCCTACCCTCTCCATTCTCTTTCTTTTGATCACTTACATGCCCCATTTGGAACTCAAATTCGGGTAAGCTCTCAACCCATCCCATCTATTCATTTTCCTTCTTCAAACCCTATCTATTGGGCCTCTACGACGTCTGTCGAGACTCCAATCCGTGGAGAACCAAAAACTTCAGCCCCCCATTTCCCCTTATCCTCATTTTCCATGGCTCTATCCGAGCGTGTACGGCCATTTTCTTGGAGGCCTAATCATCCATACTATGTTTGGGATGTAGGCAGTTAAACGTAAATCCCGTGTTTTCCTTTCAAATTACACTTATAAATTTGTAACACCCCGGATTTTTGCCAACCTGGGATTAGACGTCCTTAGGCAATGGGTCGATCCTAATACCTCATTAACTTGTCAGAACTGAATCTCATAGTCTAAAATCGCTCCTTAACCCATTTCCTTCACAAATCCCACCCTTCACTGCCTTGTTCTTTCAATTTTTCTAAGAACTTTCACCCTAGACACTATCTTAAACTAGCTAAGTAGTATAACTTGGATCACTTTATACACAAACTACAAAGGACTAAGTACCACCTCAGACAGAAATCTTATAGGACTAAATCCTTTAGAAATGAGACAAAGTAACTAAGTGCTAAACTAGATTAGCTACGAAATCCGTTCGAATCGCTTTAAATACAATCTGCAAGACCCAAAACTTGTAGAATCATTGACGCTAGGTTACCCTAAAATCTAGGATCAATCTCATTACCCGGCTGCTCTCGGGAGCACGTTGAAATTCCATATCTGATCTGGACCACACATCGGGAGTCCGAATAATACGAGGTTAAGGACTTAGGACCGCCTCACTGGGCTTGACAATCATCTCTAAAATCAGGTCCAGCCGATGTCCCACGGCCATTCGTTTCGATTCGGAGCGAGGGTGTGTGAAAAACACTATTCCCATTCCAAAATAAATATCAGGAATAGTGATCGCTCATATTCGTTTACGCGTCAGTATTAAGCAACCTGACCGTCAGAATCAGACCAAATTACACCCTCGGATTAAGAAAAATTTCAGGAACATTTACATGTCTTGAAATTTCGGATCGTGGCCCACTGACCGTTGAACTGAAAGTGGTCCGCCACGTGCGATCTGGGAATCCAATCGAGTCAAAAACGTAATCCCACATAGATCCATGTGTGGTGAGCTTAAGTCTGACGTTTGGCTCAAGGGGGGCCACCAGAAATACTCATTTGAGCTGGAAAAGTGACGAAATACCTATATTAGCAGTAACCCTTGAACCTGAGTCTATTTTGGGAAGGTTTTAGGCTATAAAAGGACCTTAAACCCTCTCTCATTCCAGCCATACGAATTTGGATTTGAGAGAGGGAAAAGAGAGAGAAAGTGAGGGAGATGTGGGAGGAATTCCCTGCTGCTGTTCCCTGCTGCTATTCGGGCTCCACCGCCTGATTCTCATCACTTTCCCGGCGTTTCCGGCGTCATTTCTAGGTAATAAACCCTAACCCTAACCTGTTTGGGAGATTAGACAGTTGTAGGTTAGGAAATAGCTAACCTATTTCGTTCTCTAGATTGCCAAACTCCCGTATACGGAAGCTTAGCGAACCTATCGACTCCGTTACGATTCTACGACACAAGGTGAGGACTTTAGGTGTATAGGTTGCAGTTTTCAATGCTTTCAATGTCAGATAATGGTAGATTCATGATCTGCATGCAATTGCACATGTACAAAGTGCTTTCTGTTTTCTGTTTCGATTAAAATTGTAGAATTTGGAATTTCACATACTCTAGGTATTCGTATAAAATACCGTATACGTATTTTTTATGAAAATGTGTTTGACATGTTTATTTGTCGTATGGATATACGATATATGGATAAAAGACTTATTTGGCGAAAGGGTTCGCCGAAATACATGTTTTACTAACATACACTATGTATGTAGAAATACTGTATTGTAAGGAGTGCCGTATACATGTATATTTTGGAAATGTGTTTGCCATGATTATATGACATATGGATAAATTACTTATTTGGCGAAAAGAATCGCCGTAATACATGTTTGTTTGTATACATTATGTATGTTGAAAATGCGTATTCTAGAAAATACTGAATACGTATAAATTTTGGAGATGTATTTATCATGATTATTTGCTGTAGTAATATATTATACATAGATAAAATACTCACTTGGCTAAAGGATAACCCTAATACATGTTTTGCTAACATACACCATGTATGTTGTAATAGTGTATTCTAAGTGTTGTGAAAATGACTGAATGAGTATAGAATTCTCATTCGTGCTCGCCATGACTAATTGTCATGGACAATTGATTGTTATATTGGCAATACCCCTTTGACGAAAGGATTTGCCCTAAATCACGCCACGGCCAATACACACTATATATGCTAAAATGTGTGGCCCAAGTGTTTGTAGAAATGACTGAATGAATATGGAACTTGGTTTCCTGCTTGCCATGACTATCCGTCATGGGTGTATGCGTGTTATGATTGGGGTAACTCCCTAGTGAAAGGATTTGGCCTTATACCTCTGTGACCAACATATGTCATGTATGTTGATTCCTGTATTTTAAAGTGTTTGTTAAAATGTCTGAATGAGTAGTAGTTAGTAAATTGTAATGTTTAAGGGTGTTGAGATATGATTCTCAACTCCTTTAACTATGTGTATGATTTCCTTGAATAGCTATGTGATTAGGAATTGAATATGTACAAACTCATGCTTGTGTTGTGCTTTATAACATGCTCAACTGCTTTTATGATTTTATTTATGTAATGCATATGTTAAATTCATGTTTACGTTGTACGATCCGTCATGGGTGATGGGGGAGTGGAGCAACGAATGCGTCTGTGAATGACCACACAACCCTAAACGGATATTATCAAACTTTGATTGTATGATCTGAACCTTGATCCATTACTGCTTTACTATTTGAAATTGATTGTGCTTGGGGCTATGATTATAGTCCAGACAATCGGTACTAGATTGGAGATCGTGGTTGAGTTTCATGTCACCACGTGAGATGTGTTCGACGAACTCGAGTCGTGCTTCGGTTGGCGATAGTGGTTGGCCACGCGAAGTGCTTATGCACTTCATGTCGTTCAACTTGTTGTGCACTCGAGCTAGCCGAGCTCGTCATGCAACCCGATTTGTCTAATGTATGTTCACCATGTTTGGTCGCTACTGCTTGAACCTAGGGTACCAAACTTACCAGTGAAAACCCTTTTAACCATGGTACCTCGATCCGCTAAGACTCATGAGCCGGGCATGGTGGTATGGGACTCCGTGGTCGAGCTGTCGGCCTACACTGGGGCTACGTGCCTCCCCGTAGTAACCAGTGAGTAACTTAACTCGTGAGCCAATTATGGTGGTATGGGACACTATATTCGCGCTGTCGGCCTACATTGATAAGTTGATGGGGGAGTGGTGCAACCTTTGTGCGTAACAGCCCTGGCAGCCCTTTGTAGTGACCGCGAGCATATTCTGAAGTCGCAGTGCGCCTTAAGGTTCGCCGCGATATATATAGAGTATGAACTAGGCCTGTTTCTGTATAGTGATGAATCGTTTAAGGGGTGATGGGGGAGCGGTGCAACCTTTGTGCGTAACAGCCCTGGCAGCCTCTGCAGTGACCTAGAAAACACACCATCGTCTGATATTAACTACGACTGATGACCCTAGAATGGATCGTGTTTGGGAATGATATAAGGGAGGTACCTTAGTTTCCCAATCAAGCTGTTTGAAATGGACTAATTAAAAACTCGGTAATCATGCTCATCATGCATCGCATGTGCCTGGAAGATGTGGAGCACTGTGGGATGTAAGCATGCCGCGAACGTGAGATGGTGTCGCATGAGGGAGTATGTCGGTGAGGGCATCCATCATACCTGCATTCATACTTGCATTAATCAGAGTAACTAGGAGTGCTTGATTTACTGCTTTATCATTACTGCTTGACTGCATCGATAACATGTTAACCTATGCTTTACTGTTCCACTGAGTTAGCTACTCACTCCTACGTTACGGGACGGTGTTGTACACACCAAACAGATTTGTTGAATTTCAGATGATGGTGATGCTTATGAAGCAGAGCCGGACTACTTTTATGGTGATGAGGAGGAGTTCTCCTATCATGTAACCCTCTGACGGGTCTCTGAAGACCTGGTACTGTATTGTCGGGGCTGTGGTACTGGGGATAGAAGACATTAAACTTACACATTTGGTATATTTTAGAACTGTACTTGTATTTATTTAACCTGGTAATGTTATCACACTCTGGAGACTCATCATAGTTTATATATTTTATCTATTTATCATAGTCTTCCGCTTGCAAAATTAACTGTATCTGGAGTATGATATGTTGTTTTGGCTTAATCTCATTCATGTTCAATGCACGAATACAGTCAACATTCAATCATCATTCATTTTGTTGCATAAGTGATGTTCTGGAACTCGGGAGTTGAGTTTATGCTCGACCCCCGATTTTCAGGGCGTTACAAGATGGTATCAGAGCATGATTTGGATTAAACCGGACCTGGGTTATGGTCACACGACACACTCTGACGCACTCTGACTTAGGAGGGAGCGACGGAATGTAAAAATAGTCTTAGACATCCCTGTTCCGTCTAACGGCTAGTTCACTGAAAACGAACTCCGAAATCGAGTCTGTATTCAACCATGGTCGCACGGGTCGACCTTAAAACATTCCTAGGCCGTCTATCAATGAGTCTAGATTACAATCCACTTCACCCTAACCGTTGACCATCGGTAGAATATAGGATAGGCGTGATGAGGATAACTACTCCGAATCCTCGGAACTTCTCTGTACTCCTCGCAGAGACTTCTCGAATCCTTGAGGAAAGAAAGCAGAAATTAGAAATAAATTCTAATAAATCCAAAATTGATTAATGAATGAAGAAAAATGAGTTCTCAACCCTTTAAATGGGAATACCAAGTCTTGGGAAGGAAATCAGAAACAAACTACAACTAAAACTCCTAGGTTGTGATGTCTACTAGTGCGCAAGGCTTTCAGCCAAAAATAGTAAGTGTCCTATTTGACTTTACCAAACCATTCTCCTAATTATTCTAAGCTCTTTACACGATGAGCGCAACTCCTAAACCCCAACAGATAAAGAGTAACTAAACAAAAATTACTGTTTTAGTAAAACGAAATTAAAATAGGGAAATGACTGTCAATCGGAGGCTTTTTTCATAATTTCGGGCTGCGCAACCCAACGTAGCAGGATTGGTTGGCTTCATTAGCTCGTTCTACCCCAAATTCATATATTTTACATCAGATAACTCATTCCGGATTGCAAGTTATGTCAGATTATCCCGAAACTACCCGAAATGGAGCGAATCGGATTCGGGGGCCTCCCCACTTAGATCTGATGGGACCCAGGGTCGAACCAGGGTGCATTTGGCACCTTGGGACCACAGAGAACATGGCCCCACCGCGGCGGCACGGTTCCGGCCAAGGCGGACCACGGCGGAGCCGCGGTTCCGGCGGCGGACCGCGGTCCGGTGGCCCATCTGGAGTGGGGCCAGGGCTGAGGTTGGTCGGCCCGACCTCCCCTACCCCCTGGCACGTGCCATTTTGGCAAATGGTTGGGTTTTAAAGGGCTGGAGCACCCCACTCTCCCATTTCATCCCTTCCAAACGCCCTCCCCTTCTATTTCCGATTTTTTTTTCTCAAACCCTTCCTCTAATCTTTCAACCTAATATTTTCAACCATAATCCATCCATCTCCATCAGTTACAACAATCCCTACCCCTCTACCCTCTCTGTTCTCTCTCATTTGGGCTTTTACATGCCCCATTTGTGACTCAAAATCGTGTAGCCTTCTAACCTATCTCATTTCTCCCTTTTACCTTCTTCATTCCCTACCTTTTTGGCCTTTACAATCCCTATTGAGGCTCAAGTCCATGGAGAACCAAAAACTCCAGCCCCCCCATTTCCCTTATCCTCATTTTCCATGGCTCTATCCGAGCTCATCCATATGTTGTCTTGTAGTTTGCATGGGCTACTATCTTAAGGTGGTTATGTTTTCCTGTTGATAGGTGTAGTAGTTGGTAGAATGTTTTAAGTATTTGAGAACGTCTAGGGTCCGTTCGGCCAAATTACATTAGATAAGCTTACGGTGGATAGAATTGTAAAAGTAATAATAAATGTATATGTAGGGTATGGCCCCTAGATTGGGTGTATCCTATGTCTTCCGACACCATGTTTAGAATGTACGCAATTAAGAGTAAATTCCGAGAATTCCTTTCCAATAATACTTAGAAATTTTCCCATCGTGGGGTATGGAAAATCCCATCTCAAGTTTTTCCAACACCAGGCTCATTTTCCAAGGCCTATAAAATTTAATCCCCTCCCACCCTCCTACCAACCATGTCACACCCAATCCCAAGGTAGGATTAGTAATGCGGTCCCATTTAATACAACTTAAGGCCACTGGCCAAATTGTGTTGAAGTGATAAAGTCCCTTGATATACATTAACCCACCACACTCTGATAGCTTAAGCTTTTGGAGTAAATGGTTGTTTGATAGATAGGCCCATAGAGTTTGGACCTAGAGCGATACTCCTAGTTTCGACAGACCTGACCATATAGGAAATCCAACAAATTAATAATACAAACTCCAGGATCTTCTTAGCTGGTGTGAGCATGTGTGAAAAGCTCGAGCGTCAAGTACAGACAACTCAATTCCACTTAGACAACGTTTGACCCTACACGATGAATAATTTCTTGTATTAGAAATGATCTGAAATCATCTAGTGTGTAAGCATAGACTAATAGATTACCACTATTCATAAATTGAGACTAGGCTACTGGTTCTACTACGGAACGTAAAAGACTGATTATGCTAAGATAATTGCAAGATAGTTGAAAGATGGACTTAATTAATGGGCTGGATTAGGTTGGAGTGAGACCTCACTCCTTCGTCGGACCCCTTAATACTCATAGGCTCCTTTAATAATTCTTAGAAAAGTTGTTTGATTAGTAACTATACACGCTCAGTATCCCTTTGATTTAATGTTAGGTCAAATCAATACACCCCTTAGAATCGCCTTCTCAAGGACTTAGTACAATGGGAACGCGGAGTAGAGAAACTACATTTAAGCGAGGTATTCGCGGTTTGAATTGAATTCTCAATTCTGGTAGTGACCAATGAACCCTATGCTCTGATCAAGCAGAAGGTCGGGATCAACTAGGATTAAGAACTGATACGACAATTTTCTGTCTTCGCGAGGCAGAAGGTCCATGTATCCGATTCTAACCCACTACACAACTTTCCTTCCGTGTTGGCTTGACCACTTACAACCAAAAGTCTATAACTTTGCCTTTAAGAAGTGTAAGAATATATAGCCAATAGAAATATTTCCTTTTAGGCCTAAGGAATTTCCCAAGTGAGCAACAGACAGTTAAGAATCAGGTCCCAAATCACATGCCGTGTCGGCATATATATTATGCTTATGAACGTAGAAAGATAGCATGCCTATTAAGCTAGACATGATTAAATAGGATAACTTTGGGCCGTGACAAAACTCCTTGGTAGAATTAGGCATCTTGCCTCAAACTCACACCTGACCCCGAATCAACCACAATACCTTTCATCTTTAGCTCCTTTCTATGACCATAGGTATCAATGCCATAATACACATCATTGATGAAAAGAAGACCAACGTAGTGGGAGATCGCATCCCATTTCATGTCAAGAATAGATCCTAAACTACACCTTGTTCCGATATACGGAGCAGGACATAAATCTTGAGCCTTGAGGGTGAAAATGAAATTTTAAGGGGGGTAGAACATTATGAGCCCAATCTAGTTAGGTTACCTATTGCATCTCTTGATCTGGGTGGCATAGCGAAAGCGTGGTGGACCCTACTCCACTGGCCCAGGATCGAAATGGTGCTCATTAACATACGCACATTATAGAAGCCCTAACAAGTTCTACTATGCAAATGTTTTAGGATGATCTAGTAAGATTTGATTCACCCTTCCCTGGGATGTAGATAATATCGAGGACTCTCTTAGACTAAGACCTAAAGGGCAACCTTAGAATAAACAATTTGAACCTTTCAATGATGGACATTCCCTACGTTTCTAGAGTGATCGGACTACGAAGTTACTGAAATATACAACTGCGAAGCATTCGCGGCTTGACCTAATTCTCAATCCTGGGCGACTACCAATGGACTCACTGCTTGACCGAGCAGAAGACCAGATTCACCAGGATCTGGAAGGGATACGATGAGCCTCCTACCCTGGTCAGGTAGATGATCGATGTATCGGGATCAAGCCAACCATTATCGTCTCTCCGTGTTGGTTAAACATTGAAAACAGCTATCTTACTCTAAATTGTTGAGAGTTGTCGTCAAGACTCCAAATAGGTAAAGAAATAAATTGTAGCAAACCATCAGGGTATAAGCAACAGATAAAGAAATAAGTTTTAAGGGGGGTAGACTAAAATGAACCGGTTAGCACATACCCTACCATGCGTAGCAACTTGAAATCCATAAAACTTAGGCAAAGGAAATAATTAAATCTTTCCTTATTACCCTTAGCCTATTTCGGGGACGAAATTTTATTTTAAGGGGGGTAGATTGTAACACCCTGGATTTTGCCAACCTGGGATTAGACGTCCTTAGGCAATGGGTCGATCCTAACACCTAATTAACTTGTCATAACTGAATCTCATAGTCTAAAATCGCTCCTTAACCCATTTCCTTCACAAATCCCACCCTTCACTGCCTTGTTCTTTCAATTTTTCTAAGAACTTTCACCCTAGACACTATCTTAAACTAGCTAAGTAGTATAACTTGGATCACTTTATACACAAACTACAAAGGACTAAGTACCACCTTAGACAGAAATCTTATAGGACTAAATCCTTTAGAAATGAGACAAAGTAACTAAGTGCTAAACTAGATTAGCTACGAAATCCGTTCAAATCGCTTTAAATACGATCTGCAAGACCCAAAACTTGTAGAATCATTGACGCTAGGTTACCCTAAAATCTAGGATCAATCTCATTACCCGGCTGCTCTCGGGAGCACGTTGAAATTCCATATCTGATCTGGACCACACATCGGGAGTCCGAATAATACGAGGTTAAGGACTTAGGACCGCCTCACTGGGCTTGACAATCATCTCTAAAATCAGGTCCAGCCGATGTCCCACGGCCATTCGTTTCGATTCGGAGCGAGGGTGTGTGAAAAACACTATTCCCATTCCAAAATAAATATCAGGAATAGTGATCTGGCACCATTCGTTTACGCGTCAGTATTAAGCAACCTGACCGTCAGAATCAGACCAAATTACACCCTCGGATTAAGAAAAATTTCAGGAACATTTACATGTACTTGGAATTTCGGATCGTGGCCCACTGACCGTTGAACTGAAAGTGGTCCGCCACGTGCGATCTGGGAATCCAATCGAGTCAAAAACGTAATCCCACATAGATCCATGTGTGGTGAGCTTAAGTCTGACGTTTGGCTCAAGGGGGGCCACCAGAAATACTCATTTGAGCTGGAAAAGTGACGAAATACCTATATTAGCAGTAACCCTTGAACCTGAGTCTATTTTGGGAAGGTTTTAGGCTATAAAAGGACCTTAAACCCTCTCCCATTCCAGCCATACGAATTTGGATTTGAGAGAGGGAAAAGAGAGAGAAAGTGAGGGAGATGTGGGAGGAATTCCCTGCTGCTGTTCCTTGCTGCTATTCGGGCTCCACCGCCTGATTCTCATTGCTTTCCCAGCGATTCCGGCGTCATTTCTAGGTAATAAACCCTAACCCTAACCTGTTTGGGGGATTAGACAGTTGTAGGTTAGGAAATAGCTAACCTATTTCGTTCTCTAGATTGCCAAACTCCCGTATACGGAAGCTTAGCGAACCTATCGACTCCGTTACGATTCTACGACACAAGGTGAGGACTTTAGGTGTATAGGTTGCAGTTTTCAATGCTTTCAATGTCAGATAATGGTAGATTCATGATCTGCATGCAATTACACATGTACAAAGTGCTTTCTGTTTTCTGTTTCGATTAAAATTGTAGAATTTGGAATTTCACATACTCTAGGTATTCGTATAAAATACCGTATACGTATTTTTTATGAAAATGTGTTTGACATGTTTATTTGTCGTATGAATATACGATATATGGATAAAAGACTTATTTGGCGAAAGGATTCGCCGAAATACATGTTTTACTAACATACACTATGTATGTAGAAATACTGTATTATAAGGAGTGCCGTATACATGTATATTTTGGAAATGTGTTTGCCATGATTATGTGTCGTATGATTATATGACATATGGATAAATTACTTATTTGGCGAAAAGAATCGCCGTAATACATGTTTGTTTGTATACACTATGTATGTTGAAAATGCGTATTCTAGAAAATACTGAATACGTATAAATTTTGGAGATGTATTTATCATGATTATTTGCTGTAGTAATATATTATACATAGATAAAATACTCACTTGGCTAAAGGATAGCCCTAATACATGTTTTGCTAACATACACCATGTATGTTGTAATAGTGTATTCTAAGTGTTGTGAAAATGACTGAATGAGTATAGAATTCTCATTCGTGCTCGCCATGACTAATTGTCATGGACAATTGATTATTGTATTGGCAATACCCCTTTGACGAAAGGATTTGCCCTAAATCACGCAACGGCCAATACACACTATATATGCTAAAATGTGTGGCCCAAGTGTTTGTAGAAATGACTGAATGAATATGGAACTTGGTTTCCTACTTGCCATGACTATCCGTCATGGGTGTATGCGTGTTATGATTGGGGTAACTCCCTAGTGAAAGGATTTGGCCTTATACCTCTGTGATCAACATATGTCATGTATGTTGATTCCTGTATTTTAAAGTGTTTGTTGAAATGTCTGAATGAGTAGTAGTTAGTAAATTGTAATGTTTAAGGGTGTTGAGATATGATTCTCAACTCCTTTAACTATGTGTATGATTTCCTTGAATAGCTATGTGATTAGGAATTGAATATGTACAAACTCATGCTTGTGTTGTGCTTTATAACATGCTCAACTGCTTTTATGATTTTATTTATGTAATGCATATGTTAAATTCATGTTTACGTTGTACGATCCGTCATGGGTGATGGGGGAGTGGAGCAACGAATGCGTCTGACAGCCCTAAACGGATATTATCAAACTTTGATTGTATGATCTGAACCTTGATCCATTACTGCTTTACTATTTGAAATTGATTGTGCTTGGGGCTATGATTATAGTCCAGACAATCGGTACTAGATTGGAGATCGTGGTTGAGTTTCATGTCACCATGTGAGATGTGTTCGACGAACTCGAGTCGTACTTCGGTTGGCGATAGTGGTTGGCCACGCGAAGTGCTTATGCACTTCATGTCGTTCAACTTGTTGTGCGCTCGAGCTAGCCGAGCTCGTCATGTAACCTGATTTGTCTAATGTATGTTCACCATGTTTGGTCGCTACTGCTTGAACCTAGGGTACCAAACTTACCAGTGAAAACCCTTTTAACCATGGTACCTCGATCCGCTAAGACTCATGAGCCGGGCATGGTGGTATGGGACACCGTGGTCGAGCTGTCGGCCTACACTGGGGCTACGTGCCTCCCCGTAGTGACCAGTGAGTAACTTAACTCGTGAGCCGAATATGGTGGTATGGGACACTATATTCGCGCTGTCGGCCTACATTGATAAGGTGATGGGGGAGTGGTGCAACCTTTGTGCGTAACAGCCCTGGCAGCCCTTTGTAGTGACCGCGAGCATATTCTGAAGTCGCAGTGCGCCTTAAGGTTCGCCGCGATATATATAGAGTATGAACTAGGCCTGTTTCTGTATAGTGATGAATCGTTTAAGGGGTGATGGGGGAGCGGTGCAACCTTTGTGCGTAACAGCCCTGGCAGCCTCTGCAGTGACCTAGAAAACACACCATCGTCTGATATTAACTACGACTGACGACCCTAGAATGGATCGTGTTTGGGAATGATACAAGGGAGGTACCTTAGTTTCCCAATCATGCTGTTTGAAATGGACTAATTAAAAACTCGGTAATCATGCTCATCATGCATCGCATGTGCCTGGAAGATGTGGAGCACTGTGGGATGTAAGCATGCCACGAACGTGAGATGGTGTCGCATGAGGGAGTATGTCGGTGAGGGCATCCATCATACCTGCATTCATACTTGCATTAATCAGAGTAACTAGGAGTGCTTGATTTACTGCTTTATCATTACTGCTTGACTGCATCGATAACATGTTAACCTATGCTTTACTGTTCCACTGAGTTAGCTACTCACTCCTACGTTACGGGACGATGTTGTACACACCAAACAGATTTGTTCAATTTCAGATGATGGTGATGCTTATGAAGCAGAGCCGGACTACTTTTATGGTGATGAGGAGGAGTTCTCCTATCATGTAACCCTCTGACGGGTCTCTGAAGACCAGTTTGTCACCGTATTGTCGGGGCTGTGGTACTGGGGATAGAAGACATTAAACTTACACATTTGGTATATTTTAGAACTGTACTTGTATTTATTTAACCTGGTAATGTTATCACACTCTGGAGACTCATCATAGTTTATATATTTTATCTATTTATCATAGTCTTCCGCTTGCAAAATTAACTGTCTCTGGAGTATGATATGTTGTTTTGGCTTAATCTCACTCATGTTCAATGCACGAATACAGTCAACATTTAATCATCATTCATTTTGTTGCATAAGTGATGTTTTGGAACTCGGGAGTTGAGTTTATGCTCGACCCCCGATTTTCAAGGCGTTACAAGATGGTATCAGAGCATGATTTGGATTAAACCGGACCTGGGTTATGGTCACACGACACACTCTGACGCACTCTGACTTAGGAGGGAGTGACGGAATGTAAAAACAGTCTTAGACATCCCTGTTCCGTCTAACGGCTAGTTCACTGAAAACGAACTCCGAAATCGAGTCTGTATTCAACCATGGTCGCACGGGTCGACCTTAAAACATTCCTAGGCCGTCTATCAATGAGTCTAGATTACAATTCACTTCACCCTAACCGTTGACCATCAGTAGAATATAGGATAGGCGTGATGAGGATAACTACTTCGAATACTCGGAACTTCTCTGGACTCCTCGCAGAGACTTCTCGAATCCATGAGGAAAGAAAGCAGAAACTAGAAATAAATTCTAATAAATCCAAAATTGATTAATGAATGAAGAAAAATGAGTTCTCAACCCTTTAAATGGGAATACCAAGTCTTGGGAAGGAAATCAGAAACAAACCACAACTAAAACTCCTAAGTTGTAATGTCTACTAGTGCGCAAGGCTTTCAGCCAAAAATAGTAAGTGTCCTATTTGACTTTACCAAACCATTCTCCTAACTATTCTAAGCTCTTTACACGATGAGCGCAACTCCTAAACCCCAACAGATGAAGAGTAACTAAACAAAAATTACTGTTTTAGTAAAATGAAATTAAAACAGGGAAATGACTGTCAATCGGAGGCTTTTTTCGTAATTCCGGGCTGCGCAACTCAACGTAGCAGGATTAGTTGGCTTCATTAGCTCGTTCTACCTTAAATTCATATATTTTACATCAGATAACTCATTCTGGATTGCAAGTTATGTCCGATTATCCCGAAACTACCCGAAATGGAGCGAATCGGATTCGGGGGCCTCCCCACTTAGATCCGATGGGACCCAGGGTCGAACCAGGGTGCATTTGGCACCTTGGGACCACAGAGAACACGGCCCCACCGCGGCGGCACGGTTCCGGCCAAGGCGGACCACGGCGGAGCCGCGGTTCCGGCGGCGGACCGCGGTCCGGTGGCCCATCTGGAGTGGGGCCAGGGCTGAGGTTGGTCGGCCCGACCTCCCCTACCCCCTGACACGTGCCATTTTGGCAAATGGTTGGGTTTTAAAGTGCTGGAGCACCCCACTCTCCCATTTCATCCCTTCCGAACGCCCTCCCCTTCTATTTCCGATTTTTTTTTTCTCAAACCCTTCCTCTAATCTTTCAACCTAATATTTTCAACCATAATCCATCCATCTCCATCAGTTACAACAATCCCTACCCCTCTACCCTCTCCGTTCTCTCTCATTTGGGCTTTTACATGCCCCATTTGTGACTCAAAATCGTGTAGCCTTCTAACCTATCTCATTTCTCCCTTTTACCTTCTTCATTCCCTACCTTTTTGGCCTTTACAATCCCTGTTGAGGCTCAAGTCCATGGAGAACCAAAAACTCCAGCCCCCCATTTCCCTTATCCTCATTTTCCATGGCTCTATCCGAGCTCATCCATATGTTGTCTTGTAGTTTGCATGGGCTACTATCTTAGGGTGGTTATGTTTTCCTGTTGATAGGTGTAGTAGTTGGTAGAATGTTTTAAGTATTTGAGAACGTTTAGGGTCCGTTCGGCCAAATTACATTAGATAAGTTTACGGTGGATAAAATTGTAAAAGTAATAATAAATGTATATGTAGGGTATGGCCCCTAGTAAGTGTCCTATCATGTAACCCTCTGACGGGTCTCTGAAGACCTATTACTGTATTGTCGGGGCTGTGGTACTGGGGATAGAAGACATTAAACTTACACATTTGGTATATTTTAGAACTGTACTTGTATTTATTTAACCTGGTAATGTTATTACACTCTGGAGACTCATCATAGTTTATATATTTTATCTATTTATCATAGTCTTCCGCTTGCAAAATTAACTGTCTCTGGAGTATGATATGCTGTTTTGGCTTAATCTCACTCATGTTCAATGCACAAATACAGTCAACATTCAATCATCATTCATTTTGTTGCATAAGTGATGTTCTGGAACTCGGGAGTTGAGTTTATGCTCGACCCCCGATTTTCAGGGCGTTACAAAATTCATCATCATGGGATTTGGAAATCCCATCTCACCCTTTTCCAACACCAGACTCATTTTCCAAAGCCTATACCCTGAATTTTAATCCCCACCCACCCTCCTACCAAACATGTCATTCCAATCTTGAGGAAGGATTAGCAATACAGTTCCATTTAATACAACTTTCCGTGTTGGCCCGACCATTTACAACTAAAGGTTTATAATTTTGTCTTTGAAAAGTGTTAGGAGTGTATAGCTGATAGAGACTTTGTCTTTTAGGCCTAAGGAATTGCCCAAATGGGCAACAGACAGTTAGGAATTAGGTCCCAAATCGCATGCCATGTCGGCATACATATTGTGCTTATGAACGTAAAAAGATAGCCTGCCTATTAAGCTAGACATGATTAAATAGGATAAGTCTGGACCGCGACAAAATTCCTTGGTAGAATTAGGCATCTTGCCTCAAACTCACACCCATCCGTGATAGTCTTTCTATAATCCTAGGTACTAAGACTGATGTAGTGGGAGAGCGCATCTCATTTCATGTCAAGGATAGGTTATAAATTACACCTTGTTCCGATGTACGGAGCAGGACATAAATCTTAAGCCTTGAGGGTGAAAATAAAATTTTAAGGGGGGTAGAACATTATGAGCCCAATCTAGTTAGGTTACCTATTGCATCTCTTGATCTGGGTGGCACAGCGAAAGCATGGTGGACTCTACTCCACTGGCCCAGGATCGAAACGGTGCTCTTTAACATACACACATTATAGAAGCCCTAACAAGTTCTACTATGAAAATATTTTAGGATGATCTAGTAAGATTTGATTCACCCTTCCCTGGGACATAGATAATATCGAGGACTCGCTTAGACTAAGACCTAAAGGGCAACTTTAGAATAAACAATTTGAACCTTTCAATGATGGACATTCCCTACGGTTTTAGAGTGATCGGACTACGGAGTTACTGAAATATACAACTGCGAAACATTCGCGGCTTGACCCAATTCTCAATCCTAGGCGACTACCAATGGACTCACTGTTTGGTCGAGCAGAAGACCAGGATCCACCAGGATTCGGAAGTGATACGATGAGCTTCCTACCCTGGCCCGGTAGATGATCGATGTATCGGGATCGATCCCACTATTACCATTTCTCCGTGTTGGTCAAACAATGAAAATAGCTATCTTACTCTAAATTGTTGGGAATTATCGTCAAGACTCCAAATAGGTAAAGAAATAAATGGTAGCAAACCATCAGGGTATGAGAAATGGATAAAGAAATAACTTTTAAGGGGGGTAGACTAAAATGAACCAGCTAGTACATACCCTACCACGTGTAGAAACTTGGAACCAATAAGTCTTAGGCAAATAAAATAATAGAAATCTTCCCTTATTACCCTTAGCCAATTTCGGGGACGAAAATTTGTTTTAAGGGGGGTAGATTGTAACACCTCGGATTTTTTCCAACCTGGAATTAGACGTCCTTAGGCAATGGGTCGATCCTAATACTTTATTAACTTGTCAGAACTGAATCCCACAGTCTAAAATCGCTCCTTAACCCTTTTCCTTCATAAATCCCACCCTTCACTACCTTGTTCTTTCAATTTTTCAAAGCACTTTCGCCTTAGACACTATCTTAAACTAGCTAAGTAGTATAACTTGGATTACTTTAGATACAAACTGCAAATGACTAAATACTACCTCAGACGGAAATCACTTAGGATTAAATCCTTTAGAAATTTGATAAAGTTAACTAAGTGCTAAACTAGATTAGCTACGAAATCCATTTGAATCGCTTTAAATACGATCTGCAAGACCCAAAACTTGTAAAATCATTGACGCTAGGTTACCCTGAAATCTAGGATTAATCTCATTACCCGGCTGCTCTCGGGAGCATCTCGAAACTCCGTATCGGATCTGGACCGCACGTCGGGAGTCCGAACAATACAAGGTTAAGGACTTAGGACCGCCTCGCTGGGCTTGACAACTATCTCGGAAATCAAATCCAGCCGATGTCCCACGGCTGTTCGCTTGAGTCCGAAGCGAGAGAGTGTGAAAACACTTGTTTTCTTTAAAAATAAATATCTTTAACAGTAATCTGAGACTCGTCGGTTGCGGATCAGTTTTAAGTAACCACACCGTCAGAATCTGACCAAATTACACCCTCGGATCAGGAAAAATTTCATACACATTTACATGTACTCGGAATCTCCGATCGAGACCTACTGACCATCGAACTGAAACTGGTCCGCCACGCGTGATCTGGAATCCTGACCGAAACAAAAACTTAATAGAACGTAGATCCACCATTAGTGAGCTTAAGTCCGACCTTTGGCTCAAGGAGGCCCGCCAGAAGTCCTTCGTTGAGCTGAAAAAGTTCCGCTTTGGTTATAACCTAGGTGAACCTTGTCTAGAAGTCTATTTTGGTGAAGTTTTAGACTATATAAGGACCTTAAACCCTCTCCTATTTCAGCCATACGAATTTGGATTTGAGAGAGAGAAAAGAGAGAGAAAGTGTGGGAGATGTGGGAGGAACTCCCTGCTGCTGTTCCCTGTCGCTATTCGGGCTCCACCGCCTGATTCTTATCGCTTTCCCGGCGATTCCGGCGTCGTTTCTAGGTAAGAAACCCTAACCCTAACCTGTTTTAGGATTGTATAGGTTGTAGGTTATGAAATAGCTAACCTGTTTCGTTCTCTAGGTTGCCAAACTCCCGTATACGGAAGCTTAGCGAACCTATTGATTCCGTTACGATTCTACGACAAAAGGTGAGGACTTTAGGTGTATAGGTTGCAGTTTTCAACGCTTTCAATGTCAGATAATGGTAGATTTATGATCTGCATGCAATTGCACATGTACAAAGTGCTTTCCGTTTTCTGTTTCGATTAAAATTGTAGAATTTGGAATTTTACATACTCTAGGTATTCGTATAAAATACCGTATACGTATTTTTTTATGGAAATGTGTTTGACATGTTTATTTTTCGTATGGATATATGACGTATGGATAAAATACTTATTTAGCGAAAGGATTCGCCTAAATACATGTTTACTAATAAACACTATGTATATAGAAATACGGTATTGTAAGAAGTACCATATACATGTATATTTTAGCGAGGTGTTTGTCATGATTAATTGTTGTATAAATATATTATGTGCGCATAAAATAATTGCTTGGCGAAAGGAATCGCCGAAATACAAGTTCCCTTGTAAATGCTATGTATGTCGAAATTGGTTATCCTAGAAAATACCCCATGCGTATAAATTTTGCTGATGTAATTATCATGATTATTTGCTGTATGAATATGATATATACGTATAAAATACTAGTTTGGTAAAGGGACAACCCTAGTGCACTTTCCTCTAACATACGTCATGTATGTTGAATTGGTGCATTCCAAGTGTTGGTGAAATTGCTTGTGAGTGTAAGTGCTTAAGTGTTAGTGCCTTAGGTAGGTGCTGAGATGGGGTTCTCAACTATCTTAGAGTCATGTATGATACCCTCCATGTGGTTGTTTACTCTAACCACTCACTTATGAAATATATGTATTTGTATCCCTATTTGTATAGTGCTTTACAACATGCTTTTGAACATGCTTCGTAACTTGTTTATTAACATGCTTTATGGCATGCTTTATAACATGATTGCTAGTGTTCTTGAATTACCATGTTATCATGCTGTACTTCACATGCTATGGTTAGGAATTGATTGTGTTTGGGGCTATGATTATAGTCCAGACAATCGGTACCAGAATTGGATTTGTGGTTATGATCCATTTGCCACGTGAGATGTGTTCGACGAACCCGAGTCGTACTGCGGTTGACGATAGTGGTTGGCCACACGAAGTGCTTATGTGCTTCATATCGTTCAACTTGTTGTGCGCTCGAGCTAGCCGAGCTCGTCAAGCAACCCGATCTGTCTTATGTATGTTCACCATGTTTGGACGCTACTGCTTGAACCTAGGGTACCAAACTTACTAGTGAAATCCCGTTAACCATGGTACCTCGATCCGCTAAGACTTATGAGCCAGGCATGGTGGTATGGGACACCGTGGTCGAGCTGTCGGCCTACGCTGGGGCCATGTGCCTCCCCGTAGTGACCAGTGAGCAACCAGACTCGTGAGCCGATTATGGTGGTATGTGACACTATATTCGAGCTGTCGACACCTACGGCGAGAGCCGAGTACGGTGAAACCTGTATTCATGCTGAGGGCGATGAGTCCTCCGTAGTGTCTTCGAGTATACTCTAAGGTCCGTGATTGGCGACGAGCCCTTCACAAAGAACTAGAGCATGAGTTGAGCCGAGTACGGTGAGATCCGTATTCGAGTGACACTAGCGATTGAGCCGAGTACGGTGAGACTCCGTATTCGAGCCGACGGCCAAGCAATTGAGCCGCATACGGTGAGATCTGTATCCGTGCTGACGGGTGACGAGCCCTTTGTGATGCCTTCGCTACGCCTCTCAAACCATAATATCGTATGAGATTAACTAGGACTGACGACCCTAGAATGGATCATGTTTGGGAATGATACAAGGGAGGTACCTTAGTTTTCCAATACTGCTGTTTGAAATGAACTAATAATTACTCGGTAATCATGCTCATCATCGCACTGCATGTGCCTGGTAGATGTGGATCACTGAGGGATGGACGCATTCGCGAACGTAAGATGATGTTGCATGAGGGTGGTTTGGTAAGGGCATACATCATGTCATTTCATACTTGCATTAAATAATCGTAGAATTGTTTGATTGTACTGCTTTATCATTACTGCTTGACTGAATTGATAACATATTAACCTATGCCTTATTGTTCCACTGAGTTGATCACTCACTCCCACGATACGGGACGGTGTTCCGAACACCCACCAGACTTTGTCGATTGCGTGATGGCGACGCCATTTCTGAGGCGGAGCCGGACTCCTTTGACGACGAGAATGCTTCCTCGTATATGCTGTTTTCTGGCGGCTTCGTGAGAGCCGTGCCTTGATTGTCGGGGCTACGGGGATGTGGACTAGATCACATTACACAACTTGGTATAATTTAAAATCATACTTATAATTATTTAACCTGGTAACTTTATCACACTCTGGAGACCCACCACAGTTTATATATTTTATCTATCGATCACAGTCTTCCGCTTGCAAATTTAACTGTCTCTGGAGTATGATATGTTGTTTTGGCTTAATCTCACTCATGTTCATTACACTAATACCGATCACATTCAATCATCATTCATTTTGTTGTATAAGTGATGCGTTGGAACTCGGGAGTTGAGTTTATGCTCGACCCCCAATTTTCAGGACGTTACACCCATTTATATCTTGGTTTTATGAACATGATACTACTTAATGTCCTATTTTACTCATGTTTGTGTTGCAAGATGAATTTAAGAGCTTAAATGGGAAAATGTGTTAAAATCATGGATTTGTCGCTCAAAGTCACCAAGGTAAAGAACGGATCTTAGGAGACAAAGATTGAAGATTTCAAGGTCCTAAGATTTAAGAAAACCAAGTGGAGAAGAAACGAAGTCAAAAGAACAAGTGTAAAATTCACATTGACCGTGTCATCGATCACCATTCGATGACATCGAAGCTACCATTCGATGACATTGAACACAGGTTGATGACATTGAATTTATGAAAGAAGATTAAGTTGGTCGCTAGACAAATTGAAGACACTTTTCGATGACTTAAGGACTTATTCGATGACTCGAAGCCTTGTTCGATGACATCGAAGATAGTTCGAGGACATCGAATTTTCTGTGGATTTTCGGCAAAACTTGTAGGACATATTTGGCACCATGTTCGATTACTCGAAAGCTTCCTCGATGATATCAAAGACATGTTCGATGGCATCATTGGCCTCTTCGATGACAACGAATTTATTGAAGAAATTGAATAAACTCTTTGGACTGTTTTGGACGCGTTATCGATTCCTCGAACAATGTTCGATGACATTGAAGACACCTTCGATGACATCGAAGGTAGGTTTGATCACATAGAAGATTACGCAGTCCAGACGAAGTTACACAGCGCGAAAGAAGCACATATTAAAGGTAACTTCGATGACATCGAAGATAGTTCAATGTTATCGAACCACTGACACAAGGTTGTGCGTGAATTTGAGGCAGTTTCCGGATTTTTCTAAGGAAGTGTTGCACAACTACAAATAGGAGTCCCTAGGGCATCCTTGGGCATCAATCTAGGGTTTGGGGGTGCGAAGCACAAGGGCAGAGAGCGGTTGCCAAGCGTTTTTCTTCCTTCTTCCTTAGTTTTTCATGTTTTCTTCTAGAGTTTTAGATCCAATCATGTCTATAGTTGGCTAAACATCTTAGCTATGGCTAAGAGTTGAAGCCTGTAGCGTGATGGGATGTTTACTATTGCTTTGATGCATGTTTAAGTTGAATTCTCTTTGATTCTAGTTTGATATCACTACCAGAAAAAGGGGCAAAGGATACGGATAAAAGCTAAAACCTTATGGCTACGGTTATTGTCCATATCACGACCGTAGTCGTCGGTGCCGTAGCCATAGGTCTAAACGCTATGGCTACTGATTTAATTTGTAGCCATGGACATCAATAGCTACAGATATAATCTGTAGCAACACTTTCTGTAGCAAAATGCACATACAATTACAAATAATATTTGTAACTAAAAGTATAACTAGATCCGTAGCTATAGGCCAAAGTTAGGAATGACATCTCTTACCATTGCTAGTACATGCCCTGATAGATCAATTCATATAAAAATTCCAGATTCAACAATAAAAGAAACCAGTGCATGCACAACAAATATGATTTGATTTTTCTTTCCTCTTCTCATTGACCATTGTTTGGATGATGGGATCTTACAATCTTGGGGGGATCTTTGAAGTATCCTCAGTCAAACTTTAAGCATGCATCATACTGATGGCCTGGATGACCAACCAGAGTTCCACACATATAATGAATGTTGCACCTCAGTCGGTGTGGCATGGGCCAAAACTCATGCTGGTGCATTCATACATCTAGTAAATACTTTTTTTTCCTATGCCCAAATTCCAACTCTTGAATACTAGTGTCACTCATTACAAAAATTTTAGAGGCACATGAAGAGAAGAAAGCATAATGTGATTAAAAAAATGTCCCTGTACTTTGCATTTCATGAAACAAAAGTACAAAACAACAGTAGTAAATTGAAACAAACACCCAGAACAACAATCTATGAATAAAAGAACCCTATCGTAGTTTAACTGAAAGGAACCGTTGAAATCTCAAATTGAGGAAATGTGATCTGAATGGGACTGTTTTCACATACCGGTTAGCGATGAAAGAGAAGATGGCGTCATTGTGGAGGCTGGAGACAGAGAGTCGACGAACGGAACTGCAGCTTCTGGTGACAAGCATTCAAAGCATTTGATCCAGTTGCTCTAGCTTATGCTGGAGGCTCCATTCCTCAATGTATACATCTTGCCAGTAGTAAGGCCTTGAAAGTGCTATAGCCTAAGACTTGCAAACTGTTGGAACAACGATCAAGATCTCTCAAAGAGAGAGATGGTTGAAGATCAGCTCGAGAGCATCTGGTATCAGGTCTTCCCAGCAACGGAATTTGCCAGCACCTGCCATATTATCTTTCTCTGCAAAGAAAAAGAAACAGAACCCACTTTATATCAGTTGCTGAGAAAAAGACCAAATGTAACAAAAGAAGAGACATCAAGCAGTCGCTGTTGGATATCCTCCATCAGTGGCTCAAAGCTCATGATTTCCATTGTCACCGTTGACCCCCATACTACCTCTTCGCACGCTAGTTAGACAGTTAGGGGACGCCGACACAATTTACCTTTGGTGGTGAAATGGAGTAAGCCCATTATAGGGTGATTAAAAATTAATGTTCATGGTTCTTCTAGAGGCAATCCAGGGAACTCAGGGGGCAGAGGAGTTTGCAGAGATGATAGGGGCATTTTCCTCTTCGCCTTTTCGGCAGGATACGACGTGGATTCAAATAGTTATGTAGAAATCTGTGCGGTGCACGATGGGATCTTCTATTGTCTCTCTAGGGGCTTCTCCAACGTCATTGTTGAGTTTGACTCGCAGCTGGTGGTGAAGGTGTTGAATGAAGAAGCTAAACTAGGTTGGAAATGGAAATATTAGATTAACAGGATCGACAGGCTTAAGATAAGAGGTCAGATTGTCTTTTCCCATATTTTCAGGGAAGGGAACACTCCAGTGGATACCTTGGCTTGCTTGGGTAGTGCGAACCAAGCTTTCCTTTTTTTGGTCTTCTTTCAGATCTACCTCCCCAGGTTAGAGGCCTACTCTTCCTTGATAAGGTAGGCCTAGGGGCGATTAGGGAATCCTTTCAGGTTAGGTGTCCTTCCTGAAGGCATTTTGTTTCTGTGGCGTAGTCGTTTAAGTTTTTAATGATAGGCTTCCATAGGTCTTTTTTCTCCTGAGGAAGCCCGAATGTAATTGTCATTTATATCATTGATAATTTTTCCTTGAGAGAGAGAGAGAGAGAGAGAGAGAGAGAGAGAGAGAGAGAGAGAGAGAGAGAGAGAGGGCAGGGGAAATAAAAGAAAATGTAGAAAATTTGAAAAACACCTGTCCAATTTCTAGCCACCCAGATGAAATTGCGAAGAAACCAAGATCCAATTACAAGAAAATGAAAGAAGATAAAACATTAGAAAAAAAAGAAAGCAATTTGCTTTTAGAACATCACAACAATTCAATTAAAGGTCTACAAAATGGACGACATGACCATTTGTAGTATACTTTTTTTATCCGTTGGAATGCTTATGGCTGTGATTATCTAGTTACATTCACAATCAACCATGGATTCCTCCAATCCAAGAGCATTTGTTAGGGTTGACATAGGGTCCACATTGGAGTTAGCACCATAGTAAGGTACAAGAATTTCATACTGGATCATACCTATGTTTCGCCCCTCAGTAGCAGTCTTGTTAAGATGGTTGTCCTGTTTTTATCTTTTGTTTTCTCTTTTATTCTCTGCCTTTCGACCTTTTCATAATATAATTCTTTGCCTTTCAGAAAAGGAAAATAAAATTTAATAATAATAATTCAATGTACGTTGTTAGATAAAACTTATAAAATCTGTCATCTGCAGCAGTTTTATTGTATTGTGATTTGCAAAAGAATAGAACTCCATTGAGACGTGGAGATGATTCATGCCGAGAGAGATTGAAGAAGCAATTCATTGCACACGTGCCAACATGGCACATTAGCATGAGATCCAGGCCAATCTTCAGTCTGTCATGTGCAGGAGCTGCATTGAAACCTCGTATGGGCTTTGCAGAGTCCTCAAATGACCCACAATCTCAAAATTTCTAAAACATAGTACGTCAAAGAACATCACAAGTGCCAATTATCATGATTTGCTATCCTAATCAACAGGATCATGACTTTTACAGCTTATTTTTTAGATTACATGAGAATGAATTTCTGTCCATTATCCTGGCAGTTTGAGAATAGTTAACTATGACTTTCTGGCCATTATTCTGGTAGTTTGAGAATGGTCAGCTATGAATTTCTGGCCATTACTCTGGTAGTTGGAGAATGGTGAGCTCCGAAAGTACTACTCTCAGTTTTCATCCTAATTCCTAGCTATCTCAAGTTATATAAGCCGAAAAACTATTTTATAAAATTTGTGTCGCTTGATTAGCAGACCAACACAAAGATTGGATTTCATCTTTTCAATAAATTAGTTAAAACAGACTCATGTAGAAAAAACTAATATTCAATTGGATTGATTATCTACCTCTGGCTTCCTAGCTGACTGAACCTTCTCGGCCACTTTTACTAGTTGTCGAAGCTGCTTCACTCAGCCCCTATATGTCTAATCCTCTTGTACTGTAGTATGATAAGCAACAAGAGAACATGAGCTCTTTAAGCCTTTTCCCTGGGGGATGGAAAAGGCAAAAGTGGTTTAGGTTTGAAAAAGATGAAGAGGTATCCATTGAGTCATGGATCTTAACTCAGTCCAACATCTGACCTATTTTTTTATCAGCAATAGTTAGAGAGAAATGCTCCAGCGTACTTTTAGTATTGTAAGTTATAGTGCTCCTAATTGTATCTGTCACTTAGTCCAAATCAATTGATTTAAACTGTCTACTAAGATTTGCACATTTTATAGGCTACCATGTAAAAACACATTGATCGCATGATCCAGTCTATCTCTGATGTGTCCTTATTTGTAGCCATTATTTTGCCAAGCATGATCCAATCCATCTCTGATGTGTCCTTATTTGTAGTCGGAAGACTAGGCAGGTCCACTCGTCTGGTGGGCGGGACCACATATACTGACACTTCAATGAAAATGAAAAAACACTTGGGACACTGGCACGGAGTTTCTGACTCACTTGTTGCTTGTTTATTCTGTCAGAGGCATCACACAAGAAGCTTCTCTTACAAGCAGAAGAGGTGATCTGGATTCAAACATATCAGTTGCTTATTTATTCAGTGCTGGCATCATTTTATGAGGAACCCAAACTTATCAAACAGAAATTAAGAAATCTACATGACACTGGAAAAGCTCTATTTTATGAGGAACCCAAACAGAAATTACACAAAGTGCTAAATTCTGTAATGGAAATCTTTTTTGAGATAACATACCTTTGATTGACGAAACAACCAAAGAACAACTATGAGATCCAAATCGATGGGAAGTACACCATCAACAAATTGAACCAAGAAATTATCTAAAATTATAACAAGAGTCTCAAATCTCATTTACCTATTTTTGAAAGCAGAGGACATATGAAATATCTACATGGTCGATTTCATCAATTCCTCATTAAATGGAACAAAGTTAGGCTTTCCCTGTGTAGTACCAGAACTGCAAGAAACAAATATTTTACCTCAATTCGCTGATCATATGTTCAAAGTAACTACAGGAAGCAAAAGCAGAATCAGACACAAGACCTTAATGATATGGTCAAAATCACAAAGTAGAGCAGCCACTACTACCGGTAGAGTAGCCACCACTACCAGTAGAGCAACCATACACCAAAAATCAAAAGAATTCGCATTTGCAAATTATTTTTTTAAAAAAACCAACCACTAATAACAAATTGTAACGCCCTGAAAATCGGGGGTCGAGCAAAGCTCAGCTCCCGAGTTCCAACGCATCACTTATGCAACATAGATAATGATGATTATGATGAGAGCATTGAAACATGAATGGGATTATACCAAAGCAACATATCATACTCCAGAGACAGTTAAATTACAAGCGCAAGACTGATAGATGTATAAAATATATAAACTATGGTAAGTCTCCAGAGTGTGATAATGTTACCAGGTCAATGAATGACAAGTACAATTCCAAAATATATAAAATTATGTAAGGTCATCTAGTCGACATCCCTGTAACCCTGTTGATCAAGACACGGCTCACATGAAGCCGTCAAAAATAGCATATACAAGAAAGCATCCTTGTCGTCACAAAGGTCCGGCTCCGCCTCACAAGCATTGCCATCACCTGCAGCTAAGACAGTCTGGTTGGTGTTGCAAGCACCGTCCCATAACGTGGGAGTGAGTAGCTAACTCAGTGGAATCATAAATCAAAGATTAACATATTATCAAATCAATCAAGTGATAATGATAAAGCAAGCAAATCAAACATTCCTAAGTACTTTAATTAATGTAAGGATGAGATGCAATAATGATGCATGCCCTCGCCAACATACTCCCTCATGAGACACCATCTTACGTCCGCGACATGCTTTCATCCCTCAGTGCTCTACATCTTCCAGGCACATGCCGTGCGATATGAACATGATTATCGAGTTGTTATTAGTCGTTTTCATACAGCAGTATTGGGAAACTAGGGTACCTCCGTTATATCATTCCCAAACAATGATCCATTCTAGGGTCTTCAGTCTTAGATAATCTTATACAATGATGCGTAGGTCTCATGTGTTTATACTCATTCCCCCCATCACTTTATCAATATAGGCCTAGTTTATACTCTGTTTACTACGGGAAGGCTCGTCGCCTCACTGTAGATTCAGAGTATGCTCGAGGTCACTACACCGGGCATATGCAATACGATATGAACATGATTATCTAGTTGTTATTAGTCCTTTTCATACAACAGTATTAGAAAACTGGGGTACCTCCCTTATATCATTCCCAAACAATGATCCATTCTAGGGTCGTCAGTCCTAGATAATCTCATACGATGATGCAGTTTTAGGTCACTGTAAAAGGCTGTCAGGGCTGTTACAAGCACTCGTTGCATCGCTCCCCCATCACCTTATCAATACAGGCCTATTTTATACTATGTTTACTACAGGAAGGTTTGTCACCTCACTATAGATTCTGAGTATGCTTGAGGTCACTACACCGGGCACAGTTAGGGCTGTTACACACACTCGTTGCACCGCTCCCCCAACACCCATCAAAACAGTGTAGGCTGATAGCTCGAATACAGTGTCCCATACCACCGTATTCGGGTCACAAGTCTGGGTTGCTCACTGGTCACTACGCGGAGGCACGTGGCCCCAGCATAGGCCAATAGCTCGACTACGGTGTCTCATACCACCATGCCCGACTCATGAGTCTTAGCGGATCGAGGTACCAAGGTTAACGGGGTTGCACTGGTAAGTTTAGTGCCCTAGGTTCAAGCAGTGGTGTCCAAACATGGTGAACATACATTAGACAGATCGGGTTACTTGACGACCTGACTAGCTCAAGCGCATAATCAGCTGAATGACATGAAGTGCATAAGCACTTCACGTGGCCTAACTACTGTCGCCAACCGAAGTACGACTCGGGTTCGTCAAACACGTTCTACGTGGCAAAATGAATCTCACCCACAACATCAAGCCTGTTACCGATTGCCTGGACTATCACATAGCCCCAATCACATTCAAATCCTACCTTGAAGCATGTATAGTAGTCTAAGCAGAATTAACAAAGTAATTCAAGCATGTTAACAAGCATGTTATAAAGCACAATATAAACAGGAAATACAGACACATACATTTCATAAGTAAGCGATTAAATTAAACAACCAACATGGAGGAAATCATATACATCTCTAAGTTAGTTGAGAATCCTATCTAAACACCTATCTAAAGCACAATCATCTAAGTACTTACTCTTACAAGCATTTTCACAAACACTTAGAATACATTTATTTAACATACATAACGTATATTAGCAAAAACATGTATTAGGGCGAATCCTTTCGCTGAGTAAGTATTACACATATATATAGCTAGCATGTACACACAATGATTAATCATGGCAAACACATTTTCATATTTTGTACATATACGGTATTTTCTACAAATATACAAAATACACTATACGCCATAATTTGCATACGTAACTGAATCGCAAAACGAATATCGCATTGTACATGTGAAATAACCCACAAATCATGAATCTATCATTATCTGACATTGAAAGCTTTGAAAAATGACAACCTAAGCATCTAAAATCCCCACCTTACGCCGTAGAAGCATAACGAACTCGACAAAGACTCTAAGTCTTCGTATACGTGGAATATCAACTTGTAATACAAGCTAGGTTAGCTATCTAACTACTAGCATCAATGGAAACCCTAAAACAAGTTAGGGTTAGGTCTTTCTTACCTGAGAACGAAGTTATAAACGTTGGAATGACGATTTGATAGCAGGAAAGAAGCACGGGGATTAGCAGAAGAACTGCTAAGAAGAACCTTTCACTCTTCTCTCACTCTCTCTCTTTTCTCTTTTCTCTCTCCTAGGTTTTCTCAAATTTGTATGGTGAGAATGAGAGAGGGTTTAAGGTCCTTATATAGGCCCAAAACTCTCCAAAATAGACCCAGGGTCAAGGTATACTTAGGTTATGTCCAAAGGACATCTGTTCCAGCTCAACGCAGCACTTTTGGAGCCCTCCCTTGACCCAAAGGTCGGACTTAAGCTCATTAACTATGGATCTAGGTCGAGTTAAGTTTTCATTCCAATTGGGTTTCCAGATCGCACGTGACGGACCAGTTTCAGTTCAACGGTCATAGAGTCTCGATCAGGGTTACAAGTACACAGACATGTATGAGAAATGTTTCCTGATCAGAGGGTGTATTTGGGTCAGATTTCAACGGTCTGATTGCTTATATTTGGCCCGCAAACATCAAGTCTCAGATTACTTTAATTTAATTTAATTTCAAAATAAACTCAGGCTTTCTCACACTCCTCGCTCCGGGCTCGAGCGAATAGCCGTGGGACACTATCTGGATTTGATTTCCGAGATGGTTGTCAAGCCCAGCAAGGCGGTCCTAATTCTATAACCTCATATTATTTAGACTTTCGATGTGCGGTCTAGATCTGATACAGAGTTTCGTGATGCTCTCGAGAGCAGCCGGGTAATGAGATTGATCCTAGATTTTAGGGTAACCTAGTGTCACTGATTCTACAAGTTTTGGGTCTTGCAGATCAGATTTAAATTGATTAGTGCAGATTTTGTATGTGATCTAGTTTAGCACTTCGTTAATTTTACCTAATTTCTAAAGTATGTAGTCCTATAAGATTTCTGTATGAGGTGATACTTGGGTCTTTGGTAGTTTGTATAGAAGGTGGTTCAAAAAATTAACACTTAACTAAATCACGCCCTAATTACAACAGAAGAATGTCCTAGGGCAGGAGAGGCTGATGTTTTTAAATAACCTATTCGTCGATGATTCCATAAGGTTATTTTGAGTTTAAGTATTATTCTTCATCACCTAAAATCTAAGATTTGTGTCTAATGTGAAAGTACTTAGAAAGATTTAAAGAACGAGGTGGTGCGAGGTGAGATTTGTGAAGGAAAAGGGTTAAAAAGCAATTTTAGACTTTGGGATTGAGTTCTGATAAGTTAATAAGGTGTTCGGATCGACCCATTGCCTAAGGACGTTTATCTCCATGTTGACAAAAATCTGGGGTGTTACGATTTACCCCCCTTAAAAATAATTTCGTCCCCGAAATTGGCTAAGGGTAATAAGTAAGGATTCTAGTATTTCATTACCTAAGACTTATTGGTTTTAAATTTATATGCGTGGTCGGGTGTATCTTGTCCATGCTAGTCTGGTACATTTTAGTCTTTACCCCCCTTAAAAATTATTTCTTTACCTCTTACTTATGTCCTGATGGTTTGCTGCAATGGATTTCTTCATCTATTTGGAGTCTTGGCGACGATTCCCAACAATTTAGAGTAAGATAGCTATTTTCAATGTTTGACCAACATAGAGAGACGGTTATAGTGGGCTTGATCCCGATACATTGATCATCTACCTGACCAGGGTAGAAGGCTCATCGTATCCCTTCCTAGTCCTGGTGGCTCCTGGTCTTCTACTCGGTCAAGCAGTAAGTCCATTGGTAGTCGCCTAGGATTGACTACTCGGTCAAGTTGCGAATGTTTCACAATTGTATATTTCTGTAACTCGGTAGTCCGATCACTCTAAAAGAACTTAGGGAATGCCTATCACTTAAAGGGTCAAATTGCCTATTTCTAAGGTTGCCCTTTAGGTCTTGGTCTAAGAGAGTCCTCATTATAATATATGTCCGAGATAGGGGTGAATCAATACCTTACTAGATCATCCTAAAACGGTTTCTCATAGTAGAACTGGCTAAGGCTTCTATTATGTTCGTATTCAACGAGCATAGTTGTAGATACGTTGACCTTGGCTATTGTAATTTAGTTCGTAACCATTGTTAGGCCTATCTTGTAATATGAGTTGGTTTACTACTTAAACCCTAATTGCTTTCCTTCTAGTAACTCCATTATTGACGTTCTAAGGAGGATTCAGATCCTATTTGGTGACCTAACCTTACGTATCCTGGATCAATTCCCATTCGATCCTGGGCTAGTGGGCTATCGACCCACCAAGTTTCCGTTGCGCCTATGAGTGGGTAGACGAGTATACCTGCCTAACTTAACCGCATTCATAACCTTTCTACTCCCCTTAAAATTGTTTATACTCTTAGGGTTCAAAAATTTGTACATTGATCTGTATGTCAGAACGAGTTGAAATTTGAGACCTATCCTTAACATGAAAAAGGAATTACATTGGTTTGCCTTTCATCAACAATGTGTACTATGGCATTGATACCTATGGTCATAGAAAGGAGCTAAAAATGATGGGTGTTGCGGTTGATTTCAGGGACGGGTATGAGTTTGTGGTAAGATGCCTGATTCTACCAAGGAGTTTTGTCACGGTCCAGACTTATCCTATTTAATCATGTCTAGCTTAACAGGCAGGCTATCTTTCTACGTTCATATGCACAATATGTATGCCAACATGGCGTGCGATTTGGGACCTAATTCCTAACCATCTGTTGCCCATATGGAAAATTCCTTGGGCCTAAAGAGAAAATCTCTATTGGCTATATGTTCTTAATACTTCCCAAAGACGAAGTAATAAACTTGTGGTTGTAAGTGGTCGGGCCAACATGGAAGAAAAGTTGTGTAGTAGGTCTGAATCGGAAACATAGACCTCCTACCTCGCGAGGACAGAAAATTTGTCATATCAGTTCTTAATCCTAGTTAATTTCGACCTTCTGCTTGATCAGAGCATAGAGTTCATTGGTAACTACCAGGTTTGAGAGTTCAATTCAAACCGCGAATACCTCGCTTACATATAGTTCTCTACTTAGTATTCCCGATTGTAATAAGTCTTTGGGAAGACAATCCTAGAGGGTGTGTTGTTTTGATCTAACATTCAATCAGAGGGATATATAACTTTTCTCTAAGCGTGAATAATTTTTAAGTTAAAACAACCTTCCTAAGAGTTATTAAAGAAGTCTATGAGTACCGATGGGGTTCAAGAAAGGAACGGGGTCTCGCTCCAACCTAATCAAGCCAACTAACGAAATTTATCTTTTAATTATCTTAGCATAATGAATCTCTTACATTCCTTAGTCTAACCAGTAGCCTAGTCGCAACGTATGAGTAGCGAAAACTAGATGATTTCATACCATTTTAAATAAGGGAAATTGTTTTATCGCTTAGAGTCAAGCGTTTGTCTGATTGGAATCGAGTTGCCCGAACTTGAATTTAACTACGTCCGAGCACTATACACATGCACATACTAGCTAAGAAGGTCATAGGGTTCACGTTATCAATTTATTGGATTTCCCGTACTTTTAGGTCGTTCGAATCTAGGAACACCATTCTAGGTCCAAAACTCTAAGGGCCTATTTGACCAGTGATCTTAAGTTGTATTAAATGGGACTACATTGCTAATCCCACCACGGGATTAGGAGTGGCATGTTTGGTAGGAGGGTGGGAGGGGATTAAAATTAATGTCATAGGCTTGGGAAAACGAGTCTTGTGTTGGAAAGTGTGAGATGAGATTTCTAAATCCCATGATAATGAATCTCTAAGTGTACTTGGAAAGGAAAATTTCAGGATTTACTTTAATTGCATACACTCCAAACATGGTATTGAAAAACATGGGATACACCCAATCTAGGGACCATACCTTACACACGCATTTATTGTTACGTTTACAATTCTATCCACCTTACTCACCTAATGCAGTTGGCCGAACCGGGCCTAAATGTTCCAAAAAAAATTGTGGGTCTTGTGCTCAAATGAAAGGAATTGAAGAAGATAGAAGAGGGGTTTGTTGGGTTTTAAAATCTTGAGCCTACATAGGATGTAGCCTTACGTAGACCATGACAGAAGATGCATGTGAGCTAATACAATTAAGACGTCAACCACTAGTACATACAACCAACGACTACACCACGAGGCCTATCAACATGAAAACACAAAGATCCTAACACAGCAACAAACAAACCACGAGACAACGACATGGATAACTAGATGGAAATCTAGAAAAATGGTCGTACTAAGCTCGAATAGAGCCATGGGAAAGTGAAGAAAAGGGAGGAAAGGGCTGGGGTCTTTAGGTCTCCACGGATTTGAGCCTCCAAGGAGTGTGTAAAGGCCCAAATGACAGGAGTTGAAGAAGAAAAATGAAGATATGAGATGGCTAGTGGGTTTACACAAGTTTGAGCCACAAACGGGGGGTGTAAAAGCTCAAATAAGAGAGAATGAAGAGGGTAGGGTGTAGGTATCATTGTAGACGTTGGAGGTATGTGTGTTTTGATAGAAAACGACGAAATAGGTGAATAGATGAAAGGTTTGAGAGAGAAAATAAAAAATTTTGGAGAAAAGGAGAGCTTGGAGGGGTCATTTGTTAGGGAGGTACTAGTTTGGGAGGGTTTTAATCAATGGCTCATACACCAGGGAGTCACCCTAGCCCCCAAACACCATTGGCCCAACCGGCCCCCCCGGTCGAGCTCGCTGACCGGCAAGGCCTCGCCGACCTGGCGAGGGCCTCACCACCCTCTGGATTAACTGGCGATACCTCGCCATTTGGGTGAGGTCCTCACGACCCCTAGGCTCCAAAAAGGTATGGGTCCCACCCTAGGTCCCCTTGTAAGTGCTCCGTTTAGCCCCCGACTCATTTGAGGCATTTTTGGGTCCAATTTGCAAACTGAAATAATTTTATTAGATGTGTAATATATGATGTTGGGGTAGGAGATGCTATTCTATCTAACTAACCTATTTATTTCATGAGATTCTATAATTTGAATGGTCAAAAGTCTAATTTATACATATATTTACTATTTATAGTAAATTTTTGTTTAAGTATTTTTCTTCATCATTTATACGTTAGGATTTATGTCTAATATGAAAGGACTTAGAAAAAGTTGAAGAATGAGGTGGTGAAAGGAGAGATTTTGAAGGAAATGGGTCAGACTTTAGGATTGAGTTATGAGAAGTTGTTTTCAATATCTTAGTTGATAATTCATGAGAGTGGTGAGATTGATGAGGGATGTTGCTTGTAGAGTAAGAGCTGGATGGATGAAGTGGAGATGTGCCTTTGGAGTTTTATGTGATAGCCGCATACCAAATCAACTAATGGGGAGATCTTCTAGGATAGCTATAAGACCATTCATGCTTTATGGACCAGAATCTTAGGCTGTCAACCGACAACATGTTCATAGGATGTGTAGTTGAAATGGGGATGCTGAGATGGATAGGTGTCAATATGAGGAATGACAGATATAGAAATGAATGCATTTGAGGGAACTTTGGGGTATCATTCATAGGTAATAAGATAAGGGAAAGTAGGCATTAATGCTTTGGCCATGTGAGATGGAGACTAAGAACAACATCAGTTGGGGTGAGTTGGTATTAAGTTGAAGGTTCTAAAAGGGTAAAGAGAAGGCCCAAAAGGATACGTATGGAGGCAAAAAGAAATGATTCGATGATCTATGGTTTAACTGAGGGTGGTCCTGAATAGAGTGGAATGGTGGAACATATGAACTTAAACATTTTCTTTCCTTTGTGGTCCTAGATTTTATTATTGTTGCGATCCTTTGTGTGGCCTACTGAATTACTTAGTAGCAATAGAGATCAGGTCTATGGTGGTGGTGAGATTTGGGTGCAGCTGGTTATATGAATCATAACAAAAAAATTAGAAGAACTCACAATTGTGGGCTAAATTACAATATTTAGTTTCACCTGTCGGCGAAACTTGGGATTCTAATGTGATTTGTAAGTTTTATCGCCCCTTTCCTAATTCAGAGTGCATTGTGTTACCATAACTCAGGCCCAGTTTAATCCAAATCATGCTCTGATACTATCTTGTAACGCCCTGAAAATCAGGGGTCGAGCAAAGCTCAGCTCCCGAGTTCCAACGCATCACTTATGCAACATAGATAATGATGATTATGATGAGAGCATTGAAACATGAATGAGATTATACCAAAACAGCATATCATACTCTAGAGATAGTTAAATTGCAAGCGGAAGACTGTGATAGATGTATAAAATATATAAACTATGTTAAGTCTCTAGAGTGTGATAATGTTATCAGGTTAATGAATGACAAGTACAATTCCAAAATATACAAAATTGTGTAAGATCATCTAGTTGACATCCCTGTAACCCCATCGATCAAGACACGAGTCACATGAAGATGTCAAAAACAACATATACAAGAAAGCATCCTTGTCATCGTAAAAGTTCGGCTCCGCCTCATAAGCATCGCCATCACCTGCAGCTAAGACAGTCTAGTTGGGGTTGCAAGCACCGTCCCGTAACGTGGGAGTGAGTAGCTAACTCAGTGGAATCATAGAGCAAAGATTAACATGTTATTAAATCAATCATGCGATAATGATAAAGCAAGCAAATTAAACATTTCTAAGTATTGTAATTAATACAAGGATGAGAAGCAATAATGATGCATGCCCTCGCCAATATACTCCCTCATGTGACACCATCATACATCCGCAGCATACTTTCATCCCTCAGTGCTCCGCATCTTCTAGGTACATGCAATACGATATGAACATGATTACCAAGTTGTTATTAGTCCTTTTCATACACTAGTATTAGAAAACTGGGGTACCTCCCTTATATCATTCCCATACAATGATCCATTCTAAGGTCATCAGTCCTAGATAATCTCATACAATGATGCAGTTCTAGGTCACTGTAAAAGGCTGTCAGGACTGTTACATGCACTCGTTGCACCGCTCCCCCATCACCTTATCAATACAGGCCTAGTTTATACTCTGTTTACTACGGGAAGGCTTGTCGCCTCACTGCAGATTCTGAGTATGCTTGAGGTCACTACACCAGGCACGGTTAGGGCTGTTAGGGCTGTTATACGCACTCGTTGCACCGCTCCCCCAAACCCATCAAAACAGTGTAGGCTGACAGCTCGAATACAGTGTCCCATACCACCATATTCAGGTCACAAGTCTGGGTTGCTCACTGGTCACTACGCGGAGGCACGTGGCCCCAGCGTAGGCCGACAGCTCGACCATGGTGTCCCATACCACCATACTCGGCTCATGAGTCTTAGCGGATCAAGGTACCAAGGTTAACGGGGTTGCACTGGTAAGTTTGGTACCCTAGGTTCAAGCAGTGACGTCCAAACATGGTGAACATACATTAGACAGATCGAGTTACTTGACTAGCTCGACTAGCATGAGTGTATAGCCAGCTGACGACATGAAGTGCATAAGCACTTCGCGTGGCCTAACCACTGTCGCCAACTGAAGTACGACTCGGGTTTGTTAAACACATCCTATGTGGCGAAATGAATCTCACCCACGACTTCAAGCCTGTTACCGATTGCCTGGACTATCACATAGCCCCAATCACATTCAAATCCTATCCAGGAGCATGTACAGTAGTCTAAGCAGAACTAACAAAGAAATTCAAGCATGTTAACAAGCAAGTTATAAAGCACAATATAAACAGGAAATACAGACACATACATTTCATAAGTAAGCGATTAAATTAAACAACCAACATGGAGGAAATCATATACATCTCTAAGTTAGTTGAGAATCCTATCTCAACACCTACCTAAAGCACAATCATTTAAGTACTTACTCTTACAAGCATTTTCACAAACACTTAGAATACATTTATTTAGCATACATAACGTATATTAGCAAAAACATGTATTAAGGCGAATCCTTTTGCCGAGTAAGTATTACACATATATATAGCATGTACACACAATGATTAATCATGGCAAACACATTTTCTTATTTTGTACGTATGCAGTATTTTCTACAAATATACAAAATACACTATACGCCATAATTTGCATACGTAACTGAATCACAAAACGAACATCGCATTGTACATGTGAAATAACACGAATATCATGAATCTATCATTATCTGACATTGAAATCTTTGAAAAATGACAACCTAAGCATCTAAAATCTGCACCTTACGCCGTAGAAGCGTAACGAACTCAACAAAGACTCTAAGTCTTCGTATACGTGGAATATCAACCTGTAATACAAGCTAGGTTAGCTATTTAACTAATAGCATCAATGGAAACCCTAAAATAAGTTAGGGTTAGGCCTTTCTTACCTAAGAACGAAGTTAGAATCGTTGGAATGATGATTTGATAGCAGGAAAGAAGCACTGGATTAGCAGAACAACTGCTTAGAAGAACCTCTCACTCTTCTCTCACTTTCTCTCTCTTCTCTCTCCTAGGTTTTCTCAAATTCGTATGGTGAGAATGAGAGAGGGTTTAAGGTCCTTATATAGGCCCAAAACTCTCCAAAATAGACCCAGGGTCATGGTATACTTAGGTTATTTCCAAAGGGCATCTGTTCTAGCTCAACGGAGCACTTCTGGAGCCCTCCATTGAGCTAAAGGTCGGACTTAAGCTCACTGACTATGGATCTAGGTCGGGTTAAGTTTTCATTCCAATCGGGTTTCCAGATCGCACGTGACAGACCAGTTTTAGTTTAAAGGTCACAGAGTCTCGATCAGGGTTACAAGTACACAGAAATGTATGGGAAATGTTTCTTGATCTGAGGGTGTAATTGAGTCAGATTTCGACGGTCTGATTGCTTATATTTGGCCCGCAAACATCAAGTCTCAGATTACTTAAATTTAATTTAATTTCTAAAGAAACCCAGGCTTTCTCACACTCCTCGCTCCGAGCTCAAGCGAATAGCCGTGGGACACTATCTGGATTTGATTTCCGAGATGGTTGTCAAGCCCAGTAAGGCGGTCCTAATTCTATAACCTCATATTATTCAGAATTTCGATGTGCGGTCCAGATCTGATACGGAGTTTCGTGATGCTCTCGAGAGCAGCCGGGTAATGAGATTGATCCTAGATTTTTGAGTAACCTAACATCACTAATTCTACAAGTTTTGGGTCTTGCAGATCGGATTTAAAGTGATTAGTGCGGATTTCGTATGTGATCTAGTTTAGCACTTCGTTAACTTGGCTAATTTCTAAAGGATTTAGTCCTATAAGATTTCTGTCTGAGGTGATACTCGGGCCTTTGGTAGTTTGTATAGAAGGTGGTTCAAAGAATTAACACTTAACTAAATCACGCCCTAATTACAACAGAAGGTCCTAGGGCAAGAGAGGCTGATGTTTCTAAATAACCTATTCGTTGATGATTCCATAAGGTTATTTTGAGTTTGAATATTGTTCTTCATCACCTAAACTCTAAGATTTGTGTCTAATGTGAAAGTACTTAGAAAGATTTAAAGAACGAGGTGGTGCGAGGTGAGATTTATGAAGGAAAAGGGTTAAAAAGCGATTTTAGACTTTGGGATTGAGTTCTGACAAGTTAATAAGGTGTTCGGATCGACCCATTGCCTAAGGACGTCTATCTCCAGGTTGGTAAAAATCTGGGGTGTTACACAAATACACAATCCCAACAAATCAAAAACCCAAATTGTAGATTGGTAGTTTAATTGTTGAGTTCTCAAGGCTTATTGGAATAATGGATTCCAATTGCAAAAGTTGCAGTGTATCTCCACCAGAAATCCCGCAGTTTCTACTGTTGGGACTGGATGATATGATACTTGTACTCATCCAATCCTTTGGTCATTTACAAACGCCGGATGGAATTTGCACGGAACAAGTGCAATTCCATACCACCAAATCCCATGTCCCAAACAGGCCCTAATGGGCCCACTTCTGATTCCTAGTGTTCCCACAGTTTGATGCTCAACTCTGTTAATGGCATATCAAAAGGAATACTTAAAGCACCACATACATACACTTCTCAGAAACTGAAAAGCCAATTGCCTTCCATGGTTCTCCTCAACATAAAGGAAAAGACATATGATCTATAAAATGAAGTGCCAAAATAACTTCTTTTAGTACCAACAGGAGCAATGTTAAAATAACAGGAGCAGAAGTAAAAGGTATATGGCACAAATTATTAGGGAAATGATAGTTGGGTCACTTAGCAAAAATTCGGCCAAGATATCAATGTTCTTGCTTTTTGTAGTATATGGCATGTAATTGGACACTTGTTGAAAATCTTGACAGGGCATTCAAAAATATCACCCAGTCAGCTCAATTTGCCTAGGAAATCCCGATTGAGGACTCGATCAGGTTTTGAGTTGACTGGACTTCTCAAGTCACAAATCGAGTTTCAAGTTTTCAAACCTTGTTATTTAAATAGAGAGGTCTAAGTTAAAATTGGCCATTTGTAGGAAGAATGGTAATTACATGAGCCCAAGTATAGATAATTAGGGGATACGAGGCAAGATTAAAAGAAGATATAAGAAAATGCCGGATGAAGAAACATACCTCTTCATCAGACATACCAGGTTTGCCCTCCACCCTCATAGCAACCTTGGCCTGCAAAGTCATATAGGCGACAAATTTTAAAAATTGTAGCCATGAGAATGATGGTTGTCTTGATGCAGGATGGAAAAATAAAGGAATTTAGATTTTTTTTCCTTGTCAAAACTTCCATTCATGAAAATGTTATAAACCTGCAACCGCCACGAAAGATGCAGCTTGGGCCCTTGATCTTGATAATTATCCACGATTGTATGAACTTATCCCATGCATCACAATAAGTTTCAAGTTATTGGTTTATGATCTCCGGCTGGAATATGAAGTATGATATGAGTAAAAACCAAACTAATTAACTAACAATAAACATGCATAAAAACAAAATTGATTAACTAACAATAAACATGCATTTTGCAAAAAATACACAAACTAAGCACATGCAATATAAAATAGATGTGAGTGCTGGATCCCTTTTTCAAGGGCTAACCTGTGGGTCAACTGCTCTGACGACTTTGTTTGGTAGAGGTTTGAAACCAAGCATCCAACCTTTGAATAATACAACCTAAAAAACCACAGCACAATCGAAATACTAAACAGTGATCATCATATATACCATATATAGAATCAAAAGGTTATTTTGGGTGTGCTTGAGTGCACTACCAAATTCACAGTTGGTAGGGCTTCTATGGCAGGCGTGTAAGTGTTAGGTGGGGCGGTAGAGAGAACAGAACAACATTATGAGGGACTGTCTGCTCTTTCCATCCAAGGCCACAAAGGAGATAGAACATGAAGGCTTTATTGTCATCTCACTAGTGTTGGAGTTGCAAATCCAAAACCTACTTTCCAGGTGGCTGTTGATCTTCCAATGCACAACAACAGTTTCCATGGTGCTGTTTTGGAAAAATGCAATGGCTGTGTAAATTTTTAAAAACATTAAATATTAAAAGCTCCTAGTAGGGGTATAGTAGTCATTTCACAGTTGATGCAAATGCCTATAAAAGGGTACTTGTGTATCCAGTTGATGTAAGAAGCAATTGTACAGTAACAAGAAAAATAGCAGCAAATGAAGAAGCAAGTGTGAAGTTTGCAGCAGCAGTAAAACGGTTTTTTTTTTTTTTAGAAAAAGGTTCTATTTTGGTCTCTTCTATCTTCTAAACAATTAAATTTTTTTTTTTCTAAGTTGTGTTAAGGCTTTGTAAAGCTAATATTTCTATTCTTTTGAAGTAAAACAAATCTAGCTTATACAGCCCACAAATTGGTATCAGAGCCAAGTTCTTTTTCTAAAAGAAGTTTCTAGCAAATTTTTCAACTAAGAAAAATCTGTTAAAAAAAAATAAATCAGATTTCAACATTTTTTTCAGCCAATTTTTTAAAATTTTGTTTAAAAGAAATCAGATTTTTAATCCATCCCTTTCTCCTTTCATTCTCCAAAAAAATCAGCTATTTTTTTTTTCAAAAAAAATAGATTGTTTGGCTCATCTTGAGGCCTAGTAAAGCCAATTTGTCTAACCCATAAAGTTTATTAGTGTAAAAATGGCCATCACAATCCAGCCACAGGTTCCTAAGTTGTAAAGGACAACTATGAATATTGGTGCATCCAAATGAAGGTGTTGTTCAGGTCGCAAGAACTATGGGAGATTGTCACCAATGGGTATGTAGAACCCACTATGGAGGAAGAAGCCGCCTTCACCAACAAGGAAAAGACCACTCTAAAAAATTAAAGGAAGAGAGACAACAAGGCTTTGTTCCTCCTCCATCAAGGGTTGGATTAATCAACCTTTGAAAAGATTGCCGAAGCGACATCAAGCAAGCAAGCTTGGGATACCTTTAGCACCATCTTTAAAGGTGTTGATCTAGTGAAGCGGGTTCGCCTTCAAACACTAAGAGCTGAGTTTGAAGCAACGCACATGAAAGAAGGTGAAAGTATCTCTGACTACTTCTCACATCTACTTGTTATTATTAACAATTTAAAAAGAAATAGTGAAAAAGTTGAAGACATGCATGTCATTAAATAGGCACTACGATCTCTCACAACCAAGTTTGTGCACGTGGTTGTGGCGATTGAAGAATCAAAGGACTTAGAAAAATTGTCAATTAAAGAGTTGATGGGATCATTGCAAGTGCATGAGCAACGAATGCAGGAATGATGCTTGAACATGTCTTAGAGTCTAAGCTGACTCTAAATGAACAAAGAGGTAGCCATACACATCATGGGGGGCGTGACACTAACAATCGTGCAAGAGGAAGAGGGCGTGGATATAATCCAAGCAATCCATAAAATCAATAAATTTTGCCAATTTATGTGGTAGAGGCCTATCCACATGCAGTCGCAGAAATATGAGAAATATTCAATACCAGATTTGCAACAAATTCGACCATTATGCCTTGGATTGTTGGAGCAAGCCAGTGGATCACGATGAATGATCTAACTATGCTGAAGCATCGAGTCATGAACAGGAAGACTCTATAGTGCTCCTTGTACAAGAGAAAGGTTGTGATCAACCAAATATATGGTATCTCGACACAGGTGTAAGCAATCACATGTGCGGGAACAATAGCCTATTTGAGGAACTCACCGAAGGAGTTCATGATGATGTGACATTTGGTGACTTTTCATAGATGCCGGTGAAAGGTAAAGGCAAAATCAAAATCTTTTAGAAGAATGGTGTTCCAAACTACATCTCCAATGTGTATTACATGTCCAACATGAAAAGTAATGTACTGAGTCTCGGACAATTCAAAAAAGGGTATGTCATACATATGGAGAATTCTTCTTTTTTCCATAAGAGATATGCATGGACATTTGATTGCTAAAGTCCAGATGGTGAAGAATCGTATGTTTCCACTCCATATAAATACAATGCTCAAGAAGTGCTTTTATGGACAAGCAAAGAATGATTCTTGGATGTGGTGTCTTCACTTTGGCCAAATAAATTTCAGTGGCCTGAAACTTCTGTCATCATCAAGCATGGTGCATGGCTTGCTTACCATTAAAGCTCTAAAACAAGTGTGTGAGGTGTGCACACTTGGAAAAAATAAAGGAACTCCTTTTTGAGTGGAGTATCCCAAAGAGCAAGAGAACTGTTGTAGTTGGTTCACACTGATATCTGTGGACCATTGGAGCCAATCTCTCTTGGAGGTAATAAATACTTTATTACCTTCATTGACAATTTCAGTAGAAAATTGTGGGTGTACGTAATGAAAGAGAAGTCTACCACTTTTACTATTTAAAAAATTTTTAAGGCCTTGTTGAAAAAGAAAGTGACATTAAAATCAAAACCCTTAGATTTGACAGAGGTGGGGGGTACACCTCAAATGTTTTTCAAGAATATTGTAGGGAACATGGCATTAAGCAACAACACACTACAGCGTATACGCCACAACAAAATGGAATTGCGGAACGGAAGAACTACACTTTCCTCGACATAATGAGGACCATGCTGAAGGAGAATAGTTTGCCAAAGAATTTCTAGGCAGTGACAGTTACATGTACTGCCTATTTGCTCAATAGGTATCCGACCAAGAGTGTCAGATTCAAGACACTGCAGGAAGTATGGAGTGGATACAAGCCAAGCGTGGTGCACCTTAAGATCTTTGGGTGTGTCACCTACACTCAAGTTCCAGAACCAAGAAGGAAGAAACTTGATGATCGTGGCGAGAAGTGTATCTTCATTAGCTACAACAAAGTATCAAAGACATATATGCTCTAAAACCCAGTAACTAATAAGGTGGTGGTAAGTAGAGATGTGGTGTCCTGTGAAGAAGAAGCCTATAAGTAGAACCAGGAAGATTCGGCCAAAGAAAATCAGGTCGAGGCCGAAGAATATAAAGAAGAGAGGCATGTGAATTAGGAGCAGGCATCCACAGTTGAAGCATAAAAATCATCATCATCAAGGAAGAATGGAGATCAAAAATTAAATAAAGAGTAAAGGAAAGAGAAAGGATTAAGTCCTTTGTATTGGCGGTTACGCGGGTCGCATAACAAGAAGTTGTTGCGTGGATCGCGCAGCATGTTGTAGTAGTTGCACAGGTGGCGCAAACAGTTGTAAACAGTTTATCAAAAAAAGAAGCAGATGCCATCCATTGCACGGGTAGCGTAACTGAATGTATTATAGTGTGAGCCGCGCAACAAGCTTTTCCGTTGCACGGGTAGCACAACTGAATGTATTGTTGTGTGAGCCGCATAACCAGAATGGATAGATCTGATGTATGGAGGGCCTCACAGCACGAAGATCGAGGATTGACACATGTGGGAGGTTTATAAATACCCCACTTCCCCTCTCATTTAGAGAGCAAATAGAGTTCTGAAAGAAGATTGAAGGTGAGGAGCAGAAGGAGAGATCAGTTGCGTGAGCCGCTCAACCTGCGCACCAAGTTACGCTGATCACGCAACCCATCCATCAAGTTACGCTAATTGCGCAACCCATCCATCAAGTTGCACTGACCGTACAACTGACAAAACAGTTGTGCTGGTCACGTAACCAGGTCACTATGTGATCAGCCGTAAATGGGGCTGAAGTGCTGCTAGATTTGCTAAAAAGGCATTTAAGTCCAATGCTTCATCATTTTAGGCTTTCTCCTTTGACAAGTTTAAAAGAAAGATTAGTCGATCAATTCGACATTCCTCCTAAGTCCTAGGAGATGATCAAAACAACTGCCGAAATGCTGCCGGATTCAAGATTTAAACATACGAGCTTTGTTAATTACAAATTGTTTGTTTCAGATAATCTATCCCAGAATTAAGGGATAATGAAGGGATGTAGATAAACTTAGAATCCATAATGCAATGATTGTTCTATGTATTATCTTTCTTACATTCGAATAAAATAATTCCCCAAATCATATGGATTTGTTTCTTGTTCGAAACAAAATGGCGACTCCACTGGGGACTTTTATTTTATTTCGATAACAATAACGAGAGTGCTATAGAATTTTCATTGTAGTTTGGCGTCTTCTGACACCAAAATGGCGACTCTCAGTGGGAACATCCCCCCTTCATCTCTAAGATAGATTATTTACTTTTTAAATGCTAATTATAATTACGTTTTTGTAACTGAAGGTTTTTGAAATCAACTACAAGTCACAGCTGATGGCAACACCTGTAAGAACAGTGAACTTTCGTTTCACCCCAACAGGGGTCATTATAGAGTACACACCGAACTAACCCCCAAAGTTTATGACTCGAATTCCTGTAGGCAAAGATAACACGACTCGAGTGACTGTTGGGGTTGTATCTTCTTCACCTCAACCACCAGAAGCAGATAAGGGCTGGACCGTCGTAATGCCTCGTGGGATGAGAGCATGAAATGCAAGAAGCACCAGGATGAATCTACCTTCACCAAAAGCTAGGGGGCTAATAACACGTAATGCACCTAGAAAGCATCCCGAACTGGCTCCTCCTGAAATATATCCTGATCGAACAATTCCAAAGTTGGTATCACGCGATTTCCTAGCTTTGGTCGCCCCAAGGGTCAGATGGAGGAAAGTGCAGAAGGGTAAAGCATTAATGGCAAGTTCACCAATGTCCGTATCGCTCGAGACAAGTTTACCCAAGTTTACATCACCTCAATCGATTAATAGTACTGGAAGTATAGGGAGGCCAAATGAAACCCCATCCTCACCTCTCTTCATAAGCCCCATCACATCGACATATTCTTGTCCCACCCCAGCTACCGCTTCGTCGAAAAGTGGAGAAGTTACAGTGCACATGGCTTAGACAAACCAGGAAAGTATATCGAATACAAAGGATAGTATGAACATGATGGCAGAAGCACAAAAAGCACTAATGGAAGAGTGTGGAAACCTCCATGAGACCTTACCAACTCCTGCACATAATGTAGCTCAGATAGTAGCTCCCCTGACGATGGGCACAACGAATGGACTAGAAAATCAGCCTGAAGGCTCACAACCATAGGGGGCAGGATCACCGGGGTCTGTTTCAGCAGCAAGAACTATAACACAGGATGAAGTAAGACAAGCCTTTGAGGAAGCTATCATAATAGAGAGAGAGAGAGAGTGAAAATACTGGCCGCTTCAGATATTGAACACCATATTCGTGAGAGGTGAAAGATGTCCTAGTTCTAGCCAACTTCAAACATCCAGATTTTTAGAAGTTTAATGGAGAAGGATCACCAGAAGAACACCAATGCACTTCATCACTAGCATGGGGAGTTTCACTACGATACCACAGTATTACTTGTGATTATTCATGTCATCACTCACACACAAAGCATTTCGATGGCATTCTAGCTCGGCTCCAGGATCGATACATACTCGGGAGAAAATGTAAGCGCGTTCATGTCAAACTTCTTCTCTTTAAAGCATGAGGTTAGTATTACAGAATTGGCTTCTGTACAACTGAGAGAAAGGGGACCAGTAGAAAAATTTATCGATAGATGGAGGACATTGGGAGCCTCATGCAGATAGTTGTCGGGGGAAAAGGAGCAAGTTAAAATGTGTCTAAACTCTCTGGAGATAGGGATCGCGTTTGGACTCACTAGCGCTGACATCAGAACTTTCCGTGACTTAGCCACCAAGGCCCACGCTCTGGAATTGATGACCCATAAGATGTCAACATTTCACTGTGAGACAGCAAGGAGAATACCCAGCAGGACGGCTATAAATATTGTCGATCGTGATAAGAGAAGCACAGAGACAAGGGACTCAAGGGAGAAGAGGCAAGAACGAAAAGAAGAATGGAGCCAATTAAGAAATAGATACAGTGGAAAGAGGTCTAGGATGCTCAATTCTCACGAAGGATTTACATTCGACAAGGAAGATGACATTCCTACGATGAACCAATTGTTAAAGGCCGGCACAATCGAATTGCCATAACCCAAGCACCCCGAAGATGCGATAAAAGCCAGAGAAAGAGATTTTTACCGCTATCACCACTTGGTGGGACATCCGACGGAGAATTGTTATACATTAAAGTGTATAATACAACGGATGATAGACAAGGGTGAAATAGTAATTGAAAAAGAAATGGAAAGGGGTACAATGGCAACAGTAAATATGCTTATAATTTGAGAAGAGGGTCGAAATATGAAAAAGAATGAGACAACCCATTTATGATAAGGGAACAAAGAAGGTAGTAGTAATTACGTTGTAATCGAAAAAGAAGATGACAAGCCCTGTGAAGTAGAAAGCAACAATCATACGAAAAGAAATTATTAGAAACAAGAACAATGGTGATGAGGAAGAAAAGAAGAATGAGACGGCAAAAGTGACTTATGATATGGTAAGTCATTTAAAGGGTATACCGGCTCGGTTAAGTGTCTATGATGCGCTCAAGTTGTTAGAGGAATTTCAATAGAGTTTGGTCAGAGCACTGTATAATCATAATGTCAGAGAGACATTATTGGTAGAAATGGAACGCAAAAAGCATGATGAGGTGGAAAACTGTTGGCGGATCGTTTCCTTTTCTGATAATGATTTGGTTTACGAGACAGAGGATAACAGACTGCTAATGATGGAAGGTTGTATATGTGGGAAGAAATTTAAGCGAATTATGATAGATAATGGGTCGGTAGTGAACCTCTTACCACTATCAATGTTGAGCAAACTGGGCTATCGTTGTTATGATTTGCGCCCTAGTGGAATGATGATACAGGGCTTTAATCAAGATGGGCAACGCGCACTTGGCAAAATTAAAGTGATGCTAGAAATAAGTGAACTAACTACTGATGTTGTGTGCCACGTTACAAGTGTCGTGACGACGTACAATCTCCTCTTAGGAAGGCCATGGATACATCAGTACAACATCGTACCCTCTACTATACATCAATGCTTCAAATATTGCAAAGGAGGAGTGCAATATAAAGTAATGGCTGATGCGAAGCCTTATAAAGAGGCTGAGTCTTTCTTCACGGACGCTAGTTATTATAAAGGGTTCGCTGAAAAAGAGGAAAAGAATGATGAAAGCAAAGTCCTAGAGGACATTCACAAAAAGGCAAAATCATCACGGACCACAGAATCAAAGAAGAAGTTTTATTTTGTACCGAAGTATTTGCGACAACTCGGGTAGCCACCATTAACACTGTTATCACCTGAACAGTTGAGGATCTTGCAGTCTAATTATACAGTGTCGTTGTTGTGTGTTAAAAGGCAGAAGCCATTTTTGGCTCCTCCAGGAAGATTCTAGGTTAAGGCTACCACAAAATACCCGAACGCAATAGAATTTCATGCTTCGGAAGAAGTAGCCACGAGTAATGTGTATTGTGGAAGGCTGATATCACGAGATATTGAAAAGTACAGTCCGGCAAGTAAGAGAATCATAAGAAGCATGGGTTTTGATCACGAAGAACCCATCGACTTGAATAAGGGGAGAGGGATTCAAATTTCTATTGGGGTCAGCCAAGAAAAGTTGAAAAAAATATTAAGGACTGGGGGCAGGGTTGTCAGTGAATATGGTTATAGCCGCACAACTATTGGAAGAAGACTTTAAGATAATTGAGCATCCTGAAACAGTTCCAAAGCAGTTAGAAGATGGGGGACAGCCAACGATAGATAGTTTACGGGAGATAAATCTGGGAACAGAGGAAGAGCCAAGGAATACATTCATCAGCACCGGTCTTCCTAAATGAGAGGTTGAAGAATATATTTGCCTTCTTGAAGAAAATAAAGACATCTTCACTTGGTTGTATGCAGATATGCCGGGCTTGGAACCTTCAGTAGTGCTGCACCAATTAAACATTTCCAAAGAGAAGAGGCCAATTAAACAAGCGCAAAGCTGATTTCATCCGGATCTGGTCCCTCTGATAGAAGAGGAGGTTAACAAGTTGATAAAGGTTAGATTTGTTAGGGAGGTCAAATACCCCAACTGGATATCAAGCATCGTCCCTGTGAAGAAGAAGAATGGACAAGTCAGAGTGTGCATCGACTTCAGGGATCTGAACGAGGCCTGCCCAAAAGATGATTTTCCTCTCCCCATAACAGAACTGATGATTGATAGTACAACTCAGTAGTTATCATGTCCTTCATGGACGGATACGCAGGGTATAATCAAATTAGAACGGCACCTGAAGATGATGAAGCAACGGTATTCAGAACATCGCTTGGAATTTATTGCTATAAGGTTATGTCGTTCGGTCTTAAAAATGCTGGAGCAACATATCAGAGGGCGATGCAGAATATCTTCTAAGACATGATGCATAAGCATGTTGAGTGTTACGTCGATGACTTAGTGGTCAGGTTAGGAGATCATCAGGAGTATCGTGAGCATTTAGTATCGGTGTTTCATCGGCTTAGAAAGAAACAGTTAAAAATGAATCCAACTAAATGTGCATTTGGAGTGTTGTCAAGTAAATTTTTTGGTTTTGTTGTCCGGCATAGGGGTATTGAGATCGATCCCAGAAAAGTTAAAGTCATTCAAAATATGTCACCACCGACAACACTAAAGGAATTGAAGAGTTTACAAGGAAAACTGGCGTACATTCGTCGTTTCATTTCAAATCTGCCAGGGAGGTGTCAGCTATTTTCTCATTTGATGAAGAAAGATACAGAGTTTGTATTGGATCAAGCCTGTCAGAACGCATTTGATTCGATAAAGGAATTATTGAAGAAGCCACCAGTACTAACAGCTCCAATAAAAGGGAAGCCGCTTATTTTATATATATCTGCAGCCGAGAATTCTTTAGGTGCTTTGTTGGCTCAGGTAAATGAAGCAGGGAAAGAAACTGCTCTTTACTATCTAAGTCGAACGCTGATGGGTGCAGAATGTAATTAGTCTCTGATCGAGAAAGAGTATCTAGCGCTGATATTCGTAGTATAGAAACTGAGACATTTTGTCTCTCCCATGACATAACTTTGATTTCGAGAGCAAATCTGCTAAAAATTTTTATGACGAGGCCAATGTTGTCTGGAAGATTGGCCAAATGGATGTTGTTACTTTCAGAATACATTATCATGTATGAACCGGCAAAGGCGGTAAAAGGATAAGTAGTGGCGGACTTCCTTGCAGCACACCCTATAGCAGAATGCAAAACCATCAGTGACGACTTTCTGGATGAACACATCATGCTGGCTGAGTCGCAAAGCCCATGGCAGATGTATTTTGACAGTGCTACTCGAACATCAGGAGTGGGGGCAGGAGTAATGATATTTTGACAGTGCTGCTCGAACATCAGGAGTGGGGGCAGGAGTAATATTCATTACTCCTCAAGCTGATTTTTTACAGCACTCTTTCACATTGGGTACTACATGCACGAACAATGAGGTTGAGTACAGAGCCCTCATTATTGGAATGGAAATGGCACAAGAAATGGGATTAAAAATGCTGCATATCTTTGGGGATTTTAAATTAGTCATAAATCAATTGACGACTGAATTCGAGGTAAGAAAGCAAGAACTTTTGCCATATTGCAGGAAAGAACAACAGCCGCTAAAACAGTTCTGTCATGTAGAAATGAAGCATATACTGCGGTCCGAAAATGCAAGAGCGGATGCTTTGGCCAGCCTGGCAACGACCCTATCCTACCCAAATTGAAGCCCTCTCCAAGTAACCATATAAGAAAGAAGATTTTTACCATCTTCAGAGGTCATTGAAGAGATTGTCGAAACGCTTCCTTTATCGTGTTTAGAGATAATGACAGATGATTGGCATCAGCCTTTCATCGATTATCTCAAATATAGAAAATTAAATGGCAAATTAAACAACGGTCAGAAGATTTAGCACACAAACAGCAAATTAAACAACGGTCAAGCAGATTCATCATATGCAACGAAGTATTGTATAGAAAATCTTACAATGGAATGCTACTACATTGCTTAGATAAGCAAGAAGTGAGCCAGACATTACGAGAAGCACACTCTGGGGAATGTGGGGCACATCATGCTGGCCGAAATCTATTCCATAAAATACATCGAATGGGTTATTATGGGCCCACTATGTTCAAAGATGCGATAGATTATGTGAAGTGGTGTCACGAATGCCAAATTCATGGAGATATTATACACGTCCCTCCAGATGACCTACATTAGTCGGTCACCTCTTAGTCCTTCTCTGCTTGGGGACTTTACATCATTGGCCTTATAAATCCGCCTTCATCCAAAAGAAAGCAGTATATCTTGGCAGCGACAGATTATTTCTCCAAGTGGACGGAAGCAGTGGCATTACGCAAGGTTAAGGAAAGAGATGTGGTCAATTTCGCCCGACACACAATAATATGCCGTCATGGTATTCCAAAGAAATTGTTACAGATAATGGCACTCCCTTTAAAAATAGAGGCATCAAAAAGTTGTGTCAGAAATTCGACATTTATCATTCATTTTCAACACCTTACTATTCGCCGGCCAACGGATTAGCTGAGGCGTTTAACAAAACGATAGTCAAATACTAAAGAAGACAGTGATATGGAATAAGCACGATTTGGATGAAAGATTACAAGAAGCTTTATGGGCATACAAAACTACTCACCGGACAAGAACAAGAGCGACACCGTATTCACTAGTCTATGGTGTAGAAGCAATAATCCTGATTGAAATACAAGTACCATCACTCAGAATGGCAGTGCACCAGTCCATAACAGACAATGGAAATGCAAAAATAAGGCTGAAAGAACTAGATTTGCTTGATGAAACATGTCTGGCTGCCCAACACCGATTGCAATCGTATTAGGCAAGGATATCGGCCGCCTTTGACAAACGTGTCAAATATTGCTCTTTCAAAAAAGGGGATATGGTGCTGATGTTAAAAAGACCTATAGTGGTCACCCGATGAACTAGGAGTAAATTAAAACCTAAATGGGATGGGCCGCATATCATAAAAGAAGTATACTCCAATGGTACATACAGAGTCGTGGATCAAGATGGACAAGGTATCAGTATACCAATCAATACTCACTTCATCAAGAGATACTACCCCTGAAGATGCTACTGATTTTGATCCAGAATATTATCGGCATAATGATTCCATATCAAAAGGGGGCAAGAGTAAACAAGACCACGACTATTTACTGTCAAATAAATGAATTAAGAAGAAATTAGTAAGCATATCAAGACTATGTATCAATAAGCATTGCGAAAAGAAAAGTGAACATCGTCATCATCAAATGAGCTCTGCAAAATTCTGTTGAAATTGGTATCGTCACCAAGCTGATATATTATGAACAACATTGACAGATACCCTTAAAGATATTAACAGAAGTGGTGACGTATCAATCACAGCCAGAAATGCCTATCATTCTTGTGGAAATAATGATAACATCTACTATTGTCTTTTAAGACATTTTAAGGCAATCTAGCCAAGCCTTAAAAGGGCCAGCTATGCATAAGACCAATCATTTTTGTCATTCGGGCAGCAATGAGAAGCTAGTGGCCCAAAAAAGCCCGTGAAGGCCATCATATGCATACCTATGCGGGCAGCTGATGGAGCCAGTGATTAAAAGCCTAAAAGGCCAAAAAGTCCTCAACGGCCAGTCACGCGTAAGACCAATGCCGTCTGTATAGCTTTTCGGCAGCGTCACAGCGATCGGAGGAAAATGCCCTCCCGTGAATGGGCTCAACCTTACAGACAAAGAAAATGCGGGCCATGGTGTGAGATCTTTGGACCATGTCCATAGATAGGCCAACCATGCGTAAGACCCCCCAGGTCTTTGGCTTGATTCCAATACTAACTCATGAGGAAGGGCTTAAACCTACTCATTGATGGACTGGCAGCCCTAGATTTGGTACCCTAAAGGTAGCCTTTTGAGCCCTGTGAACTCTAGAGAGTTACTACGGCCAACCTTGTGCATAAATCCAACCGAGTTCACAACCTCGTTAGCTTCCCCTCTGATGAATCACAGTTTGCAAACTCCCCAAGCAGTGAGAAGCCCAGTGAACTCCTAAGAGTTAAAGAGACCATTACGTGAGACCCGATTCCACTACTCAAGAGTCTAAAAAACTGTGTGTACTCCACTACTCAAGAGCTTAAACTGTGTGTGACTAACTAAATTGAAATTTAGTATTGCCAACGAAGACAAAGATCATTTAGAAAATTCCTTGCTAACAAATCATAAGAGGATCAAACAAAAGCATAATTCAGAAAGCATAATACATTAATCATAAAGCATTAATCAAAACATCATGTAAATAAAATAAGGGCACCATTATCAAAATGTCATGAGATACTTGTATAACTTGAAACATTGAAAATATTTACAATAGCAAAGAAAACGGAAGATATCAAAGTTATACATCTTATAGTTCCCCTGTAATGCATAACGCTACTAAGTATTGTTGTAAATTTTCTTGAAAATCAATTTGAGTAGCCGCATGTTCTAGTCTGGCGTTTGATATTATTCTTGCAGGATTTGGGATGCCAGCTAACTTTTCTTCCAAAGAGGCAATTAGTTCTTCATTCTTCGCTAATTCAGACTTTTCAGAGTCTACAGAATGAAGGTTGCACTCTATCTTCTCTTGCACGCTTTCAATGTTCAAACCCACTTCTGAACTTTGCTTCTCCAGTTGTGTGATTTCTTGCTTCAAAAGAGTGATGCGATCCTGGATTACTGCTTGGTTGTTAGTAAAGGTCTTCAGTTGCTCTGGTAAAAATAATGTTCTTGATCATGGCGAGAGACAATGGGAGTAATTTGAGAAATTTTCTCCTTGGAATATGCAAGTTGCTTCTTGTATTCCAAAATTTCAGGTGGAATAATCACGGTTTCGGCTGATGACAAGGCAGCTATCGAATTATAGAATCTTAGAAGAGCATTCCGCACAGAAGAAACATCAACATTGGCAATTTGAGGAACACTATCCAAGACATCTAAAGCGACAGTCAAATCAGACCATTGATTAGGATCCTCGAATATTTCAACAATAGCCAATATGGAGTTTCTGATCAATGCTAATTTGTACGCAAAAACCTTCTTAAAGGATAACATGTTTGATGAGGTCCTAATAGAGCTAGAACTTATCGCGCCACTCTGAGGTACATTCCCTATTAAAAATAATAAGAAATGTAAAGTTATAATAAAATTGTATGTGCAGGCAATATGAAAAGTGTAAAAACTTGGAAAAGATATACCTCCCACTGGTATCGAAACAGTGAGTAGTTGTGTCTCCCTAGTAAGAGAAGGATTGGGTTCTACCATCTCAGCAAAGATGGGGCCCTATCCTCAGTGCTTAAACCAATAGTAGTGGAAGTGGGTAAAATAGTTGACTCCACCAGAAAAGCCATTGCATGTTTGGTACTAGAAGCAACCGCGGTGGGAGTGGGCAACTCAGTTAGCTCCACTGGAAAAGTAATCTCGCGTGTCACAGCTCACGGAGGTATTGAGAATCTTGGTGATGCTACTGGTGCAACAGGGGGCAAATCCAGAGGAGAAGCACTATCTGCTTCCATATTTACAGCATGATCACCTGAAATAAAATGTGTAAGACAAGAAAGAAGAAAAGAACAAAAGTAAACAACAATAGCAAGACTTTCTTATGTGGTGAATATCCGTATTCCCCATAGTACAAGGGTTCTTCTTCTTCCTTTACTATAGAAGAAGTTTTTACAGAAACGGCCTCAGAAGTTGGAAGAACATGTCCCTCACCAGCGGGAACATCTTTTGCAATTATATCATCTTCACCACTACTATTCACTTCTCCCTCCTCATAATCATTCTCTTGATTCTCTCCTCCTATCTCGCTTTCATCAGAAGTGGTATGCCCAAATGAAGAAGTTGAACTTTCACTAATGGTATCTTCTATGCTCAATTCTTCAATGACAACTTGCTTTCCTTTAGAAGAGAGAGACTGGTGACTCTCCGGTTGAGTATTTGCAGTAGCCAAAACCGGAGAAGTAGTAGCAGTGGTCTCTCCCTATAGGGAAGCTTGAGCGCGTGTTCGAGACCATGTCATTAGAGAGGAAGTTGGTTATTGTTGAGGGGGGGTAGTGCTGGATATAGGAGAAGAAGCCGGCTGTTGTTGAGGATGAGTGATCAGGGTCGAATATTGCATATCAAACCCAGTAATTGCCTAAATTTACGTACATGATAAGGTTTAATGGAGTGTATTAATTGTGTTTTTATTACAGGATGAAATCAGGAGCGTGTATTGAAAGATGATGTTAAAAGCATGGATTTAACGCTCTGAAATTACCAGAGCATGGGATAAACCTCAGAGGACCAATATTGAAGAATTAACATGCCAGGGACCCGAAGAAATCAAGTCGTTCACGTTTAAAGAGGCCGAAACTGGTCCAGAATGAAAGATCACATGGTTCCCGCCATCCGATTGACTCGAAACTTCATACATGGGATGAGGGCCGTAAATTAACCGTACAAATAAAATTTCATCCATTGGATATCTCGGGAAGTGGGCCAACAGCTAGATCAGCCCCTTAACTCATTAAGTGGGGCCCACCTGATAGCATGATATACTTCAACTTTGGTCTCAACCCCTTAATCTGGGAGACAAAGAAGATGGACGGTGCGGATTTCCAAGGAATATCGTAGTGGACCCCACGCCATGGTGAGTGTGCACACTGCACACTTGCGCCTGCCGTGCACTGGACCGACTAAGGCGGTCAGCGAGCCGCTGACCCGCGCTCGACTCTTCTTCTCAAACCGAGAAGAACGCAAACAGCGTCTTCTCTGTATTGATTTGGGTTTCATTTGTGGGCCCCACCTATCATCCAGAGCACCAATCCGGACCGTCTATCAGCACTAAATGAAGGCTGTTATCAATGCCTAGGTGTCAGAATTGTAAATCATCATCAAGAGTAAAATCTAGCCATTCAAACATTGAATGGTCGGTGTAATGAGATCTTCTGTGGCCCAGATCAAAACGGAGAAAAATTATGTAGTTTCGACCGAAATACCGAGAGAAATTAGGTGAACGAAGTGGATTTCGCTGTAGATTCCGATCACGGACCCCACCATCACTGCAGCTATCGGGTTTCGTGTCCGCATAACAACGGACGCTGTCCGTTTTTGCGAAAGACAGTGGGCCCCGTACGTCATCTTTTCGGACGATCCAAGCCGTTCATCGTGTAGAGGGCTTCGAGAGCTTCAAAACCATGCTGATATTCTGCTCTCATGTGTGTACACGTGCATGATACAGAGGCCACAAACGGACTGCTCTGCAATGTTCAAAACTGATCTCTTCGTGATTTCTTCTCTGGGCCATGTTAATGGACGTTCAGAACCACCCATTCTTGACTGAAATTTCGTCCTGAATCCAATGGACGGGGTGGATTTTTCAGAAAATACTTCTGTGGGGCCCACCGATCATGGCTGTAAAAATTTGCACTCCATGTCCTGCTACAAATCTGCCGCCGACTCCAGCCATCCAGCAGCTATAAAAGAGGAGTTTTGGACGTGGAAAAGGCATTCAGAAACAAGGGATTCCAGATCCGGAGCAAGGGAGAGAAGAAAGAGAAGAAAGAGAAGAAGGAAGAGAGAGAGATCGATTGGTTTGGTGTTTTTATGAATTTTGTTTATCCATCTTTTTAATGGATTTTATGGGTCACTAATCTCTCAGCTAGGGCTGAGATGAAGCCCCTAATTCGATTAGCTCTTGTATTTGTTGAATTTACTTTGAATATTAATTAATTTATTTCTTTCTCTAAGTGGGCTTGATTGGTTTAAATTCTATATTTCTCCATCTATGAACTTGACTAAAGTATATATATATATGGATGTTGTTTGGATGCTTATTCTATGTGCTTGTGTCTGATCAAGAACAGGTTTCCTATAGAGCAAGTAACAGGGTGCTTTAATGAACTGTACATTCCATGTGCCCGACCAAGGACATGGGATGTGTTATTCATGGCATTGCTTAAAGGAATTAGACATTTTGTATGCCCGATTAAGGACACAGATTGTGCTTTCTCTATATAAGTGGTATCAATCTAGATCAAGGTGAATCAACAGACAAAACAAGGGTTAGGATAATTAGTGGTGGATTCGAAAGTCCTAGTGCTCTTTCTCTAATTGAATTTGCTTCCCTGTTCTTAATTGTTTTTTTTTCTAGAATTGTGCTTAGTAGTTCATTCCATTATTTGTTGGATTAGTTAAGAAGAATTGTGAATTCGAGTTGTGACGATCAGTCCTCGTGGGAACGATCTCGTAATACGTACCGTATCTACATTTGATTCGTATACTTGCGAGTTTAAAAATCATTTAAATCATGTTGGTTTAAATAAAACATCAATGAGTAGAAGAAGAAGGCTGATCTTGGGGATTGACAATATTTTCTGGCTGAGGGAAAGCCTCTTCTGCAACTTCTTCCCTTTGTGGACGATGGGGAGGAATTTGTTCAAATTCACGAGTATCACCATATGCTGTCCATCCTTCGAGAGTATTATCGGGTTCTATCTCATGAATGAGTTCGTTCATAGAGATCATGACATGGCAATGACCAGCAGAGGGTGCATGACTGGTTTCTGCAATGAAACTGACTCCTGTTTCAATAATGCAACCCTTAAGCCTAGGAGGTGGAAGCCATACGGGCCTAAACATTGGTAGACTTTTTCTAACCAAGTATGACTGGTGCACCCACCATCTCATATGGTTGTATGACGCCCTCGGGGTATGATCGTAGCCTGGAATGATGAAGGAAGAATTAGCCTGGAACAATACTTGCTTCTAAATCATCGCCCAATTAAATGGGCCAGTGTCGTAGCTCCGCATTCTCCAAGTGACTAGCCCACAGTCTTCTAGCACCGCCTGATCGAAGCCGAACTGACGAGCAAAACGGCTAGGATAATATGGTTCTCGCCAAAACTTGGTCCCTTCTCTCAGTAGGAGACTGCATGATCTAATCGATATAAAAAATCCTTTTTTGCTAAAGAGAGTGATTCTGTGTCTGCTTTCTCTGTATCTACGGCGTAACGAGGTGGGCCGAAGTGGAAGTAGTTTATCTTGGCATCAGAGGAAATGACATCTTTTGCCCAGTCATAAGATCTCTTTGTCGTGGATCTCTTTTGAAAAAAGTAGAGAGGGACCTAGGAAGGGTGGACGTAAGCTTTTTCTGGTACTTCGAAAGTCCAGGGGAAGTATACACTAAGCCAATTAAGAAAATAATGCCATGGCATGTAAGTTGAAGCGGAACTGATAGAAGGGCTTTTTACATGACATGTAATCTCTCCAAAACCTCTATAGATTGAGTAGAGAACGGAAGGAGCAAGAGAAAATTTGAGTCCCTCAGCCATGGCACCTGCTACTATAAATAATGAAGGATGAATGACATCTACAGATTTAGAACTTGGGAAGACCACTATGCTTAGCCAATACGTGATGAATGCTGCGAGCTCCCAATAAATAGAATACTTGGCACAACCTTTTATACCTTTCCAAAGACGTTCAAGCTCTCGTGAACAGTTGTCATTGAATCTTAAAAAAAATATATAAATAAATAAAATAAAAGTAAAAAGAGTGAGAAGAGAGAAATAAGTAAATGAAATCAAGATTACATACATATCCAGCTACAATAGAAGAGAGAAGAAAGGAAAATTACTTGAAAGCTCTACTGAAGTGGGTCAGCCATTGTATAGGATGAATTTTGTGGGTGTTCGGGAATTTCAACATTTCTTTGAAAAGTTCAATGGTCGACTCCGAAATGAAAGGGGTACGATCAGGATAAGAAATGAAAGCAAATTCCTCATTGGTGGGGACAAATTTATCAAAGAATTTTCCGGTTATTGGCAAATTGGTAATCCTGTGAATATCCCAAAGCGTGATGCTCATTTCGCCTTCAGGAAGATGGAAAGAATTGGTGGAGGGACACCAATAGTTAAGGAATGCCTTCAGAATAGAAGGTTCCCTGCAGAAGTGATACGATGTCGCTTTAATTGCTTGGAAGATGTCAATCTTCAACAGCGTCTTAGCATTTTTCGCTAAAACTGCGGTAGCCCATTTAGAATAATTATTACGGGGAGTTAGAAGACCTCTCGTTCTGAATTCTTCCGGGCTTTAAATGAGACAATGATGGCTAAAACGTTGCCTGAGTGTCTTATAAAAACAAGTTGGATACATACTATGAATGTCGTAGGAGGGGACAAGGAAGATCATGGAATGAATGTCACCTATTTGTTGTCTTGGTCTCGACGACTACAGGATGCCTTCTAATAGTCTTGGTTCCTTAAACGACCAAGACTCTATGTAGGTCAGTCTTTCTGCAGTCAGGTGATCCCTGGGTTCGTAGACCAGCATGGAGTGATGGCGATGAATACTGATCAGAATCATGAGGACGCCCTGTTTGTAGGGGTTGTCAAATTGAATGGTACCCTGAACAGCACAGATCGACTCCCAAGAGTTGTGGAGTTTCTTCCTGTCGTGTTCTTTAATTTTCTCTTGAAACTCCTGGGCTTTGTTTCGACGGTGCTTCTTGGGTCTAGAAGGAGGAGGGGTATCTTCTCTGGCAGGCGGCCTCTGGTTGATCATCTGATAATGCGCTGTCATCTTCAGCCATTCATCCCAATCGTATTCACGACCGTGTCTTGGAGGCATTTTCAAATTGCCCATGGCGATGGCCCTGTGGATGGGAGATGATAATGCTTTTATGTATGTGGTAAAGTCAAAAGTGGGGAGTACTGGTTCTTTTATATAAGCAGGATGTCTGGCAGTCGTCTTGAATTGCTTACATAGGGGTTGAGCAGGAGAGGATGGTGATTCTGCCGCTTGAGGAGTTGTTGTCTGATAAGCTTCAGTGTTTAGAAGCTCTTGTTGGGAAGGTTGCTCAGAAGGAGGATTGATGGCAATGAAAGTTCTCTTAGTTCGACCCATGCTGGAAATGAAGAAAATTGGCTAAGTAGCTGTTGTGCGGGTCACACAACGGGTTAGCGGTTGCGCGAGCAGCGTAAAAACCAAATCCTTGCTGAAAAGACCTAACTATATGTCCTAGAGGGGAGGGGGGTGAATAGGACTATGCCACATTAAAACTTTAACAGCAGAATTTAACTGAATAAAATAGCCTTGAAAGCTAAAACTTTAAACAAATCACAGTACTGAAATATAATGCAATCTTTAAATAATAAAATAGAGAGGTTGATACCAATGTTGTTCTAAGGACAACCTCGCACCATAAAAACTAAGGGTTTATGGCAGGACAACCTTACTAGAACAATTTAAATATTAAGAACTCAAACTGAAAGGAAATAAAGGAAATAGCAAGAAATTAAATTCTAAACTATTACAACATTCCCTACAATGCTTAAAATGTAAAAGATTACAACATTCACATCCACATATACATTCCGCTACTTTGAATGATAAAAGATAGAAATTAATAAACATTCAAACCACAAAACATAAAGAATTATAGTGGTTCGCCTATGTGTACACCAACTGTTAAACAATAGCCACACAAATTGCTACTCCACTCCTAATATCCTCACACAGGGGATATCAGCATTCACTATGAAAATAGGTTTCACAGGTTCACTTAAAACCTTCACAATTGTGTTTTTCAAATGTGCTTACACAATTCAAAAACCCTACTTTCTGAGTTTTTTAGCTCTTCTCAGATAACCACTAGATTGAGATTTTTCTGGCTTAATCTCAAACAAAAACCAAAAGCATAAAAGATTTACACAAATGTAAAATACCTGGATTTCTCCTTTCGTGGTAGCCCGGAAGAACCAATCGGAGTAGAAGTTCGAATGTAGATGTTCAATAGTCTAATACTCACTTTGCAATGGTTCTAGGTTCTAATTAATTTTAAATTAAACCAAATGGGGTAGATCTATTTAATTTTGATTCCAAGAAGAAGGAATACAATAATTCCTCTTTTCAATTCAAATTGAAATGCAAAAACAAAATCAAATAAATAAAGCTAACAAAAGAGAATATGAAATATGCACAATGTAGCTTAAATAATACAAACTATCTCAGAGTGATGCCTTGATTTTACTTGAATTGAATTCTTGAAAAACTTTAAAAATCGTGTTCAAATTATATATGCAGAAATCGCGTCTACGACTGGTCGTGTGGCCACCACCACTGGTCGTAGGTCGAATTGTATTTTAAAATTTTAAGCACGATCGGATAAACCATTCTATGACTGGTCTTAGGATGTCCACGACTGGTTGTGAGGCCTCCACGACTGGTCGTGAGAAACCAGGAATGGTTGTTGGAATTTGAGTCATAGCTAAAGGACTGGTCATGAATGAGTCGACACTGTTCTTACGATCGGTCGAGCAGACTCCAGGACTAGTCGAAGCTCAACCAAAAATTTTCAAAAAATTGCAACAACTTAGGACTAGTCTTGGAATTTCTTGGACTGGTCGAGCCAGTTCTAGGACTAGTCAAACGGAGTTCATGATTGGTCTTAGAACAGACCAAACACTTATAAAAATATTCTATATGAATTATGTATTCAAAATGACCTACCTTAAGGTTAAACTAAGGTCATGTAAACCTTAAATATGAAGTATGGACATTGAGTCTTCACTTTTTATAAAGATGGTTGACCTTTGAAGATTGTGAAGCTTGAGATCTCTGATGTAGCTTGAACTTGAGATCTTCTTAAGCTTGGACTTCATCTTGTACTCTAGTCTTGAGTTGTACTTGAGACTTGAACAAGAACATGTCTTTTGATGTAGCTCTTGTGAAACTTGCAGAAGTAGCTAAATAACTTGAACTTGAATTTCTTGAAGTAGATCTTCATTCTCAACTTTGAAGCGTTGTGATGTAGTGCCTTGAACATACAAAACAGCATGCTACACAAGACATAGATTGTGTTTTGACACCACACATATATTGCTTTTTTGGCACCATAAAATTTGACAACCAAAGGGGCAAATAACAATTGCACTTACAATCTCCGCATTTGTCAAATTTGTGACAAAACACACTTAACAAGAATATGATCATTATGAACACAAAAAATCATGCACTAGTTAGTTATAGCATGATTAACGAGTCATGCACCAGTTGTCATTCACAAAATCTTCATTACTTACTCCCCCTGAGTAGCACAACTAAATCCAGCATAAAAATGTTGCTACTCTACTCTCCCACAATCCACCCCACAATCCATATTTATCTCCCCCATGTATCCATATTTATGAAACTTAAATTATTCTCCCCCCTTTTCTCATAATAAGACAAAGGAAGAAAGGAAGAAATGGAAGTGGAAGATCAATAAGAGAGTAATGAAAGGAATAATGAGGTAGGACATGAAAGTAAATTCAAAGTTCACATAGCATTAACCAGCTGAAACAAAAATCTGTCATACATATATCCATATTTATGAAACTTAAATTATTCTCCCCCCTTTTCTCATAATAAGACAAAGGAAGAAAGGAAGAAATGGAAGTGGAAGAGCAATAAGAGAGTAATGAAAGGAATAACGAGGTAAGATATGAAAGTAAATTCAAAGTTCACATAGCATTAACCAGCTGAAACAAAAATCTGTCATACAAATTGAAGTAAAATCAAAGTCCACACACCAACAAAAGTAGTATAAAAGTTATTACAGACCAAAGATTAAGATATTTAATCAGATGCTGAGGAAGGAGCAGGTATAGTAGGATCAATTTGATGAAGGCCCTTGTTTAAATGCCTAAGATACTTGTATGTATATTTAAATTGCAAATCATGGACAACATTCATGTTCTCTACCTTATCCTCAAGAGCACGAAGACGAGCATCAAACTCGGATGGCTCATAGTCAGGATCATTTGTAGAATCTAATTCAATCTAATAAAAAATATCATCCATATTGATATCATCAGGAGGAAGATCTCCACCTTCTTCATGATTCCTTGCTTCAGCACTACCACCACCTACATCTCTTTGGCCAGGTGCCAGTTCCAATTTCATCTTATTTAAATTAGTGTTGTTAAATAGAAGATGATGAATAGGGGCCTCTCCGACAGGTATAACAACTAGCATGTAAGTAGCTAACACTATCATAAGATAAGCAAATGGAATATCATTGTGTCCTGGATAGAGACGAAATTGAATAATGAAATGACATATGAAAGAAGACAAACAGACTTTAGTACCAGTGATGATAGAATGTAAAACTCTAACCATAAAGGAAGTCTCTTTTATTTTGTTACCAGAACGAGGATACACATTTGAAATAAAAATTCTATGGAGAACTCTATATTTAGGTAACAAATACTTTGCGGGGAGCGTATTCCCTTCATGAGTCCATTGAACGTCCATATTACATAAATCTCTGGTTAGCATCCGTTTTTCTGATTATGTCAGTTTTTCCATTAGAATATGAATAGGGATGCCCTCATCATTAACAAGTATTTTCATTAGATTCGCAATTAGATGACAGTATACTGTAAATGGATCTTCTCTAGTATTAATATTAAAAGTTAAATTATCAGATGAAAATTCAGAGATACATACACACATAGCATGTGTAATGGATTGGTATGCAGGCCCACCCCAATGTATGATGTTATCCCAACCTACAGATTGGAGAAGAGGAAGGATACTAAAAGGAGCAATGTGATTAATAGACAGCTTTTTCAACAATGACATCGTGCATACGTAAATCCCGTATATGTGTGGGATCATCTTCAAGTGATTGAAGATGGCACCGAGTGATAGGAGTAGATCTAGAGGATGATGGACCACGGACAATTTTTTTTTTCCCTCTAGCATCCATTTACTTAAAGAAAACCAAAGTACTAAGAAATCACAAAGGAAGTAGAGATGGGTTTTCTAAGATTAGCAAATGGAGTAGAAAAATTCCAAAATTTTAACAAAGCTTGAAATCAAGTACTCAAATGACAAAAATGAAGAGAATAGAACTTGAATCTACAAGATTGACCAATAAAATGCACTAACCTTAATGAATCAAACGATTGGGTACGACTGATCGTGCTTATGCCCGTTGGAGAAGAAATAGGAAATGAGAAAGATGAGATTTTTCTCCAAATTAAAAAGGTCCAGCACACTACATGACTGGTCGAGGACCGTTCTTGACCGGTCATACCACGACTGGTAGCGCACGTCCTCGACTGGTTGTGAACCAACAAAAACATGCATTTTCATAAAAAATTGAAATTTAAACTAGTAAATTATCAAATATATATACACTATGATACACATATGCATGAATAATCAATTTAAATTGCACATACTAAGATCAAATTTCAATTTATTAAACTTGCTTTTGTCGAGCGGTTTAGTGAAAATGTCAGCAAGTTGAGTCTCGGTCGGAATGTAATCTAAAGAGATTATTTTTTCTTCCACTAATTCACAAATATAATGACACCTAATGTCAATGTGTTTGGTACGTGAATGTTGGATTGAATTTTTTGAAATTTATAGCACTAAAATTATCACAATATAATATCATTGATTCTTATGCAATTCCATAATCGCTTAACATACGTTTCATCCAAATAAGCTGAGTACATGCATTTTGCAGCTGCTATGTATTCAGCCCTAGCGGTAGAGAGCGATATAGAACTTTGCTTCTTGCTAAACCAAGAAACTAAACAATTTTCGATATAGAAACAACCACCATTGGTTGATTTCCTATCATCGATATTACTAGCCCAATCAGCATCCGAATACCCAGCCAACTAAATACTAGTATCATATGGATATCAGAGACCTAAATTAGCAGAACTTGAGACATATTGCATAATTCTCTTAACAGTAGTTAGATGAGATTCTTTAGGGTTAGATTGATATCTACCACAAATACTAACACTTAAAGCAATATCAGGTCTACTTGCAGTTAAATAAAGTAAACTGCAAATCATGCTACGATATAGTTTAGGATCTACATTTTTACCTGTAGATTCTTTTGAGAGTCTTAAGGTTGTACTCATAGGAGTATCAAAATTCTTACCATTCTCAAATCTGAACTTTTTAATCAAGTTCAAAGCATATTTGGTTTGAGAAATAAAAATACCATTAGGTTGTTGTTTTACTTGCAACCCTAGGAAATAATTCAATTCCCCAACCATGCTAATTTCGAACTTAGATTTTATTAAATCTGCAAACTCAATAGTCATGTTAGTACAGGTAGATCCATAAATAATATCATCAACACAGATTTGTACCATTAAGATATGATTGTTATGTTTCTTAACAAACAGAGTTTTATCAACACTTCCCATTAAAAAATTATGACTTAGTAAAAACTTAGTCAATTTTTCGTACCATGCCCTGGGAGCTTGTTTCAAACCCTAGAGAGCCTTTTAAGGCGATAGACATGATCAGTGTTCTTAGGGTCTTCAAAACTCGTTGGTTGTTCCACATACACTTCTTCATGTAAATCACCATTTAAGAAGGTATTCTTTACATCCATTTGATAAATTTTGAATTTTCTAAAGCATGCAATGGATATAAAAAGTCTGATTGATTTAAGACGAGCTACTGGGGCAAAGGTTTTATCATAGTCGATGCCTTCAATTTGAGTGTACCCTTGTATAACCAGTCTTGCCTTGTTTCGAATAATATTACCAAGTTCATCAGACTTATTTTTGAAAATCCACTTTGTTCTGATAATATGTTTATCTTTAGGTCTAGGAACAAGATACCAAACATCATTTCTCACAAATTGGTTAAGTTCTTCCTGCATAGCAACTATCCAGTTTTCATCAGAAAGAGCTTCTTTTACATTAGTCGGTTCAATTTGGGATGTAAAGCACACATAATTACGTATGTCTTCTATTTGTCTACGAGTGCACACACCAGTGAGAGGGTTTCCAAGAATTTGAGTGGTTGGATGATCTTTAACAGTCCTCAGTTCAGAATTAGTTTAATTTGATGAAGTATCTGGTTTGTCAATTAAAAGAACATCATTATCTGAACTTGGAGCAGGTGTGTTCAAGTGATTCTCAATGACCACATTGATGGACTCTTGAATAACACCGGTCCTTTTGTTTAATACTCGATATGCATGACTTTTCAAAGAATATTCAAAAAAGATACCTTCATCACTTTTAGTATCAAACTTTCCCAAATTTTCATGGTCACGTAAAATATAGTACTTGCTACCAAAAACTCGAAAGTATTTGATAGTAGGCTTCTTATCGAACCATAGTTCATAAGCAGTTTTATTATTAGATTTACTTGTATAAACTCGGTTGATAATATAGCAGGCAGTATTTATAGCTTTAACCCAAAGGTTTCTAGGGAGCTTCATACTATTCAACATTACATTTCCCATTTCTTAAAGCACTCTATTTTTCCTCTCCATAATTCCATTTTGTTGTGGTGTTTTGGGGACAGAGAATTCATACGATATTCCCTGATTGCTACAAAATTTCTCAAAACTGTTATTCTCGAACTCAGATCCATGATCACTACAGATCTTACAAACTTGAGAATTTTTTTCAGTTTGGATCTGTTTGAGAATCCTTTTTACTTCATTAAGGGTTTCTGATTTATCCTTTAAGAAGGCTACCCAAGTGAATCTGGTAAAATCATTCACCATTACCAGTATGTATTTTTTGCCACTTCAACTCTCCGTCCTGGTAGGTCCTACAAGATCCATGTGGAGAAACTCGAGTGGTCTTGATGTGGCATTGGAGTTCACATTTTCGTGAGAACTCTTAGTTTGTTTGGCAATCTGGCATTCGCCACATTTTGTCAACTTTTTGAAGTTTAAGTAGACCTCTTATTAGTTCTCCTTTGCTCGATCTGTATAGGTTACGGTAGTGTACATGTCCAACGCGTTTATGCCATAATTTTGTCTCATCAGTATGGACTATGTAGCACGTTGATTAGATGAGCTACCATCGCTTACAATATAGCAGTTTTCAGAAGTCCTGCAACCAGTTAATATTACAGAACCCTTTTTGTTTAAAATTTTACAACCTCGATTAGAAAAGTTCACGCTGTAATTGTTATCGCATATTTGAGATATGCTTAGTAGGTTGTGTTTTAGCCCCTTAACATATAAAACATTCTTAAATAATGGAAGGTTATATAGTTGAATCGTACCTTGGCCAATAATCTTGCAGTTGCTACCATCACCAAATGTGACTGACCCATCAGTCATATCTTTAAGGTCGGTGAATAAAGCCTTGTCACCTGTCATATGCCTGGAGCACCAACTATCTAGGTACCACTTTGTATAGCTTGTCACTTTGAATGTAGTGTGGGCAACCAAGCAGGTAACCTTATGAACCCATTTCATAACTATTTTGGGTTTAGGTGTATAGTTGGTCTTCTTATCTTTGTAGTTGTTGTAAGACTGACTCACCAAGTTAGATTTTAAGAGCTCCTTAATTAGATCAACTATTTTCTCAGCTAAAGGGTTTCAGTTTTGATTTTTGTAATTGGTATGGTTACCTTTAGGTTTGAAAGATTGAAAAGTTTTAACATTTTTAGAAAACTTTTGACTAGAACTTTTCTCTTTTGAGTTAGAGGATTCTCTTTTCACAAACTTAGGAGGAATATTCTTCTGTTTAAGAGGAATATTTTTATCGTAGCCCAAACAGGATCGGTCGCCACATTTTCTTGATCTAGATAAAAGTTTTTATAATTTTGGATCACCTTAGTCATATCTCCATGTATCCTTTAAACTCAATAGTGAAGAGACTTCAAGTTTAAGTTTATCATTTTCAGATTTCAGATTTTCAATAAGGGTGTTTTTGAAATCTAGATCAAATTTGCATTTTTTAAAACAATCTGAAGGATGAGATTTTTCGAAAATAAGAGACTCAAATCTTTCTCTAAGCCCTAAAAACCTTTCTTTTTGAAGCTTTAACTTTACCGCAATCTTATAACTTTCCTTATATAGGGCATTGTAAGCATCTTGAAGATCTTCTTCATTATCATGATCACTGTTCAGATTTTCTTCACTGCTTGAATCATCATGATCTGAAAAAGTGAACTTGGATAGAGTCATAAGGGCTTTGACTTCATTACCTGACTTGGTTTCAGAATCTTCTGATTCAGAAGAGGCTTCAGTGCCAGAAGATTCATCCCAAGTAGCCAACATTCCTTTTTAGGTTTGTCCTTGTTAGGACACTCGTTTAATAGATGCCCATATTCTTAGCAGTTGTAACAATGACAATCTTTCAAAGATTTCCAAGATTTAGATCTAGATTTAGATTTCTTCTTATCATTTGATTTTTGAAAGTCAACCCTCTATTTACTTTTGAAAATCTTGTAAAACTTTTTCACTAAGAGAGCCATATCATCTTCAGAATTTTCCTAAGAAATACAATTGGAAGAATTAAGGGCTATAGATTTTCCTTTAGGAGCATTAAAGTTTAACTCATGGGTTTGTAAAGACCCAACTAATTCTTCTACCCTTATATTGTCCGTATCACGAAGTTCCGGGATCGCAGCCACCTTTGAGTTGAATCGTTCAGGTAGTGAGCATAGTATCTTTGCACACACTTTAATTTCTGGGATTTTATCACCAAGACCCCACCTAGAGTTTACAATGTCATTTAGTCTTGTATAAAAGTCTATGAACATTTCATTTTCTTCCATATATATTTCCTCAAATTTGGTTGTGAGGATTTAGACTTTAGACTTCTTGACAATTCATGTATCCTCATGAGTCATTTGTAAAATACCCCAAGCTTACTTGTAGTATCATAGGATATAATTCTTTTGAACTCATCAGGTGATAGTGCATAAGTGATTGCATTTAGTGCTTTTGCATTGACACAACTCTCACTTTTCTGAAGTGTGGTCCAAGAAAAATAAGGTGATATTCTCATTGATTTTGATCCATCGATACCAGTCACTTCAGTGGTAGGAGGGATCCATTCAGTCATAGTGGCTTGCCACACACTCTCATCGATTGATTTGAGGAAGATCCTCATTCTGGCTTTCCAATAGGCATAGTTGGAGCCATTTAATGGTGGAGGCCTAGTGACTGAACGGCTATCAAAATTTGACATCTTGTCAAATAACTTAGATTGATTAACTCAGGAAATAAATCCAAATAATAACAATTAAAACGAGTTATTAAGCTTTGATACCACTTGAAAAGGCCTAACTATATGTCCTGGAAAGGGGGGGGGGTGAATAGGACTATGCCAAATTAAAACTTTAACAGTGGAATTTAACTGAATAAGATAGCCTTGAAAGATAGAACTTTAAACAAATCACAGTATTGAAATGTAATGCAATCTTCAAATAATAAAATAGAGAGGTTGATACCAATGTTGTTCTAAGGACAACCTTGCACCATAAAAATCAAGGGTTGATGGCGGGGCAACCTTATTAGAACAATTTGAATATCAAGAACTCAAACTGAAAGGAAATAAAGGAAATAGCAAGAAATTAAACTTTAAACTATTATAACATTCCCCACAATGCTTGAAATGTAAAAGATTACAACATTCACATCCACATATACGTTCCACAACTTTAAATGATAAAAGATAGAAATTAAATAAACATTCAAACTACAAAACACAAAGTATTATAGTGGTTCGTCTGTGTGTACACCAACAATTAAACAATAGCCACACAGATTGCTACTCCACTCCTAATATCCTCACACAGGGGATATCAGCATTCACTATAAAAATAGGTTTCATAGGTTCACCGAAAACCTTCACAATTATGTCTTTCAAATGGGCTTACATAATTCAAAAACCCCACTTTCTGAGTTTTCTGGCTCTCCTCAGATAACCACTAGATTGAGATTTTTCTGGCTTAATCTCAAACAAACATGAGAAGTATAAAAGATTTACACAAATGTAAAATACCTGGATTTCTCCTTTTGTTGTAGCCCGGAAGATCCAATCGAAGTAGAAGTTCGAATATAGATGTTTAATTGTCCAACACTCACTTTATAATGGTTCTAGGTTCTAATTGATTTTAAATTAAACCAAATGGGCTAGCTCTATTTGATTTTGATTCCAAGAAGAAGGAATACAACAATTCCTCTTTTCAATTCAGATTGGAATGCTTAAACAAAATCAAATAAATAAAGCTAACAAAAGACAATATGAAATATGCACAATGCAGCTTAAATAACATGAACTTATCTCAGAGTGATTCCTTGATTTTACTTGAATTGAATTCTTGAAAAACTCTAAAATTCGTGTTCAATTTATAGATGCAGAAATCGGGTCTACAACTGGTCGTGTGGCCACCACGACTGGTCCTAGGTCGATCTGCATTTTAAAATTTTAAGCACGATCGGATAAACTGTTCTACTACTGGTATTCATATGTCCACGACTGGTTGTAACCATCCCATGACTCGTCATGAGAAACCTAGAATGGTTGCTCGAGTTTGAGTCGTAGCTGCAGGACTGGTCGTGAACGAGTCGACACTGTTCATACGACCGGTCGAAGCTCAACCAAAAAATTCAAAAAATTTGCAACAACTTAAGACTGGTCTTGAAATTTCTTGGACTGGTCGAGGCAGTTCTAGGACTAGTTGAATTGAGTTCAAGACTGGTCTTAGAATAGACCAAACACTTATAAAAATATTCTCTATGAATTATGTATTCAAAATGACTTACCCTAAGGTCAAACTAAGGTCATGCAAACCTTAAATGTGAAGTATGGACATTGAGTCTTCACTTCTTATAAAGATGGTTGACCTTTGAAGATTGTGAAGCTTGAGATCTTTAATGTAACTTGAACTTGAGATCTTCTTATGCTTGGACTTCATCTTGTACTCTAGTCTTGAGTTGTACTTGAGACTTGAACAAGAACATGCCTTTTGATGTAGCTCTTGTGAAACTTGCAGAAGTAGCCAAATAACTTGAACTTGAATTTCTTGAAGTAGATCTTGGTTCTCAACTTTGAAGCATTGTGATGTTGTGCCTTGAACTTACAAAACAACATGCTACACAAGACATAAATTGTGTTTTTGACACTACACATAGATTGCGTTTTTGGCACCATAAAATTTAACAACCAAAGGGGCAAATAACAATTGCATTTACACTTGCACGATGATAACGTTGCACAGGTCGTGCAACCAGTCTTAGTTGCCGGACGGGAAAACTCTAAGAAACAGAGTTTGGCTGAATAAGCGCGAAAGCAAAGAAATGAAGTGTCGTGGACTATTTATAGGAATTTGGGTCGAGTACCAAACTTGGGTATTCGTTGCGCGGGGCACGCAATGGCCGTAAGGAAGTTCCTAAAATTTAAAGATTTTAGAAGATTGATCCTAATTATTCGATCTAGGGGAACAAAGAACGGATCAAGGGGAAATCTGTTGAAGCATAAAAAATCATTATCATCAAGGAAGAATGGAGATCAGAAATTAAACAAGGAGTAAAGGAATGAGAAAGGATTAAGTCCTTTGCATTGGCAGTTACACGGGTCGCGTAACAAAAAGTTGTTGTGCGGATCATGCAGCATGTTATAGTAGTTACACGGGTGGCGTAAACGGTTTGTCAGAAAAAGAAGCAGATGTCATCCATTGCATGGGTAGTGTAACTGGATGTATTGTTGTGTGAACCGCACAACTAGAATGGAAAAATCTGATGTATGGAGGGCCTCATAGCACGAAGATTGAGGATTGACACATGTGGGAGGTCTATAAATACTCCACATCCCCTCTCGTTTAGAGAGCAAATAGAGTTCTGAAAGAAGATTGAAGGTGACGCACCAAGTTACGCTAATTGTGCAAGATCCATCAAGTTGCGCTGACCGCACAACTAACAAAATAGTTGCGCAAGTCGCATAACCAGGTCACTATGTGATCAGCCCTAAATGGGGCCGAAGTGCTGCCGAATTTGCTAAAAAAGCATTTAAGTCCAAAGTTTCATCATTTTAGGCTTCCTCCTTTGACAAGTTCAGAAGAAAGATTAATCGATCAATTCGACATTCCTCCCAAGTCCTAGGAGATGATCAAAATAGCTGTCGGAATGCTATCGGATTCAAGATTTAAACATACAAGCTTTGTTAATTACAAATTGTTTGTTTCATATAATCTATCCTGGAATCAAGGGATATTAAAGGGATGTAAATAAACTCAGAATCAATAATGCAATGATTGTTCTATGTATTCTTTTTATTACATTCGAATAAAATAATTCCCCAAATCATATGCATTTGTTTCATGTTCGAAACACCCACATCACCCCCTTCGGATTGTAGAAGTCCGAGAGTATGTTCCATCTCCCCTGGAAGTACTTCATCAAATCAAAATTTAGCCAGTACATCTTCATCCAATTCTCCTTCACCCTTGGCTCCTATCAAAATGAGAAGCCTCAACGACATCTACGTAGAAACTAAGGAAGTAAATTTGCTCTACCTATATGCAGACCATTAGCCTCTCACATTCGAGGAGGCAGTGAATGAAGAATGTTGGAGAAAGTGTAAGGCCCGTATCCTAGTACCATACCATTCCACCAACTCCCAGTCAAATTTTGATGACCCGCGACCTATTGACAGTAAATGCGCATGACCCTAAGTCGCATCCCCGAAGATTTGATTCAACTCAACCTAAAACCTATACCCTAGTGACTATACCATCGCTGCGGTTCCAACGCCGCGTATTGAGCACCAATGCGATGCCCAGGCTAAGAGTTGTGAGCCTGCGTATATCTCGAGGAAACATCTCGTGTTGTAAATTCTGAGAGATTCCAGAGAATCTCTACCCATCCCTATCCCATCACTAGTCAAGTACACAACCCATCACTATCCATCATCTCTCTTTTCACCAAGACAAGCAACCTACCCCCAAAGTCAACTCTCATGTCACTCCTCTCTTAGATACCCATCACTCTCTTATACACCCATCATTCCTCTCTTACACAACCCATCCATTCTCTCTTTTCATCCCATCCCATCCTATTCTCTCTCATTCTCTACCCATCCTAAGCAACTAAAGAAGAGAAACCATCCAAGGAGAGAAAATAGCCAAGTGTTTGACTCATTCCCTACCCCTAATCTCATCATCCAACTCTTCAATCTTCATCTTTCACCCTTAAAGGCTAAGCCCATAAGCTAAGGAGTACAAGGGACTAAGAAGGAGATCCATAGGTGGGTGTTTATAGGATTAGATTGTGATTTTGATGATGGGCCAAGTGGAGCCTACTGGTTAATGGTATGGATCTTATTTTGGGACCCAAGGTGTGGCCAATGACCCACTATGATTCATGTATGTAAAGTCATGATGGGGCCATTCTCCATGGACCCCACCATGATGTTTATTTAATATCCAACATGTAAGGGGTCATCTAGACCCTTAATTTGTGGTGGGGATGACATCCCCATTTATTTGTTGATGAGAGGGCCCACACAATCTTGGGACCCATTTGATGTATGTGTTGTAATGCTTGGAGGGGAGCTCATAGTGGCAGAGCTCCTCCCTCACACACACGTTCTCTCTCTCTCTCTCTCTCTCTCTCTCCCTCTCTCTCTCTCTCTCCCTCTCTCTCCCTAGTATGATGGTTCACCTAATGATGTATGAGTATTATCCACGCTGTCTAAATGGTGGACCACATGGTTGTCCAAACAGTGGGACTGGCCCACCTTGCTGCTCACTGTCAATCAGTCATTGCGTCCTATTTTTGCGATGGCCTGGCTGTGTAAAAGGCACAAATATCAACTTGGTGCGGGACCGTGTGGCCCACCACATGGACACCACCATGATGTATACATTTTATATCCTCGTCGTCCATCATCTGGTCGTCCAAGCATGGGCCAAATGGGCCGTGATCAGCTGGACCTGGTGTTGTCTAGCAACATGCACTGATGATGAGGAAAACACAAATATCAGCTGGGTTCCAGCTGGTGGCCCACTCATGTGGACCTCACCCTGATGTATATGTGGTGTCCCCATTGTCCAGCAGCTGGGAGGATGGGACATGCCCTGATGTATGTGTATCATCCACACCATCCAGCAGGGGACGGTGGGATCCACCTTGATGTATTGTTACATCTCCACCATCCAGTAGTTGGGACAGTGGGACACACTTGATGTATGTATTTTATCCACTGTCCAACTAGGACAGTGGGACCCACTTGATGTATGTATTCTATCCATCGTCCAGCTGGGATGGTGGGACTCACCTGATGTGTTGTATCTCACCATCCAGCATGTGGGACCCATTAGTATGTGTTGTATCCACATCGTCCGTCAGTGGGACAACAGGACCACGATGTACATGTGTCATATCCAGGCCATCCGTCAGTGGGACGACTAGCAGGGCCCACTTGTTGTATGCAGGCCCCATCAGTTGTATGTGAAGCCCACCAGCTGTATGTGAGGCCCACTTGCTGATGTGAGGCCCACTTACGGATGTGTGAGGCCACTTGTTGTGTATAAAAGGCCCATTGTGATGTAAGAGGCCCACCATGATGTGTGTGTTATATACACACTATCCATTTTATTTAGACGGACTATAAGCTGCCTTATGCAGGCCCACGATGATGTATGTGTCATACGCCTGACCATGGGTTGCCTCGGGAGGCCCGTCTTGATGTATGCACTATTCACACTGTCCATCCATTTTCCAATTAGTGTAAGGGTCGTGGGCCCCCGTTGTGATTCCGATCCCAATCCCAAATGGGCAACACCTTAAGACAACGGTGGTTAAATGTCGACTGTTGTAAACTTCCCTAGGGCCCATTGTTAAGCCTGTTTCCACCCTTACCTTAGTGGGCTAACCTAAACCGTTGGGCCCCCTCTTATGTTACTAATACCCATTGGGCTAACCCAAACTGTTGGGCCCCCATTGATGATGGTGTTTTTCACCATCCCTTGTAGTAATTATCCAGACCTTGAAGCCCACCTTGTATTCATATCGAGCCCCATAGGAAGGCCCAGTTTATTGCACGATAAAAGGGTGAGAAAGCCCACTTGTTATATATAGTTTCACGCTCTCAACTCACCTTGTTGACTCACCTATGAGGCCCATTCTTGATGTAAGTATGATGCCTAGACTATCCATTATTTAGTACATCATCACCCCTTGCCGCAGATAGAAGAATATGTGGTATTAGATTTGGTATATCCACTGTTGAGGCTTATCTCGATTCGTGGGTTAGATCCACCATCCTTGCAGGGGACCCCACCTTGGGATATATAATATGCTAGTACCTTGAATAGGTTATGATAGTCTAACATAGAACATTCCATATAGACTTCTATATGTCTAGTGGGACATATTGTTCAACCCCTACTCTTGTAAGTGACATACCAGTTAAGGTCGATCATCGTCTGTTATATCTGATAATCATGCTAGTGTACTTGTCTAGTAGGACACATTGAGAACATGATTAATATAGCATCATGATACATGCCCATATGCATAATTTGTATGCATGTTATGAGGAGTGATTGATCATAGAATATGTCATTGGGCTGAGATGTTTATGGGACTCCCTGTGAGATGGATTTACCCCACATGATTGCATGGTACGCGCATATTTGATGCATGACTGGATGGTATGACTCATGCATCTCGCATTTATGTGACATGATCACTTGGTACCCTAGTGATATCAAGGTTGTGGCCTCCATAGGTATATCATGGATGGTCAGATTGGATACCAAAAATATTTGGTTCTAACATATGGGCACTTTGGATGTCCATGTGTCAAAGCCCCTAAACCCTTATGGTACCAAGATGTTGCTCCAACGTCAAGACCGAGTGGATTCATGAGCGCCTGAGCACCGAGTACCAGTAGGTCGCGTCTCCCACTATGTCGTGGTCAGTTGGAAGGGGGTGTGGCCTTATCCACCTGAGGGTAGGGGGCAAGGTTAGGCTGAGTCTAACTAGCTCATAAAAGGGTCTGCTATCGACGAGCCAGGTAGATATTGACAGACTACTGGCTAGGCGGGTAGTGAGGTCTTTTCCACTTGCATGGTTACGCGTCTAGTTTGGATGATAATCTAGTGTAGAGTATACTAGACCCAATGATATCCTAGAGATGAACTGTACTGATATATGTGGACTTGACGAGGACTGGCATGCATGTTTTGCATCTTGCATATGACATTTGGCTATGTAAGCCTTGTATCGCATAGCCATGGTATGGCTGATAGCATTCATGGACTTGCCAACACTTCCTCTTACTTTGATATTGTATGCTTGGTACATGCATTCCGCAGACACCCTTTAAGCTTCGTTGTAAGCTTATGTACGACCGTTACATATAAGGCTTGCGGCAAAACTTCTTGGGGCTTTTGGTTATCTTGTATTTCCCTTTCTACATTGTACTCAAATGATTTACTATAGTGGATATGTGGTGATGTTGTTTTGTGACTTGGTTATGCTCCATTTACAAAAAAAAAAAAAATCATAACGAAAATCCTCCTTATAGGATCTCAGGATCAGAATTTGGCATTTAGGTGATGGGAGCTGAGAATGAGGTACTATGAAGGCTGTCGATGCTAGATTCAGCGATCGAAAATTCTGTGACCTCGGTTTTTGAGTTTGGGGCGTGACAGAAAGGCTATGGAAGAAGAGATCCATGTCATCAAGAAGAATCACACATGGGAGTTAATCTCACTCCCAAAAGGCTAGAAGACCATTGGTCTCAAATGGGTGTATAAAATAAAGCGGAATGTCGATGGTAAGATCGAACCATATAAGGCAAGGCACACAGCAAAATTCTACAAATAGAAATATGGGATAGAGTATGAAGAAGTTTTCACCCCAGTTGCTCGCCTTAACACTATAAGGATGATTATCTCCTTTGCAGCTCATCATAGTTGGATGATCTACCAACTGGATGAGAAATCTCCATTCTTAAATGGAGTACTCGAAGAAGAAGTCTACACTGACTAGCCTAAAGCTTCGTCTTGTAAGGGGAGGAACACAAGGTATATCGGTAGAAGAAAGCCTTATATGGGTTGAAGCAAGCCCCTCGAGCTTGGAATGCATGGATCGATGATTATCTTCAAGAGAATGGTTTCGTTAAATGTCTGTATGATCATGCCGTCAACACAAAGAAGAATGCCCATGGTGATATGCTTATAGCTTGTTTATATGTTAATGATCAGCTGTTCACTGGAAACAACTAGGCGATGTTTGACAAATTAAAGCATGCTATGTTCAATGAGTTTGAGATGACTGACGGTGGATTGATGTCCTTCTTATTGGGCATCAAAGTGAAAAACAAGTTGATGGCATCTATATATCACAAAAGAAATATGTAAAAGAACTTCTTAAAAAGTTTCGGATGACTGGCTGTAAAGCCAGGAATATACCTACTGCAACAGGCCTAAAGCATATAAAAGATGGTGAAGGAAGAAATGTTGACTCAACTTTATTTGAGAGTCTGATCGGAAGCCTAAGTGTAACATCCCGAAAATCGAGGGTCGAGTAATAACTCAACTCTTGAGTTCCAGAACATCACTTATGCAACAAAATGAATGATTATTGAATGTTGACTGTATTAGAGTAGTGAACATGAGTGAGATTAAGCCAAAACAACATATCATACTCCAGAGACAGTTAAATTTGCAAGCGGAAGAATGTGATAGATAGATAAAATATATAAACTATGATGAGTCTCCAGAGTGTGATAACATTATCAGGTTAAATAATTACAAGTACAGTTCTAAAATATACCAAATGTGTAAGTGTAATGTCTTCTATCCCAAGTACCATAGCCCCGTCAATACAGTACCAGGTCTTCAGAGACCCGTCAGAGAGTTACATGTAGGAGAACTCCTCCTCGACATCATAGTAATAGTCCGGCTCTGCTTCAGGAGTAGCGTCGCCATCTGAAACTCAACAATCTGGTTGGTGTGTACAACACCGTCCCGTAACGTGGGAGTGAGTAGCTAACTCAGTGGAACAATAAAGCATAGGTTAACATGTTATCAATACAGTCAAACAGTAATGATAAAGCAGTAAAATCAAACACTCCTAGCTACTCTTATTAATGCAAGTATGAATACAGGTATGATGGATGCCTTCACTGACATACTCCCTCATGCGACACCATCTCACGCTCGCGGCATACTTTCATCCCACAGTGCTCCACATCTTCCAGGCACATGCAATGCATGATGACCATGATTAACGAGTTTTTAATTAGTCCATTTCAAACAGCAGGATTGAAAAACTAAGGTACCTACCTTGTATCATTCCCAAACCTGATCAATTATAGGGTCGTCAGTCCTAGTTAATATCAGACGATGGTGTGTTTTCTAGGTCACTGCAGAGGCTGCTAGGGCTGTTAAGCACAAAGGTTACACCACTCCCCCATCACCCCTTAAACGATTCATCACAATACAGAAATAGGCCTAGTTCATACTCTATATATCGCGGCGAACCCTAAGACGCACTGTGATTTCAGAGTATGCTCGAGGTCACTACAAAGGGCTGTGAGGGCTGTTACGCACAAAGGTTGCACCGCTCCCCCATCACCTTATCAATGTAGGCCGACAGCCCGAATATAGTGTCCCATACCACCATAATTGGCTCACGAGTTTGGTTGCTCACTGGTCACTACGGGGAGGCACGTGGCCCCAGCATAGGCCGACAGCTCGACCACGGTGTCCCATACCACCATGCCCGGCTCATGAGTCTTAGCGGATCGAGGTACCATGGTTAAAAGGGTTTTCACTAGTAAGTTTGGTACCCTAGGTTCAGGCAGTAGCGACCAAACATGGTGAACATACATTAGACAGATCGGGTTACTTAACGAGCTCGGCTAGCTCAAGCGCACAACAAGTTGAACGACATGAAGTGCATAAGCACTTCGCGTGGCCAACCACTATATCCAACCGAAGTATGACTCGAGTTCGTCGAACGCATCTCACGTGGCGACATCAAACTCAACCACGATCTCCAATCTGGTACCGATTGTCTGGACTATAATCATAGCCCCAAACACAATCAATTGTCATCCATAGCATGTGGAATAAAGCATGATAAACAAAGTAATTCAAGCATGATAAACAAAGTAATTCAAACATGCTAGTAGGCATGTTATAAGCATATTGTAAAGCATGATATAAAGCATGTTGTAAAGCACTACATCAATAGGAATACAAACACATTTATTGCAAGTAAGCGGTTTTAAGTGATCAACCACATGGAGGTAATCATATATGTCGCTAGGGTAGTTGAGAATCCAATCTCAACACCCTCCTAAGGCATCTACATCCAAACACTTACTCACTCAAGCATTTCCACAAACACTTAACATACACTATTTCACATACTTGGTGTATGTTAGCAAACATGTATTAGGGTGAGTCCTTTCGCCAAGAAAATAATTTATGCATATATAGTATATTTATACAATAAATAATCATGGAAAACACATCTATAAAATATATATGTATACAGTACTTTCTACAATACAGTATTTGTACATACATAATGTATATTAGTAAAACATGTATTTGGGCGAATCCATTCACCAAATAAGTATTTTATCCATATATCATATATTCATATAACAAATAATCATGTCAAACACATTTCCAAAAAATATACGTATACGGTCTTTTCTACTAATACCTAGAATATGTAAAATTCCATAATTTGCATCTTTAATCGAAACAGAAATCGGAAAGCACTTTGTACATGTGCAATTGCATGCAGATCATGAATGTATCATTATGTAACATTGAAAGTATTAAAAACCGTAACCTATACACCTAAAGTCCTCACCTCATGTCGTAGAATCGTAATGGAGTCGATAGGTTTGCTAAGCTTCCGTATTCGGCAGTTTGGCAACCTAGAGAACGAAATAGGTTAGCTATTTCATAACCTACAACTTATATAACCCTAAAACAGGTTAGGGTTAGGGTTTCTTACCTAAAAAAGGAGCTGGAATCGCCGGGAAAGCGATGAGAATGAAGCGGTTGAACACGTATAGAGCGGCAGGGAGATGCTCCCACATCTCCCACACTTTCTCTCTCTTTTCTCTCTCTTTTCTCTCTCTCAATCTCAAATTCATATGGCTGCCATGAGAGAGGGTCTAAGGTCCTTATATAGGCTAAAAATTTACCGAAATAGACTTATGTTCAAGGTATACTTACATTATAATCAAATCTGCATTGTTTCAGCTCAAAAGAGGGTTTCTGGCGGCCCTCCTTAGGCCAAAGGTCGGATTTAAGTTCACTAACGCTGGATCTACGTTCTATTAAGTTTTTGTTTCGGTTGGGATTCCAGATCACGCGTGGCAGACCAGTTTCAGTTCAACGGTCAGCGAATCTCGATCGGAGATTCTGAGTACATGTAAATGTGTATGAAATTTCTCCTGATCCGAGGGTGTAATTTGGTCTGATTCTGACGGTCTGGTTGCTTAAAACTGATCCGCAAGAGAGAGGTGCCAGATTACTATTCAAGATATTTTATTTTGAAACTATTTCACATTTCTCACACTCTTCACTCGAGCTCTCTTAGAATAGCGGGGACACCATCTGGATTTGATTTAGAGATGGTTGTCAAGCCCATGAGGCGGTCCTAATTCCCTAACCGTATTATTCGGACTCCCGACGTGCGGTCAGGATCGATACTGAGTTTCGAGATGCTCCCGTGAGCAGTCGGGTAATGAGATTAATCCTAGGTTTTAGGGTAACCTAGCGTCAATGATTCTACAAGTTTTGGGTCTTGCAGATCGTATTTAAAGCGATTCAAATGGATTTCATGGCTAATCTAGTTTAGCACTTAGTTAACTTTGTCAAATTTCTAAAGGATTTAATCCTAAGTGATTTCCGTCTGAGGTGGTACTTAGTCCTTCGTAGTTTGTATATAGAATGATCCAAGTTATAATACTTAACTAGTTTAAGATAGTATCTAGGGTGAAAGTACTTAGAAAAATTGAAAGAACAAGGTGGTAAAGGGTTGGATTTGTGAAGGAAATGGTTCAGAAGCGATTTTAGACTGTGGGATTCAGTTCTGATAGGTTAATAAGGTGTTAGGAGCAACCCATTGCCTAAGGACGTTTAATTCCAGGTTGGCAAAAATCTGGGGTGTTACAATCTACCCCCCTTAAAGCAAAATTTCATCCCCGAAATTGGCTAAGGGTAATAAAGAAAGATTTAATTATTTCTTTTGCCTAAGTTTTATTGATTTCAAGTTTCTATGCGTGGTAGGGCATATACTAGTCTGATTCCTTTTAGTCTACCCCCCTTAAAACATGTTTCTTTATTCATTTCTCATACCCTGATAGTTTGCTACAATTTATTTCTATACCTATTTGGAGTCTCGATGATAATTCCCACCAATTTAGAGTAAGATAGCTGTTTTCAATGTTTGACCAACACGGAGAGACGATTTTTGGTGGGCTCGATCCCAATACATCAATCATCTACCTGACCAGGGTAGAAGGCTCATCGTATCACTTCCAAATCCTGGTGGATCCTGGTCTTCTGCTCGGTCAAGCAGTGAGTCCATTGGTAGTTGCCCAGGATTGAGAATTGGGTCAAGCCGCGAATGTTTCGCAGTTGTATATTCCAGTAACTCCGTAGTCCGATCACTCTAGAAACGTAGAGAATGTCCATCATTGAAAGGCTCAAATTGTCTATTCTAAGGTTGCCCTTTAGGTCTTAGTCCAAGAGAGTCCTCGTTATTATCTATGTCAAATGAAATGGGGAATCAAATCTTACTAGATCATCGTAAAACGGTTTCTCATAGTAGAACTTGCTAGGGCTTCTATAATGTGCATATGTTAACGAGCACCGTTTCGATCCTGGGCCAGTAGAGTAGGGTCCACCACGCTTCCACTGCGCCACCTAGATCAAAGAGATGCAATAGGTGACCTAACTAGATTGGGCTCATAATGTTCTACCCCCCTTAAAATTTTATTTTCACCCTCAAGGCTTAAGATTTATGTCCTGCTCCGTACATCGGAACAAGGTGTAATTTATAACCTATCCTTGACATGAAATGAGATGCGGTCTCCCACTACATCAGTTTTGGTACCTAGGATTATAGAAAGGGGCTATCACGAATGGGTGCGAGTTTGAGGCAAGATGCCTAATTCTACCAAAGAATTTTGTCGCGGTCCAGACTTATCCTATTTAATCATGTCTAGCTTAATAGGTATCTTTTTATGTTCATAAGCACAATATGTATGCCGACATGGCATGCGATTTGGGACCTAATTCCTAACTGTCTGTTGCCCATTTGGGCAATTCCTTAGGCCTAAAAGACAAAGTCTCTATCAGCTATATACTCCTAACACTTTTCAAGGACAAAATTATAAACCTTTAGTTGTAAATGGTCGGGCCAACACGGAAAGAAAATTGTGTAGTGGGTCTGAGTCGGTTAAGCCGAATAACTAAGTCTATTATTCAATTGGCTTAGCATAATTAATTAGTCTTTTACTTTCCTTAGCCTAACCAGTAGTCTAGTCTTAATTTAGGAGTAGCGGGAATCCATAGGTGAGTCCAAAGTCTATGCTTATACGCTAGATGATTTCACTTCATTTTTAATACAAGGAAGGGTTTTATTACTTAGGGTCAAAGTTGTCTAATTGGAATTGAGTTGCCTAAAGTTGAATTTAACTACGCCCGAGCATGTCACACATGCTTAAAGCAACCACAAAGGGGGTTATAGAGTTCACGTTCTTAATTGGTTGGATTTCCTATACTGTCAGGTCTGTCGAAGCACTGCTCTAGGTTCAAATCTCTAGGGTCTATTTGTCAAATAACCATTTACTCTAAAAGCTTAAACTGTCAGAGTGTGGTGGGTTAATGTATATCAAGGGACTTTATCACCTCAACACTATTTGGCCAGTGGTCTTAAGTTGTATTAAATGGAACTGTATTGCTAATCCTTCCTCAGGATTGGGAATGACATGTTTGGTAGGAGGGTGGGTGGGATAAAAATTAATTTTTATATGCTTTGAAAAATGAGCCATGTGTTGGAAAGCGTGAGATGGGATTTCCATATCCCACGATGGGGAATTTCTAAGTGTAATGGGAAAACCCGGGATATACTTTTCATTGCATACATTCCAAACATGGCATTGGAAAACATGGGATACACCCAATCTATGGACCATATCTTACACATACACTGATTGTTACTTATACAATTTTATCCACCTAACCCACCTAATGCAGTAGGCCGAACAGGCCCTAAAGGGAGAAGAGGGGCTGGAGTTTTGGTTCTCCTCGGATGTGAGCCTCAACAAGGATTGTAAAGGCCTGAAAGACAGTGATAGAAGATGAAAAATGGAAAGGTAGGATGGGTTAGGGAGCTTACACGTTTTTGAGCTCCAAATGGGGCATGTAAGAGCCCAAATGAGATAAAGTGAAAAGGGTAGGGGGTAGGTACTACTGTGAACGATGGAAGGGTATAGGTTGTGATAGAAAACGATGGAATGGGCAATTAGAGGGACGGTTGGAGAGAGAAAACATAAATTTAGAAGGAAAGGGAGAGCTTGGAGAGGTGTTTGAGAGAGAGAGGGCAAAACGAACATGAAATAGGGGCCCCCACACAATTCCGCGGACCCCACACATGTCCTGGGGTCTGGCCGACCCTGAGCAGCCCCGGCCCAACCATCCCGGCCCAACGGGACCGCGGTCGACCGCGGTGGAACCGCGGTCCCCTGGACTGTTTTGGGGGTGATTCTGCCCCGTGAACTTGAAACGGACGTATCTTGTAAACCGGGATGAGTTATTTGACGTACAATATATGGATTTGGGGTAGAAGGAGCTGATCTATCTAAATAACCTATTTATTTTATGAAATTATAAACTATTAATGGTGAAAAACCTATTTTAGTCATATCTTTACTATTTACAGTTAATTTTTGTTTAAGTATTGTTCTTAATCATTTATACTTTAGGTTTAGTGTTTAATATGAAATTTCTAAGAAAATTTTGAACAATAAGGTGGCGAAAGGTGAGATTTTGAAGGAATTGGATAAAAAGGGGTTTTAGGCTTTGAGATTAAGTGTAAGGTATTATGGTCGACCCACAACCTAAAGACATTCATTTCAAGGGAACAACTCAAACCCGTTGATTGACTGCCTAGAAGCAACTTAGGTCGTTTCATGCGACTAAAGATACGTTATGAACTCAATTACCGTATAGTCTTACCTGTCGGCGAAACTTGGGATTCGAACATGGTTTCTAGGTTTTATCACCCCCTTCCTAATTCAGAGTGTGTCAGCGTGCGTCGTGTTACCATAACCCAGGCCCGGTTTAATCCAAATCATGATCTGATACCATCTGTAACATCTCGAAAAATGAGGGTCGAGTAGTAACTCAACTCTCGAGTTCCAGAACATCACTTATGCAACAAAATGAATGATGATTGAATGTTGACTGTATTAGAGTAGTGAACATGAGTGAGATTAAGCCAAAACAACATATCATACTCCAGAGACAGTTAAATTTGCAAGCGGAAGAATGTGATAGATAGATAAAATATATAAACTATGATGAGTCTCCAGAGTGTGATAACATTACCAGGTTAAATAATTACAAGTACAGTTCTAAAATATACCAAATGTGTAAGTGTAATGTCTTCTATCCCAAGTATCATAGCCCCGTCAATACAATACCGTCTTGAGAGACCCGTCAGAGAGTTACATGTAGGAGAACTCCTCCTCGACATCATAGTAATAGTCCGGCTCTGCTTCAGGAGTAGCGTCGCCATCTGAAACTCAACAATCTGGTTGGTGTGTACAACATCGTCCCGTAACGTGGGAGTGAGTAGCTAACTAAGTGGAACAATAAAGTATAGGTTAACATATTATCAATACAGTCAAACAGTAATGATAAAGCAGTAAAATCAAACACTCCTAGCTACTCTTATTAATGCAAGTATGAATACAGGTATTATGGATGCCTTCACTGACATACTCCCTCATGCGACACCATCTCACGCTCGCGGCATGCTTTCATCCCACAGTGCTCCACATCTTCCAGGCACATGCAATGCATGATGACCATGATTAACGAGTTTTTAATTAGTCCATTTCAAACAGCAGGATTGGGAAACTAAGGTACCTACCTTGTATCATTCCCAAACCTGATCAATTATAGGGTCGTCAGTCCTAGTTAATATCAGACGATGGTGTGTTTTCTAGGTCACTGCAGAGGCTGCCAGGGCTGTTAAGCACAAAGGTTACACCACTCCCCCATCACCCCTTAAACGATTCATCACAATACAGAAATAGGCCTAGTTCATACTCTATATATCGCGGCGAACCCTAAGACACACTGCGATTTCAGAGTATGCTCGAGGTCACTACAAAGGGCTGTCAGGGCTGTTACGTACAAAGGTTGCACCGCTCCCCCATCACCTTATCAATGTAGGCCGACAGCGCGAATATAATGTCCCATACCACCATAATCGGCTCACGAGTTTGGTTGCTCACTGGTCACTACGGGGAGGCACGTGGCTCCAGCATAGGCCAACAGCTCTACCACGGTGTCCCATACCACCATGCCCGGCTCATGAGTCTTAGCGGATCGAGGTACCATGGTTAAAAGGGTTTTCACTGGTAAGTTTGGTACCCTAGGTTCAGGCAGTAGCGACCAAATATGGTGAACATACATTAGACAGATCGGGTTACTTAACGAGCTCGGCTAGCTCGAGCACACAACAAGTTGAATGACATGAAGTACATAAGCACTTCGGGTGGCCAACCACTATCGCCAACCGAAGTACGACTCGAGTTCGTCGAACGCATCTCACGTGGCGACATCAAACTCAACCACGATCTCCAATCTGGTACTGATTGTCTGGACTATAATCATAGCCCCAAACACAATCAATTGTCATCCATAACATGTGGAGTAAAGCATGATAAACAAAGTAATTCAGGCATGATAAACAAAGTAATTCAAACATGCTAGTAGGCATGTTATAAGCATATTATAAAGCATGATATAAAGCATGTTGTAAAGCACTACATCAATAGGAATACAAACACATGTATTGCAAGTAAGCGGTTTTAAGTGATCAACCTCATGGAGGTAGTCATACATGTAGCTAGGGTAGTTGAGAATCCAATCTCAACACCCTCCTAAGGCATCTACATCCAAACACTTACTCACTCAAGCATTTCCACAAACACTTAACATACACTATTTCACATACTTGGTGTATGTTAGCAAACATGTATTAGGGCGAGTCCTTTCGCCAAGCAAATAATTTACCCATATATAGTATATTTATACAATAAATAATCATGGCAAACACATCTCTAAAATACATATGTATACAGTACTTTCTACAATACAGTATTTGTACATACATAATGTATATTAGTAAAACATGTATTTGAGCGAATCCATTCACCAAATAAGTATTTTATCCATATATCATATATTCATATAACAAATAATCATGTCAAACACATTTCAAAAAAATATACGTATACGGTATTTTCTACGAATACATAGAATATGTAAAATTCCATAATTTGCATCTTTAATCGAAACAGAAATCGGAAAGCACTTTGTACATGTGCAATTGCATGCAGATCATGAATCTATCATTATCTGACATTAAAAGGGTTGAAAACCGTAACCTATACACCTAAAGTCCTCACCTCGTGTCGTAGAATCGTAACGGAGTCGATAGGTTTGCTAAGGTCTGTATTCAACAGTTTGGCAACCTAGAGAATGAAATAGGTTAGCTATTTCATAACCTACAACCTATACAACCCTAAAACAGGTTAGGGTTAGTGTTTCTTACCTAAAAACGGAGCTGGAATCGCCGGGAAAGCGATGAGAATGGAGCGGTTGAACACGTATAGTAGCGGCAAGTAGATGCTCCCACATCTCCCGCACTTTCTCTCTCTTTTCTCTCTCTCAATCTCAAATTCGTATGGCTGCCATGAGAGAGGGTCTAAGGTCCTTATATAGCCTAAAAATTTACTGAAATAGACTTATGTTCAACATATACTTACATTATAATCAAATCGACATTGTTTCAGCTCAAAAGAGGGTTTCTGGCGGCCCTCCTTGAGCCAAAGGTCGGACTTAAGCTCACTAACGCTGGATCTACGTTCTATTAAGTTTTCATTTCGGTCGAGATTCCAGATCACGTGTGGCGGACCGGGCCGCTTCAACGGTCAGCGGATCTCGATCGGAGATTCCGAGTACATGTAAATGTGTATGAAATTTCTCCTGATCCGAGGGTGTAATTTGGTCTGATTCGATGGTCCGATTGCTTAAAACCGATCATGGCGAGAGGTGCGGTTACTATTCAAGATATTTTATTTTGAAATTATTTCACATTTCTCACACTCTTCACTCCGAACTCAAGCGAATAGCGCTGGGACACCATCTGGATTTGATTTCCGAGATGGTTGTCAAGCCCAGCGAGGCGGTCCTAATTCCTTAACTTCGTATTATTCGGACTCCCGACGTGCGGTTCAGATCCGATACGGAGTTTCGAGATGCTCCCGTGAGCAGTCGGGTAATGAGATTGATCCTAGGTTTTAGGGTAACCTAGCGTCAATGATTCTACAAGTTTTGGGTCTTGCAGATTGTATTTAAAGCGATTCAAATGGATTTCATGGCTAATCTAGTTTAGCACTTAGTTAACTTTGTCAAATTTCTAAAGGATTTAATCCTAAGTGATTTCCGTCTGAGGTGGTACTTAGTCATTCGTAGTTTGTATATAGAATGATCCAAGTTATAATACTTAACTAGTTTAAGATAGTGTCTAGGATGAAAGTACTTAGGAAAATTGAAAGAACAAGGTGGTGAAGGGTTAGATTTGTGAAGGAAATGGTTCAGAAGCGATTTTAGACTGTGGGATTCAGTTCTGATAGGTTAATAAGGTGTTAGGAGCAACCCATTGCCTAAGGACGTTTAATTCCAGGTTGGCAAAAATCCGAGGTGTTACACTAAGGTACCTCACAATCACTAGGCCAGATATAATATATAGTGTTGGGCTTCTAAGCCAATATATGGAAGCGCCAAAAGAGTCACGCTGGCTAGCTGCAAAAAGAATTCTGAGGTATATCAAAGGGACAATTGAATTTGGTCTATTTTATCCATATAATGATGAGGCGATTCTATATGGATACTCTGATAGTGATTGGGGTGATGACCAAGACGAAAGAAAGAGTACCACAGGCTATGCTTTCTATCTTGGATCAACAACATTTACATGAAACTCAAAGAAGAAGAGTATAGTAGCACCGTCCACTTGTGAAGCCGAGTATGTAGCAACTTCATCAACTGTATGTGAAGCGATATGGCTAAGGAACATACTAAAGGAGCTAAAGCATCCGCAGGAAGAATGCACTATCATATACGTGGACAACAAGTCCGCAATTCATCTTCCCAAAAATCCAGTGCAACATGGGAGGAGCAACCACATTGATACAAGGTATTCTTTCTTAAGAGATCAAGTGAATCAGAAATCAGTGAAGCTAAAGTATTATCATACCACTGAACAAGTGGTGGACATCTTCACCAAAGCATTGTGGACTGATACATTCAAGAAACTTAGATCGATGCTTGGAATGAAGTCTGTTTTGGTTTGAAGGGGAGTGTTGGAGTTGCAAACCCAAAACCTAGTTTCCAGGTGACTGTTTATCTTCCAATACACAGCAACAGTTCCCATGGTGGTGTTTTGGAAAAATGTAAAGGCTATGTAGATTTTTAGAAACATTAAATATTGGAAACTCCTATTAGGGGTATAGTAGTCATTTCACAGTTGATGCAAATGCCTACAAAAAGGCACTTGTTTATCCAGTTGACGTAAGAAGGAATTATGGAGTAGCAAAAAATAAAAAATAAAAATTAGCGGCAAGTGAAGAAACAAGTGTAAAGTTTGGAGCAGCAACAAAATAGCTTTTTTTTTTAAAGAAAAAAGTTCTATTTTGGTATCTTCTCTGTAAGACCCGTATCCTATATTGTACCATTCCTTAGGCTTCCACAGTCCACCTGGTCGAATTCCGACAACCCTCGACCTGTATCCAACATTTGCGCGCAATCCTAAGCTGAGACCTGCATATCAAAGTTGGTTCGATCCGAAACTTGTACCCTAGCAACTATGCCGTCGTCGCAGTTCTAATGACGTGACTCGCGCACTGATCCAATACCCGGGTCAGGAGACGTGGGCCCGGGTTCATTCCAAAGAAATGTCGCACGTTGTGTATTTCGACAGAATCTCTATGATATGTCACATCAAATCAAGTCAAGTACACAAACCCATACCCCATGCCACCTCACCCTACCACAAGTACAAGCAACCATCACTTTTTTTCCCTAAGTCAACTCTCTCTCTCTCCCTACCCCATCCCTCTTTTTTAAAATTTCAAACACACCCATACCTATCCCATCCCATTCTTACCAAAAAGTCAAGGAAACCCATACATTCCTATGTCATATCCCTTACACCACTCCTCTCACTCTCATTTCTCATTTTTCTTCCCAAGAGTAACCCAACAGCCAAGCAAGAGAGCACCATGAGAGAAGCTTTTTGTGGCCCACTCCCTACCACCCAATCTTCCATCTTAGCCATCCAATCCTCATCTTCCTCCATTAAAGTTGAAGATAAGGAGCTAAGGAGTCCTTGGAGCTTAAAAGAAGCGAAATTGGTAGGTGATCCACCGTTGATTTCAATTTTAGGGCCCACTTGTTGTGGGACCCACATTGATGTATGCAATGTAGAGAGGGGCCCATAGTGGCAGGGTCCTTCTATCCCACTCTCTCTCTCTCTCTCTCTCTCTCTCTCTCTCTCTCCTTTTCTCTCTCTTGTATGGATAGTGTGTGTGTGTGGCCCACATGACAGTCTGTTTGGACGAGCTGAAACGAAGGAAAAACATAAATATCAACTTGATCCAAGAGTGTGGCCCACCTGACGTGGGGCCGCCATATTTCGTAGGACCATCCAAACCGTTCATGTGGGGCCTACAAGTGGGGTGTACCCCCCTTTTTATATAGGCCCTCCAACATCCCTAGATGCTAGACTGGACGTTGTAACTTGCACAGTTTCACACACCCACACATGCATATATACATATATGTATTATATATTATATATAATAATATAATATATTATATTATATTATATATGCTGTGGTGGGCCACTGCTACGTGTGGATCCACCATAGTTTCATGCACTGAATCAGCACCGTCCAGAGCACCCTGGGATCTGGACGGTGGCTTTTTTGAAATTCATATGCGTTATGTATATTATCATATAATATATTATATTATATTTTATGATATGATATTATATTATATTATATTATATATATTACAGTGGGCCACTACGTGGACCCCACAACGTGATGTATGTATTTTTAGATCCACACCGTCCAGTGGTGTGGACAGTGGGGACCACCGTATTTGATGTGTTTAAATCCATGTCGTTCATCCAGGCCTGAGAGCCTGAAGAATGAAGCAGATTCAAATCTCATGTGGAGCATGCCACGCGGGAAGTGGACTCCCACACGAGGTATGTGCTTTATCAAAGCCGTCCATCTATTTTGATACGTGGACCATCCCACATGTGTGGGACGCAACTTGATGTACGTGGCTATATTCCACATTGTCCATTGGCCAGGACGATGGGACCCCCCTCAATTTATAGGTTGTATTCACACCGTCCAGATATATGGACAGTGGAAATTCACCGTGATGCACATGTCTCATTTCAATTGACGGATGTGGGACTGCACCTGGTGTGTGATGTCCACACGTGGGACATGGACCGTACCTCAGTAAGCATGTGTTATATACACACGGTCCATCAATTTTTCTATGGGAAGGGGCGCACCATGATATGCGTGCTGTGCAGCCACGCCGTCCATCTGCTAGATGTGTGGACCCCACCATGATTTATGTATTTTATTCCTACCAGAATGATGTGTTTATTATATCTAAACTGTCCATCCATTTTGCTGACGGTAGGGCCCACCTTGATGGTGTTTGTATCTATACCATCCATCGGTGTGGCGTAAGGCCTACCATGATGTAATGTTTTATTTGTGCTGTCCAAGGTGTTGGACGGTGCTGTGGACCCCCACCCTGATGTATGTTCCATCTGCGATGTCCATCTACTAAGGACGGTGGCCCCTGATGCATGTGTTTTATCATCCAGGCCATCCACAGATGGGACCCACCTTAAGGATGTGTGACGCCCTGAAAATCGGGGGTCAAGTATGAACTCAACTCCCGAGTTCCAACGCATCACTTATGCAACATACACAATGATGGTTAAATGTTGTCTGAGTTAGCGCAATAAACATGAATGAGATTATACCAAAACAGTAATTCATACTCCAGTTCAATTGTATAAAGGCAAGCGGAAGACTGAAATTGTATATTCAAAATATGTAAAGTAACAAAATTTTGTGAACTCCAAAGTATGAGTACTAACTGAGTACCAATATACATGTATTGTTTCTAAGTCAAAAATCAAAATACAACTCTGTAGATAAGCCCTGAAATCCCCGCGATGCAGTCGGCCTAAGCATAGCCGTCAGAGTACTGCATAAAGGAGAACTCCTCCTGATCCTCCTCGAAGTCGAGCTCCGGCTCCTGAACAGAGGCGCCATCTACACCTGCGACAGAGTCTGGTGGGTGTTGCAAACACCGTCCCGTAACGTGAGAGTGAGTAGCTAACTCAGTGGAACAATAAAGCATAGGTTAACATGTTATCAAATCAATCAAGCAGTAACGATAAAACAGTACAATTCAAACATTTCTAACTACTCTTGTTAAATGCAAAAATGATATGACATGATGCTGTATGCCCTTGCCAAACCACCCTCAAGCGACATCATCTTACGTTCGCGAATGCTTACTCCCTCAGTGCGCCACATCTACAAAGCACATGCGGTGCGATGATGCTCATGATTACCAAGTTTTTATTAGTCCATTTCAACCAGCAGTATTGGGAAACTAAGGTACCTCCCTTGTATCATTCCCAAACATGATCCATTCTAGGGTCGTCAATCCTAGTTAATCTCATACGATGTTATGGTTTGAGAAGCGTAGTGAAGGCATCGCAAAGGGCTCGTCACCCGTCAGCGCGGATACAGATCTCACCGTATGCGGCTCAATTGCTGGCCGTCAGCTCAAGTACATATCTCACCGTACTTGGCTCAATCACTAGCCGTCAGCTCAAGTACAGGTCTCACCGTACTCGGCTCAACTCATACTCTAGTTACTGTGAAAGACTCGTCGCCAATCACAGACACTTGGAGTATACTCGAAGATACTACGGAGGACTCGTCGCCCGTCAGCACGAGCACAGGTCTCACCGTACTCGGCTCTCGCCGTAAGTATCGACAGCTCGAATATAGTGTCCCATACCACTATAATCGGCTCACGAGTTTGGTTGCGCAATGGTCACTACGGGGAGGCACATGACCCCAGCGTAGGCCGACAGCTCGACCACGGTGTCCCATACCACCATGCCCGGCTCATGCGTCTTAGCGGATCGAGGTACCATAGTTAACGAGATCGCCACTGGTAAGTTTGGTACTCTAGGTTCAAGCAGTAGCGATCAAACATGGTGAACATACATATACACTCCGGTTTACTTGACGGGCCTGACTAGCTCGAGCGCACCACAAGTTGAGCGAGATGGTGCACAAAAGCAATCCGTGTGGCCAACCACTATCGCCAACCGAAGTACGACTCGGGTTCGCCAGACACGTCCGTTGTGGCGATATGAATCTCAACCACAACCGCAAGTCTGGTACCGGATGCTTGGACTATAGGCATAGTCCCAAACTCAAACAGTTGTAAGGCATGAAGTTAAGCATGAAGTAAAGCATGTTAGCAGGCATGTTATAAAGCATGAAGTAAAGCATGAAGTAAGGCATGTTGTAAAGCATGTTGTAAAGCACTATACACATAGGGATACAATTACATCCACATCTCAAGTGAGTAGTTATAGCTAACCACCGCATGGAGGGGGGTCCTACATGTCTCTAAGGGAGTCGGGAATCCCATATCAGCACCTCTCTAAGGCACTAACACTCAAACATTTACACACACAAGCATCTACGCGAACACTTAGAATACACTATTCCAACATACACGACGTATGTTAGCAAATGCGTATTAGGGCTATTCTTTCGCCAAGCGGTTATTTTATCCGCGCATACCATATTCATGCGACAAATAATCATGACAATTACAATTCCAAAATTTATACATATGCGGTATTTCTAGAATACGCAATTTCAACATACATAGTGTTTACAAGTTAACATAGATTATGGCGATTCCTTTCGCCAAACCGTATTTTATTCATGTATTGTATAATCATATATTAAATAAATATGTCAAACATTATTCCAAAAGAAATACGTATACGGTATTTCTAAAATACACAATTTCAACATATGTCGCATTTACAAGTGAACATGTATTTTGGCGATTCCTTTCATCAAACTAGTATTTTATTCATATATTATATAATCATACATTAAATAAACATGTCAAACATTTATCCAAAAAAAATACGTATATGGTATTTCTACGTATACCTAGAGTATGTGAAATTCCATATTTTGCAACGTTAATCGAAACAGGAAACGGAAAGCACTTTGTACATGTGCAATTGCAAGCAGATCATGAATCTACCATTATCTGACATTGAAAGCGTTGAAAACCGTAACTTATACACTTAAAGTCCTCACCTTTGCCTTTTGAAACGCAACGAATCAGCAAGGGTAGTAAATCTTCCGTATACGGGAGTTTTCTAGCCTAAAGAGCGGAATCGGTTAGTCGTTACACAACCCACATCGATCCTACCTTAAATCAGACCTAGGGTTAGGGTTTCTTACCTTCAAATGGGATGGATACCGCCGGGAAACCACCTAGAACGGGGCGGTGTAGGCCGTGCGATGAATTGAAGCAGTAGGAGGAAGATCGCCCACAAACTCCAAGCTATTCTCTCACTTTTCTCTCTCTCTCTCTAGGGTTTTATCCCTAATTCGTATGGCTGTGAGAGGGGCTGTTCTAAGCTCCTTTTATAGCCAAAAACATTTCCAAAATAGACTTAGGTTCAAGGGTTACTGCTAATATAGGATATTCGTCACTTTTCCAGCTCAAAAGAGAGGTTCTGGTGGCCCTCCTTGAACCAAACGTCAGACTTAAGCTCACCATCTATGGATCTACGTGGGATTACGTTTTTGACTCGATCGGATTCCCGATCGCACGTGGCGGACCACTTTCGCCGACGGTCATAAGACGATCGAAATTCCAAGTACATGTAAATGTTCCTGAAATTTTTCTTAATCTGAGGGTGTAATTTGGTCTGATTCTGATGGTCAGGTTGCTTAATAGTGACGCGTCAACGAATGATGCCAGATCACTATTCCAGATATTTATTTTGGAATGGGAATAGTGTTTTTCACACACCCTCGCTCCGGATCGAAGCGAATGGCCATGGAACATCGGATGAAGCTGATTTTTGAGATGATTGTTAAGCCCAGTGGGGCGGTCCTAGTTCCTTAGCTTCGGGTTAATCGGACTCCCGATGTACGATCTAGACCTAATACGAAGTTTCGTTTCATTCCCGAGAGCAGACGGGAAATCAGTTTGGTTCTAAACTTTAGGGTAACCTAGCGTCAATGATTCTGCAACTTTTGGGTCTTGCAGATCGTATTTAAAGCGATCCTAACGGATTTCATGGCTAATCGAGTTTAGTACTTAGTTAACTTTGTTAAATTTCTAAAGAATTTAATCCTACGTGATTTCTGGTCGAGGTGGTACTCGACCCAATGTACGGAAATTTACAGGTCGTTACAATCTACCCCCCTTAAACAAAAAATTTCGTCCTCGAAATTTATACCTTTTCGTAGTCCTCGAGAATCGAGGGTAGTTCTTTCCCGACCTCGGCCTCGCCTCACAGTAGCTTCCTCCTCGGAATGATGTGTCCAAAGCACCTTCACCAGTGGGATGACCTTGCTACGTAGTACCTGCTCCTTCCTATCAAGGATACGCGTCAGGCGCAGCTCGTACGTAGCATCCTCACTCAACTGTACCTGCTCCCATCTGATGATATGCGAAGGATCAGGAACGTACTTCTTTAGCATAGATACATGAAATACGTTGTGTACGGAAGTAAGTGGTGTAGGCAAGGCGAGACGATACGCCACATCACCCACTCGATCCAGTATCTGAAATGGACCGATAAACCTCAGTGTGAGCTTCCCCTTCTTCCCGAACCGAAGGACTCCCTTCATAGGGGAAACCCGAAGGAACACATGATCCCCGACCTCGAACTCCAGCGGTCGCCGCCTCGTATCGGCGTAACTCTTCGCTCGCTCAACTGCGCCGTGAGTAATCGACGCCTGATAATGTCTACCTTCTCTGTAGTCGCCTGTACCAACTCTGGCCAATCAGACTACGCTCGCCAACCTCTGCCCAATAGTGCGGTGCCCTACAAGGTCAACCATATAGAGCCTCATATGGGGCCATGCCAATAGTCGCCTGGAAGCTGTTGTTGTAGGCGAACTCTGCGTACGGAAGACAGTCATCCCACCGTCCTCAAGTCCAACACACATGCTCGCAACATATCCTCCAGAATCTGATTCACCCGCTCTGTCTGCCCATCAGTCTGAGGATGAAACGCTGTACTGAACTTCAACTTCACACCCATCGCCTCCTGGATACGAGTCCAGAAGATGGATGTGAACCGCGTGTCTCTGTCCGACATGATCTCTATGGGAACCCTGTGCAGACGGACGATCTCTCTGATGTACAATCTAGCTAGCTCGTCTGTAGAGTTCGTAACTCTGATAGGGAGGAAATGGGCCGATTTGGTCAACCGGTCCACAATCACCCAAATGGAATCGTGTCCCTTCCTCGTCTTCGGCAACCCTGATATGAAGTCCATGGAGATGAAGTCCCACTTCCACTCCGCTATAGGCATGGGCTGAAGTAGTCCAGGAGGTCAGCGATATTCTGCCTTGACCTGCTGGCACGTCAGACATCGAGACACATACTCAGCAATGTGGGCCTTCATGTTATCCCACCAATACATCCGTCTCATATCCTGGTACATCTTCGTGCTACCAGGATGCATCGCAAACTTCGAGTTATGGGCGGACTCGAGAAGCTCGCGTCTCAAGTCAGCCACATCAGGAACACATAGGCGGCCACGGAATCGTAAACCCCATCGAACCAACTCTCCACTCGGAGTCCACGGCGTCGCTAGCCTGCTCTCGAAGCTCAGACAGTCGTATATCGCCCTCTTGGGCCTCAACAATCCTGTCGTCAATAAGTGGCCGCACCCGAACGTGCACAACACACTCAAAAGGCTCCTCGACAGTGAGTCTCTGTTCGAAGTCCCGCACAAACTCCATCAAGTCCCACTCGGCTATCATTAGCGGTGCCGCAAATGCAATCGCCTTCTTGCGGCTCAGCGCATCTGCCACAAGGTTCGCCTTGCCAGGATGGTAGGAAACCTCGAACTTGAAGTCCTTCAAGGTCTCCATCCATCTATTACTGTCTCATATTCAAATCCCGCTGCGTGAATATGTATTTAAGGCTCTTGTGGTCGCAGTAAAAGCTCGAACTCCTCACCGTAGAGGTAATGTCTCCAGAGCTTCAATGCAAAGATGATGACAGCGCCAACTCCAGGTCATGTGTAGGGTAATTCTCCTCGTGCTTCCTTAATTGTCTCGAGGCATACGAAATCACCCTATCCTTCGCATCGAACACAACCCAAACCAACGCGAGACGCGTCAATATATACGTGTATTTCACCCCTTGCTCTTCGGCAATATTAGCACAGGGGCGGACGTCAACTTGTCCTTCAGCTCCTTAAAAGCTGCCTCCGCCTTCTCATTCCAGGCGAACTTCAGTCCTTCCGAGTCAACCGAGACAATGGCCTCAGCGATCTTCGAGAAATCCCGAATGAAGCGTCTGTAGTACCCAAATGCACTAAGGAAACTCCTCACCTCGAATCGATTCAGTGCTGCCGCCAATCCTGAACCGCAGCTACCTTAGCAAGGTCCACTGTTATCCCTTCCTTGGACACTACATGTCCCAGGAACTTGACTTCCTCCTGCCAGAAGTCGCACTTCTTATATTGCGCGAACAACTGGTTCTTCTTCAGTGTATCCAATACCGCTCGCAAGTGCTCCTCGTGCTCCTCACGACTCGTAGAGTATATCAAAATGTCATCAATAAAGATGATGACGAATCGGTAAAGGAAGGGCCGAAATACCCGATTCATCAGATCCATGAACACGACTGGTGCGTTCGTCAGACCGAACGACATCACCAAGAACTCATAGTGCCCAAAGCACGTCCTGAAGGCTGTCTTCTGCACGTCCTCCTCTCTCACCCGCAACTGGTGGTATCCTGACTGAAGGTCAATCTTCGAGAAATACTTCGCCCCCCTCAACTGATCGAACAGATCATCAATCCTGGGCAAAGGATACTTGTTCTTCACCGTGACCTGGTCCAACCTACGGTAATCAATACACAACCGTAGCGACCCGTCCTTCTTCTTCACGAACAACACAGGTGCTCCCCAAGGAGACACGAGGTCGAATAAAACCTTTCTCTACAAGTTCGTCAATCTGTTTCCGCAGCTCCTCCATCTCACATGGAGGCATACGATAAGTCGCCAACGAGATGGGCGTCGCACCAGGCGTAAGGTCAATCGTAAAATCAATCTCACGCCGAGGAGGTAAACCAGGGATAGTCTTAAACACGCCTACAAATTCTCGAACCACCGGCGTACCATCTACTGTCGGACCATCAATCGGCATAAGTAAAGCAGCGTAACAATCAACACGGCAGGGCCAACTGACCTGCACTGGAAACGTAAAAGCTGTGCCGTCAGGTACATAGGCCGTCACGATCCGAGTATCGCAATCTATCTCCGCCCTCATCCTGGTGAGCCAATCCATACCAAGGATAACGTCGTAGTGCCATAGTGGAGCAACAATGAGGTCGACGAGCACTGTGCTGCTACCCAAAACTACCGAGCAACCCTCGCATAACCGTGTGACATCCGAACAGGTCCCAGTAGCCGTAGTGAGTCTCATTCCCTTTGTAGGAATCGTATGCAAAGATAGGCGTTTAACCGCCCACAAGAAACAAAAGTGGTGGACCCAAGTGTCCACCAATAAAGAAACGGGAGTGCCATGAATAAAAGTCGTACCCTCGAAAGCCGTCGGAGCCGAAACCGACGTCTCGGTGCCTCGCCCACAAGCGTATGAACGCGAGCCCGTCTGGCCGGCGGTTCTGGCCGAGGAGCCAAGGGTCGCTGTGGCGGCCTGAAGGACGGCACGGGAGGTCGGAATGAAGGATGTGCAGGAACAGTCTGTAGCAGCGGAGCTGATATGGCCTGTGTATAAGGGCGACCCAATCTCTGCAGTGGCACAAATCTGCTAGCCCTCATGCACGAGAAGCAGCTCTCAGCAGGGTGTCCAGGTTTCCCGCAAAACGTGCAGGTCACCAACGGGCGTCTCATAGAATAACTCGCGCTGCGGCCCTGGGGGAGAATCAGCCCGAGGCCTCTTGCCTAAGATAGGCCTGCTCTGTAAATCCTGCCGCGGTCTCGCAACCATAGTACCACGTGATCTGGCCAAACGGTCCACATCCTGCTCGGCCGTCATAGACATGTGGACCAACACCGCATATGTAGGAATACTGTGGCAGCATATCCTCGACCGTATCTCCGGTCGCAAACCCAAGGAGAAACGACGCATCCGCATCTGCTCATCCACCAGTATAGTCGGGACAAAGCGGCCCAACTCTGTGAAGCGGTGCTCGTACTCCGTGATCGTCATGCCTCCCTGCCTGAGGCGCAGAAACTCTTACTCCGCTCATGCCGATACGTCTGCGGGTAGTACTTCTCGTGGAACCGAGACTCGAAAGCCTCCCAGGTCCACATGAAATCTACTGCGACAGTGCGCAACACACTGTCCCACCATAAACTGGCCTCCCTCTCAAACATGAAGGAAGCCGCCGACTGCTCGCCTCCGAACAAGGCAAAGATCCGTAGCATCTTGGAGATGCGGTCTAACCGTAACTCCGCCTCCTGGGTCCGTGAGAACCCATAAATGAGGGAGGCCTCAAGCGCTGAAATCGCTCGAGTAGATCGCGTGTACCGACCTCTCCAGTAGGAGGTGCGACGGATGTGGGCAGAGGCACATCCTCAACCTGGGCAGGAGGCCCAGAATGCTCATCAGGATGTGCAGATGTCGTAGGTGGAGTCGCACTACCACCATGGGACAAGGCCTCGGCGATAGTGGTCATAAGCCGCCGATGCCGCCGCTGCTCAGACTGTATCTGCTCTGCTTCGCCGCCGTCTTGCATCTGCCGTCCGATGCATCATCATCATCACCGTTCAAACCTATCGGTCGGCGGAGCGACCGAGAGTCATGCCGCGAAAGAAGACGGCCGATACTGCTCACGGACCGGGGGCGTGTAAGGTGGCTGTCCACCGATAGGACCAGCAGGAGGCTGATCAGATCCCAACCCTCGGTCCGCAGGACCGCTACTACCAGGAGGAGTCTGGTCCATAGAACCGGTCAGAAGAAGATGTGCCGTGCTCCGCGTATACTGTCGCGGCATGCCCTATACAACATAGGGTAGAATCATTTATGAGATAAGGCACAATACACTCCATAAAGCACTTAAGCATTCCACACATCATCAAAACAAAAGAGGCTATATGCTTTCCATTTACCCAAAATTGTCATAATACATGGACTATAGAGTTACATGAATCACGACAGAAAATCACATGATAGCCAATACATCTACTACATCAAACACCTAAAACATGCTACTACCTAATACAACATCTGTACGAAAACACAAACTGCCTATCGCGGTAACCAAAGCAAACACCACATACAACAACATGGATGACTAAGCATCCGAAGTAGGCGGTGGAGGAGGAGCATTCTTATCCTGCGCACAGCACAGGATGGCCTTTAACGTACGGGACATCTTCTTGAAACTCTTCTTCATGTAGGCTTCATTCTCTTCAAGCTTGGTTCGAACTTGACCAATCTCTTGCTGCAGGGCGGCTTGCCCCTCCTCAAGACGGGCCAATCGCGCATCAAAAGCATCTCGATCCACACCCTGCTCCTGAGCCGTAGGGGTGAACTCTCCTCGTGTCCTGAGCCTTCGATTCTTCTTCCCGTATGTCATCACCACGCTCCTCATCACTCTCTCGCCCGGAGGTCAACACTCTCCTCGCCGGCGCTATCCGACTCATCTCCGGACTCGTCGAGTCGGGCTTGCCGCCGCCGAGGGGGCCGATCTTCATATTCTTGAGTGTCGCTTCACTTATGACTCGGACCGGTGCAAGATCCTCCATATTCAATCAGAACCTACATCACGAGCCATCCCGCATCGCGGCCAAATGGGAGCGAAAGATCGTTCTGGCGTAACGAACAACATGAACTATCCGGGATAGGATGAATGTGGGCAGGCATATGTTGTCCCCGCGTCCCATCTTGTACAGAAAGTCCACCATCACCCTAGTACATTCCGTGCGGTTACCCCACCGTAGGTATACATTGTATGTGAAAATGTGATGGAGTAAATGGAAGTCTTCGGTCATCTTTGTCGCCGCAATACAATTTCCTCGCTTCCAAGTAACCCGGCGACCACAGAGAAATCGCGTGCGACGATCCCTTTCCCGCGCACTTCTAGAGAAGTCATCACTAGGATGCACTTGACCAAGCGGGATCTTCGTGATTCGAACCACCTCATCCACAGTGATTGTGCGCCTTATGCCCCTCACAGAGACAGTAAACTGAAGAGGCTCTACTGATGAGTCCACGATGTGAGCGTAGAAAGCGCGAACCGTGTTCTCACATGCGGGAGACTCGCCTTCAAATATAGAATTCCATCCGATATCCACCAAGTGGTCCATCATCGGGTGTAGGCCAAACATTCTTTCATCCACATGAGCTTCAAACACGACTTTACGGCCCGCGAAGCGCCCGTATTCGATGCCTATCAGATTAGCATTTCTAGCGGGATGGTCAGGATCCAAGTCTCGCTTCGACCTAAACTCCCGCACGGTGCTTGTGTCGGCCCCAACAGCGGATCTTCTTCGGGAATGGGCTGGCCTACTTGGGCAGGCGTCATCGGCCGCGGTTTTCCTCTTTCCCAAGAAAGATAGGATGGAGGAAATGGAGAAAATGGTAGCCACCACACAAAGGAGGGCCATGGAAAATTGCCAAAATGGGGGAACAAGGGGCTGATCTCTTTGATCCCCACAAACAAGGATCCAACAGGTGTTGAGGGGGCACTAGAGGTAGGAAATGAAGGAGAACCAAGAAGAAAATGGAATGGGTTAGGGGATTACCCGATTTTGAGCTCCAAGGAGGGGTATGAGAGCTCCAACTTGTGAAAATGGGGAAAGGAGGAAGCTAGGGCTGTTGTGGAAGGTAGGGGTGTGTGAGTTATGGAAGGAAATGGAAGATTTGAAGGTTTGGAGGGATGGGTTTTAAGGAAAATCGGAAATGGGGGTGGAGGTACTTGAAAAGGAAGAAATGGGAGAGTGGGGTGCTCCAGCCCCTTAAATCCCAAACCATAGCCAAAATGGCACGTGCCAGGGGGTGTAGCAGGTCAGGCCGACCAACCCTAGCCCTGGCCCCACCCCCGAAAAGTGACCGGACAGCAGTCCGCCGCCCGAGCCGCGGCGCCGCCGTGGTCGGACTTGGCCGGAACCGCGCCGCCGCGGTGGGGCTCTGTTTGCCACATGTCCAGGGTGCCAAATGCACCCTGGTTTGATCTGAACCCCTGATGGATTCACGTGGGGGGCCCACGGACTCAGTTCAGCTCCAGAACGGTTAGTTCCGGTAAATTTCTGATCTAATCTGATTTATTTTTTCCTGATTTCCTGTTTTTAACGACTAATTTTTGGTGGATTGTGACCTGGACACGTCAATAGACGGTCTAGGAGTGACTTGGGGTCCATAAGTGCGGTCGGGATCGAGTACGAACACGATTAAACTGTCCATTTGCAATGAACTTCGCCGAACGGCGGAATCGGGAGACCCTAAGACTGTTGCTAGATTTTGCGCACCCTTCTAAGTATAATGCGTCAGCGTACGTAGTGGGGACATAACTCAGGTCCGGTTTAATCAAAATCATGCTCTGATACCAACTTGTAACGCCCTGAAAATCGGGGGTCGAGTATGAACTCAACTCCCGAGTTCCAACGCATCACTTATGCAACATACACAATGATGGTTAAATGTTGTCTGAGTTAGCGCAATAAACATGAATGAGATTATACCAAAATAGTAATTCATACTCCAGTTCAATTGTATAAAGGCAAGAGGAAGACTGAAATTGTATATTTAAAATATGTAAAGTAACGAAATTTTGTGAACTCCAGAGTATGAGTACTAACTGAGTACCAATATACATGTATTGTTTCTAAGTCAAAAATCAAAATACAACTCTGTAGATAAGCCCTGGAATCCCCACGATGCAGTCGGCCTAAGCATAGCCATCAGAGTACTGCATAAAGGATAACTCCTCCTGATCCTCCTCGAAGTCGAGCTCCGGCTCCTGAACAGAGGCGCCATTTACACCTGCGACAGAGTCTGGTGGGTGTTGCAAACACCGTCCCATAACGTGGGAGTGAGTAGCTAACTCAGTGGAACAATAAAGCATAGGTTAACATGTTATCAAATCAATCAAGCAGTAATGATAAAACAGTACAATTCAAACATTTCTAACTACTCTTGTTAAATGCAAAAATGATATGACATGATGCTGTATGCCCTTGCCAAACCACCCTCAAGTGACATCATCTTACGTTCGCGAATGCTTACTCCATCAGTGCACCACATCTACAAAGCACATGCGGTGCGATGATGCTCATGATTACCAAGTTTTTATTAGTCCATTTCAATCAGCAGTATTGGAAAACTAAGGTACCTCCCTTGTATCATTCCCAAACATGATCCATTATAGGGTCGTCAATCCTAGTTAAACTCATACGATGTTATGGTTTGAGAAGCGTAGTGAAGGCATCGCAAAGGGCTCGTCACCCGTCAGCGCGGATACAGATCTCATCGTATGCGGCTCAATTGCTGGCCGTCAGCTCAAGTACATATCTCACCGTACTTGGCTCAATCACTAGCCGTCACCAAGTACAGGTCTCACCGTACTCGGCTCAACTCATACTCTATTTTGTGAAAGACTCGCCCAATCATAGACACTTGGAGTATACTCGAAGATACTACGGAGGACTCGTCGCCGGCTCGGCAGACGAGCACAGTCTCACCGTACTCGGCTCTCGCCGTAAGTATCGACAAACTCGAATATAGTGTCCCATACCACCATAATCGGCTCACGAGTTTGGTTACACAATGGTCACTACGGGGAGGCACATGACCCCGGCAGTAGGCGACGACTTTCGACCACGGTGTCCCATACCACCATGCCTGGCTCATGCGTCTTAGCGGATTGAGGTACCATGGTTAACGGGATCGCCACTGGTAAGTTTGGTACCCTAGGTTCAAGCAGTAGCGACCAAACATGGTGAACATACATATACACTCCAGTTTACTTGACGGGCCTGACTACCTCGAGCGCACCACAAGTTGAGCGATATGGACCGTAAAAGCACTCCGTGTGGCCAACCACTATCGCCAACCGAAGTACGACTCGGGTTTGCCAGACACGTCCGTTGTGGCGATATGAATCTCAGCCACAACCGCAAGTTTGGTACCGGATGCTTGGACTATAGGCATAGTCCCAAACTCAAACAGTTGTAAGGCATGAAGTTAAGCATGAAGTAAAGCATGTTAGCAGGCATGTTATAAAGCATGAAGTAAAGCATGAAGTAAGGCATGTTGTAAAGCATGTTGTAAAGCACTATACACATAGGGATACAATTACATCCACATCTCAAGTGAGTGGTTATAGCTAACCACCGCATGGAGGGGGTCCTACATGTCTCTAAGGGAGTCGGGAATCCCATATCAGCACCTCTCTAAGGCACTAACACTCAAATATTTACACACACAAGCATCTACGCGAACACTTGGAATACACTATTCCAACATACACGACGTATGTTAGCAAATGCGTATTAGGGCTATTCTTTCGCCAAGCGGTTATTTTATCCGCGCATACCATATTCATGCGACAAATAATCATGACAATTACAATTCCAAAATTTATACATATGCGGTATTTCTAGAATACGCAATTTCAACATACATAGTGTTTACAAGGGAACATAAATTGCGGCGATTCCTTTCGCCAAACTGGTATTTTATTCATGTATTGTATAATCATATATTAAATAAATATGTCAAATATTATTCCAAAAGAAATACGTATACGGTATTTCTAAAATACACAATTTCAACATACGTCGCATTTACAAGTGAACATGTATTTTGGCGATTCCTTTCGTCAAACTAGTATTTTATTCATATATTATATAATCATACATTAAATAAACATGTCAAACATTTATCCAAAAAAAATACGTATACGGTATTTCTATGTATACCTAGAGTATGTGAAATTCCATATTTTGTAACGTTAATCGAAACAGGAAACGGAAAGCACTTTGTACATGTGCAATTGCAAGCAGATCATGAATCTACCATTATCTGACATTGAAAGCATTGAAAACCGTAACTTATACACTTAAAGTCCTCACCTTTGCCTTTTGAAACGCAACGAATCAGCAAGGGTAGTAAATCTTCCGTATACGAGTTTTCTAGCCTAAAGAGCGAATCGGTTAGTCGTTACACAACCCACATCGATCCTACCTTAAATCAGACCTAGGGTTAGGGTTTCTTATCTTCAAATGGGATGGATACCGCCGGGAAACCACCTAGAACGGGGCAGTGTAGGCCTTGCGATGAATGGAAGCAGTAGGAGGAAGATCGCCCACAAACTCCAAGCTATTCTCTCACTTTTCTCTCTCTCTCTCCAGGGTTTTATCCCAAATTCGTATGGCTGTGAGAGGGGCTGTTCTAAGCTCCTTTTATAGCAAAAAACATTCCCAAAATAGACTCAGGTTCAAGGGTTACTGCTAATATAGGATATTCGTCACTTTTCCAAATCAAAGGGAGGTTCGGTGGCCCTCCTTGAACCAAACGTCGACTTAAGCTCACCATCTATGGATCTACGTGGAATTACATTTTGACTCGATCGGATTCCCAGATCGCACGTGGCGGACCACTTTCGCCGACGGTCATGGGCCACGATCGAAATTCCAAGTACATGTAAATGTTCTGAAATTTTTCTTAATCCGAGGGTGTAATTTGGTCCGATTCTCGACCACGTTGCTTATACTTGACGCGTCAACGAATGATGCCGATCACTATTCCAGATATTTATTTTGGAATGGGAATAGTGTTTTTCACACACCCTCGCTCCGGATCGAAGCGAATGGCCATGGAACATCGGATGGAGCTGATTTTTGAGATGATTGTTAAGCCCAGTGGGGTGGTCCTAGTTCCTTAGCTTTGGGTTAATCGGACTCCCGATGTGCGATCTAGACCTAATACGAAGTTTCGTTTCATTCCCGAGAGCAGACGGAAAATGAGTTTGGTTCTAAACTTTAGGGTAACCTAGCGTCAATGATTCTGCAACTTTTGGGTCTTGCAGATCGTATTTAAAGCGATCCTAATGGATTTCATGGCTAATCGACTTTAGTACTTAGTTAACTTTGTTAAATTTCTAAAGAATTTAATCCTACGTGATTTCTGGTCGAGGTGGTACTCGACCCAATGTACGGAAATTTACAGGTCGTTACAGGATGTGGGTCTGATCCTGAGGTTGTGTTATATCCAACCGTTCGTCCATTTGAGGACATGTGCCACTCCAAGATGTATGTGTTTCATCCTACCGTTCATCTATGACCCACCATGATATGTGTTATATCCTGACCATCCATCTATATTATTAGACTAGTGGGCCATACGTGGGACCCACCTTGGGAAATAGATTGGTTGGGGTACCTCATACTGACTATATAGCTGTTGTAGTGACATCACCAAGTTTTATGGGGCCCATTATGTTGTACATATTTCATCTATGCCATCCACTTATGCGGCCCACCTTAATGTGTGTATAGCAGGCACACTGTTCATCTATTGGGGCCCATTTGATATATGCAGGGCCCACCTGGATGTGATGTATGTGAGACCCATATGTGAGGCACGATGTGATGTAGGTGCCGCCCATGTAATGCGACCCATTGAGATGTGTATTAGTCTCATGTCATGCGGCCCATTGTGATCTGTATTAGGCCATGTCATGTGGCCCATTGTGATGCATATTAGGCCCATTGTGATGTGTATTAGGCCCATGTCATGCAGCACATCGTGATGCATATAAGGCCCATTGGTGCGGCCCATTGTGATGTACTTTTGACCCATATGAAGTGGCCCATTATGATGTATTTATGGCCCATATGGCAAGGCCCGGCATTATGTATATGAAAGGCCCATGGTGATGTATATTGGGCCATTGTGTGAAGCCATGAGCCCACTTTATCTTTAGCTCAATGTGGGCCACTGCTCGAGAGTGATGTTGGTTGAATGTCCACATTGATGGGCAATGATGGCTGGATGTCCACATTGTGACCTTCCCTTAGACCCTTTGTTAGGCCGATTCTGATTATCGAGGCTGATTCTAATTGTCGAGGCCGATTCTGATTGCTGAGGCCGATTCCAATTGTCGATTCCGTTTATCGATTCTGATTGTCGAGGCCGATCCATTTGTCGATTCTGATTGTCCATTTCGATTGTTGAGGCTGATTGTATAGGCCAATTTCGATTGTTGAAGCCCAATGTGATGAAATGCGGCCCATATTTGAGGCCCATTGCGATGCAATTCCGCCCATGTTTGAGGCCCAATGTGATGTAAATATGGTCTGTATTTGAGGCCCGTTGTGATGTGTATTCAGCCCGTGTTTAAGGCCCAATGTGATGTATATGTGGCCCGTATTCGAGGCCCATTGTGATGTGTATTCAGCCCGTGTTTAAGGCCTAATGTGATGTATATGAGGCCTATGGGATGGGGACCATTGTGATGCATTTGAGGGTCAGCCGATGGAGCCTATTGTGATGTATATTAGGCCCTTGTGTGAGGCCACGGGTCTGCTATATGTTAGGCTCTATGTGGGCCATTCTTTGGGGCAATGTTGGTTAAATGTACACATTGTCGAGGCCGACTATTGATATCGATTATGAGTATATGACACTATAACATCATGATACATGCCCATACGCATCATCTGTATACTTGTTATAAGATGTGGTTGACCATTGCATATGTCATTAGGCTGGTTTTATGAGACTCCCTAATGGGCGGAGGTTATCTCATATGAGCTCATGGTATGCTCAGGATTGATGCATGACCTGATTATATGACTCATGCATCTTACATTATGTGTTATGATTACTGTAAGACCCATATCCTAGACCGTACCATTCCATAGGCTTCCGCGGTCTTCCCGATCGAATTTTGGTAACCTTCAACCCTTAACCGACATTCGTGCACGACCCTGATTCACATGCCGTCAACCCAAGTCAACTCAACTCGAGACTTGTACCAGTGCGACCGCGCCGTCGCCGCAGTTCTGATGCCGCGTCTCGCACGCCGAGGTAATACCCGGTACAGGAGATGTGGGCCTGCGCTCAGTACGAGGAAAGACGCCACAGAAGAGAATCTCTACCAAATGTCAAATCAATCCCATCAATCAGTCAAAGTACACATCAATCACACCTCATGTCAAGTACACATCAACTTTCACCCATCCCCAAGCAACCCCAAAGTCAACCTTTCCATCCCATCTCTTACACACTCCATCACTCACCATCACTTCTCTCCCATCACTCTATCTCTCTCTCTCATTTATCTCTTATTTCTTTTTTTCTCAAGCAACTCCCATGGAGCAATCGTCCATGGCTTCCATGGAGAGCAAGTTTGGCCCACCTTCCTCCTCTCATCTCCACCCTCTAATGATCATCTCCACTATTGAAATGTGTCCCTCGGAGCTTTAGGATGCGTTGATGGAAGTGGAGGACCAAGAAGATCATAAGTGGGTGCTTTTCTCTGTCTCTCTCCTTCTCTCTCTTTCCCTCTCTTGTTCATATTCTTTTGTATGTGTGATGATGTGGCCGTGTGGCCCACTCCGATGAACCCCACCATGAGCCATGTATTTTATCCAACCCATCTATAGGTGGGGCCCACTTACATATGCGTTGTACCCACACCATCCATTAGTTGATGGCCCACTTAAGTAGGGCCCACCTTGAGCATGTGTGACGCCCAGACGTCCAGGGACATCCCTGGACTGAAATGAAAACACAAATATTAGCTTGTTTCAAAGTTCATTAGGTAAGCCGCCTATGTAGGCCCCATCTCGATGTATTCTTTTAATCCAAGCTGTCCATTCCATTCCTGAGATCATTTTAGGCGTTGAGCCCAAAAATGAAGCTGATCCGAGTTTCAGGTGGACCGTACCTTAGCAAACAGCGATTTTCATCATTTAAATTCACTCAAATCTTTTTACATGCTAAAAAATACTCAATATTGGACTTGATGGGTTTGTTATGGATGGTAGAATCCATTGGCGGGCCTGGATTTAACTGATGTGGGCCCTACCTCCGAAAAACCCCGAAAATTTGGTTTTTCAAAAAAAAAATTTATATCAACAATAGCAGCATTGCTGCTGCTGCTGTCAGGGAGAGGACGGGCAGCTGGCGGATGGACAAGCAGGGTCTCACAGCCCCAGCCGTGGGCCTCACCTTGATGTATGTATGCCATCCAAGCCATTCATGAGGTGGGCCATCTCCTGAGGTGGGCCCCCCCTCCAAATATCAGGCTGATCTAATGCTTAGGTGGCCCACATCATAGGAACAATGTTGATTGAAGGCCAACCATTAAAATCCTTTTTGGGCCCACAGAAGTTTCTGATCTAGCTGAAATTTGTTTTTACCCTTCATCTAGGTCTACGTGACCCTATGAACGGGATGGATGGAAACTAAATATTAATGTGGGCCCCACATGGGACCCACAATGATATATGTATTCTATTTCCACCGTCCGCCTGGACGGTGGAGGCATCTGTGATGTATTTGTATTAACCCCAACATCCAGGGGACGGTGGGAGTTTATGTGTGTATGCACGTGTGTGTAGGCGTGTGTGTGCATGTGTGCGCGTGTATATGCAAGTGTGTGTATGCATGTATGTGTGTGCGTGTGTGTATATATATATATATTGTATATATATACTATATAGATTATATTTTATATAATATACCTGATGGTGGGCTTTTATGGGCCCCACCATGATGCTTGTGTTACATCCAGATCGTTCAACCATTTGGCCAGCTTGTTTTCAAGCTTGAGACAAAAAATGAGGCAGATCTAGAGTCAAGTGGACCCCACTAAGTAGTGGACAATGACATCCAACGTTCAAAATCTGTAAGGGCCATAATAGCTTCCAATTAAGCTGATATTTGTTCCACTTCATCTATCCTTATGTTAACTTAGGAACAAGTTGGATGGGCAATTTACGTATGGTGGGCCTTAGGAATTTTAAATGGTGGAAATCATTATCACCACTTATTTGGAGCGGCCCATTTGATATACATGGGGTCCAATTGGTGTGATCCACCTCGATGTACATAAAACCCATGTGATTAGGCCACCTTGATGTGTATGAGGCCGTTGTTGAGGCTCACCTTGATATGAAAGTAAGGCCCATGTTTTAAGGCCCATTTGGATGTATCCTAGAGCCCATGGGTTGAGGCCTATTGTGATGTATTAGGGCCCATGGGCTAAGACCCATTGTGATGTATAAAGGCCCGTGGATTGAGACCCACTGTGATGTATAAAGGCCCGTTGTTGAGGCCCACCTTGATATGAAAGTAAGGTCCATGTTTTAAGGCCCATTTGCATGTATCCTAGGGCCCATGGGTTGAGGCCTATTGTGATGTATTAGGGCCCATGGGCTAAGACCCATTGTGATGTATAAAGGCCCATGGGTTGAGACCCACTGTGATGTGAATAGGGCCCATGTTATGAGGCCCATTTGGTGTATTGGAGGCCCATGGGTCGAGACCCAATGGGATGTACATGAAGCCCATTGTAATGTCATTCCACCGTGGTTCATGTATTAACATTTATGGCGGGCCATGCCTTGGGAGCAATGTTGGTTTGACGTCCACATTGTAAGTACAATGTTGGTAAAATGTCCGCATTACAACTCTCCCTAGGGCCATTAGTAGGCCCATACTTGTTGTGTGTAGGCCCAACTTTATGTTATATATTTTCTACACCACCATTCCTTGTGGGACCCACACGTGTTGTATGCGTCTTATATCTACACCGTCCGATGAACTGGACAATAGGGACCACCTGAACGTATGGATCCACATCGTGCACCTATTCTGCACCCATGCCATCCATCTGTTTTACCCCCCAGTCGTCCCACCTTAGGACCTCACCTTGATGCATGTATCGTATTTACATTGTTCATCTGTGCTAGACACATGATGTACGTGTTCCACTCGCCACCATCCATAGGGATAGTGAGGCCTTGGCTTGATGTATGTATTACAGTTACTCTGTTCATCTGTGCTGGGCAATTTAGATGGTGTCGTGCCACCCCACCACGATGTAATTGTTTGTCCACACCATTCAGATGATCTGGATGGTGCCGAACGTGTTTAGACAGTGATGAGGACTCCACCATCATATTTGTATTTAATTTCCACACTGTCCTTCTACCGGTCCCACCTTGATGGATGTGATTCACCCACACTACCTGGCCATGTGATAGGGCCCACCTGTGATGTATTCTTAAGGCCACCTGCGATGTATATTTGAGGCCCACATGTGAGGCCCGATGTTGTGTATATCAGGCCAAGTAATGGGGCCTGTTATTATGTATAAGGCCCATGTGCAGGGCCCACCTGTTGCGTATTTATGGCCCACTAGTGCGGGGCCATTGATGTGGCTCACTGGATATGTACGAGGCCCAATGTGATGTATTCGAGGCCCATGTGTAGGGCCCATTATGATGAATTCGAGGTCTATGTAATGTGGCCCATCGTGATGTTTATGTAGCTCTTGTGTGAAGCCCATTGTGATGTGTATTAGGCCTTTGTGTGAGGCCATTGGCCCACTATACGTTTAACCCTATATGGGGCACTCCTTGGGAGCAATGTTAGTTGAATGTCCACTATTTTTTGGGTAATGATGGTTAAACGCCCGCATGGTGACCTTCCCTTAGGCTTAGTTAGGCCCATTCTCACCGATTTCCATTGTCAAGGCCGATTTCGATTGTCGAGACCTACATGATATACATGCAACCCGTAGTTGAGGCCCAATGTGACACGTATTAAGCCCATGATGCAAGGCCCATTTGATGTATTTAAGACCCATGTGTAGGGCCCACATGTCATGTATTTAAGGCCCATGAGCAAGGCCCATTGGGATGCATTCATGGTCTATGGGCAATGCCCATTGTGATATGTATTATGGTCATGAGCAGGGTCTGCCTATTATGTATATGCGGCCCTTGAGTAAGGCTGTAACGCCCTGAAAATCGGGGGTCGAGTATGAACTCAACTCCCGAGTTCCAACGCATCACTTATGCAACATACACAATGATGGTTAAATGTTGTCTGAGTTAGAGCAATAAACATGAATGAGATTATACCAAAACAGTAAATCATACTCCAGTTCAGTTGTATAAAGGCAAGTGGAAGACTGAAATTTTATATCCAAAGTATGTAAAGTAACAAAATTTTGTGAACTCCAGAGCATGAGTACTAACTGAGTACCAATATACATGTATTGTTTCTAAGTCAAAAATCAAAATACAATTCCGTAGATAAGCCCTAGAATCCCCGCGATGCAGTCGGCCTAAGCATAGCCGTCAGAGTACTGCATAAAGGAGAACTCATCCTGATCCTCCTCGAAGTCGGGCTCCGGCTCCTGAACCGAGGCACCATCTATACCTGCGACAAAGTCTGGTGGGTGTTGCAAACACCGTCCCGTAACGTGGGAGTGAGTAGTTAACTCAGTGGAACAATAAAGCATAGGTTAACATGTTATCAATTCAATCAAGCAGTAATGATAAAGCAGTACAAATCAAACAATTCTAACTACTCTTATTAAGTGCGAAAATGAAATGACATGATGCTGTATGCCCTTGCCAAACCACCCTCAAGCGACATCATCTTACGTTCGCGAATGCTTAACTCCCTCAGTGCGCCACATCTACTAAGCATATGCGGTGTGATGATGATCATGATTACCGAATTATTATTAGTCCATTTCAACCAGCAGTACTGGGAAACTAAGGTACCTCCCTTGTATCATTCCCAAATATGATCCATTCTAGGGTCGTCAATCCTAGCTAATCTCATACGATATTATGGTTTGAGAAGCGTAGTGAAGGCATCGCAAAGGGCTCGTCACCCGTCAGCGCGGATACAGATCTCACCGTATGCGGCTCAATTACTGGCCGTCAGCTCAAGTACAAGTCTCACCGTACTTGGCTCAATCACTAGCCGTCAGCTCGAGTACAGGTCTCACCGTACTCGGCTCAACTTATACTTTAGTTACTGTGAAAGACTCGTCGCCAATCACAGACACTTGGAGTATACTCGAAGATACTACGGAGGACTCGTCGCCCGTCAGCATGAGCACAGGTCTCACCGTACTCGGCTCTCGCCGTAAGTATCGACAGCTCGAATACAGTGTCCCATACCACCGTATTCGGCTCACGAGTTTAGTTGCGCAATGGTCACTACGAGGAGGCACATGGCCCCAGCGTAGGCCGACAGCTCGACCACGGTGTCCCATACCACCATGCCCGGCTCATGCGTCTTAGTGGATCGAGGTACCATGGTTAACGGGATCGCCACTGGTAAGTTTGGTACCCTAGGTTCAAGCAGTAGCGACCAAACATGGTGAACACACATACACATATCGGTTTACTTGACAAGCCTGACTAGCTCGAGCGCACCACAAGTTGGGCGATATGGAGCGCAAAAGCACTCCATGTGGCCAACCACTATCGCCAATCGAAGTACGACTCGGGTTCGCCAGACACATCCTTTTGTGGCGACATGAGTCTCAGCCACAATCTCAAGTCTGGTACCGAATGTTTGGACTATAGACTTAGTCCCAAACTCAAACAGATCTCATCAATAACATGTGGAGTAAAGCATGATAATGAAGTAATACAAGCATGTTAGCAGGCATGTTATAAAGCATGAAATAAAGCATGAAGTAAAGTATGTTGTAAAGCATGTTATAAAGCACTATACAAGTAGGGATACAATTACATACACATCACAATTGAGTAGTTATAGCGAACCACCACATGGAGGGGATCCTACATGTCTCTAAGGTAGTCGGGAATTCTATATCAGCGCCTATCTAAGGCACTAACACTCAAGCTTTTTCACACACAAGCATTTACACAAACACTTAGAGTGCGCTATTCCAACATACATGACGTATGTTAGCAAATGCGTATTATGGCTATTCTTTCGCCAAGCGGTTATTTTATCCGCGTATACCATATTCATACAACAAATAATCATGACAATTACACTTCCAAAATTTACACATATGCGGTATTTCTAGAATACACAATTTCAACATACATAGTGTTTACAAGCGAATATATATTACGGTGATTCCTTTCGCCAAACTAGTATTTTATCCATATATTGTATAATCATACATTAAATAAACATGTCAAACATTTTTCCAAAAAAATACGTATACGGTATTTCTAGAATACACAATTTCAACATACGTAGCATTTACAAGTGAACATGTATTTCAGCGATTCCTTTCGCCAAATTAGTATTTTATCCATATATCATATAATCATACATTAAATAAACATGTCAAACATTTTCTCAAAAAAAATACGTATACGGTATTTATACGTATACCTAGAGTATGTGAAATTTCATATTCTACAACGTTAATCGAAACAGAAACTAAAAGCACTTTGTACATGTGCAATGCATGCGATCATGAATCTACCATTATCTGACATTGAAAGCGTTGAAAACCGTAACTTATACACTTAAAGTCCTCACCTTTGCCCTTGGAATCACAACGAATCAGCAAGGGTTGTTGAACTTCCATATACGGGAGTTTTCTAGCCTAAAGAGCGGAATCGGTTAGTCTTTACACAACCTACAACCTTCCTACTTCAAATCAGACCTAGGGTTAGGGTTTCTCACCTTCAAACGGAGTGGATACCGCCGGAAAAACACCTGGAAGGAAGCGGTGTAGGCCGTGTGATGAATGAAAGCAGTAGGAGGAAGATCTCCCACAAATCTCAAGCTCTTCTCTCTATTTTCTCTCTCTCTAGGGTTTTATCCTAAATTCGTATGGCTGTGAGAGGGGCTGTTCTAAGCTCCTTTTATAGCCAAAACCCTTTCCAAAATAGGCTCAGGTTCAAGGGTTATTGCTTATATAGGTATTTCGTCACTTTTCTAGCTCAAATGAGTGTTTCTGGTGGCCCCCCTTGAGCCAAACGTCAGACTTATGCTCACCACACATGGATCTATGTGGGATTACGTTTTCGACTCGATCGGATTCCCAGATCGCACGTGGCGGACCACTTTCAGTTCAACGGTCAGTGGGCCACGATCCGAAATTCCAAGTACATGTAAATGTTCCTGAAATTTTTCTTAATCCGAGGGTGTAATTTGGTCTGATTCTGACAGTCAGGTTGCTTAATACTGACGCGTAAACGAATGGTGCCAGATCACTATTCCTGATATTTATTTTGGAATGGGAATAGTGTTTTTCACACACCCTCGCTCCCAATCGAAACGAATGGCCGTGGGACATCGGCTGGACCTGATTTTAGAGATGATTGTCAAGCCCAGTGAGGTGGTCCTAGTTCCTTAGCTTCGTGTTAATCGGACTTCCGATGTATGATCTAGACCTAATACGAAGTTTCGTTTCATTCCCAAGAGCAGCCGGGAAATGAGTTTGGTTCTAAACTTTAGGGTAACCTAGAGTCACTTGTTTTGCAAGTTTTGGGTCTTGCAGATCGTATTTAAAGCGATCCCAACGAATTTCATGGCTAATCGAGTTTAGTACTTAGTTAACTTTGTTAAATTTCTAAAGGATTTAATCCTAATTGATTTCTGGTCGAGGTGGTACTCGAGCCAACGTACGGAAATTTACGGGTCGTTACAATCTACCCCCCTTAAACAAAAAATTCCGTCCTCGAAATTTATACCTTTTCATATTCCTCGAGAATCTGAGGGTAGTTCTTCCTGACCTCGGCCTCAGTCTCCCAAGTAGCTTCCTCCTCGGAATGATGTGTCCAAAGTACCTTCACGAGTGGGATGACCTTGCTACGCAAAGACTGCTCCTTCCTCGTCAAGGATGCGCGTCGGCGCAACTCATATGTAGCATCCTCGCTCAACCGTACTGCCCCATCCGATGATACGCGAAGGATCAGGAACGTACTTCTTCAGCATAGATACATGAAATACGTTGTGTACAGACGCAAGTGGTGTGGGCAAAGCGAGGCGATACGCCACATCACCCACTCGATCCAGTATCTGAAATGGACCGATAAACCTCAGTGTGAGCTTCCCCTTCTTCCCAAACTGAAGGACTCCCTTCATAGGGGAAACTCGAAGGAACACATGATCCCTGACCTCGAACTCCAGCGGTCGCCGCCTCGTATCGGCGTAACTCTTCTCGCTCGCCGCTCTGTCGCGCCGTAAGTAATCGATGCCCGATAATGTCGACCTTCTCTCGTAGTCGCCCGTACCAACTCCGGCCAATCGACTACGCTCTCCAACCTCTCGCCCAACAAGGCGCGGTGCCCTACAAGGTCGACCATATAGAGCCTCATATGGCGCCATGCCAATAGTCACCGGAAGCCGTTGTTGTAGGCGAACTCGCACGAAGACAGTCATCCCACCTGTCCTCAAGTCCAACACACATGCTCGCAACATATCCTCCAGGATCTGATTCACCCGCTCTGTCTGCCCATCAGTCTGAGGATGAAACGCCGTACTGAATTTCAACTTCACACCCATCGCCTCCTGGATACGAGTCCAGAAGATAGATGTGAACCGCGTGTCTCTGTCCGACACGATCTCTAATGGAACTCCATGCAGACGGACAATCTCTCTGATGTACAATCTAGCTAGCTCGTCTGCAGAGTTCGTAACTCTGATAGGGAGGAAATGGGCCGATTTGATCAACCGGTCCACAATCACCCAACTGGAATCGTGTCCCTTCCTCATCTTCGGCAGCCCGGATATGAAATCCATGGAGATGAAGTCCCACTTCCACTCTGCTATGAGCATGGGCTGAAGCAGTCCAGGAGGTCGGTGATGTTCTGCCTTGACCTGCTGGCACGTCAAACATCGCGACACATACTCAACGATGTGGGCCTTCGTGTTATCCCACCAATACGTCCGTCTCATATCCTGGTACATCTTCGTGCTACCAGGATGCATCGCAAACTTCGAGTTATGGGCAGACTCGAGAAGCTCGCGTCTCAAGTCAGGAACATCCGGAACGCATAGGCGGCCATGGAATCGTAAACCCCCGTCGGAATCAACTCTTCACTCGGAGTCCTCGACTTCGCTAGCCTGCTCTCGAAGCTCAGACAGCCGTATATCGCCCTCCTGGGCCTCAACAATCCTGTCGTCAATAAGTGGCCGCACCCGAACGTGCGCAACACACTCAAATGGCTCCTCGATAGTGAGTCTCTGCTCGAAGTCCCGCACGAACTACACCATGTCCCACTCGGCTATCATCAGCGGTGCCGCAAATGCAATCGTCTTCTTGCGGCTCAACACGTCTGCCACAAGGTTCGCCTTGCCAGGATAGTAGGAAACCTCGAACTTAAAGTCCTTCAAGGTCTCCATCCATCGGCGTTGTCTCATATTCAAGTCTCGCTATGTGAATATGTACTTAAGGCTCTTGTGGTCGCAGAAAAGCTCGAACTCCTCTCCATAGAGGTAATGTCTTCAGAGCTTCAATGCAAAGATGACAGCTGCCAACTCCAGGTCATGTGTAGGGTAATTCTCCTCGTGCTTCCTTAATTGTCTCGAGGCATACGAAATCACCCTATCCTTCTGCATCAGAACACAACCCAACCCAACGCGAGACGCGTCAGTATATATCGTGTACTTTTCCCCTTGCTCTGGCAATACTAGCACAGGGGCGGATGTCAACTTGTCCTTCAGCTCCTTAAAAGTTGCCTCCGCCTTCTCGTTCCAGGCGAACTTCAGGTCTTTCCGAGTCAACTGAGACAATGGCCTGGCAATCTTCGAGAAGTCCCGAATGAAGAGTCTGTAATACCCAACCAGACCAAGGAAACTACTCACCTTAGTAACCGATTCAGGCTGCTGCCAATCCTGAACCGCGGCTACCTTAGCAAGGTCCACTGCTATTCCATCCTTGGACACTACATGTCCCAGGAACTTGACTTCCTCCTACCAGAAGTCGCACTTCTTGTATTGTGCGAACAACTGGTTCTTCTCCAGTGTACCCAGCACCGCTCTCAAGTGCTCCTCATGCTCCTCCCGACTCGTAGAGTATATTAAAATGTCATCAACAAAGACGATGACGAATCGGTAAAGGAAAGGCCAAAATACCCGGTTCATCAGATCCATGAACACGGCTGGTGCGTTCGTGAGGCCGAACAACATCACCAAGAACTCATAGTGCCCAAAGCACGTCCTGAAGGCTGTCTTCTACACGTCCTCCTCTCTCACGCGCAACTGATGGTACCCTGACTGAAGATCAATCTTCGAGAAATACTTCGCCCCACTCAACTGATCAAACAGATCATCTATCCTGGGCAAAGGATACTTGTCCTTCACTGTGACCTGGTTCAACCTACGGTAGTCAATACATAACCGTAGCGACCCGTCCTTCTTCTTCACAAATAGCACAGGTGCTCCCCAAGGAGACACACTAGGTCGTATAAAACCCTTGTCTACCAGATCGTCAATCAGTGTTTCATGCCTCCTCCATCTCACATGGAGGCATACGATAAGTCGGCAGTGAGATGAGTGTCGCACCCGGCGTGAGATCAATTGTAAAATCGATCTCGCGTCGAGGAGGTAAACCAGGAATAGTCTCAAACACGCCTGCAAATTCTCGAACCACCGGCGTATTCCTCAACGTCGGACCATCAATCGGTGCCAACAAAGCAGTATAACAATCAACATGACAGGGCCAACTGACCTGTACTGGAAACGTGAAAGTTGTGCCATCAGGTCCATAGGCAGTCACGATGCGAGTATCGCAATCTATCTCCGCCCTCATCTTGGCGAGCCAATCCATACCAAGGATAACGTCGTAGTGCCATAGTGGAGCAACAATGAGGTCGACGAGCACTGTGCTGCTACCCAAAACTATCGGACAACCCTCGTATAACCGTGTGACATCCGAACAGGTCCTAGTAGCCGTAGTGAGTCTCATTCCCTTTGTGGGAATCGTAGGCAAAGATAGACGTTTAACCGCCCCACAAGAAATAATAGAAGTAGTGGACCTAGTGTCCACCAATAAAGAAACGGGAGTACCATGAATATAAGCCATACCCTCAAAAGCCGTCGGAGCCGAGATCGACGTCTCATGTGCCTCGGCAACAAGAGTGTGCACGCGAGCCTGTTGTTGATGGTTCGGCTGAGGAGCCAAGGGTCGCTGTGGCGGCCTGAAGCGCGACACAGGAGGTCGGAAGGAAGGATGTGCAGGAGCAGTCTGTAGCGGTGAAGCTGATATGGCCTGTGGATAAGGGCGATCCAATCTCTGTGGTGGTACAAATCCACTAGCCCTCATACGCGAGAAGCAACTCTCAGCAGGGTGTCCTGGTTTCCCGCAATACGTGCAGGTCACCAACAGGCGTCTCACAGGAACAACTGGTGCTGTGGCCCTGGGGGGCGAATCAGCACGAGGCCTCTTGCCTAAGATAGACCTGCTCTGTAAATCCTAGCGTGGCCTCGCAACCATAGCACCACACGATCTGGCCAATCAGTCCACATCCTGCTCGGCCGTCATAGACATGTGGACCAGTGCTGCGTAGGTAGGTATACTGAGGCAGCATATCTTCGACCGAATCTCCAGTCGCAACCCCAAGGAAAAACGACGCATCCGCATCTGCTCATCCACCAGTATAGTCGGGACAAAGCGGCCCAACTCTGTGAAGCGGTGCTCGTACTCCGTGATCGTCATGCCTCCCTACCTGAGGCGTAGGAATTCATCCTCCCCCTCGTGCCGATAAGTCTGCGGGTAGTATTTCTCATGGAACCGAAACTCGCAGGCCTCCCAAGTCCACACGTAATCCACTGCGACCGTCCGCAGCACACTGTCCCACCATAAACTGGCCTCCCTCTCAAACATGAAGGAAGCCAGCTCGACCTGTTCTGCCTCTGAACAGTGAAGCATCTGTAGCATCTTAGAGATGCGGTCAAGTCAAAACTCTGCCTCCTCGGGTCTATGAGAACCCATAAATGAGGGAGGCCTCAAGCGCTGAAACCGCTCGAGTAAACCACGTGTACCTACATCTCCAGTAGGAGGTGCGACGGATGTGGGCAGAGGCACATCCTCAAACCGAGCAGGAGGCTCAGAAGGCTCATCAGGATGTGCAGATGTCGTAGGTGGAGTCGTACTACCACCATGGGACAAGGCCTCAGCGATAGTGGCCATAAGCTGCCGAGTCTGGCCGGCCAGCTCTTCTTCGCCGCTCTTCGCATCTGTGCGATGCATCATCGCATCACCGCTCAAACCTATCGGGCGGCGGAGCGGCACAGGGAGTCATGCTTTGCGCGAAGAAGACACCCCGATACACTCACGGACCGGGGCGTGTAAGGTGGCAGTCCACCGGTAGGACCAACAGGAGGCTGATCAGAACCCAACCATCGGTCCGCAGGACCGCTACTACCAGAAGGAGTCTGGTCCATAGAGCCAGTCAGACGGAGATGTGCTATGCTCCGCGTATACTGTCGCGGCATGCCCTATACAACATTGGGTACAACATTTGTGAGATACAGCATAACACACATCATAAAGCACTTTAAGCATTCCACACATCATGTAACATCTCGAATTTTTGCCAACTTGGAATTAGACGTCCCTAGGCGATGGGTCAATCCTAACACAGGTTTAACTTCCCAAACGCTCAATTAAAGTCTCAAACCCCTTTTTAAACCATTTTCTTCACAAATCCCACCCTTCACTACCTTGTGCTTTCAATTTTTCAAAGCACTTTAGCCCTAGACACTAACTTAAACTAGCTAAGTAGTAAAACTTGGATCACTTTATATACAAACTACAAAGGCCTAAGTACCATCTCGGACAAATCTTACAGGGACTAAATCCTTTAGAAATTAAGTGAGATTTAGCTAGTGTTAAACTAGAGTGCCTGTGAAATTAGCACCAATCGCTTTAAATACGTTCTGCAAGACTCAAAACTTGTAGAATCATTGACGCTAGGTTACCCTAAAACTTAGGATCAATCTCATTACCCTACCGCTCACGGGAGCATCTCGAAACTTCGTATTAGGTCTAGACCGCACATCGGAAATTCGATTAACACGAAGTTAAGGAACTAAGACCGCCTCACTGGGCTTGACAACCACCTCAGAAATCAGGTCCAGCCGATGTCCCACGGCCATTCGCTTGAGTCCGGAGCGAGGGAGTGTGAACACTATTCCCTTTACAAAATAAATATCTGGAATAGTGATCTCGCACCATTCGCTTAACACGGATCGGTGATAAGCAACCAGGCCGTCAGAATCTGACCAAATTACACCCTCGGATCAGGAAAAATTTCATACACATTTACATGTACTCGGAATCTCCGATCGAGATCCGCTGACCGTTGAACTGAAACTGGTCTTCCACGCGTGATCTGGAATCCCGACCGAAATGAAAACTTAATAGAACGTAGATCCAGCGTTAGTGAGCTTAAGTCCAACCTTTGGCTCAAGGAAGCCTGCCAGAAGTCCTCCGTTGAGCTGAAACTGGTCCGCTTTGGACATAACCTATGTATACTTTGTTCCCGAGTCTATTTCGGTGAGTTTTGAGACTATATAAGGACCTTAAACCATCTCTCATGACAGCCATACGAATTTGGATTTGAGAGAGAGAAAAGAGAGAGAAAGTGTGGGAGATCTGGGAGAAACTCCCTGCTGCTGTTCCTTGCTGCTATCGGTGCTTAACCACCTCATTCTTGCCGCTTTCCCGGCGATTCCGGCATCATTTCTAGGTAATAAACCCTAACCCTAACCTGTTTGGGGGATTAGACAGTTGTAGGTTAGGAAATAGCTAACCTATTTCATTCTCTAGGTTGCCAAACTCCCGTATACGGAAGCTTAGCGAACCTATCGACTCAATTACGATTCTACGACAAAAGGTGCGGACTTTAGGTGTATAGGTTATGGTTTTCAACGCTTTCAATGTCAGATAATGATAGATTCATGATCTGCATGCAATTGCACATGTACAAAGTGCTTTCCGTTTTCAGTTTCGATTAGAATTGTAGAATTTGGAATTTCACATACTCTAGGTATTCGTATAAAATACCGTATATATATTTTTTATGGAAATGTGTTTGACATGTTTATTTGTCGTATGGATATATGACGTATGGATAAAATACTTATTTGGTGAAAGGATTCGCCTAAATACATGTTTACTAATAAACACTATGTATGTAGAAATACGGTATTGTAAGAAGTACCGTATACATGTATATTTTAGCGATGTGTTTGTCATGATTAATCGTCGTATAAATATATTATGTGCGTATAAAATATTTGCTTGGCGAAGGGAATCGCCGTAATACATGTTTGCTTGTATACACTATGTATGTTGAAAATGCATATTGTAGAAAATACTGTATACGTATAAATTTTGGAGATGCATTTATCATGATTATTTGCTGTAGTAATATATTATACATGGATAAAATACTCACTTGGCTAAAGGATAGCCCTAATACATGTTTTGTTAACATACACCATGTATGCTGTATTAGTGTATTCTAAGTGTTTGTGAAAATGACTGAATGAGTATAGAATCCTCATCCGTGCTCGCCATGACTAATTGTCATGGATTCATGATTGTTGTATTGGCGATACCCTTTTGACGAAAGAATTTTCCCTAAATCACGCCACGGCCAATAGACACCATATATGCTAAAATGTGTGGCCCAAGTGTTTGTGGAAATGACTGAATGAATATGGAACTTGGATTCCTGCTTGCCATGACTATCCGTCGTGGGTGTACGCGTGTTGTGATTGGGGCAACTTCCTAGTGAAAGGATTTGGCCTAATGCCTATGTGATTGACATATGTCATGTATGTTGATGTATGTTTGTTTAAGTGTTTTTTTGAAATGTCTGAATGAGTAGTAGTTAGCAAATTATAATGTATAAGGGTGTTGAGATATGATTCTCAACCTCTTTTAACTATGTGTATGATCTCCTTGGATTGTTGTGTGATTAGGAATTGAACATGTATAAACTCATGTTTGTGTTGTGATTCATAACATGCTCAACTGCTTTATGATTATAACTATGTAATGCATATGTTTAAATTTATATTTACGTTGTATGATCCGTCATGGGTGATGGGGGAGCGGAGCAACGAGTGCGTGCAATGACCACAGCGACCCTAAACGGATAATACCATACCTTGATTGTATGAGTGGAATCTTGATCCATTACTGCTTTATCTATCTACAAGTTATCATGTTTGGGGCTATGATTATAGTCAAGACAATCGGTACCAGAATTGAATTCGTGGCTGTGATTCATTTGCCACGTGAGATGTGTTTGACAAACTCGAGTCGTACTTCGGTTGGCGATAGTGGTTGGCCACTCGAAGTGCTTATGCACTTCATATCGTTCAACTTGTTGTGCGCTCGAGCTAGCCGAGCTCCTCAAGTAACCCGATCTGTCTTATATATGTTCACCATATTTGGTCGCTACTGCTTGAACCTAGGGTACCAAACTTACCAGTGAAATCCCTTTTAACCATGGTACCTCGATCCGCTAAGACTCATGAGCCGGGCATGGTGGTATGGGACACCGTGGTCGAGCTGTCGGCCTACGCTAGGGCCACATGCCTCCCCGTAGTGACCAGTGAGCAACCAGACTCGTGAGCCGATTATGGTGGTATGGGACACTATATTCGAGCTGTCGATACTTACGGCGAGAGCCGAGTACGGTGAGACCTGTACTCGTGCTGACGGGCGACGAGTCCTCTGTAGTATCTTCGAGTATACTCCAAGGTCTGTGATTGGCGACGAGTCTTTCACAGCAACTGGAGTATGAGTTGAGCCGAGTACGGTGAGACCTGTATTCGAGCTGACGGCTAGTGATTGAGCCGAGTACGGTGAGACCTGTACTCGAGCTGACGGTCAGCAATTGAGCCGCATACGGTGAGATCTGTATCCGTGCTGACGGGTGACGAGCCCTTTGTGATGCCTTCGCTACGCCTCTCAAACCATAATATCGTATGAGATTAACTAGGACTGACGACCCTAGAATGGATCATATTTGGGAATGATACAAGGGAGGTACCTTAGTTTCCCAATACTTCTGTTTGAAATGGACTAATAATAACTCGGTAATCATGATCATCATCACACTGCATGTGCTTAGTAGATGTGGCGCACTGAGGGAGTTAAGCATTCACGAACGTAAGATGATGTCGCATGAGGGTAGTTTGGCAAGGGCATACAGCATCATGTCATTTCATTCTCGCACTTAATAAGAGTAGTTAGAATTGTTTGATTTGTACTGCTTTATCATTACTGCTTGATCGGATTGATAACATGTTAACCTATGCCTTACTGTTTCACTGAGTTGATCACTCACTCCCACGTTACGTGACGGTGTTGTACACACCAACCAGATTTGTTGAATTTTAGATGATGGCGATGCTTATAAAGCAGAGCCGGACTACTTCTATGGTGATGAGGAGGAGTTCTCCTATCATGTAACTCTCTGATGGGTCTCTGAAGACCTGGTACTGTATTGACGGGGCTATGGTATTTGGGATAGGAGACATTACACTTCCTCACATTAGGTATATTTTAGAACTGTACTTATAATTATTTAACCTGGTAACGTTATCACACTCTGGAGACTCATTATAGTTTATATATTTTATCTATCTATCACAGTCATCCGCTTGCAAAATTATTGTCTCTGGAGTATGATATTCTGTTTTGGCTTAATCTCACTCATGTTCAATGCACAAATACAGTCAACATTCAATCATCATTCATTTTGTTGCATAAGTGATGTTCTGGAACTCGGGAGTTGAGTTTATGCTCGACCCCCGATTTTCAGGGCGTTACACATCATCAAAACAAAAGGGGCTACATGCCTTTCATTTACCCAAAATTGTCATAATACATGGAATACAGAGTTACATGAATCATGACGGAAATCACATGATAGCCAATACATCCACTACATCAAACACCTAAAACATGTTACTATCTACTACATCATCTACATGAAAACATAAACCGCCTATCGCAGTAACCAAAGCAAACAACAACACATAACCACGTGGATGACTAAGCATCCGAAGCAGGCGGTGGAGGAGGAGCATTCTTATCCTGCGCACAGCACAGAATGACCTTCAACGTACGGGACATCTTCTTAAAACTCTTCTTCATGTAGGCTTCATTCTCTTTAAGCTTGGATCGAACTTGACCAATCTCTTACTGCAGGGCGGCTTGACCCTCCTCGAGACGGGCCAAACGTGCATCCAAAGCATCCCGATTCACACCCTGTTCCTGAGCCGCAGGAGGTGAACTCTCCTCAGTGTCCTGAGCCTCAGGTTCTTCTTCCTGTATGTCATCACCGCGCTCCTCATCACTCTCAGCCTGGAGGTCAACACTCTCCTCACCGGCGCTATCCGACTCATCTCCAGACTCGTCGAGTCGTGCTTGTCGCTGTTGAGGGCCGATCTTCATATTCTTAAGTGTCGCCTCGCTTATGACTCGGACTGGTGCAAGGTCTTCCATGTTGAGTCTATAGCCGACATCACAAGCCATCCTACATATCAGGCGGCCAAATGGGAGCGAAAGATCGTTCCTGGCAGAACGAACAACCTGAACTATCTGGGATAGGATGAATGTGGGTAGGCATATGTTGTCCACATGTCCCATCTTATACAAAAAGTCCACCATCAACCGAGTACACTCTGTGAGGTTACCCCACCGTGGGTATACATTGTATGTGAAAATGTGGTGGAGTAAACGGAAGTCTTCAGTCATCTTTGTAGCCGCAATACAATTTTCTCGCTTCCAAGTAACTCGGCGACCACAAAGATATCGCGTGCGGCGATCCCTTTCTCGCGCACTCCTGGAGAAGTCGTCATTAGGAAGCACTTGACCACGTGGAATCTTCGTGATTCGAACCACCTCATCCACAGTGATTGTGCGTCTTATGCCCCTCACAGAGACAGTGAACTGAAGAGGCTCCAACGATGAATCTATGATATGAGCGTAGAAGGCGCGAACCGTGTTCTCACATGCGGGAGACTCGCCTTCAAATATAGAATTCCATCCGATATCCACCAAGTGGTCCATCATCGGGTGTAGGCCAAACATTCTTTCATCCACATGAGCTTCAAACACAACCTTGCGGCCCGCGAAGCGCCCATATTCAACGCCTATCGGATAAGCATTTCTGACGGGATGGTCAGGATCCTGGTCTCGCTTCGACCTAAACTCCCGAACGGTGCTAGTGCCGGCCCCAACGTCGGATCTTCTTCGGGAATGGGCTGACCTACTTGGGCCGGCGTCATCAGCCGCGGTTTTCCTCTTTCCCATGAAAGATAGGATGGAGGAAACAGAGAAAATAGTCACCACCACACCAAGGAGGGCCATGGAAAATTGCCAAAATGGGGGAAAAAGGGGCTGATCTCTTTGATCCACCACAAGCAACAATCCAATAGGTGTGGAAGGGGCACTAGAGGTAGGAAATGAAGGAGAAACAAGAAGAAAATGGAATGGGTTAGGAGATTACCCGATTTTGAGCTCCAATGAGGGGTTTGAGAGCTCCAACTTGAGAAAATGGGGAAAGGAGGAGGCTAGGGCTGTTGTGGAAGGTTGGGGTGTGTGGGTTATGGAAGAAAATGGAAGATTGCAAGGTTTGGAGGGATGGGTTTAGAGAAAAATCGAAAATGGGGTTTGGAGGTGCTTGGAAAGGAAGAAATGAGGGAGAAGGGTGCTCCAGCCCCTTAAAACCTAAACCTATGTGGATTTCGCACGTGCCAACGGGTAGAGGAGGTCGGGCCGACCAACCCCAGCCCTGGCCCCACTCGAGATGGCCGACCGGACCGCGGTCCGCCGCCGGAGCAGCGGCTCCGCCGCGGTCGGACTTGGCCGGAACCGCGCCGCTACGTTGGGGCCCTGTTTGCCACGTGTCCAGGGTGCCAAATGCACCCTGGTTCGATCTGGGGGCTTAGTGGGTTTAAGTGGGGAGGCTTCCGACTCAGTTCAGCTCCAGAACGGTTGGTTCCGAGAAATTTCTGAACTAAACCGATTTTTCCTGATTTTTAATGACTGGTTTTGGGTGGATAGTGACCTGGACACGTCAATAGACGGTCTAGGAGTGATTTAAAATCCGTATATGCGGTCAGGATCGAGTACAAACTCGATCAACGCGTCCTTTCTTTTTGAATTTCGCCGAACGGTGAAATCGGGAGACCCTAAGACTATATTTTTGCGCACCCTCCTAGGTTGTAACACGTCAGCGTACGTAGTGGGGACATAACTCAGGTCCAGTTTAATCAAAATCATGCTCTGATACCAACTTGTCACGCCCTGAAAATCAGGGGTCGAGTATGAACTCAACTCCCGAGTTTCAACGCATCACTTATGCAACATACACAATGATGGTTAAATGTTGTCTGAGTTAGAGCAATAAACATGAATGAGATTATACCAAAACAGTAAATCATACTCCAGTTCAGTTATATAAAGGCAAGCGGAAGACTGAAATTTTATATTCAAAGTATGTAAAGTAACAAAATTTTGTGAACTCCAGAGTATGAGTACTAACTGAGTACCAATATACATGTATTGTTTCTAAGTCAAAAATCAAAATACAATTCCGTAGATAAGCCTTGGAATCCCCGCGATGCAGTCGGCCTAAGCATAGCCGTCAGAGTACTACATAAAGGAGAACTCATCCTAATCCTCCTCGAAGTCAGGCTCTGGCTCCTGAACCGAGGCACCATCTATACCTGCGACAGAGTCTGGTGGGTGTTATAAACACCGTCCCGTAACGTGGGAGTGAGTAGCTAACTCAGTGGAACAATAAAGCATAGGTTAACATGTTATCAATTCAATCAAGCAGTAATGATAAAGAAGTACAAATCAAACAAATCTAACTACTCTTATTAAGTACGAAAATGAAATGACATGATGCTGTATGCCCTTGCCAAACCACCCTCAAGCGACATCATCTTACGTTCGCGAATGCTTAACTCCCTCAGTGCGCCACATCTACTAAGCACATGCGGTGTGATGATGATCATGATTACCGAGTTATTATTAGTCCATTTCAACCAGCGGTATTGGGAAACTAAGGTACCTCCCTTGTATTATTCCCAAACATGATCCATTCTAGGGTCATCAATCCTAGCTAATCTCATACGATATTATGGTTTGAGAAGCGTAGTGAAGGCATCGCAAAGGGCTCGTCACCCGTCAGCGCGGATACAGATCTCACCGTATGCGGCTCAATTACTGGCCGTCAGCTCGAGTACAGGTCTCACCGTACTCAGCTCAATCACTAGCCGTCAGCTCGAGTACAGGTCTCACCGTACTCGGCTCAACTCATACTCTAGTTGCTGTGAAAGACTCGTCGCCAATCACAGACACTTGGAGTATACTCGAAGATACTATGGAGGACTCGTCGCCCGTCAGCACGAGCACAGGTCTCACCGTACTCGGCTCTCGCCGTAAGTATCGACAGCTCGAATACAGTGTCCCATACCACCGTATTCGACTCACGAGTTTAGTTGCGCAATGGTCACTACGGGGAGGCACATGGCCCCAACGTAGGCCGACAACTACCACGGTGTCCCATACCACCATGCCCAGCTCATGCGTCTTAGCGGATCGAGGTACCATGGTTAACGGGATCGCCACTGGTAAGTTTGGTACCCTAGGTTCAAGCAGTAGCGACCAAACATGGTGAACACACATACACATCAGTTTACTTGACGAGCCTGACTAGCTCGAGCGCACCACAAGTTGGGCGATATGGAGCGCAAAAGCACTCCATGTGGCCAACCACTATCGCCAACCGAAGTACGACTCGGGTTCGCCAGACACATCCTTTGTGGCGACATAAATCTCAGCCACAATCTCAGTCTCAGTACCGAATGTTTGGACTATAGACTTAGTCCCAAACTCAAACAGATCTCATCAATAGCATGTGCAGTAAAGCATGATAACGAAGTAATACAAGCATGTTAGCAGGCATGTTATAAAGCATGAAATAAAGCATGAAGTAAAGCATGTTGTAAAGCATGTTATAAAGCATTATACAAGTAGGGACACAATTACATACACATCACAATTGAGTGGTTATAGCGAACCACCACATGGAGGGGATCCTACATGTCTCTAAGGTAGTCGGGAATTCCATATCAGCGCCTATCTAAGGCATTAACACTCAAGCTTTTTCACACACAAGCATTTACACAAACACTTAAAGTGCGCTATTCCAACATACATGACGTATGTTAGCAAATGCGTATTAGGGCTATTCTTTCGCCAAGCGGTTATTTTATCCGCGTATACCATATTCATACAATAAATAATCATGACAATTACACTTCCAAAATTTACACATATGCGGTATTTCTAGAATACACAATTTCAACATACATAGTGTTTACAAGCGAACATATATTACGGCGATTCCTTTCGCCAAACTAGTATTTTATCCATATATTGTATAATCATACATTAAATAAACATGTCTAACATTTTCCTTAAAAAATACGTATACGGTATTTCTAGAATACACAATTTCAACATGCGTAGCATTTACAAGTGAACATGTATTTCAGCGATTCCTTTCGCCAAATTAGTATTTTATTCATATATCATATAATCATACATTAAATAAACATGTCAAACATTTTTCCAAAAAAAATACGTATACGGTATTTCTACGTATACCTAGAGTATGTGAAATTCCATATTCTACAACGTTAATCGAAACAGGAAACGGAAAGCACTTTGTACATGTGCAATTGCATGCAGATCATGAATCTACCATTATCTGACATTGAAAGCGTTGAAAACCATAACTTATACACTTAAAGTCCTCACCTTTGCCCTTGGAATCACAACAAATCAGCAAGGGTTGTTGAGCTTCCGTATACGGGAGTTTTCTAGCCTAAAGAGCGGAATCGGTTAGTCTTTACACAACTTGCAACCTTCCTACTTCAAATCAGACCTAGGGTTAGGGTTTCTCACCTTCAAACGGAGTGGATACCGCCGGAAAAATACCTGGAAGGAAGCGGTGTAGGCCGTGTGATGAATGAAAGCAGTAGGAGGAAGATCTCCCACAAATCCCAAGCTCTTCTCTCTATTTTCTCTCTCTCTCTACGGTTTTATCCCAAATTCATATGGCTGTGAGAGGGGCTGTTCTAAGCTCCTTTTATAGCCAAAACCCTTCCCAAAATAGGCTCAGGTTCAAGGGTTATTGCTTATATAGGTATTTCGTCACTTTTCCAGCTCAAATGAGTGTTGCTGGTGGCCCCCCTTGAGCCAAACGTCAGACTTAAGCTCACCACACATGGATCTATGTGGGATTACGTTTTCGACTCAATCGGATTCCTAGATCGCACGTGGCGGACCACTTTCAGTTCAACGGTCAGTGGGCCACGATCCGAAATTCCAAGTACATGTAAATGTTCCTAAAATTTTTCTTAATCCGAGGGTGTAATTTGGTCTGATTCTGACGGTCAGGTTGCTTAATACTGACGCATAAACGAATGGTGCCAGATCACTATTCCTGATATTTATTTTGGAATGGGAATAGTGTTTTTCACACACCCTCGCTCCGAATCGAAACGAATGGCCGTGGGACATCGGCTGGACCTGATTTTAGAGATGATTGTCAAGCCCAGTGAGGCGGTCCTAGTTCCTTAGCTTCGTGTTAATCGGACTTCCGATGTGTGATCTAGACCTAATACGAAGTTTCGTTTCATTCCCAAGAGCAGCCGGGAAATGAGTTTGGTTCTAAACTTTAGGGTAACCTAGAGTCACTTGTTTTGCAAGTTTTGGGTCTTGCAGATCGTATTTAAAGCGATCTCAACGGATTTCATGGCTAATCGAGTTTAGTACTTAGTTAACTTTGTTAAATTTCTAAAGGATTTAATCCTAATTGATTTCTGGTCGAGGTGGTACTCGAGCCAACGTACGGAAATTTACGGGTCGTTACAAAGGCCCATTGTGTTGTATATTAGACCTTTGTGCGAGGCCGTGGACCCATTATATATTGGGCTCTATGTGATCATTCCTTGGGGGCAATGTTGATCAATTGTCCACATTGTCAAGGTTGATTGTTGATGTCAGTTATTGATACCGATTATGAGTATGTGATAGCATAACATCATAATACATGCCCATACGCATCATCTGCATGCTTGTTATGAGATGTGATTGACCATTACATATGCCATAGGGCAGGTTGTTCATGGGGCTCCCTAATAGGCGGAGTTGCCTCACATGAGCGCACGGTATGTACACGATTTATGCATGATTGCCCTGTGTGACTCATGCATTTCACATTTGTGTGACATGACTACCATACACCCTAGCGACATCAGGGTTGTAGCCTCCACAAGCATATTGTGGATGGCCAGATAGGACACCAGAAATCTGTTCTATATGGGGTACTATAGATATCCCTAGGTGAAAGTCCCTAAACCCTCTTGGTTCCAGAGGTTGCTCTAATGTCTAGGCCGAGTGGATGCATAAGCGCATGAGGGTCGTATACCATTAGGCCGCATCTCCTATTGTGTCATGGTCGGTTAGAAGGGGGTACGGCCTTACCTACCCGAGAGGAGAGGGTAATGCTAGGATGAGTCTGACCGACTTGAGGAATGGGTCCGCTAACGATGAGCCAGGCCCGATATTGGTAGGCGGATAGTGAGGTCTCTTTCACTTACCTTGTTACGCATGATGGGGCGGCAATTTGGTTTGGAGTGTAATAGACCCCGGTGATTTCCTAGAGAGGAACCGTACTGATATGTGGACTTATTGAGTAGGAGTTGCATGCTCATTCGTTCATTCATGCACTATCCACTCGCGCTGGTGGTGCGCAACTAATTGTTCTGTACATTCGTTATGGTAAGGATTTCGGTTGGGCGCGTGACTAACCTGTGATCAGGAGTTTACCACGTTGAGTCTGACTATCCAAATTTAGGTATGGGATTGGTTTGGATAGAAGTCCCTTGTGGTGGACCCCGTAGCCTGCGATACCACTTACTATCATCCCGACTTCACACTCCAGCATCGTCATTTCATTCGCATCGTATATTACATTACATCCATAGGCATATGACATTTTGGGTTGCTATGCTTCTGTACTTATATGGCCTAGACAGACTTAGCAGGATTTGTATTTTGCATTGTATCTTCGGCATCTGATATTTGATGCTTTATGACTCCTTATTACATAATTGTTCTACATTGTGTATTCTGATATTGATTGACTGATGAACTTGTCCATATTTTTGTTTACTTTGTTATCGTATAATTTATGATCTTGCCAGTATTTCTGTTTACTCTGGCAATTCATGATCTTGTTAGTAATTCTGCTTATTCCAATATTGTACGATTTATAGATTATTAGTATTTTTAGTATTGTATGATGATGGCATTGCGTTGAATACTTGGCACTTACCTTATGCACACACTTACACCATCCTCTAAACTTTCTATAAGCTTATGCATGATAGATGTGTGCAGGTGATGTTAGGTTGTAACAGTATTGAGCTTGGAGCGTGCAACGGTCTTCTAAAGCTTGATTTTTGATTTATGTATTTCCCTTTCAGCATTGTACTCAAATAATTATATTTGTGGATATGTGATGATGATGTTGCCTTTATGAATTGGGTAATCTTGTGGTCATGCTTATGATGAGTTAAATGTACAAAAAAATCCTCCTTGTAGGATCCCAGGATTGGAATTTGGCGTATGGACGCTAGGAGTCGAGAATGGGATACTACGGAGGCTGTCGGCACCGGATTCGGCGATTGGGATTCCTGTGAATCCGATTTTCGGGTATAGGGCGTGATAAAAGTTGTTATCTGAGCATAACTTGGGAATGCCTAAAGATAACATCACATATTTGCCGATATCTACCCCTCACTATATGATTGTTAGGAACTTAGAATGATTAGATCCCAGAGTTCGAATAACTTAGAGATTTTTCTAATATAGCTCCCTACCGTTGAGATTTGAGGCAGTATTGTATCCCAGTTTCGAGCATTTCTGATCTAGGATTCGAGGTCCAGTTGGATCACCGTAGTGTTGATGAGGCGTTTTGAGAGCAAGAGGTAGGGATTCGCAGGCATTGTCCATATCTTTTAGGTGTTTGATTATGTTGGCATGTTGTGCTCGGATAGAATTTTCCACCTTTTATAAGCTTTGTATTTGTTATGTTGTGATTTAAATTTTGAGGACGAAATTTTTATTAGGAGTGGAGAGCTGTAAGACCCGTATCCTAGACCGTACCGTTCCATAGGCTTCCACAGTCTTCTCGGTCGAATTTCGGTAACCTTCGACCCTTAACCGGTGTTCGTGGGCGACCCTAATTCACATGCCAACAACCTGAGTTAACTCAACTCGAGACTTGTACCAGTACGACCGCGCCGTCGCCGCAGTTTCGATGCCACATCTCGCGCGCCGAAGTGATACCCGGTATAGGAGATGTAGGCCTGCGCTCAGTACGAGGAAAGACGCTGCATAAGAGAATCTCTGCCAAATGTCATATCAATCCCATCAATCAATCAAAGTACACATAATCACACCTCATGTCAAGTACACATCAACTTTCACCCATCCCCAAGCAACCCCAAAGTCAACCTTTCCATCCCATCTCTTACACACTCCATCACTCACCATCACTTCTCTCCCATCACTCTATCTCTCTCTCATTTCTCTCTTATTTCCTTTTTTTCTCAAGCAACTCTCATGGAACAATCGTCCATGGCTTCCATGGAGAGCAAGTTTGACCCACCTTCCTCCTCCCATCTCCACCCTCCAATGATCATCTCCACAGCTAAAATGCGTCCCTTGGAGCTTTAGGATGCGTTAATGGAAGTGGAGGACCAAGAAGATCATAAGTGGGTGCTTCTCTCTCTCTCTCTCTCCTTCTCTCTCTCTTTCCCTCTCTTGTTCATATTCTTTTGTATGTGTGATGATGTGGTCGTGTGGCCCACTCCGATGAACCCCACCATGAGCCATGTATTTTATCCAACCCATCTATAGGTGGGGCCAACTTACATATGCGTTGTACCCACACCATCCATCAGTTGATGGCCCACCTGAGTAGGGCCCACCTTGAGCATGTGTGATGCTGTAACGCCCTGAAAATCGGGGGTCGAGTATGAACTCAACTCCCGAGTTCCAACGCATCACTTATGCAACATACACAATGATGGTTAAATGTTGTCTGAGTTAGAGCAATAAACATGAATGAGATTATACCAAAACAAGAATCATACTCCAGCTTCAATTGTATAAAGGCAAGCGGAAGACCGAAATTTTATATTCAAAGTATGTAAAGTAACAAAATTTTGTGAACTCCAGAGTATGAGTACTAACTGAGTACCAATATACATGTATTGTTTCTAAGTCAAAAAATCAAAATACAATTCCGTAGATAAGCCCTGGAATCCCCGCGATGCAGTCGGCCTAAGCATAGCCGTCAGAGTACTGCATAAAGGAGAACTCATCCTGATCCTCCCCGAAGTCGGGCTCCAGCTCCTGAACTGAGGCACCATCTATACCTGCGACAGAGTCTGGTGGGTGTTGCAAACACCGTCCCGTAATGTGGGAGTGAGTAGCTAACTCAGTGGAACAATAAAGCATAGGTTAACATGTTATCAAATCAATCAAGCAGTAATGATAAAGCAGTACAAATCAAACATTTCTAACTACTCTTGTTAAGTGCAAAAATAATATGACATGATGCTGTATGCCCTTGCCAAACCACTCTCAAGCGACATCATCTTACGTTCGTGAATGCTTACTCCCTCAGTGCGCCACATCTACAAAGCACATGCTGTACGATGATGCTCATGATTACCAAGTTTTTATTAGTCCATTTCAACCAACAGTATTGGGAAACTAAGGTACCTCCCTTGTATCATTCCCAAACATGATCCATTCTAGGGTCGTCAATCCTAGTTAATCTCATACGATATTATGGTTTGAGAAACATAGTGAAGGCATCGCAAAGGGCTCGTCACCCGTCAGCGCGGATACAGATCTCACCGTATGCGGCTCAATTGCTGGCCGTCAGCTCGAGTACAGGTCTCACCGTACTCGGCTCAATCACTAGCCGTCAGCTCGAGTACAGGTCTCACCGTACTCGGCTCAACTCATACTCTAGTTGCTGTGAAAGACTCGTCGCCAATCACAGACACTTGGAGTATACTCGAAGATACTATGGAGGACTCGTCGCCTGTCAGCACGAGCACAGGTCTCACCGTACTCGGCTCTCGCTGTAAGTATCGACAGCTCGAATACAGTGTCCCATACCACCGTATTCGGCTCATGAGTTTAGTTGCGCAATGGTCACTACGGGGAGGCACATGGCCCCAGCGTAGGCCGACAGCTCGACCACGGTGTCCCATACCACCATGCCCGGCTCATGCGTCTTAGCGGATCGAGGTACCATGGTTAACGGGATCGCCACTAGTAAGTTTGGTACCCTAGGTTCAAGCAGTAGTGACCAAACATGGTGAACACACATATACACTTCGGTTTACTTGACGAGCCTGACTAGCTCGAGCGCACCACCAGTTAGGCGATATGGAGCGCAAAAGCACTCCATGTGGCCAACTACTATCGCCAACCGAAGTACGACTCGGGTTCGCCAGACACATCCTTTGTGGCGACATGCATCTCAGCCACAATCTCAAGTCTGGTACCGAATGTTTGGACTATAGGCATAGTCCCAAACTCAAACAGTTCTCATCAATAGCATGTGGAGTAAAGCATGATAAACAAGCAATATAAGCATGTTAGCAGGCATGTTATAAAGCATGAAGTAAAGCATAAAGTAAAGCATGTTGTAAAGCACTATACACATAGGGATACGATTACATACACATCACAAGTGAGTGGTTATAGTGAACCACCGCATGGAGGGGATCCTACATGTCCCTAAGGGAGTCGGGAATCCCATATTGGCACCTCTCTAAGGCACTAACACTCAAGCATTTACACACACAAGCATCTACACAAACACTTAGAATATACTATTCCAACATACATGATGTATGTTAGCAAAATACGTGTTAGGGCTGTCCCCTCGCCACGTGAGTATTTTACCCATGTATATCATAATCATACAGCAAATAATCGTTACAATTGTATTTCCAAAATTCACTCATATGCGATATTTCTAGAATACACAATTTCAACATACTAGGCATTTACAAGCGAACATGTAATTCAGCGATTCCTTTCGCCAAACTAGTATTTTATACATATATTGTATAATCATACATTAAATAAACATGTCATACGTTTTCCCAAAAAAAATACATATACGGTATTTCTAGAATACACAATTTCAATATACGTAGCATTTACACATGAACATGTATTTCAGCGATTCCTTTCGCCAAATTAGTATTTTATCCATATATCATATAATCATACATTAAATAAACATGTCAAACATTTTCCCAAAAAAAATACGTGTACGGTATTTCTACGTATACCAAGAATATGTGAAATTCCATATTCTACAACGTTAATCGAAACAGGAAACGGAAAGCACTTTGTACATGTGCATTTACATGCAGATCATGAATCTATCATTATCTGACATTGAAAGCGTTGAAAACCGTAACTTATACACTTAAAGTCCTCACCTTTGCCCTTGGAATTCCAACGAATCAGCAAGGGTAGTAGAGCTTCTGTATACGGGAGTTTTCTAGCCTAAAGAGCGGAATCGGTTAGCCTTTTCATAACCCACAACGATCCTACCTTAAATCAGACCTAGGGTTAGGGTTTCTTACCTTCAAATGGGATGGATACAGCCGGGAAAACACCTAGAACGGGGCGGTGTAGGCCGTGCGACAACCCAAAGCAGTAGGAGGAAGATCAGCAACAAATTCCAAGCTTTTCTCTCTTTTCTTTTTCTCTCTCTAGGGTTTTTCTCCCAAATTCGTATGGATGTGAGAGGGGCTGTTCTAAGCCCCTTTTATAGCCAAAAACATTCCCAAAATAGACTCAGGTTCAAGGGTGACTGCTTATATAGGCATTTCGCCACTTTTCCAGCTCAAAAGGGAGGTTCTGGTGGCCCTCCTTGAGCCATACGTCAGACTTAAGCTCACCATCTATGGATCTACGTGGGATTACGTTTTTGACTTGATCGGATTCCCAGATCACACGTGGCGGACCACTTTCAGTTCAACGGTCAGTGGGCCACGATCAGAAATTCTAAGTACATGTAAATGTTCCTGAAATTTTTCTTAATCCGAGGGTGTAATTTGGTCGATTCGACGGTCGGGTTGCTTATCTTGACGTGCAACCGAACGATGCGGATCACTATTCCTGATATTTTTATTAGGATGGGAATAGTGTTTTTCACACACCCTCGCTCCGAATCGAAACGAATGGTCGTGGGACATCGGATGGACCTGATTTTTGAGATGATTGTCAAGTCCAGTGAGGCGGTCCTAGTTCCTTAGCTTCATGTTAATCGAACTTCCGATGTGCGATCTAGACCTAATACAAAGTTTCGTTTCATTCCCGAGAGCAGCCGGGAAATGAGTTTGGTTCTAAACTTTAGGGTAACCTAGCGTCACTTGTTTTGCAAGTTTTGGGTCTTGCAGATCGTATTTAAAGTGATCCCAACGGATTTCATGGCTAATTGAGTTTAGTACTTAGTTAACTTTGCTAAATTTCTAAAGGATTTAATCCTAATTGATTTCTGGTCGAGGTGGTACTCGAGCCAACGTACGGAAATTTACGAGTCGTTACAGACGCCCAGACGTCCAGGGACGTCCCTGGACTGAAATGAAAACACAAATATTAGCTTGTTTCAAAGTTCATTGGGTGAGCCGCTTATGTAGGCCCCATCTTGATGTATTCTTTTAATCCAAGCCGTCCATTCCATTCCTGAGATCATTTTAGGCATTGAGCCGAAAAATGAAGCTGATCCGAGTTTCAGGTGGACTGTACCTTAGCAAACAGCGATTTTCACCGTTTAAATTCACTCAAATCTTTTTACATGCTGAAAAAATACTCAATACTGGACTTGATGAGTTTGTTATGGATAGTAGAATCCATTGGCAGGCCTAGATTTAGCTGATGTGGGCCCTACTTCCGAAAAAACCTAAAAATTTGGTTTTTCAAAAAAAAAATTTATATCAACAGTAGCAGCGTTGCTACTGCTGCTGTTAGGGAGAGGACGGACAGCTGACGGGTGGACGAGCAGGGTCCCACGGCTCCAGCCGTGGGCCCCACCTTAATGTATGTATGCCATTCAAGCCGTTCATGAGGTGGGCCCCCCTCCAAATATCAAGCTGATCCCATGCTCAGGCGGCCCACATCATAGGAACAATGTTGATTGAAGGCCAACCATTGAAACCCTTTTTGGGCCCACAGAAGTTTCTGATCTAGTTGAAATTTGTTTTTACCCTTCATCTAGGTTTGCCTGACCCTATGAACGGGATGGATGGAAAGTAAATATTAAGGTGGGCCCCACATGGGACCCACAATGATATTTGTATTCTATTTCCACCATCCGCTGGACGATGGAGGCATCTGTGATGTATTTATTTCTTGGACGGTGGGCGTGTATGTGTGTGCACGTGTCTGTAGGTGTGTGTGTGCATGTGTGTGCGTGTGTATGCACGTGTGTGTGTATATATATATATTGTATATATTGTATATATATACTATATAGATTATATTTTATATAATATACCTGATGGTGGGCTTTCATGGGCCCCACCATGATGCTTGGGTTGCATCCAGACCGTTCAACCATTTGGCCAGCTTGTTTTTAGGCTTGAGACAAAAAATGAGCCAGATCTAGAGTTAAGTGGACCCCAGTAAGTAGTGGACAATGCTGTCCAACGTTCAAAATCTGTTAAGTGGACCCCACTAAGTAGTGGCCATAGTAGCTTCCAATTAAGCTGATATTTGTTCCACTTCATCTATCCCTATGTTAACTTAGGAACAGGTTGGATGAGAAGTTTACGTATGGTGGGCCTTAGGAATTTTAAATGGCGAAAATCATAATCACCACTTATTTGGAGCGGCCCATTTGATATACATGGGGCCCAATTGGTGTGATCCACCTTGATTTACATAAGACCCATGTGATTAGGCCACCTTGATGTGTATGAGGCCGTTGTTGAGGCCCACCTTGATATGAAAGTAAGGCCCATTTGGATGTATCCTAGGGCCCATGGGTTGAGGCCTGTTGTGATGTATTAGGGCCCATGGGCTGAGACCCATTGTGATGTATAAAGGCCCATGGGTTGAGACCCACTGTAATGTGAATAGGGCCCATGTTATGAGACCCATTTGGTGTATTGGAGGCCCATGGGTTGAGACCCAATGGGATGTACATGAAGCCCATTATAATGTCATTCCACCATGGTTCATGTATTGGCATTTATGGCGGGCCATGCCTTGGGAACAATGTTGGTTTGACGTCCACATTGTAAGTACAATGTTGGTAAAATGTCAGCATTACAACTCCCCCTAGGGCCATTGGTAGGCTCATACTTGTTGTGTGTAGGCCCAACTTTATGTTATATATTTTCTACACCGCCATTCCTTGTGGGACTCACACGTGTTGTATGTGTCTTATATCTACACCGTCCGATGAACTGGACAATAGGGACCACCTGAACATATGGATCCATGTCGTGCACCTATTCTGCACTCATGCCATCCATCTGTTTTACCCCCCAGCCGTCCCACCTTAGGACCCCACCTTGATGCATGTATCGTATTTACATCGTTCATTTGTGCTAGACACATGATGTACGTGTTCCACTCGCCACCATCCACAGGGACAGTGGGGCCCTGACTTGATGTATGTATTACACTTACTCCGTTCATCTATGCTGGGCAATTTAGATGGTGTCGTGCCACCCCACCACGATGCAATTGTTTGTCCACACCATTCAAATGATTTGGACGGTGATGAGGACTCCACCATCATATTTGTATTTTATCTCCACGCTGTCCTTCTACCGGTCCCACCTTGATGGATGTGATTCACCCACACCGCCTTGCCATGTGATAGGGCCCACCTGTGATGTATTCTTGAGGCCACCTGCGATGTATATTTGAGGCCCATATGTGAGGCCCGATGTAATGGGGCCTGTTATTATGTATGAGGCCCATGTGCAGGGCTCACCTGTTGTATATTTATGGCCCATTGGTGCGGGCCATTGATGTGGCCCACTGGATATGTACGAGGCCCAATGTGATGTATTCGAGGCCCATGTGTAGGGCCCATTGTGATGAATTTAAGGTCTATGTAATGTGGCCCATCATGATGTATATGTAGCTCTTGTGTGAGGCCCATTGCGATGTGTATTAGGCCTTTGTGTGAGGCCATGGGCCCACTATACGTTTAACCCTATATGGGGCACTCCTTGGGAGCAATGTTAGTTGAATGTCCACATTTATTTTGGGTAATGATGGTTAAACGCCCGCATGGTGACCTTCCCTTAGGCCTAGTTAGGCCCATTCTCACCGATTTCCATTGTCGAGGTCGATTTCCATTGTCGAGATCTACATGATATACATGCAACCCGTAGTTAAGGCCCATTGTGACACGTATTAGGCCCATGATGGAAGGCCCATTTGATGTATTCAAGACCCATGTGTAGGGCCCACATGTCATGTATTTAAGGTAAATGGGCAAGGCCCATTGGGATGTATTCATGGCCTATGGGCGAGGCCCATTGTGATATGTAGAGCAGGGTCCGCCTGTTATGAATATGTGGCCCTTGAGTAAGGCCCATTGTGTTGTATATTAGACCTTTGTGCGAGGCCGTGGACCCATTATATATTGGGCTCTATGTGACCATTCCTTGGGGGCAATGTTGGTCAAATGTCCACATTGTCAAGGCCGATTGTTGATGCCGGTTATTGATACCGATTATGAGTATGTGACAGCATAGCATCATAATACATGCTCATACGCATCATCTGTGTGCTTGTTATGAGATGTGATTGACCATTGCATATGTCATAGGGCAGGTTGTTCATGGGGCTCCTTGATAGGTGGAGTTGCACCACATGAGCGCACGATATGCGCAGGATTTATGCATGATTGCCCTGTGACTCATGCATTTCACATTTGTGTGACATGACCATCGTACGCCCTAGCGACATCAGGGTTGTAGCCTCTACAGGCATATCGTGAATGGCCAGATGGGACACCGAAAATCTGTTCTACATGGGGTGCTATAGATATCCCTAGGTAAAGGTTCCTAAACCCTCTTGGTTCCAGAGGTTGCTCCAACGTCTAAACCGAGTGGATGTATAAGCACATGAGGGTCGTATGCTGTTAGGCCGTGTCTCCCACTGTGTCGTTCTCGATTGGAAGGGGGTACGGCCTTACCCACCCGAGAGGAGGGGGAAATGCTAGGCTAAGTCTGACTAGCTTAAGGAATGGGTCCACTATCAATGAGCCGGACCCGATATTGGCAGGCGGATAGTGACGTCTCTTCCACTCACCTTGTTGTGCGTGATGGGGCGGCAATCTGGTTTGGAGTGTAATAGACCCCGGCGATTTTTCAGAGAGAAACCGTACTGATATGTGGACTTATTGAGTAGGAGTTACATGCTCATTCGTTCATTTATTTACTATCCACTCGGGCTAGTGGTGCGCAACTAATTGTTTTGTACATTCATTATGGCAAGGATTTCGGTTGGGTGCGCGACTAACCTGAGATTAGGAGTTTACTACGTTGAGTCTGGCTATCCAAATTTAGGTATGGGACTGGTTTGGATAAAAGTCCCTTGTGGTGGACCCCGTAGCCTGCGATACCACATACTATCGTCCCAACTTCACACTCTAGCATGGTCATTTCATTCGCATCGCATATTACATTACATCAACAAACATATGACATTTTGGGTTGCTATGTTTCTATACTTATATGGCCCAGACAGACTTATCAGGATTTGTATATTACATTGTATCTTCGACATCTGATATTTGACGCTTTATGACTCCTTATTGCATAACTGTTTCACATTGTGTATTCTGATATTGATTGACTGATGGACTTGTCTGTATTTCCACTTACTCTGTTATCGTATAATTTATGATCTTGCCAGTATTTCTGCTTACTCTGGTAATTCATGATCTTGTTAGTAATTCTGCTTATTCCGATATTGTACGATTTATAGATTATTAGTATTTTCAGTACTGTATGATGATGGTATTGCGTTGAATACTTGACACTTATCTTGTACACACACTTACACCACCCTATAAGCTTTATATATGCTTATGCATGATAGATGCGTGCAGGTGATGTTAGGTTGCAGCAGTATTAAGCCTGGAGCGTGCAACGGTCTTCTGGAGCTTGATTTTTTATTTATATATTTCCCTTTCAGCATTGTACTCAAATAATTATATTAGTGGATATGTGATGATGATGTTGCCTTTGTGAATTGGGTAATCTTGTGGTCATTCTTATTACGAGTTAAATGAATAAAAAAATCCTCCTCGTAGGATTTCAGGATCGGAATCTGGCGTATGGACGCTAGGAGTCGCGAATGGGATACTACGGAGGCTGTCGGCACCGGATTCGGCGATCGAAATTCCTGTGAATTCAATTCTGGGTATGGGACGTGACAATTACTATATGCCCTAGCGACATCAGTGCCGTAACCTCCACAGGCATATCATGGATGGCCAGATGGGACACTGAAAATTTTTGGTTCTAGCATCTGGGCACTTTGGATGTCTGTGGGTGAAAGTCCCTACACATCCGTGGCAAGGAGATGCCCCAACGTCCAGACTGAGTCAATTTATGAGCGCCCGAGTACTGAATACTAGGAGGCCACGTCTCTCACTGTGTCGTGGTTGGTTGGGAGGGGGCGTGACCTTACCAGTCTAAGAGTAGGGGGCATAGCTAGGCTAAGTTTGACCCGTTAGTGAATGGGTTCGCTACTGATGTGCTAGGTAGATATTGGCTGACTACTGGTCAGGCGGATAGTGAGGTCTCTTTCACCTACATAGTCGCGCGTCTGTGGGCGGCGATTTACATGTAAAGTGTACTAGATCCTAGTGATGATCCTAGAGATGTACAGTACAGATTTGTGGAGCAGGCATTGCATACTCATTCATTCATTCGTTCACTATCCACTTGAGCTGGTGGTGCTCAACTATTTGTTACATGTGCCTTCGCAATGGCCAGGATTTCGGTTTGGGTACGTGACTAACATGAGATAAGGAGTTTACTACATTGAGTCTGACTATCCAAATTAGGTATGGGACTGGTTTGGATAAAAGTCCCTTGTGGTGGATCCCTTAGCCCTAATACTACGTACTATCATCCCGACTTCACACTCCAGCATGGTCATCCCATTCGCACCCCATATTGTATTACATCTGTGACATATGATATTTTGGGTTACTGTATTTCTGCATTTATATGGTCTAGATAAAGTTGACGGTATTCGTGAACTCATCAGGATTTATATATTGCATTGTATCTTCAGCATCTGATATTTGACGGTTTATGACTCCTTATTGCATAATTGTTCCACTTTGTGTATTCTGATATTGATTGACTGATGGACTTGTCCGTATTTTCACTTACTCGGTTATCGTATAATTTATGATCTTGCCAGTATTTCTGCTTACTCTTGCAATTCATGATCTTGTTAGTAATTCTACTTATTTCGATATTGTACAATTTATGGATTATTAGTATTTTCAGTACTATATGATGATGGCATTGTGTTGAATACTTGACACTTATCTTGTGTACACACTTACACCGCCCTATAAGCTTTCTATAAGCTTATGCATGATAGATGCGGCAGGTGATGTTAGGTTGGAGCAGTATTGAGCTTGGAGGGTGCAACGGTCTTCTAAAGCTTGATTTTTTATTTATGTATTTCCCTTTTCAGCATTGTACTTAAATAATTATATTAGTGGATATGTGATGATGATGCTACCTTTATGAATTGGGTAATCTTGTGGTCATGCTTATTACGAGTTAAATGTACAAAAAAATCTCCTTGTAGGATCCCAGGATCGGAATCTGGCATATGGACGCTAGGAGTTGAGAATGGGATACTACGGAGGCTGTCGGCACCCGATTCGGCTATCGGGATTCTTGCGAATTCGATTTTCGGGTATGGGGCGTGACAATTATTATACGCCCTAGCGACATCAGTGTTGTAACCTCCACAAGCATATCGTAGATGGCCAAATAGGACATCAAAAATTTTTGGTTCTGGCATCTGGGCACTTTGAATGTCTATGGGTGAAAGTCCCTAAACATCCGTAGCAAGGAGACGCCCCAACGTCGAGACTGAGTCGATTCATGAGCGCCCGAGTGCCGAATACAAGGAGGCCGCATCTCTCACTGTGTCGTGGTTGGTTGGGAGGGGGCATGACCTTACCAGCCTAAGAGTAGGGGGCATAGCTAAGCTGAGTTTGACCCGCTCATGAATGAGTTTGCTATCGATGTGCTAAGTAGATATTGGCTGACTACTGGTCAGGCTAAGTGAGGTCTCTTTCACTTGCATAGTCAGGCGTCTGTGAGCGACGACTTGCATGTAGAGTGTACTAGATCCTGGTGATGATCTCAGAGATGTATAGTACGGATTTGTGGAGCAGTCATTACATACTCATTCATTCATTCATTCACTATCCACTCGAGCTGGTGCTGCTCAATTATTTATTACACGTGCCTTCGCAATGGCCAGGATTTCGTTTGGGGTGTGTGACTAACATGACATCAGGAGTTTACGACATTGAGTTTGATTATCTAAATTAGGTATGGGACTGGTTTGGATAGAAGTCCCTTGTGGTGGATCCCTTAGCCCTAATACTACGTACTATCATCCCGACTTCACACTCCAGCATGGTCATCCCATTCGCAACCCATATTGCATTACATCTGTGACATATGATATTTTGGGTTACTGTGTTTCTGCATTTATATGGTCTAGATACAGTTGACAGTATTCGTGAACTCATCAGGAATTGTATATTGCATTGCATCCTCGGCATCTGATATTTGCTCTTTATAGTTCCTCGTTTGTATAGCTGATCTGTATTGCGTACTTTGAAATTGTATGACTTATGGATTTGTCAATATTTTCGTTTATTCTGATATCATATGATTCATGATCTTACCAGTATTTCTGATATTGTATGATTATGGTACTGTATTGAATACTTGACACTTACCTTGTACACACACGTACACCACCCTCTAAGCTTTCTATAAGCTTATGCACGATAGATGAGTGCAGGTGATGCTAGGTTGTAGCAACGTTGAGCTTGGAGTATGTAACTGACTTCTGAAGCTTTGATTTTGACTATATATTTCCCCTTCAGCATTATACTTAAATGTTTATATTAGTGGATATGTGATGATGATGTTGCCTTTGTGATTTGTGTAAACTTGTGGTTATGCTTCTTACGAGATAAATGTACATTGGAAAATCCTCATTGTAAGATCCCAGGATCGGAAACTGTCATATGGGCACTGGGAGTTAAGAATGGGGTACTACGGAGGCTGTCGCCACTGGATTCGTTGATCGGGATTCCTGTGAATCCAATTTCCGGGTTTAGGGCATGACAGAAGTTGGTATCAGAGCATAACTTGAGAATACTTGAGGATAACATCACATATCTGCTAATAGCTACCCTATACTATGATTGTCGAGAACTTAGATTGATTAGGTCCCAAGTTCGAATAACTTAGTGATCGTTTGTTATAGACTCTTAATGTGTGTGCCTTCGAGAGCTCTCATGGTTGATTGGCGCCTTTGTTCTTTCCTATAGGACATGTCGCCCAGAAGAGTGACTCGAGCAAATCCCGCTCTACCACATGAGGCTCCAGCTTTACCACCTGCGGCCCCCGCTCCACCCTAAGAGATCCTTTCTCCCCAGACTGAGGATGTTGTTCCTTCACATGAGACCAGACTGAGGAAATGCTCCCGACCTTTGAGCAGGTAATTCAATGGGCCCAGATTTACGAGGCAGAATGAACGATTCGCAGAGGATCATGACCACAAAGGAAACCGGAAGAGGAAGATCCCCTCTGGTAGTTTTCAGCAATAGCAGTGTCGACGGCCGTAGCCATCCTTTTGAGCGCCAGCAGCACCTTCAGCACCACCAAAGAGACCGTTTACGGGAGTTTGCTTCAAATGTGGTGAGATGGGGCATCGTAAGCATGAGTGCACCCATTTTCAGTAGCAACAACCTCTTTGGGGGGGACATACACCTCCCTAACAGACCTAGGGCAGGTTTTATATAGCTCTGCAGGACCCTCAGTCGTCAGGAGTCGCCGACGATTCGCGCAACCAGGCATTAGGACCATCTTATTAGATTAGTCATTGGTGAGATGGTGAGGTTGTAATGTATCCTAGTTTCGATAATTTCTAATCCAAGATCTGAGGTTTAATAGGGGTCACCACAGTATTGGTGAGGCGTCTTGGGAGCACAAGGTTGAGATTAGATATTACTATCCCCATCCTTATGTAAACAGATTGTGCCTTGACTTATATATGATGTTTCCTCTTCCCTTGTCTGTTCTGTAAATTTTGAGGATGAAATTTTTATTTGGAGGGGAGAGTTGTATGACCCATATCCTAAACCGTACCGTTCCGTAGGCTTCCGCGGTCCTCCCGGTTAAATTCTGGCAACCCTCACCTGTATCCGATGTTTGCGCCCGATCCTAAGCCGAAACCTGCATACCAAAGTCGGCTCGATCCGAAACTTGTACCCTAGCGACCACGCCGTCACCGCGGTTCCAACGCCGCAACTTGCACACTGATCCGATACCCGAGTGAGGAGATGTGGGCCCACATTCATTACAAAGAAACCTCGCGCGTTGTAAATTTCAAGAGAATCTCTACGACATATCACATCAAATCAAGTCAAGTACACAAACCCATACCCCATGCCACCTCACCCTACCACAAGTACAAGTAATCATCACTCTTTTTCCCTAAGTCAACTCTCTCTCTCCCTACCCATCCCTCTTTTTCAAAATTTCAAACACACACATACCTATCCCATCCCATTCTTACTAAAAAGTCAAGGCAACCCATAAATTCCCATGTCATATCCCGTACACCACTCCTCTCTCTCTCTCATTTCTCATTTTCCTCACAAGATCAACCCAACGTCCAAGCAAGAGAGCTCCATAAGAGAAGCTTTTTGTGGCCCACTCCCTACCACCCAATCTTCCATCTTAGCCATCCAATCCTCATCTTCCTCCATTAAAGTTGAAGATAGGGAGCTAAGGAGTCCATGGAGCCTAGAAGAAGTGGAATTGGTGGGTGATCCACCGTTGATTTCAATTTTAGGGCCCACTTGTTGTAGGACCTACATTGATGTATGCAATGTAGAGAGGGGCCCATAGTGGCTAGGTCCCTCTATCTCACCGTTTCTCTCTCTGTCTCTGTCTCTCTCTCTCTGTCTCTCTCTCTTTCTCTCTCTTTATGGATAGTGTGTGTGTGGCCCACCATGAAGTGTGTATTTTATCTATGCCATCCACTGAGTGTCCTACATGACAGTCCGTTTGGACGAGCCGACACGAAGGAAAAACACAAATATCAGCTTGATCCAAGAGTGTGGCCCACCCGACGTGGGGCCGCCATATTTACTAGGACCATTCAAACCGTCCATGTGGGGCCTACAAGTGGGGTGTACCCCCCTTTTTATCCAGGCCGTCTAGCATCCGTGGACACTGGACTGGACGTTGCTACTTGCACAGTTTCACACATGCATATATGCATATATTATTGTATATTATATATATAATATTATATATTATAGTATATTATATATGCTGTGGTGGGCCACTGCTAAGTGTGGACCCACCATAGTTTCATGCACTAAATCAGCACCCTGGAGTCTGGACGGTGGCTTTTTTGAAATTCATACGCGTTATGTATATTATCATATAATATATTATATTATATTTTATGATATGATATTATAATATATTATATTATATAATATATATTACAGTGGGCCACACTACGTGGACCCCACAACGTGATGTATGTATTTTTAGATCCACACCGTCCAGTGGTGTGGACGGTGGGGACCACCATATTTGATGTGTTTAAGTCCACGACGTCCATCAGGCCTGGAGAATGAAGCAGATTCAAATCTCATGTGGAGCATGCCACGTGGGACGTGGACTCCCACACGAGGTATGTGCTTTATTAAAGCCGTCCATCTATTTTGATATGTGGACCATCCCACACGTGTGGCAGTGTGGGTGGGACCCACCTTGATGTACGTGGCAAATTTCCACATCGTCCATTGGCCAGGACGGTGGGACCTCACCTCAATGTATACGTTTATTCACACCGTCCAGATATCTAGAGGGTAGAAATTCACCGTGATGCACGTGTCTCATCCATGTTGTCCAATTGACGGACGTGGGACCATACCTAGTGTGTGATGTCCACATGTGGGACGTGGACTGCACCTCAATACACATGTGTTATATACACACTGTCCATCGGTTTTTCTATGGGAAGGGGTGCACCATGATATTCGTTCTGTGCACCCACGCCATCTATCTGCTAGATGTGTGGACCCCATTATGATTTATGTATTTTATTCCTACCACGGTGATGTGTTTATTATATCTAAACTGTCCATCCATTTTGCTGATGGTAGGGCCCACCTTGATGGTGTTTGTATCTGTACCATCCATCGATGTTGTGTAGGGCCTGCCATGATGTAATGTATTCTCTAGACCATCCAAGGTGCTGAAAGGTGCGATGGACCCCTTCCTTGATGTATGTTCCATCTGCGCCGTCCATCTGCTAGGGATGTTGGCCCCCGATGCATGTGTTCTATCATCCAGGCTGTCCCCAGATGGGACCCACCTTAAGGACGTGGGTCTGATCCTGAGGTTGTGTTATATCCAACCGTCCATCCATTGGAGGACGTGGGCCACTCCAAGATGTATGTGTTTCATCCTACTGCTCATTTGTGGCCCATTATGATATGTGTTATATCCTAACCGTCCATCTATATTGCTGGACTGGTGGGCCATACGTGGGACCCACCTTGGGAAACAGATTGGCTGGGGTACCTCATACTAACTATATAGTTGTTGTAGTGACATCACCAACTTCTGTGGGGCCCACCATGTTGTACGTATTTCATCTATGACATCAGCTTATGCGGCCCACCTTGATGTGTGTATAGCAGGCACACTGTCCATTTGTTGGGGCCCATTTGATATATGTAGGGCCCACCTCGATATGATGTACGTGAGGCCCATATGCAAGGCCCGATGTGATGTGTGTGAGGCCCATATGCGAGGCCCGATGTGATGTAGGTGCTGCCCATGTGATGAGACCCATTGAGATGTGTATTAGACCTATGTCATGTGACCCATTGTGATGTGTATTAGGCCATGTCATGCGGCCCATTGTGATGTGTATTAGGCCCATGTCATGTGGCCCATTGTGATGCATATAAGGCCCATTGGTGCGGCCCATTGTGATGTATTTCAAACCCAACATGGCCCATTGTGATGTATTTTTGGCCCATATGGCGAGGCCCAACGTAATGTATATGAGAGGCCCATGGTGATGTATATTGGGCCATTGTGTGAAGCCATGAGCCCACTTTATGTTTGGCTCTATGTTGGCCACTGCTCGGGAGCGATGTTGGTTGAATGCCCACATTAATGGCCAATGATGGTTGGATGTCCACATTGTGACCTCCCTTAGCCCCTTTGTTAGGCCGATTCCAATTGTCGATTCTGATTATCGAGGCCGATTGTCGTGGCCGATTCCGATTGTCAATTTTAATTGTCGAGGCTGATTGTTGAGGCCAATTCTGATTGTCGAGGCCGATTGTCGATTCCGATTGTACAGACCGATTCCGATTGTCGAACCACAACGTGATAAATATGCGGCCCATATTTGAGGCCCATTGTGATGCACATTCGGCCTGTGTTTGAGGCCCAATGTGATGTATATGTGGCTCATATTTGAGGACCGTTGTGATGTGTATTCAAACCATGTTTAAGGCCCAATGTGATGTATATGTGGCCCATATTTGAGGTAGTTGTGATGTGTATTTAGCCCGGCCTACTGTGATGTATATGAGGCCTATGGGATGAGGCCCATTGTGATGCTTTTGAGGGTTAGACGATGGAGCCCATTTTGATGTATATTATGCCCTTGTGTGAGGCCATGGGTCCGCTATATGTTAGGCTCTATGTGGGCCATTCCTTGGGGCAATGTTGGTTAAATGTCCACATTGTCAAGGCCAATTATTCATGTCGATTATTGATACCATTATGAGTATATGACACCATAACATCATGATACATTCTCATACGCATCATCTGCATTTTTGTTATAAGTGATGAGTGTCGAATATTGCATATTAGACCCCAGCAATTGCCTAATTTTACGTACATGATAAGGATTAATGGAGTATATTACTCATGTTTTTATTACAGGATGAAATCAGGAGTGTGAATTGGAAATTGATGTTAAAGACATGATTTTGGCGCTCCAAAATTACCAGAGCACGGGATGGACTCCAGAAAACTAATAGTGAAGATTTTACACGCCTGGGATCTGAGGAAAGCATGACAAAGGGGCCCGAAAAGGGTCCAGACTACAAGATCACATGGTTCCCACCATTCGATCAGTTCGAAACTTCATACATGGGATGAGGGCCGTAAATTAAACGTACATATTAAATTTCAGCCATTGAAGATCTCGGGAAGTGGGTCAACTAACAGATCAGCCTACAAACCATCGATTCTGGGCCCACCTGATATCTGGAACTGCCTCAAATTTGATTTTGGTGGATTAAATAATATGGGAAAAAGGATGGACGGTACAGATTTCTCAAAAACATCACAGTGGGCCCCATATTTGACGCATGTACATCATGCGTACATGGCTACCGCCGTGCACCGGACGGCTGAGTCGATCAGCGCGTGCGCTGACCGACTCCTCTCTTAATATTCAAAAAATCGGAAGACGGAAGACAGCGTCTTCCGCTGCCGATCGTGGGATCGGGTTGTGGGCCCACATCGTCCATCAAATTATCAATCCGGACCGTCCATCCACTTCCTAGGGCCACGATAACCACCACCTAGGTGACGAAATCGGAAGAAACAAGGTTTTTTTTGGATCTCAACCGTTCATATACAAACGAACGGTCGGGCAGAAAGTCAGGTGGGCCTCGTCAACAGTAGGCAAAAATTACACATTTCCGGACGGTTTTTCGATGGCTACCTCATGAACGGAGTGGATTTTCCATTTACTCAGAGGAATGGGCCCCACCATCTTCGCAGCGGAAGGAGATCCCCGTCTGCGTCCGCGTAACGCACGTCGCTGCCCCGTTTTGCGGAAGACTGTGGGCCCCACACGTAGCCCGTATGACTGATCTGAACCGTTCATCTTGTAGAGGGCCGCGAACACTACAAACCCATGCTGATATTTCACTCTCATGCGTACACACGTGTGCGGTACAGAGGCCACAAAAGGGCTGCTCGGCGACGTTCAAAACTGATCTTTTCGAGATTTCTTCTGTGGGCCGCGCCAATGGACCTTCAAAACCACCCATTCTTGACTGAAATTTCATCCTGAATCCAATGGACGGGGTAGATTTTCCAGAAAACACCTCTGTGGGGCCCACCGATCACGGTTGCGAAAATCTGCACTTCGAGTCCGTCTACGACTCTGCCACCGATTCCAGCCATCCAGCAGCTATAAAAGGGAAGTTTTGGACGTGGGGAAGTCATTCAGATCCAGAGAATTGGAGATCCAGAGCCAGGGAGAGAAGAAAGAGAAGGAGAAAGAGAGAGAGATTGTTCGGTTTGGAGTTTTAATTTATGAATTTTATTTAATATTTTTTATGGATTTTATGGGTAACTAATCTCTCACTAGGGCTGAGATGAAGCCCCTAATTTGATCACTCTTGTATTGGTTGATTTACTTTGAATTTTAATTAATTTATTTTTTTTTCTCTAAGTGGGCTTTATGGGTTTAAATTCCATACTTCTCCATCTATGAACTTGATCAAAGTATATAGATGGATGTTGTTGGATGCTTATTACAGTGCTTGTGTCGATCAAGAACAATGTTTCCTATAGAGGAAGAAACAGGATGCTTTAATGAATGTACATTCCATGTGCCCGACCAAGGACATGGAATTTGTTATTCATGGCATTGCTTAAAGGAATTAAACAGTCTGTATGCCTGATTTAGGACACAGATTGTGCTTTCTCTATTTAAGTGGTATCAATCTAGATCAAGGTGAATCAACAGACAAAACAAGGGTTAGGATAATTAGGGGTGGATTCGAAAGTCCTAGTGCTTTCTCTCTGATTGAATTTTCTTCCCTATTCTTAATTGTTTTTCTTAAAATTGTGCTTAATAGTTTAGTTCATTATTCATTGGATTAGTTAAGAAGAATCATAGATTTGAATTGTAACAACCAGTCCTCGTGGGATTCGACCTCGATCTTACCGAGTTTATTACTACATCACAACCCTATACTTGGGGAGTGAACAATAAGATGTGGTTGACCATTACATATGTCATTAAGCAAGTTGTTATGAGACTCCCTGATAGGCAGATGTTATCTCACATGAGCGCACGGTATTCTCAGGATTGATGCATGACTAGATTGTATGACTCATGCATCTTGCATTGTGTGTTGTGATTACTATATGCCCTATCGACATCAGGGTCATAGCCTCTACAGGAATATTGTGGATGGCCAGATGGGACACCGAAAATATTTGGTTCTACCATCTGTGCTCTTTGAATGTCCGTGGGTGAAAGTCCTTAAACCTCCGTGGCTAGGAGACGCCCCAACGTCGAGACCGAGTGGATACATGAGCGCCCGTGTGCCGAATACTAGGAGGCCGCGTCTCCCACTATGTCGTGGTCGTTTGGGAGGGGGTGTGGCCTTACCCACCTGAGAGTAGGAGGGCATAACTAGGTTGAGTTTGACCAGCTCATGAATGGGTCCGTTATCGATGTGCTAGGTAAATATTGGCTAACTACTAGTCAAGCGGATAGTGAGGTCTCTTCCACTTGCATGGTCATGCGCCTGTGGGTGACGATTTGCATGTAGAGTGTAATAGACCCCGGTGATGATCCCAAAGATGTACAATATGAATTTTTGGCGCAGGCATTGCATACTCATTCATTCATTCATTCACTATCCACTCGAGCTAGTGGTGCATAACTATTTGTTGCATGTGCCTTCGCAATGGCCAGGATTTCGGTTGGGTGGCACGACTAACCTGAGATTAGGAGTTTACCAGGTTGAGTATGAGTATCCAAATTAGGTATTAAACGGGCTTGGATAGAAGTCCCTTATGGTGGATCCCATAGCCTGCGATACTACGTAGTATCATCCCGACTTCATACTCCAGCATGGTCATCCCATTCGCACCGCATATTACATTACATCCGCGACATATGACATTTCGGGTTACTGTATTTTTGCATTTATATGGTCTAGATACGGTTGACGGTATTTGTGAACTTATCAGGAATTGTATATTGCATTGCATCCTCGGCGTCTGATATTTGGCTCTTTGTGGCTCCTCGTTTGTATAACTGATCGGTATTGCGTACTCTGAAATTGTATGACTTATGGATTTTTCAGTATTTCCGCTTATTCTGATATTATATGATTCATGATCTTACCAGTATTTCTCATATTGTATGATTATATCACTGTATTGAATACTTGACACTTACCTTGTACACATACGTACACCACCCTCTAAGCTTTCTATAAGCTTATACACGATAGATGAGTGCGGGTGATGTTAGGTTGTAGTAGCATGAAGCTTGGAGCATGTAGCTGACTTCTGGAGCTTTGGTTTTGACAAATGTATTTCCCTTTCAACATTATACTTAAATGTTTATATTAGTGGATATGTGATGATGATGTTGCCTTTGTGATTTGGGTAAACTTGTGGTTATGCTTCTTACGGGATAAATGTACATTGGAAAATCCTCCTAGTAAGATCCTAGGATTGGAACCTCTCATATGAGCGCTAGGAGCCGAGAATGGGGTAATACGGAGGCTGTTGGCACTGGATTCGACGATCGGGATTTTTGTGAATCCGATTTTTGGGTTTGGGGCATGACATTCTCTCTTTTAAAGAATCCGTTTTTTTTTTCTAAGTTGTGGTAAGGCTTTGTAAAGCCAATATTTATGTTCTTTTGAAGCAAAACAAATCTGGCTTATACAACCAACAATTAGTGAGTTGGACAAAGGACATCCTGCCCACCACAAGAAGCAGGGGCCACCCGTTCATTGATTTTAGTTCCAACTTGTAGATGATCTTACCTCTAGTGGCCCTTCAACCTCTGACCATGTCGAAGGATCAGCTCTGTCACCTCTCCCACCATGGGCCAACTGAATTTGATCACGGGCAAATTTATGCTTAATGCCACAAGCATATGCACAAACCCCTAATCTTTGAACGCCCTCAAACCCCAATCAATCTAATCAATACCCTCTCAAACCCCCAATCCAATTCCATAAAACAAAAAAGAGAAATCTGAATATTCAAAAGAGAAAAAAGAAGATAAGCGGTCTTGCATACCTAAACGGGAAACGATCGAGCAACAAGGACACGAATGATGGTATGAGAGAGGGGAGACTTCGTGAGATTGAGGGAGAGGGGATAGTTAGGGTGAAAAGAGGGGTTTGTTAGAGGGGAGTGTTCATGAGAGACAATTCAGGAGATCAAGAGAGAGGGTAAAAAGAGGGTTTGGGTTTTTTCTCATAAGAGAGAGGGTGAATAGAGGGATGTCTGCTCGTTTTTTCACAAGAAGGGGAAGGAGAAAAAGGGACCAGCGAACGAGAAGTTCCACATTTTTTACTGTTATGGCTTTAGTCCGTAGCTAAAATGTATCTTGGTTCATAGCCTTTAACGACCCTCAACACTCACACGGCCTCTTACGAACTGGACGCGGACGATCCTTTCAAATGCTTTGTGGGGCCCACTGTGATGTATTTGGTATATCCACTCCATCCATTCATTTTGATTTTTTTTTTATAGAGAATGACTCCAAAAATTTGGCAAATCGAATGTCCAATTAAACCACACCATTGATCAATGGTATGTATTTAATCTACATTGTTTCCTATAGTGTGGGCAACTTGAGGCTTCGATCTACCTCCTTTTTTTGGCTCTTGACCTAAAATGATCTATTAAAATGGATAGACGTATTAGATGGAGGATGCACATTGTATTGGGCCTCGTAGAGTCCCTTAAGGGGCTGTGAGATGCTGTAGTAATGGTGTTGGGCGTTAGCTTTTAGCTACGGTTTTAAGCCGGAGTAAACTGGCTACAGTTTATGTCCGTAGTAAAAAAACTAGCATGGTCCATAGCCTTTGCTCATTTTTTTGGTGGTGTATTTAAGGAATACTTTCAGTTCTTAATGGTTTATTGTGACTTAAATTACAATAGATCTGTAATAGCTTTGAGTATTTCCTTTTCATGCTTTGAGATTGTGAAATTAGGAAATCCTGTTGTTCACCATCGTCCCTTGGGCATGCTTGGATGATGGAATCCCTTCTAATTTTCACAATTATCCTATATTTGATTATGGAATTGGTATATCCTGTTCTTTGCCATTGTCTCCTAGGCATGGCTAAGTGATGGAATCACTTCAAATCCTCACAACTCTCATCCATTGAGAATTAGATCAATGGAAGTTTAGATTTGATTTTATTGAGATATCTTTCAACTGGATAAGATAGGACTCTGATTCTAGTTGTGTCCTACAATAAAGTAATAGATCTCCTTAATTGCTACAAGTGGATCCTTGGAAACCCCAATTCCCACCTTTAAATTATTAAGTTTCTAATTACACACTTCTTAAAAGGCCAAGCTATATGTCCTAGAGGGGGGTGAATAGGACTATGCCAAATTAAAATGATAACAACAGAATTTAAACAATAAGATAGCCTTATAAACAAATAAATGAAAGATAACACTATAATCAATTCATAATACTGAAATATAAAGCAACCTCAAATGTATGAGTATTAAGAGATTGATACAAATGTTGTTCTAAGGACAACCTTACACAAAAAAACAAGGTTTATGGCAAGACAACCTGATTCCTAGAAAGGTCTTTGTATCAAAAACTCAAACTAGATACAAAGGAATAAGTAGATAAATAACAAGGAAGTGAAATCTAAGTTATTACAACATTCCCCACAATGCTTGAAATGTAAAAGATTACAACATTCACATCCACAAATACATTCCACAAACTTGAATGATAAAAGATATAGAAAATAAATCATACATCTATAAAACACAAAGAATTATAGTGGTTCGCCTGCATGTACACCAACTGTTAAACAACAGCCACACAACTTGCTACTCCACTCCTAATATCCTCACATAGGGGATATTAACGTTCACTATGAAAATAGGTTTTTCTAGGTTCACCCAGAACCCTCACAATTGTGTCCTTCTAATGGGCTTGCACAATTAAAAAAACCCAACTCTGAGTTTTCTAGATCACCTCAGACAAACCAAACAATGAGATTTTTCTGGCTCAATCTCAAAAGAAACAAAAAATAGAAGATTTACACAAATGTAAAATACCTGGATTTCTCCTTTTGTTGCAGCTCAGAAGAATCAAATCGGAGTAGAAGTTTGAATAGAAGTTCAATGTTCAATACTCACTTAAGAAAAATTAAATCAAGTTGGACTAGCTCTATTTGATTTTAATTCTAAGAAGTGGAATATCACAATTCCTCTTTCAAATTAGATTCGAATGCAGAAACAAAATCATATATGAACATCTTAAAAAAAGAATATAAAATATGCACAATCTAGCTTAAGCAGTTTACAAACTTATCTCTTAGAGTGATGCCTTGATTTTACTTAAATTGAATATCAAACTCTGAAAACCGTGCTCTATTTATAGTCGCAGAAATCACTATATGACTAGTCCTATGGACACTACGTCTGGTCATAGAACCAACAACATTTTGAAAATTTGAGCGCGATTAGATAAAACCGCTCCACGACTGGTCGTAGGCACTTCACGACCGGTCGTAAGGCCTCCATGATTGGTCGTGACCTACCCACAACTAGTCGTGAGGAACCAGGAATGGTTGCTGGAGTTGAAGTCGTAGTTGTTGGACTGGTCGTGAATGAGTCATGCACTGTTCACGCGGCCAGTCGAGCAGTCTCCAGGACTGGTCGTACCTCAACCAAAAAATTTCAAAAATTTACAACAACTTAGGACTGGTCATGGAATTTCTTGGACTGGTTGAGCCAGTGCTAGGACTAATCGAACAGAATCCAAGACTAGTCGAAGAATAGACCAAACACTTATAAAATGATTTAATTTAAATTATGTATTCAAAATGACCTACCCTAAGGTCAATCTAAGGTCTTCCATACCTTGGACATAATGTATGAACATTAAACCTTCCTTTCTTCAGATGATTAATGTTCTTTGAAGTTCATGAAGCTTGAGATCTTGACACACGATGAAGCTTGTCTTTGAGATTTTTAAAAACTTGATTTCGTAGTACTTGAGTTGTACTTCGCCTTGAGTTTGATCGTGCATTTCTTGAAGGAGACCTTTGTTCTTGACTTGAATCATTGTCAATCTCCTCCTTTGTATATCTTAGTTCTTGAAGTAGATCTTTGTTCTTGTGCATGAGATGCATTGACTTGAACATATATATCAATGTGCTACACAAGACATATACTGTGGTTTTGGCACAACAAAATTTGACAATCAAAGGAGCAAATAACCATTGCACTTACAATCTCCCCCTTTGCTAAATTTGTGACAAAACACACTTCATTAAAAATCAGAGTAGCATTACATGTTCAATAAAAAATCATGCACCAGTTGAAATAGTAAGAACATTACCATGCTTAACAAAGAATCAAGCACCAGTTACTTAATAAAGAATCATGCACCTATTACAATAACCAGAATGCATCATTATGAAGTATTCAAAACAACTTTTTACTGACTCCCCCTGAGTAACACATATAAGAAGAAAAATATGCTACTTATCCACAATCCATATCCAATATCAGCATAACAAAATATTCTCCCCCTTTTTGTCACAATTAGACAAAGGAAGCAATAAATATACGGAAGAGGAAAGGTAACATGAGAGGCATAAGGGAGCAAACTAGTCAAGATATGAAAGATAAAAGCAAATAGTGTGCATTCAAATGTCATCATAAACCAAGTTCATATAAGTAACAAACATAAACCAAGTTCATCCAACATCAGTCCAAAAAAACTGAAAGAAATCAAAGTATCATAAGAGTTATTACATGCCATAAGAGAAAACACTTAATCAGAATCAGAAGAGGGAGCATGAATAGATGGATCAATTTGGTATAAACCCTTGTTCAAGCGCCTCATATATTTGCGCATATAAGCAAATTGAGAATCTTGGGTTACACGTATCTGAGCCACCTGTTACTCAAGAGAATGCAACCTCTCATTAAAATCAGAAGGCTGGTAATCAGGGTCAGCCTCAGAATCTAATTTGATCTCATTGAAGATATCATCCATATTTATATCATCAGGAGGTAGATCGCCACTTTCTTCTTCATTCACTTCTTCAGCACCACCACCACCCACATTCAATTGGCCAGGAGCCACTCCTAATTTCATCTTGTTTATATTTGAATTGTTAAAAATAAGGTGATGAGTAGGAGCCTCTCTAACAGGCACAACGACTAGCATGTGAGTAGCTAACATAGTCATAAGATATATAAATAGAATATCATTGTGTCCAGGATGAAGACAGAATTGAATGATAGAACAAATTAGAGAAGGAAGACAAACTTTAGTACCAGAGATGATGGAATGCAAAATCTGAACCATGAAAGAGGTTAGTTCGGTTTTGTTACCAGAATGCGGATACTAATTTGAAATAAAGATTCTTTGAAGAACCCTCTATCTGGGTAACAAGTACTTGGAAGCAAGAGCATTCCCTTTATGAGTACATTGAGCATCTATGTTACATAATGCTCTAGTGAGCACACGTTTTTTTAATTCCGACGGTTTGTCGGCTAGAGTGTGAATAGGAATACCCTCATTATTAATAGGTATATCCATTAGAGAAGTAATCAAATGACAGTCTATTTCAAATGGACCTTCTCTAGTTGCAATTTGAAACGTTATATTCTCAGTCGAAAATTCAGAAATACATGCAAACATATCCTGTGCAATAGGCTGGTATGTCGACCCACCCTAATGTAGAATGTTATCCCATCCTACAGCTTGAAGAAGTGGAAGGAGTTCAAATGGAGTAATATGTTCAATATCCACAGGTCGCTCAACAATAACTGTAACACCCCAGATTTTTCCCAACCTGGGATTAGACGTCCTTAGGCGATGGGTCGATCCTAACACCTTATTAACCTGTCAGAACTCAATCTCACAATCTAAAATCGCTTCTGAACCCCATTCCTTCACAAATCCCACCCTTCACCACCTTGTTCTTTCAATTTTCCTAACTACTTGCACCCTAGACACTATCTTAAACTAGCTAAGTAGTATAAATTGGATCACTTTATACACAAACTACAAAGGCCTAGGTACCACCTCAGACAGAAATCTTATAGGACTAAATCCTTTAGAATGAGACAAAGTAACCACGTGCTAAATTAGATTAGTTACGAAATCCACTAGAATCGCTTCAAATACGATCTGCAAGACCCAAAACTTGTAGAATCATTGACGCTAGGTTACCCAAAAATCTCGGATCAAACTCTTTACCCGGCTGCTCTCGGGAGCATCTCGAAACTCCGTATCAGATCTGGACCGCACGTCGGAAGTCTGAATAACTCGAAGTTAAGGAATTAGGACCACCTCGCTGGGCTTGACAACCACCTCGGAAATCAAATCCAGATAGTGTCCCACGGCTGTTCGCTTGAGTCCAGAGCGAGAGAGTGTGAAAACACATGTCTCTTTACAAAATAAATATCTTGAATAGTAATCTGGCATCTCTCGTTTGCGGATTAGTTTTAAGCAACCAGACCGTCAGAATTAGACCAAATTACACCCTCGGATCAGGAGAAATTTCATACACATTTACATGTACTCGGAATCTCCGATCGAGACCTACTGACCGTCGAACTGAAACTGATCCGCCACACGTGATCTAGAAATCCGACTGAAACGAAAACTTAATAGAACGTAGATCCGGTGTTGGTGAGCTTAAGTCCGACCTTTGGCTCAAGGAGGCCCGCCAGAAGTCCTCCGTTGAGCTGAAAAAGTTTTGCTTTGGTTATAACCTAGGTGAACCTTGTCCAGAAGTCTATTTCGGTGAAGTTTTAGACTATATAAGGACCTTAAACCCTCCCCCATTTCAGCCACACGAATTTGGGTTTGAGAAGAGAGAAAAGTGAGAGAAAGTGAGGGAGATGTGGGAGGAACTCCCTGCTGCTGTTCCCTGCCGCTATTCGGGCTCCACCGTCTGATTCTCATCGCTTTCCCAGCGATTCCGACGTCGTTTCTAGGTAAGAAACCCTAACCCTAATCTGTTTCAGGGTTGTATAGGTTGTAGGTTATGAAATAGCTAACCTGTTTCGTTCTCTAGGTTGCCAAACTCCCGTATACGGAAGCTTAGCGAACCTATCGACTCCGTTACGATTCTACGACAAAAGGTGCAGACTTTAGGTGTATAGGTTATGGTTTTCAACGCTTTCAATGTCAGATAATGATAGATTTATGATCTACATGCAATTGCACATGTACAAAGTGCTTTCCGATTTCTGTTTCGATTAAAGATGCAAATTATGGAATTTTACATATTCTAGGTATTCGTAGAAAATACCGTATGCGTATATTTTTTGGAAATGTGTTTGACATGATTATTTGTTGTATGAATATATGATATATGGATAAAATACTTATTTGGTGAATGGATTCGCCCAAATACATGTTTTACTAATATACACTATGTATGTACAAATACTGTATTGTAGAAAGTATTGTATACATATGTATTTTAGACATGTGTTTGCCATGATTATTTATTGTATAAATATACTATGTATGCGTAAATTATTTGCTTGGTGAGAGGACTCGCCCCAATACATGTTTGCTAACATACACCAAGTATGTGAAATAGTGTATGTTAAGTGTTTGTGGAAATGTTTATGTGAGCAAGTGTTTGAATGTTGATGCCTTAGGAGAGTGTTGAGATGGGATTCTCAACTACCCTAGTGACATGTATGATTACCTCCATGAGGTTGTTTACTTAAACTGCTTACTTGCAATATATGTGTTTGTATTTCTACTGATGTAGTGCTTTGCAACATGCTTTATAACATGCCTTATAACATGCCTTATAACATGCCTACTAGCATGCTTGAATTACTTTGTTTATCATGCTTTACTCTACCTGCTATGGATGAGAATTGATTGAGTTTGGGACTATGTCTATAGTCCGCAGGGCAGTCAGTACTGATTTGAGATCGTGGCTGAGGTTCATGTCGCCACGTGGGATGTGTTTGACGAACCCGAGTCGTACGTCAGTTGGCGACAGTGGTTAGGCCACGCGAAGTGCTTATGCATTTCATGTCGTCTAATTGATTGTGCGGTCGAGCTAGTCAGGCTCGTCAAGTAACCCGATGTGCCTAATGTATGTTCACCATGTTTGGTCGCTACTGCTTGAATCTAGGGTACCAAACTTACTAGTGAAAACCCTTTTAACCTTGGTACCTCGATCCGCTAAGACTCATAAGCCAGGCATGGTGGTATGGGACACCGCGGTCGAGCTGTCGGCCTATGCTAGGGCGATGGGTGATGGGGGAGTGGTGCAACGATTCCGTGTAACAGCCCTGGCAGCCCTGCCTCCCCGTAGTGACCAGTGAGCAACTAGACTCGTGAGCCGATTATGGTGGTATGGGACACTATATTCGAGTTGTCGGCCTACGCTGGCACAGCCTGGCTGTGGTCCCCAGTCGGGTTGCATCCGGGTTCCATTCTCAATAAGCGGACCAGTCGGGCTTCGAAAATAGACTGCCAGTTGGTAGGGTGTCAGTGGAGTGACCTTGAGCATACTCTAATTCTGTGGTGAGGCGACTAGCCTTCCCGTAGTAACAGAGTATAAACTAGGCCTGTATTGATAAGGTGATGGGGGAGTGGTACAACGATTCTGCGTAACAGCCCTGACAGCCCTTGCAGTGACCTAGAAACACACCATCGTATGAGATTGTCTAGGGCTAACGACCCTAGAATGGATCATGTTTGGGAATGATACAAGAGAGGTACCTTAGTTTCCCAATCCTGCTGTTTGAAATGGACTAATAACAACTCGGTAATCATGCATTGCATGTGCCTGGAAGATGTGGAGCACTGAGGAAAGAAAGCATGCCGCGAACGAAGATGGTGTCGCATGAGGGAGTATGTCGGTGAGGGCATACATCATGACTGCATTCATACTTGCATTAATAAGAGTAGTTAGGAGTGTTTGATTTTACTGCTTTATCATTACTGCTTGACTGAGTTGATAACATGTTAATCTATGCTTTACTGTTCCACTGAGTTGATCACTCACTCCCACGTTATGGGACGGTGTTTGTAACACCAACCAGATTTGTTGAGTTTCAGGTGATGGCGATACTCCTGAAGCAGAGCCGGACTATTATTATGATGTCGATGAGGAGTTCTCCTACATGTAACTCTTTGACGGGTCTCTAAAGACCTGGTACTGTATTGACGGGGCTATGGTACTTGGGATAGAAGACATTACACTTACACATTTGGTATATTTTAGAACTGTACTTATAATTATTTAACCTGGTAACATTATCACACTCTGGAGACTCATCATAGTTTATATATTTTATCTATCTATCATAGTCTTCCGCTTGCAAATTTAACTGTCTCTGGAGTATGATATGCTGTTTTGGCTTAATCTTACTCATGTTCAATGCACGAATACAGTCAACATTCAATCATCATTCATTTTGTTGCATAAGTGATGTTCTGGAACTCGGGAGTTGAGTTTATGCTTGATGCTTGACCCCCAATTTTCGGGATGTTACAATAACATTGAGCAATCATAAATCCCACACATAGGAGGGATCATCTTCGGGTGACCGAAGGTGGCGCCTTGTTAAAGTTGTAGAACGAGATGAGGAAGGACCACGAGTATTTTTTTCCCTCTAACATCCATTTGCAACTAGAAAATCAAAGAAGCAAAGAGTTGCAAAAGATGTGGAATGGGTTTTCTCAAAACAGATTTTGGAGAAGAAAACCCCAAAAACTTCAATGAAACTTGAAATTAAGCACTCCAATGAAGAAAATGAAGTGATTAGAGCTTGAATCTATAAGAAAAATTGAAATAATGTACTAACCTTGATGAATTAAGAAGATGGGTATGACTAGTCATGCTACGGCCCATTGGAGAAAAAAGAGGAAATGAGGAAGAGAGGGTTTTTCCCCAAATTAAAAGATCCAGCACGCTACACGACTAGTCGTGGCACGTCTTCGACCGGTCGTACCACGACTGGTCGAGTACATCCTCAACTGGTCGTGCAAAGACAAAAACATGCATTCTTCATATAATTCTAAAATTTGAAATTATAATTTAATAAATATATAAACTATAATACAGAAATGCATGAATAATCAATTGAAATTGCACATACCAAGATCAACTTTCAATTTATTAAACGTGCTTTTGTCGAGCGGTTTTGTGAAAATGTCAGCCAGTTGAGTCTCGGTCGGAATGTATTCCAAAGAGATTCTTTTCTTCCACTAACTCAGAAGGTAATGATATCTAATGTTAATGTGCTTGGTTCATGAATGCTGGATTGGATTTTTAGATATATTTATTGCACTGGAATTATAACAAAATAAAACCATTGAATCCTGTATAATTCCGTAATCGCTTAACATTTTATTCATCCATACAAGCTGAGTACATGCATTTTTAGCTGCGATGTATTCAGCCTCAGTAGTTAAGAGCAATACGGAACTTTGCCTCTTGCTAAACCAAGAAACTAAACAATTTCCAATATAGAAACAACCACCACTGGTTGATTTCCTATCATCGATATTACCAGCTAGCCCAATTAGCATCTCTGTTCCTTACCAACTGAACACTAGTATCATATACTAAAGACCCAAATTAGCTGAACTTGCAACATATCACATAATCTGCCTAACAGCAGTTAAATGTGACTCTTTAGGGTTAGATTGATATCTACCACAAATTCCAACGCTAAAAGCATTATCAGGTCTACTTGCAGTTAAATACAGCAAACTACCTATCATACTGCGATATAATTTAGGATCTATATGTTGTACTCATAGGAGTATCAAAAATTTTCTCATTCTCAAATCCAAACTTTTTCTCTAAGTTCAGAGCGAATTTGGTTTGAGAAATGAAGATACCATCAGGTTGCTGTTTAACTTATAACCCTAAGAAATAATTCAATTCCCCAACCATGTTCATTTCAAACTTTGATTTAATTAAATATGCAAACTCAACAGCCATGTTAGTACAGGTAGATCCATAAATAATTTCATCAACATAGATCTGCACTATTAAGATATGATCATTATGTTTCTTAACATAAAGTGTCTTATTGACACTTCCCATTAGAAAATTATGACGTAGTAGAAACTTAGTCGATTTTTCGTACCATGTCGTGGGAGCTTGTTTCAAACTATAGAGAGCCTTTTTAAGGCGATAGACATGATCAACATTCTTAGTGTCTTCAAAACCCGTTGGTTGTTCAACATACACTTCTTCATGCAGATCGCCATTTAAGTAAGCACTTATTACATCCATTTGATAAGTTTTGAATTTTCTAAAGCAAGTAATGGATATAAATAGTCTGATTGATTCAAGATGAGCTACTGGGGCAAAGGTTTCATCATAATCGATGCCTTCAATTTGAGTGTACCCTTTTACAACCAGTCTTGCCTTGTTTCAAATTATATTACCAAGTTCATCAGACCTATTTTTAAAAATTCATTTAGTTCCAATAATATGTTTATCTTTAGGTCTAGGAACAATATACCAAACATCATTTCTCACAAATTGGTTAAGCTCTTCTTGCATCGCAGCAATCCAGTTTTTGTCAGTAAGAGCTTCTTTTTCATTAGCCAGTTTTATCTACGATGTAAAACACACGTAATTACATATATCTTCTAGTTGTCTACGAGTGCGCGCACCAGTGAGAGGGTTTCTAAGAATTTGAGTGGTTGGATGATCTTTAACAGTCCTCAGTTTAGAGTTAGTTTGATTTGATGAAGTATCTGGTTTGTCAATTAAAAGAACTTCATCATTATCTGAACTTGAGGCAGGTGTAATTGAGTGATTGTCAATGACCACATTAATGGACTCTTGAATAACATCAATCCTCTTATTCAGTACTTGATATGCTCAACTATTCAAGGAATATCCTAATAAGATCCCTTTATCACTTTTAGTGTTAAACTTGCCTAGATTTTCACGGTCACGTAAAATATAGCATTTGCTGCCAAAAACTCGAAAGTATTTAACAGTAGGCTTCTTATCGAACCACATTTCATAAGCCATTTTATTATTTGACTTACTAGTGTAAACACGGTTTAATATATAGCAGGCAGTATTTACTGCTTCTGCACAAAGATTTTTAGAGTGCTTCATACTATTCAACATTACATTTACCATTTCTTAAAGTACTTTATTTTTTCTTTCAACAATTCCATTTTGTTGTGGTGTTTTGGGTGTAGAGAATTCATGTGATATTCCCTAATCACAACAGAATTTCTCAAAACTGCTATTCTCAAATTCTGATCCATGATCACTACGGATCTTACAGACTTGAGAACCTTTTTCAATTTAGATTCGTTTAAGAACCCTTTTTACTTCATCAAAGGTTTCTGACTTACCCTTAAGAAAGCTACCCATGTGAATCTGGTAAAATCATCCAGGATTACCAGTATGTATTTTTTGCCACCTCGACTCTCTGCCATGGTTGGTCCTATAAAATCCATGCGGAGAAGTTCGAGAGGCTTGGATGTGGTATTGGAGTCCACCTTTTTGTGAGTACTCCTACTTTATTTGTCAATCTGTCATTCACCACATATTTTGTCCACTTTTTGTAATTTAGGTAGATCTCTTATCAGTTCTCTTTTGCTCAATATATACAAATTGTGGTAGTGTATATGTCCAAGGCATTTATGCCATAACTCAGTCTCATCGGTATGGACCATATAACACAATTGACTAGATGAACTAGAATCACTTATAATATAGCGGTTTTCAGAAGTTCTACGACCAGTTAATATAACAGAACCCTTTTTGCTTAAAATTTCACAACCTTGGTTAGTAAATTTTACGCTAAATTGTGTAAGTACTATAGTTGATAGCTTCACTATATTGTCAAATTTGTGGAGAAAAAGACACTGTATGTATCTTATTATGAAGCTTGCATATGTGAAGAACAAAGCTCTACTCATGATATGTCAAGTCAAAGGTCTTACAAGATCAACTTTGATAGACAAGCTATGTTCGCAAGTCAAGAAGACTCAAGAATGTGGGAATATTCGACTTAGTTCAAGACTCAAGATTTCTAGAACCTTTTAAGTTCAAGCTACATCAAGATCTCTAGCTCAAGCTTCATTATGCTCAAGGTCACTCATCTTTAAGTTTCAATGTCCTTACTTCACTATTGAGGTATGATTGACCTTAGGTTGACCTTTAGAGTAGGCCATTTTGGATACATAATCCATATGTTTTATATAAGTGAGTTTGGTCTGTTCCAAGACTAGTCCTGGTCTTTGTTCGACTAGTCCTAGTACTGTTTCGACCTGTCTAAGATTTACCTAGACCAGTCGTAAGTTTGTTGAAAAAATTCAGAAGTTTTTGTTAAGCTTCGACCAGTCCTGGAGTCTATTCGACAAGTCGTATGAACAGTGTTGACTGCTTGTTCGACCCATTGTAGACCTTCGATTCAAAGTCCAGCGATGAAATTCTGCTTTCTTCGACCAGTCGAAGGTGTCCTTCGACCAGTCGTAGACTACCTACGACCAGTCGTGAAACTGCCTTATCCTATCGCACTCAAATTTTCAAATATTTGTTGGTCCTACGACCAGTTGTAGCGACTTAAGACCAGTCGAAGACGTGATTTGCTCACCTATAAATAGAGCACAAATCTCAAAATATAATAAGAAAATCAAGCTAATTTAATTCGGCCTTCTGAGAGATTCGTCTGTGCTCCACTTAAGTTAAGTGTGCATATTTTATATTTTCTTTCTTTAGCTTTTTAAATTGATTTTTTTTTCTTGTATTCTAATCTCATCTGAAAAGAGGAAATGTTGTTTTCCTTTTTCTGGAATCAAAATCAACTAAAGCTAGCCCATGCGTTTTAATTTAAAATCGATTAGAACCATTATATAGTGAGTATTGGACATTGAACTTTGACATTCAAATCTCTACTCCAACTTGGTTCTTCCGGGCTGCTTCATCAAAGAAGAAAAATAGGTATTTTACATTTTGTAATTTACTGTATTTTAATTTTATTTATGGTTAAGCCAGAAAAATCTCAAAGTTGTTGGTTAACTGAGGAGAGCTAGAAAACTCAGAAGTGAGGGTTTTTGAATTGTGTAAGCCCTTTGAAAAAGACACAATTGTGAAGGTTTTGGGTGAACCTGTAAAAACCTACTTGATAGTGAACGCTAATATCCCCTGTGTGAGGATATTAGGAGTAGAGTAGCATTCTGTGTGGCTGTTGTTGAACAGTTGGTGTACACACAAGTGAACCACTATAACTCTTTGTGTTGCGTGGATGTGTACTTCATTTTCCTATCTTTGATTATTCAGTTGTGGAATGTATGTGGATGTGAATGTTGTAATCATTTTATTTCAAGCTCCGTGGGGAATGTTGTAATAGTTTAAACTTATATTTCCACAATTTATCTCTAGATATTCCTTTGTTTGTTTGAGCTTCAGTTTCTCTTCTTGTTCTAGTAAGGTTGCCCTGCGATTTTTTTGGTGCATGGTTGTCCTTAGAACAATCAATATTTGAGACTGCATTTTATTCCTCAGTATAGTTTGAATATATTTATTCCTCTTTGGTTTGAGTTCTTTATACAAAGACTTTTCTAGAAATAAGGTTGTCCTACCATAAACCTTGGTTTTTGGTGTAAGGTTGTCCTTAGAACAACTTTTGTATCAACCTCTCAATACTTGTTAATTGAGGTTGCTTTTCATTTCAGCATTGTGAATTAATTTACTTTATTTGGCTATCTCTTTATTCAGTTTCGCTGTAATTATTTTAAATTTGGCGTTGTCCTATTCTCTCCCTCTAGGACATATAACTTGGCCTTTTAAGTGGTATCAAAGCCTAATAGCTTATTTTAGTTTATTTATTATTTGGATTCATTTCCTAAGCTAACGATTTAAGCTATATATAAGATGTCAAATTTTGATAGCCTTTCAGTCACTAGGCCTCCACCCTTTGATGGCTCTAACTATGCATATTGGAAAGCCAGGATGAGGATCTTCCTCAAATCCATGGATGAAAATGTGTGGCTTTCCATAGTGACTGAATGAAACCCACCTACCACTGAAGTGACTGGTATCAATGGTTCAAAATCAATAAGAATAACACCATTTTTCTCATGGATCACTCTTCAGAAAGTGAGAGCAGTGCCAATGTAAAAGCACTAAATGCAATCACTTGCGCACTATCACCGGATGAGTTCAAAAGAATTATATCCTGTGATACTGCAAAGCAAGCCTGGGATATATTAGAAATGACACACGGGGGTACTTCCATTGTCAAAAAACCTAAAGTCCAACTCCTCACAACCAAATTTGAAGAAATTCATATGGAGGAAAATGAAATGTTTATGGACTTCTACACTAGATTAAATGACATTGTAAACTCTATGTAGGGTCTTGGCGATAAAATCCCAGAAAGTAAAGTGTGTGCAAAGATACTACGCTCACTACCTGAACGGTTCAATTCTAACGTAACTGCGATCGAGGAATTTGTGATACGGACAATATGAGGATAGAAGAACTAGTTGGGTCTTTACAAACCTACGAGTTGTCTTTTAAAGCTCCTAAAGGTAAATCAATAACACTTAAGTCTTCCAAATGTATTTCTCAAGAAAATTCTGATTTTGAAAATTCTGAAGACGATATGGCTCTTTTAGCGAAAATGTTTTACAAGATTTTCAAAATTAAAAAGAAGGTTGATTTTTAAAAATCAAATGATAAGAAAAGATCTAAATCTTGGAAATCTTTGAAATATAGTCAATGTTACAACTGCCAAGAATATAGGCATTAAGTAAACAAGTGTTCTAAAAAGGACAAACCTAAAAAGAAAGGAATATTGGCTACTTGGGATGAATCTTCTGGCACTGAAGCCTCTTCTGAATCAGAAGATTCTGAAAACGAGTCGGGCAATGAAGTTAAGGCCCTTATGACTCTAGCCAAGTTCACTTTTTCAGATCATGATGATTCAACCAGTAAAGAAAATATGAATAGTGATATTGATAATGAAGAAGATCTTCAAGATGCCTATAATGCCCTATAAAAGGAAAGTTATAAAATTGCCGTAAAACTAAAACTTCAAAAAGAAAGGTTTTCAGGGCTTAGAGAAAGATTTGAGTCTCTTGTTTTATAAAAATCTCATCTTTCAGATTGTTTTAAAAAATGTAAATGTGATCTAGATTTCAAAACCACCCTTATTGAAAATCTGAAATATAAAAATGATAAACTTAAACTTGAAGACTCTTCCCTTTTGAGTTTAAAGGATATATGGAGGTATGCCCAAGGTGATCCTAAATTAGAAAAACTTTTAACTAGATCAAGAAAGTGTGGCGACCGATCCGGTTTGGGCTACGACAAAAATATTCCACCTAAACGGAAGAATACTCCTCCCAAGTTTGTAAAAGGAGAATCCTCTAACTCAAAAGAGAAAACTTCAAGTCAAAACTTTTCTAAAACTTTTCAATCTTTCGAAACCAGAGGTAACCATATCAATTACAAAAATCAAAACCAAAACCTTTTAGCTGAAAAAATAGTTGATTTGCTTAAGGAGCTCTTAAAATCTAATTCAGTGGGTCACTCGTACAAAAAATACAAGAAGACCAACTATACTTTTAAACCCAAAACAGTAATGAAATGGGTTCCTACAGTTAATTGCTTGGTTGCTTACACTGCTTTCAAAGCTACAAGCCATTCGAAGTGGTACTTAGATAGTGGATGCTCAAGGCATATGACTGGTGATAAAGGTTTATTCACTGATCTCAAAGACATGACTGATGGTTCAGTCACATTTGGTGATGGAAGCAACTGCAAGATTATGGGTTAAGGTACGATTCAACTTCATAACTTAGCTTTGTTTAAAAATATTTTATATGTTGAAGGCCTAAAACATAATTTGCTTAGCATATCTCAAATATCCTATATTAACCATATTGTAAGATTTTCTAATCAAAGCTGTGAGATTTTAAATAACAAGGGTTCGGTAATTTTAACCGTACGTAGAGCGTCTGAAAACTGCTATATTGTAAGTGAATCCAGCTTAACTAGTCAATCTTGTTACATGGTCCATACAGACGATATTAATTTATGGCATAAACGTCTTGGACATGTACACTACCAAAATCTATATAGATTGAGCAGACGAGAACTTATCAGAGATCTACCCAAACTACAAAAAATTGATAAAATATGTGGTGAATGTCAGATTGGCAAATAAACAAGGAACTCACACAAAAAGGTGAATTCCAATACCACATCAAGACCACTCGAGCTTCTCCATATGGATCTCGTATGACCTACAAGGACGGAAAGTTGAGGTGGCAAAAGGTATATCTTGGTAATTGTGGATGATTTTATCAGATATACATGGGTTGTTTTCTTAAGGGATAAATCAAAAACCCTTGAAGAAGTAAAAAAAGTTCTTAAAAGGATTCAAACTGAAAAGGGTTCTCAAATCAGTAAGATTCATAGTGATCATGGATCTAAATTTGAGAATAGCGGTTTTGAGAAGTTTTGTAGCGACCAAGGAATATTACATGAATTCTCAGCACCCAAAACTCCATAACAAAATGGAATAGTGGAAAGGATAAACAGAGTACTTCAAGAAATGGCTAATGTCATGTTGAATAGCATGAAGCTCTTAAGAATCTTTGGGTTGAAGCAGTTAATACAGCTTGCTATATCATTAACCATATTTACACTTGTAAAGGTAATAATAAAACGGCTTATGAAATGTGGTTCGATAAAAAGCCTACTGTCAAATACTTTCGAGTTTTTGACAGCAAGTGCTATATTTTACGAGATCGTGAAAATCTGGGAAAGTTTGATACAAAGAGTGATGAAGGGATCTTTCTAGGATATTTTTTAAACAGTCGAGCTTATAGGGTTCTGAACAAAAGGACTAGTGTGATTCAAGAGTCCATCAATGTGGTCATTGATGATCACTTAAACACACCTGTCTCCAGTTCAAATAATGATGAAGTTTTATAATTGATAAACCTGATACTTCATCTAATCAGATTGATTCTGAACTGAGGACTGTTAAAGATCATCAAACCACACAGATTCTTGGAAACCCTCTCACTGGCATTTGAACCCGTAGACAACTTGAGAATATATGTAATTACGTATGTTTTACATCCCAGATAGAACCATCTAACGTAAAAGAAGCTCTTGCTGATGAAAACTAGATAGTTGCTATGCAAGAAGAACTTAATCAATTTATTCGAAATGATGTCTGGCATCTTGTTCCTATACCCAAAGATAAACATATTATCGGAACAAAGTGGATTTTTAAAAATAAGTCTGACGAGCTTGGGAATATCATTCGAAACAATGCAAGATTAGTCGTTCAAGGATACACTCAAATTGAAGGTATCGATTATGATGAAACATTTACCCCAGTTGCTCGTTTTGAATCAATCAGACTTTTTATATCCATTACATGCTTTAGAAAGTTTAAAATTTTTCAAATGGATGTAAAGAGTGACTTTTTAAATGGCGATTTACATGAAGAAGTATATGTTGAACAACCTACAGGGTTTGAAGACTCTAAGTTTATTAATCATGCATACCATCTCAAAAAAGCTCTCTGTGGTCTAAAACAAGCTCCCAGAGCATGGTACGAGAAATTGATTAAGTTTTTACTCAGTCATAACTTTCAAATGGGAAGTGTTGATAAAACATTGTTTGTTAAGAAACATAACGACAATATCTTAATGGTTCAAATCTATGTTGAAGATATTATTATGGATCTACCTGTACTGACATGACTATTGAGTTTGCAGATTTGACGAAATCTCAGTTTGAAATGAGCATGGTTGGGGAATTGAATTATTTTCTTGGGTTACAAGTAAAACAACGACCTAATAGAATGTTCATCTCTCAATCTAAATATGCTATGAATTTGTTAAGAGATTTGGATTTGAGAACGGTAGGAATTTTTATACTCCAATGAGTACAACCTTATAAAAGATTCTACAGGTAAAAATGTGGATCCGAAATTATATTGGAGTATGATTGGTAGTTTACTTAACTACTAGTAGACCTGATATTGCCTTAAGTGTTGATATTTGAGCTAGATATCAATCTGATCCTAAAGAATCACATTTAATTGTTGTTAAGCGAATTATGCGATATGTCGCAAGTACTATTAATCTTAGTCTCTGGTATCCTCATGAGACTACTGTTCAATTAGCTGGGTACTTGGATGCTGACTAGGTTAGTAATCTTGATGTTAGAAAATCTACCAATGGTGGTTGCTTTTATTATGGAAACTATTTAGTTTCATGGCTTAGCAAGAAACAAAGTTCTATATCACTTCCAACTACTGAAGCTGAATATATCGCAGCTAGTAATGCGTGCACTCAGCTAGTTTGGATGAATCATATGCTAAGTGATTATGGAATTAAATATGATTCTATGTTATTATATTGTGATAATACCAGTGCCATAGATATTTCAAAAAATCCAATTCAACATTCTCGTACTAAGCATAATGACATTAGATTTCATTATATTCGTGAATTAGTAGAAGAAAAAGTTATATCTGTGGAATATATCCCCATTGAGAATTAACGTGCTGATATTTTCACTAAACCGCTCGACAAAAGCAGGTTTAACAAAATGAAATTCGATATAGGCATGTACATTCTAAAATGATTATTTATGCCTGTTTGTATCATAGTGTATATATTTGCTAGATTAAAATTCATTTTTTTTGTGAAATATGCATGAAATCAGATTTTTAGTGATGTTCGACCAGTCAAGGATTTCCTCGACCTGTCGTGGCACGACTGGTTTAAGCCAACCCACGACTAGTCGTAAATCACGGTGATTGATTTATATTGGGGAAAATTTCATTTCCTTATTTCATCTTTCTTCTCCGACTAGCCGACGCCCAACCAGTCAAACCCACCTTCCAAATCCTTCAAGGTTAGTATTCCATTTGCTTATTTCTTGTGGATTTGTGTCAAGTTTGATTCTATTTCCTTCTTAAAGTTGTCTATTTCAAGTTTTGTTGAGATTTGGAGTTTTTCTACTCCCAAAATCTGATTTGAGAAAACCCACTTCTCAATCCTTTGCAACTCTTTGTTTCATTGAAATCTCTGTTACAAATGGCATTTAGAGGTAAAATGACAACATCCCGTGGTCCATCTTCTTCCAAATCTACTCCTCTTACTAAGCATCATCTTCGGGCCTCCGATGATGACCCGTCTTATGTTCGGGACATCAGATTAGATAATGTTATTGTGGAACATCGAGTTAATGTTAATCATGTTGCCCCATTTGATATCCTTCCTATTCTTCAAACTGTAGGTTGGGTTAACTTATTGCATTGGGGTGGACCAGCATATCGGTCGATTGCACAATCCATGTTTGCATGCATAAATAAATTTTCATTGAAAAATTTAACTTTTTTAATAAACACAAGAGAAGGACCATTTGACATTAATCGTCATTTAATTTCAGCTCTTATGGATATTCCTATGAATGATGAGGGCATTCATATCCACAACTTATCTGATAAACCCTCAGTTACTGAAAAACGGATGCTCACTAAAGATTTATGCAACTTGGATGCTCAATGGACACATAAAGGGAATGCGCTCCCTTTAAAGTTTTTGTTACCCAAATACAGAGTTCTTCACAAAATCTTTGTGTCTAACTTGTATCCTCGATCTGGTAATAAATCCGAATTGACGTCCTTCATGGTTCGTGTTCTTCATGTCGTTGCCAAAGGTGCACATATTTATTTACCATCCTTAATTTATCACCACATTATTCAGTTTCGACTCCATCCAGGTCACAGTGACATCCCTTTTGTTTATTTGATGACTGTGTTGGCTAAGCATATGTTAGTCGACATGCCAGTTGAAGAAGCCCCTATCCATCATCTTATATTTAATAATTCTAACCTTAATAAGATGAAGCTGGATATGCTTCCTAGTCAAGGGGTTAGTAATGTTGGTGGTGAAGCTGAACATGAGGAAGAAGTTTATGATCTTCCTTCTGATGATATTAACATGGACAATATTATTGAAGAACTTGATTCTGATTCTGTAAATGACATTGATTATGCACCATCAGACTTTGATGCGCGTTTATGTGATTTGGAGGAGAAGGTTGATAATATGAATGTTAAGATGGAAAACATGCCTATTGCCCATGATTTACAATTCAAGTATATGTGCAAATATCTTAGGCGCTTGAACAAGGGCATGCATCAACTTGATCCTTCCATTCCTACTCCTTCATCGGGTTCAGATTAGTTCTTTTATGTTTACCAGTCTGTAATAACTTTATTTCTCTTGCACTAATTAACTGGTTTTTGAGATTGTAGCTATCTTTGATTTAGTTCAGTTTATGTCTTATTTGTGTTGCTTTGCTATTTTCTCATAGCTTGACCTGTTACCTCTCCTATATCTTTTTTAATTATTTTTCCTCAGACATCTGTTTTGTGCTTCCTTTGTCCTATTGTGCCAAAAAGGGGGAGAATGAATGGATGGTTAATGGTTAATGGATATATATTATAATCAGGGGGAGTATGTTGGATATATGTGATATATGTCATATTCAGGGGGAGCATGTACAGAGATTGCAAAGAATATATGTTGAATTAATTTCCTGCTTATGTATATGTGTCGGTTGATACTAACTGTTGCATGATTCGTTATTGACTAGTGCATGATTCAAATATTCTGTTTTATGAAATGTATCCTGTAAGTGTGTTTTGTCACTAATTTGACAAAGGGGGAGATTGTAAGTGCTATAGTTGATAGCTTCACTATATTGTCAAATTTGTGGAGCAAAAGACACTGTATGTATCTTGTTATGAAGCTTGCATATGTGAAGAACAAAGCTCTACTCATGATATGTCAAGTCAAAAGTCTCACAAGATCAGCTTCGATAAACAAGCTATGTTCCCAAGTCAAGAAGACTCAAGAATGTGGGAATATTTGACTTAGTTCAAGACTCAAGATTTCTAGAAACTTTCAAGTTCAAGCTACATCAAGATCTCAAGCTCAAGCTTCAATATGCTCAAGGTCACTCATATTTAAGTTTCAATATCCTTATTTCACTAGTAAGGTATGATTGACCTTAGGTTGACCTTTAGAGTAGGCCATTTTGGATACATAATCCATATGTTTTATATAAGTGAGTTTGGTCTGTTCCAAGACTAGTCCTGGTCTTTGTTCGACTAGTCCCAGCGCTGTTTCGACCTGTCTAAGATTTGCTGGACTAGTCGTAAGTTTGTTGAAAAGATTCAGAATTTTTTGTTAAGTTTTGATCAATCCTGGAGTCTGTTCGACTAGTCGTATGAACAGTGTCAACTGCTTGTTCGACCGGTCATAGACCTTCGACTCAAAGTCCAGCGATGAAATTCTGCTTGCTTCGACCAGTCATGAGAAACCTTCGACCAGTTGTAGACTATCTACGATCAGTCGTGAAACTGCCTTATCCTATCGTGCTCAAATTTTCAAATATCTATTGGTCCTACGACCAGCGTATCAACTTAAGACCAGTGGAAGACATGATTTACTCACCTATAAATAGAGCACGGTTCTCAGAATATAATATGAAAATCAAGCTAATTTAATTCGGCCTTCTAAGAGATTCGACTGTGCTCCATTTAAGCTAAGTGTGCATATTTAATATTTTCTTCCTTTAGCTTTTTAAATTGATTTTGTTTCTTGTATTCCAATCTGATTTAAAAAGAGGAAGTGTTGTTTTCCTTTTTCTGGAATCAAAATCAATTAAAGCTAGCCCACGTGTTTTAATTTAAAATTTATTAGAACTTATAACCATTATATAGTGAGTATTGGACATTGAACTTTGACATTCAAATCTCTACTCTGACTTGGTTCTTCCGGGTTGCTTCATCAAAGAAGAAAAACAAGTATTTTACATTTTGTAATTTACTGTATTTTGGTTTTATTTGAGGTTAAGCCAGAAAAATCTCAAAGTTGTTGGTTATCTGAGGAGAGCCAGAAAACTCATAAGTGAGAGTTTTTGAATTGTGTAAGCCCTTTAAAAAAGACACCATTGTGAAGATTTTAGGTGAACCTGTGAAATCCTATTTGATAGTGAACGCTAATATCCCCTGTGTGTGAATGCTAATATCCCCTGTATGAGGATATTAGGAGTGGAGTAGCATTCTGTGTGGCTGTTGTTGAATAGTTGGTGTACACACAGGTGAACCACTATAACTCTGTGTTGTGTGGATGTGTACTTCATTTTCCTATCTTTGATTGTTCAGTTGTGGAATGTATGTGGATGTGAATGTTGTAATCATTTTATTTCAACCTCAGTGGGGAATGTTGTAATAGTTTAGACTTATATTTCCGCAATTTATCTCTAGCTATTCCTTTGTTTGTTTGAGCTTCAATTTCTCTTCTTGTTCTAGTAAGGTTACCTTGCCATTTTTATGGTGCAGGGTTGTCCTTAGAACAATCAATATTTAAGATTGCATTTTATTCCTCAGTATAGTTTGAATATATTTATTCCTCTTTGGTTTGAATTCTTGATACAAAGACCTTTCTAGAAATAAGGTTGTCTTACCATAAACCTTTGTTTTTGGTGTAAGGTTGTCCTTAGAACAACTTTTGTATCAACCTCTCAATACTTGTTAATTGATGTTGCTTTTCATTTCAGCATTGTGAATTGATTTACTTTATTTGGCTATCTTTTTATTCAGTTCCACTATAATTATTTTAAATTTGGCGTTGTTCTATTCACCCCCCCCCCCCTCTCTCTAGGACATATAGCTTGGCCTTTTCATATTGTTATCGCATATTTGAGATATGCTTAACAGATTGTGTTTTAACCCTTCAACATATAAAACATTCTTAAATAAGGGAAGGTTAAAGAGTTGTTACCATCACCAAATGTGACTGAACCATTAGCCATGTCTTTAAGATCAGTGAATAGACCTTTATCACTAGTCATATGCCTTGAACATCCACTGTTTAAGTACCACTTTGAATGACTTGTAGCTTTGAAAGCTATGTGGACAACCAGGCAAGTAACCTTAGGAACCCATTTCATAACTATTTTGGGTTTAGGAGTATAGTTGGTCTTCTTATGTTTGTAGTTGTTGCAAGAATGACCTACTGAGTTAGATTTTAAGAGCTCCTTTAGTAAATCAACTATTTTTTCAGCTAAAGGATTTTGGTTCTTATTTTTATAGTTGATATGATTACTTTTAGGTTTGAAAGATTGAAAAGTTTTAACATTTTTAGAAAAATTTTGATTTAAACTATTCCCTTTTTAGTTTGAGGACTCTCCTTTCACAAACTTAGGAGGAGTGTACTTTTGTTTAGGAGAAATATCTCTATTGTAGCCCAAACCGGATCGGTCGCCACATTTTCTTGATCCAGATAAAAAATTTTCTAACTTTGTATCACCTTGGGCATATCTCTATTTATCCTTTAAACTCAAAAGTGAAGAAACTTCAAGTTTAAGTTTTTCATTTTCAGATTTCAGATTTTCAATGAGGGAGGTTTTAAATTCTAAATCGCATTTACATTTTTCAAAACAATCTGAAATGTGGGATTTTCCTAAAACAAGATAATCAAAATTTTCTTTAAGTTTTGAAAACTTTTATTTCTGAAGTTTAAGTTTAACAGAAATTTTACAACTCTCCTTGTAAAGGGCATTATAAGCATCTTGAAGATCATCTTCATTTTCATGATCACTATTCAGATTTTCTTCACTAGTTGAATCATCATTATCTGAAAAAATGAATTTAGCTAGAGTCATAAGGGCTTTAACTTCACTGCTTGACTCAGTTTCAGAATCTTCTGATTCAGAAGAGGCTTCAGAGTTAGAGGATTCATCCCAAGTAGCCAACATTCCTTTCTTTTTTAGGTTTGTCCTTTTTAGGACACCTGTTTGCTAAATGCCCATATTCATGGCAGTTGTAACACTGACTGTCTTTTAAAGATTTTCGAACTTTAGGTTTAGATTTCTTCGTATCATTAGATTTTTGAAAATTAACCCTCTTTTTACTTTTGAAAGTTTTGTAAAACTTTTTTGCTAAAACGGTCATATCATCTTTAGAGTTTTCTAAATCAGAATTTTCTTAAGAAATACATTTAGAAGATTTAAGGGCGATAGTTTTACCTTTAGGAGCTTTAAAGTTTAACTCCTAGGTTTGTAAAGAACCAACTAATTCTTCTACCCTCATATTATCTATATCATGAAGTTCCTGGATCAAAGTTATCTTAAAATTGAACCGTTTAGGAAGTGACCGTAGTATCTTTGTACATACTTTGCTTTCTAGGATTTTATCACCAAGACCCCACATAGAGTTCACAATGTCATTTAATCTAGTATAGAAGTCCATGAACATTTCATTTTCTTCCATATGTATTTCCTCAAATTTGGTTGTGAGGATATGAACTTTAGATTTCTTGACAATTGATGTTCCCTCATGTGTCATTTCTAAAATATCCTAAACTTGCTTTGAAAAATCACAGGATATAATTCTTTTGAATTCATCCGGTGATAGTGTGCAAGTAATAACATTTAGTGCTTTTTCATTTGCACTATTCTCGCTTTTTTTAAGTGTGGTCCATGAGAAGTAAGGTGTAATTCTTATAGATTTGGATCCATCGACTCCAATTACTTCAGTGGTAGGAGGGGTCCATTTAGTTATTGTGGCTAGTCACACGCAATCATCTATGGATTTTTAAAAAATCCTCATTCTGGTTGTCTAATAGGCATAATTGGTGCCATCAAATGGTGGAGGCCTAGTGATTGAAAGGCTATCAAAATTTGACATCTTAGAAATAGCTTAGATCGATTAACTCGGGAAAAAAATCTAAAAATATAACAATTAGAACGAGCTATTAGGCTTTGATACCACTTGAAAAGGCCAAGATATATGTCCTAAAGGGGGGGTGAATAGGACTATGCCAAATTAGAACGATAACAGCGGAATTTAAAAAATAAGATAGCCTTAAAAATAAATAAATGAAAGATAGCACTATAATCAATTCACAATACTGAAATGTATAACAACCTTAAATGTATGAGTATTGAGAGATTGATACAAACGTTATTCTAAGGACAACCTTACACCAAAAACTAAGGTTTATGGTAGGACAACCTGATTCCTAAAAAGGTCTTTGTATCAAAAACTCAAACTAGATACAGAGGAATAAGTAGATAAATAACAAGGAAATGAAATGAAATCTAAGTTATTACAACATTCCCCACAATGCTTGAAATGTAAAAGATTACAATATTCACATCCACAAATACATTCCACAAAGTTGAATGATAAAAGATAAAGAAAATAAATCACACATCCATAAAACACAGAATTATAGTGGTTTGCCTGTGTGTACACCAACTGTTAAACAACAGCTACACAACTTACTACTGTAAGTGTTATGGTCTCATGCTTCTTTGGTTGTCAAATTTGTGATGTGTCAAAACATCTATCTGTGTCCTGTGCTTGTATGATGATTTATATGAATTCAAGACACTGCATAAATACTTCAAGAAGCTACAAGTTGAACTTTTCAAGAAGCTACATATTGAAGTTCAAGAAGCTACATGTTGAAGTCTCAAGAAGCTACAATGTTGATGTTCAAGTCTTAAGAAACAACTCATGACTTCAAGACTAATAAGCAATGCATGAAGTAGTTGTTATGCTGATGAAGATCTCAAGTTTGAAGCTATAACAAGTTCAAGATCTCAAGCCTGATATGGTTCAAACATCTACATTCGTTGAATGGTTGAAGTTCAATGTCCATACGACATGATTCAGGTTTGAATGACCCTAGGTTGACCCTTTAAGTAGGTCACTTTGGATACATAAATCAAATATTTATTTTACATAAGTTTGGTCTATTCTACGACCAGTCCTAGCTCTTGTTCGACCAATCCTGGCATTGGTTCGACTAGTCCAAGAAATTCCACGACCAGTCCTAAGTTGTTGAAGATTTTTCGGAATTTTTGGTACGCCCACGACAAGTCCTGGAGGTCCTTCGACCGGTCGTAGGTGTGGCTTCGACTCGTCCACAACCAGTCGTGGATCTACGACTCAAAGTCCAGCAACTTTATCTATGGTCCTACGACCAGTCGTAGGGATCTACGACCAGTCGTAGGTGACCCACGACCAGTCGTAGGGTACTCACGACCAGTCGTGGAACGACTTTCAAAGATCGCGCTCAATATTTCAAAAATCTGTTAGAGCTACGACCAGTCGAAGGTTTCTAAGACCAGTCATAGGAACGATTTTTGCTTCTATAAATTGAACACGAAATTCAGAGTTTTCACACTTCCACTCTATTCAATTCAAGAATTTTCAAGTGATCACTCTGAGATAAGTCTGTGTTTATTTTAAGCTACATTGTGCTTATTTAATATTCCTTTTTGCTAGCTTATTTAATTTGATTTTGTTTCTATATTCCAATCTTATTTGAAAAGAGGAATTATCTTATTCATTCTTCTTGGAATCAAAATCAAATATAGCTACGCCCAACAAGTTAAATTTAAAATCTATTAGAATTTAGAACCTTATGAATGTGAGTATTGGATATTGAACTTTGACATTCAATCATCTACTCCGATTGGTTCTACCGGGCTGCTAAGAAAAGGAGAAATCCGGTATTTTACAATTACAGTAAAATTTATTTACTTTTGGTTTTGTTTGAGGTTAAGCGAGAAAAATCTCATTGTCTTGGTTTTGTTTGAAGTTGAGCCGAAAAATCTCATTGTATTGGTTGTCGAGGAAAACCAAAACTCGAAAAAGAGGGTTTTTGAATTGTGTAAGCCCAAGTGAAAAAGACACAATTGTAAAGGTTTTGGTGAACTGTGAAAACCTATTTGATAGTGAACTCTAATATCCCTGTGTGAGGATATTAGGAGTGGAGTAGCTTTCGTGTGGTTGTTGGAAAATAGTTGGTGTACACACAAGCGAACCACTATAACTCTTTGTCTTGTGGATTGAATGCTTGCTTAATTTTCATATCTTTTATCATTCGATTGTGTGGAATGTACAAGTGGATGTGAATGTTGTAATTATTTACATTTCAAGCAAGTGTGGGGATTGTTGTAATAATTTAGATCTATACTTCTGCATTTAATTTCAATTCCTTGCTATTTCATTTACTTATATTAAAATTGAGGCCTTGATCCAAAAGAGGTTCTAGAAATAAGGTTGTCATACCATAAGCCCTTGTTTATTATGGTGTAAGGTTGTCCTTAGAACTAAATTTGTATCAATCTCTCAATACTTATTTATCAAGGTGATTTAAAATTTAGCATTGTGAATTGATTTATATTGTAAGGCTAAATTTGGCATAGTCCTATTCACCCCCCCCCCCCCCTCTAGGACATATAGCTTGGCCTTTTCAAGTGGTATCAGAGCCTAATAGCTCATTTTTGTTGCTTTTTATTTGGATTTATTTCCTGAGCTAACATTCTAAGCTATATAAAAAGAAGTCAAATTTTGATAGCCTTTCAGTTACTAGGCCTCCACCTTTTGATGGTTCCAACTATGCCTATTGGAAGGCCAGAATGAGGATCTTCCTCAAATCAATGGATGAAAGTGTGTGGCAAGCCACAGTGACTGAATGGAATCCTTCTACCATGGAAGTAACTGGTGTTGATGGTTCAAAATCTATGAAAATTACACCGTATTATGATGTTTTATTTAAACCAACATGATTTAAATGATATTTAAACTCGCAAGTATACGAATCAGATGTAGATACGGTACGTATTACGAGATCGTTCTCACGAGGACTGGACGTCACAATTCAAATCTATGACTCTCCTTAACTAATCCAACAAAAACAAAGAATAAACTACTAAGCACAATTCTAGGAAAACAATTAAGAACAGGGAAGAAAATTCAATCAGAGAGAGAGCACTAGGACTTTCGAATCCACCCCTAATTATCCTAACCCTTGTTTTGTCTGTTGATTCACCTTGATCTAAATTGATACCACTTATTAGAGAAAGCACAGTCTGTGTCCTTAATTGGGCATACAGAATGTCTAATTCCTTTAAGCAATGCCATGAACAATACATCCCATGTCCTTGGTCGGGCACATGATATGTACAATTCATTAAAGCACCCTATTCCTTCCTCTATAGGAAACCTGTTCTTGATCAGACACAAGCAGCTGTAATAAGCATCCAAACAACATCCATATATATACTTTGGTCAAGTTCATAGATGGAGAAGTATGGAATTTAAACCCATAAAGCCCACTCAGAGAAAGAAACAAATTAATTAAAATTCAAAGTAAATCAACCAATACAAGAGCTGATCAAATTAGGGGCTTCATCTCAAATTTTAGCTGAGAGATTAGTGACCCATAAAATCCATAAAAAATATTAAATAAAATTCATAAATCAAAACACCAAACCAATCGATCTCTCTCTCTTCCTCCTTCTCTTTCTTCTCTTTCTTCTCTCCCCAGCTCGGATCTCGAATTCCCGGATATGAATGTCTCTCCCACGTCCAAAACTTCCCTTTTATAGGCTGGCCGGATGGTGAATCGGTGGCAGAGTCGTAGACGGACTCGAAGTGCAATTTTTCGCAGTCGTGATCGGTGGGCCCCACAGAGGTATTTTCTGGAAAATCCACCCCATCCATTGGATTCATGACGAAATTTCAGTCAAGAATGGGTAGTTTTGAAGGTCCATTGGCGCGGCTCACAGAAGAAATCTCAAAAAGATCAAATTTGAACGTCGCTGGGTACCCCTTTTGTGGCCTCTGTAATACACACGTGTGTACGCATGGGAGTGGAATATCAGCATGGGTTTGTAGTGCTCGCGGCCCTCTACAAGATGGATGGCTCGGATCAGCCGTACGGGTGACGTGTGGGGCCCACAATAATTCGCAAAAAGGGCCAGCGGAAGACGCTACGCGGACGCTGACGACAGCTGCGAGGATGGTGGAGCCCATCCCTTTAATCGAAACGAAAATCCACTCCGTTCACTGGAATAAGGACGGAAAACCGGTCGAAAATGACTAGTTTTTTTCCTGTTTTAGGTGTGGTCCACCTGAGATTTAAACTCACCGTCCGTCCGACGTTTGAATGGCTGTGATATGATCTCTGCTTTTATTCGAATTTCTGCCACCTAGGTGAGGGTTATTACTGCCCCAGGAAGCTGATGGACGGCTTGGATTGTTCATTTGGACGATGTGTGGTGTCCACAACCACGAACCGCGATCGGTTTCGCGGACGCTGTTGCGTCTTCGACGAAAGCGCAGCGTCGTCACCTTTTTCGGCCGTCCGGCGGTCCGGTGTGGCGCTGGTGTGTAGTGTACATGATGTACATGCACTACATACAGGACCCACTATGATGTTGTTACAAAATCCAATCCATCCATTCCCTTTCTCAAACTATATTAACCGTCGAGACCAAAGTTGAGGCATATCCTGCTACCAGGTGGGCCTGAAATCAATGATTCGTGGGCTGATTTATCAGTTGGAGCACTTCCCGAGATCATCAATGGCTGAAATTTAATATGTACGGTTAATTTACGACCCCCATCACATGTATGAAGTTTCGAGTTGATCGGATGGCGGAAAATACGTGATCTTGCATTCTGGACCCTTTTTCGGGCCCCTTAAACTTCAGTTTCTTGATTTCCTCGGATCTCGAGCGTTGATCTTGGTTCCCTGGGGTCGTTCTCGTGCTCTGATGACTTCAGAACGTGAAATCTATGCTTTTAACATTATTTTGCAATTAATACTCCTGATTTCATCCTGTAACAAAAATACAATTAAAATCCGATGTTAGGCCTTATCATGTACATAAAATAGGGCACTAATCGGGGTCTGATATGCAATATTTGACCCTGATCACAACCCCCAACCAGCATTTTGCTAGTCCCGAGCAAAACATGCGAAAAAATAATTTCAGAAATAAAAGATAATTCCTGTAAATTCAAGTGACTTGTGGACAGATAGCTGAGATGTGAAAATTCTAAGATTCATGATTGGTGTGTGGAATTTTTCTCTTGGAATCAAGCTTACAGTAAACTTCATAATCAAGTTCAAAATATTAATCCATCAATTAGTGCATTGCTAAACATTGAGTTCCACGAGTGTAAAGTATAATCTCGACTTTACAATCAGTAAGAGATCCAATTGTCAATTTCATGATATCATTAGTAATTCGTGACAACCAAGCTTGAAACCAACACTTATCTCACAGATTAACTTTTCATGTTACCATCTTTTGATTTTCTTTACGAGCAGTAACGCAACTGAGGGAAATCAAATTCTCACCTATAGGGAGCAAACCTATGGCGAAAACTTGTCGCTTAACTTTTTTTTTTTTTTTTCATATGTCAACTATGGAGAATCAAATCCACACCTATAGGGAGCAAACCTATGATGAAGATTATGTGACTAACTCTTTCAATTCTTCTTTTTAAACTGACGTTAACAAATTTCTCAGGCTGGTTCCTTTCATGCCTAATGATTACCAAGTTACCATTTAATATCGAACTGAAAACTTAATGTGTAAGTGAGATCTGATATGGGGAATCATGGCTCAATCAATGTTTACAACTTCTAATCATGGATTAACAATTCAAAATTGACTGTGAAATCAAGCAGATGGCCGAATCCAAGAGTCTTAAGTTTACCAACATCACATATCTTATAATGTTAGAATCACAATTATCCTTCAAAATCACTTAGAATTTAATAGAAATTCCAAAAAAATTTTAAAATTTTCACCAATTTTGCTCAAGACCAAGAAAATACTGATTAGGTAACCTAATCTCCCACTCCCAACCTAAAATCTACATTGTCCTCAATGTAAAAGAAATAAGCAAGCAATGCACATGGGACAACGAGAATAAAAGAGGAGTGATGGAAAGATAATACCTGGATGGAGAATCAAGAAGCTTTCTTAAAAATTTTTTATTATGAAAGCGAGTTAGCACAAGAGAGAGATCAACAAAAGTAACAATAAAAAGAAAAATCAAAGAAGATCCTACCTATACCACTTTCGCAGGTGCTCTCGTTTGCATTTAGCGCATGCAACAAGCCTTTAAACCCCTAGGTTACCCCTAGTGGACGAGTTGTAGTCTCGTGAGGGTTTGCAGTAATGTTACCCACAAACATTGAAGTAACTAACTAGGAAAAAGCATAAAACAAAAGACTGGGTTGCCTCCCAGGAGCGCTAAGTTTACTGTCTATCTTAAAACAACATAAAGGCAACTACTCTAGTCCTAAGAAAGCAGGGAAAAACTACTCAGTCATGCTGTAAGGTTCCTCTTCCGGCCAGTATCTTGATAAGTTTCTCAGTAGATTTCTCAACAGGATCATCCAAAAGCCATTTTTGCAATAGGCTTGGACGCCCTGGAGCTTGACTTTCCAAAGAAACTTACGTACCTCATCAAAAATTTGTCGTTGATTTGCCTGAGGTATCCAGAGTATATACGATTCACTGCGACTAGAAGAAGTTTCGATGTTAGTATCCCATGGTGAATCAGAGACTACACATAAATGAAAGTCAGAAAAATTCTCAGAAAGTGACGTAGTCTCAACACATCCCGAAGTAGCAGACTTCGGTTCAATTGTTAGCTCCTCCTCCCTTAATGGTGAATATTGGGGATCTGGGGAGGGATGGTCTTCAGAGTAAGGGTCCTCTCGGTCAGTGATGACTACCGAGATATTGTTTTGCAAGGCATTCATTATGTCTCTTATCATGGGATCGTTTGAATCTGCAAAATGTGCCAAGCAATCATCCAAAGAGTTGGGACATTCAGCTGAGAGTGACTCATTTTCCACATTTGAGCTCGTGATGATCTGCCCAAGGAATCCATAATTTTTTAAGGTAAACGGAGGTGTGCTCTCTTGCTCCAGCCCTGCACAGACAGATTGAAGATCAGTATACGAAGCATTGATGTATGGACTCTTTTCATCGATACTACTCAGAAGAGGCAATGAATCATCATTATTCAACAGTTCAGATGGTGGCCTCAACTGGGTGGTTTCAAATTCAAGAGTCATATCGAGTAGCTCGTCCATTTCCCGAATCATATCATCATGTAATTCAGAGGAGTGGTCCAAATACGTTTCACAAGAGTTGGAAGGGTCGGTTGTAAGGGGCTCGTCCTCTACCTTTAAATCAGACATGTTAGGGGAGGGGAGTGGCTCATTATGACCGACCACTTCGTGTACGTCTTGATCATTGACTTGGACCAAATTTGAGATTGATGCGAAGGGAATTTGGGTTGCACATTCATAATCATCTTCCCAATATGCATCATCGTCTACTTCCATGCAGTGCACACTTGGGATGGGATCGCTTTCCTCACACTCTATTTCCAGATTGGGTTGAGGTTCGTATAAACTAACCTCTTCCTCTTTATTGAACTCAAGCGTGTCATGTGAGTGGGGTGTGTCATCATCATTATATTTGAAAGACAACCATGTTTCTTCCCCATTCTTTTGAACAGTCATTGAGATCGACTCATCGGGGAATTGAACCGTATGCTCATTAATGGAATCCAACTCCTCATTCCAAATTCCAGATTTCATTAAAAGCGAGTGAGGATCACTTTCATCGCATTGTATTTCTGGATTGGATTGTAGTTGGGATGAGCGAGCTTCCTCTATCCTTTCAATGCGCGAATTGAGTGCTTCTAATGATTTCATCAATTTCGCAACATGTTGGTTGAATAGTTCTGGATCAAAACATGAATCCTCTTGGATCGTTTCTGGTTGGATCTCAAAGGTATGGGATCCAAGAGAATAATTATTACAATATGTTGTTGGTTCAACTTCCCAGTTTTGATGGTTCCACTGGTTATAGTCATACTGATCATATATGGGAGAATATGATAGTTGATAATAGTCCTCATTCCCATAATTATGATCGTATACGGCCCTATTAACCAATGGAACATAACGTTCTAGTCGGTTCTCAATGTCTGTTCTCGATGGAGAGAAATCTTGAGGTGTATGTTGAATTCCACAACCTTCAGGCATTTCCCAATAAAACCTATCCAACTCAGCATATGCATGTACCCACGATTCCATGGTAGAACCTTACTCTGAGTCTAATCCTAGAAGAAAGCAAAATCCTACAACAATACAGAAGGTAAAGGAGAAGTTAGAAGGATGTTACCAGAGTAGAAGTTCCTATGTTAAAAACCTGCACAACAAAACAAACAAGTTAGTATCTAGGGGATAAAACCTAATCTAGAAAAAATAAAGAAAGTAACGAAATTAGGACGAAGTTACCAAGTTAAAATATCTATCAACGACCCTACAAGACAGAAAGGTTAGTTCTAAAAATTAAATAAAAAAAAAAATTCCAAAACTAAAGTTAGTAAAATCCTAAGACTATGAATTATGATAAGAGAGAATCCTAAATTCAATTTGGACCGAAACAATCCCCGGCAACGGCGCCAAAAACTTGATGTTTTATTTAAACCAACATGATTTAAATGATATTTAAACTCACAAGTATACGAATCAGATGTAGATACGGTACGTATTACGAGATCGTTCCCACGAGGACTGGATGTCACAGTTCAAATCTATGACTCTCCTTGACTAATCCAACAAAAACAAAGAATAAACTACTAAGCACAATTCTAGGAAAACAATTAAGAACAGGGAAGAAAATTCAATCAGAGAGAGAGCACTAGGACTTTCGAATCCACCCCTAATTATCATAACCCTTGTTTTGTCTGTTGATTCACCTTGATCTAAATTGATACCACTTATTAGAGAAAGCACAGTCTGTGTCCTTAATTGGGCATACAGAATGTCTAATTCCTTTAAGCAATGCCATGAACAATACATCCCATGTCCTTGGTCGGGCACATGATATGTACAATTCATTAAAGCACCCTGTTCCTTCCTCTATAGGAAACCTGTTCTTGATCAGACACAAGCAGCTGTAATAAGCATCCAAACAACATCCATATATATACTTTGGTCAAGTTCATAGATGGAGAAGTATGGAATTTAAACCCATAAAGCCCACTCAGAGAAAGAAACAAATTAATTAAAATTCAAAGTAAATCAACCAATACAAGAGCTGATCAAATTAGGGGCTTCATCTCAGCCTTAGCTGAGAGACTAGTGACCCATAAAATCCATAAAAAAATATTAAATAAAATTCATAAAATCAAAACACCAAACCAATCGATCTCTCTCTCTTCCTCCTTCTCTTTCTTCTCTTTCTTCTCTCCCTGGCTCTGGATCTCGAATTCCCTGGATATGAATGCCTCTCCCACGTCCAAAACTTCCCTTTTATAGTGCTTTGGATGGTGGAATCGGTGGCAGAGTCGTAGACGGACTCAAGTGCAATTTTTCGCAGCGGTGATCGGTGGGCCCCACAGAGGTGTTTTCTAGAAAATCCACCCCGTCCATTGGATTCAGGACGAAATTTCAGTCAACAATGGGTGGTTTTGAAGGTCCATTGGCGCGGCCCACAGAAGAAATCTCAAAAAGATCAGATTTGAACGTCGCCGGGTACCCCTTTTGTGGCCTCTGTATCACGCACATGTGTACGCATGGGAGTGGAATATCAGCATGGGTTTGTAGTGCTCGCAGCCCTCTACAAGATGGACGGCTCGGATCAGCCGTACGGGTGACGTGTGGGGCCTACAATAATTCGCAAAAAGGGCCAGCGGAAGATGCTACGCGGACGCTGACGACAGCTGCGATGATGGTGGAGCCCATCCCTTTAATCGAAACGAAAATCCACTCCGTTCACTGGAATAAGGATGGAAAACCGGTCAAAAATGACTAGTTTTTTTCCTGTTTTAGGTGTGGTCCACCAGAGATTTAAACTCACCGTCCGTCCGACGTTTGAATGGCTGGGATCTGATCTCTGCTTTTATTCGAATTTCTGCCACCTAGGTGAGGGTTATTGCTGCCCCAGGAAGCTGATGGACGGCTTGGATTGTTCATTTGGACGACGTGTGGGATCCACAACCACGAACCGCGATCGGTTCCGCGGACGCTGTTGCGTCTTCGACGAAAGCGCGGGTCAGCGCTTTCGCTGACCGTCCGGGCGGTCCGGTGTGGCGCTGGTGTGTAGTGTACATGATGTACATGCACTACATACAGGACCCACTATGATGTTGTTACAAAATCCAATCCGTCCATTCCCTTTCTCAAACTATATTAACCGTCGAGACCAAAGTTGAGGCATATCCTGCTATCAGGTGGGCCTGAAATCAATGATTCGTGGGCTGATTTGTCAGTTGGAGCACTTCTCGAGATCATCAATGGCTGAAATTTAATATGTACGGTTAATTTACGACCCCCATCACATGTATGAATTTTCGAGTTGATCGGATGGCGGAAAATACGTGATCTTGCATTCTGGACCCTTTTTCGGGCCCCTTGAACTTCAGTTTCTTGATTTCCTCGGATCTCGAGCGTTGATCTTGGTTGCCTGGGGTCGTTCTGGTGCTCTGATGACTTCAGAACGTGAAATCCATGCTTTTAACATTATTTTACAATTAATACTCCTGATTTCATCCTGTAACAAAAATACAATTAAAATCCGATGTTAGGCCTTATCATGTACATAAAATAGGGCACTAATCGGGGTCTGATATGCAATATTTGACCCTGATCATATTACCAATGGACCACACTTCAGAAAAATGAGAGTAGTGCTAATGCTAAAGCACTAAATGCAATCACTTGCGCACTATCACCGGATGAGTTCAAAAGAATCATATCCTGTGATACTGCAAAGCAAGCCTGGGATATTTTAGAAATGACACACAAAGGTACATCAATTGTCAAGAAATCTAAAGTCCAACTCCTCACAACTAAATTTGAAGAAATTCATATGGAGGAAAATGTAATGTTTATGGACTTTTTCACTAGATTGAATGACATTGTAAACTCAATGTGGGGTCTTGGAGATAAGATCCCAGAAAGTAAAGTGTGTGCAAAAATACTACGCTCTCTTCCTGAACGGTTCAATTCTAAGGTAACCGCAATCCAGGAACTTCGTGATACGGACAATATGAAGGTAGAAGAATTAGTTGGTTCTTTACAAACCTATGAATTAAGTTTTAAAGCTCCTAAAGGTAAATCTATTGCTTTGAAGTCATCTAAAAGTATTACTCAAGAAAATTCAGATTCAGAAAAGTCTGAAGATGATATGGCCCTTTTGGCGAAAAAGTTTTATAAGATTTTCAAAAGTAAGAAAAGAGTCGACTTTCAAAAGGTAAATGAAAAGAAACGTTCTAAACCTAAGTCTAAAACTTGGAAATCATTGAAAGATAGTCAATGGTACAACTGTCAAGAATATGGGCATTTAGCAAACAAATGTCCTAAAAAGGATAGATCCAAAAGGAAGGGTATGTTGGCTACTTGGGATGAATCGTCGATTAAAGCCTCTTCAATCGGAAAAATTAAAAGTGAGCTCTGGCAAAGATGAACTTAAGGCCCTTATGACTCTAGCCAAGTTTATCTTTTCCGATCACGATGATTCAACCAGTGAAGAAAATTTGGATAGTGATCATGAAAATGATGAAGATCTTCAAGATGCTTACAATGCCTTATATAAGGAAAGTTGTAAAATTGTCACAAACTTAAACTTCAAAAAGAAAAGTTTTTTAAACTTAAAGAATGTTTTGAAACCCTTGTTTTAGAAAAATCTCAAATTTCAGATTGTTTTGAAAAATCAAAGTGTGATCTAGAATTCAAAACCTCTCTAATTGAAAATTTGAAATCTGAAAATGAGAAACTTAAAAATGAAGTATCTTCTCTTCTGAGTTTGAAGGACACATGGAGATATGCCCAAGGTGATCCAAAATTAGAAAAATTATTATCCGGATCAAGAAAATGTGGCGATCGATCCGGGTTGGGCTTTGATAAGAACACATCTCCTAAACAGAAGAATACTCCTTCCAATTTTGTGAAAGGAGAGACTTCTAACTCAAAAGGAAAAGGTACCAGTCAAGTTTTTTCTAAAAATAAAAAAACTTTTCAAAAACACAAAAGCAGCTATATAAATTTCAAAAATCAGATTCGAAACCCACTAGCTAAAAAAATTGTTGATTTACTTAAGGAGCTATTAAAATCTAACTCAGTAGGTCACTCTTATAACTATAAATAAAAGAAGACCAATTATTCTCCTAAACCCAAAACAGTACTAAAATGGGTTCCTAAGGTTGCCTGTTTGGTTGCTCACACTGCTTTTAAAGCTACAAGCCATTCAAAATGGTATCTAGACAGTGGATGCTCCAGACATATGACAGGCGACAAAGCTCTATTCACCGATCTTAAAGATATGACTGATGGGTCAGTCACATTTGGTGATGGTAGCAACTGCAAGATAATTGGCAAAGGTACGGTTCAACTCTATAACCTTCCCTTATTTAAAAATGTTTTATATGTTGAGGGTTTAAAACACAACCTGTTGAGCATATCTCAAATATGCGATAACAACCATAATGTTAAATTTTATAATCAAGGTTGTGAAATTATAAATGAAAAAGGTTCTGTAATATTAACTGGTCGCAGAACTTCTGAAAACTGCTATATAGTAAGCAATGGTAGCTCATCTGAACAAACGTGCTACATGGTCCATACCGATGAGACAGAATTATGGCATAAACGCCTTGGACATGTACACTACCGAAATTTATATAGATTGAGCAAAAGTGAACTAATTAGAGGACTACCTAAGATGCAAAAAGTAGACAAGATTTGTGGTGAATGCAGTATGGTAAACAAACTATGAGCTCTTACAAAAAGGTGAACTCCAATATCACCACAAGACCACTTGAGCTTCTCCACATGGATCTTATAGGACCAACAAGAACGGAAAGTCGAGGTGGCAAAAAGTACATCTTAGTTATTGTAGATGATTACACAAGATACACTTGGGTTTCATTCTTGAGAGATAAATCAAAAACCCTTGATGAAGTGAAAAAGATTATAAAACGGATTCAAACTGAAAAATGTTCTCAAGTCAGCAAGATCCGTAGTGATCATGGATCCGAGTTCGAAAATAGCGGTTTTGAGAAATTTTGTAGCGATCAGGGAATATCGCATGAATTCTCTGCACCTAAAACTCCTCAACAAAATGGAATTGTCGAGAGGAAGAATAGAGTGCTTCAAGAAATGGGAAATGTTATGTTAAATAGCATGAAGCTCCCTAGGAATCTCTGGGCTGAAGCAGTGAATACAGCCTGCTACATTATTAACCGTGTTTATATTTGTAAATCTAATAATAAAACGGCTTATGAAATGTGGTTTGAGAAAAAGCCTTCATCAAATACTTTCGAGTTTTTGGCATGAAGTGCTATATTTTGCATGACCGTGAAAATTTGGGAAAGTTCGACACTAAAAGTGATGAAGGGATCTTTTAGGATATTCTTTAAACAATCGTGCATATCGGGTTCTCGAACAACGGGACCGGTGTGATTCAAGAGTCAATAAATGTTGTGATTGACGATCTTTTGAATACACTGTCCCTAGTTCGGATAATGATGAAGTTCTTATACTTGAAAAACAATAAATTTCATCAAGTGAAACTAATCCAGAATTAAGGATTTGTTAAAGATCATCCAACTTCTCAAATACTTGGAAACCCTCTCACTGGTGTGCGCACTTTCATGACAATTAGAGGACATATGTAACTACGTATGCTTTACATCCCAGTTGAACCGGTTAACGTAAAAGAAGCACTTTCGGATGAAAACTGGATTCTTGCGATGCAAGAAGAACTTAATCAGTTTGTCAGAAATGATGTCTGGCACCTTGTTCCTAGACCTAAAGATAAACATATTATTGGAACAAAATGGATTTTCAAAAACAAATCTGATGAACTTGGAAATATTATTCGAAATAAAGCAAGACTAGTTGTACAGGGGTATACACAAATTGAAGGTATTGACTATAATGAAACATTTGCTCCTGTAGCTCGTCTTGAATCAATCAGACTTTTTATCTCCATTGCATGTTTTAGGAAGATTAAAATTTACCAAATGGATGTAAAGAGTGCCTTTCTGAATGGTGATTTACATGAAGAGGTATTTGTTGAACAACCTACAGGGTTTGAAGATCCTAAATTTACTGATCATGTGTATCGTCTTAAGAAGGCTCTCTATGGTGCATAAACAAGCTCCCGGCATGGTACGAAAAACTGACTAAGTTTTTACTGAGTCATAATTTTCAGATGGGGTGTGTTGATAAGACGCTCTTTGTTAAGAAACATAACGATGATATTCTAATGGTTCAAATATATGTTGACGAAATTATTTATGGATCAACCTGTACTATCATGACTGTTGAGTTTGCAGATTTGATGAAGTCTAAATTCGAAATGAGTATGGTTGGAGAATTAAACTATTTTCTAGGGTTGTAAGTAAAACAACAACCTGATGGAATTTTTATCTCTCAAACCAAATATGCTCAGAGTTTAATTAAGAAATTTGGATTTGAGAAAGGTAAAAATTTTGATACTCCTATGAGTACAACTTTGAGACTCTCAAAAGACTCTACAGGTAATGATGTGGATCCTAAATTGTATCGTAGTTTGATTGGTAGTTTGCTTTATCTGACTGCTAGTAGACCAGATATTGCTTTGAGTGTTGGTATTTGTGCTCGTTATCAATCAAATCCTAAAGAATCTCACTTAACTGCTGTTAAACGGATTATGCGATATGTCGCAAGTTCTACTAAACTGGGTCTCTGGTATCCACATGAGACTAATGTTCAATTAGCCGGGTACGCAGATGCTGACTGGGCTGGAAACATTGATGATAGGAAATCAACCAGTGGTGGTTGTTTCTACATTGGAAATTGTCTTGTTTCTTGGTTTAGCAAGAAGCAAAGTTCTATATCGCTATCAACAGCTGAGGCTGAATACATTGCTGCTGGAAATGCATGTACTCAACTTGTTTGGATGAAACGAATGTTAAGCGATTATGGAATTACTCTAGATTCTATGATTTTATTTTGTGATAATTCCAAAGGCAATAAATATCTCTAAAAATCCAGTTCAGCATTCACGTACTAAGCATATTGACATTAGATTTCATTACATTCGTGAATTAGTGGAAGAAAAATTAATATATTTGGATTACATTCCAACCGAGACTCAACTTGCGGACATTTTCACTAAACCGCTCGACAAAAGCAGGTTTAATAAATTAAAGTTTGATCTCGGTATGTGCAATTTAAATTGAATTTGCATGATTTGGTGTATCATAATGTACATAAATTTGATGTTTTATTTGCTTAAATTTGAAAATTATTTAAAAAATTGTAAATTTTAAGTCGTACTCGACCAGTCGTGAGTGTACACGACCGGTCGTGCCACGACCGGTCGAGCACTTACACGACCAGTCGTGAAACTCGGGATTTCACTTTAATTTGGGGATTTTGACTCTTCTTCTTCATTTCTTTTTACCCTCCAACGGTTCTAGCTACGACCGGTCGAACCCACCTTCATAGTACTTCAAGGTTAGTGGTTCTTTTGCATTTTCTTTGTAGATTCTTGCTATTAGTGTTTCAAATCTCATTCTTGTGGAATCTATTTGGTCGTTCATTGCAAGTTTGGGGTTTTATCTTGAAAAATCTGTTCTATCTAAACCTCATTTCTTCTATCTTGCATCTTGTTGTTTCCTTGAAATCCTTCTTTGAAAATAGATGCTAGAGGTAAAAAGAAAACTACTCGAGGTCCCTCTTCATCTAGATCAGCTTCTATTGTACAACGTCATCTTCGCTCTCCCAAAAATGATCCTTCTGATGCTCGGGATTTGCGTATGCGCAATGTTATTGTTGAGCGTCATGTTAATATTAATCACATTGCTTCATTTGGCATCCCTCCTCTGTTGGAATCTGTGGGATGGGATAACATCTTACATTGGGGTGGAGCTGCATACCAGTCCATTGCCCAATCCATGTTTGCATGTATCTGTGATTTTTATCTTAAGGATTTTACTTTTAAAGTTGATACTCAAGAAGGATTGTTTTTAGTGGATCGACATTTGATTGCTGACATTATGGAAATACCTGTCAATGATGAGAGCATTCCAATTAATATTTTACATGACAGTCTCTCAGAATCTGAATGAAAAATGCTTACTAGAGATTTATGTAATTTGGATGTTCATTGGACTCATAAAGGTCATGTACTTCCCTCAAGGTATTTGTTACCCAGACACAGAGTACTTCATAAGATATTCATCTCAAATCTTTATCCACGTTCTGGTAATAAAACCGAACTCACTGCTTTCATGGTTCGTGTTTTGCATTCTGTAGTCTCTGGTGCAAAAATATGTCTACCGTCTTTAATTTGTCATTCCATTATTTTATCTCGTCACCATCCTGGACACAGTGATATACCCTTTGGTTATTTATTGACTATGCTGGCAAATCATACGCTCGTGGCTATGCCTACTAGAGAAAAACCCATCCATCATCTCCCTTTTAATAATTCCAATCTTAACAAGATGAATTTAGAATTGGCTGAAGGCCAAGTGGATCTTGTGCTAGCAAGTCTTGTGAAGCAGAAATGCTTTGAAGCTAGTGATCTTCCTGAAGATGTGAATATGGATGATTTATTTGAAGAACTTGAATCAGACTCGGCTGATGATCCTGATTTTCAGCCTTCTGATTTTGATGAAAGATTAAATTCCCTTCAAGAGCAGGTGGCTCAAATTCGTGTTACCCAAGACACACAATTTTCATATTTATGCAAATATATGAGGCGGATTGCTAAGGGTTTACATAAAATTGATCCATCTAATCCTGCACCCTCTTCTGGTTCTGACTGAATTTTTAATGGGTCTGTAATATTTTTTTTACTGAACTTTACATGCTTACTGACTTTTTTTAATTATGCACTATGTTCTCTTGAATCAACTCCTATTTTCATTATTATTGATGCTCTTCTTCCTTTGTCATTTTGTGTCAAAAAGGGGGAAAAGTTTTGGTTTTTGATTCATTTGAATTTGATCTTTATGATGTGCTACTATTACTCAGGGGGAGTTAAGCTTCTCAGGGGTAGGCTATTACTCAGGGGGAGTTAAGCTTCTCAGGGGTAGTTATGGGAGAATGATGCTAGTTATTACTTATCATATCTATATATATGTGCATGCTTCTCTATTGTGAACCTGTTGTGTTTGTACTTCTCTTATGTCTATTGGAAGTATTATTACTTGGGTGTTTTGTCACAAATTTGACAAAGGGGGAGATTGTAAGTGTTATGGTCTCATGCTTGTTTGGTTGTCAAATTTGTGATGTGTCAAAACATCTATCTGTGTCCTGTGCTTGTATGATGATTTATATGAATTCAAGACACTGCATAAATACTTCAAGAAGCTACAAGTTGAACTTTTCAAGAAGCTACATATTGAAGTTCAAGAAGCTACATGTTGAAGTCTCAAGAAGCTACAATGTTGATGTTTAAGTCTTAAGAAACAACTCATGACTTCAAGACTAATAAGCAATGCATGAAGTAGTTGTTATGCTGATGAAGATCTCAAGTTTGAAGCTATAACAAGTTCAAGATCTCAAGCCTGATATGGTTCAAACATATACATTCGTTGAATGGTTGAAGTTCAATGTCCATACGACATGATTCAGGTTTGAATGACCTTAGGTTGACCCTTTAAGTAGGTCACTTTGGATACATAAATCAAATATTTATTTTACATAAGTTTGGTCTATTCTACGACCAGTCCTAGCTCTTGTTCGACCAGTCCTGGCATTGGTTCGACTAGTCCAAGAAATTCCACGACCAGTCTTAAGTTGTTGAAGATTTTTCGAAATTTTTGGTACGCCCACGACCAGTCCTGGAGGTCCTTCGACCGGTCGTAGGTGTGGCTTCGACTCATCCACGACCAGTCGTGGATCTACGACTCAAAGTCCAAAGAACTTTATCTATGGTCCTACGACCGGTCGTAGGGATCTACGACCAGTCGTAGGTGACCCACGACCAGTCGTAGGGTACTCATGACCAGTCGTAGGGTACTCACGACCAGTCGTGGAACGACTTTCAAAGATCGCGCTCAATATTTCAAAAATCATTAGAGCTACGACCAGTCGAAGGTTTCTAAGACCAGTCGTAGGAACGATTTTTGCTTCTATAAATTGAACACGAAATTCGAGTTTTCACACTTCAACTCTATTCAATTCAAGAATTTTCAAGTGATCACTCGAGATAAGTCTGTGTTTATTTTAAGCTACATTGTGCTTATTTAATATTCCTTTTTGCTAGCTTATTTAATTTGATTTTGTTTCTATATTCCAATCTTATTTGAAAAGAGGAATTATCTTATTCCTTCTTCTTGGAATCAAAATCAAATATAGCTACGCCCAACAAGTTAAATCTAAAATCTATTAGAATTTAGAACCTTATGAATGTGAGTATTGGATATTGAACTTTGACATTCAATCATCTACTCCGATTGGTTCTACTCTAGGCCGCTAAGAAAAGGAGAAATCCGGTATTTTACAATTCTAAAATTTATTTACTTTTGGTTTTGTTTGAGGTTAAGCCGGAAAAATCTCATTGACTTGGTTTTGTTTGAGGTTGAGCCGAGAAAAATCTCATTGTATTGGTTGTCTGAGGAAAACCAGAAAACTCAGAAAAGAGGGGTTTTTGAATTGTGTAAGCCCAAGTGAAAAAGACACAATTGTAAAGGTTTTTGGTGAACCTGTGAAAACCTATTTGATAGTGAACGCTAATATCCCCTGTGTGAGGATATTAGAGTGGAGTAACTACGTGTGGTCATTGGAAAACAGTTGGTGTACACAAGCGAACCACTATAACTCTTTGTCTTGTGGATTGAATGCTTGCTTAATTTTCATATCTTTTATCATTCGATTGTGTGGAATGTACAAGTGGATGTGAATGTTGTAATTATTTACATTTCAAGCAAGTGTGGGGATTGTTGTAATAATTTAGATCTATACTTCTGCATTTAATTTCAATTCCTTGCTATTTCATTTACTTATATTAAAATTGAGTCCTTGATCCAAAAGAGGTTCTAGAAATAAGGTTGTCCTACCATAAGCCCTTGTTTATTATGGTGAAAGGTTGTCCTTAGAACTAAATTTGTATCAATCTCTCAATACTTATTTATCAAGGTGATTTAAAATTTAGCATTGTGAATTGATTTATATTGTAAGGCTATTGGTTTAATTTATTTCTGCTAATTTTATTTTAAATTTGGCATAGTCCTATTCACCCCCCCCCCCCTCTAAGACATATAGCTTGGCCTTTTCAACTACTCCACTCCTAATATCCTCACACAGGGGATATTAGCGTTCACTATGAAAATATGTTTTTTCAGGTTCACTTCAAACCCTCACAATTGTGTCTTTCTAATGGGCTTACACAACTCAAAAAATCCCATTCTGAGTTTTCTGTATCACCTCAGATAAACCAAACAATGAGATTTTTCTGGCTCAATCTCAAAAGAAACCAAAAATAGAAGATTTACACAAATGTAAAATACCTGGATTTCTCCTTTTGTTGCAGTGCGGAAGAACTAAATCGGAGTAGAAGTTCGAATAGAAGTTCAATGTCCAATACTCACTTAAGAAATGGTTATAGGTTCTAATTTGATTTTAAATTAAATCAAGTTGGGCTAGCTCTATTTGATTTTGATTCCAGGAAGTGGAATATCACAATTCCTCTTTTCAATCAGATTGGAATGCAGAAACAAAATCAAATATGAAAAGCTAATAAAAAGAGAATATTAAATATGCACAATCTAGCTTAAGAAGTTTACAAACTTATCTCTCAGAGTGATGTCTTGATTTTACCTGAATTGAATATCAAACTCTGAAAATCGTGCTCTATTTATAGTTACAGAAATCACATCTACGACTGGTCCTATGGACACTACGACTGGTCGTAGACTAAAAACATTTTGAAATTTTGAGTGCGATCGGATAAAACCGTTCCACGACTGGTCGTAGGCACTCCACGACCGGTCGTGAGGCCTCCACGACTGGTCGTGACCTACCCACGATTGGTCGTGAGGAACCAGGAATGGTTGCTCGAGTTTGAGTCGTAACTGCTAGACTGGTCGTGAACAAGTCCTGCACTGTTCACATGACCGGTCGAGTAGTCTCGAGGACTAGTAGTAGCTAAACCAAAAAATTCTAAAAATTTGCAACAACTTAGGACTGGTCGAGCCAGTGCTAGGACTAGTCAAACAAAGTCTAGGACTAGTCGAAGAACAGACCAAACACTTATAAGATTATTCAATTTGAATTATGTATTCAAAATGACCTACCCTAAGGTCAATCTAAGGTCTTCCATACCTTGGACATAATGTATGAACATTGAACCTTATTTTCTTCAGATGATTGACGTTCTTTGAAGTTCATGAAGCTTGAGATCTCGACACATGATGAAGCTTGTATTTGAGATTTTTAGAAGCTTGATTTCATAGTACTTGAGTTGTACTTCACCTTCAGTTTGATCTTGCATTTCTTGAAGGAGACCTTTGTTCTTGAATTGAAGCATTGTCAATCTCCTCCTTTGTATATCTTAGTTATTTGTTCTTGTGCATGAGATGCATTAACTTGAACATATATATAAATGTGTTACACAAGACACGTATTGTGGTTTTGGCACAACAAAATTTGACAATCAAATGAGCAAATAACCAATGCACTTACAACTTCACAATTATTCCCTTTAATTCCATATTTGGATTTACAACTTCTAGTTATACTTCTAGTTTCTTTTAGAATACACACGAGATTAGTCCCTATGGATTGTACCTTGCTCTCACTGAGATTATTATTACATTGTGACCCTACACTTGTGGTTGTGAACATATAAACATGGGTAAATATATAATATTTGACATTCAATAACTAATATTATGAAAAGAAGGTTAACTTATATATAATATAAGTGAGAGTCACTGTTTCGACATGAAACAAATGCATTTGATTTGGGAGATTTATCTTATTTAAACATAATAAGAAGAGAGTATGAAGAAACAATCATCGTTTTATTTATATATTAAGTTTGTTTACATCCTCTGATCCCTTGATTCTAAGCTAGAATACTTAGAATGTAAAAGTTACAAGAGTTTGAGTATTGAATCTGGATTTGGATATCAAATCCGGCAGCATTTTGGCTTGCTATTCGATCATCTCATCAAGAGGAACATAATGGTCTCATGTCTTTCTTCCATTGAAAATCCTGAAACTGAGGAAAGATAATAATTTCGACAACATTTAGTTCTTTAATGATAGCCTGCAACCAACATGGTTTGCACGGGTTAGCGCAACTGATATGTTTTGGACGGACTAGCACAACTAACTTCCCTTCTGTCTTCCCTTAAATACCTTCAAAATCTCTTCTTCTTCGGAGATCTAATCTTCCTCGTAATTCTTGATGATGCAAATGAGAGGGGGAGTGGGGTATTTGTATGCCTCCACACGTGCAAATCCTCGATCTCTATGCCATGGGGCCCACCTTCCATCAGATCCAACCATCCATCTCAAATAGTTAGAATCAACTATTACGCTAGTGCGCGCAACTAGCTCAAGGGTTTGCGTGGTCCCGCGCAACCAATAGGGTTTACGCGGGTTCACGTAAATGCTATAAAATTTGTATTTCTTCATCCTCTTCTATTCATTCTTCCTCCTCCAATTCTTTCTTCCTTCTTTATAATTCTTCATTTTTTACGCCTCGACAGATCCCCCCTTGATTCTTTCTTTATTTTCCATAAAAAAATAAAGAAGTACAATCATTCACTTACTCTTAACATCGTTTGTGCGCAACCACGTAAAGGGATTATGGGTCTCATGCCCTATAAATACCGAGCCCGCTCCTCATCCTTCCCTTTTCATTTTTTACCTGGAAGCTCTGCGGGTCTGACAAATTCCCGCGTAACAGCACAGCTTTGCGAAGACTCACACAACAGACTTTCTATTCGCGCAAGGTCATCTCACTTAGCACTGCGCCATGCAATCACGGTCATTTGGACACTACTGCGTAAACACTCTGTACTTGGAAATTTTTTTTTCCCAAAACACTGAATACTTGAAACTTTCGACTTCTTTTTCCTTCACTGTACTTATCATCTCCAAGCTACTATGGCCCGCATTAAGAGAACAATTCGCCAAATTAAACCTTCCGTGACACAACCTTCTCATCAAAATTTACCAAACCCTGCATCTTCCCTGGTTCTTGAGTCATCTCCACCTCCATCTTCCTAACAACCACATAATAAACATTTTAAAACCACTAGTAAATGCCCTGCCTACATAAAGGAACCTGTTCTTCTGACCTTCAACTTTTATGACTTCATTGCGACATTACCTTCCCCCATTCACAAAGACATAGCAATGGGCAAGATTGAGCGGCCTCTGAAACATGGTAGCAAATTTGACTAGGAGGAATGGTTGAAGACAACAACCCATTTGCTGAACATGAGCCAGAAACCACTGACTAGAGAAAGAACTCCTCCTCCCTCCAGATCAAAGAAGCATCGCCGCAATAAAGCCGAGGAATTTCAGGAGAAAATTAGGGAACACAATAAAAAGAGGCTGCAAAACTCTTGGGAGTCAATTCGAGTTATCGAGGGTATCTTGAAATTCGATAACCCTCACAGAGATGGCATGAATGTAATCCCACTAAATCTCCATCGCCACCAATCCATACTCAATTGTGAGCTTATAGACCAAATGGACGGAGAGAAGCTGACATATACAAAATCCTGGGTGTCGAAAGAACCTTGAATTTTGGAAGGAATCCTGTTAGCGAGGAAACCAAGGCAGTAAATCGGTGAAGTCCACTAGATGATCTTTCTTACTCCCTGCTGCAACCCTCATGCCTTATTTATTACTTATTTTTAAGAGACGATACAGCAATGTTTCAGGGATCGGGGGCCACTTTGGTCCTAAGAAGAATTCAGAATGAGGGGTCTCCTTACTTCTCGCGCTTACTATTACGACGGGGCAGCGTCAATTCTAGCAAAGCATTCGAAGACCTTGATCAAAATTGATCTATACAATGCAATAGAAGTTAACTCACAACACTTCTACAAGGAGTCCTCCATATTGAAAGGATTTCTCAATTACTGGTCACCCACGACCAACTCCTTCCATTTTCCTGCCGGTGAAATGAGTATTACTCTTTGGGACCTTCATCGGATCGCTGGTCTTCCCCTAACTGGAAAATTCTATGATGAATTCATTCCCACCAACAAAGAATTGGCATTTATCTCTTCACCAGGTTGGGTGGGCTCAATTTAAGAAACTATGACAGAACTTTTCAAAGAGATGGCCAAATTTCCAAATATTCACAAGATTTCTCCCCTGCAATTGCTTACGCACTTTACTAAAGCCTTCCGGTAACTCTCCCCTTCACAAACTAATTATCTCTTATCGCATTTGATTTTTCATACTTCTCGACACTTATCCTTTTCTTCTTTCTTTCTTTAGGTTCAGCGGCTGCCATTCACAGGAACTGACGGACCTCCGTGAAAAGATAAGAGAGTGTGCAGAGTATCGCCTCTACTGAGAATTGATAGTATTTCTCATATACTGGTTGAGTGCAGTCATCCTTCCTAGCTCCAAATGGGGAGACACCATTCATCCTACAGTATTTGTCATTGCTGGCGTCATGGCAGAAGGCCATAAGCATTCCCTTGCTCCTCCAGTCCTGTGTTCCATCTATAAAGCCCATGGGGAAGTGGCGACCCACGTAAAGAGTACAGCCATCAGTGCTTCTTCGACATACACTTTGTGGCATTACATCACTGATTGGCAAGGTATTTATTTTCCATGGACTTTTGAAGCTTTGAAAAAGGCATATGTTCACCCTTCTCACATCCCGCTATGGTTCTTCCAGAAAATGGTTATGGCCAAGAGATCATACAACTAGGTTTTCAACAAAATTAAGGAACTGATACGGTCGATTATTTCTAATTCTGCCTATATTGATATATAGAGAATACAGATATGGTAGATACTGCATCATCTCTCCAGGAGAAAGGGCGTTTTACCTGTCCATTCGATCTTGCAGCCTCCCACTAAGAGAAGGAGTAGAATTCTGGAGAGAACCTTACTATCCGAGCCGATTCACCCGTCAATTTGGCTTTGATCAAGGCATCCCGGAAGACTATGGATTGGTCACAAGGAGAATGCGCAACCATGGAACTGACCCATATAATTGGGCTATGATATGGAAGCCATTGTTGGGCAGTTACATCAGATCTACTTTCATGATTCCATGCAGCAATCGAGTAACCTGGCCTTTTTATGGCTATATGAGATGGACGGTTCATCAATCATACTTGGTCAATAATTTCTTACATGTAGATGAACCAATCTGGGTTTCGCTGCCAAGCTCAAGGGTCACAAATTTAAAGAGGGAATAGGCTTTATTATGGAGAAGAGTCACACGGCCTTCCATAGTTATATTTGTAGAAAGATATCCCTAGAAGAGACAATTTGCGAGAGAAAACCACTCAATACTCTTAAGGGATGGTTAGCCCATGGAGTTCGAAAAGATTCCCTGATATCGCGTCAATATAGAAGTTGAAGATGCGATGGAAGTTCCCTTTCCTGCTCAAGAGAATGTTATTGCAAGTCAAGATGATCCGGCTCCTTCATCTGCTCCTCAACCTGCTCACACTACTCCGCCTTCTCCAATGACAAGATCTCGGTCGCGTTCCTAAGCTTCTCCTCCCCAAGAAGGAATTACTACTTCAACTTCTCCAGTCCCAGCTAATGAAGACCTTCGTCCAAGCAGTAACAAAATTTCTCTTTCTAAAGGGAAACAAGTTGTAATTGAAGAAATAGAGGAGGAAGAACTAGAGGAAGAAAGCTCAGCCTCATCTTCTGATGATACTGCTTCTATTGAATATGACACTGAGGAAGATGACGAAGGAGCTGATGATGATGATGATGGTTTTGAAGGAGAAGTTAAGATCGATGGTGAAGATGATGTTGATGTTGTTATGGAAGGTGTTCCTGTTGGTGAAGGACATCCTTCATCGATTCCTCAAAATGTCAAAATTGAAGGTCCTACTGCTGATGTTCTGGCAAAAATTCCTATAATAGAAGAGGAAGATGAGGAGCCTTTGGATTATGGTGAATATGGATATTCACTAGGTAAAATTTTCCTGCAATTTTATCATCTAATCTTCCACTTGCTATTACCTCTTTATCATTATTGTTATTTTCTTTGTCTTTTAGGTATTCATGCTACTGATGGCAGAACAGGCAATACTCCTCCTGAAGATTTTCATCCTGAAGCACCATCGGCTCTGACAAGAATTTCTTTGGCTCCCCTTGTATCACTGAAGGTGGTGGCCCGTGAGATCATTTTTACAGTGGAACCCACTGACTTGCCGACTCTAACAACTATTTATTGAAGCACCAAAGCTAGAGCCCCTTCTTTTGCAGATATAAGGGAACCCGGTCCTTCTTCTATCAAAGAAACACAATCTCCCGCTACTCAAGTTCTTGGAGAAGGTATAATTCATTTTCTTCTTCATTTTGTGATTCTTTGTTGTTTACTTTCATAGCTTTATTACAACTTCTCTACTTTATTACTTTGTAGGAAATCCTCCTTGGAGTGGCATAACTAGCTCTGATTCTGTTGCCATGGTTTCTGATTTATTGTCTTTTGAGAAAATCCCGTCATATAAGTTAACATTAATGAGGAATTCCATGTCGCAGCTATCCATATGTTTAAAGATCCCGATCAATGGCCAGATCTAAATATAGCTATAGATGCCTTAGATAATGCCGCGAGGATGGCCAAACTTAATGTTTCTCCTTTACATGATTCTCTCTTAAGATTTCATGATTCGGTTATCGCGTTAAAATCAGCAAAAAGCATAGTTGTTGCTCCAGAGATTCTGTAATATGGAAGACAACTAGCATCTTCCAAGGAGAAAACTACCCAAATTGCTTATGTCGTTTCCAAATATGATCAAGAATAGTTATCCCCTCTAAGATCAATTGAAAGCTTCTACCGATAATATAATAAATATTCAGAATCAGATTGCTCTTCTGAATAAGGAAATTCAGCAGGAGGAGTCGAATATAGAGAATATCCAGGAGAAGATGTAGGCGAATATTCATTATGCTGACACTGAATGATTTGAGCTGATTTAAAAAGAAGAACCGATTACCTCTTTGGAGAAGAAATTAGCTGGTGTTCATGATCCTACAAAAATTATCTTTGAGGATAAAACAAAACACGTTGCAGCTCAGGTTCAACTTAAGGAAGATTTGTAAAAATATTCGGTAGCACTAGGCATGGTAGAAGAATTGTAAAGATTTTGTTCTATTTTATTTTATGATCAGTTGTAATTTTCTTTTGAATTGCAAGATATATAAATGCATCTCAATGTTTTAGAATACTAGTTTCTTCTGAGAGTTTTCTCTCTTTTTTTTTTATCATGCTTGTTAGTTCAGGATTTCCTATATGACCTTGTTTTAATAGGTGAAACTATATTTTAGTTTAGTCAGATAGTGACACAGTTTAAGCTCTTGAGCAGTGGAGCAATACAGTTTAAGCTCTTGAGTAGTAGAGCAACACAATTTTTTAGACTCATAAGTAGTTGTAGTCAGGTCTCACGTGAATGGTCTCTGTTACTCTCATGAGTTCACGGGACTTATCACAGCTGGGGAGTTCACAAACTGTGATCCTTCAGAGGGCCCCAGTGAAGCTACTGGGGCCGTGAACTCGGTGGGATTTACACACGGGGTTGGCCGCAGTAACTCTCTAGAGTTTATGGGGTGCGCAAGGCTACCATTGGGTACCAAATCTAAGGCCGCTAATCCATCAATGAGGGGATATTTATAGTAATCATCTCCTCATGAGTTACTCATGAAATCAAGCACGGAATCTGGGGGGTCTTATGCATGCTTGGCCTATCTATAAACAATGGCCAAAGAGTATACACTGCAGCCCACTTTTTCTTCATCTGCAAGGTCGGACCCATTCATGGGAGGGCACTTTCTTCTTTTCCCCGTGGCGCTATCGGAAGCTATTCTGACGACATTAGTCTCATGCATGATTGGCTATTGTGGACTTTCTGGCCGCTTAGGGCTTTTAGTCGTTGACTCCGTCCACTGCCCGCATAGGTATGCAAGTGATGGCCTATATGAGCTTTTTAGGACCATTGGCTTCTCACTGCTTCTCGAATAATATATGTATAATGCCGATAATGGTAGGCCTTATGCGTAGTTGTTCATATAGACTTGGCTAGGCTGCCATATATAATACATCGTCATCACTGTCTTGAATTTTATATGTAGTTAACCATATAGGTTTATACCACTATCATGAATAATGAACCAATTATTGATATATCGCCACTACTGATGAAGTTTTGACAATGTCCATGTTGTATTTAAAATAGCGTATCAGTTTGGTGATGACAGTAATTCTGATAAGACTTGTTTAACAGTGACAGCGATAGTTGGTAATTGGTGATAATCATCGGCACTTGGTGATAGTTGATGATAATATCATTTTGACGATCATTATCAATGTTTAGTCTTGATATGCTTGATATGCTTGAGAATTTTCCCTTTATTCATATATGATCGAAATAATACAGGGTTTTGCCTTTTAAGATTGTTTCATCATTTCACTTCACAATTGCCCCCTTTCAATATAGAAGCATTATTCTAATAATCTTCTAGGTCAAAATCGTTTCTATTATCAGGGACGATATTTCTTGAGGAAGTGAGCATTGACTGGTATACTGATACCTCATCCATCTTAATCTGTAACTCCGTATGCCCCATTATAATGTACTTCTGTTATGATGTATGGCCCATCCCATCTAGGGTCAAACTTGCCCCCGATCTTGCAGGTGGGCTGTTATTAGCCTTTTCAACATCAAAACTAGATCACCTTTCTTGAAAGAGTGATGCTTGACCTTCTTATCAAATGCCATAGAAATCCTTGCTTGATATAATTGCAATTTCTATTGAGCTGCTAGCCGCTTTTCATAAAGTAAATCTAATTCTGCCAACCTTATTCTTGCATTCTCATCATCTGTAATTAACTGATGCACTGTTACTCTAAGCGATGCAACTTGTGTTTCAATTGGAATGACAACCTCTACATTGTAAACCAGCGAATATGGCGTGGACTTCGTCGTTATCCAATGAGTAGTCCTGTAAGCCCACAGAGCCTCTTGCAGGTTCTCATCCCAGTCACGCTTATTTCCTATCACTGTCTTCTTCAGTATTTTCAAAATTGTCTTATTGAATGCCTCTGCTAATCTATTGGCTGATGGATAGTAAGATTACAAAATGAGTGATGAATACTGAACTTTAAACACAGCTTCTCCATGCCTCTATTCTTGAAAGGACTGTCATTATCTGTGATTATTCTCTTTGGGATACCATGGTGATATATTATCGCATGTCAAATGAAATTGACAACATCCTTCTCTTTAACATTGCGTAATGTAATCGTCTCTGTCCAGTTGGAGAAATAATCTATCACTGCCAGTATATATTGTTTTCCTTTAGTCGAAGGCAGATTTATGGGACCAATGACATCAAGTCCCCAAGTAGCAAAAGTCCAGGAAGCTACTGATTAATGAAGGTCTTCATGAGGCACATGTATGATCTCTCCGTGAATCTGACACTCATGGCATCGCTTCGCATAATCTATAGAATCTTTGAACATTGTCGGCCAATAGTACCACATTCAATGCAACCGATGGAATAAATTTCGGCCAGCTTGATGTGCCCCGCGCTCTTCAGAGTGAGCTTCTTATAATATTTGACTTGCTTCCTATTTGTCCACACTACGTGAAAGTATTTCATTGTAAGATCTTCTGTATAATATTTCACTAAACATAATGAATCTGCTCGATCTCTACTTGATTTGCTGCATTTGTGCTAGGTCTTCTGGCAGAATATCATACTTAAGGTAATTTACGAAAGGTTGATGCCAATCATCTATCGTCACCTCCAAACATAATACAGGGAGTGCTTCAACAACTTCATTGATAATTTCTGAAGATGGCAAGAATATTCTTTCTTCTATTATTACCTGAAGAGGACTTCGATTTGGACAGGATAAAGCAACCGCCAAGCTAGCTAAAGTGTCTGCCCTTACATTTTCACATCGCGGCACATGCTTGATTTCAACATGATAGAATTGCTCAAGCAATTGTTGTGCTCTCTGACAATATGGCAAGAGTTCTTGCTTCCTTATTTTTAAACTCTATCATTAATTGATTGATTATCAACTTAAAATCCCGAAAGATCTCTAGCGTCTTTATCTTAATCTCTTATGTTATCTCCATTCCGATAATAAGAGCTTTGTATTCAGCTTCATTATTCGTTCATGTTGCTCCCAATGTAAAAGAATAGGGTAACAAGTTACCCTGAGGAGTAATGAATATCACTCTAGTACCTGCTCCCGACATTCAAGAAGCACCATCAAAGTACATCTGCCATGGGTTTAATGATTCTGCCATCATTACCTGTTCATTGGGAAACTCATCATTAATAACCTCACTGTCTACCACAGGATGATCTGCTAAAAAATCTACCATTGCTTGCCCCTTAACTGCTTTCGCTGACTCATACGTAATCATATACTCTAATAACAACAACATCCATTTAGCCAATCTTCCTCATAACATCGGTCTTATCATCAAGAATTTTATAGGATTCACCCGAGAAATTAAGATTATATTGTGAGAAAGGCAGTAATGTCTCAGTTTCTATACTGCAAATATCAACATTAAGCATACTTTCTCAATTGGAGAATAATTGCATTCTGTACCTATCAGAGTTCGACTCAAATAATAAAGCGTTATTTCTTTCCTGTGTTCATTCACCTGTGCTACTAAGGCCCCCTGCGAATTTTCAGCTGCAGATATGTATAAAATAAGAGGTTTTCCTTTCTCAGGAGCTACTAACACTGGAGGTTGTTTCAACAATTCCTTGATTGAATCGAACACATTCTGACAGGACTTGTCCCATACAAACTCTGCTCCCTTCATCATCAAATGAGAAAATGGCTGACATCTTCTTGCTAAATTTGAAATAAAACATTGAATGTACGCCAATTTACCTTGGAGACTTTTCAATTCTTTCAACGTTTTCGGAGGTGGCATATCTTGAATGGCCTTGACTTTTTCTGGATCGATTTCAATCCCTCTATGCCTAACGATAAAGCCGAGAAATTTTCCTGATGATACCCCGAAGGCACATTTAGCCGAGTTCATCTTCAGCTGTTTCTTTTGGAGTTGACAGAAGACTGAGGTCAGATGCTCACGATGTTCTTTATGGTCGCTCGATCTAACTACTAAATCGTCGACATAGCATTTGACATGTTTATGCATCATATCTTAGAAAATATTCTGCATCGCCCTCTGATACATTGCTCTGGCATTCTTGAGGCCGAATGGTATAACTTTATAACAATAGATTCCCAATAAATTTCTGAATGTTGTTGCTTCTTCATCTTCAGGAGCCATTCTTATTTGGTTATAACCGGCATAGCCCTCCATGAAAGGCATGACGTCATATTTCGTCATACAGTTCCTTCTTCGTCTTTAAGAGTTTGAGTATTGAATCTAGATTTGGATATCAAATCCGGCAGCATTTCGCTTCCGATTCGATCATCTCATCAAGAGGCATCTCATCAAGAGGAACATAATGGTATCATGTCTTTCTTGTGGAGAAAATCCTAGAACTGAGGAAATATAATAATTTCAATAGCATTTAAGTTCTTTGATGATACTCGCGCAACCGATATGGTTTGCGTGGACTGGCACAACTGACTTCTCTTTTGTCTTCCCTTGAATACCTTCAAAATCTCTTCTTCTTCAGAGCTCTGATCTTCCTCGTAATTCTTGATGATGCAAATGAGAGGGCAAGTGGGGTATTTAAAGGCCTCCACATGTGTGAACCCTCGATCTCTGTGCCATGGGGCCCACCTTCCATTAGATCCAACCATCCATCTTAAACAGTTCCAATCAACTATTGCACTGGTGCACACAACCAGCTTAAGGGTTTGCGCAGTCCCGCGCAACCAATAAGGTATGCGCGGGTTTGCATAAATGCTATAAAACTTGTATTTCTTCATATTTTTCTCTTCATTCTTCCTCCTCTAATTATTTTTTCCTCCTTTATAATTCTTCATTTTTTTTTATGCCTCAACAGTCACTAAGCACACTGGAAACTTATGTTTGGATAAATTTTACTAAGTAATTGATAAAGAAGAGCTTGGTTTAAAAATACCACTACTAACACTAGATTCTTAGTTGATGAAATTCTATCCTATTTTTTTGAATTCTACTCACATTTATAGGATTACACATGATACTATTTTTTAAAGAAGATTTGAAATTTGAATGCTTAAAACATTGATTATTCACATGTATTGCTCGGGACTAGAAAAATGCTGGTTGGGGGTGTGTCGACTGTGAAATATTGCATATTTCCCCCTTGTCATGCATTGGTTTTATAAACATAAACATGCTTAATCAATTTATTTTCACATGTTTTCCCTTGCAAGGTTATTTTGAGAGCCAGGGAAAAAAAGATGCTTAAAGCATATATTTAATGCTTAAAAGATTACTGAAGTGAAGATTGGATCTATGGAGGTCATGATTGAAGATTTCAAAAGTCCAAAATCCAAGAAAACCAAGTGAAGATGAAGAAAATCAAGACTGAAAAGTGCAAAAAATTGGATTGCTAAAGTTGACTGTTCAATGTTATCAATGACAGATTCGATGACATTGAAGAAGTGTTCGATGTCATCGAAGCCATTTTGATCCCATCACAAAAATCAGGAAAAATAGATTTCCTTGCTGGACATATTTGGGACCTCTTCGATTCCATTAAAGCCTTGTTCGATGCTATCGAAGAAGCGATCGATGACATTGAAGACAATTTGATTGCATTGTAAAAATTATGAAATTCTAGATTTAGTCGCTGGACACTTTGGGGCATTCTTTGATCCCATTGAAGAGGTGTTCGACAACATTGAAGCCAAGTTCGATGCCATCGAAGGGTGAGCAATAACATCGAAGTGATATACAGATTCAAAAGATCGTTGTTGACTGTTTCGACCTGAAATGAAAAGCATTTAATTTGGGGAATTATCTCACTCAATAATGACAGAAAGAAAGAACTAAGAGAATAATCATTGAATTTATTCATTCTGAGTTCTTTACATCCGTTTGATCCTTTGATTCTAAGATATAATTTCTAGAAAATACAAAAGTGCAAGTATTAAATAGGCTCAAATATAAATTTCAGCAGCATTCTGGCTCATATTAGTCATGTCTCCATGGGAGATGAGTTGTGCGGGCTTTTCATACACTTTATCCCTCAATGACATGGTAAAGGAGTGTGTGGATCACTTTGAAACACCGGGAATGGCCTAAGGACTTAAGAAAATGCGACATAGTGTTGCCTCAAAGAGTACCCATGCAACTCCTCCATGAGTTGCATGGGCCGAGGAGTTGTCCGGGCCCCCGTAACTCACAAGGAGTGGTGCAGCCCGGCCTTCTGCACTCTGCACTCCCTCTCCTTCTCTCCATCTCCAATACCTATCAGAGGCACTGGTCTTCCGAGATCTGATCTTATAAATGAGGGGGGTAGGGGTATTTATAGGCTTCCACACATGTAAGCCCTCAAATCTCGTGCCATGGACACCACTTCGCATCATTGACTTAACATATCCTGGGAAGAGTAGCGCAACCAGGTGTAACTTCGGTGAGTTGCATAGACCTGTGCAACGTAGGTCCCGCGCAACTCATGACCTGCTCAACTCATCTCATCTTCACTTCTATGCTCTATTTCTTTCTCCAAATCTTCTTCTTGAAGGTTCTTTCCTTAACTAAATTTTATGCACCAACATATTCCCCCTTGATCCGAGATTTGACCACTCTAAGTTAATTTGAAGGATCAATTTCCTTCTCTTGGACTTGAGTTGCTCGGGACCACGCAACTTACAACAATTCCCACTGGTCTATAAATATTAGAACTCCCAGCCATTCATCACTTCGAAAATTTTCTTTCTCCCTACTGAACCGCTTTTCTGCGCAACTATCCAGCACAACTTGCTAGCACTTAGTGCGAAAATCCTTGTTTCGAAACTCTGCTGAATTCTTTTGTCTTTATCACTTTCTACCCTTCAAAATTTTCATTTTTAATCCACTAGTTTCTTGTTCAATGCATCGCTCATCGGCATTTTCTTCGAGAAGAAAGAATCATCCATCTTCCTTAGTGTCTAAACAACCTTTCCATCATTATTGGAAATACATAGAAATAAATGAAGAAACTTTGAAGCTTCATAGCCCCTTTACCAACAAACTGACTATTATTCCCATCAACTTGTGGCATCACTGGTCAATTCTTCACAGTGAACCATTCGATTGACAAAATATCTTTGTCTCCGTGGATAATTGGATCATGTATGAACCATGAATTCTAATAGGTTATTAGGAAAAGAATGAGCCCCATCATAGAGCTAGCAGGATTCATAAAATGAGATTTTTTGTGTCCATGTCATGATCCTCAGCAGCCTTTCCCTGCCCACTATTTTGAGACCGCACAACAACTCTTCTTCTACGAAAAATTGCCTTGGAACACTAAAAAATTATCAGTAATAGGACTCATATCTCTTCACAATTTCTACAGCGCCTGGGCTCGAACTATCATTAGAAAGCATACCACCATTCTGGAACAAATCGACCTCTCTAATGTAATCATAACTACGTTAGAGCATTTTCATGGTGATGCTACTATCTTCAGAGGCTTCCTCAACCATTGGTCTCCAGACACCAACTCATTTCATCTTCCTTCAGGCGAAATGAGTATCCCCTTATGGATTTTCTTCCCATAACAGGTCTTCCCATTATAGGCAACATCTTTGATGCCTACGTGCCCTCTAATGGAGAGCTCGCTCTAGTTTATGCAAGAAACAACAAATCTGAAATTTTGAAGATCACTCTTGAACTCTTCAGTGCACTGGCCAACTTCCCTCAACCCGATCGCATTACTTCTCTCGAATGGCTAGCTAGCTTTTCTCAAAAATTGCGGTACATTTTCTCCTTTCTACTTTCTTCCTTCACAACTTCAATCTTGCACGGTCTAATTTTAATGATTATTTCTTCACCCTAACAGCTTTATAGGCCATAGTCACTAAGAACTTAAGACCATTCACGAGAATACTAAGAGCACTGTTGAATACAGTTGCTCCTGCGAACTGGCGGCCTTCTTAGCCTACTGGCTAAGTGTAGTGATATTTCCATATTCCGAAAAGATAGACATTATTAGGCCATCCTTCATTGTGGTAGCAGCTGTAATGGCAAAAGGCCAAAAATATTCACTGGGTCCCCCATTCCTATGTTCCTTGTACCGTGCTTTCGGAGACACCATTTCTGGTTTCAAAAATTCTTCTTCCAACTCTTTTGTTGCCTATGTTCCATGGCATTTCTTTGTGGGTTGGCTAGGAATTTATTTCCCTTAGACATTTGCGGATTCCGACAGAGCGTACTTACATCTTGATCGACTCCCTTGTCAACATTATCAACTAAGAGAGATGATCAATAAGTCAAACGGTTGGGTCGCCATAAAATAGAGAGCAATGATCCTATCGATTTCCATCAATTCCCTTTCTCTAGCTATTATGACGATGTGGCAGTTGTTGATGATGATTTTGTTTCATTTGGCAAGCATTCATTTCTTATCTCCATCAGGTCTGGCACCCTTCCTTGGAAGGAAGGTGATATATTCTAGCGTGAGACATACTATCCATATAATTGGGCTTTATTATAGAAGTAGCTCTTGATCATTCGCACCAGATTGCACTACATAATTCCTGGTTATAGTTACCCTTTCAGTGCTTCTTACTGTTGGATTCGATGGTGGGTTCATCAATATCATTTACTAAAACATTGTTACCCAGTTGATCATACTGTATGGATTCTTCCTCCTCACCTAAGGAGTTTTCAGAGAGACTAAGGCATTGGCCATTTCGAAGAGGTAGATCGCTCCCCTTCCTCAGGTCAACTCTGCATGAAAATTTCTTCTGCAGAGCACATCTTTGAAACAAAACCAGCTGATACCCTTCAGGGATGGGTAGCCTTTGGTACGCCTTTGAAGAATACTTATGAATCTCCAGATTTTTCAGAAGAGAATGATAATTTTTCATAATTTTATCCTCCTCGCAAATTTTAAGAGACAATTCTCCCGTAACATCAGAAAGACAAGAGACAGAAGGACGTCATCGTTCTCTTCAAAAGGACAAACATACCATCATTGCAGATTCATCCTCTTTAGAGTAGAAAGTAGCAGACGTTCTGATCAAACTTGACATTTTTGTATTTGAACAGGAAATATAACACTTAGCCTTTCCTATATCTATTTTTGATAACACATTTCTATACATACATATGAACATACGCGTATTCAGAATTATTTACTGATTTAGGATTCATAGTATTTCTAAGCTTGAACAATTCTCAGAAGCATATTTAATAGATGCATGCTAATCAAAATAACAATCTATTTATAGTTATTAGCATAACATCACCTAAATAGTATTTTATAATGGGAGGAACTAAGTTTCGGTTCCAATTAGTAGCACACATAGTTTAAGCTCGTAAGTAGTTGGAGCAATCATAGTTTAGACTCATAAGTAGTTGGAGTTGGTCTTACACGAATGGTCGCTGTAACTAGGGGTGTACATCGAGTCGAACAGAGTCGAGTTGGCCTCAACTCAACTCGGCTCAAACAGTGGCTGATCTCAGGTCAAACTCGACTCGGCTCAGTCCTCAAGCCTAACTGGCCATCTCAGCTCAGTTCGATCAGCAACTCGGGCCAAGTTTGCCATTGAGGCATTTCCACAAACACCTTAATTGCAACTTCAAAATCCCACAGTTTTATAAACAAAGGCAATGGTTTTATAGGTATTTTCTCAAATACCTTTTAAATAACATAAAAACAAAAAAAAAAAGACAAAAAGAAAAAAGGTATTTGTTTCATGTACCTTCCTTGCCACCAACCAAATCTTCCTTGCCACCTTGCCACCAGCCAAACCTTCCTTGCCACCTGCCAGCAAAACCTTCCTTGCTACCAGCCACATTTCATTAAGTCATTTTATCAAACAATTGGTGAGCAACATCAATAGCAAAGTAACCGAGTCACTGAACTATTTTGATCCGAGTTCAATTCAAGCTGGATTTAATCTGAGTCGAGTTGAGCTGGGGCCTGCTTAAACTCAATTTTGAGCTAAAAAAATCAGCTCCACTCGGCTCGAACTCATCTTCAAACTGAGTCGAATTGAGCATTTTCGAGTTGAGTCGAGCGAGCTAACTGAGCTAGCTCGGTTCGTGTACACCCCTAGCGGTAACTCTCTAGAGTTCACTGGGCTTATTGCGGCTGGGGAGCTCACAAATTGCGATCCATCAGAGGGGCCCAGTGAAGCTACCGGGGTAGTGAACTCGATAGAATTTACGCACAGGGTTAGCCATAGTCACTCTCTAGAGTTCGCTGGGTGCATGAGGTTACCATGGGGTACGAAATCCAAGGCCACCAATCCATCAATGAGGGGTCATCTTACTTCAGAGACATGTCCTCACGTGTTATTACTGAATTCAAACCAAGGATTTGGGAAGTCATCTTGCTTCAGAGATTCACTTTAATTTCCTTCATCTGTACGGTCAGACCTATTCACGAGGGGGCGCTCTCTAGCCGCCCACGTGACGCTGCCTGAAGCTATACAGACGACATCGGTCACTGCCAGCATGGATGCGCATGATGCTTTTACAGACTTTTGAAGACCATAGGCGACACTGCTACTCATATAGTTCTACCATATTGCTATTGCCCATAATGATAAGCCTTATGCGTGTTCAGCTTTATAGCGGCCTCTTTCTCGTTATCATATGTGATAAGTCGCCATTGTTGTCGCGATTCTCGTACTCAGCTTATGAGCTTATTCTACCATCTGTAAATGATTAATTGGCCTTGCTGAAATAATAAATTGAAATTAATATACCACATTTGCTGATGATATGAAATTAAATTTTATAGTTAAGCTAGTATATCAGCCTGACAGTGATATTGATTTCGATAAATCTAAATGGCCATGTGCTAACAAGATAATGATAGTAATAACAGCTTTGGCGATTCGACGATAATCATTGCCGCATTGGCGATTTGCATTTGGCGATTTGGCAATAATCATTGGCGATTTACATTTGTCGATATGGCAACAATCATTGGTGCTTTGCATTTGGCAATATGACAACAATCATTGGCACTTTGCATTTAGCAATATGGCAACAATCATTGGCGCTTTGCATTTAGCAATATGACAAAAATCATTGGCGCTTGGATTTGGTATGCTTTAAATGCCTGCATTTCATTAGTGTTCAAAGAGAAATACAATGTTAGAAAGAAATACAGAGTTCTGCCTTTGTATGCTTTTTTCTGCCCCCTTTTGATTGAGAAGAATTACATTGCGAATCTTCTAAATCAAAATTGCGTATACATTCAGGGATGATATATTTTTATGAAACGGGCATTGACCAGTATACTTATGCCTCGCTCATCCTGATCTATCACTCGATAGGCCCCATTGGAGTATACTTCTGATATTATGTATGAGCCATCCCATTTAGGGTCGAACTTGCCCCTAGTCTTACAAGTGACCACTATCAGTCTTTTTAGCATCAATACTATATCGCCTCCTTTGAAGGAGCAATGCTTGACCTTTCTGTCAAAAGCAGCAGAGATTCTTACCTGATATAATTGTAATCGCCGTTGGGCTGTTAATCGCTTTTCATTTAGCAAACCCAATTCTGCCAACTTGATCTTGGCATTTTCATCATCAGTAATTGACTGATATACTGCTATTCTGAGCGACTCAATTTTTATTATAATGGGGATAACAACTTCAACTCCATAAATCAAAGAATATGGTGTTGCTTTCGTAGCAGTACGATGAGTAGTTTAATAGGCCCATAGGGCTTCTTGCAACTTCTCATCCCAATCACGCTTATTTGTTGCAACCATTTTCTTCAATATCTTCACAATCATCTTAATGAATGCTTCAACCAACCCATTAGCCGACGGATAGTAAGGTGTCGAGAATGAATGCTAGATATCGAACGTTTGACATAATTTCTTCATTCCCTTGTTCTTAAATGGAGTCCCATTATCAGTGATGATCTTCTTTAAAATACCATAGCGGTATATTATTGTATGTCGTATGAAACCCACGATATCTTTTTCTTTGACATTTCTTAGCACGATAGTTTCAGTCCACTTTGACAAATAATTTGTGGCTGCCAAAATGTACTCTTTTCGTTTAGATGACGATGGATTTATAAGACTGATAACATCGAGCCCCCAAGCTGCGAAGGGCCAAGAAGCCACTGACTAACACAAGTTTTCAGGAGGTACATGTATGACATCGCCATGTATCTGACATTCATGACACCGTCGTACGTAATCAATTGCATCTTTGAACATTATAGGCAATAATACCCCATTCGGTGTACTCGATGGAACAAATTTCTACCGCGAGCCCTACATTCCCCTGAATGTGCTTCTCATAATATCTGATTCACCTCTTTCATATCCAAGCATCTCAACAATACCTTGTTATAGGACTTTTTGTAAAGCTCTTCGTTACACATAATAAATTTTTTCGCCCTTTGCTTTATTTATAGCTTTTGCGCTGGATCCTCCGGTAAAATATGCTATTTGAGATAATCCACAAAAGGCTGGAGCCAATCATCAATTGAAATCTCCAAACATGACACGGGCAATGCTTCAGAGACTTCGACATCTTTAGCATGTGGCAAAAACCTTCTTTCTTCGATTGTTACTTGAAGAGGGATTCGATTAGGACAAGCCAAAGCTACAGCCAAGCTAGCTAAGGCATTTGCCCTTGCATTCTCTGATCTCGTTATATGCCTGATTTCAACATCTTGAAATTACTCCAACAATGGTTACGCTTGACTATAATATAGAAGGAGCTCTTGCTTCCTTATTTTGAATTCTGTAGTAAGCTGGTTTATTACTAGCTTAGATTCGCCAAAAATTCGTCGCACTTTTATCTTCATTTCCTGGGTTATTTCCATCCCTATAATGCGAGCTTGATATTTAACTTCGTTATTAGTGCATGTCACTCCTAATGTAAAAGAATATGGTAGCAAGCTGCATTGTGGACTGATAAATATCACTCTGGCTCTTGTTCCTGAAGTTCCAAAAGTGTTGTTGTGACAAGAAATAAATGCATTTGATTTAAGGGATTATTTAATGATAACAAAGAAAAGATGAGAGAATAATGATCATAAGGTGTTCTGAGTTCATTTACATCCTCGCATTTCCCTTGATTCGAAAAACAGAGTATAATCAATCAACGTAATGAATGAAAGAGAAGACAGTCTAATGGCAATTTTACCAGCATTTAGATGTTTTTAATGTTCATCGCAAAGGGAGATAGGTTGTGCGGTCATGAAGCCCTTGATTTGGTCATGCGATAGGTTCTCATCATCCTTCCACTCATCCCTTCAGTCATACTGACAGAGTCTTCCTTCTCCTCTGTGAGCTTCTTGAGACCCTCCATCATAAGTGGGGTGCACAAACTTTAGCCAAGGTGAAGTGCACAAGGTTTACTTCAGGACAAAGTCCATGGAGAATGGCACACAATGCTTGTATTAGGACAAGAGAGCATGGAAAATGGCACAAGAGCTTCCCTTCAGGACAAGATCCCATACAAAGTGGCGTAGGAGGGCTTGCATTAGGACAGACTTCCATGGAAAATGGCGCAAGAGGCTTGCATTAGGACACGTCCCCATGCAAAGTGGCACAAAAGCCATGCATGAGGACAAAGTCCCATGAGGAGTGGTGCAAAGAGCCATGCATTAAGACAAGCTTCCTCTCAAAGTGGCGTAGGAGGGCTTGCATTAAGACACGATTCCATGAGAAATGGCACACCAAGCATTCTTCAGGACAAGGCTCCATGGAGAGTGGCGCACCAAGCATTCTTTAGGATAGGCCTCCATAGGAAATGGCACACAAAGCCAGCTTTAGGACAAGCCTCCATACAAAGTGGCGCAGGAGACCTCTTCAAGACAAGAGTTCCACAATAAGTGGTGCACCCCCTTTAGAAGTGGCGAAAAAGGCCTGTCTCAGGACAAGAGTTCATAAGAGGTGGCACAAAAAACCTATCTTCAAGACAAAAATCCACTTAATGTGGCGCAGAAAGGCTCCTTTCTTGACAGACTTCTACACAATGTCGTGCGATCCCCTTGAGAAGTGTCACAAAAAGCCTTATCTCCAGACAGAGATGCATAAGAGGTGGCGCAGAAGCCATTTCTTCATACAGTTGCACGCAATCGCGCAAAGCCCTCTCTCTAGACAAAGATGCATAAGAGGGGATGCAAAAGCCATTTGTTCAGACAGTTGTGCGCAATCACGCAAAGCTCTCTATCTCTCTTGAGGTTGCGTGCAACCGCACAATACCTTCTCCTTCTCTTGAGGTTGCGCGCAACCACGCAATGCCTTCTTCAAACTTGGAACACACAACTTCCTTCCATCCTCTCTTCTATTCTCACTTCCATCCTCCTCAAATGAAGCATGGGGAAGCGTATTTATAGGCCTCCCAGGCCCCTCACTCCTTAAAAAGTGGTGATCACTATTTCAATGCATTTGATTTGGGGAAATTATCTTATTTGAGCATAACAAAGAAAGTGTATGAAGAATAATCATTGCTTTATTAATACTGAGTTCATTTGCATCCTCAAATATCCCTTAATTCTAAGATAGATCATTTAAATTATAGAAATTAACAAAGTTCGAATGTTGAATCTGAATAACCAATTCGGCAGCATTTCGACTTGTGCTTTGATAATCTCTCTAAGAGGAATTTTGTGCGGGTTTGATCATCTGATCTTCCCCTTTTAAGCTTGTCCCTTATGCAAAAAGGAGAGCTTGAAGTGATGAAGATTGAATTTGACGATTTCGGCAGCATTTTGACTCTTTCCATCATTGGTTGTATAACAGCCCGGTTGACAATTATTGGTTGCGCGGTCCACGCAACCAACTTCTCTCCCTTCTCCTGCCTTCAACTTCCTCTGAAGCTCTAACCTTCTTCCAAAACTCTTTCAACCCCAAATGAGAGGGGGAGTGGGGTATTTATAGGACTCCACATATGCGAACCATCGATCTTTGTGCCATGGGGCCCACCTTGTATCAAATCCAACCATCCATAACAGACTACTTCTGATCTCAGTTGCGTGACTCGCGCAACACATGAAGTTGTTTGTGCGACCCCCGCAACCAATTATTGATTGCGCGGTCCATACAACCACTTACTATGATACTTAATTTTCTTCTTTCGTTCTCATTTCTTCATTTTTCTCAAATCTTTCTATCCCTTCAATCTTCTTTCATCTTTTTTTTGTGCTCTAACAGATGCCCCCTTGATCCGTTCTTTGTTCATTTAAATCAAAGAATTTGGATCAATCTTCTCAATTTCTGGACTTCTTGAAGTGGTTGCACAACCCGCGCAACGGGCGCCCGAGTACCATACTCGGCCCCATCCTCTATAAATGGCTGGTCCCAATTCATTCTCTCACTTCTCATTTCCTACAACAAAGCTCTGTCTCACTTATTCCTCCCCGTACAACTGATTCTAGTTGCGTGACCTGTGCAACGAACTCTTGTTCGCGCAAGGTACAAGTGCATTGCGCGCACTCGCGCAACGAACTTTGGTTGCGCGACCCACACAACCGACCCTTAGCCATTTTCCCAAACCTTTTTTCTTCAATTTGGCTTGTTTTCCTGACTTAACTTTTTTCTCAACCTAATTCTTTCAGGACTTGAACCTTCTTATCATGGCCCACACAAAAAGAACCTTTATTATTGTCGATCCCCTACTGCACATCCTTTGCACCATGAATTACCAAACCTCTTACCTTCTCAAGCCACAGAATCTCCATCATCCCCAGCCCAGCCTTCATGCAAGCATTTCAAAACAACTAATAAGTGCCCTGCTCATATTAAAGAGCCGGTGCATCCTACCTTTGACTTTGCTGACCGCATCAACACACTTCCATCTCTAATTCGAAGAGCCATTTCTATGGGTGACATCGAAAGACCTCCTACGCACGGTCGTGAATACGACTGGGAGGAATGGTTGAAATCAACAACTCATCTTCAAAACATCAGTCAAAAACCCCCTGCTAGGGAAGATACTCCACCCCCTTCCCGATCGAAGAAGACCAGCCGAAATAATGCTTAAGAGTTTCAGGAGAAAATTAAGGAGCATAAGAGAAAGAAGTTGCGGAACGCTTGGGAGACAGTTCGAGCGATTGAGGGTATCATGAAATTTGATAACCCTTATAAACAAGGTATAATGGTGATTCCGGTGAACCTCCATTGCCACCTTTATATTTTGAATTGTGAACCTACAGATCAAATGGATGGAGAGAAGCTAGCTCACGCAGAATCATGGTCGTTCATAGAACCAAGAATTCTAGAAGGCATTCTGCTACCGAAGAAGCTGAGTTACCAGCTAGGCAATATCCATCCTATAATCTTCCTCACTTCATCTCACGATCCTCATAACTTGTATCCAACCCATTTCTACGAGATGCTTCAACAGTGTTTCAGCGAAGGCCGACTCATCTGGAGTCCCGAGGAATTCAGAACAAGGGGTCTCTTGACCACCCATAATTATTATTTCGAGTGGGCTGCAGCAATTCTGACGAAGCATGCAAATGTCTTGAGCAAGATAGGCCTTTATACTGCTATTCAGGCAATGTCACAACCTTTCTATAAGGAACTTTCTATCCTGAAGGGCTTCCTTAACTACTGGTGCCCCTCGACCAATTCTATCCATCTTCTTAGAGGTGAAATGAGCCTCACACTTTGGGATATTCACAAGATTGCCGGTCTCCCAATAACTGGAAAATTTTATGATGAATTTGTTCCAATTAACAATGAATTGACCTATATTTCTTCACCTGGCCGCCTTGCCTCTATTTCGGAAACAACTAGTGAACTTTTCAGAGAAATGTCTAAGTTTTCGAAGATCAACAAGATCTCTCCCATGCAATGGCTCGCACACTTCAACAGGACTCTCTGGTAACTTCTCTTCTTTTTTAATTAACAATTTTCATCTCATCTAGATCTATATAAATTTCTCATCACCCGTCTTTCCTTCTCCTTCCAGGTTTAATGCCAATCATTCGTGAGAGCTGGAATGCCTCTGCAAAAACATGAAAGAGCGCCCCGAGTATTCTCTCGACGAGGAGCTTGCGGCATTCCTCACCTATTGGCTAAGCATGTTAGTCTTGCCTAGCTCGAAGTGGGTAGATGCCATTGTGTCCCTCAGTTTTTGTAATTGCTGGTGCTATGGCCAAAGGTTTCAAGTATTCCCTGGCCCCTCCGGTTCTGTGTTCGATTTATAAAGCTATTGGAGAAATCGCTTCACATGTGAAAAGTCCTTCCGCTGGCTCTGCCTCCACCTACGCTCCATGGCACTACTTCATTATCTGGCTTAGTGTATACTTCCCTTGGACCTTTGAAGTTTCGGAGAAAGCTTACATTCACTATTCCTATATTTCACTCTGGTTCTTTCAAAAGCGAGCTATGGCGAAGAGGTCTTATGATTGGGTGAAAGATGCAATCTCTTCTGATGACAAGATCAATTATTTCCATTTCCGTCTACATCGTTATATAACATACATAGATAAAATAGGCACGGGGGCACTTACCTCAGGGGAAAGAGCATTTTTCTTATCAATCTAGTCATGCAGTCTCCCATTGAGGGAATGAACATAATTTTGGAGAGAACCATATTTCCCAAGTCATTTTGCTCACCAATTCGGCTTTGACCAGGTAGTTCCAGAAGATTGTGGATTAGTGACTAGACGGATGCAGAGTTACGAAACAAGTCCATATAATTGGGCGATGATATGGAAGCAATTGTTGGGCTGTCAAGTCAATTATACCTTTATCAATTCCAAGCTGCGATCGTACCACTTGAGCCTTGTACAGTCACATGAGATGGTGGGTTCACCAATCATATTTGGTAAGGAAGGGTTTGCCGGTGTCTAAGCCTATCTGGCTTTCGCCACCAAGGCTCAGGGGTCTTACAATTGAAGGAGTAGGTTTTATACTAGAGACAAGCCATGCCCCCTTTGTTGGTCATATTTGCGTTAAGATATCTGTAGATAAACCCATTCATGAATGAAAACCTGATAATACCTTAGAAGGATGGGTAGCCTATGGAGTCATTCGAGATTTTAAAAAAGTTCCCCGAGACCGCTCTGAGAGGATAGTTGAGGAGAAAATGGGAGTTGTTTCTCCAATTTAAGATGATGTTGCTAATCATACAGATCAACCAACACCTTCAGCCAATTCTCAAGATCAGCCACCTCCTTCTCCTGCCCCCAAGACCGTTCATCCCACTCCCTCATCGCTAATGACAAGGTCTCGGATGCGCTCCTAAGGCTCTCCCCCTTGACCTCGGGAAGGGACTATTGCTTCTACTTCCCCAACTCTAGTCAGTGCAGCTCTTTAGTCAGGGAGCAGTCAGTTTCCTCTCTCTAAAGGGAAGCAGGTTGTAATTGAAGAAGCAAGTGAAGGAGATTCAGAGGGTGAAAGTTCGACCTCCTCATCTGAAAACATTGCTTCTGGTGAATATGAGACTAAAGGGGAGAGTGAAGATAATGACTATGATGAAGGAGAAGTCGACATTGATGGCGAAGAAGACATTGTTGCAAAGAGTGTTTTTGCCAACGAAGAACATTTTCCTTCCACTTCTAAACCTGTTCCTGATACCACTATCCCTGCAAGGACTTCACCAATGGTGGAGGAAGAAGAAGATGAACCCCTGGACTATGGGGAATATGGATATTCGCCGGGTAAGAAAATCTTATTATTCTTTATTTGCTTTTCTTTCTTTCATCATCATTTTTTTATGTATGTTATTATGTATTTTATTTCAAGTGCTCATATTGCCGGTACTAGGATAGAGGGTACTTCCCTAGTGGACTTTCCTCCTACTGTACCAGTAGCTTCCCTGAGGGTTTCTTTAGTTTCTTTGGTGCCCCTAAGAACAGTGACTAGTGAAATTATTTTTCCGATGGATCCATCTGATCTACCAACTCCCACTACTATAGACTCAAGCACCGAGGCTAGAGCTCCTTTTGCTGAGATGGTAGGATCTGGTCTTCCTCTTACCAAAGAAATGCAATCTCCTGTTGTTCCGGTGCCAGCAAAAGGTATATTTCTTTCTTTGTCTACATTTCTCTTACCATTTATATTTACGGTTCTGCTATAAATTTACCTTTTCATTTTTTAAATACGGAACTTACTTCAAATCGGCACAACTAGTTATGGTTCTGTTGCCACCTTGTCGGATATGTTATCTTTTGAGAAGATTCCCGCATACAAGGTAACATTGATTAGGAACTCCATGTCGGCAGTTATCGAAATGTTTAAAGACCTTGATCAATGGTCAGATCTAGCAGTTGCCATAGATTTTCTAGATAATGCTGCAAGGATGGCCAAAGTCAATGTTTCTTCTGTGCATGATGCTCTCTTGGGATTTCATAATTCAATAGTTACTCTAAAGTCAGTTGAAACTATGGTTGTTCCGCCAGAAATCTTGGAGTATGGGAGACAGTTAGCATCTTCCCGAGACAAATTTTCCCAGATTACTCCCACCATTTCTCATCATGACCAAGAACAATTATCCTTGCGAGAGCAATTGAAGACTTTTGTTAATAATAAGATTACTATCTAGAACTGCATTGCTCTTTTGAAGCAAGAGATCGTCCAATTGGAGAAGTAAGATTTGTAGGAAGATTTAAATATTAAGAGAGTATAGGAAAAGATACAATCCAGCCTTCATTCTGTGGACGCCGAGCGGTCTGAACTGGCCAAGAACGAAGAGCTAATTATTTCATTGGAGAAAAAGTTAGTTGGCATTCCAGATCTTACCAGAGTCATTTCAAATGCCAAATTGGAACATGTAGCTGCTCAAGTTCATCTTTAGGAAAGTTCGTAACAACACTTAGCAGCATTAGGCATGTTAGGAGAGTTATGAGAGATGAAACTTTGTCATATTTCCTTTTGTTATTACAAGTACTATTTGAATTGCAAGCTATACGAATATTTTGTGATGTTTTTTAAAATGATTCTCTTTTGCATTTAAAAAAAAAAAACTTATGCATATGTGTTTATGTGATATTCTGATTGATGAATTATACTTTTATTTAAGCATCTCTTATGACTGTTGGTAAGGGATTTCCTATATGATTCTCGTCCTAGTTGGCTAAGTTTCAGTTTAGTCAGATAATCACACACAGTTTATGCTCTTGAGTAGTGGAGCCACGTAGTTTTTTAGACTCATGAGTAGTGGAGTTGGGTCTCACGTGATGGTCTCTGTAACTCTTAAGAGTTCACTGAACTTCTCACAACCTGGTGAGTTCACAAATTACGATCCATCAAAGGGGCCCAGTGAAGCTACTAGGGTCGTGAACTCGGTTGGATTTACCCACAAGGTTGGCTGCAGTAACTCTTAAGAGTTCACGGGATGCATAAGGCAACCTTTGGGGTACCAAATATAGGGCTGCCAGTCCATCGATGAGTAGGTTTAGGCCCTTCCTCATGAGTTACTACTGAAATCAAGCCAGAGATCTGGGGGGGTCTTACGCATGGTTGGCCTATCTATGGACATGGCTAAAGAGCTCACACTGTAGCCCGCGTTTTCTTTTCCTGCAAGGTCAGACCCATTCACGGGAGGGTAGTTTCATCCGTTCTCCATGACACTATCGGAAAGCTATACAGACATTATGAGTGTTATGCGTGACTAACCGTTGAAGACTTTTGGCCCTTTTAGGACTTTCAGTTGTTAGCTTCATAACCAGCCCGCATGGGAATGCATATGATGGCCTTCACAGGCTTTTTAGAGCCACTAGCTTCTCACTGTTGCTTGAATGGCAAAAATGATAGATCTTTTACATAGCTAACCATTTTTAGGGCTTGGCTAGGTTGCCTTAGAAGCTAATAGTAGGTAGCCATCATTGTCGTGAGAATGATAGATATCTTTGATTGAGATTGATACATCACCACTTCTGCTAATATCTTCAACAATATTCATGTGTTGTTCATAATATATCAACTTGGTGATGATACAAATTTCAGCGAAATTCTGTAAAGCTCGCTTGATGATGATAGTGATAATCATTTTCCTTTTATAACACTTATAGATATGTAATCTTGGTGCACTTGCAAATTTCTTCTTTATTCATTCATCTGATAGTACATGTCCATGACCTTGCTTATTCTTGCCCCCTTTTGATGCAGGTGTATTATTCTGATAATATGTTGGATTAAAATCGGATGTTTTTTCAAGGACAATATCTTTTGATGAAGCGACCATTGGCCGATATACTTATACCTCATCCTTCTTGATCAACAACTCTATATGCCCCATTGGAATATACTTCTTTTATTATGTTCGGCCCGTCCCATTTGGACTTGAATTTGTCCCCTATCCTATGGGTGACCACTATCAGTCTTTTCAACATTAGTACCATATCCCTTTTTTTGAAATAGCGATACTTGACTCGTTTATCAAAGGCGGCCAATATCCTCGCTTGATACGATTGCAATCGCTGTTGGGCTATCAGGCATTTTTCATCAAGCAGGTCTAGTTCTTCTGGCCTTTTGCAATTTCATCATCTGTAATTGACTGATGTACTGCCACTTTGAGTGACACAACTTTTGTTTCAATCAGGATGACCAACTCTACACCATAAACTAGTGAATATGGTGTTTCTCTAGTTGTCGTCCAGTGGGTGGTTCTATAAACCCATAATGCCTCTTGCAACTTTTCATCCTAGTCACGCTTATATCCTGTCACCATCTTCTTTAATATTTTCACTATTGTTTTATTGAATGCCTCTGCTAATCCATTGGCCGGTGGATAGTAAGGTGTTGAAAAGAAATGGTGAATGTTGAATTTCTAACACAACTTTTCCATCCCCCCTATTTTTGAAAGGAGTGTCGTTATCTATGACAATTTTCTTCAGGATACCATGGAGGTGTATTATTACGTGTTAGATGAAATTAACCATATCTTTCTCCTTGCACTGCGCAATGCAATTACTCTGTCCACTTGGAGAAGTAATCTGTTGCTGCTAGAATATATTGTTTTCCTTTGACGAAGGTGGATTTATAGGACCAATAACATCAAGTCCCCAAGCAGAAAAGGGCCAGGAGGTAACTGACTGGTGCAGGTCTTCTTGAGGAATGTGTATAACATCTCCGTAAATCTGACATTCATGACATTGCTTTGCATAATCTATCGCATCTTTGAACATTGTAGGCCAATAATACCTCATTCAATGTATCTAATGAAATAAGTTCCGGCCAGCTTGATGTGCCCCATATTCTCCAGAGTGCGCTTCTTGTAACATCTGACCTGCTTCTTTTTCATCTAGGCAACGTAGCAGCATCTCATTATAAGATTTTCTATACAGCACTTTGCTACATATAATGAATCTGCCCGATCTTTACCTGATTTGATGTCTTTGCGCTGGGTCTTCTGGCAAGATATTGTATTTTAGGTAATCTACGAAAGGCTGACGCGAATCATCTGTTGTTAGCTCCAAACATGATATAGGAAGTGCCTCGAAAATTTCATCAATGACCTTTAAAGAGGGTAAAAATCCTCTTTCTTCTATAGTCACCTAGAGAGGATTTTGATTTGGACAAGACAGAGCTGCTGCCAGGCTCGCCAAAGCATCTGCTTTTGCATTTTTCGCCCGCGGTACATGCTTGATTTCTATATGGCATAAGTGCTTAAATAACTGTTGTGCTTTCCGATAACATGGCAAGAGCTCTTGCTTTCTTATTTCAAATTCATTCGTCAACTGATTTATGATCAATTTAGAAACCCCGAAGATTTGCATCGTTTTTATCTTCATTTCATGAGCAATTTCCATTCTGATGACAAGGGCTTTATACTCAGCTTTGTTGTTTGTACACGCGGCACCTAACATGGAGGAGTAAGGTAACAAGTCACCTTGAGGAGTAATGAATATCACCCCGGTACTTGTCCCAGATGCTCGAGAAGCACCATTAAAATACATCTGCCACGGACTTTGCGACTCAGCTAACATAACTTGTTCATCGAGAAAATCATCACTAATGGTCTGGTTCTCTACTACGGGATGCACTACCAGGAAATTCTCCATAGCTTGCCCCTTTACCGCTTTTGTCGGCTCATATGTGATCGTATATTCTGAAAGTAACAACATCCATTTGGCTAGTCTCCCTAATAGCATCGGTCTTGTCATGAAAAACTTTATCGGATCTGCTCTCGAGATTAAAGTTATGTCATAAGAGAGACAATAATGTCTCAACTTCTGCACCATAAATATCAGCACCAAACATTCCTTTTCAATCGGGGAATAATTGCATTCTGTGCCCATTAGAGTTCGAATCAGATAATAAAGAGTGGTCTCTTTTCTAGATTCATTCACCTATGCCAACATGGCTCCTAACGAATTCTCGACTGCAGATATGCATAAAATGAGCGGCTTCCCTTTTATAGGGGCTGTCAATAACTACGGCTATTTCAGCAATCCCTTTATCGAATCGAACGCATTTTAACACGCTTTGTCCCATATAAACTTTGTTCCTTTCTTCATTAAATGAGAAAACGGCTGACATCTCCCTACTAGATTTGAAATGAAACAGCGAATGCATGCCAACTTTCCTTATAAACTTTTCAATTCCTTCAATGTCTTTGGAGGTGGCATATCTTGAATGGCTTTAACTTTCACTAGATCGATCTTTATACCTTTATGCCTGATAATAAAATCGAGAAATTTTCCTGCTGACACCCCAAAAGCACATTTAGCTGGATTCATTTTTAGCTGCTTCTTTCTAAGTCGATGAAAGACTGACGCCAGATGTTCACAATGTTCCTGATGATTACCTAACCTGACCATCAAATCGTCCACATAACACTCAACATGTTTGTGCATCATGTCTTGAAAGATATTCTGCATTGCCCTCTGATACGTGCCCCAGCATTTTTGAGACCAAATGGCATGACTTTGTAATAGTAAACTCCCAATGAAGTTCTAAACGTTGTTGCTTTTCTATCTTCAGGTGTCATTCTAATCTGGTTATACCCTGCATAACCATCCATAAAGGACATGATAGCATACTGAGTCGTACTATCAATCAGCAATTCGGTTATCGAGAGAGGAAAATCATCTTTTGGGCAAGCTTCATTCAGATCTCTGAAATCAATGCACGCCCTGATTTTTTATTTTTCTTCTTTACTGGGACAATATTCGATATCCACTTAGGATTCTGACCTTTCTGATAAACCTAACTTTTATCAGCTTTTTTTACTTCTTCTATCATAGGAATCAAATCTGGGTGAAATCACCTTTTTGCTTGTTTAACTGGCCTTTTATCTTTTGAAATACTTAACCAGTGCATTGCTATTGATGGTTCTAGACCCAGCATCTCTGCATATGTCCAAGCGAAGACATCTCTATTCTCTTTGAGAAGTTCAACATATTTCTCGGCCTCTTGCTTAGGAAAATTGGCGCTAATGAATCGATTCCTTGGTTATTCTTCTGTACCCAAATTTATTTCCCACAAACTGTCTATCGTTTGCTGCCTATCGTCTTCCATTTGTTTTAGGGCCATTTCAAGATGCTCGGCTACTTTAGAATCTGTCTCTGATAATTGCTCCACTATGATCATGTTCACTGATGATTATGCCCCTAATCCTTAAAATCTTCCTCGCCTTTTTTGACCAACCCTAATAGGCATCTTGATTCCTTTCCGGTGACTTAGGCCGGTGTGTTCTTCGTAATCAAAACCCATACTTTGCATGATCTTCTTGCTTGTCGGGCTATATTTCTTAAGATCGTGTGGTGTCAGCTTCCCGTGATATGCATTATTTTCATCCAGTTCCTCCTTTTTTGCTTCCGCAGGAACGTAAAAGTCGATTGTTTCTGCATATTTTGCACTGGCCCTTACTCAAAATCTTTCCAGAATAGCCGAGAATGGTTTGTTCCTTTCAACATATGACAACGACATTGTATAATTGGACTGTAAGATTTTCAATTGTTCGGGGGACAATAATGTTAGCGGCAGCTGCCCTAGCTATCTTAAATGTTTCCGCACAAAATAGAATCTTTTCTTTGTTTCCACGATTTCAGACAATTCTGCTTTTTCAACATCCTCTTTCATCACCTTCGCTTCAATATTCCTCTGGGCTTTGCTTTCATAATTCTTTCTCTTCTTCTTTAGCGAATCCTTTGTAATAATTGACGTCCGTAGAGAAGGCTTTAGCTTCCGTATAAGGCCTTGCATAGACCACTACTTCATACTGTATCCCATCTTTACAGTACTTGAAACATTGATGCAGCGTAGAGAGCACAATACCATACTGATGTATCCACGACCTTCCTAAGAGAAGATGTATGTCGTCGCGACATTTATGATGTAGAAAACAACATCAGTAGTTAGCTCTCCTATTTCCAATGTTACTGTAATTTTACTGAGTGCATGTTGCCCGTCCTGATTAAAGCCCTGTATCATCATTCCACTGGGGTACAAATCAGAGTGACGATAACCTAGTTTACTTAACATTGTCAGTGGTAGAAGATTCACCTCAGACCCATTGTCAAGCATAATCCGTTTAACTTTCTTACCACGAATGTGGCCTTTTATCATTAGTGGCCTGTTGTGTCCTGTATCACAAACTAAATCGTCATCAAATAAGGAGAGGACTGACATGTAGTCTTCTTGCTCTTTACATTCTTCGCTTTCTATTTATGCAAGCAACGTTTCTCAGACATTGTGATCGGATAGCACTTGAATCAAACTTTGCCGAAATTCCTCCGACAAGTTAAGCGCATCATAAACGCTCAACCAAGCCGGTATGCCTTTCAAGTGACTTACCACATCGTAAGTTACCTTCGTCATCTCACTCTTTTATTCTCTCTTATCACCATCATGCCGACCTTTGACGATTTCTTTTCTTGTAACCCCTATTTTCTGCTTCGCGGGGCTTACTGTCCTTTTTCCTGACCGTAGCGTAATCACTGCTACCTTTCTTGCTGTCTTACAATCTTCTTTCCCTATTCTTTCTTGATTCTTCTCCCTGATTGTCAGCATATGCATTGTTCCTTTTCTTTTCTTTTCTTACATCTCTTTCCTTTTCTTTTCCTATTACTATTTCACCTCTGTCTATCATCCTTTGTATTATGCATTTTAACGTATAACAATTTTCTGTCGGATGTCCTACCAAGCAATGATAGCGGCAGAAATCTCTTTCTCTTGCTCTCGTCGCGTCTTCGGGATGCTTAACTGCAGGTAGCTCTATTGTACCGGCTTTCAACAGTTGGTTCATCATAGGGATAACATCTTCCCTATCGAACGTAAACCCTTCGTGAGAATTGGGCAATCTAGCCCTTTTTTCACTGAATCTGCTTCTAGGATGTCTTGATTCTTCTTTCCGTTTTGTCATTTTCTCTCCTGAATCTCTCATTTCTTGACCTCTTTTCTCATGGTCCACAGTGTTTACAATCAACCAATTGGGTCCTCTTCTAGTTGTTTCATAGTGAAACTGTAAGTGTTATGGTTTCCTATTCCTTTGGTTGTCAAATTTTGTGGTGCCAAAAACACAATTTATGTCGTGTAGCATGTTGATTCATACGTTTAAGACACTGCATCTTTGCTTCAAGACAAGAACGAAGAACTACTTCAAATCGTTTCAAGAAATGCAAGTACAAGCTACAATGAAAGAAGTGATCTTGTTCAAGACTCAAGTACAGCTCGAGATAATGTTCAACTCAAGATGAAGTACAACTCAAGAATGACAAATCAAAGCTTTTGAAGATCTCAAGTTCAAGATACATGTTGTAGAGATCTCAAGTTTCATAATCTTCAAAGGTCAAACATCATCTGAAGAAATGAAGTTTCAATGTCCTTACTTCACATTCAAGGTATGAATGACCTTAGATTGACCTTAGGGTAGGTCATTTTGTATACGTAATTCAAATTGAATCTTTTTATGTGTTTGGTCTGTTCTAAGACCAGTACTGGACTCTATTCGACTGGCCCTAGAACTGGCTCGACCAATCCAAGAAATTCCAAGACCAGTCCTAAGTTGTTGCAAATTTTCAGAATTTTTTAGTTGAGTTTCGACTAGTCATAGAGTCTACTCGACCGGTCGTAGGAATAGTGTCTCATTTATGACCAGTCTTGCAGCTACGACTCAAACTCTAGCAACCATTCCTGGTTGCTCACGACCAGTCGTGGGTTGGTCATGACTAGTCGTGGAGGCCTCACGACCAGTCGTGGACACCTTATGACCAGTCGTGGAATGGTTTTATCCGATCGTGCTTAGAATTTCAAAATGCAGTTCAACCTACGACCAGTCGTGGTGGCCACATGACCAGTCGTAGACGCAATTTCTACTTCTATAAATAGAACATGAATTTCAAAGTTTCTTAATCCGAATTCAAGTAAAATCAAGGCATCACTCTGAGATAAGTTTGTGTTAATTTTGAAGCTATGCTGTGCATATTTAATATTCTCTTTTGTTAGCTTTTGTCAATTTGATTTTGTTTCTATAGTCCAATCTGAATTGAAAAGAGGAATTGTTGTACTCCTTCTTCTTAGAATCAAAATCAAATAAAGCTAGCCCAACTGGTTTAATTTAAAATCAATTAGAACATAAAACCATTTCAAAGTGAGTATTGGACAATTGAACTTCTATATTCGAACTTCTACTCCGATTGGTTCTTCTGGGCTACTACAAAATGAGAAATCTAAGTATTTTATTGTATTGTAAATTTCCTTATTTTGGTTTCTTTTGAGATTAAGCTAGAAAAATCTCATTTTGTTGGTTATCTGAGGAGAGCCAGAAAAACTCAGAAGTGGGGCTTTTGAATTATGTAAGCCCATTTAAAGGACATAATTGTGAAGATTTTAGGTGAACCCGAGAAACCTATTTTCATAGTGAACGCTGATATCCCCTGTGTGAGGATATTAGGAGTGGAGTAGTAAGCTGTGTGGCTGTTGTTTAACAGTTGGTGAACATACAGGCGAACCACTATAATTCTTTGTGTCTTGTGGTTTGAATGTTTATTTAATTTCTATCTTTTATCATTCAAAGTTGTGGAATATATGTGTGGATGTGAATGTTGTAATATTTACAGTTCAAGCATTGTGGGAATGTTGTAATAGTTTAGAATTTTAATTCTTGCTATTTTCTTTATTTCTCTTCAGTTTGAGATTTTGATATTTATACCATTCTAATAAGGTTGTCCTACCACAAACCGTTGGTTTTTATGGTGCAAGGTTGTCCTTAGAACATCATTTGTATCAGCCTCTTAATACTAGAATATTAAGTTTACTTTACATTTTCGTACTGTATTTATTTAAAGTACTATCTTTCATTTATTTGTTTCTAAGGCTATCTTATTGTTTCATTCCGCTGGTATATTTTAAAATTTGGCATAGTCCTATTCACCCCCCCCCCCCCGCTCTAGGACATATAGCTAGGCATTTTCAAGTGGTATAAAAGCCTAATTGCTCGTTTTAATTGTTATTTGGATTTATTTCCTAAGCTAATCGATCTAAGCTATTTATAAGATGTCGAATTTTGATAGCATTTCAGTCACTAGGGCTCCACTATTTGATGTCTCCAATTATGCCCATTAGAAAGCCAGGATGAGAATTTTTCTTAAATCCATGGATGAGAGCATGTGGCAAGCCACAATGACTCAATGGATCCCTCATACCACTGAGGTGACTGGTATCGATGGATCAAAATCAATGCGAGTAACACCTTATTTTTCTTGGACCACTCTTCAGAAAAGTGAGAGTAGTGCCAATACAAAAGCACTAAATGCAATCACTTGTGCACTATCGGCGGATGAGTTCAAAAGAATTATATCCTGTGATACTGCAAAGCAAGCTTGGGATATTTTAGAAATGACATATGAGGGTACATCAATTATCAAGAAGTCTAAAGTCTAAATCCTCACAACTAAATTTGAGGAAATACATATGGAAGAAAATGAAATGTTCATAGACTTCTATACTAGACTGAATGACATTGTAAACTCTATATGAGGTCTTGGCGATAAAATCCCAGAAAGTAAAGTGTGTGCAAAGATACTATGATCACTACCTGAACAGTTCAACTTAAAGGTGACTGCGATCCAGGAACTCCGTGATACGGACAATGTAAGGGTAGAAGGATTAGTTGGGTCTTTACAAACCTACTAGTTAAATCTTAAAGCTCCTAAAGGTAAATCCATTGCCCTTAAGTCTTCTAAGTGTATTTCTCAAGAAGTTTCCGATTTTGATAATTCTGAAGATGATATGGCTCTCTTAGCGAAAAAGTTTTACAAGATTTTTAAAAGTAAAAAAGCGGGTTGACTTTCAAAAATCAAATGATAAGAAAAGATCTAAATCTAAATCTAAATCTAAAACTTGAAAATCTTTAAAAGATAGTCAATGTTACGACTACCAAGAATATGGGCATTTAGCAAACAAGTGTCCTAAAAAGGACAAATATAAAAAGAAAGGAATATTGGCTACTTGGTATGAATCTTCTGGCACTAAAGCCTTTTCTGAATCAGAAGATTCTGAAACCAAGTCGGGCAATGAAGTCAAAGCTCTTATGACTCTAGCCAAGATCACTTTTTCAGATCATGATGATTCTACTAGTGAAGAAAATTTGAATAGTGATCATGAAAATGAAGAAGATCTTCAAGATGCATGCAATGCCCTATACAAAGAAAATTGTAAAATTGTTGTTAAACTTAAACTTCAGAAAGAAAAGTTTTCAAAGCTTAAAGAAAATTTTAAAACTCTTGTTCTAGAAAAATCCCATATTTCAGATTGTTTTGAAAAATGCAAATGCGATTTAGAGTTCAAAGCCTCCTAGATTGAAAATCTGAAATCTGATGAAAAACTTAAACTTGAAATCTCTTCACTTTTAAGTTTAAAGGATACATGGAGATATGCTCAAGGTGATCCAAAGTTGGAAAAGCTTTTGTCTGGATAAAGAAAATGTGGCGACCGATCTGGTTTGGGTTACGATAAAAAAGTTCCTCCTAAACAAAAGAATACTTCTCCTAAGTTTATAGAAGGAGAGTCTTCAAACTCAAGAGAGAAAAGTTCTAATCAAAAGTTCTCTAAAAATGCTAAAACTTTTCAATCTTTCAAAACTAAAAGTAACCATATCAACTACAAATGTCAGAACCAAAACCCTTTAGCTAAGAAAATAGTTGATCTACTTAAGGAGCTCTTACAATCTAAGTCAGTGGGTCATTCTTACAACAACTACAAACACAAGAAGACCAACTATACTCCTAAACCTAAAACAGTTATGAAATAGGTTCCTAAGGTTACTTGCTTGGTTGCCCACACGGCTTTCAAAGCTTCAAGCCATTCAAAGTGGTACTTAGATAGTGGATGCTCCAGGCACATGACTAGTAACAAAGGTTTGTTCACCACTCTTAAAGACATGACTGATGGTTCAGTCACATTTGGTGATGGTAGTAACTGTAAGATTATTGGCCAAGGTATGGTTCAACTTTTTAACCTCCTCTTATTTAAGAATGTTCTGTACGTTGAAGGTTTAAAACATAACTTGTTAAGCATTTCTCAAATATGAAATAAAAATCATAGTGTTAAATTTTCTAACCTAGGGTCTGAAATATTAAACAAAAATGGTTCTGTAATATTAACCGGTCATAAAACTTGTGAAAACTGCTACATCGTAAGTGATTCTAACTCAACTAATCAATTGTATTACATGGTCCATACCGATGAGACCGAGTTATGGCTTAAACGCCTTGGACATGAACACTATCACAATCTCTATAGATTGAGCAAAAGAGAACTAATAAGAGGTCTACTTAAACTTCAAAAAGTAGGAAAAATATGTGGCAAATGCCAGATTAGCAAGCGAACTAGGAGTTCTCACAAAAAGGTGAACTCCAATGCCACATCAAAATTGCTCGAACTTCTCCACATGGATGTTATAGGACCTACCAGGACGGAGAGTCGAGGTGGCAAAAAATACATATTGGTGATCGTGGATGATTATACTAAATTTACTTGGGTAACCTTCTTAAGAGATAAATCAAAAACCCTTGATGAAGTAAAAATGATTCTCAAACGGATCTAAATTGAAAAAGGTTTTCAAGTTAATAAGATCAGTAGTGATCATGGATCAGAATTCGAAAATAGCAGTTTTGAGAAATTCTGTTGTGATTAGGGAATATCTCATGAATTCTCTTTACCTAAAACACCATAACAAAATGGAATTGTTGAGAGAAAAAATAGAGTGCTTCAAGAAATGGCTAATGTAATGTTGAATAGTATGAAGCTCCCTAAAAATCTTTGGGTTGAAGCCGTAAATACTGCCCGTTATATAATCAACTAGGTTTATACAAATAAATATAATAATAAAACTGCTTATGACCTATGGTTTGATAAGAAGCCTACTGTCAAGTACTTTCAAGTTTTTGGCAGCAAGTGCTATATTTTATGTGACCATGAAAATCTAGGAAAGTTTGACACTAAAAGTGATGAAGGTATCTTTTTAGGGTATTCTTTGAACAGTCGTGCATATCGAGTACTGAACAAGAGGACCGGTGTGATTCAAGAGTCCATCAATGTGGTCATTGACGATCACTTGAATACACCTACCCCACGTTCAGGTAATGATGAAGTTCTTTTAGTTGACAAACTAGATACTTCATCAAATCAAACTAATTCTGAACTAAGGACTGTCAAAGATCATCCAACCACTTAAATTCTTGGAAACCATCTCACTGGTGTGCGCACTCGTAGACAACTAGAAGACATATGTAATTACGTGTGCTTTACATCCCAGATAGAACCGGCTAATGTAAAAGAAGCTCTTACTAACGAAAACTGGATAAAAACTATGCAAGAAAAACTTAATCAATTTATGAGAAATGATGTTTGGTATCTTGTTCCTAGACCTAAAGATCAACACATTATATGAACTAAGTAGATTTAAAAAAATAAGTCTGATGAACTTGGTAATATAAATCGAAACAAGGCTAGACTGGTTGTACAAGGGTACACTCAAATTGAAGGTATTGACGATGATGAAACCTTTGCCCCAGTAGCATGCCTTAAATCAATCAGATTATTCATATCCATTGCGTGGTTTAGAAAATTCAAAATTTATCAAATGGATGTAAAGAGTGCATTCTTAAATGGTGATCTATATGAAGAAGTTTATGTTGAACAACCAACAGGTTTTGAAGACCCTAAGAACATCGATAATGTCTATCGCCTTAAAAAAAGCTCTCTATGGTTTGAAATAAGCTCCCAGGGCATAGTACGAAAAATTGACTAAGTTTTTACAAAGCTATAATTTTCTAATGGGAAGTGTTGATAAGATTCTGTTTGTTAAGAAACATAACGATCATATCTTAATGGTGCAAATCTATGTTGATGATATTATTTATGGATCTACTGTACTAACATGACTGTTGAGTTTACAGATTTAATGAAATCTAAGTTCAAAATGAGCATGGTTGGGGAATTGAATTATTTCCTAGGGTTGCAAGTAAAACAACAACCTGATGGTATTTTTATTTCTCAAACCAAATATGCTTTGAACTTAATTAAAAAGTTTATATTTGAGAATGGTAATAATTTTAATACTCCTATGAGTACAATATTAAGACTCTCAAAAGACTCTAAAGGTAAAAATGTAGATCCTAAATTATATCACAATATGATTGGTAGTTTGCTTTATTTAACTGCTAGTAGACCTGATATTGCTCTGAGTGTTGGAATTTGCATTAGATATCAGTTTAACCCTAAAGAGTCTCATCTAACTGCTGTTAAGCGGATTATGCGATATGTCGCAAGTTCTGCTAATTTGAGTCTCTGGTATTCATATGATACTAGTGTTCAGTTGGTGGGGTACTCAGATGCTGATTGGGCTGGTAATATCGATAATAGAAAGTCAACCACTGGTGGTTGTTTCTATATTCGAAATTGTTTAGTTTTTTGGTTTAGTAAGAAGCAAAGTTCTATATCACTTTCTACTGCTGAGGCTGAATACATCGCAGCAGGAAATTCATGTACTCAGCTTGTTTTGATGAAACATTTGTTAAGCGATTATAGAATTGCACAAGATTCAATGGTCTTATATTATGATAATTCCAGTGCAATAAATATTTCTAAAAATTCAATTCAGCATTCATGTACTAAGCACATTAGCATTAGATTTTATTACATTTGTGAAATAGTGGAAGAAAAAATAATTTCATTGAAATACATTTCAACTGAGACTCAACTTGCTGACATTTTCATTAAACCGCTCGACAAAAGTAGGTTTAATAAAATGAAATTTGATCTTGGTATGTGCAATTTAAATTGATAATTCGTGTATGTGTGTACCATAGTGTATTTATATTTGATAATTTATTGAGTTAAATTTCAAATTTTGATGAAAAATGCATACTTTTATTGGTTCACGACCAGTCGAGAACGGTCCCCGACCAGTCGTGTAGCGCGCTGAATCTCTTAAAAATTGGAAAAAAACTCATCTTCCTCATTTCCTATTTCTTCTTCAACTGGTCGTAGCACGACTAGTCGTACCTAACTGTCTGATTCCTCAGGGTTAGTGCATCATTTGTGTTTTGCTTGGAGATTCTAGTTAATATTACTTCATTTTCACTCTTGGAGTAATTATTTTGTGATTCATTGCAATTTTGGGGTTTTCCTTGAAAAATCTGATCTTAGCAAACCCCACTCCATAATCTTTGCATTTTCTTGGTTCTTTGATTATTATATTGCCAATGGATTCTAGAGGGAAAAAGAAAACTTCCCGTGGTCCGTCTTCCTCTCGTCCTTCAACTATCAATCGGCATCATCTTCGGTCACCCGAAGATTATCCCACTCATGTTAGGGATTTGTGTATGCGCAATGTCATTGTTGAAAGACCTAATTTTATTGATCACATTTCTCCCTTTAGTATCTATTCTCTTCTCTAATCTGTAAGCTGGGATAACATCCTACATTGGGGTGGGCCTGCATACCAATCTATTGCTCAGGCCATGATTGCGTGTATTTCTGAATTTTCATCTGAAAATTTAACATTTAATATAGCAATAAGAGAAGATCCATTTGAGGTAGACTGTCATCTGATTTCAGCTCTAATGGACATACCTGTTAATGATGAGGGTATTCTTATTTATACTCTAGTTGAAAAACCATCTGGAATAGAAAAATGTATGTTAACTAGAGATTTATGTAATATGGATGTTCAATGGACTTATGAAGGAAATGCGCTCCCCTCAAAGTATTTGTTACCCAGATACAGGGTTCTCCACAGAATCTTTACTTTAAATTTGTATCCGTGTTCTGGTAACAAAACCGAACTGACTTCCTTTATGGTTCGGGTTTTGCATTCTATCATAACTGCTACTAAAGTCTATCTTTAAAAGGCCTAGCTATATGTCCTAGAGGGGGGGGGGGTGAATAGGACTATGCCAAATAAAACTTATAACAGCGGAATTAAAAAGAACATGATAGCCAAAGTAAATCACAATGCAGGAAAGTAAAACAACCTCAAAATTCAGATCTTGAGAGGTTGATACAAATATTTTTCTAAGGACAACCTTACACCAAAAACCAGAGTTTATGGTAGGACAACCTTATTTCTAGAAAGATCTTTGTATCAAATCTCAAACCAAAGAGGCATACAGAAATAAACACAAACTGAACTGAAATAAATTGTAATTACAAATGTATTGTTCTAGGGACAGCCATACACCATAAAAATGGTAGGGCAACCTTGCTGGAACAACTTTAAAGGAAATTAAATATCAAGCTGATAAAGGAATAGCAGAAAATAAATTCTAAACTATTACGAAATTTCCACAATGCTTGAATTAAATGATTACAACATTCACCACCATATATATGTCCCATAAATAAATAATTAAAGATTAGAAGTATAAATCATTCAATCACAACATAAGGGATTATAGTGGTTCGCCTCTGTGTTCACCAACTGTTAAACAACAGCCACACAAAATGCTACTCCACTCCTAATATCCTCACACAGGGAATATTAGCGTTCACTAACAAAATAGGTTGTCTCAGGTTCACCCAAAACCTTTACAATTGTGTCTTTGTCTGTGGGCTTACACAATTAAAAAAACCCTACTTCTGAGTTTTCCTAGCTCGCCTCAAATAACCAATACAACAAAAATTTTCTGGCAAATCTTGAAAGAAACCAAAATAGAAAGGAATTTACAATTAAATGTAAAATACCTGATTATCTCCTTCGTTGTAGCAGCCCGGTAGAACCAAGTCAGAGTAAATGATTAAATGTCCAAGTTCAATGTCCACTACTCAATTACAATGGTTCTAGTTCTAATAGATTTTAAATTAAACCAAATAGGGCTTGCCTTAATTGATTTTGATTATAAAGAAAGGGAATAACAATTCCTCTTATCAAATTAGATTGGAATAGTAGAAACAAAATCAATTAAATAAAGCTAAAGAAAGAGAATATTAAATAAGCACACTTACCTTAGATGGAGCACAAAATTATCTCTCAGAAGTTTGACGAAGATTGGCTTGAATGGATTAATTAATTCCATTAAATCTTCTGAGATTCGTGCTTTATTTATAGGTGAGCAGATCGCGTCTTCGACTGGTCTAGGGAGCTCTTCGACTAGTCAAAGAATTAACAGATATTTGAAAAAATCGGGCGTGATAAGCTTTGACCATTCTACGACTGGTCGAAGGTCTTCTTCGACTGGTCATAGGTCACCTTCGACTGGTCGAAGGTCTCCTTCGACTGGTCGAAGAACCTAAATTTTATCGCTGGACTTTGAGACGAAAACTTTCGACTGGTCGAAGATGCAGTCGACACTGTTCCTTCGACTGGCCGAACAGATTCCTTGACTAGTCGAAGCCTAACAGAAAATATCCGAATTTTGTAACAAACTCACGACTGATCGAGGAATTTCTCAGACTGGTCGAAGGAAAGCTAAGACTAGTCGAAGAAAGCCTAGGACAAGTCTTAGAACTGCCCAAACTCATGTAACTTAAACATATGACTTATGTATCCAAAATGGCCTACTCCTAAGGTCAACCTAAGGTCAATCAAATCCCAATCGTGAAGTAAGGACGCTGAAACATTAGGAACAAGTGACCTTGAAGTTTAAGCCTTGTAGTCTTGATGTAGTTCAATCTTGAAATCTTGATGTAGCTCAACCTTGAAAGTGTCTTGAGTTCTTTACGAACGGCCTTGTACGCTTCTTGAAGTCTTGTATTCTTGAGACTTGTCTTGTGAGCAATACTTGCAGTCAAGGTTGATCTTTGAGTGAATCTTTGTACTTATGAGCTTTGCTTGTTCATGAATGTTGAACTTTGAGAGAGCTTCACTTATGCAAGTTATATAACAGTGATTTTGGCACCACAAATTTTACAACAGACAGGGATGTAAACTATAACACTTACAATCTCCCCCTTTGTCAAATTAGTGCAAAATACATAACCAAGATAAACATAAAGTAAAACAACTGGTTAAAGAATCATGGACCAGTTAATATCAACTGGCTTACTTGCAAATCAATATTCAATATGTGAACCAGTTAATATCAACTGGCTTACCTGCAAATCAATATTCAATATTCAACATTTAACGTTCAACTAGTTCATTCAACTAGTTTAAACATACTCCCCCTGAGTAGCATAACCAATGTTACTCCTCTCACAATCACATCGTTAAGAACAAACCATTCTCCCCCTTTTTGTCATAATATGACAAAGGAAACAACAATAAACGAGAACTAAATAAAGGGATATATGAAAATAAACATGAGGAGTTATGAGATTATAGTAAAAACCAAAGATAGAGATACTCAGCATAGTTTCACATAGAACAAATACCCAGCATAAAACAAAGATAGTATCCAACTCAAAATCAGTCAACCTAGTGCTAAGTTATAAAGTTATTACAGACCAGAAATCCCATATAAACTAATCAGAACCAGAAGCAGCTGACGGAGCAGGAATGGAGGGATCAAGTTAGTGCATGCCTTTGTTCAATCGCCTAAGATATTTGCGCATGTACTTGAATTGTAAATCATGAGCAACAGACATGTCTTCCATCTTTACATTTATATTTTCAACTTTATCCTCCAATGCACTCAGACGTACATCAACATCAGATGGTTCAAAATCTGGATCATTTATTGAATCAGAATCCAGTTCCTCAAAAATGTCATCCATATTAATGTCATCACCAGCTTCTTCATGACCACCACCTTGTTCAGGAAGTAATTCCAGCTTCATCTTATTGATATTAGTATTGTTGAAAATCAGATGATGGATAGGTGCCTCATCAACCGGCATATCGACTAACATATGTGTAGCCAATACAGTCATTAAATAGGCAAAAGGAATGTCACTATGACCAGGATGGAGTCTAAACTGAAGAATGAAATAACAGATTAAGGATGGTAAAAAAATCTGAGTACCACTGACAATAGCATGGATAACACGAACCATAAACATGGTCAAGTCAGTTTTATTACCCGAACGAGGATACAGATTAGACACAAAGATTTTGTGGAGAACTTTGTATTTGGGTAATAAATACCTTGTGGGAAGCGCATTCCCTTTTTGTGTCCAGTGAACATCCATGGTGCACAAATCTCTAGTGAGCATGCATTTTTCAGAAATTGAGGGTTTATCAGTTAGGTTATGGATAGGAATACCCTCATCATTCACAGGAATGTCCATAAGGGCTGAAATTAAATGACGATCAATGTCAAAGGGCTCTTCTCTAGTAGATATTTTAAAAGTTAAATCATCCTATGAGAAAGCACTAATACATGCAAATATGGATTGAGCAATGGACCGGTATGCTGGCCCACCTAATGTAATAAGTTAACCCAACCTACAGATTCAAGCATAGGAAGGATGTCAAAAGGTACAATATGATTAACATCAAAAGGATGTTCAACAACAACTTTATGTAATCTAATGTCCCTAACATAAGATGGATCGTCATTGGGTACAAGAAGATGACCCTTAGTGATAACGGTCGATATAAAGGAAGAAGGACCATGGGAAGTAGTTTTTCTACCTCTAGAAGCCATTTGCAACAACGATAACAAGGAAATAAGAAGTTGCAAAGGATTGAGAAGTGAGTTTACTCAAAATAGATTTTTCAAAATCCATACCCCAAATCTCAATGAAATCCAAAATAGAAAGCTTCAAGCTAGAAAAGGAAACAATCTAGACACAGATCTGCAAGAAAAATGTATATGGAACACTAACCTTGAAGAACAAGAATAATGGGTTCGACAAGTCGAAGCTCGACTCCTTAGAAAAAAACAGAATGAGGAAGAAAGTAAAATCCCCAAATTTTAAGTGATTCCCGAGATCTACGACTGGTCATGGATATCTACGACCGGTCGAAGTTTGACTGATCGAGTATACTCACGACTGGTCAAAGAATGTCCAAAAATTCATATTTCTTGTAAATTATTCAAAAATTGGAATTCAACCTAGCAAATATATACACTATGATACAAGTACGCATAAATAATCATTTTAAAATGCACATGCCAAGATCAAAGTTCATCCTTTTGAACCTGCTTTTATCGAGAGATTTTGTTAAAATGTCAGCTCGTTGATCTTCAGTAGGAATATATTCTAGAGATATAACTTTTTCTTCTACTAATTCCTGAATATAATGAAATCTAATGTCAATGTGCTTAGTACGAGTATGCTGAATAGGATTTTTTGAAATATTTATAGCACTGGAATTATCACAATGTAATAACATAGAATCCTGTTTAATTCCATAATCACTTAGCATTCGTTGCATCCAAATACATGCATTACCAGCTGCGATATACTCAGCTTCAGCTGTTGAAAGTGATATAGAATTTTATTTCTTACTAAACCAGGAAACTAGACAAATTTCAATGTAAAAGAAACCACCACTGGTTGATTTTCTAGCAACTAGATTACCAGCCCAGTCAGCATCCGAGTACCCAGCTAATTGGACACTAGTCTGATGAGGATACCAGAGACCGAGATTTATAGTACTTGCGACATATCTAATAATCTGCTTGACAACAATCAAGTGAGATTCTTTTGGATCAGATTGATATCTTGTACAAATACCAACACATAGAGAAATAACAGGTCTACTAGCAGTTAAATATAACAAACTGTCAATCATACTCCGATAAAGTTTTGAATCAACATTTTTACCATTAGAGTCTTTTGAGAGTTTCAAGGTAGTACTCATAGGAGTATCGAAATTCTTGCCATTCTCCAATCCAAATCTCTTAATTGGATTCAAAGCATACTTAGATTGAGAAATGAATATTCCTTCAGGTTATTGCTTTACTTATAATCCAAGTAAATAAGTCAATTCCCCAACCATGCTCATTTCGAACTGTGATTTCATCAAATCTGCAAACTCTATAGTCAAGTCAGTACAAGTTGATCCATAAATGATATCATCAACATAAATCTATACCATTAAGATATGATCATTATGTTTTTTAACAAACAGAGTTTTATCAACAGATCCCATTTGAAAATTATGACTTAAAAGAAATTTTGTTAGTTTTTCATACCATGCCCTAGGTGCTTGTTTTAATCCATAAAGTGCCTTTTTAAGCTGATACACATGATCAGTATTTTTAGGATCTTCAAAACCCATTGGCTGTTCAACATAGACTTCTTCATGTAAATCGCCATTTAGAAAAGCACTTTTCACATCCATTTGATGGATCTTTATCTTTCTAATACATGCAATGGATATAAATAGTCTGATAGATTCAAGACGTTCTACTGGTGCAAAAGTTTCATCAAAATCAATTCCTTCAATTTGAGTATAACCTTGTACCACTAGTCTAGCCTTGTTTCTAATTATATTTCCACGCTTGTCAGACTTATTTTTGAAAATCCATTTTGTTCTAATGATGTGTTTATCTTTAGGTCTTGGTATGAGATACCAAACATCATTTCTTACGAATTGGTTGAGTTCTTCTTTCATCATAACAATCCAGTTCTCATTAGCAAGAGCTTCTTTTACGTTAGATGGTTCTATTTGGGATGTAAAACATACATAATTACATATATCCTCAAGTTGTTTATGAGTGCGAACACCGGTGAGAGGGTTTTCAAGAATTTGTGTGGTTGGATGATCTTTAACAGTCCTCAACTCAGAATTAGTTTGATTCGATGAAGTATCGGGTTTATCAATGATTAGAACTTCATCATTATCTGAATTAGGGATTGGCGTGTTTAAGTGATCATCAATGATAACATTGATGGACTCTTGAATCACACCAGTTCTTTTGTTCAGAACCCTATAAGCTCGACTGTTTAAGGAATATCCTAGAAAAATCCCTTCATCACTCTTCATATCGAATTTTTCTAAATTTTCACGATCTCGTAAAATATAGCACTTGCTGCCAAAAACTCGAAAGTATTTGACAGTAGGCTTTTTATTGAACCACAATTCGTAAGCCATTTTATTATTATCTTTGTTAGTGTAGACTCGGCTAATAATATAGCAAGCTATGTTGACTGCTTCAGCCCAAAGATTTTTAGAGAGCTTCATGACATTAGCCATTTCTTGAAGCACCCTATTCTTTCTTTCCAAAATTCCATTTTGTTATGGAGTTTTGGGTGCTGAGAATTCATGTAATATTCCTTGGTCGATACAGAACTTCTCAAAATTGCTATTCTCAAATTCAAATCCATGATCACTATGAATCTTATTGATTTGAGAAGATTTTTTAGTTTGAATCCTCTTGAGAACTTTTCTTACTTCTTCAAGGGTTTCAGATTTATCCATTAAGAAGACTACCCATGTAAATCTGGTAAAGTCATCAACTATTACCAGGATATACTTTTTCCCACCTCGACTTTCCGTTCTGGTAGGTCCTATTAGATCCATGTGGAGGAGTTCGAGTGGTCTTTATATGGTATTTGAATTCACCTTTTTGTGTGAGTTCCTTGTTTGTTTGCCTATCTGGCACTCACCACATATTTTATCTAATTTCTGAAGTTTGGGTAAACCTCTTATAAGTTCTCGTTTGCTCAATCTATATAAATTTTGATAATGTACATGTCCAAGATGTTTGTGCCATAAATCAATCTCGTCTGTATGGACCATGTAATATGTTTGATTAGATGAGCAGGATTCACTAATAATATAGCAATTTTCAGACGTTCTACGTCCAGTTAATATTACAGAACCCTTATTGTTTAGTATCTCACAGCTTTGATTAGAAACCAAACACTATGGTTATTATCACATATTTGAGATATGCTAAGCAAGTTATGTTTTAAGCCTTCAACATATAAAACGTTTTTAAACACAAGAAGATTAAAAAGTTGAACCGTACCTTTGCCTGTAATCTTGCAGTTGCTACCATCACCAAATGTGATTGAACCATTAGTCATATCTTTTAGATCTGTGAATAAGGCTTTGTCACCTGTCATATGCCTGGAGCATCCACTGTCTAGGTACCACTTTGAATGACTTGTTGCTTTGAAAGCAGTGTGAGCAACTAAGTATGCAACTTTAGGAACCCAATTCATAACTGTTTTGGGTTTAGGAACATAGTTGGTCTCCTTTTGTTTATAGTTGTAAGAATGACCTATAGAGTTAGATTTTAAGAGCTCCTTTTGAGTAAATCAACTATCTTTTCAGCTAGTGGATTTCATTTCTGATTAATGTTGACATGGCTGCTTCTAGGTTTTTGAAAAATTTTGAATTTCTAGAAAAACCTTGATAAGTACTTTTCCCTTTTGAGTTTGAGGACTCTCCTTTCACAAACATAGGAGGAGTATACTTTTGTTTAGGAGATAAATTTTTATCATAGCCCAACCCGGATAGATCACCACATTTTCTTGATTCGGATAAAAGTTTTTCTAACTCTGGATCACCTTGGGTATATTTCCATGTGTCCTTTAGACTCATAAGAGAAGATACTTCATTTTTTAGTTTCTCAATTTTAAATTTCAAATCAACAATTAGGGAGTTTTTGAATTCCAAATCGCATTTTGATTTTTCAAAACAATCTGAAATTTGTGATTTTTCTAAGACAAGTGATTCAAAACATTCTTTGAGTTTAGAAAACTTTTCTTTTTTGAAGTTTAAGTTTGACAGCAATTTTACAACTTTCCTTATATAGGGCATTATAAGCGTTTTGAAGATCATCTTCATTTTCACATTCACTACTCAGATTTTCTTCACTTGTTGAGTCATTATCTGAAAATGTGAATTTGGCTAGAGTCATAAGAGCTTTAACTTCAATGCCTGACTCAGTTTCAGAATCTTCTGATTCAAAAGAAGCTTCAGAATCAGATGATTTATCCCATGTAGCCAACATACCCTTCTTCTTGGGTTTATCATTTTTAGGATATCTATTTGCTAAGTGCCCATATTCTTGACAGTTGTAACATTGACTATCTTTCAAAGATTTTCGAGATTTGGGTCTAAACTTCTTTTTATCATTTGATTTTTGGAAATCCACCCTTTTCTTGCTTTTGAAAATCTTGTAAAATTTCTTAGCTAAAAGAGCCATATCATCTTCTGAATCAGAATTTTCTTCTGAATTACATTTAGAAGATTTTAGTGCAATATATTTACCTTTAGGAGCTTTAAAGTTTAACTCGTAGGTTTGTAGAGAACCAACTAGTTCTTCTACCCTCGTATTATCCGTATCACGAAGTTCCTGGATCGCAGTTACTTTAGAATTGAACCGTTCAGGAAGTGAGCGTAATATCTTTGCACACACTTTACTTTATGGGATTTTATCGCCAAGTCCCCACATTGAGTTTATAATGTCATTCAATCTAGTGTAAAAGTCCATAAACATTTCATTTTCCTCCATATGAATTTCTTCAAATCTGGTTGTGAGGAGTTGGACTTTAGATTTTTTGACAATTGTAGTACCCTCGTGTGTCATTTCTAATATATCCCAAGCTTGCTTTGCAGTATCACAGGAAATGATTCTTTTGAACTCATCCGGTGATAGTGCGCAAGTGATTGCATTTAGTGCTTTAGCATTTGTACTACTCTCACTTTTCTGAAGTGTGGTCCATTGGTAATATGGTGTGACTTTCATAGATTTTAAACCGTCAACCCCAGTAACTTCCATGTTAGGAGGATTCCATTCAGTCACTGTGGCTTGCCACACACTCTCATCCATTGATTTGAGGAAGATCCTCATTCTGGCTTTCCAATAGGCATAATTGGAGCCATCAAAGGGTGGAGGCCTAGTGACTGAAAGGCTATAAAAATTTGACATCTAAAATAGCTTAAATCGTTAGCTCAGGAATTAAATCCAAGAATTAAAAAAGAGCTATCTGGCTTTGATACCACTTGAAAAGGCCTAGCTATATGTCCTATAGGGGGGTGAATAGGACTATGCTAAATAAAACTTATAACAACGAAATTAAAAAGAATATGATAGCCAAAATGAATCACAATGCAGGAAAGTAAAACAACCTCAAAATTCAGATCTTGAGAGGTTGATACAAATGTTGTTCTAAGGACAACCTTACACCAAAAACCAGAGTTTATGGTAGGACAACCTTATTTCTAGAAAGATCTTTGTATCAAATCTCAAACCAAATAGGCATACAGAAATAAACACAAACTGAATTGAAATAAATTGTAATCACAAATGCATTGTTCTAGGGACAACCATACACCATAAAAATGGCAAGGCAACCTTGCTGGAACAACTTTAAAGGAAATTAAATATCAAGCTGATAAAGGAATAGCAGAAAATAAATTCTAAACTATTACAAAATTCCCACAATGCTTGAATTAAATGATTACAACATTCACCACCATACATACATCTCACAAATAAATAATTAAAGATTAGAAGTATAAATCATTCAATCACAACACAAGGGATTATAGTGGTTCGCCTGTGTGTTCACCAACTGTTAAACAACAGCCACACAAAATGCTACTCCACTCCAAATATCCTCACACAGGGGATATTAGCGTTCACTAACAAAATAGGTTGTCTCAGGTTCACCCAAAACCTTTACAATTGTGTCTTTGTCTGTGGGTTTACACAATTAAAAAAACCCCACTTATGAGTTTTCCTGGCTCTCCTCAGATAACCAATACAACAAGATTTTTCTGGTAAATCTTGAAAGAAACCAAAATAGAAAGGAATTTACAAGTAAATGTAAAATACCTGATTATCTCCTTCGTTGTAGCAGCCTGGTAGAACCAAGTCAGCGGTGATGATTGAATGTCCAAGTTCAATGTCCAGTACTCAATTACAATGGTTCTAGTTCTAATAGATTTTAAATTAAACCAAATAGGGCTTGCCTTAATTAATTTTGATTCCAAAGAAAGGGAATAACAATTCCTCTTATCAAATTAGATTGGAATAGCAGAAAAAAAATCAATTAAATAAAGCTAAAGAAAGAGAATATTAAATAAGCACACTTAGCTTAGATGGAGCATATAATTATCTCTCAGAAGTTTGACGAAGATTGACTTGAATGGATTAATTAATTCCATTAATTCTTCTTAGATTCATGCTCTATTTATAGGTGAGTAGATCGCGTCTTCGACTGGTCTAGGGAGCTCTTCGACTAGTCGAAGAATTAACAGATATTTGAAAAAATCGGGCGCGATAAGCTTTGACTGTTCTACGACTGGTCGAAGGTCTCCTTCGACTGGTTGTAGGTCACCTTCAATTGGTCGAAGAACCTGAATTTCATCGCTGGACTTTGAGTCGAAGACTTTCGACTGGTCGAAGATGCAGTCGACACTGTTCCTTCGACTGGTCGAACAGATTCCTAGACTAGTCGAAGCCTAACAGAAAATATCCGAATTTTATAACAAACTCACGACTGATCGAAGAATTTCTTAGACTGGTCGAAGCAAAGCTAAGACTAGTCGAAGAAAGCCTAGGACAAGTCTTAGGACTGCCCAAACTCATGTAACTTAAACATATGACTTATGTATCCGAAATGGCCTACTCCTAAGGTCAACCTAAGGTCAATTAAACCTTAATCATGAAGTAAGGACATTGAAACATTAGGAACGAGTGACCTTGAAGTTTAAGCCTTGAAGTCTTGATGTAGTTCAATCTTGAAATCTTAATGTAGCTCAACCTTGAAAGTGTTTTGAGTTCTTTACGAACGGCCTTGTCCGCTTCTTGAAGTCTTGCATTCTTGAGACTTGTCTTGTGAGCAATACTTGTAGTCAAGGTTGATCTTTGGGTGAATCTTTGTACTTGTGAGCTTTGCTTGTTCATGAATGTTGATCTTTGAGAGAGCTTCACTTATGGAAGTTATATAACGGTGATTTTAGCACCACAAATTTGACAACAGACAGGATATAAACTATAGCACTTACATGTCTACTTTCTTTAATATGTCATTTCATCATTCAGTTTCGTTTCCATCCAGGACACAGTGATATTCTATTTGCTTATCTTATGACTGTGTTAACTTCTCACATGCTAGTTGCTATACCTATTGAAGAGGCTCCTATTCATCACCTTATTTTTAACAATTCTAATATAAATAAGATGAAGCTGGAATTGGCTCCTGTCCAAAGAGATGTGGGTGGTAGTGGTGCTAAAGTAGGGAATGATGAAGAAGGTGGCGATCTTCCTCCTGATGATATAAATATGGATGATATTTTTGATGAGATTCAATCAGATTTTACAAATGATCCTGACTATGAGCCATCTGATTTTGATGATCGTCTTCGTGCTCTTAAAGAGAAGGTAGAGAGCATGAATGTTGCCCATGATTTGTAATTTAAATATATGCGTAAGTATCTTAGGAGCATTAAGTAGGGCTACATCAACTTGATCCTACCATACCTGCTCCTTCCTCAGGATCTGATTAAGTGTTTTATCCTTTGGTTTGTAATAACTTTTATACTATTTTTTTGGAGTGTAGACTTTGATTTTTCTTTAGTTTGTATGACTTACTTTTGTTTCAGCTGGTTAATGATTTGTGAACTTTGAATTTATTTATAATACTTGCATATCATAACTAGTTACTCCTTTAATTACTCTTTTATTGGTCTTCCATTTCCATTTGTTCCTTTCTTCCTTTGTCATATTGTGACGAAAGGGGGGAGAATATTTTAAGTTTAATAAATATGGGATGTATATGGATTGTGGGGGAGTAGCATTATTTTTATTTTTATGGTGAATCTATGTGTGTTATTCAAGGGGAGTAACCAATGAAGATTTTGTGAATGTCAATTGGTACATGATTCGTTAATCAGGTTGTAACTGATTTACTTTTATAACTGTGCATGATTAGTTGTGTTCATAATGATCATATTTTTGTTAAGTGTGTTTTATTACAAATTTGACAAAGGGGGAGATTGTAAGTGCTATGGTTTCCTATTCCTTTGGTTGTCAAATTTTATGGTGGCAAAAACACAATTTATGTCTTGTGTAGCATGTTGATTCATATGTTCCAGACACTGCATCTTTACTTCAAGACAAGAACGAAGAACTACTTCAAATCATTTCAAGAAATGCAAGTATAAGCTACAACGAAATAAGTGATCTTGTTTAAGACTCAAGTACAGCTCGAGATAATGTTCAACTTAAGATGAAGTACAACTCAAGAACGGCAAATCCAAGCTTTTGAAGATCTCAAGTTCAAGTTATATCTTGTATAGATCTCAAGTTTCATAATCTTCAAAGGTTAAACATCATCTGAAGAAATGAAGTTTCAATGTGAATGACCTTAGATTAACCTTAGGGTAGGTCATTTTGTATACATAATTCAAATTGAATCTTTTTATAAGTGTTTGGTATGTTCTAAGACCAGTCCTGAACTCTATTCGATTAGTCCTACAACTGGATCGACCAGTCCAAGAAATTTCAAGACCAATCCTAAGTTGTTGTAAATGTTCAGAATTTTTTGGTTGAACTTCGACCAGTTCTTGAGTTTGCTTAACCGGTCGTAGGAATAGTGTCGACTCATTTATGACCAGTCCTGCAGCTATGACTCAAACTCCGGCAACCATTCCTGGTTCCTCACTACTAGTTGTGCGTTGGTCACGATCAGTCGTGGAGGCCTCACGACCAGTCGTGGATACCCTACGACTAGTCGTGGAACGGTTTTATCTGGCCACACGACTAGTCGTGGAACGATTTTTGCTTCTATAAATCGAACACGATTTTTAGAGTTTCTTAATCCGAATTCAAGTAAAATCAATGCATCACTCTGAGATAAGTTTGTGTTAATTTTTAAGCTATGTTGTGCATATTTAATATTTTTTTTTGTTAGCTTTTGTCAATTTGGTTTTGTTTCTATATTCCAATCTAAATTGAAAGGAGGAATTGTTGTATTCCTTCTTCTTGGAATCAAAATCAAATAGAGCTAGCCCAATTGGTTCAATTTAAAATCAATTGGAACTTAGAACCATTTCAAAGTGAGTATTGGACAATTGAACTTCTATATTTGACCTTCTACTCCAATTGGTTCTTCCGGGCTACTATAAAAGAAGAAATCCAAGTATTTTACTGTATTGTAAATTTCCTTATTTTGGTTTCTTTTGAGATTAAGCTAGAAAAATCTCATTGTGTTGGTTATCTGAGGAGAGCCTGAAAAACTTAGAAGTGAAGTTTTTGAATTGTGTAAGCCCATTTAAAAGACACAATTGTGAAGGTTTTAGGTGAACTGAGAAACCTATTTTCATAGTGAACGCTGATATCCCCTGTGGTGAGGATATTAGGAGTGGAGTAGCAAGCTGTGTGGCTGTTGTTTAACAGTTGGTAAATACACATGCGAATCACTATAATTCTTCATGTCTTGTGGTTTAAATATTTATTAATTTCTATCTTTTATCATTCAAAGCTGTAGAATGTATGTGTGGATGTGAATGTTGTAATATTTACATTTCAAGCATTGTGGGAATGTTGTAATAGTTTAGAATTTCAATTCTTGATATTTTCTTTATTCCTCTTCAGTTTAAGATATCGATACTTATACCATTCTAATAAGGTTCTCCTGCCATAAACCTTGGTTTTTATGGTGCAAGGTTGTCCTTGTAACATCATTTGTATCAGCCTCTCAATAATAGAATATTGAGATTGCTTTACATTTCCGTACTGTGATTTATTTAAAGTACTATCTTTCATTTATTTGTTTGTAAAGCTATCTTATTGTACCTCCCCCCCCCCCTTTTAGGACATATAGCTAGGCCTTTTCAGAAACACCGACATTTTTTAGGTCATCAGCTCTAAGGCATGGGTTTTGGTGGCAAGATCATGAAAAGTCTTAATATCGGCATTGGTAAGCCCAAACATGATTCCCATTTCCATGGAGTTTAAGCACATCTTGACCTGTTCTTTTTCTTCCGGTAACTGTCTGCAAGAGGCTCCCAATGTCTTCCATTTGTCTATGAATTTCTCCATAGGTTCCCCTTCTCTCTGTCATACCGAAGCTAATTCTGCAATGCTAACATCGTGTTTTGATGAGAAGAAATTCGACAAGAATGTTTCATGCATTTGTTCCCATGTGCGTATCAATCTTGGAGCCAAACTATAATACCATCGGAATGCCTTACTTGTCAGAGAAGATCCGAATAATCGTAGGCAATATTGTGGTATCATGGAGAAATTTCCCATGCTAGTGTTGAAATGCATCAGATGTTCCTCTATTGATCCATCCCCGTTAAACTTTTAAAAGTCTGGATGCTTGAAGTTAACTGGAAAATGGACATCTTCCACTTCCCTTGGATACAGCGTTCTATATCTGAATTGGTCACCATTCTCATGCTCCCTTTCTGTTCGGTTAGCTTCCTCAATAACTTGTCGTACTTCCTCTTGAGTTATGGTTCTCACTGTCGGAGTGGATCCGAGTGATCCTGCCCCCCGTGGCTGAAAGCCTTTAGGTTGATGTTCTTGTCCGTTCATCGTGCCCATCATTAGAGGAGCTGCTATCTGGGCCACATTGTGCACGAGAGTTGCCAAAGCCTCCCCGTGATTTCTACACTCTTCCATCAATGCTCTTTGTGCTTGTGCCATTTCATTCATACAGTCTTCCGTGGTTGGCATAGTTCCCTGATCTGTTTCAGCCATGTGTACTGTAACTTCCCCACTTCCTGATGAAGGTGTAGTCGAAGTGGGATGAGAATATGTTGATGTAATGGGGCTTACGAAGAGGGGAGTCTCGTTCGACTTTCCTGTACTTCCACTATAACTGATTGATCAAGGTGATGCAAAAGTAGGTGATCCTATGATTAGCGCCTTTCCTTTTTGCTCTTTTGTCCATTGAACTCTTGGAGCAATCAAAGCCGAGAAGTCATGTGATGCTAACAATGGAACTGTTTGCCATGGATATATTGCAGGAGGGACTAATTTAGGATTTTTTGGTAGCATTCCGTGTTATTAGTCCCCTAGCTCTCGGCAAAGGTAGACCTATTATGAAGCTCCTTGCATTTCGATCTCTCATCCTTCGAAATGTCATGACAGTCCAGTCCTCATCACCTTCCATTACTCGAGGGGCTCTAACTGTTGTTTCAAGTTAAGTCCTTTTCGCTTGTAGGAGACTGAGTTTCATGCCTCGGAGACTGGTCAGGTATGTATTCCACTAAGAATCTGGTTGTAGTGAAATAATAATTCATCTTTCTCATAGAGATTGTCATCGATTGTATTTAGCAGTTTGCAGTTTAATTTTTTCACCTTCAATACAAAACACAGAATTAAATTATAATTAGCATTCAAAAGATAACGTAATCTATCTAAGAGTTGAAGGGGAGGATGTTCCCACTGAGAGTCACCATTTTGGCGTTGAAAGACGCCAAACTATAAAGTTCTATAACACTCTCAATGTTAATATCAAATAAGATTAGTCCACAACACAGTCGCCATTTTGTTTCGAACAAGAAACAAATGCATTCGATTTGGGGATATTATCTTATTTGAGAATAACAAAGAAGGTGTATGAAGAACAATCATTGCTTTATTAATACTGAGGTCATTTACATCCTCAAATATCCCTTGATTCTAAGATAGATCATTTAAAATACAGAAATTAACAAAGTTCGAATGTCGAATCTGAATATCAAATTTGGCAGCATTTCGATTTGTGCTTTAATCATCTCTCTAAGAGGAATGTTATGCGGGTTTGATCATCTGATCTTCCCTTTTAAGCTTGTCTCTTATGCAAAAAGGAGAGCTTGAAGTGATGAAGATTGAATTTGATAATTTTGGCAGTATTTCGACTCTTCTATCATTGGCTATAAAACTGGCTGGTTGCACGGCCCGCTCAACCAACTTCTCTCCCTTCTCCTATCTTCAACTTCCTCTAGAGCTCTAACCTTCTTCCAAAATTCTTCTGACTCCCAAATGAGAGGGGGAGTGGGGTATTTATAGGCCCCCACAGGTGTGAACCCTCAATCTTTATGCCATGGGACCCACCTTATATCAAATCCAACCATCCATAATAGACTTCTTCTGATCTCGGTTGCACGACCCACGTAACACATGAAGTTGTTTACATGACCCGCGTAACCAACTATTTGTTGCTCACCTCGCCAAGTTGTTTACGCGACACGCGCAACCAACTATTGATTGCGTGGTCCACGCAACCACTTACTATGATACTCAATTTTCTTCTTTCTTTCTCATTTCCTTATTTTTCATCAAATCATTCTATCCCTTCAATCTTCTTTCATCTTTTTCTGTGCTCCAACAATCACCACCACTTCTCTCTTAAGACGATACCCAACCTTCTTCCTTACACAGTGGTGTTCACCCACTTCTTCCTTAAATAGTGGTGATCACCCACTTCTTCCTTAATACAAGGCAATGTTCATCCCTCCTTTTCCTACTAAATGACACCCATGCACTCCCCTATACCAAATGACGCCCATGCACTCCTTCAGACCATATGACGCCCATGCATTCTTCCAATCAGATGACACCCATTCATTCTTCCATATCAGATGACACCCATGCATTCATCCATATCAGATGACACCCATCTATTCATCCATATCAGATGACACCCGTCCATTCATCCATATCAAATGACACTAGTCCATTCTTCCATATCAGATGACACTTGTCCATTCTTCCATATTAGAATGTGGAGCGTACAACCTCTTCTAATCATAGAGCAATGCTTCACAAGGATTTTATACTATTATGGGCACATAATCATGGGAAGGATCTGTACAATGGAATTCCCCTGCTAATGCAATGGGCATGTAATGAGATTTCTAGGGAAAGAAAGACGGAATATTTTTTTTTACTCAATAAGCGTCGTCGAAGTACATTTGCCACAAACCAGGCAATTCTGTCATCATTACCTTCTCGTCCGGAAAGTCATCACTAATCATTTCATTATCTGGGATAGGGTGAACTGCCAAGAAATTCACCATTGCTTGTCCTTTTACTACTTTTGTTGGTTCCTAAATGATCATGTATTTTGACAATAAGAGCATCCATTTAGCCAGTCTCCCTGATAGCATTAGCCTTATCATCAAGAACTTCAGGGGATCCGCTCGCGATATCAAGATTATATCATGGGAGAGATAGTAATGCCTTAATTTATGTACTGCGAAGATTAGAGCTAAGCACACTTTCTCGATGGGCGAATAGTTGCATTCACCTCCTATCAGAGTTTTGCTTAGATAATACAGTGCAATCTCCTTCCCTTGCTCATTTGTTTGCGCTAACAAGGCTCCTAATGAATTTTCTGCTACAGAAATATAAAGGATGAGGGGTCTACCTTTCATAGGTGCTGCTAGTATTGGGGGTTGTTTCAGCAATTCTTTGATCGAATCAAATGCGTTTTGACATGATTGGTCCCATACAAATTCCACCCCTTTCTTCATTAGATAAGAAAACGGCTGACATCTTCCTGCAAGATTAGAGATAAAGCGACGAATATATGTCAACTTTCCCTGCAAACTCTTCAACTCTTTTAGTGTTTTTAGAGGTAGCATTTTTTAAATAGCTCTAATTTTTTTCGGGTTGACTTCAATTCCCCTATGCTTGACAATAAAAATGAGGAACTTTCCTGACGAAACACCGAATGCGCATTTAGACGGATTCATCCTCAGTTGTTTCTTTTTGAGCCGACGAAATACTGAAACCAGATGTTCACAATGTTCCTCATGGTCATTTTCCTGACCACTAAATCATCTATGTAACATTCAAAATACTTGTGCAACATGTCTTGAAATATATTCTGCATTGCCCTCTGATATGTCGCGCCAGCATTGTTGAGACCAAATGGCATAACCTTATAACAGTAAATTCCCAGCGACGTTCTGAATGTCGTAGCTTCCTCATCTTTCGGGGCCATTCTTATTTAGTTATACCCATTATAACTATCCATAAAGGACATAACGACGTACTTAGTCTTACTGTCAATTAACAGCTCAGTAATTAGCAGTGGAAAATCATCCTTCGGACATGCTTCATTTAAGTCTCTAAAGTCAATGCATACTCTAATTTGTCTATTTTTCTTCTTTACTGGGACAATGTTTGATATCTACTTAAGATGTTTAACTTCTCTAATAAACCCAACTTTAATTAGCTTATTCACTTCTTAGATCCAGGTGAAATCATCTCTGCACTTGTTTAATCGGTCTCTTATCTTTAGAAATATTTAATCGATGCATCACCACTAATGGTTCCAGGCCTGGTATTTTTGCATATGTTCAAGTAAACACATCTTTATTTTCTTTCAACAGTTTAATATATTGGTTAGCATCTTGTTCAGGGAGACTAGCGCTTATAAATGTATTCCAGGGTTCTTTTGTCCCTAGATTTATTTCCCGCAAGCTGTCGATCGTCACTTGCCCCCCTTCTATCTGCTTCGGAGCCACCACAGGATGCTTAATTATTTTAGCTTCCGCCTCTTCTACTGATTCTATAGTAATCATATTTACCGAAGATTCTCCTCCCAATCTGCGGAACTTCTCTCATTTTTCTTCACTAACTTCGATCGGGGTCAGGATGCCTTTTCCACTATTTAGCCTAGTTGACTCTTCACAATCGAAACCCATATTGTTCTTCGTTATCTTCTTGCTAACAAAGTTGTACCTTTCTAGATCTTCAGGTGTCAATTTTGTGAAGTTCATCTTGTTATGTATCTTTTCTTCTATCTCTGCCTCTAAGACTGCATAAAATTCAATAGGTTCGGGGTTTTTCATACTGGCTTCAACAAGGAACCTCTTAAGCATAACTGGGAATGGTCTTTTCCTTTCTGCATGTGGTAGTGGCATCATAGACTTTGACTACAAAATTTCTATCTGCTTAGGTGATAATAATGTCAGCAGAGGCTGCCCCAGTAGTCTCAAATGTCTTAGCATGAAATAAAAATTTTGCTTAATAAAACATCATTCTACACTTTGCTTGTTTCGCCTTTTGCTGTTTTATTCTCATTGCTTTCCTTTTTATTCCCTGTAGCGAACTCGTCATAATAACCGGCATCGGTGAAGAAAGACTTCGCTTCTGTATACAGCTTTGCATCAACCATCACCTTATATTAAGTCCCATATTTACAGTACTTGAAGCATTGATGGAGAGTCGATGGTATGATGCTATATTGATGCATCGAGGGTCTTCCCAAGGGGAGATTATATGTCGTTACTGCGTTAATGATGTGACAAACAACGTTTGTCATTAGCTCCCCTATCTCTAATGTTAGTGTGATTTTGTCGAGCGCTCGCTGTCCATCTTGATTAAACCCTTGTATCATCATCCTGCTAGGGCGCAAATGAGAATGACGATATCCCAATTCATTTAGCATCATTAATGGTAGAAAGTTCACCGTGGACCCGTTATCTAGCATTACTTATTTTATTTGCTTACCACCAACATGGCTCACAACCATCAGCAGTCTATTATATTCTTCGCCACAAATTAGATTATCATTGGAGAAAGAAATGACTGGCATACAGAGTCGCCATTTGGTTCAACCAGAAATGAAAAGCATTTGATTTGAGGAATGATCTCACTCAATAATGACAAAAAGAAAGAACTAAGAGAATAATCATCGAATTTATTCATACTATGTTCTTTACATCCTTTTGATCCTCTGATTTTGAGATAGAATTTCTAGAAAATACAAAAGTGCAAGTATTGAATATGCTCAAATATAAATTTTGGTAGCATTCTGGCTCAAATTAGTCATGTCTCCAGGGGAGATGAGTTGTGTGGGCTTTCTGTGTACTTTGTCCCTCATTGACATGGTAAAGGAGTGCCTAAATCACTTTAAAACACCTGAAATGGCCTAAGGACTTGAGAAAATGCAACATAGTGTTGCCTCAAAGAGTACCCACGTAACTCCTCCATGAGTTACGTGAGCTGAGGAGTTACGTGGGCCCATGCAACTCACAAGGAGTGGCGCTGCCTGGCCTTATGCACTCTACACTCCCTCTCCTTCTCTCCATATCCAATACCTATCAGAGGCACTGGTTTTTTGAGATCCGATCTTGTAAATGAGGGGGGTAGGGGGTATTTATAGGCTTCCACACGTGTAAGCCCTTGAATCCCTTGTTGTGGTCCCCACTCGCATCACCAACTCAACATATCCTGTAAAGGGTAGTGGGCTGAGCATAACTTCGGCGAGTTGCGCGGACCCGTGCAACTTAGGTCTTGCACAACTTGGGTCCCACGCAACTCATCTTGTCTTCACTTTTATGCTTTATTTCTTTCTCTAATTCTTCTTCCTGAAGCTTCTTTCCGTAACCAAATTTTATGCTCCAACATTGACAGTTTTCCAATTTAACTCAGATCCTTCAATGGGACTTCGATACCACCAAAGTTTCCATCGATAGTGTCATCGAAGTTGCGATAGCTATGTAAATTGAGGTAGTTGGTCTGATCAGAGCCTATATATAGGGATGTTTGGCATTCTTTTAGGCACAGATTAAGGTAGAAAGTGTAGAGTAAGGAGTTCTGGTGCTTCAAGTAGTCCTTCCTCCTCTTCAATCATTCGGTTCTACTTAGTTTCTATATTTTTCCTTAAGAGTTATAGTTCAACCATATCTATGGTTGGCTATTCTCTTAGCTAGAGCTAAGAGGTGAAGCTTGTAGTTTGTTTTTATGTTTATTTTTCTTTGATTCAAGTTTTTTGGTTTATATATTGAACAATTCATGGTTTTTGGTTTGAATGAAGAAGTATTTTTTGTTTACTTTGATCCATTGTCGACTCCAGGCACATTGAATGCTTGGGAAGGATTATTGATGTGTTCTTACTTGTTTTATAATTGTGTGATCTGTAAAATCCATTGATCTATCATTGACTCCAAGCATGGTAGATGCTTTGAATTCCATGTGATCATTACATTGATGTTTTATGAGGGAACCAATCCAATGAAAGTTCCGAATTTGTTTGAATGTATGAATGATGTTTCAACCGCTCTATCATCTGACCACATAGATTGGGACTTCAATTCTAGTTGAAGTATATTAATTTTGCAGGAAAAAGGTCAAGGTTTCAACACATTCTTCGGGAGGGGAATGGGCCGACCGCCAGGATGGCTAGATTGGGAAGTGGTTCTCAATCTTCTGCCTTGTTCCACATTGTCGCTGATATTCCTAGGGAGGTCAGGGGGTAGATCTTCCTTGACAGGGTAGGTCTGGGCGCAATGAGGAACTAGTTTTCTTGGCCTAGTTTCATCCTTCTCCCCTGTGGAAATTTTTTCATTTTTCGGTCTTAAGATAGGTTCCGCCCAGGTCATTTTCATCTTAGGGAACCCGAATTTGTAAATCAGAAATGTAAAGGTTCTTCATATGAAATGGAAAATCTACTTAAAAAAAAAAAAAAAACAAAAAAACAAAAAGTTGAAGTATATTGATTGAATCGAGTATAATGGCATTAAGATGGCTACAAGTGGATCCTTAGCGCTCTAGTACTTTAGTCTTGATCGTTTCAATTCACAATTATTCTTCAAAACAGTTTCTATATTTAGATTAGTTTCGAGTTCTAATTTTAAAGTAGTTCAAAATTCGTACAAATAGTAAGTCATTATGGGTACAAATACGTCTAATATGAATGTATATGACCGGATTCTGAGAAGATTGGTCACTTACTCAGCCACTTCCATAATTTTATAATGATCATGCGATGATCGGAGGGTAGGTTTCTTCCTCTAAAGATGGGTTGCTTTATGCCTTCCACAAGAAAGGACTTTAAGAATACAAGTGCAATAAAATAAATAAATCATGATTGGTCACCAGGAGTAACTGTAAGAATGTGCCTATTGAAATAATTGCTTAGTATTAGATAGAGAACAAATTCATTGTATGAGCAAAGATTTGGATTACAACTTAAGATTATAAGAAAGAATTTTTGTTATTCCTAGGATAAGTTGACATAAAAGTAAATTGATAGATTAGTTATTTTTTCACTGTATTATGTTTCTGAATTTTGGATTGGATATCTTGCTCTGCTGATTTTCTTGTGCATTTTATTCTTTTATACCATTATTTCATTACTGCAATGGTTACAATAGTCAAAAAACCTTTCTCTAGATCTGTTTGTTAGGTTTTTCTTTTGTGACTGTTCCTCTTCTATTGTCCAAGTTTTACTACTCTTGATCTCCTTTTGTACCTTGGATTGCTCAACCGTTCAACCATCCACTGACGTTTAGAATTGACCTTATGCAAGCTACAATTCTACGAAAGGCGCTACAAGTATTTCAAGGATCTTTTCATCTATTTCTTATTTCTTATATAATGTCACGTGTAACTTTCTTATTTGTTTTTTTGAGAATGGTCAGAAATATGGTAGAACAATCCTTTGATGTGCTAAAAAGTTTTTAACGCTGGACGTTCAATCCCTACCGAGTGATTCACTTGGGCTTTGGATTTGCCTATTTTTTAACACATAATGTGATATGATCAGGAAAAATGGATTAACAAGAGTTGATAAAAACTCATACATCAGGGTGGGCCCCACATAGTCCTATGAGAAGCGATTTGGTCTAGTAGGGGCAGGACGCAATCCGCTTCCTCTAACTTGGACGCAGATTTCCTGTGAAAGCCTTTCGCCGGAAGTTCCTGCGCTGGGAACCCAAGTGGGGCCTACAGTGATGTTTTTCAGGAATCTGCTCTGTCCATCCATTTTTTGAGCTCATTTTACGATAGTAGACCAAAATTAAGAAGAATCCAAGACTTAAGTGGACCATACTAAAAGAAAAGGTATTTAGGGAAATTACTATCGTTGAAACCTCCTTGGGTTCGACAGTGATGTTTCAATGCCATCCATACCATTAATAATGCCATTCCTACTGGGATGAAATGAAAACACAAATATTAGAATGATTCAAAACTTCTGTTGGCCCACAAATATTTCAACTGTGGACGTTCAATTATCCCGTCTTCAGCCTACTTGAGTCTTGGATACGGCTCATTTCTGGCCTCATATCCTAAAATGCACTTAAAAGACGGATGGCCTGGCGGATTTCTCACAAACATCATAATGGCCCCACCTGAAATCCGCGTCCCTCTAACTTGGTTTCAGATATTGGCATGTGTTTGGCTTCTCAGTTAATCATGACTCAGTCATAGTGTCAACTCGTCCCCTCTCTCTCTGTCAGTTATCTCTAAATTAGGTATAATGATAATGAGATTACCGAGGGCATTTATTTTTACGGTGGATGGTGCAGGCTTTAAATATATAAAGAGCGTACACCCCCATGTGTTTTACTTTCTTTGATGCCGGGTTTGACTGTCAAACTTACACTGTATGAGTTTGAATTTTTTCTTTGTTGCTCTTTCCTTTTTTCACTCACTTCCTCTCCTGTTTAAATAAGAAGAGATCCATGCTGCAACACTATCCACGATAGGGTAGTGAGAGACTGAAAAAGAGAATGTAAAACGAAAGAGAGAGAGAGTAGTGGTGAATCGAAGTAACTCCTTTTATGAACTTTTTAGTATTAGATTTCATTGCAATTTGTCTGCCAAACGTGCGAATGAAATAACGCCCAAGACCGGAAGACAAGGGTTCGTGTCCTCATCCAAGGGTGCAGGTGGCAAACCTACCCCTCTTTTTATCTCTGTATTTTTCTCATTTTCCTCCCTCCTGTCATTTCCTTTTCATGTTTTTAAGGAGGTTGTGTATTCTTCCCTCACCTGAATTCTTGTTGGGAATGTGATGGCTACGTGCTACAGTAGGCCAGAGTAGGATTTCCTGCCCTACTCCCTCATCACACGCGCCAAAGTATCAGACCCAGACTCTCTGTGCAAGGGAGCTGGTGGGGCACAGCAGGTAGGCTAACATTGTTAATAGAAGGATGGGCGATTGGAAAGAACTGACCAGTGGATCCACGGTTCCATCCAGACATGTGGACCACCTACTACATGAACAAGAACGGAGGCCGCATCCTTGTGGACCATCCAGACTTGGGCTTACAGGAATCCCCCCAACTCTAAGCTCTGCCGGGCCTACCGAGATATCTGTGTTATATGCAAACCGGTTTTACCATCCCATGCAAGTTAATATGTTAATACATGATTTTTAAAATAATGCAGATTAAAAAACTTAAGTGACTCACATGACTCGAAAGAATGGAGAATGAATCCCCACCATTTTGGATCGCCGGTGAAATTTGTTCTCTTTCCTCGTAATTGTCTCAATCACCCTATGAAGGTATTGGATGTCATGTAAGAGAAGCACATTACCTACCACACCTATGGCAAGAAGTTCCTGCAACCGGAAGCTGGGTGGAGCCGACTGTGAGGTTTGTGAGAAATCAATCCTATTCATCCATTTTTCCACCTCATTTAGGATATGAGACAAAAATGAGGCATATCCAAGACTCGAGTGGGCCACATGACAACTGTTATAGGAGAATCTGAGCCGACCCTAATTTGGCAAGCACAGCTCGGCCAATTGAGCGACCATGCCAAGGAACAGGGATGGCCGAGCAAAGCAAGTTGACCCTTGATCTGATATGAGCTATATTAATCTAAGTTCTTTAGTAAGGCTTTCATGTCAGCCTGGAGCCCAGAGGAAGTCACTGCACACCTCGTCCACCGACCTTGAGTAGGATCTCATCGACGGTATGGTTAAACTGTCATAGGAAGGATTCTGACTACAATGTCGGCTCGGATGGAAATGCGCCCTACTATTGCACTCAAGACTTAACTCTATTAACGCACATAAGGAGTAATATCCGGCGCACGATCTCAGGGTAACCGCCAACTCCAGCACATGTGTCATTCACGCTAAATGGCATGAGTTGTGCCGAGAATGACAGACATGGTTGTCTAATAAAAAAAGTATAAATATGTGACTCATTGGCACAAACAGGTACGCAAAATCTCTCACCCACAACCTATCTAGACTACTTAGACCCAGATTTCTAGCCTGACTTTGGCATCAGAGGGTCCCCTGCTCTAACTAGGGTCTCCTTTGTCCTTCTCTTGTGTAGACTAACAAGGCTCGGTGCGAGTGCTCGGAGCTCGGCAAGGGTGAACCGGATTTTCGCATCAACATTTTGGCACCGTCTGAGGAAATTTTGAAACAAAAAGTCTTAGTAACTTTACCAGAAATGACTAGGGGAAAGAAGAAGGCACTTCCAGTAGCAGTGGAAGAACCCGAACCCACTGGACAACGACACTCGTCTTCACTAATTCATGTTGAATCAGCTCCAACGAGACTGTCTCAATGGACTCGGAGTCGAGGAGGCAAGTACCGTGTATTGCAGAACCAAGTGTAGGCATTGGTCAACAAAATCAATCAAATGAAGCAACAACATATGGCAAGCGAACAACCAACCCCTGATCAAGGGGAGGTTGCTCGATTGACAACAGAGCGACTTGTTCTTGTAAGTTCACGAGTAGCAATGTCCCATATTATATCAAATTGAGCCCCAACTCATGCATGAAATGTAACAGCCCAGGCACTAACTTATGAGTCTGAGACCTCAGCACTAGCCCCGACTAACCTCTGTTACGAGTTAGAAAGGAGGAAAAGGGGTAAAACGCCTGAGGTCGAGGCCCTCATGAAATAGTCGTTGAGAATAAAGATCCCTGGGTGGCTCAGCTCGAAGAACTACGAGGCTAAATTGACACATTGCGTCAGACATATCAGACTCAAGCTCTGACCGTCGTGGATGCAATGATGGAGGAAACTGAACCCCCGTTCACTAGTGAGATAAGGAATGTAGTGATGCCCTCAAGGTTCCGAATGTCTCCTATTACACCCTACTCGGGCTCTAGGGATCCTACCGAAAACATGGAATCCTACTGTTCATGGATGGAGCTTTAGTTGGCCTCCGGACCAATTATGTGTCGAGCATTCTCGATAACGCTTACTGGAGCCGCACAAGGGTGGTATCGACAACTGAAACCGAGGTCCATCGGCTAATCCACCAAACTAAGTAAAGCATTCCTCATTCAGTTCATAGTAGGGAAACAACGAAGGAAACCATCTGCACATCCGTTCACCATCGAGCAGAAAGACGGGGAGGCTTTAAAGGACTACATCCTTTGATTCAATGGAGAAGCAATGCAAGTTAACAATTACACGGACAAGATGGCCTTGGCTGCGATAATCTCCGGTCTCAAGGAAGGGAAGCTCCTATTTTCAATTAGGAAGAACCCTCCGACCTTGATGGGAGACTTTATGAACCAAGAAGAAAAATATTCAAATGCCAAGGATTTCTTCAGCTCTCAAAAAGGGACTCATCATGCAAGGAGCTCATCTGGATACAAAAAGTGCAAGGATGCTCCTTTCCAGTAGAGCACAAACAAGAAAAGGATGGATGAGGACGGATCCCGCGACCATAAACCGAGCAGGAAACCTCCAGAGTCGGTTCAACTCATACACTCTTCTTAACACATCTCCAGAACTGATCCTCTTGGATATTCGAGATAAGAGGTTGTTGCATTGGCCGAGCTACATGAAGACAGAGGCTGGTCAGTGAGACAAGGGCAAATATTATTGTTTTCATCGTGATCATGGGCATAACACCAGTGACTGCGTCGACTTGAAGGAGGAGATCGAGACCCTCATCCGTAAGTGTCACTTGCGTCAGTACGTGAAAGAAGAGACACAAGCTCGGAAGGATGAGCAGTCGATCTAAGCTACGGATGATGGCACTTAGATCCAAACAATATATGGAGGTCCGTCCGGAGGCGGTGACTCCAATCAAGCTCGAAAAGCTCATCCTTGGAGCACTCACCACCCCGAGCTGAGCTACGGATGTTGGCACTGAGATCCGAATAATATATGGAGGTCCGTCTGGAGGCAGTGACTCCAATCAAGCTCGAAAAGCTCATCCTCGGAGCACCGACCCCAAGCATTACATCCACTTGATAGATAGACTAAGAAAAGCATTCCGAGTGAGCCCATGTGGTCTTACATTTACAGAGGATGATGCACATGGAATTTAACATCCGCACGATGATGCCCTGGAAGTCGTAATGACGATAGCCAATCATAAGGTGTATTACATCCTGGTCGATACTGGGAGCTTAGCCGACATATTGTACTCTGAGGCCTTCGACAAGATGGGTATTGACAGGTCTTACCTCTGACCTATTCGGACCCCACTACATGGCTTTGTAGGTGATAAAGTCTTCTCGGAAGAAGTAATCTCTCTCCCGGTCATAGCGGGGGAAGGACAGAACCAAGTCACCCTATTGGTGGACTTCTTGGTGGTAAACACACCGTCAACATATAACGTCATCCTCAGACGACCATCCCTTAACGCAATGAGGGAAGTGGTATCCACGTACCACTTGATGATGAAATTTCCTGCGGCTGGAGGGATTGGTTACCTCCGAGGAGATCAGAGAGAAGCTGACGTTGTTACGCCATAGCTATCAGAAAGGGTTCAATAAAGCAAGCCCTCACAGTCGGCATGCTCGACCCTAGAGAGGATATTTCGAATGAGAATTCCTCCAAGGAGGACCTCTTGACCGTCCCACTCGATGACACCGACTAGCCAAAACGTTCCAGCTTGGATCATCACTAACCGTTGATTAGCAGAAACAGACGATGGAGTTTCTAAGGTAGTATTGGGACGTTTTTACCTGGTCTCATCATGACATGCCAGGTATAGCCCCCAAGGAAATGGTCCACAGGCTAAACATGAACCCAGAGTATAAGCCGATCAAGTAAAAGAGAAGAGCCTTCGAGCCCGAGAGATATTTCGTAATTGTCGACGAGGTTACTAAGCTCCTCAATGCAAGTTTCATTAAGGAGGTTGATTATCCACATTGGATTACGAACATTTTGCTTATAAAAAAGGCTAACGAAAAATGGAGAGTCTGCATGGACTACTCGGATCTAAACAAGGCTTGCCTTAAGGATAGCTTTCCCTTGCCTAGGATCGACTAACTGGTCGATAGCACTGCCAGTCACAATCTCCTCACTTTTATGGATGCATACTCGAGTTATAATCAGATTGCGATGCATCCTCTCGAAAAATAGAAGACGACATTTGTCACAGATAAGGGGCTCTACAGTTATCGAGTGATGCCCTTCGGCCTAAAGAATGCGGGAGCTACATATCAAAGGTTAGTGAACAAGATGTTAGCCCAACAGATCGGCTGAACCATGGAGGTCTATGTAGACGACGTGCTTGTAAAGAGTCGAAAGACACCCGACCACATATTAGACTTAGGGGAAACTTTTTCTATCCTACGAGAGTATTAGATGAGTTTGAACCCTACAAAGTGTGCATTTGGTGTGGGCACTGGTAAATTCCTTGGCTTTCAAGTGAGCTAAAGTGGCATCGAGGCAAACCTCGACAAGATTAGAGCCCTCCTTAATATGAGCTCACCTTAGATAACAAAGGAGATCCAATGTCTCACCGGAAGAGTAGCTACACTCAGCTGGTTCATCTCTAGAGCCACAGATAAGTGCCTCCACTTCTTCTAGCAGCTAAAGGGTCATAAGAAGGTAGAGTGGAACTCGGACTGCAAACAAGCTTTCTAGCAGCTGAAACAATATCTAGAGTCACCCCCATTGCTATCCAAACTTGAGAAAGGAGAGCCTCTCTTCCTCTGCTTGACAGTCTCGGCATCAGCCGTCAGTTTGGCCCTCATTAGAGAGTCTAGAGGAAAACAACATCTCGTTTACTATCTTATCAAGGCGTTAGTTCCGGCCAATACCAAGTACCCAAACATGGAGAAGTTGGTCTTGGCGCTGGTTGTGTTTACACGATGATTGCTGTCAAGGGTTAAATATTGCATATTATCCCCCATTCATTACTTGGTTTTATTAACATGATAATGCTTAAAGTTTTATTTTAATCATGTTTATGTTACAATGTGAATTTAAGAGCTTGGATTGAAAAGAATGCTAAAAGCATGGATTTAACACTAAAAAATCACCAAAGCCAAGGATGGATCTTATGACATGAAAAAATGAAGAATTCACATGCAAAAGATCTAAGAAAATCAATTGAGGAATGAAGAGCATTGAAGGCTTGAAGTGAAGAAAAGGGACCCTAAAAATCTCCCTCCTTTGACTAGTCCCTCGACTTGTTGAAGATTCCTCGACTCGAACTCCAATGACAAAATCCTCTAAAAATCCATCATTCTCGACCAGTCTAAAGTTACGCAGACAGCACACAGACTGCATAAATTTGAGGCGGTTTCCTAATTTTTCCAACTTAGTGTGAAAGTTCGAGTTGAAAAACCATAAATAGGGTTCCCTAGGATGTTCCTAGGCATCTTCAATGGTTTGAGGAGTTGAGCAAAAGTATGGAGCCGCCGTCCGGGTGTTTTATTCTTCTTCCTTAGTTGGTGTTTTGTTTAAGAGTTCTTAGTTCAATCATGTCTATGGTTGGCTAAGAGGTGAAGCTTGTAGTGTGATTGGGATGTTTGCTTTGTTTTGATTCATGTTTTGTTGAACACTCTTGGATTCTAGTTTGATTATGAAAGTATATTTTTAGTTTTTAATGGTTTGTTGTGACAAATTAAAATAAATCTCCGATAGCTTGAAATATCTTCTTTTCCTAAATTGAGATTGTGAAATTAAGAAATCCTGTTGTTCAACATAGTCCCTTGGGCATGGTAGGATGATGAAATCCTTCCTAACCTTCACAATTCTCTTATGTTTGGTTATGGGATTGGTAAATCCTGTTGGTTACCTTGTCTCCTAGGCATGGTTAGGTAATGGAATCACTTCCAAATCCTCACAACTCTCATTCATTAATGATTAGATCAATGAAAAGTTTAGAGATCTGACAAATCTCTTCTTACCAATTTGATAAGATAGGACTCTGATTCCAGTTGTATCCTTGAATCAAGCAAAGTAGTCTCCCAATTGCTACAAGTGGATCCTTGGTACCCTAGTTACCACCTTTGAATTTATAAGTTTTAATTACCTTATTTAAAATCACTTTCTCAAATATTTTAGATTTAGTTTTACATCTTTTTCTATTTCTAGTTCTAGTTACTTTCAGAAGACACAAAAGTTTAGTCCCTATGGATTCAACATTAGTCTCACCGAGATTATTACTGCATCGCGACCTTACACTTAGGGTTGTGAACAAGTTTTTGGCGCTGTTGTCGGGGATTAACGGTTGCATTTTTCTGAGATTAGCTAGTTTTGTAATTAGTTTAAGTTTAGGATTTTTATATTTTCTATTTTTAGGATTACATTTTTCTGAATAATTTTAAAAACTAACTTACCTTCTAATTCTAGGTTTAGAAACTTTCATTTTTTATTTTTAAAAACTAACTTTTTCCCTCTTTAGAAACTTTCTATTTTCTATTTTTTGGAACTTTCTTTTTTGTTTTTAAAAACTAGATTGCTTTTTTTTTTTTAGAAACTAATTCACTTTCTTTTTTCTTTTACAGGATCCGAACATAGATCTCCTCCAATCTGGTAACTTCCTTCTAACTTCGCCTTTACTTACTTTCCATATTGCTATAGGATTTTTTTATTTTTTATTTTTAGGATTAGATTCAAAATTAGGGTTTCACCATGTAAGAGTGGGAAGTCAGTATGCTGAGATAACTAACAAATGTTGGGAAGGGATGTTTGATGATCATGTTAGGAAACATCCTATGTCTCAAAAAAATTTTGAACCCATCATCGAGAACCAGCCAGAATATAACGATCCACTGGTTAAAAAATCTTTACGCGATCATATGCGAGAGAATAATTACACCTCACGGATTAAGAAAATAGTATGTGAGTGTTGGGATTATCATAACTACGGGAGTGAGAATTATTATCACCCATCAGACAAGAAGAAAATAATGAGAGATTATATTTTGGTGATAATATGTATCAACAACCATCAGATTCTCCCTCCTATGATCCGTATGACTATGATTAGTGGAAACATCAAAATTGGAAAGATAAACCAACAACATGTTATAGTGATTATTCTCTTGGATCCCTTACCTTTAAGATCCAACCAAAAATGATCTAAGAGTATTAACGTTTGAATTTCACGGACTTTCGAGAACAACTCAACCAACTTGTAGTAGGCATGATGAAATCATTGGAAGCAATCGAATCGCACCTCGATAAGGTGGAAGAGGCTAGGTTATCACAACCTCAACCCAGTCTAGAAATACAATGTGAGGAAAGTGATCCTAACTTGCTTTTGGAGAACTTTAGAATTTAGAATGAAGAGTTGGATTGTGTTAATGCGCATATGATTCAATTTCTCAAAGAGTCAATCTTAATGATGGTGCAAAGGAATGATCAAGAGACATAGGTGTCTTTCAAATATAATGATATTGATGCACTTCACTCACATGACACACTTGGTTTCAATGATGAGGAAGAGGTTAGTTTATTCGAACCTCAACCCAATCTAGGAATAAAATGTAAGGAAAGCGATCTCATTCCACGTGTGTACTACACTGAATTGGAAGATGATGAGTATTGGGATGACAATCGTGAATGTACAGCTCAAATCCCCCTAGATTTAATCTCAAGTTTAGCCCATATTAATGATCAGGAGGTTCAGGAAGTTGTCAACCATAATGAGCTACTCCACCTATCTGAAATGACCGATTTAAATGTGGAGGATGAACCATTTTCAACTAACCCTTCCAACTTTTGTGAGGTATGTTTAGACCACCCCCCGGATTTAACTTATAAGATGGTTAGGGAGATGGACGAGTTGCCGATATGACTCTAGAATTTGAAACCACCCAGTTAAGGCCACCATCTGAGCTATACACTTTTGACGATTCAATGCCTCTACTAAAAAGCTTCAATGAACAGAATCTTCACATCAATGCTTCACTTATTGATCCTTAATTTGTTAGTGTAGGCCAAGAGGAAGAGAGCAGTGAATGCCTTGATACAACTGAATTTCTCAACTCTTCAGAAGATTGCTTGGTACACTGTGTAGATTCAAATGATCCGATAATAAAAGAAATAGTTGATGACTCAAAAGACAATACCTCGGTAGTTGTCACTGACAGAGAGAAACCTTATTTTAAATCCCCTCCTTCCCCATATCCTAAATGTTTACCATTAAAGGAGGAGGAGCTAGAAATTGAATCGGAGTTTAAAACTTCGGAATGTGTTGGGACTACATCTGTAACGCCCTGAAAATCGGGGGTCGAGTGTAACTCAATTCCCGAGTTCCAACGCATCACTTATGCAACATATTTAATGATGTTTGAATGTTGTCTGTGTTAGAGCAATAAACATGAATGAGATTATACCAAAACAGTAATTCATACTCCAGATCAATTGTATAAAAGCAAGCGAAGAAAGACTGAATCGTATATATATGTATGTAAAGAAACAAAATAAACGTTTCATTCTCCAGTAGTATGAATCCATCGAGTCTCCATATACATTTACATTTTTATAACCAAAATGTCAAAAATAAACTAGGTACAATCCCTGTAGAACCCGTCGATCCCGGCAACCTAGTCGAAGCCACCGAGAGAGCGCATATACGAGAACTCCTCCTGGTCCTCGTCATAATCGAGCTCGCCTCCAGTCGTCGGATCGCCTAAACACTGAGACAGAGTTTGGTTGGTGTGCGCAACACCGTCCCGTAACGTGAGAGTGAGTAGCTAACTCAGTGGAACAATAAGGCTTAAGTTATCATGTTATCAATACGGTCGAGCGAATGATAAAGCGATAAATCAAACACTCCTAGTTACTCGATTAATGCAAGTATGAATGCGGTATGATGGATGCCCTCACCGACATACTCCCTCATGCGACACCATCTCACGTTCGCGGCATGCTTACATCCCACGGTGCTCCACATCTTCCGTGCACATGCGATGCATGATGAGCATGATTACCGAGTTTTTAATTAATCCATTTCAAACAAATAGGATTGGAAAACTAAGGTACCTCCCTTGTAACATTCCCAAACATGATCCATTCTAGGGTCGTCAGTCTTAGTTAATATCAGACGATGGTGTATTTTCTAGGTCACTGCAGGAAATTTGCCCGTGGCCGTACATTACGCACAAAGGTTGCACCACTCCCCCATCACCCCTTAAACGATTCATCACTATATAGAAACAGGCCTAGTTCATACTCTATATATCACGGCGAACCCTAAGGCGCACTGTGACTTCAGAATATGCTCGCGGTCACTACAAAGGGCTGCCAGGGCTGTTACACACAAAGGTTGCACCACTCCCCCATCACCTTATCAATGTAGGCCGACAGCATGAATATAGTGTCCCATACCACCATAATCGGCTCACGAGTTAAGTTGCTCACTGGTCACTACGGGGAGGCACGTAGCCCCAGCGTAGGCCGACAGCTCGACCACGGTGTCCCATACCACCATGCCCGGCTCATGAGTCTTAGCGGATCAAGGTACCATGGTTAGCGGGATTTTCACTGGTAAGTTTGGTACCCTAGGTTCAAACATTAGCGACCAAACATGGTGAACATACATAAGACACACGGGTTACTTGACGTGTTCGGCTGGCTCGAGTGCACAACAAGTTGGGTGATATGAAGCGCAGAAGCACCTCGTGTGGCCAACCACTATCGCCAACCGAAGTACGACACGGGTTCGCCAACACATCATGTGTGGCGGAACGAATCCCAACCACAACTTCAAGTCGATATGGGATGCTGGACTATGGACATAGTCCCAAGCTCAATCAAGTCCTAACCATAGCATGTGAAATACAGTATGATAACATGGTAATTCAAGAACACTAGCAATCATGTTATAAAGCCTATCATGAAGCATGTTAATAAACAAGTTACAAAGCATGTTCAAAAGCATGTTATAAAGCATTATGCAAATAGGGATACAAATACATATATTTCATAGGTGAGTGGTTAGAGTGAATAACCACATGGAGGATATCATATGTGACTCTAAGGTAGCTGAGAATCCCATCTCAGCACCTACCTAAGGTTCTAACACTTAAGCACTTACACTCACAAGCGATTTCACCAACACTTGGAATGCTCTATTTCAACATACATGACGTATGTTAGAGGAAAGTGCACTAAGGTTGTCCCTTTACCAAACTAGTATTTTATACATATACATCATATTCATACAGCAAATAATCCTGACAATTACATCAGCAAATTTTATACGTATAGGGTATTTTCTAGTATACCCAATTTCAACATACATAGTGTTTACAAGGGAACTTGTAATACGGCGATTCTTTTCGCCAAGCAATTAATTTATACGCACTTAATATATTTATACAACAATTAATCATGACAAACACGTCGCAAAAATATACACGTATACGGTACTTCTTACAATACCGTATTTCTACATACATGGTGTATATTAGTAAACATGTATTTAGGCGAACCCTTTCACCAAATGAGTATTTTATCCATACATCATATGTCCATACGACAATTAAACATGTCAAACACATTTCCATAAAAAATAAGTATACGGTATTTTATACGAATACCTAAAGTATGTGAAATTCCAAATTCTACAATTCTAATCGAAACAGAAAACGGAAGGCACTTTGTACATGTGCAATTGCATGCAGATCATGAATCTACCATTATCTGACATTAAAAGCGTTGAAAACCGTAACTTATACACTTAAAGTCCTCACCTTTGCCCTTGGAATCACAACGAATCAGCAAGGGTCGTTGAGCTTCCGTATACGGGAGTTTTTTAGCCTAAAGAGCGGAATCGGTTAGCCTTTACATAACCTACAATGAACTTACATCAAATCAGACCTAGGGTTAGGGTTTTTTATCTTTAAACGGAATGGATACCGCCGAGAAAATACCTGGAAAGGAGCGGTGTAGGCCGTGCGACAACCGAAAGCAGTAGGAGGAAGTCACCCACAAATTCCAAGCTCTTCTCTCTCTTTTCTCTCTCTCTCTCTCTAGGGTTTTATCCCAAATTCGTATGGCTGTGAGAGGGGCTGTTCTAAGCTTCTTTTATAGCCAAAAACATTCCCAAAATAGACTCAGGTTCAAGGGTTACTGCTAACATAGGATATTCGTCACTTTTCCAGCTCAAAAGAGAGGTTCTGGTAGCCCTCCTTAAGCCAAACGTCAGACTTAAGCTCACCACCTATGGATCTATGTGGGATTACGTTTTCGACTCGATCGGATTCCCAGATCGCACGTGGCGGACCACTTTCAGTTCGACGGTCAGTGGGCCACGATCAGAAATTCCAAGTACATGTAAATGTTCCTGAAATTTTTCTTAATCCGAGGGTGTAATTTGGTCGGATTCTGACGGTCAGGTTGCTTAATACTGATGTGCAAGCGAAAGGTGCCAGATCACTATTCCTGATATTTATTTTGGGATGGGAATAGTGTTTTTCACACACCCTCGCTCCGGATCGAAACGAATGGCCGTGGGACATCGGATGGACCTGATTTTTGAGATGATTGTCAAGTCCAGTGAGGCGGTCCTAGTTCCTTAACTTTGTGTTAATCGGACTTCCGATGAGCGGTCTAGACCTAATACGAAGTTTCGTTTCATTCCCGAGAGCAGCCGGGTAATGAGTTTGGCTCTAAACTTTAGGGTAAACTAGAGTCACTTGTTTTGCAAGTTTTGGGTCTTGCAGATCGTATTTAAAGTGATCCCAACAGATTTCATGACTAATTGAGTTTAGTACTTAGTTAACTTTGTTAAATTTCTAAAGGATTTAATCCTAATTGATTTCTGGTCGAGGTGGTACTCGAGCCAACGTACGGAAATTTACGGGTCGTTACAACATCATTTGCTAAGAATTTTTCTAAATTTTATCTACTTGTACTCTTTGATTCACCATCGGGTACTAACTTTGAAACTTTCTCTATCATAGGTGAGTCATTTATACTTTGGACACCTCAGGAGATTAAAGGGAATTTTTTTATTTTTTATTTGCTGAGGCCCATAAATTTCTCTAGAAATTCATGATCCAGGGCATCAAAGCCTATTGCAAAAAGGGCTTTTGGATGATCTTGTTGAGAAACCTACTAAGAAATTTATCAAGATATTGGTAGGAGGAGGAACCGTGTGGCATGATTGAGTAGTTTTTTTCCTACTTTCCATTATTTAGGATAGTTTACTTTCTACTGTTTAGGATACATTGTTTTCTGTTGTTTAGGATAGTTTGCTTCTGCTATTTAGGATAGTTTGTTTTTGCTGTTTAGGATAGTTTGCTTTCAATTGTTTACTTTTGTGTTAACCTATTTTATACTAAGATCATTGAAAAAGCCTCAAAATTACTTCATCGGGTACTACCTTTACATCACTTCCCCTTTACTTTCGTTGTCTCATGTGCATTACATGCTTATATCTTTTACATTGAGGACAATATAGATTTTAGGTTGGGGCTGTGGATTAGGTAAGATAATCAACGTTTACTTTGTCTTTGAGAAAAAATTATGAAAATTTTTCTGAAAATTTTGTAAATTCAAGTAATTTTGAAGTTCATTCATGATTTAGAAGTATAAGATACTTAATGTTGGTGATTTATGACTCTTAGATTCAATTACTTGTTAGATTTCACAGTTAAGTTCAAATTATTAATCCATGAGTAGAAGGTTTAAACATTGATCGAGTCATGATTTCATATGTCATATTTAGATTTCACACTAAAGCTTTAGTCAACATTGAATTGTTAACTTGGTGATTATTGAGCATGGAAGGAACCAACTTGGGGAATTTGTCCATCATGTTCAATAAGAAGAATTGAATGGAAAGAAAAATAAATAAATACCCAGCTAAAAAATAGTTGTCGTCGAAAACGGCTACCAATTTAAGATCTTTAAAAAGATTGACATAGTGTGAAAGTCATCGATGAAAAAATCAAAAGCTGGAAGAATGAAAAGATGAACTATAAGGCAAGTTTTGGTTTTAGTTTTGGTTGTCCTGAATGCTATTTTAATTTTCAATGTTATCATGAAAATGGAGAATTGAACTTTTTATTGTGATAAATCTAAGCTTCATTATACACTCATGAAACTCAATGTTTAGAATTGTTCTAATTAGAGGATTAATACTTTGAACTAGATTGTGAAATTTACTAAGTGCTAAAGTTGAGGAGAACGTGATGCTCAATTTTGATGTATCTTAGAATTCTACTATCTGGATTATTTAAAAAAAAAAAAAAAAAAAAAAAAAAAACACTTGAGCTTATAGAAATTGTCATGTAGTTCTCAAAAAAAATTTCGCATACTTTGCTCGGGACTAGTAAAATACTGGTTGGGGATTGTGTTAAGGGTCAAATATTGCATATTATCCCCCATTCATTACTTGGTTTTATAAATATGAAAATGGTTAATGTTTTATTTTAATCATGCTTGTGTTGCACGGTGAATTTAAGAGCTTGGATTGAAAAGGATGCTAAAAGTATGGATTTAACGCTCAAGAATCACCAAAGCCAATGATAGATCTTATGAGACAAAAATTGAAGAATTCACATGCCAAAGATCCAAGAAAATCAAGTGAGGAATGAAGAGCATTAAAGGCTTAAAGTGAAGAAAAGGGACCCTAGAAATCTGCCTCCTTCGACTAGTCCCTCGACTAGTCGAAGATTCCTCGACTCGAACTCCAGCGAGAAAATCCTCTAAAAACCCATCATCCTTAACCAATCGAAGGTTTTCCTCGACCAGTCTAAGGTTATGCAGACAACACATAGACTGCGTAAATATGATGTGGTTTTCAGATTTTTTCCAACTCAGTGCGAAAGTTGGAGTTGAAAAACTATAAATAGTGGTCCCTAGGATGTTCCTAGGCATTTTATAGGGTTTGAGGAGTGGAGCGAAAGGGTGGAGTCGCCGTCTAGGAGTTTTATTCTTATTCCTTAGTTGATGTTTTGTTTAAGAGTTATTATTTCAATCATGTCTACGATTGGATAAACCTCTTAGTTAGGGCTAAGAGGCGAAGCTTGTAGCGTGATTGGGATGTTTGCTTTGTTTTGATTCATGTTTTGTTGAACTCTCTTGAATTCTAGTTTGATTATGAAAGAATATTTTTATTTTTTAATGGTTTATTGTGAAAAATTACAATAGATCTCCAATAGCTTGAAATATCTTCTTTTCCTGAATTGAGATTGTGAAATTAGGAAATCCTGTTGTTCACTATCGTCCCTTGGGCATTGTAGGATGATGAAATCCTTCCTAACCTTCACAATTCTCTTATGTTTGGTTGTGGGATTGGTACATCCTATTATTTGCCTTGTATCCTGGGCATGGTTAGGTGATGAAATCACTTTTAAATCCTTACAACTTTCATCCATTAATGATTAGATCCATAAAAAGTTAAGTGATCTGACAAATCTCTTCTTACCAATTGGATTGGATAGGACTCTAATTCCAGTTGTGTCCTTCAATCAAGCAAGGTAGTCTCTCAATTTCTACAAGTGGATCCTTGGTACCCTAGTTACCACCTTTGAATTTATAAGTTTTTATTACCTTATTCAAAATCACTTTCTTAAATATTTCAAATTTAGTTTTACGTCTTCTTCTAGTTCTAGTTCTAATTACTTTCAGAAGACACACAAGTTCAATCACTGATTTAACCTCGGTCTCACTGAGATTATTACTGCATCACGATCCTACACTTGGGGTTGTGAACAATTGTGTTCGTACTTTCAAGCACATTCGATAATCATCTTCACTGACCAACCACTTCGGCAGGTAGTGTGAGAGCCAGAGGTATTGGGACGCCTAACCAAGTGGTAAAGCTCAGAGAATTCGACATCGAATATCGACCGAGGACTGCCATCAAGGGTCAGGTAGTAGGGAACTTTATGGTAGAGTTCACCACTCCAAACAGTGAATTCGTGGGACTTAATCCAAAGACACCTACAGCCTCAGAGACGATCCCTGACACGTCCCAAGTTCCACCATCTCCCAAGGATGCCGAGGGAGAGATGAGGATTGATGAATAGATCTTCTTCGTGGATGGGTCATCTAACTCGAAGCGAGGAGGAGCAGGAATCATTCTGGTCGCGCCCGATACGATGACCATTTAGTACGCTAGAAGGCTCAGATTCAGAGCGTCAAACAATAAAGCAAAATACAAAGCTCTGCTGGCTGGGCTCAGGTTATCGGTTACCCTTAGAGTCCAGTTCATCGATGTTCAGTGTGACTCCTAACTTGTTGTAAACCAGGTGTCAACAGAGTTCGAGGCCAAGGAAACCAGGATGATAGCCTATTTAGGGGAAGCACAAAAAATCATGGGAAAATTCAAGAAGTGTGTTATGAGTCAAATACTAAGAGCTGATAATTCCTGGGCCGATGCCCTTGCAAAGCTGCCCTCGGCAACTAAAGGCAATATCCCAAGGATCGTCCCCGTGGAGTTCTTAGATAAGCTGAGCATCGATCGTTCCGACCAGGGAACCGTCAACCCAGTACAGATGACTATGAGTTTAATGGATCATATTGTCATGTACCTCACAAGCGGTGAAGTTCCAGAGGAGAAATTAGAGACTTGGCGTCTAAGGGTCAAAGCAACACAATACACAATCATAGGAGACACTCTGTACAAGAAAGGATACTCTCAACCATATCTACGATGTCTACTACTCGATTAGGCAGAATACGTAATCCGAGAGATACATGAAGGGACTTGCGGAAATCACTCCGGCAGCCGAGCACTGGCACAAAAGATTGTCCGTTAAGGATACTTTTGGCCGACACCTCAAGAAGACTCAAGAGATTTTGTCCGAAGATGTGACAAATGGCAGAGGATTCGCCACTGTCCTGAGGAAGCTAGCGGAAGAGTTGACCCCCATGAGTGGACCATGGTCGTTTGCTCGGTGGGGGATCGACATCATTGGGCCCTTGTCCCAGGGTAAGGGACAAACTAAGTACGTGATTGTAGCGGTGGATTATTTTACCAAATGGGCAGAGGCCGAGCTGATTGCAAAAATTACTGAGGCAAAAATAATGAATTTTGTGTGGAAGAATATAATCTGTCGGTTCGTTATCCCACACACCATTGTGTCGGATAATGGGAGGCAATTTAACAATGACAAATTCAAGGGTATGTGTCAAAGGCGTCAATGCCTACTCGTCACCTCGACATCCTCAGTCCAATGGTTAGGTAGAGGCTATGAATAAAATCATCAAGAACCATCTCAAGACTAAGTTAGAGAAGGGCAAAGGTAATTAGGTTGATGAGCTCCCATTTGTTCTGTGGGTATATAGAACTACGGTGCCATCAGCTACAGAAGAGACCCCCTTTTCCCTTTCTTATGGCGCAGAGGCCATCGTCCCCGTTGAGATAGGGCTTCCCACTACTCGAGTACGGACCTATTAAGTGGCCCACGCTGACGTGGACCCCATCATAATGCATGATGCATCCACGCCGCCCATCTGTGGGGACCACCAGCTTTATAGCTACTGTTTTGACATCAACAAGTTTTACGAGTTTGAATCATGAGGTACGTGTTATATCCCAATCGTCCATCTGACAATGGGCCCCTCCATGATATATGTATTGATCCACACCATCCAGTACTGATGGTGGGGCTCACCTTAATATATGTATTGCTTACCCAACTGGGACATGAGACCCCCCTTGGCACGTGTGGTGTCCACACCGTCTAGTAGATGAGACGGTGGGACCCACACGTGATTTATGTGCCCTATATCCACCTTGTCCAGTGGTTTGGACGGTGAGGACCACCTCTCTGTGTGTGTTTTGTATATGCCGTTCGTCCTTAGATTCCATCCACGTGGCCCACCATCATGTATGCGTGGATCCACACCATCCATCTAGGCCTCCCAGGCCCGATGAACAGATTCAAATCTCAGGTGGAGTGCACCGTCCACCACATGGGACCACCTGATGTAGGTGTTGTATCCACCATCCACACGTGTGGACCCACCTCGATGTACATGATCTACATCCACACCATCCTGATGGTGGGACCTTACATGATGTATGGGTTTTGTCCTTAGTGTCCATCCCTGGACAGTGGTATACACCTGATGCTTGTGTTATTTCCCACCCTCCAACTGGGATGGTGGAACTCAACAGTGATGTATGTGGTATATCTGCACCGTCCACTAGGGCCTGGATGTGAGACCCACTGGATGTATGTATTTACACCGTCCTTCTACAAGCAGCAGGGCCTACTTGTCTATCTAGCTGCAGCAGGCCCACCTTTGATGTATGTTTTGTATGCATAGTCCATGCCACTGGCAGGCCCATTTCAATATATATGGGCCCACTTATTATGTGTGAAGCCCACTGTAGTATGTGAGGCCCATCTATTGTGTGTGAGGCCCACTATGTATGTGTGTATGTGTGGGACTCGCTGTGATATATGTATTAATTGTTCATCTTGTGAGGCCCATTTTTGTGATGTATTTACAACCCGTGTATGGGGCCCATTGTGATGCACATGCGGCCAGTATATAGGGCCCATTGTGATGTATTTGCGACCCGTGTATAGAGCCCTTTGTGATGCATTGTGGCCCATGAGATGAGGCCCATTCTGATGTATATCAAGCCGATGTGATGCGGCCCATTGCGATGTGTAAGGCCTGTGTGATGCAGCCCATTGCGATGTGTAAGGCCCATGTGATGCAGCCCATTGTGATGTACATGAGGCCCATGCGATGCAACCCACTTGATGTATATGAGGCCCATGTGATGTGGCCCATTATGATGTGTATTAGGCCCATGGGATGTGGCCTATTGAGATGTATTTGAAGCCCAGGATATGGCCCATTGATGAGGCCTAATATGGTGTATTTGTAGCCCATTGACGAGGCCCAATATGATGTATTTATTGATGAGGCCCAATATGATGTATTTAATGATGTTAATGATGGGCCATGCCTTGGGAGTAATGACCGTTTGATGTCCATATTGTAAGAGCAATGATAGTTTAATGTCCACATTGTAACTCTCCCTAGGGCCCATTATTAGGCCCATTCACACTTCCCCTTAGTGGGCTAACCCAAACCGTTGGGCCCCCATGATCGTTAGGTCCATTCTTGATAGGAGCAGGCCGTCTAGTCCCATCCTTGATATGAGAAGAGTACATCATCATCATATAACATGCTTAGTATAGCTTCACGATCCATGTCCATGCGCATCATATGTATGTTTGATATGAGGAGAGTACATTATCATCATATAACATGCTTAGTATAGCTTCACAATCTATGTCCATGCGCATCATATGTATGCTTGATACAAGGAGTGATTGATCATAGCACATGTCATTGGGTGGACTATTATGGGACTACCTAATAGGAGGAGTTACCCACATGAGCGCGCAGTATGCACAGGATTGCTACATGACTGGATGGTATGACTTATGCATCTCACATTTTGTAATATGACCACCATACGCCCTAGTGACATCAAGGCCGTGCCCTCCACAGTTATGTTGTGGATGGCCAGATGGGACACCGAAAATGTTTAGTTCTAACATATGGGCACCATAAATGTCCTTGGGTGAAAATTCTTAAACCTCCGAGGCCAGGGGACGCTCTAACATCTAGACCGAGTAGATATACATGAGCACATGAGGGCCATATACCAGTAGGCTGCGTCTCCCACTGTGTCATGGTCGGTTAGAAGGGGGTGTGACCTTATCCGCTTGAGTGAGGGTACAAAATCTAGGTTGAGTTTGACCAACTTAAGGAATGGGTCTCTTCCACTTACCTAGTTATGTGCTCGGATAGGGGCAACAAGCTGGCGTAGAGTGTACTGGAGACCAGTGATGATCCTAGAGATGTACGGTACTGATATATGGACTTATTGAGCAGGAGTTGCATACTCAGCATTTTACTCATACGTTCATTCATTCATTATCCACTCGGGCTGGTGGTGCATAACTAATTTGTTATATGTACCTTTAAAATGACCATGATTTCGGTTGGGTAGTGAGACCAACCTAAGATCAGGAGTTTACCGCATTGAGTCTGGCTATCCAAATTTAGGTATGGGACTAGTTTGGATATAAGTCCCTTGTGATGGACCCCATAACATATGATACTATATACTATCATCCCGACTTCATAGTCCAATTTAGCCCTTTCATTTGCACCACATATTACATCGCATCCTCAACACATAACATTTGGTTTACTATGCTTCTATTTTGCATAGCCCGAATAAGGTTGATGGTATTATGAACTCGCCAGGATCTGCATATTGCATTACATCCACGGCATATGGCATTTGAGTTGCTATGTTTGTATATTTATATGGCCTAGATGAGGCTGATGGTATTCGTGGTTCTTCAGAATTGTATATTGTATTGCATCCTCGATACCTGATATTTGTCTCACTATGACTCCGTATTACATAGCCGATCTGCATTGTATACTCTGATATTGAATGACTGTTAGCCTTACTAGTATTCCGCTTATGCTGATATTTGTGTGCTTGACACTTATCTTGCACACACACTTACACCACCCTCTAAGCTTTCTATAAGCTTATGCATGATAGATGCGTGTAGGTGGCATTAAGTCACAATAGCGTTGAGCTTAGAGCGTGCAGCTATCTTCTGGAACTTTGATTATCGATATATGTATTTCCCATTCAGCACTGTAATCAACTGTTTATATTAGTGGATATGTGATTATGGTATTGCCTTTGTGATTTGGGTAAACTTATGGTTATGCTTGTCTACAAAGAAATTCATGGTGAAAATCCTCCTTGTAGGATCCCAGGATCGAAATCTGGCGTATGGGCGCTAGAAGCCAAGAATGGGGTACTATGGAGATTGTTGGCACTGGATTCGGTGATTGAGAATTTTGTCAGCCTGGTTTCTGAGTTTGGGGTGTGACAAAACTTGTTGGCTCTCTGTTGATGAGGACTGAGAACTAGGAATTTTCCCAACATTTCTCGACAACAGCTATCCATTTCCCATTAAAACTGAACCTGGCTAACACTTTTTTCAGGAAGGACCAATTTTCCCAACATTTCTCGACAACAACTTTCTCCATGTCAAGCTTCAAGAGAATATTGCCTCCTCTCACCTTCCTATAGATGTCTCGAAATGCTTCTTGAACAAGAGCACAACTTTCCACAATAGACTTACCTTGTACAAAAGCACCTTGTTCGAAGGAGATAATATTTGGAAGAATATTACCTAATCTAGAAGTGGTGATTTTAAATAGGATCTTATATAATCAGTTGTACAACCTAATGAGCCTAAAATCAGAGAAGGTTACCAGGGGAGTTATCTTAGAAATAAGGCAAATGAGGGTAGTTGTGAAAGCCCTTGGGAGGTTTCCTCCACTGAGGAAATGCGTGGCAGCTTTAAGGAGGTCCTTCCCCATAATCTTCCAGTAGGCTTGGAAAAATGCCCCGGAGAATCCGTCAGGCCCTGATGCACCGTCAGCCGGGAGAGTGATCACTGTCGCATGGACCTCGTCCAACGAGGGAGGTAGGAGAAGATGCCTATTATCATCTTTCGATACCAGAGGCAGAATGGTATCCAACAGCTCTCTCATTCGGTTATCTAACGCGTCCTATAATAGATGCTAAAAAAAATCTGTTGCTGCCCATTTGATTTCTTCACTGTTAGAAAGAACAGTTCCATCATCCTGCTGAATTTATAAAATCTTAGATCTCCTGGCTCGATTTGCAGTTGTAGCATGGAAAAATTTTATATTTTGGTCTCCTTCCTGTAACTAGTGGGCCTTAGATTTCTGTTTTCAAAATATTTCCTCACGGAGTTCTAACAGGGTCATTTTAAGGCCCATACCCTAGTCCATACCGTTCTTTAGACACTCGCAGTCCTCCCTTTCGAATTTTGGCAACCCTCAACCTGTAATCGGCATTTGTACGTGACTCTAAGTCATATCATGTGATTGTGAGTCGGTTCGACTCGAAACTTATACCATCGCGATCACACCGTCGTTGCGGTTCCAACACCGTGTCTTGCGCACCAATGCGATATCTTAGCCTAGAGATGTGGGCCCGTGAATATTTTAAAGAAACGTAGCATGTTGCGAATTCTAAGAGAATCTCTACGACCCATCACATCAATCAATCAAACACAAGTCAAGTACATAACTCATGCCTCTCCTATCCCTTTCTTACCAACAAAGACAAGCAACCCTTACCCCATGCCACCTCACCCCCATAAGTCATCTCTCTCTTACACACACCCATCCCTCTCTTGCACTACCCATTCCTAACCATGGGTATGTGTCACACTCAGTCATGAAGCTAGCAATCTGGCATACCATCCCTAATCAGAAATACTGCCTTGACAATAAAACAAGCCAATAAGCTCAACGTTGGCAATACAAACAAATCAGCGGGCAGGAACATCTCACCAACTAAGACGGAACACGATAAACAACATCGTTCTAAAAGTGCGATGCAACAAAATAACATCAGTCTTCCTAAAAAGTGTCGATAGTAGTAATCCCTTACAGAAGACTGTAATAGCAATCTGATCGAACAAAAGCCCTTGGATACAAAAAGGTGTGATGCAACAGAACACAAGACTTACACACGGTGATAGGGAGAATACCCTCAACGATAACTAAGGGTTCTATTGAGTTGCACAAAATAAGTCAAGCCTGAGCTGGCCGGGGAGGTGCCTGTCCCCACAATGGTCTTTACTACTGCTATTGTTGCTGTGACGGTCTATACAACTGTCTCAGCTGCTATCGGGGTCTCGGTGGCAGAAGCCACTGTCGCTGCTGAAAAAAGAAGAGGGCACTCGTGCCACTGATGCCCTGTCTGCCTACATCCGTAGAAAATACCGAAAAACGGTCTGAAAGAAGGAGTTGTTGCTGTGCCGATGATGAAGCGAACTGGGAAGAAGATGCCACTGGCTGTCTTGAACATGCCACTGATGCTCTGGAGGCTCAATGGGCTGCGCACCTCTGCCACTGTCGACGCTTGAGGAGCTACCAGAAGGGGCTTGCCTCTTCTGGCCTCTTCTCTTATCATGATTCCTCTACGAATCGGTCCACTCGACCTCGCCTTGAAGTATAAATACCGCCAAAGGGGCTCACTGCAAACTTGAATCTCGCAAAAAGGGGCTCGTACGCTCCTGTTCCGCCTGTCTGGGCGTTTCAGGAATGGGCTGACGGGTCTTAAGAATATCAATGACGATCCTCATCAACTGCTGGAGATGCTCATCTCCTACAGGAATCGACAGATAAGCGGGAACGGCACTGGCCTTTGGCGGAGGCATAGGTGCAGGGGGAGCCTCAAGAATAGGTCTGGCAGGCTCAAGAGGAGGAACATGAATCTCATATGGTGCAGCAAAAGTCGCTCAGGTCGCTGGAGCAGAATGAGAACCACGTCCACAGGCTCCACGGCCACGGGCGTCATAATCATAGGCACCACGACTAGACGACATGGTCTACAGAAAGAACAAAGGTGATGGACACCTAGGGATTAGAACCTTGAAGGCTCAAACGGAACGAGAGAAACGTACTAGGGACATGACTCATCCTAAGCTCGCAACAGATATGTGATGTTTTCCCAAGTTATTTCAAGATTACTTGTTGTGCTCTGATGCCAACTCGTGTCATGCCCCGGACTCGGTAACTAGACTCACAAGGAACCCGATAGCCGGTTCTGGCCGCAACAGCCTCCGTACTACCCCATTCTCAGCTCTTGACGCAGGTTTCAATCTTGGGATCCTACAAGGAGAATTTTCATAACCGTATATTCATTCCAATGCGAGCATATCCAAGATCACAAGTAAATCTTGAAAATAAATAAGGGACACATTACAAAATCCATTATAAATTTGAACTTTTTAAGTACATTGCTGAAAGGAAATACATCAGATAACAAAAGAAGAAGGAAGAAGATCTGCAACAATGGGTCCTCAGCTTAACTCCTATCCAAGCTCTACCGCTACGATACCGACCTAGGATCTCCTGCATGCATCAATCGTGCATAAGCTTATAGAAAGCTTAGAGGGTGGTGAAAGTGTGTGACAATAGTGCATAGAAGAATAATAAGGGATACAAGAAGGAAAAATAATTAAAGCCAACTCTACTAGCCATATCAAGGCTGCCATGAACACAAGAAGCTATACCAAGGCAGTACAATAATGCAGGAAGCCATACCAAAGGCTGTATAATGTAATGAGTACTGTAATGTAATGAGTGTTGGGCGTCATGCCAAGGTGATGCAATATAAGGCTTATACAACTAGTGTGAATGTAATGAGAAGTAATGCTAGTGCTCATATCCAATCCACATATCAAGTACATTTTCATCATAAGGAATCACCGGGGTCAAGTACACTATAGGATGACTGCCGCTCTCGAGACCCACACAGTCAAACGGGTGTAAGAGACCTCACTACCCGTCTGTCGACAGTCAGTCACCAGCAAGGCCTAACAGTAGCGGACCCATTCACGAGCTGGTCAGACTTGTAAGTGTTATGGTTATTTGCTCCTTTGATTGTCAAATTTTGTTGTGCCAAAACCACAGTATGTGACTTGTGTAGTACATTGATATATATGTTCAAAGAAATGCATCACATGTACAAGGACAATGCTTTAAGTCAAGAACAAAGATCTACTTCAAGAAATGCAAGGTCAAGTACATTGTTCATTCCTTTAAGCTTCAAAGTTCTAAGTTTTAAAGTGACATTGAGAGAAAAGTCAACTGTTCATACTCAAGACTCAAGGTGATGTACAACTCAAGTACTACAAATTCAAGCTTTAAAAGATCTCAAGTTCAAGCTCCATTATGTGTCGAGATCTCAAGCTTCATGAACTTCAAAGACCATCTATCATTTGAAGAAAAGAAGGTTCAATGTGCATACTTCGTGTCTAAGGTATGGAAGACCTTAGATTGACCTTAGGATAGGTCATTTTAAATACATAATTCAAATTAAATCACTTTATAAGTATTTGGTCTATTCTTTGACTAGTCCAAGACTCTGTTCAACTAGTCCTAGCACTGGCTCAACTAGTCCAAGATTCCACGACCAGTCCTAAGTTGTAGCAAATTTTTAGAATTTTTTGGTTATGCTACCAGTCCCGGAGACTGCTCGACCGGTCGTGTGAACAGTGCACGACTCGTTCACGACCAGTCATGCAGCTTTGACTCAAAGTCCAGCAACTATTCCAGGTTCCACACAACCAATCGTGGACAGATCACGACCAGTCATGGAGGTCCCTCGACCGATAGTCGATGGCTTACGACCAGTCATGGAATGGTTTTATCCGATCGCGCTCAAAATTTCAAAATGTTTTTGGTTCTACGACCAGTCGTTGTATCCTTACGACTAGTCATGAACATGATTTGTTCAGCTATAAATAGAACACGATTTTAAAAGTTTGATAATCCAATTCAAGTATAATCAAGTCATCACTCTGAGAGATAAGTTTGTATTATTTTTAAGCTATGTTGTGCTCATTTAATATTCTCTTTTAATAGCTTTGTATATTTAATTTTGTATTCTACAGTCCAATCAAATTTGAAAGAGGGATTGAAGAATTCCCACCTCTTGGAATCAAATTAAATAGAGCTAGCCCAACTTGATTTAATTTAAAATCAATTTATAATCTATAACCATTTCATAAGTGAGTATTTGACATTAAACTTCTATTCGAACTTCTACTCCGATTTGGTTCTTCCGAGCGACAACAAAACGAGAAATTCAGGTATTTTACATTTGTGTAAATCTTCTGTTTTTGATTTCTTTTGAGATTGAGCCAGAAAAATCTCTTTATTTTGGTTACCTGAAGAGATCCAGAAAACTCAGAGTGTGGGGTCTTTGAATTGTGTAAGCCCACTTGAAAGACACAATTGTGAGGGTTTTAGGTGAACCTGGAAAAACCCTTTTTCATAGTGAACGCTAATATCCACTGTGTGAGGATATTAAGAGTGGAGTAGTTGTGTGGTTGTTGTTTAACAGTTGGTGTACACACAGGCGAACCACTATAATTCATTGTGTATTGTGTATGTGTGGTTTATTTTCTAAATCTTTTATCATTCAATACTGTGGGATGTATGTGTAGATGTGAATATTGTAATCCTTTACATTTCAAGCTTTGTGGGGAATGTTGTAATAGCTTAAAATTCCTTTCTTGCTATTTCCTTTTTATTCCTCTTCAGTTTGAGTTTTTGATACACAAACTGTTCTAGTAAGGATGTCCTTACAATAAACCCTTGGTTGTTATGGTGTAAGATTGTCCTTAGAACAACAATCGTATCAACCTCTCAATACTAGAATTTGAGGTTGCTTTACATTTTCGTATTGTGGTTTGTTGAAATTGCAATCTTTTCTTTAATTATTTAAATTCCGTTTATTTTCTATATCTTTTATCATTCAATATTGTGGGATGTATGTGTGGATGTGAATATTGTAATCCTTTACATTTCAAGCTTTGTGGGGAATGTTGTAATAGCTTAAAATTCCTTTCTTGCTATTTTCTTTTTATTCCTCTTCAGTTTGATTTTTTGATACACAAACCGTTCTAGTGAAGATGTCCTTGCAATAAACCCTTGGTTGTTATGGTGTAAGATTGTCCTTAGAACAACAATCGTATCAACCTCTTAATACTAAAACTTGAGGTTGCTTTACATTTCCATATTGTGGTTTGTTTAAACTGCTATCTTTTCTTTAATTATTTAAATTTCGTTGTTAGCATTTTAATTTGGCATAGTCCTATTCACCCCCCCCCCCCCCCCTCTCTCTAGTACATATAGCTCGACCTTTTCAAGTGGTATCAGAGCCTAATAGCTCATTATTTTTTTTATTTGGATTTATTTCCTGAGTTAATCGATCTAAGCTATTTATAAGATATCAAATTTTGATAGTCTTTCGGTCATTAGGCCTCCACCATTTGATGGCACCAATTATGCCTATTAGAAAGCCAGAATGAGGAGTTTTTTAAAAATTTATGGATGAAAGTGTGTGGCTAGCCACATTGACTGAATGGACCCCTCCTACCACTGAAGTAACTGGTATCGTTGGACCTAAATCTATGAGAGTAACACCTTATTTTTCTTGGACCACACTTCAGAAAAGTGAGAGTAGTGTCAATGCGAAAGCACTAAATACAATCACTTGCACACTATCATCGGATGAATTCAAAAGAATTATATCCTGTGATTCTGCAAAGCAAGCCTGAGATATTTTAGAAATGACACACGAGGGAACATCAATTGTCAAGAAATCTAAAGTCCAAATCCCCACAACCAAAATTGAGGAAATACATATGGAAGAAAATGAAATGTTTATGGACTTCTATATAAGATTAAATGACATTGTGAACTCTATATGGGGTCTTGGTGATAAAATCCCAGAAAGGAAAGTCTGTGGAAAGACACTACGCTCACTTCTTGAACGGTTCAATTCTAAGGTAACTGCGATCCAGGAACTTCGTGATACAGATAATATGATGGTAGAAGAATTAGTTGGCTCTTTACAGACTTATGAGTTAACTTTTAAAGATCCTAAAGGTAAATTTATCGCCCTTAAATCGTCTAAATGTATTTCTCAAGAAAATTCTGATTTAGAAAATTCTAAAGATGATATGGACCTTTTAGTGAAAAAAAGTTTTACAAAATTTTCAATAGTAAAAAGTGGGTTGATTTTCAAAAATCTAATGATAAGAAAAGATCTAAATCTAAAACTTGGAAATCTTTAAAAGATAGTTAATGTTACAACTGCCATGAATATGGGCATTTAGCAAACAAGTGTCCTAAAAAGGACAAACCTTAAAAAGAAAGGTATATTGGCTACTTGGGATGAATCTTCTAGCACTGAAGCCTCTTCTGAATCAGAAGATTCTGAAACTGAGTCAGGCAGCGAAGTTAAAGCCCTTATGACTCTAGGCAAGTTCACTTTTTCAGATTATGATGATACAACTAGTGAAGAAAATCTGAATAGTGATCATGAAAATGAATAAGATCTTCAAGATGCTTATAATGCCCTTTACTTGTTTTAGAAAAATCCCACATTTCAGATTGTTTTGAAAAGACTAAATGCGATTTAGATTTCAAAACCTCCCTTATTGAAAATCTTAAATATGAAAATTAAAAACTAAAACTTGAAGTCTCTTCACTTTTGAGTTTGAAAGATACTTAGAGGTATGCCCAAGGTGATCCTAAATTAGAAAGACTTTTATTCATATCCCAAAAATGTGACGATCGATCTAGTTTGGGCTACGATAAAAATGTTCTTCCTAAACAGAAGAATACTCCTAAGTTTGTGAAAGGAGGTCTTTAAACTCAAAAAGGAATAGTTCAAATCAGAACTTTTCTAAAAATACTAAAACTTTTCGATCTTTTAAACCTAAAAGCAACCATATCAACTATAAAAATTAGAACCAAAATTCTTTAACTGAAAAAATAGTTGATTTACTTAAGGAGCTCTTAAAATCTAACTCAGTAGGTCATTCTTACAACAACTACAAATACAAGAAGACCAACTATACTCCTAAACCTAAAACAGTTATGAAATGGGTTCCTAAGGTTACTAGCTTGGTTGCCCACACCGCTTTCAAAGCTTTAAGCCATTCAAAGTGGTACCTAGACAGTGGTTGTTCCAGGCATATGACAGGTGACAAGGGTCTGTTCACCAATCTTAAAGATATGACTGATGGTTCAATCACATTCGACGATGGTAGCAACTGCAAGATTATTGGACAAGGTACGGTTTAACTTTTTAACCTTCATTTATTTAAGAATGTTTTATATGTTGAAGGGTTAAAACAAAACTTGTTAAGCATGTCTCAAATATGTGATAACAATCATAGCGTAAAATTTACTAATAAAGGTTGTGAAATTTTAAACAAAAAAGGGTTCTGTAATATTAACTGGTCCCAGAACTTCTGAAATCTGCTATATTGTAAGTGATTCTAGCTCATTTAATCAATCGTGTTACATGGTCCATACTGATGAGGCTGAGTTATGGCATAAACGCCTTGGACATGTACGCTACCATAATCTGTATAGATTAAGGAAATGAAAACTGATAAGAGGTCTACCTAAATTATAAAAAGTAGACAAAATATGTGGCGAATGCCAAATTAACAAACAAACTAGGAGCGCTCATAAATAGGTAGACTTCAATGCCACATCCAAACCGCTCGAACTTCTCCACATGGATCTTATAGAACCAACCACGATGGAGTCGAGGTGGTAAAAAATACATACTGGTAATCATGGATGATTTTACCAGATTCACTTGGGTAGTCGTTTTAAGGGATAAATCAAAAACCCTTGATGAAGTTTTTTTTTTTTAAAAAAAAAAGAGTTCTCAAATGGATCCAAACAGAAACGGTTCTCAAGTCTGGAAGATTTGTAGTGATAATGGATCAAAATTTGAGAATAGTAGTTTTGAGAAATTCTATAACGATCAGGAAATATCACATGAATTCTCTGCACCCAAAACACCACAACAAAATGGAATTGTTGAAAGAAAAAATAGAGTGCTTCAAGAAATGGCAAATGTAGTGTTGAATAGTATGAAGCTTCCTAAAAATCTTTGGGCTGAAGCTGTAAATATTGCCTGCTATATAATCAACCGGGTTTATACAACTAAGTCAAATAATAAAACCGCTTATGAAATGTGGTTTGATAAGAAGACTACTGTCAAATACTTTCGAGTTTTTTGCAGCAAGTGCTATATTTTACATGACCGTGAAAATCTAGGTAAGTTTAATACCAAAAGTCATGAAGGGATCTTTTTAGGATCAAGCGTATCGAGTACTGAATAAGCGGACCGGTGTAATTCAAGAATCCATCAATGTGGTCTTTGACAATCACTTGAATACACCTGCCTCAAGTTCAGATAACAATGAAGTTCTTCTAATTGACAAACCAGATACTTCATTATGTCGAAATAACTCTGAACTGAGGACTGTTAAAGATCATCCAACCACTTAGATTCTTGGAAACTCTCACTGGTGTGCGCACTCGTAGACAACTAGAAGATGTATGTAATTACGTGTACTCTACATCTCAGATAGAACCGACTACAATAAAAGAAGCTCTTTGTTCACTCCCCAAGTATAGGGTTGTGATGTAGTAATAAACTCGGTAAGATCGAGGTCGAATCCCACGAGGACTGGTTGTCACAATTCAAATCTATGATTCTTCTTAACTAATCCAATGAATAATGAACTAAACTATTAAGCACAATTTTAGGAAAAATAATTAAGAATAGGGAAGAAAATTCAATCAGAGAGAAAGCACCAGGACTTTCGAATCCACCCCTAACTATCCTAACCCTTGTTTTGTTTGTTGATTCACCTTGATGTAGATTGATACCACTTAAATAGAGAAAGCACAATCTGTGTCCTAAATCGGGCATACAGGTATCTAATTCCTTTAAGCAATGCCATGAATAACAAATTCCATGTCCTTGGTCGGGCACATGGAATGTACATTCATTAAAGCATCCTGTTTCTTCCTCTATAGGAAACCTGTTCTTGATAAGACACAAGCACCTGTAATAAGCATCCAAACAACATCCATCTATATACTTTGATCAAGTTCATAGATGGAGAAGTATGGAATTTAAACCCATAAAGCCCACTTAGAGAAAAAAAAACAAATTAAATAAAATTCAAAGTAAATCAACCAATACAAGAGCTGATCAAATTAGGGGCTTCATCTCAGCCCTAGCTGAGAGATTAGTTACCCATAAAATCCATAAAAAATATTAAATAAAATTCATAAATTAAAACTCCAAACCGAACAATCTCTCTCTCTTTCTCCTTCTCTTTCTTCTCTCCCTGGCTCTGGATCTCCAATTCTCTAGATCTGAATGCCTTCCCCACGTCCAAAACTTCCCTTTTATAGCTGCTGGATGGCTGGAATCGGTGGCAGAGTCGTAGACGGACTCGAAGTGCAGATTTTCGCAACCGTGATCGGTGGGCCCCACAGAGGTATTTTCTGGAAAATCCACCCCGTCCATTGGATTCAGGACGAAATTTCAGTCAAGAATGGGTGGTTTTGAAGGTCCATTGGCGCGGCCCACAGAAGAAATCTCGAAAAGATCAGTTTTGAACGTCGCCGAGCAGCCTGTTTGTGGCCTCCGTATCTCGCACGTGTGTACGCATGGGAGTGGAATCTCAGCATGGTTTTGTAGTTCTCATAGCCCTCTACACGATGGACGGATCAGATTGTCCGGAGGGTTGACGGGTGGGGCCCACTGTCTTCCGCAAAAACGGCCAGCGCCGTGCGTTACGCGGGCGAACGACGGAGATTTTCCTTCCGCTGCGAAGATGGTGGGGTCCACCGTGATGTTTTGTTGGAAAATCCACTCCGTCCATTGCTTCCCTCTCGAAAATCCGGTCAGACCTGCTGATATTGGATTGATTTCGGTGTGGTCCATCTGATCTCTTGATTCCGCCGTTCATCTTCCTTTTACGGCTGGGATCTTGTACTAGCTCGCATGGTAGGAAACTGACGTCTAGGTGAGAGTAATACCCTCCTTCTGAGACAGGTGAACGGTTCGGATCATCGGAACGGGCAATGAGTGGGACCCACAGCTCGATCCAACGATCGGCTGCGGAAGACGCTGCCGACATTGAGTTTGAGAGAGACGGAGCGCGGTCGTGATGTCGTTTTGACCGAAGCAGCGTGCGGTGCGCCGCTGGAGTTTATATGCACGGTGTACGTGCATCATGGTGTGGGGTCCACTTCAATATTTATGAGAAATCTGCGCCGTTCATCCTTTTCTTCATATAATTTCCACCGTCGACACCAAGTTTGAAGCAGTTCCAAATCTCGGTGGGCCCCAAATTGGATATTAATGGGCTGATCTGTCCGTTGGACCACTTCCTGAGATCTTCAAGGGCTGAAATTTAATGTGTACGGTCAATTCACGGCCCCCATCACATGTATGAAATTTCGAGTTGATCGGATGGCGGAAAACGTGTGATCTTGCATTCTGGACCCTTTTCGGGCTCCTTTGTCGTGCTTTCCTCAGATCCCAGGCGTGTAAAATCTTCACTATCGGTTTTCTAGAGTCCATCCCGTGCTCTGGTAGTTTTGGAGCGTTAAATACATGCCTTTAACATCAAATTCCAATTAACGCTCCTGATTTCGTCCTGTAATAAAAATATAATTAAAATCCGGCATTAAACATTATCATGTATGTAAAATCAGGACAATAATCGGGGTCTAATATGTAATATTTGACCCTGATCACTCTTACTGACGAAAACTGTATTATTACGATGCAAGAAGAGCTTAATCAATTTGTTAGAAATGATGTTTGGTACTTAGTTCCTAGACCTAAAGATAAACATATTATTATAACTAAGTGGATTTTCAAAAATAAGTCTGATGAACTTGGTAATATAATTCGAAATAAGGCTAGACTGGTTGTACAAGGGTACACTCAAATTGAAGGCATTTATTATGATGAAACCTTTGCCCCAGTAGCTCGTCATAAATCAATCAGACTATTTATATCCATTGCTTGTTTTAAAAAGTTCAAAATTTATTAAATGGATGTAAAGAGTGCCTTCTTAAATGGCGATTTGTATGAAGAAGTGTCTGTTGAACAACCAATGGGTTTTGAGGACCCTAAAAATGTTGATCATGTATATTGCTTGAAAAAGGCTCTCTAGGGTTTGAAACAAGCTCCCAGGGCATGGTACTAAAAATTGACTAAGTTTCTACGAAGTCATAATTTTCTAATGGAAAGTGTTGATAAGACTCTTTTTGTTAAGAAACATAACGATCATATCTTAATAGTGCAGATCTATGTTGATGATATTTTTTATGGATCTACATGTACTAACATGACTGTTGAGTTTGTAGATCTTATGAAATCTAAGTTTGAAATGAGCATGGTTAGAGAGATGAATTATTTCTTAGGGTTGCAAGTTAAACAGCAACCTGATGGTATCTTTATTTCTCAAACCAAATATGCTCCGAACTTAATGAAAAAAGTTCGGAATTGAGAATGGGAAAATTTTTGATACTGCTATGAGTACAACATTAAGACTCTCAAAGGACTCTACAGGTAAAAGTATAGATCTTAAATTTTATCGCAGTATGATAGGTAGTTTGCTATATTTAACTGCAAGTAGACATGATATTGGTTTTAACATTGGAATTTGCACTAGATATCAATCTGATCCTAAAGAGTCACATTTAACTGCTGTTAAGCAGATTATGCGATATGTCGCAAGTTCTACTAATCTGGGTCTTTGGCATCCACATGATACTAATGTTCAATTAGTTGGGTACGTTGATGCTAATTGGGCTAGTAATGTTGATGATAGGAAATCAACCAGTGGTGGTTGTTTTTATATTGGGAACTATTTAGTTTATTGGCAAAGTAAGAAACAAAGTTCCGTATCACTCTCAACTACTGAGGTTAAATACATTGCAGCTGGAAATGCATGTACTCAACTTGTATGGATGAATAGAATGTTAAGCAATTACAGAATTACACAGGATTCAATGATTTTATATTGTGATCATTCCAGTGCAATTAATATATCTAAAAATCCAATCCAGCATTCACAAACCAAGAACATTGACACTAGATATCACCATATTCGTGAATTATTGGAAGAAAAGATAATTTCTTTGGAATACATTCTGACCGAGACTCAACTTGCTGACATTTTCACTAAACTGCTTGACAAAAGCAGGTTTAATAAATTAAAATTTGATCTTGGTATATACAATTTGAATTGATTATTCATACTTGTATATATCATAGTGTATATATTTGTTAAATTATAATTTTAAATTTTAAAATTATGTGGAAAATGCATATATGAGGCGCATGAACAAGGGTTTACACCAAATTGATCTATCTATTCCTGCTCCCTCTTTTGGATCTGATTAAGTATTTTTCTTATTTGGTCTGTAATAACTCTTATGATACCTTGTTTTATTTCAGTCTGTGAGACTGACTTTGAATGAACTTGGTTTATGATGATTTATGTTGAATGAACACTATTTGCGTTTCTCTTTCATATCTTGACTAGTTTGCTCCCTTATGTCTTGTTCTCTTTCTTATTTCATATCTTAATTGCTTTCTTTGTCTAATTGTGACAAAAAGGGGGAGAATGTTTTGTTATGCTTGCTTATGGATATGGATATGGTTATATGGATTGTGGGTAGTATGCATATATATATATATATATATATATATATTTGTGTTCTACTTAGTGGGAGTAAGTAAGATGTGTGCTTTAACTATTTCATGATGATGTGTACTGGTTATTGTAACTAGTACATTATACTCTCTTGTGTATATATGGTGCATGAATCTTTGTTGAACATGTAATGCTTCTCTTATTTCTAATGGTGTGTTTTGTCACAAATTTGACAAAGGGGGAGATTGTAGGTGTTATGGTTATTTGCTCCTTTAATTATCAAATTTTGTTGTGCCAAAACCACAGTATATGACTTGTGTAGCACATTGGTATATATGTTCAAAGTAATGTATCACATGTACAAGGACAGTGCTTCAAGTCAAGAACAAAGATCTACTTCAAGAAATCAAGTATATTGTTCACTCCTCTAAGCTTCAAAGTTCTAAGTTTTAAAGAGACATTGAGAGACAAGTCAACTGTTCATACTCAAGACTCAAGGTGACGTACAACTCAAGTACTACAAATTCAAGCTTCAAAAGATCTCAAGTTCAAGCTCTATTATTTGTCGATATCTCAAGCTTCATGAACTTCAAAGACCGTCTATCATTTGAAGAAAAGAAGGTTCAATGTTCATACTTCATATCCAAGGTATGGAAGACCTTAGATTGACCTCAGGGTAGGTCATTTTGAATACATAATTCAAATTAAATTACTTTATAAGTGTTTTGGTCTATTCTTCGACTAGTCATGGACTCTGTTCGATTACTTCTAGCAGTGGCTTGACCAGTCTAAGAAATTTCATGGCCTGTCCTAAGTTGTTACAAATTTTTAGAATTTTTGGGTTATGCTACGACCAGTCCTAAAGACTGCTCGACCGGTTGTGTGAACAGTGCATGACTCGTTCACGACCAGTCCTGCAGCTTCAACTCGAAGTCCAACAACCATTCCAAGTTCCACATGACTAGTCGTGGACAAGTCACGACCAGTAGTGGAGGTCCCTCGACAGATCATGGAGAGCCTACGACCAATCGTGGAATGGTTTAATTCGACCGCGCTCAAATTTTCAAAATGTTATTAGTTCTACGATCAGTCGTGGTGTCCTTACGACCAGTCATGAATGCGATTTGTTCAGCTATAAATAGAACACGATTTTCAGAGTTTGATAATCCAATTCAAGCATAATCAAGTCATCACTCTGAGAGATAAGTTTGTATTCTCTTTTTAAGCTATATTGTGCTCATTTAATATTCGCTTTTAATAGCTTTATATATTTGATTTTGTATTCTGCATTCCAATCTGAGTTGAAAGAAGGATTAAAAAATTCCCACTTCTTGGAATCAAAATCAAATAGAGCTAGCCCAACTTGATTTAATTTGAAATCAATTTAGAATCTAGAACCATTTCATAAGTAAGTATTGGACATTGAATTTCTATTCGAACTTCTACTCAGATTTGGTTCTTCCGGGCGGCAACAAAGGGAGAATTCAGGTATTTTACATTGTGTAAATCTTCTGTTTTGGTTTCTTTTGAGATTGAGCCAGAAAAATCTCATTATTTTGATTATCTAAGGAGATCCAGAAAACTCAGAGTGTGGGGTTTTTGAATTCTGTAAGCCCACTTGAAAGACACAATTATGAGGGTTTTAGGTGAACCTTAAAAAACCTATTTTCATAGTGAACGCTAATATCCACTGTGTGTGGATATTGGGAGTGGAGTAGCTGTGTGGCTATTGTTTAACAGTTGGTGTACACACAGGTGAACCACTATAATTCTTTGTGTATTGTGGATGTGTGGTTTATTTTTTATATCTTTTATCATTCAATATTGTGGGATGTATGTGCGGATGTGAATGTTGTAATCCTTTACATTTCAAGCTTTGTGGGGAATTTTATAATAGCTTAGAATTCCTTTCTTGCTATTTCCTTTTTATTCCTCTTCAGTTTGAGTTTTTGATACACAAACCGTTCTAGTAAGGTTGTCCTTGCCATAAACCCTTTGTTTTTATGTTGTAAGGTTGTCCATAGAACAACATTTGTATCAACCTCTCAATACTAGAATTTTGAGGTTGCTTTACATCTCCATATTATGGTTTGTTTAAAGTGCTCTCTTTTCTTTAATTGTTTAAATTCCGTTGCTATCATTTTAATTTGACATAGTCCTATTCACCCCCCTCCCCCTAGGGCATATAGCTTGGCCGTTTCAAGACTCACCCTAGCTATTGCCCTCTTTCCCTCAGACAAGTAAGGCCACACCCCAATCCAACAAACTACATGACAATGGGAGTCGAGACCTAAAGGTGTAAGGCCCTCATGCGCTCATGTTTCCACCGGGTCACGTCGCTGGAGCAGATCCTTGGTACCATGAATGTTTTGGGATTTTCACACATGGGCATCCTATGCACCCCATATGCTTAAGTAACATTTTCGGTGTCCAATCATGGCCATCCACAATGTATCTGTTGAGGCTATAGCCCTGATGAAGCAAGGGTGATAATGTTCATATGCTATACAATGCCAGATACATGAATCACACAATCAACCATACATCAATTCCAAGCATACAACGTGCTCAAGAGGGAACACTACGTCCCTCGGGGAACGTATCATGTAATGCCCAATGGCACAATCATAACCACACACTCACAGTGTCATTCAAGCATACAATGATGCACATGGGCCATGAAGATGGTTCTAGACACACTATGCGGTGATATACAAAGTAGTACACTCATCCTATCCAAGAAGGAACCAAGACTAGGTACTTAGACAATATCCATAAGGAAATCCAACCTTTAATGGGGGCCCATTTACCTGGGGTAGCCCACGAGACTAAGCATATAAGCTACAAGACTAAATAATACAGAAATGGCCCTAACAAGAGTCTAAGATGAGCATCCAATTACACTTAGATACTACCAGGCCTAGAGGGGTCCATAATGGGAACATTTAATCACCATTCCCAAAAGTCATATTAACCATGAATTATATGGATACAAGGCCCAAGGCCCACAATTAAGATAAAAATAAGTGGCCACATACATATGTCCCTCATAATAGGCTATAAGAAAAGGGTCTAATGCTACCTTCAACAATATGGGCCCCAAGAGGGGAATTAAGGCTCAAGGCCCAATTCCCAATGGTCATAGAATTCCATACATTAAGTTGGACTTGGTGGGCAGCCTGCGTACACAATGTATGGTCTAAAAATAAGTTTAAGTTTGGATGAAATGCACCCCACTACATCAACCCAATAACTAACAAATTAAGCATGCAACCAAGGGCCTAATACCATCCTTATCTCAGCCCATAAGCCCATCAAAATGGTGAAAGTCGGCCCAATGTATGGTTGGGCCAAGCTGGGATGTCCCTGCTCACTCTGGGCCCACTAGATGGTCTTCTCGATGACTCAAACTCAATGTCATACACTTTGGAAGCATTTTACCAATTGGTCAATGAATCGGAATTATTGTCAATATCATCGAATTTTGAACTTTGATTCTATTGATAACGGGATCGATCCATCGACACTTGAAAACTGAGAGAGACTTGACTTTAAAATATTTCAGGTTTTCGTGAATGATCGGGGGAACCGTCGAGATCATCAGAATTTGAATGTCGATGATATTGAGATCAGAGTCGATGCATCGATAAATCTAGCGGATTTGTCTTTAAGCTTGCTGGATAATTTGTGTCCTTGTTCGATGCAATCGACCTGGTGCCGATATTATCGATATTTGAATATCGATTTTATCGAAGGGCCCCCGATCATAGTTAAAAACAACCTGAAATATCTGCTGTAAGAAATGCGCACCCTCAATCGATATCATCGATGGACCTCCGATCTTATCGATATTTAAATTCAGATTGTATCGGACAGTCATCAATATATCGAAGGAATTTGAGATTTTCATTAAAAAACAGGGGCGCCGAAAATCTATCTATCGATCTTATCGAGCTACTCTTCGATGGGCTCGAGATTTGAATATCGATGATATCGATGAGTGTATCGATACATCGATAATTCGTCCAGATATGCTATGAAGTTTCTGGACATTTTTACTGCTTATATCGATGATATCGAAAAGTGTATCGATACATCGATAAATCCGTCCAGATGAATAGTTAGTTGTTGGACATTTTTAGTCCTCATATCGATAATATTGTTAAGGTATCGAGGACATCGACAGTGCAGGTCGATCATATCAAGGGTGCTTCGATAAAATCGACAGGCGAGAAAAACTTAGAAATTTTCTTATTTTGAAAAAAGTTTTCTCTCCCTAAAAACCCTAAGATGTCTATCTTGTTTTAAGGGTTTTTTTTAATTACCTGGTGTTTTGGGACATGAGATGTGAGGCTTTAGTTTACCTATGGCAAGCTTCCACACATCCGGTTGAGGTAAACGCTTGAATTGATCTTCCTATTGAGCTCTGCAGCCACTCTGACTCAATGCACATGTAACTTGACAAACCAGGGCACTTTCAATCTCCCCCTTTGTCAATTACGTGACAAAATCCCCAAAACACCCAAGAACACTTCTAAAGAAACACACCCTAAATTGTGTGTATATATTTTTACACAATTTTACAAAATCTAATGAACCATGTACACAACCCAATAGTTGCTCCCCCTTTCTTGTTACGACTACTCCCCCTAACACCTGCAACAACCTTTAAATAAATATACAATTTCCATTCAGGGTGATGTTCTCCCCCTTTTTGTCAGTCATTGGCAAAGGTATAGCAAGTGATATTGACTGAAACATGAATTGCATGGGAGAATCGAATAGGTGGAAGCAGATCAATTGATGTATAACAATTAATACAATTTAAGCAAGCATCAATTTCAGAACCTATGGATGCATTTTAGAGCAGTTATATAGCAGTTTTCAATCACATGCAATCCATAACTTGATAGACCAAGGAGCTCAAAATAGAAATATGGCATTAATGATATAAATTCTATTCAACCATAATCAAAATGAAACCAAAACTGCCCCAGACGGCAGTAAAGCCCAAGCCAAAAAAAAAAATTTCAGTCCAAAAGATACTGCTCCACACAGCAGTAATCAAAACAAAATATTAAGCCCATATATGGGCACCCAACAACATTCACTAGCATTAGCCCAGCCGTAAGCATATACAATCCAAAAAAAAAAAACTATGCACATCTTGAGGGTTGTCATACACACCAATGATTGCGAAGATCATCCAAAAAGATACTGATGTTCAAACGCGAGTTAAGAGTAAGGTGTGTATGATAGTATGCATGAACCAGCCTCACGGGGCAGAATAAGATGGCATCGTGTCATCCTGTCGACACGTCATCAAATCCACCAAATGTTGAACTATGTTCTGTACTCCTTGAACCATTCTCTCCAAGACTGTGAGCCTTTCTTTTACTGAGTGCATGTCCTTCTGAATCGCTCCAATCTTGTCCAGCTTGAACCTTTTGCCATACCCGGCTGGCGATGTGGACGGAGCTAGATCAGGTCCAGGAGGTGCATCTTTAGTCATTGCAGCCTCTTCCATGGGATCGCCACCTTCTCCTTCAGCTTCTTCTGCCTAGATTTCTTCCTCAAGGTTCTCCTTGTACTCGTGAAACTCCAAATCCATTTTCTGGATATTTCTTTTATTGAAAATTTGGAGTGGGAATACTGGATCAGTAGTCGATGGGAACTCGATTTTGTTGCATATCATGTTAATAATCCAAGGGTATGGTAGATGGAGGTCTGTAGATGTGTGGATGGCGTTTACCAGCTGAGAAATAATTAGAGATGGAAGGCAGATCTTTGACCCTCTGGCAACTAACTATACGATCATGGTCATGAGGCCAGTGAGATCAGACCTGTTGGTACTTCTGGGGTAGATGTTGGTAGCAAAGATATCATGCAAGATCCGAAATCTGAGATCCATGTACCTGGCTTTTAGTGCATTCCCTTGATGCCAGGGGATGTCCCTAACATTGCAAAGATACATAGTAACCCTGGATCGAACGTCCATGTTATCAAGATCCATCTCTAGGATACCTTCTGAGACCATGTTGAGTTCAATAGTTTCAGCTATTGTTGTCAGCGTGATAAACACATCATCACCACCCAAGGATACCATGAACGAAGGAGGTTCAGCCACCGGTGAATGACACGCAGCAAGGAAGTTGCGTTTTCTCTCATGTTGGCATGTCCCACCAAAGTTCAGAACAGGCAGCCAGTCTATTGCAGCAAATAGGGGTTCCAATTTGTATGGTTTGAGGCATTCCCTGTCTACCCTTCTTTAATGGATAAGCTTCCTGCCCATGTATTTGGGTGGTCGTGAATTTGCTCCAGTTGGAGGAGGTGGTGCCGGAGATTCAGTTTGGGACCCACCTCGTGATCTTTGCCAAGTGGGGATCCCACTTTCCGGGGCTCTCGCTCTTTCTCTAGAGGCGAGGACTTTTTGTCAGGTAGCTCTTGAAGACTCCCCCTAACCGGTTGCTACACGTTTGTCCTTTCCCATGTGACAGATACGATTTGGGAAAAATAAAAAAATTGACAAAATGACAAATACCCAAAAGAGAATGGACTCTTGACGTGTTAGAAGGGTATTACCTGATTGGAGGAATGATTTGAGCAGTCCGACATGGCTTCGACTGATTTGGTCGAGAGAATCGATCAGAGAAAGTGACAGAGAAACCCTTTGAGAAAGTAGCCCCCTTTTTCGTTTCGCTGGTTTTTATCGGGCGGCATCTGTCGATATGATCGACTATTGATTCGATAATATCGAGAGGTTACTTACCGATTCTATCGAGTCTGTCTTCGATATCATTCTTGGCCACCCAACTATTCATATCCTAAAGAGGCGTCAATGATATAAACCTTTTATCGATAAATCGAGATGTCATATCGATAGCCATATCAAAGATAAGAATTTTCAGTTTTTAGCATTCAAACGGATCTTCAAATATATTTTTCACATTTCTATCAACGGGATACTCAAAAAAAATTATGTACACACACTGTACACAAAAAAATTATAAACATTTGAATGTTTATACAAAAAGAGGAGGTGAAGTACCTCAGATATATCATTTGAAGTTCAGCAAAAATATTTCCTCATTTTAGCACAGGTTCAGATTCTGATACATGATCTGAACTAATTCTTTCTTACCCATTTCATTTTGTTAACCGATTTAAGTGATGGTCCAGGAGCATTGTTTCTATCCATATCCTTCAGAGGACTCTTGAAGTTCTATACTTCTCTGGTTGACAATTTGTTACCATGATTCTGACCAGAGTCAGGTTGAGTCCTCCTAGGAGTTATGCATTCAAAATTATAATGACCTAAATCACCACACAAATAACATGCTGGAGTTATTCTGGTTTTACTTCTAGAAGCAGCAGATTTTTCAGTTCTGGGGGCTGTATTTGCAGTCTTTGATTTATATTTTTCATATCCAAGATGGCTTTTATCCTTTCCAGGTCTTCCCAATCCTAACAATTTTTCTAGTTTTTCGCCAGTCTGGGAAAACTTATAATTTATCTTTGCTATCTTCTTAGATTCTTCCAGATCAAACAGGAGTGTATGATTTTTATTTTGAAGAAGCATATTTTTGTCTTCAAATTGCTCAACCCGTTTGTTCAGTTTTTCAAACTCGTTTTTAAGAAGAGTATTAACTTGTTCAAGTCAATCATTATCCATATGATATTGTTGCAGATCATTTATCAAATGTGTGTTGATTTCTAATGCTTTATCCAAGTCTTTCTGCAGCAACTTGCTTTTGTTTTCCTCTATTTCGAGCCTTTTAAGGATATTAATGCTATGAATATAAAGTTGATTATAGGCATCTTACAGTTTATCCTTTTCAATTTATTCTTCTTCTTTTTCTTTAGTTTCCTCATTGTCAAATGAAAATGATTCAATGGCTAGCTGTTCTTCTTCAGATTCCTTTGGAATGATCGAAGCAGTGGTGACCATAAGTATGTTCAAGGATTTTTATCTCCATCGCTTTCTGAGTCACTAGGTTCTGAATTTGACTCCTCAGTATCATCCCACGTGGTAGCCATAGCCTTGCCCTTGGTTTTTCTGTTTGGGCATTCAGTAGATAGGCGTTCATACTCTTGACAGGCATAGCATTATGGTTCTTTAGTCCTTTTACCAAATTTGCCTGCAAAAGGTTTGTTGTTCACCTTTCTACCTCTGGAAGACCGGTTGCGATTCTTATGAAAGAATCTTCTGAATTTTTGTGCCAGCAAAGCCACTTCTTCATCTTCATCTTCCTTTTCACTTTCACTGTCCTCATGAATTGTTTTCTTTGAGGTTTTTAGGACAGTGTTTTTGGATTTTTTGGGTTGTGTGAAGTGTAGTTCAAAAGTTTGTAGGGAACCTACCGGTTCTTCTACCTTTATTTCATCTATGTTCCTACACTCCTCAATTGTCGTTACCTTGGGATTAAATCGTTCCGGTAGGGATCCTAGAATTTTCCTACAAATTTTCGGTATAGGAAACTTCTCTCCCAATCCACCTATGGAGTTACAAATAATATTCAACTTGGTGAAAAACTCCATAAACGTCTCATGCTCTTCCATTATGAGACTTTCGAACTGTGAAGTCAAGAGTTGAAGTTTGGATGCTTCATAGTGCTTGTGCCTCCATGGGTTGTTTCCAATAAATCTCATGCTTCCTTGGATGTCCCACACATACTTATCTGATTGAATATATCCTGGAACATGGCACAGTAGATAGCATTCATAGCCTTGGCTTTAGATGTCTGCCTTTCTTTATCGAATGTTGTCCACTTTTCTTTGGATTTGGGCTTTGTGATTGTTGTGCCACTATCAAGTACAATTTATTAACTAGGTGGCACATATCCACTTTCAATGATATCCCAAATGTCATGATCCAAAGATCTCAGAAAGTAGTGCATCCTAGCCTTCCAGTATGCATAATTTGAGCCATCTAGTGACTGATGAGCCCTCTCCTTTGGCCATATTCCAATCTTCAGTCAAGATCACTCTCCAGGCGGTAAAGCCCTTAAAGAGAGACCGACTTTGATACCAATTGAAATATCGGTGAAGACCACTTGAGTTGAAGAAGGAATATGCCAATATGTCCTAGAGCGGGGTGAATAGGGTCTTTTTAAAGTTTTTATGGGTTATTTGAAATCCTATTACACTAATCCTAATAACATGTACAAATTAGGATTACTCAACTGTAACTCTACTGGCTTTCAAGCCTTGTAGAGGATCCAATCACAAACTGCTTAAAGAGTAAACACTATAAAGTCTAGTTCATGATGGATATGACTGTGTAGGTGTGTGAGAAGTGATTAGATATTCAGATGTGGAAATATTAATGCAAATCACTCAATTAAAATAACAAACTCAAACATAGTCATTTTATAGTGGTACGACAATAAGTCTACTCCACTCTCGGCTGCCGCACTCAACCCTTGAGTGTATCAGATTTTACTAAGGAGGATTCTCAGGGTTCACCTCAAACCTAAGGTTTTAAATCAGGTTCACCTTCAACCTTTACATGAAGGTTTCTACTCGGTTCACCTCTAACCCTGGAGTTTTACTGGTTCACTCCTAACCAGATGTTTATGCTCTCCATAAAGAAAGGGTCCACACAATGCACCCGGATGTTTATGCTCTCCACAGATCAAGGGTCCACAAAATGCACCCACTACGTACACTCCCGCCGGAGGCCTCCTTGTGGACTTCAAAGGGTGATAACCACTTAAGACCCAATCCTAAAAAGGAATGACGATAAGTGTCCTCTTGGACTCTTAATACTTACAAATAAGTTGATGAGTCTCATTCAGCGCAATGACAAAGATCTCCTCCTTATTGTTGAAGAGTCTTCAGCTTCCTTGATCCGCAACATAAAAGATGTACCAGTACTAGGCTTTGGGTTGGGTCAAGGTTATGATGGAATCATACTCTCTAAAGATTTTCCTATAGGGAAGATAGAGTAGTTCCAATCATCAAAGCATTCAAGGCATCCTAGCTTAATGATTTGCATTAAGGTAGTATCTGGAGGATCCTTGAATGCAGAAGTTCATTCCCCAATCCACTCTATTGAATGCCAATGGTGAGGGTGGATTGAAGGATGAACTCCCTCGAGAGAAAGGGCTTTAGATATAAGATATAAGTTGAAACACTCAAAAGCTCTCTCTTCTTTTTCTCACAGCAACAAGAGACAAGTCCTTTATATATAGGCAAAAGGTTCCAACGGATATAAAATGGTCACATTTATGACAGAGTTTGATATCATCGAGCAGGTTCAATAACATCGAGCGTATACTCTCGATAGCATCAATGGTCTGTTGGATGACTCAGACTCAATGTCATGCGCTTTTGAAGCATTTTGCCAATTGGTCGATGAATCGAAACTATTGTCGATATCATCGGATTTCAAACTCCGATTCTATCGATAACAGGATCGATCCATCGATACTTAAAAAACGAGAGAGACTTGACTTTAAAATATTTCAGGTTTTCATGAATGATCGGGGGAACCGTCGAGATCATCGGAATTTGAATGTCGATAATATTGAAATCAGAGTCGATGCATCGATAAATCTAGCGGATTTGTCTTTAAGCTTGCTGGACGATTTGTGTCTCTGTTCGATGCAATTGACCTGGTGTCGATATTATCGGTATTTGAACATTGATTCTATCGAAGGGCCCCCGATCATAGTTAAAAACAACCTGAAATATTTGATGTAAGAAATGCGCGCCCTCGATCGATATCATCGATAGACCTCTGATCTTATTAATATTTGAATTCAGATCATATCGGACAGTCATCGATATATTGAAGGAATTTAAGATTTTCATTAAAAAACAAGGGCGTCAAAAATCTGCCTGTCGATCTTATCGAGCCACACTTCGATGGGCTCAAGATTTGAATATCGATGATATCGATGTGTGTATCGATACATCGATAATTCGTCCAGATACATTATGAAGTTGCTGGACATTTTTAGTGCTTATATCGATGATATCGACAAGTGTATCGATACATCGATAAATCCGTCCAGATGAATATTTAGTTGCTGGACATTTTTTGTCCTCATATCGATAATATCGTTAAGGTATCGAGGACATCGACAGTGCAGGTCAATCATATCGAGGGTGCTTCGATAAAATCGACAGGGAGAGAAAAACTTAGAAATTTTCTTATTTTGAAAAAAGTTCTCTCCCTAAAAACCCTAAGATGTTTATCTTGTTTTAAGGGTTTTGTTTTTAGAGAAATCCATGGGCCTACCTTAGAATTACTCAGGAGGACATCCAACCTCAACCGTTTCCCAAGAGGTAGCCCGCCTCTAACCAAATACAAATAAAGGCTTAAGGCCTAAACCAAACATGGGCCTAGTGGGCAATTACACATAGCCCAACTCATAAGCAATATGGTGAGCCCTTAAGCAAGGTTTGGGCCCAACAATAAAAGTCATAAGCCCACATATTATGGTGAGCCTAGTGGGCAGCCCGGTAATCAAACCATAAGGGCAATTTCTATGCTTTATCCAAGTGAGTTGGGCCTCACAACTTGGCCCAAGTACAAGGTTATTTTGGTCGGCAACCACGGGCCCAACTACTTGCACATTATGGTCCATAACCCATCACAATAAGTGGTGAGATATAGGCCCAAAGGTCAAGGGACCTATCTAATAGATTCCAAGATAAATGGGCCTACCAAGGCCAATCAAAACTATAAACATAGATCCAAAATAAAATCCAATGGAAGTGGGCCTCCTAGCATACATAAATGATGCCCAAAGACACCTCAGAAAATGACAATCTTATGTGCATAATCCACCCTCAATCTGGTGGATCATGCTGCCCCATAATAGGCTACTAGGGGCAGCCATTTTGGGCCCATTACGGAATTTCCAACCCACCTATATTTTGGGCCTGCTGGGGCCAAGCGATAATTAATATAAATTAGGTATATGTTCCCTGGTAGGCCACACATATCTCTGTGGGTCCCACCAGATGGGAGGACAGGATTACACACATAAAACAGGTGGACCATGCTACTGGACCGGAAGTCCAGCAATAGTCCAATGGGCCTGGGTGTCCTAAGGTGAAGGGTCCTATGGGCCTGGGCAATTGGCCCAAAAACACATTAAATTAGGTCCAAAACAAATGGAAAATAATCAAGGAGAGATGGATGGATGGCGGGGTAACAAATACACCAAGATGGGCTCACAAGGGGGGGGGGGGGGCGGGCATCCCAGCCTGGTGGGCCGGTCCAACCCTGGCCTCCAAATGCATAGGGGTCCGTTGGCCTTAAAACTTAGTAGGTAAGTCCTACCATGGGTGGGCCACCTCTCTTTAAAATTTTAGAATTTGTGGAATAGCAAAAGTATTTTAATTAATTTAAAGAAAACAAACTGTCTAGAAAATCTATTTAACCTAGGTGTTCCAACCTGTGCACAGGGATCCATTGGCACCAAAAATTTGCAGATAGGTCCTACCATGGGTGGGCCATCTCTCTGTATAATTTTAAAATTTTTGGAATAACAAAAGTATTTTAATTAATTTAAAGAAAATAGACTGTCCCCAAAATCTTTTTAGTGAAGATTTCAGAAAGGCCCTGATCTGAGCTTCCAATGGGGTGGATTAGAAGCCTCTAAAAATTGGAGAAAAATAGTTTTTATGTCCCCTCATATGTGTACTAGAAAGTGAGGTCGACAAATGTGGCCCACCATTAGAAAAATTATTTTATATTTAAGGAATTCCACACTGATATGCGGCTGGAATAGTGCAGAATTTATAGACTATCCACCTCACTTGGGCCACACCTTTAGGACCTCGATCAGGGTCAGGTGGAGCTAAATTTTTATAGGCTTATAGGTGGGACATATGTCTACAAGAATCATGTATTGGATGGCATCAAGGTTGTCATGCCCTAAACTCAGAAACCAGGCTCACAAAATTCTCGATCGCCGAATCTGGCCCCGACAGCCTTCGTAGTACCCCATTCTCGGCTCCCAATGCCCATTCGCCAGGTTCCGATCCTGGGATGCTACGAGGAGATTTTTCAACATCGATTTGATTCGTAATAAGCATAACTAAAGGCATAACCCATAAACAACAACCAAAAACTCCATCACATTTCTAATATGATCAAAAAACTTATAAGTATAATGAGCATAAAGGGAAATATAATGATAATATACAAAAAGCTCCAAAATGATCTGCTAAGCGCTCTTACCTCAGCGCTGCTACGGTCTAATGTCACCTGCACGCAATAATTATGCATAAGCTTATGGAAAGCTTAGAGGGCGGTGGAAGTGTGTGCATAATGTAGTAATATAATTATGCAATTTAGAGTAATGCAGGATATGCTGATGAATCCATGAATACTATTAGCCGTACCAAGGCCATGCGATGAAAAGCATGAATGATATCTGCCATACTAAGGCCGTGCGATGCGAGATGCAAACCAAGCACACCAATCCTCATCTAAGTCCACATATCATTACAGCTCAACTCTTGAATATCATCAGGGTCTAGTACACTTCAACCAGATTGCCGCCCCATCGCGCGTAGCAAGGTTAGTGGAAAAGACCTCACTATATGCCTGCCAATATCAGACTCGGCTCGTGGATAGTAAACCCATTCCTCGAGCTGGTCAAACTCAGCCTAGCTTTGCCCTCTCCTCTCAGGCGGGTAAGGCCGCACCCCCTTCCAACTGACCACGACACAGTGGAAAGCTTGACCTTCTGGTAATAGGCACTCGGTGCTGATGCACCCACTCGGTCTAGACATTGGAGCAACCTCCTGGTACCATAAGGGGTTTATGGACTTTGACCCAGGGATATTTATTACACCCTATATAGAACAAGATTTCCAGTATCTAATCCTGCCAACCACGATATACCTGTGGAGGCTATGGCCCTAAAGTCGCTAGGGCATACAGTAACCATGTCACATAATACAAAATGCGTGAATCACACTATCCAGTCATGCAACAATCTAGCGCATATGTGTGCTTGTGTAGGGCAACACCGCCTATCTGGGAGCCCATAAACAATCTGCCCAAAGACATATGCTATGATCAATCACTTCTCATATTAAGCTACATATGATGCGTATGATCATGAATCATGGAAATATACTAAACATGTTATATAGCGATGGATTCTTGTTCGTAACTAAGATGGGCCTAGACGGCCTACACACTACAAGTATGGGCCTAATAATGGGCCCTCAGGAGAGTTACATAGTGGACATTTAACCATCATTGCTCTACAATGTGGACGTCAAACCATCATTGCTCTAAAGGTATGACCGCTAAAAACATCATCACATACATCATGGTAGAATCTCACACCCCAATGGGCCTCATATACATCACATTCGGCCCACACATAGGCCTCACATACATCTCATTGGGCCTCATATACATCAAATGGGCCGATCAAATGGGCCAATTCAAAAAGGCTGAACCCAACTCAACTATTTAGAAATCAATATATATATATATATATATATATATATATATATATATAAATGAATCATATCAAACGATCAACTGGACCATATCGTATCTAACCGTGGTGATAATGATTTCCAGGGTTAAATTCTAGCGGGCCCCATCATAGGGTTTATTTCCCATCCAACCTATTCATAAGGTCATAAGGACCTGGGTTTAGAGGAAAACAAATATCATATTGGTCCAAACTTTGAAGCCCAAGGGTTTTAATGGTGGACGTTCAAACCCATTATTTTTTGTAATGTGGTCCACCTGATCCTAGATCTGCCTCATTTTTATTTTAGTCTCAAGCCTTAAAATTAGCTTTCAAAATGGTTGGACCGCTTGGATGCAACACATGCATCATGGTGGGTCCCATAGGGATGGACAGTATAGATAAAGCACACACCTCATGGTGAGGGCCACATTGATGGAAAGTGTGGATATAATACATACATCAGTAGGTCCCACGTGGGGCCCACCATAACATTTACTTTCCATTCAATCTGTTAATAAGGTCACGGGGACCTGAATAAAGAGGAAATACAAATTTCATGATGATCCAAAACTCCTGGACCAATGGAGTTTCGATGGCAGACGTTCAATCCTACTGTTTCTTGTGATGTGGGCCACCTGAGTTCTAGGTGCAACTGATTTTTGGGAGGGGGCCCACTATCCTAAAGGAACATCAAATTCACGACGTTGATGTTTAACGCACATCATGGTGGGGGGCCATGGATGGGACCCACATCCCTAGCTCCAGTGCTCCACAGCCCAGGACGCTGCTGTGGACGCTATAGCAGCAGCCCCTACTACTTCATTTCTTCTCTCTTTTTTTTATTTTTAGAGGATTTTCCTAGGTGGGGCCTGCATCCAAAAAATCCAACCCAACCACTGGATTCTATGGCTCAAGACAGTCCAAACGAGCCCAATATTCAACATGTTTTGGCGAATCGAAGCATCAATGTGGGTCCTAATCGCTTTGTAACGGTAAAAATCACAGTTTTCTATGGTATGGCCTGCCAGAAAATCGGATTGGTTTCATTTTTTGGCTCGACACCTAAACTGAGTTAAGAAATAAGGTAGATGGTGTGGATCAAAGCCATACATCAAGGTGGGGCCTGCATGAGCGGTCCACCCCAAGGCCTTGAACCAAGTTGATATTTTTATTTTCATTTCACATCCAGCATCCCTGGACGCTAGACGGTTTGGTCACAATGTATACTTAAGGTGGGCCCTACTCAGGTGGGCCACCACATGGATAGATGGTGTGGATAAGACATATATCATGTGGGGTACATCTGGGTGGGCCACACGGTCACATCATCACACAAAAAAATGAAAAAGTGAGGGAGAGAGAGAGCAAGGAACACATGCGATGGAGGGCTCCACCATTATGAGCCCTCCCTTCCATACATCCAATCGTACATTAAGTTGGTCCCAATACATGTGGGCCCACCAATCAAAATCAACGGTGGAGATTCTTTCTCCACCAAAAATGCAAGGTCTAAATGATCCTATTCGTGCAAGGAAAATAAACATCATGATGGGGTCCATGGAAAATGGCCCCATCATGTAATGATCATGAAGATTAAGGTGGGCCATCGGCCATACCTAGGGTCTAAAGTGAGATCCATACCATCAATCGGTAGTACTCACTTAGCCCATCATCAAAGCATTAAATCTAGGCCTATAGAAACACCCACCGTTCGATCTTCTTGGCCTGATGGAAAGGTGATCTCCTTGGCTTCGATCTCAATAGAAGATGATGAAGAATGAAGGGTTGAGATGGGAGATGAGAGGGTTAAGAAGTGGGCCACACATAAAACTCAATCATGGAGATTTGGGAGAGCTTGGACATGTGATATTTTGTTGCTTGGAAAAGTGAGTTTGAGAAATGAGAGAGAGAGGGTTGTAGAGAGAGAGAGATATGGGTGATGGAGTGATAGATGAGGTGAGTGATGGGTGTGTAAGAACTTTGTTGACTTTTGAGGAAATTTGTGTAAGAAGGTTATGGGTTGTGTAAGGGTTTGTTGACTTATGGGGTTGCTCGGGGAAGGGTGTGAGATGATATGTACTTGACGTGTACTTGACCCTTGATGGAATTGACACGTTATAGAGATTCTTTTCGGTTTTGTAATGCGCGGTGTTTTCCTCGAACTGAATGCGGGCCCACATCTCCTAGCCTGTGTATCGCCTCAGCATCAGAACTGCGGTGACGGCCCGATCGCTAGGGTACAAGTCTCGAGTTGAGCCGACTCTGATTGATGGCATGTAACTCAGGGTCATGCGTAAACGTCGAATAAAGGTCGAAGGTTACAGAAATTCGATCCAGTGGACCGCAAAAACTTATAGAATGATACGGACTAAGATACTAGTCTTACAAAGGTATCCACTGAAAGACCAGAAATCAGGCCCCAATATGGTCCAAAATCTATCCAAACAGACTGACAACCACACATACTTCACAAAAATAAATTGTAAACATAAGTCAAATGGGGATTAAACCCCTAGAATTCATGGTGTGGTCCACCCAAGTTGGCCCCACAAATATCCAAATCATCCCATTACCAAAAATAAGCTTGCATGCACCCCTTTTTGTACATTCAGGGACCACACGTTCAATGGGAGGGCTGTGAAAGCATCCCCTCTATGGATGGTTGGGATCTTGTTGGTCCACAAGGTGGGCCACACACTCATGATCAGCAAATATTAGGTAGAAAAATAAAGAGAGAAGGAGAAAAAGTGAGAGAATCTGGCCATATATAAAGGGATTTCACCACTATAAATCCCTCATGCAAAATCCAACCATACAATGCTCATCTTATGGGTCCATGCATGCATGGACCCCACAATAAAAATATGAGGTGGGGGATGCCATCCCCACCATAAAATAAAGGTCTAAATGACCTTAGAATGATTAGGATCATGAGATACATCATGATGGGGTCCATAGAGAATGGCCCCATCATGGAATAATACATCCATGTAGGATGGGCCAATGGCCACATCTACGGGATCAAATGGGATCCCCACCATGGGTTGGTGGGTCCCATATGTTCCATACATGAAAAAATAAAAGCATCAAGATAAATAAGAGAGATCAGAAAGTTGTAGGCACCCACCTTCAAATTAAGCTCTCTATCATCCACACAAGGTAGATCTAGTACTAAGGAAGAAGAATCAACGGCTAGGATGAATTTCTAAGGGTGGGATTAAGGGATTTTGAAGCTTTAAGGGGCTGGAGTAATGGAGGAAAATGGGACGTTTGGGAGAGGATTTGCTAGAATGAAGAACATGAGAAGGAGGGAGAGAGATAAGGAGAGAGAGAGAGAGAGAGAACCAAAGTTGCTAGGGTAGGGTAGGTTTGGGTGATGTGTGTAGTGTTGGTGGTATAAGCTATGGAGGATTAGGTGGTGTGTGTAGTGTGTTTTGGATCTTGTACAAAAAAGTAGTGGGGCCACATGCACTACTCCTAGGTGGGCCACATGATCAAGAGTCATAAAATGAAATGTACATAACTTATGATCTATATATCGGATGGACGCACAAGATGCATCATCGGAACAGCAACGACGATGCGAACAAGATGGCATAGGTTTTGGACCGATCTGAATCAGGTCAACGTGACCAGACTTAAGGATGACCGCAAACACTATCCAAGGGTCGCGGGTCGCCGGGATTTGACTGGTAGGACTGCAGGACCAAGGGAAACAAAATGCATACCTATACACACAGAAAATCGGGTCAGGTCTTACACACTTTCTACCCTAAGATCCCTCATCCTAGCCCTTCAATCCTCATCAACCTCCATTAAAGAGAGAGCTAAGGAGTTTGGCATTCCATCAAACCAAGAAGATCATTAGGTGGGTGTTTTTTTATAGGCCTAGATTTCATGTTTTGATGATAAGCCAAGTGGGGCCTACCGATTGATGGTATGGATCTCACTTTGGACCCTAGGTGTGGCCGATGGCCCACCATGATTCACATGATCGTTCCATGATGGAGTCATTCTCCATGGACTCCATCATGATGTTTATCTTTCCTAGTATATGAAGGGTCATCTAGACCTTACATTTTGGTGGAGAAGGGATCTCCACCGTTGATTTTGATTGTTGGGCCCACATGTAAGGGACCCACTTGATGTACGTTGTGATGAATGGAAGAGGGGCCCATAGTGGTAAGGTGCCTCAACTACACCGTCTCTCTCTCTCTCTCTCTCTCTCTCTCTCTCTCTTTCCCTCTTTCTCTCTTCTTTTGGATGATGATGATGATGAGGTGTACGGCCCACCTAGTGTGTGTGAAGCCCACCATGATGTGTTATATCCATGCCATCTACCTATGGGGCCCATCTTGCTGGACTGTCCAGCGGACGGGCTTACTACTCGACCGTTTGGACAGCCCAGATGTAGAGAAAATGCAAATATCAGCTTCATCCTATGGCTGGTGGGTCCCACACGTGTGGACCCACCAGATGTATGTATTATATATTCATACCGTCTATCCAGACAGTGAGGCCCACCTTATTGTATTATATCCACACCCTCCATCCACGTCGTCCATTGCTTGGACGGTGGGACCCACCCCATGTGTAGGGCTACACTTGATGTATATGCCTTGAATCCAGGCCGTCCGTCTAGGACGCTGGATGTTGGCATGCGTTTATTAAAAATGAAAAATAATATTATATATTATATTATATTATATATATGGTATATGTATATAACATATATATCTAGTGGGACCCACCTGCTGATTTGAAATGGATTGGCTGGCCAACCGCACAAGGTGGGAGAAATCCAAACCGTCTATCCACTTGCTGAACTATGGGACCCACCCTACACATGTGGGGTTCCCACCATCCAGCTGGGATATGGACCCCACTGCCGATGCATGTGTTTCATCCCTACCGTCCATCCATCATGGATGGGCCCCAATGATGTATGTGTTGTATATCCATCCAAACCGTCCATCCTTTGAGCGTGTGGCCCACCCATGTGGGACCACCATGATATATTTATATATAAAAAATCAAGACCGTCCAGAGCGTCCAGTAGCCCTGGACAGCTATACGGTTGTTGTAGTGGCGTCATCAAGTTCTGTGGGTCCCACATACGATGTATGTGTTATCCACACTGTCCATATGCCAAACGGGTGGGGCCCACCTTGATTGTGTTATGTCTCACCATCCAAACATTTGGACGGTGTTGTGGCACTGTGATATATGTGTTTTATCTCCACTGTCCAGATTGCTGGACAGTGAGATTACATCATAATGTATGTGTTTTATATATGTCGTCCATCCATTTCTGCAGGGACGGTGGGTCCCACTGAAGTGACGTCATCCAGATCCATGGGTCCCACGCATGATGTATGTATATCCACAATCGTCGGTCCATCTGGTGGGACCCACCTATGGTATCCAGACCGTCCATCCAATTGGCCAGCTCATCTTAAGGCCTGAGACTAAAAATAAGATTGATCCATCTATCGAATGGACCACACTGTAAAAACCAGTGGGGTTGAATGTCTACCATTGAACCCGTTTAGGGTCAGAAGTTCTAGATCAATATGAAATTGGTTTTTCCTCTTAATTCAGGTCTTTGTGACCGTATGATCAGATTGGATGAAAAATAAATGTTAAGGTGGGCCCTGTGATTTGTAAACAGTGGAAATCATTATCTCCACCATTATTTATGGTATGATCCAGATGATCTTTCAATCATTATCCCCACTGCTATTTGTGGTATGGTCCAGATGATCTTCCTATATGATTCATTTTTGGGAAATGCTCTAGAATGATGTCTAAAAATAGATGAATGGCGTAGATTGGTGCGGCCCGTGGATGTGACCCACTTGATGTATATGAGGCCCATTGGTGTGGCCCATTGATGCATCCCATTTGATGTATGTGAGGCCCATTGGTGCGGCCCATTGATGCGGCCTACTTGATGTATATGTGGCCCATTGATGTGGCCCACTTGATGTATATGAGGCCCATTGGTGTTGCCCATGTGATGTGACCCACTTGATGTATATGAGGCCTATTGGTGCGGCCCATGTGATATGGCCCACTTGATATATATGAGGCCCATTGTGATGTGTGATTCCACCAAGATGTATGTAATGATGTTTACGACGGACAATGACTTGGGAACAATGATGGTTTAACGTCCACATTGTAAGAGAAATGATGGCTAAATGTCCGGATTATAACTCTTCCTAGGGCTCATTGTTAGGCCTATACTTATTGTGTGTAGGCCATCTATGCCCATCTTCGTTATGAAGATAGTTTATCACCATATAACATACTTAGTATAACTTCATGATTCATGCCCATACGCATCATATGTATGCTTGATATGAGGAGTGTTTGATCGTAGCATAAGTCATTGGGCTGAGACATTAATGGGGCTCCTTACGAGACGAAGTGCCCCACATGATCGCGCGATACGTGCAGGACTGATGCATGACTAGATGGTATGACTCATGCATCTTGCATTTGTGTGACATGATCATTGTACGCCCTAGCGACATCAAGGTCGTGACCTTAACAGTCACATCGTGGATGCCAGATTGGATACCGAAAATGTTGGCTCTAGCACTGTGGGCACATAGGATGTCCTTGGGTGAAAGTCCCAAAACATTTTTGGTACCAAGAGATGCTCCAACGTCTAGACTGAGTGGATACATAATCGCATGATTGTCGAATAGCAATAGGCTGCATCTCCCACTATGTCGTGGTTGGTTGGAAGGGGGTGTGGCCTTTTCCACCCAACTGAGGGGGCTGTAAGCTACACTGACTTTGACCAGCTCATAAATGGGTCCACTATCGATGAGCCAGGTAGGTATTGGCATACTATTAGTTAGGCGGATAGTGTAGTCTCTTCCACTCGCTATGTTGTGTGGTTAGGGAGGCAGCAGTCAGTGTGGAGTGTACTAGACCCCGGTGATATCCTAAAGAAGAACTGTACTGATATATGTACTTGATGAGGAATGGGATGCTTCTGTTGTATCTCGCATATGATGTTTGGCTACGTAGGCCTAGCATCACATGGCCTTGGTATGGATGATAGCATTCATGCCTTGCATCACATGACCTTAGTATGGCCGATAACATTCATACCTTGCATCGCATAGCCTTGGTACGGCTGATAGTATTCATGGACTTACCAACATATTTCCGTATCACTCTGATATTGCATACTTGGCACTTGCCTTGTGCACACACTTACACCACCTTCTAAGCTTTTCGTAAGCTTATGCACGACCATTGCATGTAAGTGACATTGGATCATAGCAGCGCTAAGGCAGAAGCCTGTAGTTGAGCTTTTGGAGTTCTAATATTTATATTTATATTTCCCTTTCAAAATTGTACTCAAAGTTTTGATATAGTGGATATGTGGTAATATTATTTTGTGACTTGGTTATGATTATGGTTATGCTCCATCAAAAAAATCATACTGAAAATCCTCCTTATAGGATCCCAGGATTGGAAGCTGGTGTATGGGTGACAGGAACAGAGAATAGGGCACTATGGAGGCTGTCAGCGCTGGATTCAGCGATCAGGAATTTTGTGAGCTTGGTTTTCGAGTTTGGGGTGTGACAACCATTCTATCTCTGGCACTATGAAAGGATTGGAGAAGTGCAGGGTCAGCCGATCCATGGACATCATTTTCCAGATGACGCAGGTTTAATTCACTAGTCTTCATCATCTTAATTATGTTACCGAACACATCTTTGTTCCAAGTTCTTAATGCTGATTTTGTGGTCTTGAGTTTTTCGAACAACACCTGTAAAGGGTCCCCAGGGACATCAACTCTCTAAGCATTACTGATTAGATCCTGGAAGCCTTCGTGGAGGATCCACATCCGTTGGAATTTGAAAGGTTTAGGAAGGGAAGCTGGAGGAGGTGGGAAGGGTAGTAATAATGGAGCATGGTCGAAATTCACCCTTAGAAGATGCTTAACTTGGAAGGAAGGAAACTTTTGCAACCAGCGGTCGTTGCAGAACACTCGATCCAACCTTGCCCAAATTCTAAGTTAATCTTATTGGCTGTTACACCACGTAAATCTGCTACCCATGAACATGGCATCAACCAAGCCCGCATTGGTCATCCCTTCAGCAAATTCTGACACACTGTGGGCATCAAAGGAGGATGACGTAGACCCCAGTCTTTTCGAAGGAGAGAGGACTACATTAAAGTCCCAACATACAACCCAGGGGGCCACACACTCTGTCTCATGCTGGGCTATATCTTTCCACAGTTGTCTACGCAGAATCCTTGAGCATTTAACGTAGACGCAGGAGATTCACAACTTGTTTGGGTCTCTAATCAAGCCTACCTCGATGAACAACAACTGGCTAGTAGCAGCAAGCACCTCAATTACCATAGATGAAGTAGAGAAAACCCAAACTTTGCACCCTTAGGTGGCATTCGAGCATGAAGCATAGTACCCCAATTTTAACCTGATACTAGTCCGTTTCTCATCTCGAAACATAGGATCCTGACTAGCTAGAATGGTTGGGCAATACTGTCTGATCAGTCTCTTCAGAGTTGAGATAGTGGGAGCATTACCCACCCCGCGCGCGTTCCAAATTTGTACACTATCCATTGTAACATTGAACTATTTTCTCGCCCTAATGTTTCAGCCTCCTGAGTCTTCCATACCATTTAACATCAGTGACCCCTTTTGGCATTGTTTTCCTTAGAATGACCTGAAGTAGAGTGAGTAGGGGGGCAGACGAGCATGGATTGTTGATGGAATTGGAATCCTTAAGGTCAATAACCTCCAAGAGATCCAGTGAAGGAGGCCTGGTGTCCACCATCCCTGGCATGTCGTCCGTTGATTCCAAGGTACTAATGCTAGGTCTGTTAATAGCCTAATCTGATTTTGGAGATGATGGGAGTTGGGGTTCATTATCCCAACCAAGCGAGCCCAGTTCCTGAAGGGGTAGGCTGGAAGGAATATCACTATTGGCGTTGGACAACATTAGCGATGGTGAGGGAAGGGTTTGTGCACCTTCCCTAATTAGTGGACATGTTAGGATGGGGCTAGTGAGGACAGGGGGGAATATTGGGTTGAAGTAGGTCCACAGAAAGGAGGCCTTCAGCAGGGAGTTTTCTTCTCTTCCTAGATATATCAGAGAAGGAGTTCCATGCCACAATTTACAGATCCTCCGAAACTTCCTCAAAAAAAATTCCTATCCTTAGGGAGCTATGACCCTCTGAGAGGGCTTACTGAGAAGGTCTTGGCAGCATATCTGATGGTTGGGAGCTATGGCTGTCCATGTGAAGGAGGGGAAGGAAAGGGAGCTTGGGAGTGGGTGTCTGTAAGTCATGAGGAGTTGTTGGTGAGTGCTTCATCATAATAGGTACTGGGAGGGATGGTGTAACGCCCCATGTTTTCAGGACCCAAGTATATGACTTGTTTCCCAAAAACCCGAGTGTTAACCTGTAGAGGATCAAATTATATATATATATATATATATATATTCGTTAAAGTTAGCAGTTTAGCATAGAATGGACAAATCAACATAAAGAAAAATTTGCAATTACATTTAGCATATACAAGAGGCTGCCCATAATGACTTATATGAACTAATGCTTCTAAAATTTACAAATATAGGATTTACATGATTTAATACATGAGAAGTAATATAATGCATGTAAATTTAAGCTGCAAGATCGCATAGCTTCTCGTAATAATACAGCCATGCATCCCTGGCACTTGGACCCAACTCCTCATCAGTCAGAACCTGAAATTTTCTAAAGTCACCTATGCTACCTGTATGGTTATATATTTGATGGATGAGTGGCCAACTCAGTGTGCATTCCCCTCAAGATTACACATCGCCGCCTTAGCTAAGCATAGTTAAAAACGATAAGACATTCAAACAAAACAGAATGCAGTCTTATTTAAATGCATGGATGCGTGAATGCACATTGACCTGAGGATGCTCATCCAGTCGGACTTGGGCTTGTCACCCATGCAAAAGACTAGTCATTAGCGTAGCATATCTCATACATCATGGTGTCATGTCTTTGTACATATCTCGTACGTAGATCACTAGCGTAACATAACTTGTACAACATAGTGACCAAGTGTCAACAGTCGGTGGTCTGGGAGCTAGCAAAACGATACCCCACTAAATGTAAGGGCATGTGCTACAACATCCGGAATTAGCCACCTGTCATCGCCAATATGTTGTGAATGCATGATTAGCCAAACCATTATTATTCCAATTACAATCAGCCGGTTTAAGTAACTCAATGGTCACTATGGGGGACTCGTCACCCAGCGTAGGCCGACAGCTTCAGCATATTATCCCATGACCACTATCCCCGACTCATGAGATTCCCCCATCTTAGGATGCTTAATGGACACCCGTCGACTAGTAGTTAATCAAATTCAATAAGTAGGGATTACCATCACATGGTACAGGCCATTGAAGCCATGTCGGGCAAATCTCAAAACATGGGATATGTTAAATCGCAGCGGCAAAAAGGGTACACGGAACATCAAATCAATCGGCAAAAAGGGTCAAGCAAGGCTAGATCAGAGCGGTTAAAAGAGATCATTTCTAAGCCACTCAAGCCGTATGCCCTATGGATGGTAAATCCCACATTAATGTTCCATATCTCAAATAACCTCTAAATCGAAGGCCTATTTCTTACCACAACCCATCTTGTTACATCCTAAGTATGGGTTCACATACACAAGAGGGAGTCACCCACTAGTAAGTGTAGTGAATAGAGATTCATAAGAGACTCACAACAATTCATGTGAAAGCACATAGACATATCATGCCAGATGTATGTGAAACATTTGATACATAATAATCATAAAGGTCATGGATTGAAATTTAAATGGAAGCCATCATGTAAATAACTATTACATGCAATCATAGATCAAGTATAAATCATATCTTAAGAGTCTATGACTAATTTAAGAGATTACATCCTATAAGATAACATGTGTGATTTTGATAAAGACTATTACTTAACTAATATGGAAATGGAAAGCTTAAGGGGAAAAAGTCATCACCTGATACTTTGAATCGTCAACAAAGGTTGTTAGGAAACGTGTGTACCCTTAGAATTGAATCCTACCATGGATTGTGAAGTTGTTCGTGAGATCAGGTTTCTACAAAGTATTGATGGTCAAGATTAATACAACCTAGGGCTTGGATTTGCATATTTCTAGTGTTTTGATATAAAATTAGGTTCTCATCTTAGAGTTTAGCTAAATGCTTAGATTCTAGGATTTGAACTATGTTGTATGTGCAACTTAAATACAATATAATAATATGGTTATTTACAATTTAACATAAATGATATAACTAATATTTGTGACCATGGTAATAATTAGTACTACAATTGTAATGAAATAGTATAACCTATTATTAGAGATAATATTTCCGAGTGATGGATACCATGCTAATATCATTAATGGTAGTTTCATCTATGATAACTAATATTAGCGTAACACGTTAATAGTAATCATTATGGTGATAATTAATATTATGATCTACTATGATAATATTTTAGAGTGGCAAAACAATATGCTAGTATTTAATAATGATATTATTTTATTTTCTTGTCTATAATAACTATGATTAGAATAGATAATTGCTAATGGCTATGCATTTCTACATTAACAATCCTAATCATGAAGAAGTGGTAACAATGTTAATTGAAATTAAGAGAATTTGGGTATGGAGAGAAAGGGTGGAATCATCTTGTCATGCCTTCTAACTCAGCCAGCACCTCGACTTAACTCATGTGGATTGAGTTGACTCGACAGCTACACCAAAAGGGACGTCCCACACCATCTCTCCTTCTTCTCTATTCTCCTCCTCCTTTTCTTCTCTCTCTCTCTCTCTCTCTCTCTCTCTCTCTCTCTTTCTTCTTTCTTTCTCCCATTTTATTTTCATTTACTGGAGAGTTCAGCCAGCTCAGCCATGATTCGGCTAGGTTTAAGTAACCCCAAGTGAGTTAACGACTCGCCCCGAGTCTATGAGTTGACTCAGCAGCAGGTCGAGCTCCTAAGCTCGCCCCAACCATCTTTGCCCTTCCCTCTCCTTCATCTTCTTCTTCTCTTTTCTATTCTCTCCCATTTGCTAGAACTTCATCCGGCTTGAACCCAAGCCCAACTCGATCTTGCGTTCGGCTATGAACCGCCGAGAAGCATGAACTGAGTCAAGTCACCATCTAAATCAGATAACTCGGTCGAATTCAATGTCGAATCAACTGAATCCCATCCGATTCTCAACCTCTACACTATGCTAGGGTGGTTGTGGATTCAAATAGGACTAAACCAATTCAGACCAATCCCTAAACTAAGTAAGCAGATAGCCGAGTTAATTCAGCAACCACCAAATAAAACCCAACCGGCTGGTTCTCCTTCTTCTCGTCTTATTCCTCCTTCTCTTGTCTTTCTTTTTAATTCCTCATCCCTGGTCACCGAGAACACTGACCCCAAACCGAACTCAGTCGGGTCAGTTCGTGTGGCATGACAGCATCACAGTGTGGCTACACCACCTGCACTCTCTCTTCCTTCATGTCATTCTCCTTCTTTTTTCTTTCTTGCTTCTCTACGTTAGACGGTGGTCATATGGGATACATATTGGTGGTCTTGGATTTGAAATTCGCTGCCTCACAAGCACCAACAATGGTGCAAGTTCGACGGGGAAGACAACCCAACTTCAATAGTGGATCACGAATCAGTGGGTATTTCTTCAAGCTGATTGTTGTAGGTGGTATGTATAGGCTCAGAGGAGCTCAGAGAATGGTTGGAGTAAAGCTCCAAGGAGGTTTTCATGGTGGGTTTGAGCTTGGAAGGAGACGGCCATTTTCTTTGTATTGCCGCAAGAATAGGAGATAGGGCATTTTTGCTTCGGTCTGCTGTTCATTTTATATCAAACCTAGGTCTCCTTGACCGTGGGATCGAGATCAAATAGTCCGGATATGATCCGTCTGAAACCACTCCCAGATATGACCTGTAATGCAAAACCGGCCACGGTTTTACTATCACAGGTGGAAGCCCTAATCCGGGGGTTTGGATGGTGTTGAGTGGCTGAGAAAGCACCACGTGGAGGGTCAAGCTTGAAGGAAAGACTCCTTACACAGATCGCCAACGTGGAGTGGAAACAGTTTTCATTTTCGAAAACATGTGCTTGTAGGGCCTGTTTGCGTCAGTTCTCGTGTGCACACCCTGCGTAATATCAGGTGGAATGGCTATGGTTTTGGTCGTTACTTCCCATTCAACAAGATGTACGGCTAGGATTTCCGAGCTGCATAGTGGATGTGAGCCCCATCTAGATCAAACATAGGCAGTCCATTTTAAACAGCTGCCATCGAGAACGAGAAAGGAGGGAGAACCCTTCCTCATTTAGAATTGTGGGGTCAGCCCGACTTTGACCGGTAACGCAGTCCAGTGCACCGATGGTGCACATGAACTGCATTCTTGCAATGCCTGTGTGGGGTCCACCGTGATGTTTCTAATAAATCCACTCCATCCATTAGATTTCTAGGGTCTTATTATGACCATAGGTCGAGGATAGGTCCAATTTATAACTCTAATGGGCCATAATATTGGTTTTATGCACCTAAATGATGATGCCTGACGATCTTTGAAGGGTTAACGGTCAGATCTTTTCCTAATATGGTTTACTTAACTATTTAGGGCTTTGAGAGCTGATTACATGGAATCTGATAGTGAATTCCTAATTAGATATGATCGTATTGTTTTATTATATTTATAATAATGTAGTTTGTTATATGTAATTTATATTATCACATATTATTAATATACAAATTATGTGAATATTAGTGAGCAAGGATTTATGTATATTATTTGTATAGTTATACATGTGTTATGTCTTAGTTCTATAAAATATAAAATTTTCTAGTATATTCTTATTATTATTACGAATTCTATAATTTGTAATTTATATTAATGATGTTATAAGTGTATAAATATAGTATGGATTATAGTTACTTCTCATCTTGATATGAAATTTTAAAGATTTATAAAGTGTATAACATTTCATAGTGTATTTATTTATGTTGTATATTTTTATTTATTATAAATGAATATTAAATAGTTAGATTACATAATATTTGATAAAATAAGTTATATATATTTGATAATTATTACATATTACATATTCTGAACTGGATGATCAACCTAATGATCAGATAATTTCAAAATTGATCTTAAGCGCACTTAATGTTTCCCGTACTAGTTTTGAGAAATTTTGACAATTGCATTTATAACTCGATGGTTAGATTATTCTCAAGCTTAAACTCGAATAGTCTTAGGGGTTCGCAGTGATCTCTCCAGGAATCTAACCCACCCATTAAGTCCAACAATTTATGATCGCCTACTTGTCTGACAGTGAGGCCGATCGATAGCTTAGCTAGACCATAACTCTCAAATTAGAGTGTCTATCCTTGATAACCTAAATGTCAGATCAATTTTAGGGATAATCGTTGATGATTCCTAGGGTTTTTAGCCTAGTTTAGGATAACATTCAATTAGGCTAGATTACACGGTAACACCCAAGTATTGAAAAGTACGGGGCATTACAAACTACCCCCCTTAAAGAGAATTTCACTCCCGAAATTCTGTACTTTCCCTATGAATGTGAACAACAATCTATCTTATGGTGTCCGTGTGCATCTGCTAGTTCTCCACACTAAGTTTATTTGTATAAGTAAGCGCTCATAACTCACTACTAGGAGAAGGGTCAATACCCTCTACTCCCCTTAAAGAAGGTTTTACCATCGAGATTTGATAATGCTTAATGTAGCAGGATTATCCTAGTGGCATGTTGTTTCCTTGATATGTCCAAGTGCGAAATCCCAACAAGATATATACAAACCTATCACAACCCTTAAGCCTTTAGTCTATCAAATCCACTAACGAGTTTAGGTTCCATTTAAGTATTAGCTAGAACTAGGGAGTCATTCTAATGCTCGTCAGTACCAGGATTCCTAATAGCACCTATTAAGATCATAACTTCATTTGGGTGACTAATAACAACATTTTATCTTTCCCTTTATTTTCTCTTACCTTTAGTGATAGCTCCCCGTTGTCTAAGGTACGCTATAATTTTTCATTTTCAATGTTCGAGCCAACATGGATAATGGTTGTAGTGGGTTTGAGCCCCATACATCGATCATCTGCCTGTAGAACAGAGGATTTTGGTATCAATTCATAATCCTGTTAAATCTCGATCCATTGCTTGATTAGGGCAATTTGATCATTGAGATTTGAGATTTGCTAAGACTTAAAACCTGAGCCAAACTGCGTACATATCATGTAAACATGATGTCATCAATCTATGATCTCGATTATTCCAGACTCACAGGGAACATCCTGTAGTCATTCTAGTTTTTAATTGAGAGCACCCAAAATTTATATGAATAGACGTGAACGACCATCACACTTCCAACACGCACTCTTCTCACCTTATGCAAAACTTTTTTTTAAAAAAAATCACGATAAAAATTTCTACGTGAAAATTTTAGTTTGAAATTTGCCGAATTCACTTAGGATTTCTTGATATACTCAGCCTAGGGTTGAAAGTTTACTTATAACTCTTCCTCTAACTAACCGTTCATGTTGGATTTGTGGGAAATATTTTTTCCTAAGTAAAGAGACATATTAGGGGATTCAAATTACAATTCCTAGCCTGATTATTCAAGTTTAGGGAATACTTGTGTTTGATCTAATCTATAATGTGGTAGCAAGGGATTTCCCATATGCCTAAGTTCTTTTCATTTGCTAAATATTGTGACGGTATTACTTCTAATTGATAAATTTTTTAGAAAGTTTAGATCTTACTTTTCTCAAGAAAAATAAAATTGTCCACTTGGAAGCCAAGTATAAGGGACGTTCTTAATAATTTCAATCACACTATAGTGGGTGCTTGTTCCCCCGTGATGCTCAAACTTAGTTTCTAAGTTTAGACAGTTATCCTGATAGTTTACAAGGGAATTAATTTTTTTTTTTCAAGTTTCAAATTGTTGTTCTAGTGGTTTATAAATGAACCAAAGTTTTTGTTTCTAAATTCAAATGACTAAATGTTCAAAGGGGCTTATATTAATTTCTAAGTTCTACAATCATACAAATACTTTTTCAAGGGGCCTAACACTTAAGTTTCTATATTCTCATTTCCTCCCAGTTCTAAGGGATTCCTAAGTTTGGGTTTCTACATTTTCAATCATTCGTCTAAATCTAAGGGAGATTTACATAAGTTCAAATTTCTAAATTCAAACATCCTAACTTGAGACATTTAGGATTTGTATAAGATCATTTCTTAAGGCTTGGTTTGTCCAAACTATGCTCTGATACCAACTATAATGCCCTGCATTTTCAGGACCCGAGTATATGACTCGTTTCCCAAAAACCCAAGTGTTAACCTATAGAGAACCAAATTCCCCCCCCCCCCCCAACACACACACACACACACACACACACACATATATATATATATATATATATATTGTCAGAGTTAGCAGTTTAGCGTAGAATGGATAAATCAACATAAAGGAAAATTTGTAATTACGTTTAGCAATACAAGAGGCCGCCCATAATGACTTATACAAACCAACGTCTCTAAAATTTACAAATACATGATTTAAAACATGAGAAGTAATAGAATGCATGTAAATTTGAGTCGTAAGACCGCTCAGCTTTTCGTAACAATACAGTCGTGCATCCCTGACACTTTTACCCAGCTCCTCATTAGTCAGAACTTGAAATTTTCTTAAGCCACATGTACTACCTGTACAGTTATATATTTGATGGATGAGTGGCCAACTCAGTATGGATTCCCCTCAAGATTACACACTGCCACCTTAGCTAAGCATAGTTAAAAACAACAAGACATTCAAATAAATATAATGCAATCTTATTTAAATGTATGCATGTGTGAATGTACATCGACCTGGAGATGCTCATCTAGTCAGACTTGGGCTTGTCACCCATGCAAAAGACTAGTCACCAGCGTATCATATCTTGTACAGCATGGTGCTAAGTCATTGTACATATCTCATACATAGGTCACTAGCGTAGCATAACTCGTACAACATAATGACCAAGTGTCGATCGTCGGTGGTCTGGGAGCTAGCGAAATGATACCTCACTAAATCTAAGGGCACGTGCTACAACATCTAAAATTATTATGAGATCCGACGCTAGTTTTCATGTGTGCATGCGTATGTGTGATTATGCATTCCGTCCATTTTGGTTCCACGGTCCTACCGGTCAAATTCCAGCGACCCGCGACCCTCGAATTATGTTTGCCGTCATCCTTGAGTCTGGTCACGTAGACCCGACTCAGATCGATCCTAACCTATGCCATCTCGATCGTGTCGTCGTTGCAGTTCTAACGACATGTCTTGTGCGTCCATCCAACCTACGGATTAAAAGTTATGAACATTTCATCATATGGCCCACTTTTTGTACATGGGCCATTTTTATGGCACGATTTCCCATGCACACCACACGCACACTACACAATTGCATGGATTAAACACCACCCACTCTAAACACCACCAAGTCCAGTCTAAGCCTAACAACTTTTTATTTTCATCATACTTTATGATTGCTTTCTCTAACCAAGGAGGGAGAGCAATGATGACTCTCCTACAACCCTTCCTCTCTCTCTCTCTCTCCCCTCTCATTTTCTCTCATTCCACCTCTCCTCCACATTCCAGCAACTCCAACCCATTTTCTCTCAAAAACCTCCCAATTTAACCTTTGAAAAGTAATCTCAACCATAGATCTATAACCCTTGAAGCTTAAGGAGAATCTTGAAGATCTATTAAGGCGGGTGCACTTAGCTTAAGATTTTCTGATTTTCTTATGGTAGATTCACCTTCATCTCATCCTTAGGAACTTGTGGGGCCCATCAAGTGATGATGGAGGCCCCCCATGTTTCCATGATTGAGGCCAATGGCCCATTCCTTTGCATGCAAGTTCCATGGATGGGGCCAATCTCCCTGGACCCCATCATGGCATTTTCCTTTGATGCATATTTTTTTAGGGGTCATGTAGACTATAGATTTAGGTGGGAAAGGCATTCCCACCATTGGATTGATTTCTAACTCCATGCGTGTGCTAGATCTAGATTGTATATGATCTAATGGATAACATGAATGTGTTGTGATAAAGGGAGGGCCTCAATAGTGGCGGAGATCCTCTCTTGTGGCCGAGCTTTCATTTTTTCCTTATTCTATCTTTCATTTCTGATGTGTGTGGCCCACTTGGGGGGCCTGGAATATCCAGACCATCTAAGTAAGGTGGACGCCCATGGCTGTCCATTCCTTAGATGTTGACATCCTAATTCCTCCATATCGGATGCATGCAATGGGTTTTATGAAGGGGAATTGGTCTGGATGTTTGTGGGGCCAACTAAGGTGGACCACAACACTGATTTCATAGGATGATTCCCGTTATTTTAGTTCACATGCTCAGTTCATTTCATATATGTGTTGTTGTCCAGAAATTTTCTGGACAGTTGCTAAATAGTTTTTGGGTAAGGATTATGGACTGATAAAAGGGATGTTTCACCCCCATTAATAGATGATTCTTGGAGCTGTGGACCCCACCTTGATGTGTGTTGAATCCCACCTCTGTCCGCCCTTGATTGATCACCCAAAAAGGTGGGCTAAGAAGGTTGGTCAGTCTAGATTTTCTGGACTGTCCAGCCACTCTACATGTTGTAAAAACATGAATATCAGTTTGTTTCTAAAATGGTGGGCCACCTTTGAGGACCCCACCTTGTTGTATACTTGTATAGGAATGTTGGCCCTACATTTTCCCAAATTTTAGGAGATTTGGGCCCACTCTAATGGCGTGCACAAGTCAGGGGCAGCAGCATTGTTTCAGCAAGAATTATTTCTTGACCTTGCTATCCATAATTTGTGTGGATTAAATAAAATACTTATACTACCTCAAAAATTATAAAATTTTGTAAAGAGGTGACCCACTCATGGTATGACTCACCTACCAATTTTTTGGGGCCAACGGACCCCTGTGCACATCGTGGCAAGGGCTGGACTGGCCCACCACCTTGGGACGTCCAGGTCAGTCCGATTTTCTGGACAGACTACTTTATTTAATTTAATTAAAATATTTCTAAATGTCCAAAAATCCTGAAATTTTATGGGGGTGTGGCCTACGGACCCCTGTGCACATCGTGGCAAGGGCTGGACCGGCCCACCACCTTGGGACGTCCAGGTCAGTCCGATTTTTTGGACAGACTACTTTATTTAAATTAATTAAAATATTTCTAGATGTCCAAAAATCCTGATATTTTGTGGGGGTGTGGCCCACCCATGGAAGTGTTACCCTACAAAATTTCAGACCCAACAGACATTTTAGATGACCATGGTACTTCTGAGAGTGGCCCACCAGGTAGGGACTGGCCGTCCAGCCTGCTTCGTGGGCCCACCTTGATATGTTGTATATCCCGCCATCCATCCATGTGGGGTCCTTAGGGGATTGATCATCCCCCATTTTTTTGATATTCAATTGCGGCCCATTGGATGGATTTTTAGGCCAGATACCTCAGGCCCATAGAGCTGCCTACACATGGGATATCTCTGCCTTAGGCTACTGCTGAGCCTGCACTCCAACGGCACGGCCCACCCCCCCCCCCCCTTCTCATCTGGTGGGACCACTGTTATGTATGTGGGCCATCAGGAATTTCATCTACTATAAAATAATTTTTATTGTTGGATTCCAACCAACCCAGAAAAATGGGTGGGCTAAAATTTGGCAATGAGCCCAATAATTGTTGCCTATAAATGTTGTTTTGGGGTAGTATGGCCCACTAGATTTGATGAGGATTTAAGTCAGTTATCTTACCATTTTAATTTTATTTTTGGACTTAATTAGTGTCTAATTAAAGGCCCATTCCAATTGGATTCTCCTTGGGCTAGTCTTTTAGTTAATTAATGGGCCTTATAGCCTTGGTTGGGCAAGAATTGTTTATAGGCCCATTGGACCCTTGGGTCCTATATTTACCATACCATTGTGATGGGTCTTATAGGCCAAATACTTAAGTAGTTGGGCCCTTGCTTGCCCACTATAATAAATCTATACTTGGGCCGAGATGTGAGGCCCAACTTACTTGTGTTAAATATACGGATTTTCCATATGTTGGAATAATGGGCTGCCCATTAGGCCCACCGCAATGAGCGAACCCATGACCCTTATGGTTAGGCCCTAACCTTGCTCAAGGGCCCACCAAGTTGCCTATGTATTGAGCTTAGTGTATGGCCCACTAGGCTATGGATTGATTGGGCCTCGGACTTTTCTTTACATACGTAGCAGGCTACCTTTTTGGGACCCAGTTAAGGTTAAATGTCCTCCTTGGTGGCCCTAAGGTAGGCCCATAAGGACCTTATAGGCGGTTGAAGGCCCACCTTGGACCTTGTTAGGCCCGTTCCTCCTTGAAGTTTTAGGACTCCCCTAGCTTGTGGGTCGTCCCAATTTATTGAGCCTCCACTAAGAGAACTTCATTTCCTCTTAGAGTACTTGTCTATATATATCTTGTCCTTGTCCGTCCTAGGGAAGGAGGAATATATATTCTACAGGTAGCGTACTTACACCATTATGACCCATATGCATCATTTGTGTGTATTGATTGCATTGTGTGGTGGTCATAGAGGGATGAAGTTTATCCCCTTATGCACATTGAGTGCCTAAAGCTAGTGCATGATCTGTATGTGTGACTCATGCATTAGTATCGCATTTCATGATGATACCGCCCTTGCTTCATTAGGGACTTGCCTCCACAGGGACATTTGTGGATGGCCGTACATGTGGACACCAGAAATGATACTTAAGCATACCGGGTGCATAGGATGCTCATGGGTGAAATTTTTAAAACTCCCATGATACTAAGGGACTGCCCCAACGCCATGACCAAGTAGAAACTATGAGTGCACGAGGGCCTTATACCGTTAGGCTGCGACTCCTACTGTCATGTGGACGGTTTGGTAGGGATGTGGCCTTATCCACCTGTGAGGGAGGGCAGTATTAGGCTGAGGCTAACCAACTCATGGAATGGGTCCGCTACTGCTGAGCCTCGTCGGTGACTTATTGTCCATGGGCGGGTAGTGAGGTCTCTTACACTCGTTTAACTATGCGGGTCTGTAAAGCGACAGTCGTTCTGCAGTGTAATGGACCTCGGTGATTTTCTTATGATTGAAAATGTATTTGACATATGGTTTAGATATGAGCAATGACATTACTTGTATCATATTAGCATTGGTTGTATAAGCCCTCTTCATGCATTGCCTTAGTATGGCACCCAGTACTCATTGCGTCATATTCATGATAAGCCTCGGTAAGGCTAGTGATATTGTCATTGAGCATGTTCCTCTTTCTGTTCTTTTGTCCACTATTATCACACACTTTCACCACCCTCTAAGCTTCTATAAGCTTATGCACGATTGATGTGTGCAGGAGACTCTATGCAGGCATCGTAGCGGCAGATCATGGAGTAGAGTTGAGCTTAAAGACTCTAGTGTTATTGAGCTTTCTCTCTTTTCCTATTATTTTATGTATGTCCTTTTGGACCTTATATAGGCTTGTAAAAAGTTCAAATTCTTAGTGGATTTTGTGATGTGTGCCCTTAGTTATTCTCAGATGTATTGTTGTGATCTTGGGTATGCTCATACTGGAATTGATTATACTATTATGGAAATCCTCCTTGTAGGATCCCAAGATCGGAACCTACCTCAGGAGTCGATAATGGAGTAATATGAAGGCTATTGCGGTCAGAACTGGTCTTTGGGTTCCTTGTGAGTCCGGTTACCGAGTCTGGGGGTGTGACAATTATCCACCCGTCATCGCCAATATGTTATGAATGCATAATTAGCCAAACCATTATTATTACAATTACAATCAGCAAGTTTGAGTAACTCAATGTTCACTATAGGAGGCTTGTCACTCAGCGTAGGCTAATAGATCGGGCATAATGTCCCATGACCACCATCTCTAGCTCATGAGATTCCTCTATCTTAGGATGCTTAATGGACACCCGTCAACCAGTGGCCAATTAAATTCAATAAGTAGGGATTACCATCGCATGGAACAGGCCATCAAAGCCACGTTGGGCAAATCTCAAAATGTGGGACAAATGTCAAATCGCAGTGGCAAAAAAGGGTACACGGAACATCAAATCAATCTACAAAAAGGGTCAAGCAAGGCTAAATCAGAGCGGTTAAAAGAGATCATTTCGAAGCCACTCAAGTCGTATGCCCTATGGATGGTAAATCCCACATTAATATTTCATATCCCAAATACCCTCTAAATCGAGGGCCCATTTCTTACCACAACCCATCTTGTTATATCCTAAGTATGGGTTCACATACACAAGAGGGAGTCACCCACTAGTAAGTGTAGTGAATAGAGATTCATAAGAGACTCACAACAATTCATGTGAAAGCACATAGACATATCATGCCAGATGTATGTGAAACATTTGATACATAATAATCATAAAGGTCATGGATTAAAATTTAAATGGAAGCCATCATGTAAATAACTATTACATGCAATCATAGATCAAGTATAAATCATATCTTAAGAGTCTATGACTAATGTAAGAGATTACATCCTGTAAGATAACATGTGTGATTTTGATAAAGACTATTACTTAACTAATATGGAAATGGAAAGCTTAAGGGGAAAAAGTCATCACCTGATACTTTGAATCGTCAACTGAGGTTGTTAGGAAACATGTGTACCCTTAGAATTGAATCCTACCATGGATTGTGAAGTTGTTCGTGAGATCAGGTTTCTACAAAGTATTCATGGTCAAGATTAATACAACCTAAGGCTTGGATATGCATATTTCTAGGGTCTTGATATAGAATTAGGTTTTCATCTTAGAGTTTAGTTAAATGCTTAGATTCTAGGATTTGAACTATATTGTATGTGCAACTTAAATGCAATATAATAATATGGTTAGTTACAATTTGACGTAAATGATACAACTAATATTTGTGACCATGGTAATAATTAGTACTACAATTGTAATGAAATAGTATAACCTATTATTAGAGATAATATTTCCAAGTGATGGATACCATGCTAATATCATTAATGGCAGTCTCATCTATGATAACTAATATTAGCATAACACGTTAATAGTATTCATTATGGTGATAATTAATATTATGATCTACTATGATAATATTTAAGAGTGGCAAAACAATACACTAGTATTTAATAACGATATTATTTTATTTTCTTGTCTATAATAACTATGATTAGAACAGATAATTGCTAATGCCTATGCATTTCTAACATTAACAATCCTAATCATGATAGAAGTGGTAACAGTGCTAATTGAAGTTAAGAGAATTTTGGTATGGAGAGAATGGGTGGACTCATCTTATTGTGCCTTCTAACTCAGTCAGTGCCTCAACTCAACTCATGTGGATCGAGTTGACTTAGCAGCTACACCAAAAGGAGATGTCCCATCGAAGAAGAATGAAGTGAAGAATTAGCCAAGAATGAAATGAGATCCATCATGGATTTGAAAACTAAGAGGAAAACATCCTGATCAATACGTGTGATATCCACAGCTGATGAGGTGTACCAAGAAGATTTGATCTATGGTAGTGTTGATGGCCTGACCCACCAGAGCCAGTGTAATGCCCCGTGTTTTCAGGACCCGAGTATATAACCCGTTTCCCAAAAACCCGAGTGCTAGCTTATAAAATCTACTGTAAATTTATACCGTTTATCATTAATCAGAGTTAATGCAATGAAGCTAGAATAAACCATGCATTAAATAAAAACATTTTGATCATTACAAATTTCAAATGTAGCGCCCATACAGGACTTATACAATCCCAAATACAAAGTTCATTAATAAAAAAAACCAGAAACCTATCATGTAATGATGGCACTCAATATGGGCCGCAGGGACCCTGCCTAGCTCCCCAGATAACCGATCTGCTCTAGCGACCTTGTGAACCGCATCGGCTCACCCTACACCTACATCAACCGTTACGATTTGATAACGTCAATGACTATCATAGTGAGGAGCACACTCTAAGATTTTGCACCCATCATTCATAATCCAATAAAGGTTGCAAGTCATGAAATTAGATATACTAAACAGGGCATTTCATAGTCATACATATATTAAGAAAATCAAACTAATCAATAGAATTTCATCATAAGCAAAATATAATGACAGTCGCAATGCAAGGAAACATGTCCAGATAACCAAACAATCAACCATAAAATTTTCTATTACATCCGAGAATCGCATTTGTACGTGAACTTCGCAAGATGGCTAGAAAATCGATAAGTGAACTTCAGCTCCACCCAGAAATCATGGTACAAGTGAAATCCATGAGGTGAATAGAAAATCAACCTTCAAACCTCTTCTTCATCCGAAGATCATGTCCTACGTGAACACCGCAAGATGGCTAGAAAATCGATAAGTGAACTTTAGCTCCACCTGATAATCATGGTATGACTGACACTGCAAATGAAGAGACAAACAACGTACAAACCCTAGACCACCCGAAAATCATGTCGTACATGAACACCGCAAGATGGCTAGAAAATCGATAAGAGAACTTCAGCTCCACCCGAAAATTATGGTACGACTGAACACCGCAAGATGGCTAGGAAAACAACATACAACTCTAGACCACTCAGAAATCATGTCATACGTGAACACTGCAAGATGGCTAGAAAATCGATAAACAAACCTCAGCTCCACTTAGAAATTATGATACGACTGAACTCCGCAAGATGGCTAGGAAACAACAGGGTATGCGAACATAATTAACAAGCCAACAAATGGACCAATAGACCATCAAAGCCATGAGGGCAAATATACGATCCAAATCACATAGGCAACGTACGGTCTAAGCCATGTAAGGCAAGGTGTAATCCAAGCCATGTAAGGCAAATAGGGACCGCATGATAGTAAGTCTAAGATAAGTTCCATTCATTCCATCACTTAAGTGCAAATGGTAACATGTATTTAATCAATGCATGTACAACTAAAGAAAATAACATGTTATCATCAAACCATTTGTGCATGTTATAATTAAAGAGAGGTGCCTATCATCCAACACATGAATTTATTTCACAACAAATTAGCATATTCAATAACAAGGTAAGTAACCCAATTAAAGGAATCATGTCATCATTTATATCCAGATTGATGAAATTAAGTGGGAAGGTCAAAGGGTGAGTCCTCACCTTACGTGTCGAGTTGCCCATTAGTGTCACTAGGGAACTCAGGTGTCATTAGAACCAAATCCTACCATACATTGTAAAATTCTACAGTTAAAACCAAGCTTAACATACTATATATGGTTTAAAGTCCCAACCTAAGGTCTAGACTACTTAGATTTAGGGTTTCATCCTTAGGTTTTATATCTAGGTTAAGATTTTTAGGGTTTGAACCCTAGTTAGTGTGCAATTGATTTTAGTGTTAATTTAATAATTATAAAATATTTACTAACATCAGGGTTATGGTTAATATTTATTAATAATCATTATGATGATAATTAATATTATGGTCTACTATTTATGATAGGACAATACATTAGTATTTAATAATGGCATCATTTTAATTCCTCGTATATAATAACTGTCATTGGGATGGATAATTTACTAATGGCTATGCATCCTAATATTTAACTAGCATAATAATGATGAATTTGGTAACAATGTTAATTTAATAATAAGTGTCAACATTGGTGTTATAATTCATATTAGCTAATGTAGCAAAAATAGTCATCATAATGGTAATGAATGGTGTGGTCTATTGTAATTGGTAATGTCTATGAATGATAGGTAAATGCTAATTAATATTTAACATCTAATGGTCGTAAATTGCTTATAAAAATTAATATTAGCGTACATAACCTGTTAATGGCTAAACAAAATTAATAATCAAAATAACTATAATATTACTAATTATAATGATAAAGAAAATGATTAACTTTGGGAGAGAAAGCTAGCTTACAGTAGTTGACTTAGTAGCTCGACATAACGCGTCTGAGCTGGCTCAACTCTATATGCAGCTTGATCGAGTCAAACCTTGGATTTATGTTGCTTAGTAACTACAAGGCTTAAAGTAAGCTAACTCGAACTCAACCCAACTCCACTGAGTTGACTCGGTAGGTGCAACCACAATCCCAATCTCTCTTCTTCTCTTTTTCTTTTCTTTCTTCTTTCTTTCCTTATTTTCTTCTTCCTCGCACTCCCTCTCTCTCTCGCTATTCTCCTTCTTCTCTACTCCCTATCTCTTGGTAGAAACCCAACTGGATCAAGCCCATGCCTGGTTCATCTCAGTCAAACTCAGTTTAAACTGAGTCGACTGTTCAGTGAATCAGCGACCCAATTTTGCCTCTCTCACTTTCTTCTCTCTCTCTCTCTCTCTCTCTCTCTCTCTCTCTCTCTCTATCAGCAGCCCCAAGCTGCCTCTCTCACTTGTCTTCTCTCTATCTCTCTCTTGCTCTCTTCTTCCTCTATTTCTCCCTCTCTTTTTTTATTCTTTTTTATTCTTTTTACCGTCCAGCAACCTGGACCAAAACTGAGGCCGAGTCGCACTCGACTCGGTTGGGTCGAGCAGCTAGTGACTCGACTCCCCCTACCCTCTCGTTTCTCTCTCTGCCTCTAACTTCTTCTTCTCATGCTATCCCTATTGCTGGAACATCCAGCAACACCCCAAGCTTGAACCAAGCTAAGTAGCAACGACAAGTGGGTCAATTGAATAACAACCCAACACGTACCGGTCGAACTCGGTTTCGACCAAGCTGACTCGACAGTAGCTCCCTCCTACTTCTCCTCTTCTTTCCTTCGTTTTCTCTCCCTCCCCAGACTTTTGAAATGCTCAGACTCGATCAGAACCGACGGACTAAAAATGAACCCGGTGCGGTTTGAACGAGGAAGACAAGCTGGCCATTAATGGCAACTTGAAATCTGGCGACCCTGGCTTCAATCTGCTCCGTGTGGACATCAGAGAACGGTGTAGGGAGGCTAGTAAGTGGAGTATTTCGAAGCTCTAGATTGGTTTCGATGGTGGGTTTATGCCTTGAAGGAACGGCTGAGTTTGAAGGTGCGCCTGCCAAAAGTAGAGCAGCGAACCCTCACACTTTATTCTTCCTTTTCTTGAAGCCCTAAGCCATCTGAGACCGTCGGATGGAGAGTGCACAGCCAGATTGAATCTCACTGTCCGATTTTCTCAAAACCGTGGGCCAAACAGTGGTTTTCTTGCATTAGTTTTCAATCCATGCGAATTAGCAATGGATGGCTGAGATGTGCACATTCCAACGGCTGAGATTCGAGGCTGAGGGCACACACAGATTGCAGGTTGGCATCCAGCAAGACGTTTTCCATTTTTAGAAAACAATGTGTTTTCAAGCTCTATTTGCATCGATCCTTGTGTGCGTGTAGGTACACTCCAGCAGGCGGATTCACCATGGTTTCCAGCGTCTTCGGGCCTTCTACAAGATGGATGGTCCAGATCGCTCATATGACCGATCATGGTAGGCCACAATGGTTGCAAACAGTCAGTTATCCGTCCATTTAAAAATAACTGTGCGCGGGAGACTGAAAGAAGAAATTTCCTTCTTTTAGAAATATCAGTCAAACCCGATTTGACTGGACCCCTTGCTCCAGTGCATGGCGGGTGTGCATTTGCTGTGCACATGCACCGCATGAAGTGGGGTCCACCATGAGGATTTTGACCCATCCACTCTGTTCACCTGTTTTGTCAGCCCATATTAGAGCCCAACCCAAAGGATGAGGCAAATCCTATACTCAGGTGGGCCATATATACCAAGTTCGTGCTTGATGAGTGGTTTACGTGGCCCATAGTGACGTTAAGTGAAATCTGGCCCATCCATTGGTTTCAACATTTAGTATAAAAATAACATATATTATGTAATGATGACTACATTAGTATATAATATGGTATATATTATAAACATATATACAACTTATAATACGTTGTATTATTGTATATTTTATACTAATAATTATTTATCAATTAATGACGTATTAAATTTGAAATATTATATATATATATGTGTGTGTGTGTGTGTGTGTGTGTGTGTGTGTGTGTGTATGTATGTATTTTTCTTTTATATATATAAATATTAATTATTCTAAGTAATGTATATTTTATATATATGGTATAATACAATAATACGAGGTTTAAATTATAAAATGTAAATGTTAGTCAATATACGTCAATTATATGAAAATGTGTTGACATACAATTTATTTTATATATAGTTTAAATAATGCAAAATAAATAGTATACACAATTTGAATGATTTAAGTAACATATGTATTATTGCAACTAATTATGAAATCATTTTGTATTATAACATATATATACATTTAAAATAAGTATTATGGATCAACTTAAGATAGGCCACCCATCTGACTTTGAGGTAGATATATAGCTCTAGATTTGGTGATCACTTTTATAATTAGATTCCCCTATATCTCAGTAGGGCGGTAGGTCTCGAATCTCGAAGTTACTCCACCATCTCGACGGTTGGATTTTTATAACTTATCGTTTCAGCTTCCTTCTTTGATGGTTCTAGATGTCCTAAAGACAGAATAAGTAGAGATCTAACCATTGATCCTATGTTCAGAGGGTCGAATGGCCCGATCTATGAATGCAAGTCACCCCTAACAGTTGGGCTTAGGCCAGAGTGTGTGAATGTTTACGTAAATCCATATTGCATTCATACTAAGTCAAGTCCTCATGATAACACCCGAATACAGAAAAGTACGGGGTGTTACAACCAGCTGCAATTATCTCCTCTTCAATGTGACATCATTGCTATCGGCCTTGACCCTAAATTTCTCAACGGCATTTTGTTGAACATGTGGTGTGTTAGTTTGGCTGATACTTCTAGCAGCATCAATGAACAAATGGCCTTCTGTCCTCTTCGAGTTTTGAGTAGGGTACGAGGGGTCCTTATCCACCTATTGTCGAGTTTTACCCATGGTAGCATCAACAAACGAAATCCCTTCTGTCCTCGTCGATATGTAAGTAGGGTACGAGGGGCCCTTGTCCACCTGCTATGTGGTTTTAGCCGATTCACCTGAGCGGACCTTCGCTAAATCCACGGTCCAAATTCTGCGATCGACCATCTTTCCATTAAGAACACCGATTGGAGCTTTCACCTCTTCTACTGAGTTGAATCTTACAAATCCGTATCCCTTGGATTTCTTGAGATTGTAATCCCACCGGATATATACATCTACAAGCTTCCCAAATCTCGCAAAGATTCTGGAGAGATCGCTCGTTGTGGTGTCAAATGAAATGTTGCTTACGAAAACAAAGGAAGGTTTGGATGGGTAGGGTTTCCTCGCGCCGACCTGCTTCTAGTCATTCATCTCTCACAGCCTTACCAGGATATCATAAGACATGTTTGAAAAGGAAAAAAGAAGCTCAAGGAAAATAATAAAGAATAAAAAATAAAAAATAAAAATCTTTCAAGAAGACCAAGTTCCAAAATTGGGGTATTTTTGTCCACTAATTCTTCAAAAAGTGATCGAAAGGTCAACTACAGAATATATTCAAGAGAACAAATATTTTGGGCATTTCACGGTAGTACCACGAGACTAATATGGTCAAAATCCCAAAATATTAGCCTCATCCAAAACTTTTGTAGCCACACAAATGCTTTTACCCCACTCTTCATGGTCTTGTAGCCCAGTTCAATCTTGGATCTACCTCATTTTTTATCTCATCCTAAAATGAGATGGCAAAGTGGATAAATGGTGTGAATTTCTTGCAAACATCTTAATGAGTCCTAACTTCCAACCCTAGGAACTTCCGACACTTGGGTGTATAAGCGTATGATGTGCAGAACAAGTTCCTACAGTTGGAAGTTGTGTGGGGTCCAAAGAGATGCCCATGACACATCCACTCTGGCCATCGGTTTTACAAGACCATACTACCAGACAAATCTGAAAATTACAGTGGATCCAAAACTCCTGTGCCCACGCCTACAGCTTATCTGAATGATAATAATATAAACATCATAATCGGCTCCAAAAGGTTTTGTACCTAGATTTTTGTGCAGTGTACCCACATGAAATTTAGATCTGCCCGAATTCTAAGGCCCGTTACATTGTGGTCCTGCAAAATTGGTAAACAGAGTGACTTATCATGTGTATCTCTGTGAGCCCCACACAACTTCCGACTACAGGAACATCCTGTATCCAGGGGCTCACGGTTACCCTCTCTCTTTTTCTTTATATATATATATATATATATATATATATATATATATATATATATATATATATATATATATATATATATATATATATATATTTGCTTGTTAGTACACCCACTGTCAAGTCACACTTCCAGGGGCTCACGGTTAGCCTTAGGATCTTCCTCATTGACATGGTTTAGTCATGTCCATGACCCACGTTGACACGTGCGCTAATAGTAGATTTTGGATTTTTATTTCTAACCCACCCAAATAGTCTATACTGCTCGTGCATGCATGATAAGCATGGGCTATGTTATACAGAGGGAAGCAGGTAGGTGTGCACAGTGACGGAGGGGAGCCCATTAGGTGCGACTCCGGACTCACCCAAGACAGTGCAGCCGTTACTGTGGGGCCTACCTCGATGTATGTAATCCATATCCACACCGTCGATGTGGTTTTTTTTTTTTTTTTCAAATTATTTTAGAGCATGAGCCCAAAAATATAGCATATTCAGTTCTAAAGTGGGCAATAACTTAAGAAACCGTTGTGATTGTCCATTATCGTGCCACAAAAGTTTTGTATCAAGCTGATATTTGTTTTTTCCATTCATGTGACTTTATCAACGTCCGAGATGATAAATAAAATTTACGGAAAGATTAAAGTAAGCCCTATAATTTTTTTTAATGGTACGGACTTTAACCACCAGTGTTTCTTATGCTATGTTCGATATGAATTTTGGATCTGCTTCATTTCCGGACTCATACACTAAAAGTATCTGAAAAGCGAATGGACGAAATAGATGTAGAATATACACATGAAGGTAGGCCCCAGGGCAAGGGCCGCACCATAGTGAGTGAAGCCGGGGCCGCACCTAATCCGCTCCCGCGAGGGAGAGCGCCCGGGTACAGCGGGGGAGTCGATAATTAGGAGGAAAGGATAATGGTTAAATAACAGGAGAGATGGATGGATGGAATGGGAGACAGTGATGGGTTTTAAGCGGTAATGGAGAGAGAAAGGCAATGAAAAGAGCTGTTGGCTAGGATGAGTGGCAGGAGCAGAGATTTCTGACATGAAATGACTGGTACCCAATTGGGGTTGAATAAATGGGCGTCGAGGGTCGGTCCTTGTCCTTTTTGTCACACCCTGTCATATGCCACCCTCTACGGGTGTTGGCACGTAGGATGGAGAATAAGAGAGGTGTGCTCGTATGGTCGAAGATAGATGTTCAATCCGCACCATTAAACCATGAGATTCTTGGGGGCCGAAAATTTGGTACTTAAGTTAACACAAATTTGAATTTGAGGATTGTGAGTTGACTTGTTAAAAGAATATACACAACCAACATTACTTTTATAATTATCACGGCGATCAGAGTAACTAAAAGGAGTCAAAGTAATTATCATTAAATAATATTCACAAATTAATCATTGAATATTTAATTACAATGATATAAAATAATAATAATAATATACATTGAACTTTAATTAATTTTTAAATAAATAAGGAAAAAAAAATTTTTAATCTTGTCCAATTGATTCTTCATGTACAAATACTGCAAAATAATTTATACGGGTGTGAGCGCGACAGCTCGTAGGGTCTCACCATTTCCAAAATTGAAAATTCTACATTAACACTAATACAACTCAATAAAATAAATAGGATCAATTACTAGCATTGAATCAGTATTTTACATGACAACAATAACAATTTATTTTTCACAATAACAAAATAAGATAATACAGTCATCTAAAATCCTTTCTGGTTCAATCCAGGGCAGAGCACCCGTGTGTTTTGATCCTTTTAGGGAATGACTCTCGGCAAAGCACTGGTGTTGATCCTTTTAGGGCAGAGCATCCATAATATAATTAAAAGCATTTAACAATAATCAAATGAATTTATTCCACATATTAGAAATCAAATAAATGTATTTTACATCATGTAAAATCAAATTAAATGTCGTAAATCAGCAATACGAAATAAATAATTAATGAATTAAAAGTATATAATAATGTAGTATTTTCAATAGGAAAAATCACCTATTTGATTTAATGTGACAGATCACATGTATAATGGCTGAAAATTACGTGTAGACAGTCTGACTCGATTCTAGTTATATGAAGTTCAAAATACTTCTACAAGAAGTGACTCAGTGTATCCGTTGATGTCTTCCAATAATAAGACGTAGGTTGAATCTGAAACTATGAAACGGTAGAGATCAAAAGCCATTATGGAGAAGGAAGGTTGTGCCTGCGAAAACGAAACGAGTTTTCGCTTCGAACTGAACTTGCGTTGGATGCTCAAGTTTTCAGTTTTGATGGCTAGGCTACGCAGGGTCCACTAGTGATAGTTAGAGAGATCTAAGTTGTTCATCAGTTTTGTAAAATAAGGATAGATTGTGAACTTAAAAACGAAGAAGATCCAAATCTTTAGTAGGCCACATCAAAGGTTTTTAGCCAAAAGATTTCAAGGGCTAGGGTTACTCGAGGGTCCGGATCTATTGGACGGTTTAGATTGAGGAGTGGGTCCCACCATGATGATGGCATGCATAGTGGATGAGTTCATGTGTGCAACTGTATGGCGAAGAAGAGGGAGAGAGAGAGAGAGAGAGAGAGAGAGAGAGAGAGAGAGAGAGAGAGAGAGAGAGAGAGAGAGAGAGAGCGAGAGAGAGAGAGAGAGAGAGCGAGAGAGAGAGAGAGAGTGGTGGAGAAGAGGTTTTGTTGTAGGGTGACGTGCGTCAGCACGTCACTTATTGTTTTGTTTTGTTTTGTTTTTTTATATGCACGGTGGGCCCCACAGGGATGACATGACAAGTCCATTCCGTCCATTTATTTTTCCAGATCAAGTTAGGGCATTAGCCCAAAAAATAAGGCTGATGCAAGGTTCAAGTGGGCCACATCATAGGGAACAATGGAACCCACCGTTTAAGAAAAATCGGAGTATTACATTGTTTGGTCGGACGGATCCCATGGGATTAGGAGGGATGGGATGGACTTTAAGGTAATGATGGTGGTGTCAGTGGATTGGTTTAAGATCCATGGGATTACTATATACCGGGACAAGTTCATCGAGTCTGTTGGGCACGCCTGGCATATCCCAGGATTTTACCTTCCAATCCCTTCCAATCCGTCCAACCAAACATGCCCTAGGCACCATTGAACGGGATTAGGAGGGATGAGATCAATTTTAAGGTAATGATGGTGATGTCTATGGATTGGTTTAAGATTCATGGGTTTGCTATATCCCGGAACAAGTTCTTCGGGTCTGTTTGGCTCGTTTGGCATATATCAGGATTTTACCATCCCATCCCTCCTAATCCCTCTTAATCCGCCCAATCTGCCCAGCCAAACAGGCCCTAAGTGGATGAATAATAGTTACCTGATTTCAGTGGAGGAATAATAGTTACCTGATTTTTCCCTCCTTTTTTAATGTCCGTTTAGTAAATTTAAGTTACAGATCTTGTGGGCTCACTTGGGGTATGAGCCATGGCCTAAATCTTCCCTGTTGCACGATTCCACCCATCCAATGTAAATGGAGATTCCAATGGATGATCCACATTTGAAGAGTCCGAATCCAATGGCTAGGATCATCTGATGGGGGAGATTGCCTGTATCCACCCGCCGTGATCCCAACCATAAGATGGATTTGAACCCTGAGAAGCTGTGACCCACATGTACATTTTGGTGGGCTTCCGAAAGACAGGTGTCTCCAACTTCCACGTTTATGAAATGGCATTTGTACCCACCGTCATCTAATTAATACTCCTTTTCCTTCTAGTTTTAGAACCGCCAGACTACAAAGTTGTACAATTATATTACCAGTAGTAGAAGGGAAAGGGCATGTCTATCAAAACCGGGTGGGCCATAATTATACAAAATCAAGATAATTGAATTGAAAAGAAAACAGCGAGCGTGGTTTTCCAGAACTCGGTTCATATACGTTGTAACTATTTCCCCAACCCTACAAAAATTAATTTTCTCCTTTTTTTTTGTCGTTTCAAAAATATTCTTTGTTATTTTTAGCCTTGCAACAATCTGTCACTATTGCCATTTCACTGTATTAGAGAAGAGGAGAGAGAGAGAGAGAGCGGGGGAGGGAGGGAGGGAGGGAGGGAGGGATGGAGGGAGGGAGACAGAGAGAGAGAGGGTCATATATAACCATACTGTTTACTTGGGTTTTCCTCATTTCCTAACCTTTTTCTCCTCTTTCCAAACCCCAATGCACAGCTATATGCAACTTCCATATCACTCAGCCTCCTCTTTCTCTTTTCTTCATAATGGAGACTCTCCCTTCCTCCCTTCTTTCAACAACTGACCACAAAACCCTTCCTTATTTATCTCTCCATTGGTTTAGGAAACCATAAAAAGAACCAACAACTTCTTCTCCTTATTTCTTCTTTCTCCAACTTTGAATGGCTTCCATGAACAATTGGTTGGCTTTCTCTCTTTCTCCTCAAGAGCTACCTTCACAATCTCAAGACCATCATACTCCCCCTGCCGTCTCGCGCTTCATATCCGGCGACTCAGTACCCCGCTCAGGCCTCGGCTTCGACTCTGTTGAAGTATCAGGCCACGACGTCTCCAACGACTGCTTAGATCTCTCATCGGACTCAACAGCTCCTCTTATGAACATCCCAAATCTTAGACAGGATGGTTCTTTCGGTATTCTAGAAGCATTCAACAGACGCCATCAGTCCCAAGGTTAGCAAAAAAAAAAAGATGACATCTTCATCAAGTTCCTTTTTTTTTGGGTATCTTTGAAATCTACAGAACAAAGAAAGGTTTCTGGATTCGAAATCTATCACGATTTCTAATCTTTCTTTCCCCTCTCCTTTTATTATTCCAGATTGGAACATGAACTGCCAATCAAACTTCAAAACGAGCTCTGAGCTTTCAATGCTCGTTGGAGGCTGTTCAGGCAGCAACCAAAATCTAAGCCATGAAGGTCCAAAGCTAGAGGATTTCCTCGGCGGCCACTCATTTGCTGATCACTCTTCACAAAAGCTTGCTGAGAATAATGGGATTCCAACAACGTTCGAAAATTCTGGGGACTATATCTTTTCCAGCTACTCTTTGAAGTCACAAGCAGTGACGGCAGTGACAACAACAGCAGCAGCAGCAACAACGGATTGTAACACAGGAAGTGGATTGAACGGCAACTCAATCGGTCTTTCCATGATCAAGACATGGTTGAGGAACCAGCCTGCACCACAGCAGCAGCAGAAGACGGAGAATAAGAACGAGGCAACAGCAGCAACCAAATGTGCTGCAGCGGGGAATGCCGGAACAGTACGGAATGCTCAGACATTGTCGCTTTCAATGAGTACTGGGTCTCAGCCAAATTCAGCTTTGCCTCTCCTGGCTAATGCAGCTGCCGGTGGAAACGGAGGGGGAGGAGAGAGTTCGTCATTGGAGACTCAACCTAAGACTATGGCTCTTGATAGCCAAACTGGTGCTATTGAACCAGTGGCGCGGAAATCCATTGATAAGTTTGGTCAGAGAACTTCAATCTACCGTGGCGTAACTAGGTTTGTGAAAGAAAGAAAACCCTCATATAGAACTCCCTTTAAACTGTTAGTTTAACTCTCTCTCTCTCTCTCTCTCTCTCTCTCTCTCTCTCTCTCTCTCTCTCTCTCTCTCTCTCTCTCTCTCTCTCTCTCTCTCTCTCTCTCTCAGAATGAGTTTAATATGTTTTGACTATTTTAAACTCATATGTAATCCTTTGCAGCATATTTTCCATTCTCTCTTGTAAAAAGACCCAGAATGACTTTAATAGGTTTTGAATATTTTTGAACTAGTTAGTTTTATTTGGTATTCTTTTGTAGCATTTTTTTTTTATTCTGCTATTTAGTTAAATCCGGTTGTGTTTTTCTCGATTCAATTTTTTAATTGTAGCATTTCTTACTATTTTTAATTGAGCCCAAATGTAATTTATATGGATTTCTTTTAAAGTGGAGTTTTGTTGGTTTTCTTTTCTTTTTCTTCTTTTTTTCTCCCTGATTGATCTATTTTTCCTCTAAAAAGTCCTTTTGGGATTTTTGCAGGCATAGATGGACTGGTAGATATGAAGCTCATCTATGGGATAATAGTTGTAGAAGAGAAGGACAGACTCGAAAGGGTCGGCAAGGTATTCTTTGCATTTCCTTCATTTGAAGAGTTTTTATTTGAATAATTGGCATTTTAGACTCCGGTATTGTATTTGTATTGACCTTTTCCTTCTTTTTGTTTTGGGAATTTCCGATCTTGTGGAAATGGGTCTGATTCAATTTTCCTGCAGTTTACTTGGGTAAGCAAAAGATATTGTTTATTCTAAGCCTTTTCAGTATTGATTTTGAATCTTTTTGAAGGTTTCCTTTTCTATACTGTTTAAGATATCGGGTTCCTTGTCTTTTCATTTTTATTTTATTTTATTTATTATTATTTTTTTTTTCGCTTAATTATTTGAAATAGGTGGATATGACAAGGAAGAAAAGGCAGCTAGGGCATATGATTTGGCTGCTCTCAAGTACTGGGGTTCCACTACAACAACAAACTTTCCTGTAAGATTCCTGTTCAGCTTTATAGGAGGACGAACTAGGGTTTTGTTTTATTGATTTTTTGGGTATTGGCCATGGAGTAAAGGGATTTTTTCTCTTTTGTTCAGATAAGCAATTATGAGAAAGAGTTGGAAGAAATGAAGCACATGACCAGGCAGGAATATGTTGCATCTCTTAGAAGGTACTATTGATTTTCATTATACTATAGTGCTGTGGTATAAACAATAATATGTTCTCTACAGGAAGTAGCCAAAAAACATTAAAGAAAACAATTTTTTAAAAAAATGCCTGGAATATAAAAATGAAAGCAGGATGTTAGCGGCATTACTAATTTTCTATAATCTTTGAATGCAGGAAAAGTAGTGGTTTTTCTAGAGGTGCATCCATTTATCGCGGAGTTACAAGGTATTACAATTTGGTCTTGTTGAAATATTTAGACAGGTTTACAAGATCAAGCAGTTATATTGGAATTTCCGATGTATTTGAAAATTTAAAATTAGAGGTAGCATTGAAAGATCTTTGGATGAGTAAAAATGTGTTCTTGATCAAGATAAAATGGTTACATCTTTCTCTCTTTCAAAGTGAAGAATTTTAATAGGTTAAAGGATTAGTATTCACTATGCTTGAAATGACAATGAATGCATTAAAAAAACAAAAAGAGAGAAAAAGAGAGACAATGAATGCGTTAATCCTTAAGTCCATGACATTATAAAGGAGTTGATATTTGATTATTATGTATGCTGATTTTTATTTGTTGATATCGTTCTGGTCTTCTTCTTCTTCTTCCCTTTTTTTTTTTTTTTTTTTTTTTTTTTTTTTTTTTTTTTTTTTCTTCTTCTTTTGTATTGATATAGTTCTAGTATATTGTTATTGTAATTTATCCCTATACATTTGAATGAATTAATCCTTGATGTTCAAAAGTGACGTGTGGACATTCCAATAATTCTGCTTCTTAGATGAACTGAAATAATTGAATTCCTATTTGAGGACAAATATTATGTATTTCATTGATATGTTACAGGCACCATCAACATGGAAGGTGGCAAGCGAGGATAGGAAGGGTTGCAGGGAACAAAGATCTCTACTTGGGAACTTTCAGTAAGTTAAAAGCCACTATTTTAACTATAGATAAAATTTTAAAGAGTTTCCAATTATGTAAAATTTGAGGATATTTGGATGGGAAGGAGAAATTCATCATGACCTAAGCTTGCCCCAACTAATTGGGATCAGCTAAACAAGTCATGCACAGCCATTTCACTCTAAGCATGAAATGTCAGTGTTAGGATTCATGATGAAAGTTTGTGGCCAAAGTTTCAGGCCGTCTGCCAACTTGACGCAACCTCATTTATCCAGGCTTGGAATCAACGTGCTCTAGTTAGCAAATGGAATGGTTATTTCTATTCTCATCTCTTTTATAATAGAATAGAAAAGAAAGTGCTTGTTTCTATTCTCATATTAGTTCTTCTCTATTTAGGCACCCAAGAAGAAGCAGCCGAGGCCTACGACATCGCTGCTATAAAATTCCGTGGCCTAAATGCAGTGACAAACTTCGACATGAGCCAATACGATGTAAACAGCATCTTAGAGAGCAGCATATTGCCAATTGGAGGAGCCGCAAAACGTTTGAAAGATGCCGAGCATACTGAAGCCAGTGTTGATGGACGAAGAACGGACACTGATAACATTACCTCACATTTAGCAGATGGGATCAGCAGCTACGGTTCTCACCACTATGGGTGGCCCACCATTGCTTTCCAACAAGCTCAACCATTGAGCATGCATTACCCTTATGATCAGCAGAGAGGTTGGTGCAAGCAGGAACCGGAAACCAGTTCAGCCCATGGGCTGCAAGATCTCCACCAACTTCATCCGGGCAACACCCACAACTTCTTCCATCACCACCACCAGCCTTCTGTGATGCACAATCTCATGAGTTTGGACTCGTCCTCATTGGAACATAGTTCTGAGTCGAATTCGGTTATTTACAGTGGCAGTGGCGGTATCAATGGAAGCTTGCAAGCAGTTGTGGGTGGAAGCAGTGGCTATGTGATGCCCATGAATGCAGTAATGGCTGATCAAAGCCACCACAACCAGGGGAGTTTTGGAGATAGTGAGGTCAAGCAGTTGGTTTATGAGAATATGGGACCCACCACTGATCCATTCACAGGTAGAAATGTGTATTATCTGTCGCAGCAATCACCAAGTATCGTGAAGGCAACTACTAATAGCTATGAGCATAGTTCTCCCAGCAATAACTGGATGCCAAGCTCAGCTCAAGCACTTGGATCAAGGTCAAGCAATTTGACCATTTGTCATGGAGCTCCTATTTTCACCGTATGGAATGATAGTTAGAGTGATAGAAAAAGGAGAGCAGAATAGATTTTAGAAGGGAGGAGAAAGGAGGGAGTAGAAGAAAGGTCAAAGGGAAAGAAGCATGTATACAGCTTAGCTCCTGATTTTGAAATCTTTTTTGCTATTTATTACTCTCAGGGAACTAAGAAAGGATTTATTTATTTATTTATTTTTTCCTTAGTAGATATTTTACATAAGGATTTGGCTAAGTTCAGTAATGGCAAATGAGATTTACGAATGATGAGAGGCAAATCTCACTTGCTATTAGTTTTGGAACTTCAGATGGAATAGATCCTCAGAAAACTTACGTAAATTCCAATAATAATAATAATAATAATAATGATTTGATCATATAGTGAATGGAAATTTTCTGTTTCAATTGATATTGAGTGACAGGACATTAGTATCTGGTGCTACTCAACGTTATCATTTTATCACGGGTGCATTATTGGGACTCTGCATTTTGTTGTGTACCAAAAATCTCCCACCGTCAATTGTTGGTGGTGGGGAATCTCTATCCTACCCACTTCTAGAGAAGTTGGAGGGAATCCTATTAGGATGGCGCTAAGGATTGCCCACAACTATGGGGTTGGACGGGTTAATTGTTTTTCCTATCAGTTATAATGAAATTGCATTTTTCTCCTATAGTTTTGTTTTTTTTTTTTTTTTTCTCTGTGTTGCACCTCTTTCCACGTCACATCCATAGCCATTGGCCTACAATGGACTCGTTGAGATGTGCATTAGCAGTGTCGTTTCCTGATGATTTGTGCGTATCAGCACAAAACGTAGGATGACCCGCATGGGCTCATATCAGCACAAAAGCTAGGATGACCCGCATAGGCTCGCGGGTATTGCATGTAGTTTTTATGAATGTATGTGATTGTGCTTTTCAATTTACGCCTCCCATATTTTTGCTTCTTTGTAGCCAAATTACAACGAGTGTGGTCCTTATTTTGACCGTCACCACATAAAATAGCCAAATTTACAGGTGAAAGCCGCAACAAGAGATTTAATTTATCAGAGAGATCTGAAAAATATGTTTGTTTTTCATATGGTTTGATCAAACCTCAGGTTCAAATATCGGGAAATTGACCCTACTCACCTCGAAGTTTGGGCAAATTACCTAGAACGCTACAACACTCCATATATTCCCATAAGGACATTCTGACATGTTTCCAAAAATTACTTGGACAAAAATGCCCTTGCCCTTGTTTCAGTAGTTGTATGGTTTTCTAGGAAAGAATAAGTTACATTGTATTAAATGCCAAAAAAGTTGTGTACCGAACCTTTTTTTGTGTGTGGACGAGGACCAAGGTCATGGGGTCCACATTGATATATGTGTATAATCCATGCCACCAATCCTTTTCGTCGTGTCATTTTAAGGCTAGGGCCAAGATATCAGCCTAATCCAGAGCTTGTGTGGGTCACATAATAGAAAATAATGGTGACAATGGAACCCACTATTAAAACTTTTTACGCTCACTGTGATGTTTATTAGAAGTGGACATTGCCCAAATCAAGACTTTTTTAGGCCCAAGAGGAGCAGGCCAACAAGGTGGACAGAATGGATCACCCCATTGTAGGCCTTAACCTATGGTACCAATGGTTTGGTAGAAAAGGACGTGAACACGTTCAAAACCATGATCTATACAACATGACAACCACGACTCATATAACATGGCAACTACGACCCATGCAAACAACAACCCAAATGGGCCCACAGTGATGTATGTGTATAATCCATTCTGCCCATCTTTTTTATCGTGTCATTTTAGGGCTATGGCCCACAAAATAGAAAATAATGGTGACTGTTGAAAGTTTCTAGGTTCACTGTGATGTTTGTTAGAAGTGGACATTGCCCAAGTTAGGACTTTTTGGGCTCACGCCGAGCTGGCCGATAAGGTGGATGGATCAAATCACCCCTTTGTGGACCTTAAGCTATGGTATCAATGGTTTGGTAGAAAAAGAATTGTACACGTTGAAAATCACGATCCATACAATATGACAACTGTAACCCATATAACATGGCAACTACAACCCAAATGGGCCGCAGTTGTATGGATCGTAGTTGTCATGTTATATGGGTCTTAGTTATCCTATTATATGGGTCTCAATTGCATGAATCACAGTTGTCCTGTTATATGGATCGCAGTTATCCTGTTATACGGGTCGCAGTCGCAGTTGTTCTGTTATATGGGTCTTAGTTTTCCAATTATATGGGTCTCAGTTGTATGGATCACAGTTGTTGTGTTATATGGGTCGCAGTTATCCTGTTATATGGGTCGCGGTCGTAGTTGTCCTGTATATGAGTCTAAGTTTTCATGTTATATGGGTCTCAGTTGTATGGATCGCAGTTGTCTTGTTATATGGGTTGCAGTTATCCTGTTATATGGGTCGCAGTAGCAGTTGTCCTGTTATACGGATCTTAGTTTTCTGTTATATGGGTTTTAGTTGTATGGGTCGCAGTTGTCCTGTTATATGGGTCGCTGTTATCCTGTTATATTGGTCGCGGTCGCAGTTGTCCTGTTATATGCATCTTAGTTGTCCTGTTATATGGGTCTCAGTTGCATGGATCATAGTTGTCCTGTTATATGGGTCGCAGTTATCCTGCTATATGGATCATGGTCGCAGTTGTCCTGTTATTTGGGTCTTAGTTGTCATGTTATATAGGTCTCAGTTGCATGGATCACAGTAGTCCTATTATATGGATCGTCGTTATCCTATTATATGGGTCACAGTCGCAGTTGTCCTGTTATTCGAGTTGCAATTGTCCTGTTATATGGGTCGTGGTTGTCATGGGTCGTAGTTATCATGTTATATATGGCCCACAATAGGGTGATTTGATCCATCCACCTTGTTGGCCACCTTGCCGTGGGCCCAAAAAGTCCTGACTTGGACCTACATTGATGTATGTGTATAATCCATGCCTCCCATCGTTCTTGCCATGTCATTTTAGGGCTAGGGGCCAAATATTAACTTAATCTAGTGCTCGTGTGGCCCACATAATAGAAAATAATGGTGTCTATTGAAACATCAATGGATCAGATGTGGGCCCAAGTCAGGACTTTTTGAAAATAATGGTGACTGTTGAAACATCAATAATAGGACAACCATGACCCATATAACAGGATAACTGCGACCCATATAACAGGACAACTACATTCCATACAACTGAGACCCATATAATAGGACAACTAAGACCCAAATAATAGGATAACTGTGACCGCGACCTATATAATATGATAACTGCGACCCATATAACAGGACAATTGTGATCCATGCAACTAAAACCTATATAACAAGACAACTAAGACCCAAATAACAGGATAACTACGACCGTGACCTATATAACAAGATAATTGTGACCCATATAACAGGACAACTGCGATCCATGCAACTAAGACCCATATAACAGGACAACTAAGACCCGAATAACAGGACAACTACGACCGCAACCCATATAACAGGACAACTGCGATCCATACAACTGAGACCCATATAACAGGATAACTAAGACCCATATAACAGGACAGCTGTGACCGCGACCCATATAACAGGATAACTGTGACTCATATAACAGGACAACTGCAATCCATACAACTGAGACCCATATAATAGGAAAACTAAGACCCATATAACAGGACAACTGCGATCCATACAACTGAGACCCATATAACATGAAAACTAAGACCCATATAACAGGACAACTGTGACCGCGACACATATAACAGAATAACTGCGACCCATATAATAGAACAACTGCGATCCATACAATTAAGACCCATATAATAGGAAAACTAAGACCCATATTACAGGACAACTGCAACTGCGACCCATATAACAGGACAACTGCGATCCATACAACTGAGACCCATATAATAGGATAACTAAGACCCATATAACATGACAACTACGATCCATACAACTGCGGCCCATTGGGGTTGTAGTTGTCATGTTATATGGGTCGTGGTTGTCATGTTGTATGAATCGTGGTTTTCAACGTGTTCAATTCCTTTTTTACCAAACCATTGGTACCATAACTTAAGTCCCACAAAGGGGTGACCAGCTTGGCGTGGGCCCAAAAAGTCCTACTTTGGGCAATGTCCACTTCTAACAAACATCACAGTGAGCTGGGAAACTTTCAACAATCACCATTACTTTTCTATTTTGTGGGCCATAAAAGCATTGGATCGGGCTATTATTTGGGCCTTAGCCCTAAAATGACACGACAAAAAGGATGGGCGGAATGGATTATACACATACATCAGTGTGGGCCCATTTGGGTCGTTGTTTGCATGGGTCGTAGTTGTCATGTTATACGGGTCGTGGTTGTCATGTTGTATAGATCGTAGTTTTGAATATGTTCACGTCTTTTTCTACCAAACCATTGGTACCATAGCTTAAGGCCCACATTGGGGTGATCCATTTCGTCCACCTTGTCGGCCTACTCCGTTTGGGCGTAAAAATGTCTTGACATGGGCAGTGTCCACTTCTAACAAACATTACAGTGAGCCTAAAAAGTTTTAACAATGGGTTCCATTGTCACCATTATTTTCTATTATGTGACCCACATAAGCTTTGGATTAGGCTAATATCTGGGCACTAGCCCTAAAATGACGCGGCAAAAAGGATGACCGGCATGGATTATACACATACATCAATGTGGGCCCCACGAGCTTGGTCCTTACTCGCACACAAAAAAGGGTTCCGTACACATCACTTTCTTGACATTAAATATGATGTAACTTCTTCTTCCCTAGAAAACCGTACAAGTCTTGAACCAAGGTCAGGGGCATTTTTGTCCGAAATAAACTCTAAAAGCTGTCAAAAGGCCCTTCTGGGAATATATGGAGTGTTGTAGCATTCTAGGTAATTTGCCCAAACTTCGAGGCGAGTATGATGAATTTCCCTCAAATATCTCAAGTCAATCACAAGATTTCATTAATGGTCTATTTTATTTTTCTATTCTTTATTACCAGACCTTAAGAGAAGGCCAAAGGTTTAGCTGATTGACCAATTAAAAAAATGCCTATGGTTTAGCCATTTGACTAATTATATTTTATAATGGAGATGGTTATTGAACTAAAATTTAATTATCTTACCCCTCGTGTGCACTTCCTGTACCTCACTAGACGTGTCAATATATGAATGGTAACTAATATTTACATATTATACCCACGGTAAGTGAAAGTAGCACCCTTATTTCCATTTTCTAGTCCAATACTAGTGAACATTGTACTATTGTATGCTGATTTGTACTACAATTTATCAGAACGAATTAAACCCTTTAGATAATGGGCCCACTTTTATGGTGTTAACAATGTATCATGTTATATTTCATATTACTATGGATTGAGTGACACTATTGTACAGGGACCAAACCGTGGAGCCAAAAACATGAAAATTGACGATAGCCCATTGAAGTCAGACCTCATAGGGAGAAGATGAGCTCGTTCACTTGATTCAACGACAATGATCATATCTTGTGATTACGATTTCGATCAAGCGCCAAGGGGAGCCCACCCCTTTCTCCTCTTCCCTTCTTCATCTATTGGGCATGCACAGATGACTCTCTCTCTCTCTCTCCTGTGCTCATGACACATGTTGGCAGCCACTATTTCAGCCTCTAAATAGGAGAGGAGTGGTGGTGGGTAGTGGGACCAGAAAGGATTTCAGTGACCTTATACAAGTATTTGTAAACTAAATTACCACTACACTAGCCTACGATATCTTAAGATCCCCAAGGCCTACCATAAAGATATTTAACCAAACTAAATGAAGACAATCATCTAACTTCAATATACCAACATATGCAATGCTCTTATCGAGTTTAAATCACAACTTTTTACAAATGTTTTTCAAAAATTTTAAAAATTAAATTATTTACATAAATATAATTTTAAGAAGTTGTAAATCATCATCCTATACAACTTGATAAAATTGTGGCAAGTTAGTCTTAAATTGCGTAAGTTATTGCCAAGACATATTTCTCACACAAGTACATCATCTAGAATTGAATAAGTCGCTTTCCTAGTAATACATCCTTATTGAATCAATCATGACCATCAAACTACACACTAAAGTAGTGAAACTCCATTTTGATCCTCTTACATGCAAAGGAGGTAGAAGGGGCATAGGGTTACCTACGAGACCAACCTTTTTTCTTGTAGAAAAATAAAATTTTATTCACAAGAAGAAAAGTTACAAAAGGAGCACTACACATTCAAGATGCTCGCTAACACTACGCCAAAATCGCGAATTTGCGACGGACGAAATCCATCGTAAAACCAAATAAACGATGGATTTCGTCCGTCACTTGGTCCGTCGCTGTTTACTGGGTCATTTTTTGTTTCCGACGGATAAAATCCGTCGTTGAATCTACGACGGATAAGGTCCGTCGCATCTTACCGACGGATAAGATCCGTCGCAAAAAATAAAAAATCCGTCGCTGAAATGTGGAAAAAACCATCGTATTATTCGTCATTTAAAATATTGGCGACGGATAATGTCCGTCGCAAATATGAGGAAAGCGACAGACCGATGCATAGTCGTCTTATTTTGAAATTAGCGGCGGATTTAGTCCGTCGCTAAAATATCTGCGAATTAAAAAAAAATCGTTAGATTTGTTTGTATTTATTTTTTTTTTGAATCTTACACCTGATAGTCGTTCAAAAAATAATTCAAACAATCATAATCAATTAATGATTAAACATGTGCATGCACGTTTCACCCATTTAACATTCATCAAGACTATAATCAACACAATACCAATAAAACAGTTAACGGTCTATTTAATGTTTTCATACTATAAATGCACATATGTCATAGGCAAAACCATACATCAGTTGGGACTGAAAGTAGCTGCAACATCTCCTAGGTAAATCACAGCCATAAAACAGAAGATGAGACCAGTCGGCGATAGGGCAGGCATGCTTTGATGCTCTTCGACACCTCAGAACCACAATAGAAGCCTCTGCTAATTCTTTTAACTTCAGCATTCCAACTACCAGGCAGGCATGCTTTGATGCTCTTCGACACCTCAGAACCACAATAGAAGCCTCTGCTAATTCTTTTAACTTCAGCATTCCAACTACCAGAGAAAACATGCAACAATGAGGATAACATCCAAATACACAAACCATACAGTAAATACATGTGAAAAGGAAAAAAAAAAAACACATAAAAAGTGACCATGCCAAATACACATCCAACGTAGTCCTTGTCTAAAGCTCACTTTTTAACAATGCTAAGGAAATACCCACATCAACTATATTATGCAAATGCCCATGGCCACATATAAAACCCATTCCAACTAATAAGCATTGCCACATTTATGTATAGATGAGTACTCTTATCATAGAAATATACTCAAGTCTGAGGAAATCCATGCTCGAAAATCATGCTACCTGAACAAACTTAAATTTCTACCAATAGACATCAATAGCCCCTATTGCCTCTCACTCTTAACCAATGGCTAAGAACATGCCCATAGCTCTACATCCTTGGTGAGATCACCACTCGCCTTCAGCTCTACATCCATGATGAGGATACATAAACATTAGATTGAAAGAAGTGGTGATTGAACTCAACATTAAAAGAATCAGGTGTTTGGTCTATCAAAATGTTCTGTTTGAAAGCAAGTAAACATTAAAAATGCACCCATTTCCAATCTGTTGCCTTTCATCAAAGCTAGAAACTAAATGGATGGCCTATCCTATCCATTTTCATCAGGCCCATCCAAGCAAACAAGTCCTAAATGAATTTGGGGCTAGCCCAACTTCCCCTCACTTTAGAAGACTTCCAACTCCAAATTACACAACAATCCTAATAAATTGATATGCAATTGAACTGAGCATCCAAACACGTAAAAAACTTAATAGCAAAACCTAAGCCCATATGCTCAAAACACCCAACACCAAAATTCCACCCATCCATTAATAACTAAACAACTCAACCCAAGTGAAAGAGCCAATCCCATTATTACAATTTTGCACATCATAGCATAGGAGGTTGTAGCAAACCGTGGCTAAATAAGCATCACTCTGTCATTTTTCATTAAAAAATGAAAAAAGAAAATGAGATAAAAACTTCAGCTACTTACTGTCTACTAATGTCTTCCCATGTATGGGATTCTTTATCCAGGCCATAGTAAAGGCGTATTATATCTCTCCCCCTTTCACCCAGGGTTGAACTGATAAGCTTGTTCACTTCATCCTGAAAATGAGAAGAAATTTGGTATTTTATAAGACTAACTACTAAAGGAGACTGAGAACTGAGACAACAGGTTTGCTGAGCCCACACACAAGTGAATCACTAACCCATCCACATAAAAGAACACGTGCCAATATGGCACACTAGTGCAAGATCCAAGCTATCCATCAGGTGGGCTGCACTTGTTTAGATCGAAACTAGGTTGTTCCACTCAGGTCAGCCAAAGTGTACAAAACAAATGGATGGCTAGAAAAAATAAAATAAAATTTGTTTTAGCCAAGCATTTCTTTTGTTAACTGTTGCTCATCTGAGTGAAATGGCCTTATTTTGGCCAGAATATCTAAACTATGTCGCATACCTAATGAAAATCTTATATCCTGTATACGTGTGCCACATTGGCATGTGCGCCTGCATGTGGATGGGAAAGGCTTGACGCAGGTGTGGGAGTAGCAACTTCTTGAGACAATATACCAGAACTAGTAAAAGAAACCATGCAACAACTAATAAGATTTTATTTAAATACTGAGGGCCTTGTTGCTTATCTTTTGAAAGCAACCAATATAACTTTCAAGAATAACTGAAGAAGAAAAACCAACAACATTTTCAGAACTTCATTCAGGCGCATCGGTTTTTATCTTGAGTGACCACTCATCAAATCCATGCCATGGGTTGTTCTCAAGATTGTTATCTGCAATGTTCTACAAATAGACAGATCTAAGATTTTGGATTAACAACGTACAACAAGATAGTACAACTGTGTGCATCCAAACAAATCATTCATGATAAGAATAAAAGCAGCTTGCTTTTCAAGTACAAACCAAAACAGTTTAATAAAGAGAGCAGAGCAACCGTCTAAAAGAAAGGGTTTTATGAAACAATGTAGCGGCCATTACATAACAACTTTTTAATAACTTGGTCTTTACATGCCATATTCCTCTTTCATAATTTCCTAAAGAGAAATGATTTAGTGGGCGAAGTGTATAGAAACCTTCCCATACATGGTAACATTTGGCCTCATGAGCATGTCACTTACTTGGACCATCCATTAGGTCCAACCCATTCTTCTTCCACTACTATGCACAAAAGATTACAAACATTCCCTAATTCAACTTACCAGTAACTGAAGAAGTGGACAGAGCCATTTCCATGTGAAGATCAAATTGTAGTAGAACTAATGGATAGTGTTTGAAGCTCACCCGAATTAACATTGGGTTTGTAAGAAACCAATCTCACCCACAACTCAGTTTGGGACTGCCCATTTAATAAATCCAAAAATCAGTGATAGATAGTGGTTCACAGCACTGTTTTTAATTTATAGATTTAAAAATAAATAAATAAATAATCTGACTAAAAGGCAACTTGGCAGGTTGAGGAAGCATCAGGGATTAAGTGTCCACTATATGCTATATAGTTTTGAGAATCTGGGAAATTAAAAATATATAATAAAAAAAATTAAAAGAATACTAAATAATGAAGAGTTACTTGACAAATTTGTGGGTAAAAGAACAAAAGAGGAGAGAAAAAAAAGATAGGATGAAGGCTTACCTTTGGATGCGTGGGTCAAATTTAGTACCAACAGAAGCTCCCTTCATGTCTTCAGGTGAAGACTTTTTCTCTATACAGCACGTAGTCAAAACCAAAAATCATAAAGAAATCTAAGTTCCACTACTACATAAGGACCTTCCTATGAAAAGTACCCTTCTGTGGGGTTATGAATTTCTCTACAAATATTTGATTTTTTTTTTTCTATGCCATTTCAAGGCTCCAAGAGCCCACAACATAGATGATTCCAAATTGAGAGAAGGTGATGGTGGAAAAATCATGCTTGCAACAAAGAAGAAATGAGGTGTTCTCCCAAATACAAACAATTACCCAAGAATAAAATGAGAAAATACATAACTAAAGACAAAGACTGTCAAAAGTAAAGTGACAATTACAAGTCTGCCTCTAAGGGAGATGTATAGAATTTGCAGACATGTCTACTTAATTAAGATGAGCTCATTATTCTACCAGAACATTTGGAGAAGTCATCTTTCCTCCCAACTTAATCAATTAGGAGCACAGATTGGATATCACTATACATGCCATTAACAAATATATAGTTTTAACTCAAGATGACTGACTGGTGGTTAACATATCATGTTACTAGATTACGTAGTAAGCACTTCATTACTTAGCATAAGAACAAGTCCATATGTGTTATCATATATTACCTTCCTTTACCTCCGGAAGATACTTCGCAGGTCGGTATTTCTATAAGTTACGACCACATACAAAACTATTAGGTATCAAATGGCATTGGAACTGATTCAATATTAAAGATCTAGGTAATTCATGAGAAGCTGAATACATAAAGTAATCGAGTGTGATAGCAGCTGAATGAATTGTTAAGATACGATAATTCATGGAAAAAAAAAAAACTGAAAATACCTGTAGGTGGCTTTTTACATGATAGATTGTCGAAGAACCCTGAACATTCATTACCTTCAATATACCCTTCAGAGTTGCCTCTGCACTTCATACTGACCTGTGTGAGATGAAAAATGCCTTGTGTGTGTGTGCATTACTTGAAGTTGTGCACTCGCAAATACCCTCAACAACGAGCAAGATGACAGTGGTTAAACCCTCATAAGAGGGATCATCATTCATTGACCTTGACAAAAAAGGAAAAAAGGAAATAGAAAAAATTATATGGTCACTCTCGGCCCCATCAAGCTTGTTAACAGCTTCCACAAACTACTCATAAACACTCTCATAACCGATGGATCCTGGGTTGTTTTTGCTAGAAAACAATCAACCTTATAAGTAGGAAACAACGTTTTTTTAAAAAAAAAAAAAAAACAAAACAAGAAAAAAGCCCATGCAATAGCAATGTGTCTCCACAAAAGTGTAACTAATCTTTCTCCAACTTTTTGTAGCCAAAGTAGATATCTTAGGGAAGTAAGGAAGGTAGCAGGCTAGTAGTTCTATTGTTCACCTCCCATCTTTGTACAGCTAACAAGGTAAAGTTCACAAGCATATGCCACATCAAAGAAATAATCAGGTTTCTATTTAGCCATAACCACCAAGAATGGTGAATGAACATAGATCATAGTAGACATTTATCATATTGTTTGATGTTTGATTTAGACATTTCAAAATCCAAAAATATAAACTGAACCTGCCACTCCAGCACACAGATTACCACAATTGATTCTTTCTGCAACTAGAAAGCAGGAAGTACTTCAATGCAAAATTCAAATTACCCAAACAAATAGGCTAAAGGATCTTGTCCCAGAAACTTTAGGAATCCTTTTGTAGGCTACAAGTGTTTGCTTCTATGCATGAAATACAAATACAAACAATGCAACAACTTTGAAGTCCAAGAAACTATGGCTATATACAAAACTCCACCTCAATCTATACTTCTCATGTGTGAGCATTTCATGCAAAAGTTGTAACCAATTTTGCAAATCCTGTGCATATCAATGATGCTATAACTGTTAACTGAGCTTATAGAGAATATTATGTTTACAATACATCAGTAGATGCAACAATATGATAGAATGTAAAAGGAAAGATTAAAATCAAAAGTAGGACCTACAATTTGGATGGTTTGATATTGAGTCATACATGCATAAGAACCATCATACTCGTACTATAGAATCACCATTTTTCCTCACAAAACAAACCCAAGTGACAAATAGCATCTACATTTTAAAGCTAGTTCTAAAACTCACTAACTCAAATCGAAACTCGTCCTATTGATAAGGTTGAGCAAGAAGTGGGTGCTTGCAATCGGGAGGCCATCCAATCTGAATGTCTACAATGTGTGCAATCTTGTGCCAATCATCGCCTTTCCCCTTCTCGCATCCCGTCTGTAAATGGAGACAGCCATAGATTTGTAGACATTCAAAGTTTGTTAAGTTGCAACCTGGATGGCAAACACTCCACTCACATTGGTTGCACCACATTTCTAGCACAAAAATGAAAAGTTTGCAAAGAAAATAACTATTGATTGACATTTAATGTAAGCTTATCGCTTACTCACGATAAGCAGTGGCCGATTTTTAGTTCAACAACCAGCTGCCCTTTACTCGTTTTCCTACAACTATACGAGGATAGCACATGTGCTGCTAGGCCCCTTCTCCATCTCATTTGTTCAAGTCCTACTTGCATTCATTGATGAAATTATGGTGTTTAAATGTTCTGTTTGCCCAATAAATATCTCTCAATTTCATACTCACAATGAAATCAGGGAGGGGACAACTAGTTTTATGGGATTAAAACAAGCCACACACATCTACAGATTAAATCGGTCAATTATTTCTTTCTCCAAACTTTCAAAATGAATTAAATGGATCTATTAACTGCTATATTAACAAAGCTGGGAAGACTAGCTACTCCAATTCAATGTCTATATGAAACGAAAGCCGACCAATTAAAATTCACAAATGATCATATGCAACTAGGATGCTCTGGTCCAATAGATCATATTTCACAAATGATCAAATGGTGTAACTTTTGGGCAATAGCCCTCATCACTATGGAGATGGTGGGTGTGGTGCCAAAAATGTTGGGTTCTAGTATGAGTCATATAAAATGTCAAACACCCACATCAATTAGCCAATATTTGAACCATGCTTACCAGATGGCAAAAGAAGAAATGATAAGTTGATAGAGCAGAGACAACTTACGGTTGATTCTTCCATGGGCACTATGTGAATGAACACAACCAAAATACAGAAACTAGGAAAACCAAATCCTATTGACATGGCTATGAAAACCACGAAAACGTAATATTTTACCTGTTCATTTCCAAACCACAGTCTAATATTCTTTTTTCCTATCCTCCCTCCATGATTAGTCCCATCATATAAACTGTTTGGATGATTGAAACATGACCTGGGATTCCAAAAAAAAAAAAAAGTCTTTAAAATATACATCTACATATAAACTGTTTGGATTGTTGAAACATGACCCAGATCAAAAGAATTGTCTCTGAACTACACAACTAGGTCCAATGGTAACCACTAACAAGTGCCAATAAACCTCTATTCTTTCTATATGACAGTGACCCACTTGAAACTATTGAAACTATAAAACCTGATTTAAAAAAAAAAAAAAAAAAAAAAAAAAAAAAAACCCTGAAACTATTGAAACTATAAACAATACATCAACATCACAATCCATCCTTTGGCTGATTGTTGGGTTTTAGAAAGGAAAAGGAAATCAATCTCCTCAATCCTCGTCTTTCGCAAATAAGAGAAACCATCACATATGAGGAAATTGATTTCATTTTCTCAGTTATTTATTTCAACCAATCCAAACAGCCCCTAATGGAATGGATGTGATAGAAAGTTCAATCAGAATATGTACCTGGAACTCAATGTGCTTGGGATTTTCCAGAACATACAACTAGGGATTGCCACCAACTTTTCTAAAACATAAAAGGAGCCACTTTTTGTAGTTAATGAGAGTCTCACCATGGCCCTGTTCCAAGAATTATCTACACTGAACTGAGCAAGGACAATATCCCCCTTCTTAGGATTAAAAGCACCAATGACAGGAGGATCTTGGAGGGTCAATGAAGCTAGTTGATGCTGAATAACAGCCACTTTCTGATCTCCAATTGTTTGGACATAGAACTTGCCACCGCCCAATACCTCAGTAACCACCACATGAAAGTAAAGATCGAAGGCAAGTCAATTATCCACCTAGAGAAATAAAACAAGGCATCACTCAAGCGAAAATCACACAAAGACCTTAAGCACTTCCTTTTGTTTGGTCTCAGCCACTGATGACCCATTAATAGCTTCCTGTCCTTTAACATGATTTTCCCAAATCTGCAATAAATATGTGTCAGCAGGCACAGAGTGAGCAAGCTCGGCATCGACTTTCTAAATCACAAAGCACCTTAAGCACTAACCTTCAATCTCTGGTTTTTTGCAGACTGCTCAGCCTTTGCCAGTAGGTGAGGATCAGGAACCACAGCCATGTTGGTCTTTGATTCCCATAAAGAACCCAAGAAGGTTCCATTCTATCAACTGTTTCAACTTCAATCTGCACAAAATTACAGAAATTTAACAGCACTGAACATGAAGTAAAATAGAAAACACCGAGGCAGAACATGGTACCTCTACATCCCTCTGCAAGATCTTTCTTCTCATGAAGGCAATTGCTTCATCTGAGAAAGGCTCATCGCGGCCGGGGCATCTAACACCAAAGAAGGAGAATGCAATGCTGCAAGTTTCCTTGGGGATCAACAATTTAAACCGATGACCACTAAGGACGTAATCCACAACAGCTAGTAGCCTTCTACTCCGTTGCAAGAAGGGCAAGAAATCTTTAGCTTTTTTTTGCGATGCCTGAAAATATATATTTTTAGCAAGTTCAAGGAACAATTTTATTCCGAAGAGATCATTTTATAGAACCAAACATGATAGAAAGTACAAGGAAACAAGAAGGTTCAAATTTTCTCGACGGTCAATGAGTCCGTTACTTGCATGACTAGTCATGACTTTGCTCTTCACTTGTTGCACAAAAAGAAAGAAAGAAAAAAAGAAAAAAAAAGCAAAAAAGAAAAAAAAAGGACAATACAGTGTGAATTTTAAAGACAAACATAAACAGAATTGTATGCCGGATCATGTCAATGCATCTTACATTTGTATCAAGCCCAAAGATGAGCAGCCAAGGCAGCCAACAATACAGACCTGAAAACATACAACACTCTTCATCCAACACAAGAATTCCCCTCCAAACTTATAGACCTGCAACCAACAATTCCTCCAAATAAGCACTCTTCATCCATTCTGGAACCATCCCAACACAGAATGCAAGTCATCCAAACAGACTACACAACTCTTCCAATCTGCACCCATCACATCACAGTATCCAATTACTCTACACATGCAGACCTGCAACCAACAATTAATCTAAACAGGTACATCATATAATCCTCTATTCACCAACCATCATAGCACAATGACACTTGTGCTGCCCACCAATTAGCTGATATGGCCCTCAAGACCAAAGGTAAGCAATCAAAGCAGGTAGCCAATCAAATAGTCTAAAATGTAAGGTCGCATTTTAGATGCACCGTGAACCAAAAACTACACCTATTTAATCAGTTTATTTTGAGTTAATGCATGCCTCAATTGAAACTGATCGCTACAAAACAAAGAGTAACTGCACATATTTCCTATTTCCACAGAAAAATTCCTACATTGCCAAAAAACACATCTGATTGCTCTCTTGCTATTTAAATTGCCCTTATTTTTTTCCAAACATCAAAATTCAAAAAGACAATAAGAAGAGGACAACAAGAAGAGGATAAGTCCTTGGGACAACCAGATCTTCAACAGCTTGCATGCATTCATCAGGAACATTTGTATAAAATGTCCTCCTCACTTTAGCTTAAGCTCTAAATTGCAATTCTGTTACTTTCACTTTGTACGTGCACTACTCCCTTGTCAACGGTAGGAAACGACATTTTTTAAAAAAAACTGAATGTCTGGAATTCAATTTGCTCAGGCATCCAAACAGCCCAATTTCCAGAGCCAAATCATAAATAACAATGTTCAAGATTGCATGGTTGATGACAAGTCACCTCTCAAATCTATATTGGTAGAGATGTTTCTCTGACGCAATAAATTGCTACTACTGAGACGAAACAGATAAAGCCCAACATCATGTTTTTCAAAAATAAAAATAAAGCTCAAGATTGTCCTATTTTCTCCAAAAATCAAGGGCCTAGGCACATGGATACCGATTCAGTTTCTACTGAAGATGGAGCCAACATCTTGACATATTGTAATGCACACTATCGCTTTTTCTCTTCTGCTTTTCTCGGCTGCAAAAGAGGCAACAAGTAAATAAATACATTGAAATGCTCAGAAAAACTCAATCAGATTTTAAATCACAGTTGATGTCAAAGTGAATCGAACTGCAAATTAGGCAGTAGATCATAGATTTTCCAGAATTCCTGATTACAAAACCAAAAGAAAATCAAGATTGACATATGGTAATGCACACTACAGCCATTATACAACAGATGCCATGTTCGAGGTACACTTTACAACACAAAGAAGGCTTTCAGATGTGACAGTTTGGTTGATGGTTCGGTGAATGAGGCCATTACAAATCAAAACAGTACTAGAGATTTCATTGGCCAAAATCTACGTAAATTTGGGGAAAACAAACCGAGTAAGAAAAATCGGAGAAATGTGGATTCAAACCTTATGGATGGATCAATGCCATCCTCAACAGACGGACCAGATCCATACTCCACCGATCCACACCTGCGAAATCCGATCGTCAGAAGCTCGATTAGATCAATGACTCGCTGTTTCTGGTGAAGGGAGGGAGAGGGAGAGAGGGGAATAGAGAGAGAGAGAGAGAGAAAGAGAGATCGGGCGATCGGCAGTGAGGGAGTGGGAGACAGATGGGCAGAGGGATTGAGAGGATTGAGAGGGTTTGCATCCTTCTTGACCTTGGCCTTGTAGATGTATGACATCCTCATGCCGCAAGAGAGAAACAGGTGGAAAAAAACCCTAGAAGATGCAGACCATGAATTACCTGGTTGTGCTCGTTGAGGCTCGCTTCGTCGAGCTCCGAGTTGGAGAGGAAGAGGGAGAGAGAGAGTGGGAGACTGATCGAGATCGAGAGAGATTAAGAGGGAGGGAGAGGGGCTAAAACAGGGACAGGTTAGGGCCGACGCCCAAACCAGTCCTCAACTCTTGTGAGAGGGACGCGGATTAACAACTGAAGTTGAGTATGCTCGCTACTGAAGTGACGTCACCAAGTTATGTGGGCCCCACTATGATGTATGTTTTGTATCCACACCATCCATACATTTTGAGAGGTCATTTTAGGGTATGATACAAAGAATGAGGCAGATCCAAGGCTGGAGTGGACGCCACCACAGAAAACAGTGGAGAGAGTGACGCCCACCGTTTAAACCGTCCGAAGGTCCACCATACCGTTTATTTGAGATCCAACCTGTTCATGCGTTAAAGAAGACATGAAAGAAGGGAAAACACAAATATTAGCTTGATCGAAAACTTTCGTGGCCCTTAGAAATTTTTAATGGTGGCGTCACTCTCTCCCTACTGTTTTCTGTGGTGGGGTCCACTCGAGCTTTTGATCTGACTCATTCTTTGGATTATGCCCTAATATGATCTCTCCAAGTGAATGGATGGTGTAGATACAAAATATACATCATGGTGGGGCCCATAGAAGTTGGTGATGTACCTTCAGTGGCGAGTCTCGCTACTCAACCTGTCAGTATCTAATCCACACCCTTGAGAGAGGGGGCTGGGTGACGTGATCAAGTTATGTGGGTCATATCATGAGATATGTGTTATATCCAAACCGTCCATCCACATGGCAATCTCGTCGTAAGGCTTGAGACAAAAAATAAGACAGATTTAACTATCAACTAGACCACACGATCAAAAGCATGTAGGGGATTGAACGTCTACCATTGAAACCCTTTTGGGGGTCACAGAAGTTTTGGATCAATAAGAAATTTGTTTTTCCTCTTCATCTAGGTCTTTGTGACCTTATGAACAGATTGGATGGAAAATTTACCTTATGGTGGGCCCTACGAATTTTTTAACAATGAAAATCATCACTCATGCTGGTACTTGTGGTGCGGTCCATTTAATCTTTGGAAATGATTCATTTTGGAATAATTCTCCGAAATGATCTCGAAAAATGGATGAACGGTGTGAGTTGATCTCAAAGTTTCGGTAAATCCAAAACTCAAGTGGACCATGCCACACGAAACAACGTGGAATAATGATTTCCACCATTAATACCTTCCTTGGGCCCAAAGTAACATTTATTTGCCATCCAACCTATTCATAATATCAAATATATATGAATGAAGAGAAAATAAAAACATCAGCTTGATCCAAAACTTCTATGGCCTCCAAGAATTTTTCAATGGTAGAGGTTCAATCACACTATTTTCTGTGGTGTGGTCCACTTGAGCTTTGGATATGCTTCCTTTTTGTTCTTTAGACCTCAAATTATCTGTTAACGTGGATAAACGGAATGGATAAAATAAATAAATAACGGTGGACCTCACAAAGTTTACTTTGGTAAAGGTAATGACTAACTCACCTAAATATAGAGGGGTTTCCTTAAAACATTCATAATCATATATTGGGCTTGCCTTAATATGATTCACATATCCAACCCACTCATTATGTGTGTCCCACTTGGATGAGGGGTCACACCAAGTTTTAGCCACATCCAAAACTCATGTGAACCCCACCATGTGTTTTTATATTTTTTATGATGTCTTGACATAGTTTTAGATGGTATGGTCCACCTGAGTTTCGTTTACGGATGATTTTTGAGACATCTCATAACCTAAAGGGGACACATTAAATGCACGGTGTTGATGTTCGACACACATCATGATGGGGCCCACAAAACTTATTAACATCAATTCGTAGGTTCTTGCAAGGTTAATAAGTTGGCTCACAATTTTGACAATAATATTTAGACCATTTTATATGTATAGTCCATTCACTCTATTTTATTGATTAATACCCTCAATTTGACTAGTTACTCACCCCAATCAAACTAGCTACATGTGAGAAAGGTACTAGGGATACAAGATTGATCAACAATTTGTGTGAAATTTGATTTAAGCATATGAAGTTATTTACTCTTCAATCTGGACTAATTCGATTGTCCAAAAACTGTTAAATGTTCAATTAGTGGATGTGCCTAATAATCTATTAAAAAATATTTTTTCATAGATAAATATCAATTTCCATTTAAAAATTACATTTGTTTTCAAAATGTATATTTTTTTACTCTTAATTTTTCTTTGAAAACTTTTAACAAAATATCATTTTTATTATAAAATATTTCAAAAAATAAATTAAAATACAAATTTTGAATTTTTATTTTCAAAATATCTTAAATTTTCACAATTTTTAATTTTTTCCCAAAAATTCCAAAATGCCGATTTTTTTACTTCAAAAGCATCATGTTGTTTTCAACTTTTCAATTTTTTTAAAAATTATACACACACACACACACACATATATATATATATATATATATATATTCAAAATCTTAGTGTTTTGATAAATAACTTTTTCTTTTAATTTCGAATTTTGAACATTTTCAATTATTTTTCAAAATCACAAAAAATTTCAACTTATTTATTTTTCGTTTTAAAATGTTCATTTTTTGATAAAGTATCGATTTTTTAATATCATTTTATTTCAAAAATTTTCAATTCTTTTTCACTTCTCCATTTTTTAAAAAGCATTTTATTCAAACTCGTCAATTTTTATTGAACTTCACAATTTTTATTTTTTTTTTTCAAATTTCAAACTCTCATTTTCATTTTTAAAATATTTTCATTTTTCAACATTGTGAAAATTTTCACATTTTTAAAAATATTTTTAATTCATTTTCAGGATATTATTTTTTCTCAAAATCAAATGCTTTTTTTTTTTTCAAATTTATCAACTTTATTAAATATTCTTTTTTGTTCCCACAAAATAGATTTTTATTAAATTACGATTTTTGCTTTTTCAAAATCTAATTTTTTTCTCAAACATTGTTAAAATTTTTAAACTTCTCAATATTCTTTTTCATGTAAGATTACAAATCATTTAAATATTAGTTTTAAATTAAAAAATTAAAATTAAAATTCCACTCATTTAATATAAAAACAAAATAAATTTTCTTTTTGCATTCAATCAATTGTTAAAAAATAATCTTAGATACAAATATGTACAATTAAACCACTGAAATTCTATGAAAAAACAATTTTTAGACTACAAAAAAGGTTAATTTTCCACAATATTCTAAAAAAAATGAAAAAAAAGAAAAATGTGAAGGCCAAAGTCCTTTTACGACGGACATGATCCGTCGCAAAATCAACTGAAAAGGGCGCCATTTAGTATTTTGGGCGGGAATCTGTGACTGTTCATTTTCCGTCGTCAAATCAAACTTTGCGACGGATTTTGTCCGTCGCCTAGTTACGACGGACAAAATCCGTCGCAAATACGTCGTAAATTAGATATTAGCGACGGATTTTGGTCCATCGCTAAAGTCCACGACGTTCCGACTACGGATATTTGAAAAAGACGAGGTTAGCGATGGACCTTTTCCGTTAGCGACGGATTAAATCCGTCGTTAAACCAAGAGATTTTTGCGACGGACAAAGTCCGTCGCAAAAATACGTCGTAATTTGACCATTTTGGCGTAGTGTAACCCCAAAAACAACACCCGGTCCACCTATCATATAATCCCTCAAACTATATAGAAGAAGAATCAGTGAACTTGATAGAAGAAGAATCCAAAGCCAATCCAAACAGCCATAATCTAGAAAGACTCAATGTGGCAAAAAGCGAACTCCACTGGAAAGATTAGAGGAAGTTTTCTAGAAACAAAAATTCCAAAATAGGTGGCTAGTAGAAAGAGAGAGAAATACCAAAATTTTCTACTGTATAACAAAAGATCGAGTTAGGAGGTCTTTAATTAGAGGAATAGAGCTACAAAACGGTACCCGCTCTGAAGATTAAGGAGAAATGAAAGAAGAGGGAGTGAGATACTTTGAAATTTTGTTCAAATCGGTCCCAACAGATCCTATGGAGACCTCTAGAACATCCCCTCAGTAATAACACTGAAAGACAACATAGCCCTCCTATCTGCCCCTTCTCCCGAAGAGATCAAGCAGGTAGTAGCAGACCTACCAGCTGATGGGGCTCCTGGCCCATATGGATTCTCGAGAGCCTTCTTCGCCTCCTACTGGGACATTGTGGGGATAGACATCCTCAATGCTGTCAGGTACCTTTTCCAAGGAGAAATATACCTCAAGCTTTCTCCACTTCCCTTCTACGCCTTATTCCAAAAAACTCGTCTTTAAAAAAAAAAAAATATTGGAATTCCGCCCCATTAGCTTATGCAACTATGTATACAAGATATTCTATAAAGTGATTGCAGCTAGGCTAAAATTTCATCTGCCCAAATTGATCTCAAAGGAGCAATCAACTTTCGTCCAAGGTAGGTCTATCATAGACAACATCGTTCTCGCCTAAGAACTTCTCAGGGACATCAACAGGAAAGTGTGAGGCATCAACATCATTTTGAAAATAGATCTGGAAAAAGCATATGAGAAGATCAACTGGAATCTTATGAAAGAGGTGTTGCTTCAGTTTGGGTTTAGTCAACAATGGGTCTACCTGGCGGAGAAGTGCTGGTCTGGAGTTTGGTTCTTAGTTCTTTCCAATGGCGAAGCAAATTGCTTCTTCAAATCTAAGAGGGGTCTTCACCAAGGGGACCCTCTCTCCCCTAGCATGTTTATCCTAGTTATGGAAGCTCTAAGTTACGGTCTTAGATCTTTAGTTGAAAGAAGCCTTAACACCCCATATAAAACCATGAGAGGTAGCCAATCACCAATGCACCTTCTCTTCGCCAATGATACCATCATCTTCACAAACAGCAACAGAAGCTCTCTTCGGATTATGCTGAACTTCCTAATCAAATTACAAGCAATTTCAGGGCTGGGGATAAATAAAGACAAAAGCAATTTTCTTTTCTCTTCCAATATGGTAGAGGGGCACATTAGACAAGTGGAAAGGATGATAGGGTTTAGGAGATCTTCTAGCCCTTCCTCTACCTTGCATTCCCCTTGATGACAGGCAAAACAAAGTCTACCCCATTCTAGCCCATGATACAAAAAATCATGCACCGCCTAACTAGTTGGAAGGGCTGCTTTCTCAACCAGGTTAGCAAAACAACACTCGTAAAACATGTTCTGAGTAGTGTCCCTATCCATACGCTAGCTACAGTGGAGGTACCAAAAGGAACACTAGCCAAAATGGAGAAGGGATTCGCTGATTTCCTCCGTGGCTGCACGGAGGGCAAGAGAAATCTTCACTGGGTTAGCTGGAAGAGAATCACTACCCCCAAAGCAAAGGGTGGGCTAGGTATCAGAGCTCTCAGGAACGTTGTGAAGGCAACAAGATTGAAGATGGTCTGGTCAGTCCTCTACAACCACAAAAACAATGTTTGGGGCAACTTTATAAGATTTAAATACAGTTTAGAACACCATCTCCCTGATAATCCTCCCCAGAGAGCCTCAGACTCTCTGTACTGGAAGGTTGTGAAAAAACTGCTTGGCCAAGTGAAAGAGAATTGCTGCCTTCTATTGGGAGAGGGCCAGAGCAATCTCAGGACCTCTAACTGGTCGGGTTTGGGTCCCCTCCTCGGCAGGACCATGGGCCCCATCCCACCTAACTCGTGGCAACTGAAGGTGAAGGACGTTCTTGGCCCCAATGACACCCTTCTGAGTTTCTCCAACAACCACGCTCCTACCATCCTATTTCCTCGACCATGTTCAATCGAAGGGGATAACTATGCACAACGGAGAAGACTGCTACATTTGGACTGGGGATTCGTCTAGGAGATTCTTAATCAAATCTTCCTGGAGATTGATTCGCCCGTTGCGCCCCATATGTGCTTGGGCCAAGTGGGTCTGACACGTAAAACTGCCTCCTAAGATAGTGATGTTTGCCTAAAAAATCCTCAACAAAGCAGTCCCGGTCAAAGTCGATGTTAAGAAGAAAGGGGCGTCTCTAGCCTCATGCTGTGTTTGTTGTGGAACGGGAAACAATCGCCAAGAGGAGACGTGAGATCACCTTTTTGCTAAAGGAGAACTAGCAAAAGCAATGTGGTGCTATTTCTCTTCCCTCCTCTCAATTTCCTATTTGGAAGGCCGATTAGCAACTAGAAGTATGACATACTGGTGGTCGATGGTCAACGATAAATCCGACATATGTATCTTCCAAGGGCTAGCCCCAACCCTCATTTTCTGGGAACTCTGGCTAGCTAGAAATGAAAGTTGATTCGAGGACACCCAGATCAAGCAGGACCTCTCAATTTCCAAAATCAGAAGATGGTTCTCCTTTATTTTAGCATGCCCCAGCTCCCGCCATGCAAAGATCACACTAGCCAGGAGGTGGTCAGAGATTTAGGGATTCCTCCCATAACTAGCTATAATTCATCCTTCACTATAGAAAAATGGAAAAGACCAAAAGTAGGATGGGTTAAACTGAATGCTGACGATTCCTCTTGGGGTAACCCAGGCCTTTCGAGCGCAGGAAGGGGGGGGGTGCAATCTCATTTTCACCTACTTTAGAGGATACAATATTGGTACTAATTTTTAGGCAGAAGCCAAAGATGTAGAGGATAGGCTTAACCTTTGTTTGGACCATGCCTTCACAAGGGTGGAAGTGGAGAGCGACTCCTTAGTGGTGGTTGCCTTATTATCCTCTAATGATCAAATCCAGTGGAAAATCTATAACTATAAGAAAAGGTTCAACTTCATTTGGGCCTCCATTAACATCTCAATTGTTCATATTTCGAGAGAGGCAAATAGTGTAATAGATAGTCTAGCCAGCATGGGCAACTTCATACAATCAGATATCCTCTTCTTAGAGGTCACTGACGTTCCCCTCCTTACCCGAGGGGAGCTCGTCCTAGACCAATCAAGGATAGGATCAGTTTGGGAGTTTTAACCCACTTGTTCCTAGTTAGATAGAGAGGTTATCTATTCACAACCCCAAGTGCAGGGTTGCGATGTAAAAATAACTCGGTGAGACAGAGGTCGAATCCATAATGACTAAACTGGTACGTAATTTGAAAATCACTAGAACTAGAACTAGAAAAAGATCTAAATTAAATTTTGGAATAGTTGAGAGGAATTGTGAATAAAGTATCAATAATCAAAAGGAAACTAGAACGCTAAGGATTCACTTGTAGTTATTACGATGTTACCTTACTTGATTCAATAAACACAACCGAAATCAAAGTCTTATCATATCCAATTGGAAGATCAAGTAATTAAATCAAATCTTTGAACTTTTCATTGATCTAGTCCTCGATGAAGGAGTATTATGATGATTGTAAGGGAATTCATGCATCCACCATGCTCAGTAGACGATAGTGAATCACGAGTTTTACCAATCTCACAATGTCAAAATAGAAAAAGAAGATATTCAAAACTATCACAACATCTATTGTAATTTACGTCATAATAAATTATAGAAAACTAAAAATATTACTTAAATTCAAATTAGAAATCAATGACGTTTAACATAAATAAGAATCAAAGCAAAGGAAGCATCAAAATAAACTATTGCTTCACGTCTTAGCTCTAGCTAAGCGAATATCTAGTCATAGCTAACTCAAAAATAAAAGAAAAAGTAAAAGATATACTAGAATCCATGAATAAATTGAAGTGGAAGAACGTTATTAAGGCTCCGCCTAGGCCTTCTCTCCCTTTTTAAACCTTAGAAGATGCTTTGGAGAATCTTAAGGAGTCCTATTTATAGTTGTGGAACTCCAACTTTCACACTAAGTTAGAAGAATCTAGAAACTGCCACAAATTTACGTACTCTGCTCAGTTCCCAAAATAGACTTTCAGAACTTTCATTTTTTAGACTCGGAGTTTCAGAACATGTTTTTTATTCAGGCAATTTTAGGAATATGTTCTTTTTTTAGGACAATTTCAGGATTCATTTTCCTCACTTCAAATATTTAATTCTCTTCATTCCTCACTTGGTTTCCTTGGATCTTTGGCATGTGAATTCTTCATTAATGACTTCCAAATCTCTAAATCTTCATTTAGTAATCTTTTGAGTATAAATCTTTCTTTTGGCATCAATTTCACCTTAACCTCTCGAAATCACCTCGCACATGAAAACATGCATAATTAGATCGATTAAGCACTATCATGTTTATAAAATCAAGGTATAAATAGGGTGAAATATGCAATATTTTACACTTAACACACCCCCCAACCATCATTTTGCTAGTCCCGAGCAAAACATGAGTGAAGCGATCTTCAATCTTCAATGTTCAAATTACTTTAAGAAAATAGTTTTTTGTGGAATCAAGTATGAATGAGTACAATCTAAAGAAGAGAGAGTGCAAATTCGAAAACCTAGATCCAAATCACATGATCAATCAATCAAAAAGTTTATTTATCAATCATTTAAGAGCATAAGTTCATATATCAAGTTTTTCCAATATGCTTAGTGAATTCTATTTACTTTCCATAACATACTACTATTTCATAATGTTAGCCATGCTCATCACCTTAAGTTTTATTGAATAATCAAGTATTGATTCCAAACTTATCACCTTTTCCTTCTTTTTTCAATTTTTGATTTTATATCGGCAGTCTCTTTTATTTATTCATTCTTTTCAGACTTTTCATTCCTTTCCAGTCTTTTCATCATACATGACCTTTTAGTTGATCTCTCTGTTTTTTTAACTGATTTTTTTTTTTTAAGGTGGATAAAATTCTCTAGACTTAATTCTTAATATCTTTCAATGATATACATACTAACAATCAGAAATTCTAGTATTATTCACAGAAAGCAAATTGAACGTGTCTTGTAATTTAGATTATCATGATATTCAAACTTCCTCTTAATCGATTAAATGAAAGAACTTAAGTGATAGTCTTACTCAGTTGACCAAACTCCAATAATTTTAAATTTAATCTCTTATGTCATCATCATACTCAAAGCATTCTTAATTCCTCTAATTATCATTTCCCAAACATGTTTTTAGCCTGAAAAATTGAAAATTTTCACAAATTTTACTCAAAACAAAGAAAACACTTATTAGTTTACCTAATCCACACCCCCAACCTAAAACCTACATTGTACTCAATGTAAAAGATATGAGCATGCAATGCACATGAGACAAAGAAAGGAAATGAGAAGTGATGGGAAGATAATACCTAAAGAAGGAAAATTAAAGCTTTTCCAAAGTTCTTAACATGTAAATGGGTTAGCACGAAGACTAAAGAAATTGAAATCAAACTATCCTAATCCTAAATTTTATTAGTGCAATAGACCTAACTACACCTTTGTCAGACTAGGAGGTCAATCCTGTAACACAAAATCAGTCAGTGGCATGAATATCTCCTCTAAATTAAACTTCTCAATAAATTTCTTGAGACAATGTCCATTCACTTTGAAAATATTGTCATTCGTCAAATTCTTTATCTCGACAGCCCCATAAGGATAGATATTAGTAACAATGAAGGGACCAGTCCAACGAGATCGAGTTTACCCGAAAAAACATATAACCGAGAATTGTACAGAAGACTTTTTGACTGGTTATGAATGATTTTCGAAGGATGTTCCTGTTATGGAATACCTTCATCCTGTCCTTTGTAAATTCTCGAGTTCTCATAAGCGTCATTCCGGATTTCTTCGAGTTCATTCAAATGAAGTTTGCACAATGAGCCAGCATTGTCTAAATTAAAGTTCACATTTTTAATAGCCCAGTAGGCTCTATGTTCCAGTTCCACAGGTAGGTGGCAGGCTTTTCCATAGAGGAGTCTAAAGGGAGACATTCCAATGAGGGTCTTAAAAGTTGTACGGTAAGCCTAAAAGGCATCAGTCAAGCGAATTGACCAATCCTTACGGTCAAGGTTAACGATTTTTTTTTTTTCAGAATTTGTTTAATTTCCTTATTGGAAATCTCAGCAGGCCTGCTTGTTTGTGGGTGGTATGGAGTACTCACTTTATGAGAGATGTCATATTTCTTCATTAAGTTCTCAAATAGCCTATTACAAAAGTGTGAACCTCCATCACTAATGATGGCCTGAGGTATTCCAAACCGGGAAAGGATATTTTATTTTAAAAATCGAATGACCGTTTTATGATTATTATTCCGGCATGGGATCGTTTCAACTCACTCAGTGACATAGTCTACTACTAACAAAATGTAAATATTCCTAAATGATTGGGGGAATGGTCCCATGAAATCAATGCCCTAGCAATCAAATGCTTCAATTATAAGAATGGGGTTCAAAGGCATCATATTTCGACAGGACAACCCTCCCAATTTCTGACAATGCTTATAAGCTTTACGAAACTCATGAGTATCTCTGAACATCATGGGCCAGGAAAAGCTGCACTACAGAATTTTGGCCGTTGTCTTTTTAATAGAAAAGTCACCGCCATAGGCCTGAGAATGACAAAAGGAGACGATACTCTGATGTTCATTGTCTGGCATACATCTCCTTAGAATTTGGTATGGGTAATATTTAAACAAATAAGGATCATCCCATAAAAACATACATACCTCGGCGAAGAATTTTTTCTTATCTTACGCAGTCCAATATGTTAGCGTGAAACCTATAGCAAGATAATTCGTAATGTCAGCAAACCAAGATAATTGAGAGAGTTTAAACAATTATTTATCAGAGAACATATCATTTATCGGTGTCGGCTCAAGGGAATCGAGGAGATCAAGTCTTAAGAGGTGGTCAACCACTACGTTCTCTACTCTAATTTTGTCTCTTATTTATAAGTCAAATTCCTGTAGTAGGAGGATCTATCATATTAGGCGAGGCTTGACATCATTCTTAGAGAGAAGGTACTTCAGCGCCACATGATCAGTGTAAATGATGATCTTGGATCCGATCAAGTAATACCTAAATTTATCTAAAGAGAACACTGCGACTAAGAGTTCATTCTCCATAGTAAAATAATTCACTTGGGCAAAATTTAGAGTTGTACTCACATAGTGAATCACATAGGGATTCTTCTCCTTTCTTTGGCTTAACACCACCACAATAGCATAGTCAGACGTATCACACATAATCTCAAAAGGTATGCTCTAGTCAGGTGGTTGCATGATATGAGCAGTAGTCAACATGTCCTTGTGCTTAGTGAAAGTTTCATGGCATTGTTCAGTCCACTCGTATGGTGCATCCTTTTGAAGTAGATTACATAAAGGACAAGAGAGATGGCTAAAGTCCTTTATGAATCGTCTATAAAATTCGGCGTGTCCTAGGAAGGATCGCATGTCACGTACACTCTTGGGTGGAGGTAGGTTAGAGATAAGATCAATTTCAGCCTTATATACCTCAATGCCCTTAGATGAAATTATATGTCTAAGAACAATTCTCTTAGGAACCATGAAATGACACTCTCCCAATTCAGAACCAAATTCTTTTCCTCGCATCGCTTCAACACATTTTTTAGATTTTCCAAACACTCGTTGAAGAATAGACCAAAAATAGAGAAGTCATCTATGAAGGCTTCTAAATATTGCCCCACCATATCAGAAAAATACTCAACACTCATCGCTGAAAAGTGGTGGGGGTGTTACATAGTCTAAATAACATCCTTCAGTAAGCAAAGGTCCCAAATGGACATGTGAACATTGTCTTTTCTTGATCTTCAAGGGCCAACTCTATCTGATTTTAGCCCAAATATCCATCAAGGAAGCAGTAGTAAGAATGACAAGCTCACCCATTGACTATCGGATATAGGGTATATGATACCCACATCCAACAACTTAAGCACTTCTCCCTTGACCACCTCTTTCATGTTTGGATTTAATCGATGTTTGGTTGTAGGGAGGTTTTTGCATTATTCTCTTGATGAATGCGGTGAGTACAAATCAAAGGATCAATTCCCTTGAGGTCCATAATCGACCATCCAAGGGCTCCTTTATACTCAATGAGAGTAGAAATAAGCATACTCTCTTATTTTTTCTTAAGGTGGGAAGAAATTACCACCGGATATGTCTCATCTTGACCTAAGTAAACATATTTGAAATAAGCGGGTAAGGGTTTTAGGTTAAGCTTTGGTGCCATGAGACTAGACGGTAGAGGCATTACATCGGTTTGGGGTAATTTCTCAAATTGTGGCCTCCACCAGTTAATTTCATGTACCGGCATCGCATCAAGTAAAGTATCCATCTCTCGAATCATGTCATCATCTAAATCAGGGGAGTGGGCCAAGAACGTCTCTAGAAGGTTAGAGTATAAAGTCAAAAGTGCTATATCTTCCACGAAAGAATTGATCATGTTAATCTCGTGGGTATCGTCTTCATCCTCTGTCTGTTTTCTTATATTGAAAAAGATAATGACCTCCAATGTCATATTTCCAAAAGATAAATTCATAATTTCATTCCTACAATTAATAACGGCATTTGATGTAGCAAGGAATAGACGACCAAGAATGATGGGTATCTGAGTGCTCTCATCCACAATGGGTTAAGTATCCAGAACAATAAAATCTACTGGATAGTAGAAATTTTCAACCTGGACCAACACATCCTCAATCAATCCTCTCGGTACATGGACTGTTCGATCAACAAGTTGTAATGTGGTCTGGGTGGGTTTTAATTCACCTAAACCCAATTGTTCGTAAACCGAGAATGAGATCAAATTAAGACTCGCCCCCAAGTCAAGAAGTGTATGCTCAATTCAATGGTTCTCAATTACACATGTGATGTTTGGGCTACCGGGATCTTTGTATTTTTGTGGCACATCATGCTTAAGGATGACACTCACTTTTTCTGTTAAAAAGATTTTGTCGTTTTTTGGTTGTACATAGATCTTTGTATCTTTTAAATATTTTGCCGTTTTTTGGTTGTACATAGATCTTTCAAAATTTTGGCATATGAAGGGATTTGTTTAACGACATCCAGTAAAGGGATATTGACTTTCACTTGATTAAGCACCTCTAGAATATCCAGAGATTAGATAGAGGTTTGTTGAGGGTCAAATATTACATATTATCTCCCATTTATATCTTGATTTTATGAACATGATAATGCTTAATGTTCTATTTTACTCATGTTTGTGTTGCAATGTGAATTTAAGAGCTTAGATTGAAAAGGGTGTTAAAAGCATGGATTTGATGCTTAAGAATCACTAAGGCAAGGGATGGATCTTGGAGACCAAGATTGAAGAATTCACATGCAAAAGATCCATGAAAACTAAGTGAGGAATGAAGACAATCAAAGATTTGAAGTGAAGAAACGGAATCCTGAAATTGTCCTGAAAAAGCACATTTTGAAACTCTGGGTCATCCTGTGAAATTGTATAAACTGAAGTATATTTTGGAAAACTACGCAGAGTGAAGTCTATTTTAGCAAACTGCGTAAATTTGAGGTGTTTTCTAGAGTTTTCCAACTAGGTGCGAAAGTTAGAGTTCCACAATTATAAATAGGACTCCTTACGATGCTCCAAGGCATCTTCTAGGGTTTAAGAAGTGGATTAAAATGGTGGAGAAGCCGTCGCCAAGAGTTTTTCTTCTTCTCCCTTAGTTGTTTTCATATATTTTTTTAAGAGACTTTGGTCCAATCATGTTTATAGTTGGCTAAACCTCTTAGGTAGGGCTAAGAAGTGAAGCTTGTAGATGATGGGATGTTTCTATTACTTTGATTCATGTTTATGTTGAACTCCATGGATTCTAATTTGATATTTAAGGAATACATTTAGTTTTTAGTGGTTTATTGTGACTCAAATTACAGTAGATCTACAATAACTTTAAGTATCTTCTTTTCTTGATTTAAGATTGTGAAATTTGTAAGTCTTGTTGTTCACTATCATCCCTTGGGCATAGTAGGGTGATGGAATCCTTCCTAATCTTCCCAATTCTCCTGCTTTGAGCTTATGGGATTAGTAAATCCTGTTGTTTGCCATTATCTCTTGGGCATGGTTTGGTGAGGGAATCCCTGCCAATTATCATAGTTCTCCGTCATTGAGAATTAAGGTCAATGGAAGTTCAGATTTGGTTTTATTGATATATTTTCCAATTGGATAGGATATGACTCCAATTCTAATTGTGTTACTTAAATCAAGCAAGAGGGCTCCCTGATCACTACAAGTGTTTCCTCGGCACCCTAGTTCCCACCTTTACATTTTTAGTTTTAATTACTAAATTCACAATTACTCTCTCAAATATTTTAGAATTAGTTTCACATCTTCTTCTAGTTCTACTTCTAGTTAATTTCAGAAACGTACAAGTTTCAGTCCCTGTGGATTCAACCTCGGTCTTACCGAGATTTTTACTACATCGCGACCCTACACTTGGGTTTGTGAAGGAGGATTGGTTGAGGGGTTATCCATCCTGTTGAGGCATAAAAAAATTCCATCTTTGGAAATCTCATTCTGGGATAGAAGAATAAACATGTGTAATCTTATACAGAAGAATGGACAGGCGTCATCTGATATATAGGAATGGATGAGTGTCATCTGATGCAAAGGAGTGAATGTGTGTATTTTAGTAAAAAGGAGTGGATAGGTGTTGCCTTGTATGAGGGGAGGAAGTAAGGTTCTTGTCTTAGAAAGGGAGGTACACCATCATTTAAGGAAAAGTGGTTGAACACCATTGTGTAAGGAAGGAGGGTGGAAGTTGTATGAAGAGAAAAGTGGTGGTGATCACCACTATGTAAGGAAGGGAGGAGCTTGGGAAGTCTATAAATACCCCTTCCCCACTTTTCATTTAGACAGGGAGAGAGGAGGAGTAGCTGGAGACAAGAAGAAGGGAGGAGAGAAGTTGTCTCTCCCTTTGTGCGCAATCCCCCTTATACGCCGTTTTGAAAAGAGAGATGGTTGTGCACTAGATGGGGTGTGCGGCACACAACCTATGCACCGCACAATGCCACTTTAAGGGTAGCCATATGTGCGCACAATGCCACTTCTCAAGGGACTTGTCCTAAAGCCAGGCTTCCAGTGCCATTTCTTATGGTGTCATGTCTTGATCCAAGGCATTGTGCGCCACTTTGTAAGAGGCCATGTCCTAAAACCTGGCATTGTGCACCACTTTGTAAGAGGTCAGGTCTTAAAACCTTCAATTGTGTGCCACTTATAAAGGAGGTGTTCACTATAAGAAATTGCACTTTTATCGATGAAAAAATTCGTCTGTAAAACATGATTTTTCGTCAGTAATGAGTATTACCGAAGAAATTTGTCGTCAAAAAAATCATCGTTAAAAGACCGTGGGTAAAGGCTTTTACCGACGAAAAATCAATTCATCGGTAATCATAAGACTTTTACCGACGAATATTTTCGTAGGTAAAAAAATGTTGATGAAACATTTACCTACAAAATTTTTCGTAGCTAAAAATACTTTTACCGATGAATTTTCTAGTAGGTAAAAAAGTGGCTGAAACTTTTACCTACGACATTTTTTGTATGTAAAAAGACTTTTACCTGTTTCGAACAAGAAACAAATGCATTTGATTTGGGGGAATTATTTTATTCGAATGTAACAAAGAGAATATATAAAACAATCATTATGTTATTAGTTCTGAGTTTGTCTATATCCCTTCCATAACCCTTGATTCCAAGATAGACTATTTGAAATAAACCAATTGTTGTTAACAAAGCTTATATGTTGAATCTTGAATCCGGCAGCATTTCGACAGTTGCTTCAGTCATTTCCTAGGACTTAGGAGGAATGTTGAATTGATCAATTGATCTCTCTTTTGAGCTTATCCTTCGTGCAAAGGAGAGAGCCTGAAGTGGTGAAGATTAAACTTGAATGCTTTCAGTAATTCCGGCAGCACTTCGGCCCCTATTTAGAATTGGCCACAAAGTGACCTAGTTGTGGGACCCGCGCAATGAGTGTGTCTGTTGCGCGACCCGCGCAACTACTTTGTTATGTTGCGCTACCTACGCAACTGCTTCTCTTCTTTACTCCTCACCTTCAGTCTTCTTTCCAAAACTCTGCTCCTCTTCCAGATTTTTTTTTAAATGAGAGGGGGAGTGGGGTATTTATAGGCCCCCACACATGCCAGCCCTCGATCTTTGTGCCATGGGGCCCACTTTACATCAGAACCGACCGTTCATCTTGATCGCCCTTCATTCTTGATTGTGCTACCCGCACAACAGAAAAGTCAATTGCGCGATCCGCACAACGTGCAATCAGTTATGCAGCCCGCGTAAGGATGAAATGTACCTTTTTTACATGGTACACTATTTGTGCCACTCGCGTAAGTGCCCCAACTGGTTCACGGTCCGAGCAACCTTTACTTGTTATACGACCCGCACAACTACTAAACAAGGTTCTTTAGCTCTTTCTTCTTTCTTCACCTAATGTTTGATTCTTGATTCTCAATCCTTCTTTAATGATTTTTTTATGCTTCAACATATGCCTCCTTGATCCGTTCTTTGTTCCCCTTTTGAATCAAAGAATCAGGATGAATGTTCTCAAATTTCTACATTCCCTGAGGTCGTTGCGTGGGTCCGCGCGATAAGCGCCTGAGTACCATACTCGACCCGTACTCCTATAAATAGCCCACTGAGCTTCATTTATGTACCTTCTCTTTTTGCTGTTAAACTACGTTTCTCTGATTATCCCTGCGCAACTGACGCCAGTTGGGTGACCCGCGCAACGATCTCTTTGTCATGCAAGACTTTGAACCATTACGCTGCCCGCGCAACTCTCCACCCGTTGCTCGATCCGCGCAACCACATTCTTTGGCATTTTTCTGGACTTAGCCAAATTTCAGCTTTTCAATCATGGCCCGTACTAAAAGGACTTTCATTGATATTGATACCCCCTCCGATCAACCTTCTCACCAGGAACTACCAAACCCCGAACCCTTTTAAGCCGCAGTATCACAAGCAACAGTATCACCATCATCTCCAGCTCAACCCTCATGCAAACGCTTCAAAACAACCACTAGGTGTCCCGCCTACATAAAGGAGCCAGTACTCCCCACATTTGACTTCACCCAACGTATTAAAACACTACCATCTCCCATCTACAGAGCCATAGCGAGGGGTGATCTTAAAATACCCCCAAAACATGGTCGTGAATATGACTGGGAAGAATGGCTGAAGATGACGACGCATCATCAGACGATCAGCCAAAGGCCGCCCGCCAGAAAAGATACTCCTCCCCCTTCTAGACCAAAGAAGAACCAGTGCAACAAAGCCCAGGAGTTTCAAGAGAAAATTAAAGAACATAACAGGAAGAAACTCCACAATTCTTGGGAATTGATCCATGCAGTTCAGGGTGTCATAAAATTTGACAACCCTTACAAGTAGGGCTTCGTAGTGATTCCAGTCAGTATTTACCATCATCACTTTATATTGATCTGCGAGCCCAGGGATCATCTGACCGCAAAAAGATTGGCCTACACAGAGTCTTGGTCATTCAAGGAACTAAGACTATTAGAAGGTATTTTACAGCCGCCGAAAAGACAACAAATTGGCAGCATCCATTCCATGATTTTCCTTGTCCCTTCCTACGACCTCCACATTTTATATGCATCCTGCTTTTATGAGATGCTCAAGCAACGTTTTAGCCACCGTCGCCTCATCTGGAGCCTAGAAGAATTCAGAACAAGAGGTCTCCTGACTCCTCATAATTACTATTCTGAATGGGCTACCGCAGTTTTGGCGAAACATGCTGGGACTTTGTTGAAGATTAATATTTTTCATGCAATCGAAGCAACTTCACATCCTTTCTACAAGGAATCTTCTGTTTTGAAGGTGTTCCTCAACTATTGGTGTCCTTCCACCAATTCTTTCCATTTTCCTGAAGGTGAAATGAGCGTCACACTTTGGGATATTCACAAGATTATCGGTTTGCCGATAACTGAATAATTCTTTGATGAATTCATCCCCACCAAAGAGGAACTTACTTTCATCTCTTTGCCCGACCACGTCCCCTCTATTTCAAAGTCAACAACCGAACTCTTTAGAGAAATGTCCAAATTCCCGAATATCCACAAGATTCATCTAATGCAATGGCTAGCCCATTTCAGCAGAGCTCTCAAGTAATTTCCTTTTCTTCGATTAATCCCTTTATTACTCCTTGATATATAACTTTAATTTTGTTTATTTATCTCCTCTCTTTTTCTTAGGTTTCATGGCAATCATTCTCGAGAACTTGAACGCCTTCAGAAAGGCATAAAAGATCGTGCTAAGTATTCTCTTTACGGGGAGCTCGCGGCATTCATTGCTTATTGTCTAAGCATAGTGGTCTTCCCAAGCTCTAAATTAGCAGATGTCATTCGCCCTTTGTTGTTTGTTGTAGCGGGTGCTATGGCCGAGGGAGTCAAGTTTTCTCTTGCCCCTCCTGTTCTTTGCTTGATCTACTGTGGCTTTGGAGAAATTGCATGCCACGTAAAAAGCCCTTCAGTCAGTTCTGCTTCAACTTACATATTGTGGCGTTACTTTCTTGGCTGGCTTGGTGTCTACTTCCCCCGGACTTTCGAAGTACTGGAAAAGGCCTACGTCCACCCTTCCCAAGTCCCTCTCTACTTTTTTCAAAAGAGATCCATGGCAAAGAGATCTTATGACTAGGCAAAAGATACCATTTCTTCTGATGTCAAGATAAACTACTTCCAATTCATTGTGCCTCATTATATTATAGATATAGAGAAAGCAGACACGAAATCGCTCTCTTCAGGGGAAAGGGGATTTTTTCTATCGATTAGATCATGCAGTCTTCTGCTAAGAGAAGGGACCCAGTTCTGGCGAGAACCGTATTATCCTAGTCATTTTGCCCGTCAATTTAGCGTTGATTAGGCAATGCCAGAAGATTGTGGGCTAATTACTCGAAGAATACGGAGCTACGACACTGGGCCATTTAATTGGGCAATGATTTGGAAGCAATTACTAGGTCAGTTTAATTCTTCCTTCATTATTCCAGGCTGCAATCGCACTCCTAGGGCATCATACAACCACTGAGATGGTGGGTACACCAATCATACTTGGTTAGAAAAGGTCTACCAGTGACTAGGTCCTTATGGCTTCCTCCTCCTCGGCTCAAGGGTTGCATTACTAAAGCAGGAGTCGGTTTCATCGCAGAGACCAGTCATGCCCCCTCTTCTGGTCATCACTGTGTTAAGATATCTATGGACGAACCTATTCATGAGGTAAAGCCTGACAACACTCTCGAAGGATGGATAGCATATGGTGATACTCGTGAATTTGAACAAATTCGTCTCCATCGTCCACGAAGAGAAAAGGTTACAAAAGATATTTCCCCTCAGCCAGAGGACATAACCAAGATTAGCCATCTTCCTCTACCCATCTTCAGCAACAGCCAACTTCTTCTTCTGTCCCTAGGATTGTTCACACTCAGCAGCAACTAACCTCTTCTCCGATGACAAGGTCTCGAGCACGTGCCTAAGCTTCTCCTCAAGAAGGGATGACTGCTACTGTTTCTCCAATTTTGACTACTACAAACACCCAACTGGAGAGTCACCAGTCTCCTCCCTCCAAAGGGAAATAGGCTGTTGTTGAAGAGTCTAGTGAATGAGATTCGAGTAGTGGAAGCTCAACTTCTTCATCTAGACGTACTATTTTCGATAAAAGTGAAACGACGGGTGGAGATCAAGATGATGATTATGAGGAGGGAGAAGTTGATATCAGTAATGAAATTGACATAGCAGTGGAAGATGCTCCTACTGATGAGGCATATATCCTCCCTACCTTTGATGCTATACCTGTGAAAGCTTCACCTATCACATGGGAAGAGTAAGAAGAACCCCTAAACTACGGGGAATACAAATATTCACCACGTAAGAAAATCTCGCCGTCATTGTTTATCTTTTGTTCTTGTCTTCTTTCTTTTCTTACACATTCGATTTCAGGCGATCATGCTGCAAATACGAAAGCAGATAGTGCTTTTCCTCTGAATTTACCTCCCGTTGCACCAACAGCCTCACTGAGATTCTCGATACCTCCACAAGAAGTAGCACGCGGGATTGCTTTTTGTAAGTGCAATAGTTATTTGCCCCTTTGGTTGTCAAATTTTGTGGTGCCAAAAACACAATCTATGTCTTGTGTAGCATATTGACGTGTATGTTCAAGTCACTGCATCAATGCTACAAGCTAAGAACGGTGATCTACTTCAAGAAGTTCAAGTTCAAGATATTTATCTACTTCTGCAAGTTTCACAAGAGCTAGAAGGGATGGGATTGATGGCCCACCTTGATGGACTAGATGGATGGTTGAGATGGATAGCAAGGATGAGATTGATGGCCCGCTAAGATTACTCCTCTCTCTCTCTCTTATAGTAGGAAAATGGTGAAAATGTTGAGGATCGAAGGGGTATTTATAAAGAATTTGCTAAAATTGTGGTTAGGTTAGATTAATGTGGTATGATTGGCTTAGGCAAGGATCGTGGCAAGCGTCACGCCCAAAACTTAAGAATCGAATTCACAGGAATCCTGATCACCAAGTCCGGTGCCGACAGCCTTTGTAGTACCCCATTCTCGGTTCCCATCGTTCATATGCCAGATTCTGATCTTGGGATCCTATAAGGAGGATTTTCAGAATGATTTTTTTTTTTTGTAATAGAGCATAACCACAAGTATACCCAATTCACAAAGGCAACATCATCATCACATATCCACTAATATAATCAATTGAATTCAATGCTAGAAGGGAAATACATATATCAAAGCTCCAGAAGACAGCTGCACACTCCAAGCTCAACGCTGCTGCAACCTAACGCCACCTACACGCATCTATCGTGCATAAGTTTATAGAAAGCTTAGAGGGTAGTGAAGTGTGTGTACGGTAAGTGCTAAGTATACAATAAAGCCCATAAGTCATACATCATCGGGATAAGAAAAAATACTGACAAGATCAGGAATCTGCGATATCAGAGTAAGCGAAAATATACTGGTAAGTCCATGAATTATACAATAATAGAATACGCAATGCAGATCAACTATGCAAATGTGGAAGCCAAATATCAAATATCGATGATGCAATGCAATATGAAAATCCTGCTAAGCCCGTCTAGGCCATATAAGTGTAAAAACATAGTAACCCAAAATGTTAAGTACTGTGGATGCAATGTAATATGCAGTGCGAATGAAATGACCATGCTAGAATGTGAAGTCGAGATGATAGTATGTAGTATCGCAGGCTATGGGGTCCACCACAAGGGACTTCTATCCATACCAGTCCCATACCTAAATTTGGATAATCAGACTCAATGTGGTAAACTCCTGATCTTAGGTTAGTCGCGCACCCAACCGAAATCCTGGCCATGCGATTGTACATGTAACAAATAGTTACACACCACCAACCCGAGTGGATAGTGAATGAATAAAGGAATGAATATGCAATTTCTGCTCAATAAGTCCACATATCAGTAAGGTTACTCTCTGGGGAAATCATCGGGGTCTATTACACTCCACATTGACTGCTACCTCCCTGGCCGCACAGCCCAGTGAGTGGAAGAGACCTCACTATCTGCCTAGCCAGCAGTCTGTCAATACCTACTCGGCTCGTCGATAGCGGACCAATTTACGATCTGGTCATACTCAGCCTAGCTTATAGCCCCCTCACTCGAGCAGATAAGGCCACACCCCCTCCCAACCGACCACGTCACAGTGGGAGACGCGGCCTATTGGTATTCGACACTCGGGCGCTCATGTTCCACTTGGTCTAGACGTTGGGGCACCTCCTGTCCTCAGAGATTCTGGGATTTTCACCCAAGGACATCCTAAGTGCCCACAGTGCTAGAACCAAGTATTTTCGATGTCCCGTTTAGCCATCCACAATGTACTTGTGGAGGCCATGACCCTAATGTCACTAGGGCGTACAATGATCAAGTCACATATATGCGAGATACATGAGTCACACTATCCAGTCATGCAGCAATCCTGCGCATACGACGCAATAATGTGGGCACTTCATCTCATAAAGAGTCTCATAAATAGTCTGTCTAATGGCGTATGCTATGAACAAACATTCCTCATATCAAGCATACATATGATGCGTATGGGCATGAATCATGAAATTATACTAAGCATTTTATATGGTGATAAACTATCTTTACAACGAAGATGGGCCTTAATAGCCTACACACAACAAGTACGAGTCTATCAATGGGCCCTAGGGAGAGTTATAATGCGAACATTTAACCAACATTATTCTTATAATGTGGACATCAAACCAACATTGTTCCCAAGGCATGGCCCACCATAATGTCATTATATAACCCATGGTGGAATCACACAATGCAATAGACCTTACATACATCCCATTGGGCCTCGACCCATGGGCCTCATCATATGGTCCTCATATATGTCAAGGTGGGCCTCAACAAAGGGCCTCATACACATCAAGGCGGGCCTCAACCATGGGCCATAAATATGGCAGGTGGGCCACATCACACCGGCCATATCTATATCAACTGGGCCACACCCAAATATAGGTGGTGATAAGGATTTCCACCATTAAAATTCCAAAGGGTTTAATGGTGGACATTCAAACCCACTGTTTTCTGCAATGTGGTCCACTTGATCCTAGATCTGTCACATTTCTGTCCCAAGCCTTAAGATGAGCTTGCCAAATGGATGGACAGTTTGGGTGCAACACATGCATCATGGTGGGGCTACTACCATCCAGCAGCCCAGCAAAATGGTTGTACGACATAGATAAAACACATATGGCATAATGGGTCCACCATCCGATGGTGTGGACGGTATGAATAAAACACATACACCATAGTGGGGACAGCGCCGGGACCCACCATACGTTTATCTGTCATCCAATGTGTTGGTAAGGTCACACGGACTCGGATGCAGAGGAAACACAAATTTCATATATAATCCAAAGCTTTTGTCAACCCAAAAGGGTTTCAATGGCAGACATTCAAATTCCACTACTTATTGTTGTGTGGTCCAATAACAGGCATATCTGCCATATTTATCTCAAGCCTTAAGGCAGCCCACCAACTGAATGAACGGTTTGGATGTAACCCCTACATCAAAGGCGGGGTCCACTGACTGTCCAGCAGCCCATGGCTGGACGGCATGTATAAAACACACATCGTGGTGGGTTCCACCGTCCACAGCCATGGACGGTGTGAATAAAATACATACATCAGTGGGGCCCACCATAACATTTATTTGTCATCCAAACTGTTGATAAGGTCACACAGACCTTGATGAAAAGGAAGAACAAATTTCATATTAATCTAGAACTTCTGTGACACACAAAAAGGTTTCAATGGTTAACGTTCAATCACTGTTATTTCCTATGATGTGGGCCACTTGAGCTATGTATATAGCTGATTCTTGGGGTGGCTCACTGCCCTGAGGAGGCCTATAAAATGGACGGTGTGGATATTCAAACACATCGCGGTGGGGCCCACATATGGGACTCACGCTAGCCCCCACCTGCCACGCGCCAGTGCAGGACGCTACTGGCATCCTCGGTCGGTCAGCAACAGCAGCTGTTGTTGCCTATTTTATTTATTTATTTATTTATTTTGAAAAATAGTTTTTCTGAGGTTTTTCTATAGTAGGGCCCGCATCAGGTGGATCCACTCCACCCATTGGATTTTACAATTCATAACAAATCCATCAAGCCCAATATTGAGCATATTTCGGAGTACAAAACATCGGAGTGGATTTCAACAGTAAAGCCATTATCTTCTATGTTATGGTCCACCAAATGATCGAATTAGCTTCATTTTTAAGTTCAACGCCTAAAATGATTTGGGAAATGGGATGGACGGTGTGGATTAAACTAATACATTAAGGTGTGGCTTACATGGATAGCCCTCCCCAAGAGCTTTGAACCAATGCTAACATTTTTGTTTTTAATTGACATCCAGCGTCCCTGGACACTGGATGGTTGGAGTAAACCACGCACATAAGGTGGGCCCTGCTCAAATGGGCCACCAATGGTGGATGGTGTGGGTACAACACATATATAAAGTGGGCCCCACCTATAGATGTCTTGGATGAAAAACATGCTTCATGGTGGGGTCCATCCGGGTGGGCCACACAACTACATCATCACACACAACAAAAATGAAAGAGATAGGGAGAGGGAGAAAGAAGGAGACATGTGCGATGGAGGACCCCGACACTATGGGCCCTCCTTTCCATAATTTACAACATACATCGAGTGGGTCCCATTACATATGGGCCCACTAATCAAAATCAACGGTGGAGATCCTTTCTCCACCAAAATGAAAGGTCTAGATGACCCTATCCATGCAAGGAAGACAAACATCATGATGGGGTCCATGGAGAATGGCCCCATCATGGAATGATCGTGAGGATAAAGGTGGGCCATCGGCCACACCTAGGGTCCAAAATGAGATCCATACCATCAATCGGTAGGCCTCACTTGGCCCATCATTAAAAGAATGAAATCTAAGCCTATAGAAGCACCCACCGTTCGATCTTCTTGGTCCGTTGGAAAGCTGATCTCCTTGTGTCTCACTTTGATGGTGGAAGATGAGAAATGAATGACTAGGATGAAGGTTTTTGGGATGAAAAGTGAGCCACACACATCTCACTTTCTCTCTTATAATGCATGGATGTCCACCACTCACTTTGGTCTTTGTTGCTTGGAAAAATGTGAAGAGAAATGAGAGAGAGAGGGGGGGTTGTAAGGAGAGAGAGTGATGGGTGATGGATGTGAGGTGAGTGATGGGTGAGGTAAGAGGTTGGTTGACTTGGTGGTTACTTAACTTATGGAGAAAGGAAGTATGGGTGCTCTTGTACTTGACATGAGGTGATTGATTGATTGATTGATGGAACATGATGTAGAGATTCTCTTGGGATTCCAAATGCGTGGCATTTCTTCAAAATAAACGCTGGCCCACATCTTCTGACCTGGGTATCGGGTCGGTGCGGGAGTCGCAACATTGGAACCACGGCTACAGCACAGTCGCAATGGTACAGGTCTCAAATTAAGCAGACTCAAATCTATGGGATACGACTTAGGGTTGTGCACAAACGTCAATCATAGGTCGTGGGTTGCCGAAATTCGCCAGGAAGGATCGCGGGAGTCGATGGAACAGTACAGATTAGGATACAGGTCTATAGCAAGTAATGCATGATTAAGACTTAATGGTGGATAAAATGAGACATGAGGTGGCATAACATGATGACATCATACATAAGGTGTTGTATAGAAAAGGGTTGACCTTGGCTACACATGAGAGAGGGGTGGTATGGGTGTGTGACATCACACACATGGCTAGAGATTCTATAACCCATGTGTGGTATGGTGCATGTGTGCATAGCATGTGTAGTGCACATGTGTGGAATAAAAATATGGCGCTGTGTGCACATTATACACCAACAATTCTTTGCGGTGTATCTCACTAATGGAGCGTCGTACAGATGCACTGGTGGTACCTCTCCAATCGCAGTGATGGGGCACTAGATATGAAATATGTTTCGAGGCCTTGGGGTTCCAGTCAGTCGAGTGTGCACTATGCACAACTAGTCCAAGTCTTGCCAAGGGCATCGATCATCGTGCGTATGACGTAGAAAATGGTACGGAATGGACAGGGTCATACAGTGGTGAATGCTTGTAATGGATATCTCTCATACCTCTTGCTTAGTTTGAGATCTTCATCCTTATAAATGCTCCTGAAATCAGGTTGTCCTACCTAAAACTTTATTTTTGGTGTAAAATTGTCCTACGAACTAAGTTCGAATCAATTTTTCAATACTAGTGCTATCGAGATCTGTGAGTTATTCTAATTTATGTATTATTTTAGTCTTTAAGTTTTTATTTGGCATAGTCCTATTCACTCTCCCCCCCCCCCCCCCACCCTCCCACCCCTCTAAGACTATTAGCTCGACTTTTTCAAGTGGTATCAAAGCTAAGTTGCTCATATTTTTGGATTATGTTCCTTGAGTTTAAAGATCTAGAGCTTTCATTATGTCAAATTTTGATAGTTTGTCTATTACCAGGCCACCGCCCTTTGATAGCTCTAACTATGCATATTCGAACGCTAAAATGAGGATTTTTCTAAAATCCTTAGATTAAAGCGTGTGGCAAGCCACTGTAACCATATGGAAACCACCTACATCTGAAGTTTTAGGCAATGATGGAACCAAGTCCATGAAAGAAACCCCAATCTATTTATGGAATACACCTTAGAAAAGTGAAAGCAGTGCAAAGCTAAGGCTTTAAATGTCATTACTTGTGCTCTATCACTTGATGAATTCAAAAGAATAATTTCACGTGATACAACTAAACAAGCCTAAGATATTCTTAAAATGACACATGAAGGAACTATTATAGTCAAGAAATCTAAAGTTTAAATCCTCACTACAAAATTTGAGGAAATTCGTATGGAAGAAAATGAAACCTTCATGGACTTCTATACGAAATTAAGTGGAATAGTAAATTCCATGTGGGGACTAGGAGATGGAATCCTATAAAGCAAGGTCTGTGCTAAAATACTGTGATCTCTTCCTGAGAGGTTTAATTACAAAATAACTGCCATTCAGGAAACTAAGAGACACTGATTTAATGAAGGTTGAGGAGTTATTTGATTCTTTCCAAATGTATGAGTTAAATTTTAAAGCACTTAAAGGTAAGTCCATTGCTCTTAAATCAACTAAATTTGTTTCAAAAGATAACTGTGTTAATTCTGATATTGAAGATGCAAAAGATGATATAGCTTTGCTTACTAAGAAACTTTACAGAATTTTCAAAAATAAGAAAAGATCTGATTTTGAAAAACCTTCTAATAAAATAAAAGGAAAATCTAAAACCTAGAAATCTGTAAAAGACGGTCAATGTTACAACTATCATGAATATGGGCATTTGGCGAATAAATGTCCTAAAAGGGATAAATCAAAAAGAAAGGGCATGATAGCTACTTGGGATGAATCATCTGGCTTTGAAAGTTCTTCTAAGTCAGATGAATCAGAATAAGAAATTTCTAATGAAGTAAAAGCCCTGATGACTATAGCTAGAGTCGCCTCCTCAGATAATTGTAACTTATCTGATTATAATAATCTCAAGAGTGACCCTGAAAATGAGAATGAAGATGATCTTCAAGACGCCTATAATGCCCTATATAGGAAAAGTTACAAAATTGTTGTCAAATTAAAAATTCAAAATGAAAATATCTTAAACTAAAAGAAGAACTTTAAAACAATATTTTGAAAAAATCTCATCTTTCTAATTGTTTTGAAAAACTAAAACTTGATTTAAATTTCAAAACCTCAGAGTTAGAAAAACTCATAATTAAAAATGAGAATCTAAAACTCGAAGTCTCTTCTCTTTTGAGTTCTAAGGATACTTGGAGATATGCCCATAGAGACCCTAAGTTGGAAAAGCTATTAACCACATCCAGAAATTGTGGCGATAAATCGGGTCTGGGCTATATCAAAGATAGTTTACTGAAAAATAAAAATGCAACTCCTATATTTATAAGAGGTGAATCCTCAAACTCAAAAGGTAAGAATTTGAGAAACTATAGATAAAATGATTTAAAAAATCCAAAATCTTATCAAGCTTCTAAGATTAATTCTAATGCCATCAGCTATAGAAATTAAATATATAATAAACATCCTTTAGCTGAAAAAATAGTGGACTTACACAAAGAGCTTCTTAATCTAACTCAAATGAAACCGGAGTTAATAGACAGAAATTCCAACTCCTATAAACAGAGAAAAACCAATGGAACTCCTGAACCCATAACCATAATGAAAAGGGTTCTAAAAGTTACATGTCGTGTTGCCCACACTGCCTTCAAAGCTTCTAGCCATTCAAAATGGCACCTGAACAGGGGATGTTTAAGACATATTACAGGTGACAAAGAGATATTCACCAACTTCAAATAAATGAATGATGGTTTGGTTACCTTTTGGTTACCTTTGGTGATGGAAGCAACTGCAGAATTATAAGCTAAGGTACTATTCAACTCTCTAATCTTCCTCATTTTGAGAAAGTTTGGAAGGGATTCCATCACCAAACCATGCCCATGGGATGATGGCTAACAACAGGACTTACCAATCCCACAATCTCAAAACAAGTAAAAGAAGATACTCAAAGCTATTGTAGATCTATTGTAATTTAAGTTACAATAAACCATTAAAAACTAAAAGTATTCCTTTAAAATTAAATTAGAATTAAAGAAGGTTCATCATAAACATGAATCAAAGCAAGAGAAACATTCAATCACGCTACAAGTTTCACCTCATATCCCTAGCTAAGAGATTTAACCAACCATAGACATGATTGGATCTAAAAACCTAGAATAAAGCATTAAAAACTAAGAAGAAGGGAAGAAAAACTATTTGGAAGTGGTTCTTCCCTTTTGCTCTGCTCCTCCAAACCCTAGATATCCCAAAAAGTCCATAGGGAACCCATATTTATAGCCTTGTCCACATAGATTCGCAAAACCGCATTAAATTTATGCACTCCGCAATAATTCTGTGTAAGTCTTCGATGTCATCGAACAACCTTTGATGTCATCGAAGAATGTATCCAATTTTTCCAGTGACAAAACTTGATTTTCCTGTAATTCTTCAATGTCATTTAACTGTGTTCGATGTCATCGAACTGTCTTCGATGTCATCGAAGATTGCATCCTATTTCTCCAACAACCAAACTCAATTTTTCTATAATTCTTTGATGTCATCGACCAGCCTTCGATGTCATTGAAGGAGGGCTTTCATGTCATCTAAGACCTTCGATGACATTTAAGCTCAAATCCTGTGAATTTCTACACTAATTTTTATACCAATTTCTGCACTAATTTTTGCACTTCTTTCCTTTTTCACTTGATTTTCTTAAATATTGGGGTCTTGAAATCTTCAATCTTGGTCTCCAAAGATCCATTCTTTGGTTAATGAATCTTCTGTATTAAATCCATGCTTTTGACATTCTTTTCAATCCAAGCTCTAAGATTTACCTTGCAACACAAACATGTATAAAATATACCATTAGGCATTATCATGTTCATAAAACTAAGATATAAATGGGGGATAATATGCAATATTTGACCCTCAACACAACTCTCAACCAGCATTTTTCTAGTCCCAAGTAAAAATATACGATAAATAATCTTCAATCTCAAGTTTAAAATCCTTTTTTTTAGAAAACAATCTTTTGTGCAATCAAGCATGAATGAGTAGAATTTAGTGAGATAGTGGGATCTTGAAAACTTAGAGCCAAATCAACCATGCAATTAATCAAGTTCTTTATCAATTAAATAAGAATGGAAGTTCAAATATCAAGTTTTCCAATGTGCTAGGTGAAAATCAATTTACTCTTAGAAGACTACTTTTGTTTCGTCATGTTAGTCATGTTCATCATATTAAGATTAATTAAAAACTCAAGTACTGATTCTAAACCTATCCCCTTTTTCATTCTTTTCCAGTTTTTGATTTTATATTGACGGTCACCATTATTTAGTCCTCTTTTTTAGACATTACATCATTTTCAAAGACATTTTTCATTCCCCTCAAAGATGTTGTCATTCTTCATTCTTTATGACCTATTTCTCGATCTCCTATTTTTAACTAATTTTTCATCTGTTAAGTTGGACAGAATTCTCCAGACTAAATTCTTAATATCTAACAATGATCCACATACTAACTATTAAAAACTCAAGCACACTCTAAGAAAGTAAATTGAATGTGTCTTGTGGTTTGGATTAACATGATATTCAAGCTTTTTCTTAATTAATTTGGATGTAAGAACCGTGAGTGATATTTTACTTCAATGATCAAGCTCCAACAATATAAAATCCAATCGCACTTCTCATCATACTAAAAGATAAGGAATGGTGATGGAAAGATAGTACCTGGAGGAAGGAAATTTGAAGCTTTTCCACAAATCTCAGCATAAAAATGGGTTAACACACAACAAAACTCAACAGAGTATAAGCAAAATATCCTAAAACAGTGGAAGAAAATAACCCCAATCCTAAGAAAGAAATAAATCTATTTATACCTCCATTAGACTAAGAGATTAATCCTGGTAAACAGGATCACTTAGAGCTATGGACATGTCCTCTAAATCGAATTTCTCAACAAATGGCTTTAATCGATGTCCATTTACTTTAAATTCATTGCCATTATCTCGATTCTTTATCTTAACAGCCCCATGAGGATACACATTAGTAATAGTGAAAGGACCAGTCCAACGAGATCGGAGCTTTCCCAGAAAAAGATGTAACCGAGAATCGTACAAAAGGACTTTTTGGCTGGGCAAGAATGATTTTGGAAGGATGTTCTTATCATAGAACACCTTCATCCCGTCCTTGTAAATTCTCGAGTTCTCATATGCGTCATTCCGGATCTCCTCTAGTTCGTTCAATTGTAGTTGCGCAGTAAGCCAGCATTGTCCAAGTCAAAGTTCAAATTCTTTATAGCCTAGTAAGCTCTATGTTCTAGTTCCACAGGTAAGTGGCAAGCTTTCCCGTAGATAAGTCTAAAGGGGGACATTCCAATGGGTGTTTTTAAGGTTGTACAGTAAGCCCTTAAAGCATTGGTCAAGCGGATTGACCAATCCTTACGATTAAGGTTAACCGTCTTTTCTACGATGTGTTTGATCTCCCTATTGGAAATCTCGCCTTGCCCACTTGTCTGTGGGTGGTATGGAGTGCTCACCTTGTGAGAGATTTCATATTTCTTCATTAAGTTTGCAAATGGCCTATTACAAAAATGTGAACCTCCGTCACTAATGATGGCTCGAGGTGTTCCGAACCGAGAAAGGAGGTTTTCTTTTAAGAATTTAATGATTGTTTGATGGTCATTATTTCGGCACATGATCGCTTCGACCCATTTAGTGACATAGTTTATGGATGATAGAATGTATAAATTTCTATGAGATTGGGGGAATGGTCCCATGAAATCGATGCCCCAGCAATTAAATGCTTCAATGATCAGAATGGGGTTTAAATGCATCATATTTCTCTGGGACAATGCTCCCAACTTCTGATAATGCTCATAAACTTTGCAAAACTCATGAATGTCCTTGAACATAGTGGACCAATAAAAGCTGCACTATAGGATTTTGGCTGGGGTCTATTTGGCAGAAAAGTGACCACCGCAGGCCTGAGTGTGATAGAAGGAGATGACACTTTGGTATTCATTGTCTGACACACATCTCCTTAAAATCTGATCTGGGCAATATTTAAATAAATAAGGATGATCCTAAAAGAATTTACGTACCTAGGCGAAAATTTTCTTCTTATCTTGCATAGTCCAATTTATCAGTGTGAAACCTGTGGCAAGATAATTAGCAATGTCAGCGAACCAAGGTGATTGGGAGACTTTAAACAATTGTTCGTCAGGGAACATGTCATTTATGGGTGTCATCTCAAGGGAACCAGGTAGGTGAAGTCTTGAAAGGTGGTTAGCCACTACATTTTCTACTCCCTTTTTATCTTTTGTTTTCAAATCGGATTCTTAGAGTAGGAGGATCCATCTTATCAAGCGAGGTTTAACATCATTCTTTGAAAGAAGATACTTGACCACCGCGTGATCGGTGTATATAAGATCTTGAATCTGATCAAGTAAGATCTAAATTTGTTCAAAGTGAATACTATGGCCAAGAGTTCTTTTTCCGTAGTAGAGTAATTCACTTGGGCCGAATTTAGCGTCTTACTTGTGTAATAAATAACATAGAGCTTCTTTGCTTTTCTCTGGCCTAATACTGCCCTAATAGCATAGTCAGACACATCACACATAAGTTCAAAAGGAATGTTCCAATAGGGTTGCTGTATAATAGGTGCGATAGTCAACATGCCCTTGAGCTTAGTAAAAGCTTATTGGCACTGCTCAATCCACTCATATGGAATATCCTTTTGAAGTAAATTGCATAAAGGACGAGAGATGTGACTAAAGTCCTTTATGAATCTTCTGTAAAATCCAGCGTGTCCTAAAAAGGATCGCACGTCTCGTATGCTTTTGGGTGGGGGTAAGGTAGAGATAAGATCAATTTTAGCTTCATCTACCTCAATTTCTTTAGATGAAAGGATATGTCTAAGGACTATTCCATTACGAACCATAAAATGGCACTTCTCCAATTGAGTACCAAATTCTTTTCTTCACATCTTTTCAGCACACATTTAAGATTTTCCAAGCAATCGCTAAAAGATGGACCAAAGACAGAGAAGTCATCCATAAAGACTTTTTGATATTGCCCCACCATGTCAGAAAAAATACTCAACATGCATCGCTGAAAGGTGGCGGGAACATTACACAATCCAAATGACACCCTTCGATAAGCAAAGTTGCCAAAGAGACATGTGACCATGGTCTTTTCCTGATCTTCAAGGGCTATGTCTATCTGGTTGTTGCCCGAATATCCATCAAGGAAACATTAATAGGAATGACCAGCTAGCCTTTCCAGAATTTGATCGATCAAGGGTAAAGGAAAGTGGTCTTTCCTCGTGACGGTATTCAATTTCCTGTAGTCAATGCACATTCTCCAACCAGTAGTAACTCTAGTCGTTATGAGTTCATTAATAGCATTGGCTATGATAGTGATTCCGGACTTATTAGGAACCACCTGAGTTGGACTCACCCATTGGCTATCAGATATTGGGTGTATGATACCTACATCCAATAGCTTTAAAATAGCGACCTTTACCACTTCTTTCATGTTTGGATTCAATCTACATTGTGGTTGTTGTGAGGTCTTCACATTATCCTCAAGATGAATGCGGTGAGTACAAATCAAAGGGTTAATTCCCTTAAGGTCTGTAATCAACCATCCAAGGGCTCCCCTATGCCCAATAAGAGTAGAGATAAGCATAATCTCTTGTTCTTGCTCAAGGTGGGAAGAAATTACCACTGGGTATGTCTTATCTTCACCTAAATAGACATATTTCAAATCAAAGGGCAAAGGTTTTAGGTCAAGTTTCGGTGCCTTGAGGTTAGACAGTAGAGGCACTACATCAGTTTGGGGCAATTCTTTGAATTATGGCCTCCACTAGTTAACTTCAAGTATCGGCACGATATCCAGCATGGTCCCCATCTCTCTAATCATGTCATCATCAAAATCATGAGAGTGGGCCAGGCATGTCTCTAAAGGGTCAGAGGATAAGGTTAGAAGTGTTCTATCTTCCACGACATAATCAATCAAGTTAACATCGTGGGCATCATCATCATCCTCTACCTATTTGCCCGTATTGAAAAAGATATTCAACTCTAATGTCATATTTCCAAAAGATAAACTCATAACCCCATTCCTACAATTAATGATTGCATTTGATATAGCAAGGAATGGGTGACCAAGAATGACAAGAATTTGAGTGCTCATGTCTACGATTGGTTGAGTATCTAAGATGATAAAATCTACTGAATAGCAGAATTTGTCAACTTGGACCAACACATCCTCAATTATCCCTCTTAGTACACGAACTGAGCGATCAGCAAGTTGTAATGTAGTTCGGGTGGGCTTTAATTCACCTAAACCTAGCTATTCGTAAACTGAGTAAGCCAAGAAGTGCGTACTCAATTCGGTAGTTCCCAATTACACAAGTGACGGTTGGGCTACCGGGATCTTTGTATTTCTGTGGCATATCTTGGTTCAGGATAGCACTCGCTTTTTCAGTTATAAAGATTTTCTTTTGAATATTCTGTCATCTTTTAGTCATACATAAGTCTTTCAGAAATTTGACATATGAAGGTATTTGTTTTATAGCATCAAGTAGAGGAATATTGACCTTCATTTATTTCAACACCTCTAGAATGTCCTGAGAGTTAAATAGAGGTTTTGGTGCAATAAACCGTAGGGGAAATGGAGCAATTGGCTTGCCTTAAAATTCTGGTTCTAACTATTGTGGGGCATGGCTAGATCTATCATTGTTGTCCTCTTCTGGGTCCTTAAGATTATTAGCTATAACCAGAATAGTTTTGTCAACAATGGTCTTCTCACTCCTAAGAGTGGTGATAAATTTAGCTTACTCCATCTAATTTGAAGAGCTCGGGATTCTAACTTTATATTGCGGCTTTGGATTGGGAAGAGGTTGAGCTGGAAGGCTCCCTTTATTCCCAATTGCACTTTTAGCCTCAAGTCCTTGTATGGCCTTTATTAGGTCTTGAAAGACTTGTAGCATACCCTAATTGAAAAGCTCTTGATTTTGAAGATGCTTTAAAACTGGATCCTCCTAAGGTTTCCCTTGATGTGGAATTTGATTAGAGAATCCTTGAGGTGTAACATTTTGTCCATTTCTCCAACTGAAGTTTGGATGATTTCTCCAACTGGGATTGTACGTATTAGAGGTGGGCCCACTGAAATGTCTTTGGTAATTACATAAGACATTAGATTGCTCATTTAGTACCTCTTAAAAAGTAAATATTGTTGGATAATTTTCAGTTGTGTGAATGTTGCAAGCACAAATACTGCAATCAATTTCCTTAGCCTTATCCTTCTTTATCCATGACCTCGAGTTTTTTGGTGAGATTAGCCACTTTATCATTGATATCATCATCCTCTTTTAAGAGATACATTCTACCCCTCCTTAGATTGAGTCGGCCTAGACGTTGTGCTTGATTTTGGGGAGATATCCCATGATTGTGTGTTTTCTGCAAGCTTGTCAAAATAATCCCACACATCATCAGTACTTTTATTCACGAATTCTCCATTACACATTGTCTCGACCAATTGGCACATAGAAGACGTCAATCCATCATAGAAGAAATTCGTGATGCACCACGTTTCAAAACTGTGTTGTGGGCATGAACTAACAAGATCCTTAAACCGTTCCCAACATTGGAAGAATGTTTCATCTTCCTTTTGGGTAAAGTTCATGATTGACTTTCTAAGACTGTTTGTCGTATGGTATGGAAAATTTTTCTTTATGAACTCCCTTGTCATGTCATTCCATCTACCAATAGATCGAGGACGTAGTGAATGCAACCACGTCTTAACTTTCTCTTTCAAAGAAAAAGGAAAGAGTTTCAGCCTGACCATGTCGTCAGACACATTAGGAAAATATAGAGTGGCTACGATTTCATCAAACTCTTTTAAATATAAATATAGATTTTCAGATTCAAGCCAATGAAATATTGGAAGGAGTTGGATCACCCCTGGCTTGATATCCATGTGTCCCGTATTTTTTGAAAAAACTAAGCATGAAGGTATACTCACACACACCAGTTGTAAATAGTCTCATAAAGTACGAGGTGGGGGTGCTTGATGCACCTCATTCTCATCCTAGACTTCCTCAACCAGAGGTTGAGGTTATCTTCCCGGTTGATTAATCGGTTGATTAGCAGCCATTACTCAATTAACTCTGAGGATCTCGAGTGGTGTTTAATCCTATGATAGATGGATAACCCCTTAACTAATTCTCCTTCACTCAAAAGATGTTGAGTGTTGTATGAGACCCGAACCAAGTTCGCATGTGTGCATGTGTGTGTGTGAGTATGCATCTTGTCCATCATGGTCTCGCGGTCCTACTGGTCAAATCCCAATGACCCACGACCCTTGGATAGTGTTTGCGGTCATCCTTGAGTTCGATCATGTAGACTCGACTCGGATTGACCCAAGACCTATGCCTTTGCGACTACATCATTTCCATGGTTCTAATGCCGTGTCTCGCGCATAAATCCGATATGTAGATCAAAAGTTGTGTATATTTCATTATGTGATCATTGATCATGTGGCCCACTTAAGTGGAATGCATGTGGACCACCATCACCCGTGGCACAAGTCCCCATACTAACACACCACCTAAATCTCCATAACTCACACTACCAAGACCTCACACACCACCCATACCTAACATACCCTAGCAAACATTGTTTATATTACTTCCCTTAAAAAGTTTTTCCCTCTTTTTCCCTCTCATTTCTCTCTCTCTCTCTCTTCTCTTCTTCTATTGCAATTTCCCTCAATTTCTCCAGCTGATTTTCCTCCATTTTTTCAGCCACCTTCCTCCTTAATCCTCCACCATCTAACCCTTAAAACCCATCTCCACCATTGATCCATCTCCCTTGGTGCTAAAGGACCTTAGTGTGGAAGTTTGATGGTCATCTTTAATGTGGGTGGCTATTCTTTTATTGAATTCTTTTATTTTCCTTAATCTCATTATTTATTCATGGATGGATCATATGGGACCGACCAATCCATGGTGGGGATCCCATTTGATCCCATGGATGTGGCCCTTTGGCCCATCCTACATGCATGTCATGATCCATGATGGGGCCATTCTCTATGGACCCCATCATGATGTTTGTAATGATCCACTCCATCTTAAGGTCATCTAGACCTTAAGGATCATGTTGGGATGGTATCCCAACCATCCATAGCAATTATAGATCATCCATGTAGTGATTTTATGTTGCATGCACAATCAATATAGTTGTATGGGTATGATTCATTCTTGGGAGGGCCCATTAGTGGCGGGGCCCTACCCCCATGGCCGGATTACCTTCTTTTCTTCTTCTATCTTCTCTGATGTGTGGATGATGATGTGTGTGTGTGACCTATTTAATGGGCCTAGGATGTCCCAAGATAAATAAAAATAAAAATCCAGCAAGGTGGGACGCCCATACCACCCAACTCCATGATCTTTGGACACCTTAATCAATGCATGCAAGTGTTCTAGTCTTAGTCTGTGATTTGGACATATGTGAGGCCCACTGAGGAAGGCCACACACTCTTTTTATGGCTGAGATTATTGAGATATAGGCTGATGTATCCAACCATGTATTGCTGTCCAGAAATTTCTGGACAAATTTTTTGCTGGACTTGGGCTTAAATTTGGGACTCAATAGGGGACCTTTTTGTAACAACCCGAATCTTCGGGACCCGAGTACACGACCCATTTCCTAAAAACCCGAGTGTTAACCTTAAAGGATGGTCGAATATACATTTTTCTTTTATCAGAGTAAGAAAATGAGCGTAGTGTGGACAAGTAAGCATAAAGGAAAGTTTCATTATCATTTAGAATTATACAAGAGGGTGCCCAAAATGACTTATACAAACTGATGTCTCTGAACTTAACAAGTACAAGATTACAGGGATTTACTACATGAAAAATAGCAGGAAGCATATAAATATAAGTCGCCAGATCACGCAGCTCCTTTAGGTAAGTACAGCTGTGCATCCCTGGCAGTCATACCATGCTCCTTATCAAGTCTGAACATACATATTTCTGAAGCCACCTGTATTACCTGTACGGTTGTATATTTGATGGATGAGTGGCCAACTCAGTGTGAATTCCCCTCAAGATTACACACCGCCGCATTAGGTAAGCATAGTTATAAAACATCCAGACAACCAAAACAGAGTAAATGCAGTCTTATTAGATGCATGGATGCGTGAATGCAATCATCGCCCCGGGGATGCTCATCCGTGCGGACAGTGGGCCGTCACCCATGCAATCATCGAACCTGGGAATTATCAACCAGTCGGAATCATCGAACCTGGAAAATATCATCCAGTCGGAACATGCCATATATGCATGATTAGCCAAATTATTATTAGTCCATTTACAACCAGCCAATTTAGATAAGCTCAAAGGTCACTACAGGGAGCACATGGCCCAGCGTAGGCCGATAGCTCGGGCATAGTATCCCATGACTACCATCCCCGGCTCATAAGACTACCACCTTAGGATGTTTAATGGAAACCAGTCGACTAGTGGCCAATCATATTACCGTATATAGGGCTTACCATTGCATGGCTGCACGGTGTAAAACGTCGAACCCATATAGGGAAAATATCAAGTAAGACCACATAGGGCGAGTATTAAAATATGCCACATAAGGCAAATATCAAAACCATATGATAAAGACCATGCTTAAAAACCATTAGGCATAACAACCCTGGATGGTAGGCCCACATCAATGATCCATTTAGACCACCATTCAATAACCACCAAGTCGAAGGTCCATTACGATCACAACTAGTCGGGTTACATCCCAAGTATGGGTGTACATTTATAGGTGGGGTTTCTCACTAATGTACCAGTTTAAAGTCCATAAGCAATACACAAGCATGAACAAATATACAGGATGAACATTAAGCAGGCAATATAGCAATTCAATTTCCACCAGCTAACACATGTGATTATAAGAGAGAGATATCAATTATGAATTTAAATAAAAACTATAACTTAAGCTAATGAGAAGATGGAAAGCTCAAGGGGAAGAATCATCACCTTATACTTTGGATCGCCTTCTAGTGTCGCTAAGTGCTTGCATCGTTGGGATCGTATCCTATCACAATCATGAACTTGTATGATTAGATCCAAGTTCTAAGCACTACATAGGGCTTAAGATCCTAGTCTAGGATTGTCTTTTTAGGGTCTCAGTGTAGAGTTAGGGTTTTCATTCTAGGGTGTAGTCTTAAACTTAGACTTTAGGATTTTAATCCTAGATTATTAATAATATTATTATCATTATTATTGTACAATGGATTGAGTAATATTCCTATTAGGAGTATTAATCCATCCACGTTAATGATGAAGATGCACAAGTCCATAACTAAATACACCGATGTTATCCATTATTCTTATAATGATTAATAGGGCAAGCACTAATAGCAAGATCTCCTTACTAATACTAATATAATAAGGATTTACACTTATAATAATACTAACAAGGATTATATTAATCTCACAAGGAGAACGATAAATATTTTCTAATGGTAATAATAATAATAGCTATTCATAGTGGATTTAGTCATGATGATATGTATTATGATCTACCGTTATTATGAATTTCTACAATTAGATTCATACTTTAACTTACCATTTATGTCTTAAGTATAAGCCTAGCGCTTAAGTTACTTAGGTCTAGAAGATGTTGGGGTTTAAATGTCGGTCGACGTATAACTGTTAATAATATTGATAATTTCGAAGTAGCCATAAACATTAACGATATATTTAATATTAGTCAATGTGACGCTAATAGTCATCTTGATGAAAATAAATAGTGTGTTATAGCATTAATAATAATATTTTAAGAACAATAAGGTAAATTGTTAATATTTTAATAATGATAATTTTCGTATGCATCAACTAATACCTAAATGAATAATTTACTAATGGTCAATCGTATCTAATTTTTATAATCCCAACGATGGTAATAACAATAGCAACGATAAAATAAATAAATAAACTGAATTTGGATAGAAAAACATGGGCTCACCCTGTCGACTCAGATCGAGGCGAGTTGACTCGGTAGCAACACACCACCCCACCTATCTCTTTCTCGCTTCTCCTTCCATTCATTTCTTTCTCTCTTTTTCTTCTCCCTGCTGGGAGGTCCAGCAAATCCCTAGACTCGACCCAGCCAATGGGTCAGCAGGATGACTCGGTCCCGGACTGAGTTGACTCGGTTGGTTAGGGCCGCCCCTCTATCTTCTTTCTTCCTCCTCTCGTTTTTTTTCTTCTTTCTGCAACTCGTCTTCTTTGAACGCCCAAGAAAAACAAGAACAACCCAAAGAATCGAGTGGTGCATAACTCGGTCAGTCGGGTTGATCCGGGTTGATCAACAACAACATCAAAGCCCGCACAAGAATCAGCACCGCACCCACTCACTTCTTCCCTCTTTCTTTCTTGCCTTTCCTTCTTCTTCTTCTTCTCATTTTCTTTCTCCTCACAGGGGGTCCCGTAGCTGAAACTGATCGCACCGGATCGATCCGACCCACAATGTTCAACTCGGCAGCGAGTCATGGTGTAAAAACGGCACCAACAGCGAGTCAGCCACCCCTCTCTTCCCTCTCGTCTTTCTCTCTCTTCTTATTTTCCCCTTTTCTTCTTTTCTCACTTTCTTCTTTACTCAGGGAGGTCCGACCACATCAGACGACCGAGCTCACTTGACGGTGAGCGTAGCCGAGGCTATGGCGTGCGCAAAGAATCACGGCCTCATCTCTCTCCCTCATTCTTTTCCTTTCGTTTTCTTCCTTTCCTCCTCTTCTCTCATCCATTTCTCTTGTCATCTACGACACTAAGAGTAGCTCCCACAGGACCAAACCTCACCCCGACTGCGTCTGATGCAACTTAGAGCGGTCGGGAAGATGACCGCTGTTAATGGCGGATTTGGAAATGCCACTCCTCCCTTCAATCTGTTTCGATCAGATGGTTCCTATGGGTCTTAGAGAGCTTCCAAATAGGCTCTTTCGAAGCTTGGGAGAGACTTGGGTGGTGGGTTCGCTAGAGCAAGGGAGACGGATGGTTTCTCTTGGCCGGCTTTAGCAATGGAGGTTCAGCTCCTATTCCTCAATCCTCACGCCTTTTATTCACCTACCCTAACACGTTAGAGCCGTCGGATGGATAGTGGATGGCCAGGATTACATCCAACAGTCCGATTTTCACAAAACCGTGGGAAGGAGTCGAAACCGTCCCTGGTTTCAATTGGACGCCCTAAGCAATTCGGACGGCTGAGATTGCCTTGTCTTGAACGGTGGAGAATGAGGGATTTCATTTCACTCGGATCGCCCTCCTGGCAAACGGATTGGAGAAACGGCAGGTTTCCATTTTTGGTATTTTTTTGTGTTTTTGGGTTCGCTCGTGCCAGTTGTTGTGTGAACACGCGTGTGCTGTTTCATGTGAAACGACCATGGTTTTGGTCAGGGCTGAGGGATGTATACGATGGACGGTTCGGATCATGGGCATGGGCCCTTCTTTGTGGGCCACCATCGAAAATAAGGGGAGCCTGTCCGTCCGCTGGCGCAACTGGAGAGAGATAAATCTCTCCATTTCAGGAAATGGCGGGTCAGCCCGCTGCTGACCGAGCTGAGGGTCTTGTGCACCTAAGGTGCTGTAGCACCAGTGTACATGCACTCCAGTGTGGGACCTATTGCGATGCTCGAGGAGAATATACTCCGTCCATTTTGTTTTATAGTCTAATTGGGCCATCTAGACCGGAGATGAGATAGATCCAATGCTTAGGTGGGCCGTACTAACAAAACTGAGGTCTTTAAGTGTCGGTTACATCGATCTAATGGTCGGATCACACTAAAACTGAACATCAACGGTTGAAAAGGTCCAAGGGGCCATTTTAAGGGCTTTCATCGTATATAACTAACCAATACGAATATTAATATAGATTTTACTACCGTTGTATATTACTTATAATTAAAATAATTAAAATCTCATACACATATATTCATAGAATTTTAATATTAACATAGTACTATATGCATGCCATTGATCTCCTATTTATTAATATATAATTCATAATAGACAGTCTCATATTATATATACATATGAATTGCATATTGTACAATATCTTATTTGAAATCACATCGTTAAATACTATGAAATTTTATTTAAATATCTAATAATTTTTGGTATACATGTTTTTATAAACATATTCAATACTACATTGATGTTTATAATTCAATTATATGTTGTAAAATTATTATCCATTATGTTTATTTAATATAATTTATTTATATAATATCTTATATACATTAAATACATATACATCATTTTAGCTTAAAGTGTTAAATCTTCACAAAGTACATACATTTCACAGTGTATACATTTAGGTTGCATTATTTATACATATAAGGTAACACCCGAGTACTGGAAAGTACGGGGTGTTACAAACTACCCCCCTTAAAGAAAATCTCGTCCCCAAGATTTGGTAAAACGCATCCCGATTATTGGCATTATGAGTGATCTGCGTACCCTATATCGCCTATGTCCATGCGTGCTATCGAAACTTGGGTTTAAACGACCCATAGGAAAATTTTTCTAATCTTCCATACATCCATTTTAATAAGTCGGACGATGCATGTACCTAGGCATGAAACCCAACAAACTATATACAGATCTACCCCCCTTAAAGAAGGCTTTACTATCGGGATTTGGTAACGTACGTTCTGATTATCAAAATTGCAAGTAATTCGATTGTCTAAAGGTGTACCCTACCTCATATATGCCTAGTTGTAAAATCACAATATGTATTCTTGACAAGATGTATCTAAATTTTCCAAAACCCTTAGGTGTTTAATCTAGCATATTGATTTACCACTAAAGGTTAGAGGCTATCCTAGTATTATCTAAAATTAAGGAATCATTCTAATGCTTCCCTACATCAGAATGTCTTATTGACTTTACTAAGATCATAAGTTCACTTAGGTGGTATTTGATAATGCTATTATATCCTCTCTCTCTTTTTCTTTTTCTTTTCTTTCTCTCTTTTTTTTTTTTTGATAGTTCCCCATAGTCCAAGATACGATATGAATTTTCATTGCCAGTGCTCGACCTAACACGAACAAATGGTTGTAGTGGGTTTGAGCCCGATACGTCGATCCTTTGCCTACGTATAACAGAGGATTTCGGTATCAATCCGTCATCCTGTTAGATCTCAATCCTTTGCTTGATCAGGGCATTGGAATCATTGAGATTTGCTAGGACTTTAGAATTTGAACCAAACCGCGTATACACCGTGTGAACATGTTTTCATCAATCCGTGGTCTCGATTATTCTGTACTCATGGGAAATATCATTTGACCATTTATTTTCATAACTAATAAGACTATGTGGCCCACTATGCTTCCAATGCGCACTCTGATTGTCAAAACACAAAATCTTAGGACCAAGGTTCCTACATGAAATCTAAGTTCAAAATTTTCAAGTCCACCTAGAATTCCAAACCTAGTCCCGACATGCTTAGCCTATGGTTGAAAATTTAACCAAAATCCCATAACTTCGCCCCTAGTTAAATTTCATGTACTAGAATTGTAGGGAATTATTACTTCTAAGTAGAGAGATGTGTTAAAGAATTCAAATTATATTTCCCATTACGATTTCTTACGTCTTGGGAGTGCTTATGTCCAACCTAATGTACAATGTGGTGGGTAAGGAATTGTTTATGAAGTCTAAGACTGCTTCATATGCTAAATGTTGTGACGCCACTATTTCTAACTAAGGAAATTTCTATAAGAGTTCAAAATCTAGGTCTCTAAGAATTTGTATTTTGGGAGTTAAGTTTAGGGAACATTTTCACTTGGTCTTATGTACGTTTCAATGGTATTCGTCCACCCACAACATTTAGGTTTAGTTTTCCAAGTTTAAGCAGTTACCTTGATATTCTACAATGGAGAACTTTTATTTATTTATTTATTTGTTTTCATTTATTTATTTATTTTTTCTACGTTCAAATGTCAAATCCCCAAATGTTCAAAGGGGACCTGAAAACATTTCTAAGTTCTACGATTATCCAAACACTTCTGTAAGGGGCCTAAAATGTTGAGTACCTACATTTTCAACCCTCCTAAGTTCTAGGAGAAATGTGCCTAAGTCCAAAGGCTTGCCTAGAAATTTCAAGGGGCCTAAGTTTTGAAGTATCTAAGTTCTCAAAATTTTGAAGGGAACTAAAGTTTTGTTCCTAAGTTCAAATAACCAAACCTACAATGTTTTAAGGGACTTAGGTTTCATTTCTAGGTTCTATAATTACCCAAACAATTCTCTAGGGAACCTAACATTTGAGCTTCTGTACCCTCATTTCCTTCCTGTTCTGAGGGATTTCTATGTAAGTTAAAGTCCAAAGGTTTAACTAAAAATTTCGAGGAAGCATAAAGTTCAAATGACTAAATCTGAAATCTTCAAGGAAAACTAGGAGCATTTCTAAGTTCTGTAGTTGTCCAAACAATCTTTTAGGGAGCCTAACCTTTGAATTTTTATATTCTCATGTCCTTTCACTTATAAGGGAATTCCACATTAATTTAAATAACCTTCCTAACAATTTCTGAGGGAACCTAGGTTCATGTTTCTACATTCTCAAGGTGTACTTGCTCAGATGGAATTTCATATAAGTTTGGATTGTCATCTAAGTCACTTCTAAGGGAACCTAAGTTTGGGTTTCTACATTCTTGACCACGCTCCTAAATCTAAGGGAGATTCACCTAAGTTCACCCTTCTAATTTCAAACATCCTAACTCGAGACGTTTAAGGTTTGTATAAGATCATTTCCCAAGGCCAAGTTGTCCAAACTATGCTCTAATACCAACTGTAACAACCCGAATCTTCGGGACCCGAGTACACAACCCGTTTCCCAAAAACCCGAGTGTTAACCTTAAAGGATGGTCGAATATACATTTTTCTTTTATCAGAGTAAGCAAATGAGCGTAGTGTGGACAAGTAAGCATAAAGGAAAGTTTCATTATCATTTAGAATTATACAAGAGGGTGCCCAAAATGACTTATACAAACTGATGTCTCTGAACTTAACAAGTACAAGATTACAGGGATTTACTACATTAAAAATAGCAGGAAGCATATAAATATAAGTCGCCAGATCACGCAGCTCCTTTAGGCAAGTACAGCTGTGCATCCCTGGCGGTCATATCATGCTCCTTATCAAGTCTGAACATACATATTTCTGAAGCCACCTGTATTACCTGTACGGTTGTATATTTGATGGATGAGTGGCCAACTCAGTGTGAATTTTCCTCAAGATTACACACCGCCGCATTAGGTAAGCATAGTTATAAAACATTCAGACAACCAAAACAGAGTAAATGCAGTCTTATTAGATGCATGGATGAGTGAATGCAATCATCGCCCCGGGGATGCTCATCCGTGCGGACAGTGGGCCGTCACCCATGCAATCATCGAACCTGGGAAATATCAACCAGTCGGAATCATCGAACCTGGGAAATATCATCCAGTCGGAATGTGCCATGTATGCATGATTAGCCAAGTTATTATTAGTCCATTTACAACCAGCCAATTTAGATAAGCTCAAAGGTCACTACGGGGAGCACATGGCCCAGCGTAGGCCGACAGCTCGGGCATAGTATCCCATGACTACCATCCTCGGCTCATGAGACTATCACCTTAGGATGTTTAATAGAAACCAGTCGACTAGTGGCCAATCATATTACCGTATATAGGGCTTACCATCGCATGGCTGCATGGTGTAAAACGTCGAACCCATATAGGGAAAATATCAAGTAAGACCACGTAGGGCGAGTATCAAAATATGCCACATAAGGCGAATATCAATACCATATGATAAAGGCCATGCTTAAAAACCATTGGGCACAACAACCCTGGATGGTAGGCCCACATCAATGATCCATCTAGACCACCATTCAATAACCACCAAGTCGAAGGTCCATTATGATCACAACTAGTCGGGTTACATCCCAAGTATGGGTGTACATTTATAGGTGGGGTTTCCCACTAATGTACCAGTTTAAAGTCCATAAGCAATACACAAGCATGAACAAATATACAGGATGAACATTAAGCAGGCAATATAACAATTCAATTTCGACCAGCTAACACATGTGATTATAAGAGAGAGATATCAATTATGAATTTAAATAAAAACTATAACTTAAGCTAATGAGAAGATGGAAAGCTCAAGGGGAAGAATCATCACCTTATACTTTGGATCGCCTTCTAGTGTCGCTAAGTGCTTGCGTCGTTGGGATCATATCCTATCACAATCATGAACTTGTATGATTAGATCCAAGTTCTAAGCACTACCTAGGGCTTAAGATCCTAGTCTAGGATTGTCTTTTTAGGGTCTCAGTGTAGAGTTAGGGTTTTCATTCTAGGGTGTAGTCTTAAACTTAGACTTTAGGATTTTAATCCTAGATTATTAATAATATTATTATCATTATTATTGTACAATGGATTGAGTAATATTCCTATTAGGAGTATTAATCCATCCACGTTAATGATGAAGATGCACAAGTCCATAACTAAATACACTGACGTTATCCATTATTCTTGTAATGATTAATAGGGCAAGCACTAATAGCAAGATTTCCTTACTAATACTAATATAATAAGGATTTACACTTATAATAATATTAACAAGGATTATATTAATCTCACAAGGAGAACGATAAATATTTTCTAATGGTAATAATAATAATAGCTATTCATAGTGGATTTAGTCATGATGATATGTATTATGATCTACCGTTATTATGAATTTCTACAATTAGATTCATACTTTAACTTACCATTTATGTCTTTAGTATAAGCCTAGCGCTTAAGTTACTTAGGTCTAGAAGATGTTGGGGTTTAAATGTCGGTCGACGTATAACTGTTAATAATATTAATAATTTCGAAGTAGCCATAAACATTAACGATATATTTAATATTAGTCAATGTGACGCTAATAGTCATCTTGATGAAAATGAATAGTGTGTTATAGCATTAATAATAATATTTTAAGAACAACAAGGTAAAATGTTAATATTTTAATAATGATAATTTTCGTATGCATCAACTAATACCTAAATGAATAATTTACTAATGGTCAATCGTATCTAATTTTTATAATCCCAAAGATGGTAATAACAATAGCAACGATAAAATAAATAAATAAACTGAATTTGGATAGAAAAACATGGGCTCACCCTGTCGACTCAGATCGAGTCGAGTTGACTCGGTAGCAACACACCACCCCACCTATCTCTTTCTCGCTTCTCCTTCCATTCATTTCTTTCTCTCTTTTTCTTCTCCCTGCTGGGAGGTCCAGCAAATCCCTGGACTCGACCCAGCCAATGGGTCAGCAGGCTGACTCGGTCCCGGACTGAGTTGACTCGGTTGGTTAGGGCCGCCCCTCTATCTTCTTTCTTCCTCCTCTTGTTTTTTTTCTTCTTTTTGCAACTCGTGCTGCTGGAACGGCCGGCAAAACAAGAATAACCCAGCAACTGAGTGGTGCATGACTCAGTCGAGTCGGGTTGATCAACAACAACATCAGCAGCGGCGCAACGGCTGCACCCACTCACTTCTTCCCTCTTTCTTTCTTGCCTTTCCTTCTTCTTCTTCTCATTTTCTTTCTCCTCACAGGGGGTCCCGCAGCTGAAACTGATCGCACCGGATCGATCCGACCCACAATGTTCAACTCGACAGCGAGTCATGGTGTAAAAACGGCACCAACAGCGAGTCAGCCACCCCTCTCTTCCCTCTCGTCTTTCTCTCTCTTCTTATTTTCCCCTTTTCTTCTTTTCTCACTTTCTTCTTTACTCAGGGAGGTCCGACCACATCAGACGACCGAGCTCCGCCAGCGGTGAGCAGCAGCGAGGCTATGGCGTGGTGCAGCAATCACAGCCTCATCTCTCTCCCTCATTCTTTTCCTTTCGTTTTCTTCCTTTCCTCCTCTTCTCTCATCCATTTCTCCTATCATCTACGACACTAAGAGTAGCTCCCACAGGACCAAACCTCACCCCGACTGCGTCTGATGCAACTTAGAGCGGTCGGGAAGATGACCGCTGTTAATGGCGGATTTGGAAATGCCACTCCTCCCTTCAATCTGTTTCGATCAGATGGTTCCTATGGGTCTTAGAGAGCTTCTAGATAGGCTCTTTCGAAGCTTGGGAGAGACTTGGGTGGTGGGTTCGCTAGAGCAAGGGAGACGGATGGTTTCTCTTGGCCGGCTTTAGCAATGGAGGTTCAGCTCCTATTCCTCTATCCTCACGCCTTTTATTCACCTACCCTAACACGTTAGAGCCGTCGGATGGATAGTGGATGGCCAGGATTACATCCAACAGTCCGGTTTTCACAAAACCGTGGGAAGGAGTCGAAACCGTCCCTGGTTTCAGTTGGAACGCCCTAACCAATTTGGACGGCTGAGATAGCCTTGTCTTGAACGGTGGAGAATGAGGGATTTCATTTCACTCGGATCGCCCTCCTGGCAAACGGATTGGAGAAACGGCAGGTTTCCATTTTCGGTATTTTTTTGTGTTTTTGGGTTCGCTCGTGCCAGTTGTCGTGTGAACACGCGTGTGCTGTTTCGTGTGAAACGACCATGGTTTTGGTCAGGGCTGAGGGATGTATACGATGGACGGTTCGGATCATCGGCATGGGCCCTTCTTTGTGGGCCACCATCGAAAATAAGGGGAGCCTGTCCGTCCGCTGGCGCAACTGGAGAGAGAGAAATCTCTCCATTTCAGGAAATGGTGGGTCGCCCATTCCGACCGAGAGGGTCTTGTGCACTAAGGTCTTTGTAGCACCGAGTGTACATGCACTCCAGTGTGGGACCTATTGCGATGCTCGAGGAGAATCTACTCCGTCCATTTTGTTTTATAGTCTAATTGGGCCATCTAGACTGGAGATGAGATAGATCCAATGCTTAGGTGGGCCGTACTAACAAAACTGAGGTCTTTAAGTGTCGGTTACATCGATCTAATGGTTGGATCACACTAAAACTGAACGTCAACGGTTGAAAAGGTCCAAGGGGCCATTTGAAGGGCTTTCATCGTATATAACTAACCGATACGAATATTAATATAGATTTTACTACCGTTGTATATTACTTATAATTAAAATAATTAAAATCTCATACACATATATTCATATAATTTTAATATTAACATAGTACTATATGCATGCCATTGATCTCCTATTTATTAATATATAATTCATAATAGACAGTCTCATATTATATATACATATGAATCGCATATTGTACAATATCTTATTTGAAATCACATCATTAAATATTATGAAATTTTATTTAAATATCTAATAATTTTTGGTATACATGTTTTTATAAACATATTCAATACTACATTGATGTTTATAATTCAATTATATGTTGTAAAATTATTATCCATTATGTTTATTTAATATAATTTATTTATATAATATCTTATATACATTAAATACATATACATCATTTTAGCTTAAAGTTTTAAATCTTCACAAAGTACATACATTTCACAGTGTATACATTTAGGTTGCATTATTTATACATATAAGGTAACACTCGAGTACTGGAAAGTACGGGGTGTTATACTTTTGTACCCATTAAATATAATTTTCTGAAAGGTGGGGATCTCATCTTGATATCCCTCATATTTTAGCCCCATATGACCTTCATTGGGTTCCCAAAGGTGTGATCTAATTGAGGTGGACAGTCTGGATTTTCTGCACTGTTCCAGCAACATTCCACCCTGGACAGGTTGGAATTCTGAAATTTATTAAAATACTTTTGGGTGTTTAAAAATTATAAAAATTTACAAGGAGGTGTTCCACTCATGGTACAACCCACCTAAAAAATTTTGGGTCCAGTGGACACCTGTACACACCATGGTGGTGGCTGGACTAGCCCATTACAATATGGTGTCCAGATCAGTCTGATTTACAGGACAGATTGATTTATTTAAATAAATTAAAATATTTTTAGATGTCTAAAATTTTTTAAATTTTATGGAGTTTTTGTCCACCCATGGTAAGACCTAACTGCTAAATTTTAGGGCCAATGGACCCCTGTGCAAACCGTGACGAGCGCCGGACTGGCCCACCATGTTGGGACGTCCAGGTCTGTCCGATTTTTTGGACAGACTGTTTTGTCTAAATTAATTAAAATACATAGGAATATCCAAAAATTCTAAAATTTTGTAGGGGTGTGGCCCACCAATTTAAGTATCAATCTGTAAAATTTCAGCCCCAACTGACCCCATTTGGGGATCCAAAAGAATGGAATAAATGGTTGGACTGCCAGATTTTTCTACTGTGCTGTCCAACAATATGCCTTGATAAAAACTATAATTCAAAAATATTTTCTCTGATGGTGGGTCACCTTTTTAGGTTTCCTCTTATTGTATGTATGATGAGGGACCTTGGCCCTCAATTTTCAGAGTTTTAGAGGCCCTGGGCCCACTCCAATGGTGTGCCCAAATTTAGGACAGCAACATGTTATAATTATGCTTGGCCTTTGGGCTGAAATTTTGAGGAGTGGGGCCCACCACATTGTGAAGAATCTTAGAGGTAATAATTTATACCTTTAGTTTCTTAAATTTTAGGCTTAATAAATGCACTGTTGAGGCTCACCACAGTTGAATTTAATTGGGTCCATGAATATGGCTAGTTGTTGAACTCTTTAAGCCTAATTTGGCTAGAACTTTCTAGATAGGCCCATTGAACTCTTGGGCCATTTTTACCATACTATTATGTTAGATTAGTGGGCCAGATTACACAAGTATATGGCCCCTTGGTTGCCCACCAAATCAACTTTATACTTGGGCCGGGTTGTAGGCCCAACTTACTTGACTAAGAGCATGACATTTGCCCATGTGATTTGAGCAATGGGCTGCCCACTAGGCCACCACAATAGATGGGATTAGTGGCCTTTATGTTGGGCCCTAACCTTCCCCTATGTGCCCATAGTGGTATATATGGGTTGGGCTATGTGTGTTCCCCTTGGACCCATGTTTTGGATAGGCCTTGGGCCGCCTTTCTGAAACCCAACATGAATGTGAAATAGTGGTGAAGACTGCTTGAGATGAAGTCGGAATATGCCAATATGTCCTAGAGGGGGGGTGAATAGGAATTTTAACGATTTATGAAATATTTAAAAACCTATCACTCTAATCTTATCATGTATTTAATTTTCAGGATTACTCAAATGTAACTCTACTGGCTTCCAAGCCTGGTAGAGGATCCAATCACAAACTAATCGAGATAAAGCAATATGCAGCTTAGTCTATGTTGGTGTGACTATGTGTGTGTGTGAGATGTGATCAGGTATATAAATATAAATGCATTGGCATGGATCACACATAGAGAAAAGCAATCACAAACACAGTCATTTTATAGTGGTTCGACGATAAGTCTACTCCACTCCCAGCTGTCACACTCAACCCTTGAGTGTACCAGATTTCACTAAGGAGCTTTTTTAGGGTTTACCTCAAACCTAAGGTTTTAAATCAGGTTCACTTTCAACCTTTACAGAGGTTTTAGGCGGTTTACCTAAAACCCAGAGTTTTGCTGTTCACTCCTAACCAGATGTTTATGCTCACCATAGAGCAAGGGTCCACACAACGCACCCGGATTTTAGACCACACAGGTTAACGACCTACATAAGGACCTAACAGTTTATGCCCTACACAAGACCAAGGGTCCACCTTGTGCACCCACTACGTATACTCACGCCGGAGGCCTCCTTGAGGACTTCAAAGGGTGAGAAGCACTTAAGACCAAGACCTAGGAAGGAATGATCGCAAGTGTCCTCTGGATCTGGATACTTATAGATAAGTTGATGAGTCCCGTTAAACACAATGCCGAAGATCATCTTCTCCTTGTTGATGAAGAGTCTTCAGCTCCCTTGATCCGCAACACAAGATGATATACCAATGCTTGGCTTCGGGTTGGGTCAAAGGTGAGATGGAATCCTACTATCAAAAGATTTTCCTATAAGGAAGATAGAGTGATTCCTCTCTTATGCATTCAAGGCATCCCAGCATAATGATTTACCATTAAGGTAGTAGCTGGAGGATCCTTGAATGCGGAAGTTCATTCCCCAATCCACAATATTAAATATCAATGGTGAAGGTAGATTGGAGGATGAACTCCCTTGAGAGAAAGGGCTTTAGGTATAGGATATAAGTTGAAACACTCAAAAGCTCTCTCTACTTTCTCTCACAATAACAAAAGACAAGTCCTCTATAGGCCAAAAGCTCCAACGGATATAAAACGGTCACATTTATGACAAAGTTCGATATCATCGAGCAGGTTCGATATCATCGAGCGTATACTCTCGATGGCATCGATGGTCCGCTCGATGACTCGGACTCGATGTCATACACTTTTGAAACTGTTTGCCAATTGGTCGATGAATTAAAGCTATAGTCGATGTCATCGAATTTCAAACTCTGATTCCATCAAAGACAGATTCGATCCATCGACACATGAAAATTGAGAGAGACTTAACTTTGAGATATTTCAGGTTTTCATGAATGATCGGGGGAATCGTCGAGGTCATCGGAATTTGAATGTCGATGATATCGAGATCTGAGTCGAGACATCGATAATTCCAGCCGATTTATCTTTGAACTTGCTGGGCAGATTATGGCTTAGTTCGATACAATTGATCAGGTGTCGATATCATCGATATTTGAATATCGATTAAATCGAAGGGCCCTCAATCATAGTTAAAAACATCCTGAAATAACTGATGTAAGAAGTGCGCACCCACCATCGATATTATCGATGGACCTCCGATCTTATCGATATTTGATTTCAGATCATATCGGACGGTCATCATATATCGATGAATTTTGAGATTTTTATTAAAAAATAGGGGCGCCGAAAATCTGTTTGTCGATCTTATCGAGCCACTCCCGATGGTCTCAAGATTTGAATATCAATGGTATCGATATGCATATCGATACATCGATAATTCGTCTAGATGTGTTATGAAGTTACTGGACATGTTTAATGCTTTTATCGATGATATCGATCGGTGTATCGATACATCGATAAATTCGTCTAGATGAATATTTAGTTGCTGGACATTTTTGGTCCTCTTTTCGATAATATCGTTAAGGTATCGAGGACATCGACAGAGCAGGTCGATCATATCGAGGGTGCTTCGATAAAATCGACAAGGTGAGAAAAACTTAGAGATTTTTCTATTTTGAAAAAGTTTTCTCACCATAAAAACCCTAAGATGTCTATCTTGTTTTAAGGGTTTAATTCACCTGGTGTATTGGGTTATGGGATATGAGGCTATGATTTACCTATGGCGAGCTTCCACACATCTGATTGAGGCAGACACTTGACTTGATCTTCTTTTGATGTCCTACAGACTATCTGACCACCCGTTCACAGTAATTAACAAACAAGGGCACTATAAGGACACTTTCAATCTCTCCCTTTCTCAATTACGTGACAAAATACCCAAAACACCCTAGAATACTTCTAGACACACCCTAAATTGTGTGTACATGCATTTACACAATTTTACAATGTTTTCTAACCCATGTACACATTCTAGAAGTATCTGCTCCCCCTTACTTCAAAACTCCCCCTTTCTTGCAGCTGCTCCCCCTAACATCTGCATAAACATAGATAGATACACAATTTTCCGCTCGAGGTGTTTTGAACTATTCTCCCTCGTTTTGTCAGTCATTGGCAAAGGTACAATAAGTGATATTGACTAAAGAATGAATTTGATGGGAGAACCATGAATACAAGATACAGATGAGTAATGATCAAAATATTATAAGAAGTCATCTATGGTCAGAACAAGTATATGCATATTAGTTTAAGGAAAGCAGTGATAATAGTAGATCAATTAAGCATTAAGCACATTATATGCGTTCCATCACACAAACTAAGGGAACTAGATGACCTTAAAGGTATGAATTATATTCAGTCATAATAGAACCAAAACTGCCCCAGAAGGTAGTAGATCCCTAAAAAAAAAAACTGTTTAGAAAACCACCAAAGATACTGCTCCACACAACAGTTAAAAAAAATAATAAATAAGCCCATATATCGGCTCCTAACAACATTCATCAACATTAACCCATCTGTGGGCATATACACCCCAAAAAAATGCATATCTTAGAGGGTTGTCATACACACCAGTGATAGTGAAGAACATCCAAAAAGATATTGATGTTCAATCATGGAGATAACAGTGTAGTGTGTACAATAACATGCATGACCCAGCCTTATGGAGCAGAGTGAGATGGCATCGTATTGTCCCTTCGGCATGTCAGCAGATCCACCAGCTGTTGTACAGACTGCTGCACTTTCTGGATGACTCGCTCCAAAACTGTTAACTGCTCACGTATAGAGTGAATATCTCTCTGGATTGCCCCGATTCTGTCTATTTTGAATCTCTTTGCATGTCCGGGTATTAACGTAGATGGAGCTGGATCGAGTCGAGATGATCCATCTCCTGTCCTCTCAGTTTCCTCCCAATGAGGATCACCAACACATTCCTCTTCACATCCTTGAATCCCTTCTTCGTTGTACTCGTGGTACTCCAGGTCCATTTTTCGAATGTTCTTTGCATGAAAGACATGAACTGGAAGTACAGGATCAGTGGTAGGTGGATAGCTAATTCTTTGACAGATCCTATTTATAATCCACGGATATGGCAAATGTAGATCTCTGGAGGTATGTATTGCATTAACCAATTGATTGACAATTAGTGTTGGAAGGCAAACTTTGTTCCATTTGCCACGGAGTATATAATCATGACCATAAGACTGGTGAGATCAGATCAATTAGTACTCCTTGGATACAGATTTGTAGCAAAGATCCTATGTATAACTAGAAAGAGGGGTTCCATGTACCTAGATTTTAAGGCGTTCCCCTGGTACCACAGAATATCTCTATTGTTGCACAGATACTTGGTTATAATGGAACGAACCTCAGGAAGATCTAGATCTAGGTCAGGAAGTCCTTCTGGTTCCATCTGTACGTTGAGAGTGTCAACTATTGTGGCAGGGGTGATGAATGCATCATCACCATCCAGAGAGACCATGAACAAAGGAGGATCAGATACCGGAGAGTGACACGCGGCAAGAAAAACCAACTACAGCAAATAGGGGTTCTAGATTATACGGGGCTAAGCAGGCCCTGTTTACTTTTCTCTCATGGATCAGCTTCCGACCGGTGTACTTCGCTGGACGTGAGGGCTGCCTAACCAGAGGAGGAGGAGGTGCTGGAGAATCAGTTTGGGACCCGCCTCGTGAAGTTTGTGATCTTTGACACGTGGGAATCCCACTTTTCGGGGCCCTAGATCTTTCTCTAGATGTGAGGACTTTTTGTCGGGTAGTCCTAGAAGATTCCCCCTGTCTGGATGCTATCCCTTTGTCTTTTCCCATATAAACAAAACAAGAGTTTGGGAAACACAACAACCACTTAACAATATCGAAAATACCTAAAGGAGAGATTTACCTCTTGTAGTATAGAAAGGTATTACCCGATTTGGGAAGACATTTTGGTTAGTCCATTGTGGCTCCAAGTAATTCGATTGAGTGTATCGAGCACAGAAGACGATCGAAAAAATAATCCCTTTTTCGCTCCGCAGACTTTTATCGGGCACCATCTGTCGATAAGATCGATCATTGTTCCGATGATATCGAGAGATTTCTTATCGATACCATCGAGTCTGTCTTCGATGTCAATTTTCGATTCGTAATCGAAGGAGTCATTGATAATATCGACGCACAATCGATTACTCGAGAATGTCATATCGATGCTTATATCAACAATGAAGATTTGCAATTTTCAGCACACAACCAATCTACTAAGTATACTTTTAGAATTTCTATAAATCAGTAGTATACCTTTCAACAATTATGTACAATTTCTATACACACCAAAATTACAAACATATGTATGTTCATATACAAAAATTTGAGGTCAAGAACCTCAGATGTACTACTTTAGGCTTAGCAAAATTTGCATCATTTCAGCAAATATCCAGGTCAGATGCATGACTTGGACTTGTCCTTCCTCACTTGGAATTGTCAGGGTATGTGAAGATTAGTCATAAGACAATTTTGTTTTTCTTTTTCTACCCATTTTGAAATAAACTTCTTTCTCCTGTCTTGTATCTTAGGTGGTGATAGACGAGTGTTTTCCCTAGATGGACTCTTAACATTCTGTGTTTCAATGATCGGTTTGAATTTTCCAATGTGATTTTGTCCAGAGTTATGTGAAGTCTGTCTAGATATTAGGCATTCAACCTCATAATGACCCGTATCACCACATAAATGACATACTGGAGAGATTCTTACATTGCTTCTTGAAGTAGCTGATGATTTAGTTTTTGGTGCTACATTTCCTATTTTCTTCTTAGTTTTCTCATACCCTAGGCCACTTTTGTCCATTCCAGGCCTTCTGTAACGCCCTAAAAATCGGGGGTCGAGCATAAACTCAACTCCCGAGTTCCAACGCATCACTTATGCAACAAAATGAATGATGATTGAATGTTGTCTGTATTAGTGTAGTGAACATGAGTGAGATGAAGTCAAAACAGCATATCATACTCTAGAGACAGTTAAATTTGTAAGCGGAAGATTGTAATAGATAGATAAAATATATAAACTATGGTGAGTCTCCACAGTGTGATAACATTACTAGGTTAAATAATTACAAGTACAATCCTAAAATATACCAAATGTGTAAGGTCCTCTAGTCAATATCCCAGAAAGCCCCGTCGATCAGGACACGGCTCACAGGAACCCGCCTGAAACAGCATAAAGGAGGAATCCTCCTCATCCTCATAAAAGTCCGGCTCCACTTCGCAGCATCGCCATCATCTGAACTCAAACAAGTCTAGTTGGTGTGCACAACACCGTCCCGTAACGTGGGAGTGACTGATCAACTCAATGGAATAGTAAAGCATAGGTTAACATGTTATCAACTCAGTCAAGCAGTAATGATAAAGTAGTACAATCAAACAATCCTAACTACTCTTATTTAATGCAAATATGAAATGACATGATGAATGCCCTTGCCAAACCACCCTCATGCAACACCATCTTACGTTCGCGATATGCGTTCATCCCTCAGTGCTCCACATCTACCAGGCACATGCAGTGCGATGATGAGCATGATTATCGAGTTGTTATTAGTCCATTTCAAACAGTAATATTAGGAAACTAAGGTACCTCCCTTGTATCATTCCCAAACATGATCCATTCTAGGGTCGTCAGTCCTAGTTAATCTCATTCGATAATGTGTTTTTAGGTCGCTGCGGAGGCTGCCAGGGTTGTTACGCATAATGGTTATACTACTCCCCCATCACCTCTTTAACGGTTCATCACTAAATTGAAACAGGCCTAGTTCATACTCTATACACTGCGGCAAAACTTGTCGCCTCACCGCAAATTCAAAGTATGCTCGAGGTCACTACAAAGGGCTGTCGGGGCTATTACACACATTCGTTACACCACTCCCCCATCACCTTATCAATGTAGGCCGACAGCACGAATATAGTGTCCCATACCACCATAATCGGCTCACGAGTCTAGTTGCTCACTAGTCATTACGGGGAGGCACATGGCCCCAGTGTAGGCTGACAGCTCGACCACGGTGTCCCATACCACCATGCCCGGCTCATGAGTCTTAGCAAATCGAGGTACCATGGTTAATAGGATTTCACTGGTATGTTTGGTACCCTAGGTTCAAGCAGTAGCGTCCAAACATGGTGAACATACAAAAGACAGATCGGGTTACTTGACGAGCTCGACTAGCACGAGCGCCCGTTGAGTTGTACGACATGAAGTGCATAAGCACTTCGTGTAGCCTAATCACTGCCGACAAGCAACCCACGACTCGGGTTCGTCAAACACGTCCTACGTGGCGAATGAATCTCAGCCACGAATTCGATCCCATTACCGACTGCCTGAACTATACAATAGCCCCAATTATATTCAGTTGCAGATAATTAAAGTAGTAATGGATCAAGATTCAAATCATACAATCAAAGTCTGATAATATCCGCTTAGGGCTGTCAGGGCTGTTGCACGTACTCGTTACACCACTCCCCCATCACCCTTCATGGTACTTATGGAATATAACATAAACATGAATTGAAACATATGCATTACACAAATAAAATCATACAATCAGTTGAGCATGTTATGAAGTACAACATAAGCATGAGTTTGTACATATTCAATTCCTAATCACACAAATATCTAAAGAAATCATACACATAGTTAAAGAAGTTGAGAATCATATCTTAACACCCTTATACATTACAATTTACTAACTACTACTCATTCAGACATTTCAACAAATACTTTAAACTACATACATCAATATACATGACATATGTTGATTACATAGGCATTAAGCCAAATCCTTTCACTAGGGAGTTGCCCCAATTATAATACGCGTGCACCCACAACGGATAATCATGGCAAGCATGAATCCAAGTTCCATATTCATTTGAACATTTTCACAAACACTTGGGCTACACATTTCAACATATATAGCATATAGTGGCCGTGGCGTGATTTAGGGTAAATCCTTTCATCAAAGGGGTATCGCCTATACAACGATCATATATCCGTGACAATTAGTCATGGCGAGCACGAATGTGAATTCTATACTCATTCAGTCATTTTCACAAACACTTAGAATGCACTATTTTAACATACATAGTGTATATTAGCAAAACTTGTATTAGGGCGAGTTCTTTCGCCAAACAAGTATTTTACACATATATAATATGTTCATACATCAAATAATCATGGCAAACACATTTTCAAAATTTATACGTATACGGTACTTTCTAGAATACACTAGAGTATGTAAAATTCCATATTCTTCATCTTTAATAGAAACGGAAAACAGACAGCACTTTGTACATGTACAATTGCATGCAGATCATGAGTCTATCATTATCTGACATTAAAAGCGTTGAAAACCATAACCTATATACCTAAAGTCTGCACCTCTTTCCGTAGAATCGTAACGAATACGATAGGTTTGTTAAGCTTCCGTATTCGGTAGTTTGGTAACCTATAGAATGAAATAGGTTAGCTATTTCATAACCTACAGCCATAACAACTCCAAAATAGATTTGGGTTAAGGTTTCTTACCTAGAAACGAAGTCGGATTCACCGGGAAAGCGACGAGAATCGGGTGGTGCAGCTTGTGTAGCGCAGGAAATAGTAACAGGGAGTTTCTCCCACTTCTCTCACTCTTTCTCTCTCTTTTCTCTCTTCTCTCTCTAGGGTTTCTCTCAAATTCATATGGCTGTGAGAGAGAGGGTTCTAAGGTCCTTATATAGCCTAAAAACACTCCAGAATAGACTTATAGTCAAGGTATACCTAGGTTATAACCAAAGTGAGTTTGTTTCAGTTCAATGAAGGACTTCTGGTGGGCCTCCTTGAGCCAAAAGTCGGACTTAAGCTCACAGACTCTGGATCTAGGTTTAGCTGAGGTTTTGTTCCAGTCGGGTTTCCAGATCGCACGTGGCGGACCAGTTTCAGTTCAATGATCAGCGAATCTCGATCGGGGATTTCGAGTACATGGATATGTTTGGGGAAATATCCCTGATCCGAGGGTGTAATTTGGTCTGATTTTGACCGTTAGGTTGCTTAATACTGACCCGCAAGTGACAAGTCTCAGATTACTATTTGAGATATCTATTTTGTAAAGAAAACAAGTGTTCTCACACTCTCTAGCTCCGGACTCAAGCGAACAGCCGTGGGACACTATCTAGATTTGATTTTCGAGATGGTTGTCAAGCCCAGCAAGGCGGTCTTAATTCCTTAACTGTGTGTTAATCGGACTTCCGACGTGCGGTCCAGATCTGATACGGAGTTTCGAGATGCTCCCGAGAGCAACTGGGTAATGAGATTGATCCGAGATTTTAAGGTAACCTAGCGTCAATGATTCTACAAGTTTTGGGTCTTACAAATCGTATTTAAAGTGATTATAGCGGATTTCATGGCTAATCTAGTTTAACACTTAGTTAACTTTGTCAAATTTCTAAAGGATTTGGTCTTATAAGATTTCTGTCTAAGGTGGTACTTGGGCCTTTGTAATTGGCACATACAGTGATTCAAGTTATCAATACTTACTAAAGCATGCCCTAATTACAACAGAAGGAAATCCTAGGGTAGGAGAGGCGGATGTTCTAAATAACCTATTCGTTTTGTGAAATTTCATAAGGGTATTAGTTAAAAGCCCATTTTATTTCTGTGTTTACTAATTACAGCAATTTATAGTTTAAGTATTGTTCTTCATCACCTAAACCTTAAGATTAGTGTCTAATGTAAAAGTACTTAGAAAGATTGAAAGAACAAGGTGGTGAAGGGTGGGATTTGTGAAGGAAATGGGTCCAAAAGCGGCTTTAGACTTTAGGATTGAGTTCTGACAGGTTAATAAGGTGTTAGGAGCGACCCATTGCCTAAGAATGTCTAATTCCAGGTTGGCAAAAATCCAGGATGTTATACCTTCCTATCCCTAACATCCTTTCAAGCTTTTCACCACTCTGAGAGAATTTATAGTTTATTTCAGCAAATTTTCTTGATTTTTCTAAGTCATAGCAGAGTGTGTGATTCTCATTCTTGAGATGCCTATTCTCATCTTCTAATAATTTGATTTGTTTGGTAAGCTTAGATGATTCATTTTTTAGGGATAGGTTGATTCTTTCCAACTTGTCATTTTCTACATAATATTATTGTAGATCAATGATTATATGAGAATTTATCTCCAGTGTTTTATCCAGATCTTTTTGTAGAAGTACCTTCTTATTTTCTAAGATTCCAAGTTTCTTAAGAATGTTGATGCTATGAGTATAGAGTTGATTGTAAGCATCTTGCAGCTTATCTTTTTCTTCTTCTTCAATTTCAGTGTCAGATTCCTCTTTGTCAGACGAAAATGATTTTGTGGCTTGTTGTTCTTTCTTGTTCTCAGATTCAGTGGGAATGATCGAAGCAGTGGAGACTATAAGAATTTTTAGTGATTTATGATCTTCATTACATTCTGAGTTACTAGATTCTGAATTTGTCTCATCTGTATCATCCCACGTGGCGGCCATTACTTTGCCCTTGGTTTTTTTGTTTAGGCATTCGATAGATAGATGTCCATACTCTTGACAGGTGTAGCATTGTGGTTCTTTGGTCTTTTCGCCAAATTTGCCTGTAGAGAGTTTGTTATCCACCTTTCTGCCTCTAGAGGGACGACCACGATTCTTTTGGAAGAATCTTCTGAATCTTTGTGCCAGCAAAGCCACTTCCTCATCATCATCCTTTCTTTCACTTTTACTGTTCTCATGAGTTATTTTCTTTAAAGCTTTTAGGACAGTGTTTTTGGATTTTTAACATTGAGTGAAGTGTAGTTCAAAGGTTTATAGGGAACCTACTAGTTCTTCTACTTTCATCTCGTCTATGTTCCTACACTCATCAATTGTTGTCACCTTGGGATTAAACCGTTCTAGTAGGGATCTTAGAATTTTTCTACAAATTTTCGGTATCGGGACTTTCTCTCCCAATCCACCCATGGAGTTACAAATGATATTTAGCTTTGTAAAGAACTCCATAAATGTCTCATGCTCTTCCATTCTGAGACTTTCGAACTGTGAGGTCAATAGTTGAAGTTTGGACCTCTTCACAGTACTTGTGCCTTCATGGGTTGTTTCCAGTAAATCCCATGCTTCTTTTGATGTCCCACACATACTTATCTGATTGAATATATCTTGGAACATGGCACAGTAGATGGCGTTCATAGCTTTAGCTTCAGAAGTCTGTTTATCTTTATCAGACGTCGTCCACATCTCTTTGGATTTGGGTTTTATGATAGTTGTGCCACTATCTAATACAACTTGATCTGTTGGTGGCACATATCCATTTTCAACTATCTCCCAAACATCGTGGTCCAAAGATCTCAGAAAGTAGTGCATTCTAGCCTTCCAGTATACATAGTTTGAGCCGTCAAATACTGGAGGTCTAGTGACTGATGAGCCCTCTCCTTTGGCCATATTCTTAACTTCAGTCAAGAACACTCTCTAAGCGGTGAAGCCCTTAAAGAGAGACTTGTTCTGATACCAATTGAAATAGCGGTGAAGACCACTTGAGATGAAGTCAGAATATGCCAATATGTCCTAGAGGGGGGGTGAATAGGAATTTTTACAATTTATGAATTATTTAAAAACCTATCACTCTAATTCTATCATGTATTTAATTTTCAGGATTACTCAAATGTAACTCTACTGGCTTCCAAGCCTAGTAGAGGATCCAATCACAAACTAATCGAGACATAGCAATATGCAGCTTAGTCTATGTTAGATGTGATTGTGTGTGTGTGTGTGAGATGTGATTAGGTATACAAATATGAATGCATTGGCATGTATCACACATAGAGAAAAGTAATCACAAACACAATCATTTTATAATGGTTCGACGATAAGTCTACTCCACTCCCGGCTGTCGCACTCAACCCTTGAGTGTACCGGATTTCACTAAGGAGGTTTTCCAGGGTTCACCTCAAACCTAAGGTTTTAAATTAGGTTCACCTTCAACCTTTACAGAGGTTTTACGCAGTTCACCTCAAACCTAGAGTTTTGCTGGTTTACTCCTAACCAGATGTTTATGCTCTCCATAGAGCAAGTGTCCACAAAATGCACCCGAATTTTAGACTACACAGGTCAAGGACCTACACAAGGATCTAACAATTTATGCCCTACACAAGAGCAAGGGTCCACCCTGTGGACCCACTACATACACTCCCGCCGGAGGCCTCCTTGAGTATTTCAAAGGGTGAGAACCACTTAAGACCAAGACCTAGGAAGGAATGATCACAAGTGTCCTCTGGACTCTGGATACTTACAGATAAGTTGATGAGTCCTGTTAAGCACAATGTCGAAGATCTTCTTCTCCTTGTTGACGAAGAGTCTTCAGCTCCCTTAATCCGCAACACAAGATGATATATCAATGCTTGGCTTCGGGTTGGGTCAAGGGTGAGATGGAATCCTACTCTCTAAAGATTTTCCTATAAGGAAGATAGAATGGTTCCTCTCTTATGCATTCAAGGCATCCCAGCATAATGATTTGCCATTAAGGTAGTAGTTGGAGGATCCTTGAATGTGAAAGTTCATTCCCCAATCTACTCTATTAAATATCAATGGTGAGGATGAATTGGAGGATGAACTCCTTTGAGAGAAAGGGCTTTAGGTATAGGATATAAGTTGAAACACTAAAAAGCTCTCTCTACTTTCTCTCACAGCAACAAAAGACAAGTCCTCTATAAATCAGCAAAAAGTTCCAACAGATATAAAACGGTCACATTTATGACAGAGTTCGATATCATCGAGCGTATACTCTCGATGAATCAGACTCGATGTCATACGCTTTTGAAACTCTTTGCCAATTGGTCGATGAATTGAAGCTATAGTCGATGTCATCGGATTTCGAACTCTGCTTCCATCGAAGACAAATTCGATCCATCGACACATGAAAATTGAGAGAGACTTGACTTTGAGATATTTCAAGTTTCATGAATGATCGGGGGAACCATCGAGGTCATCGGAATTTGAATGTCGATGATATCGAGATCTGAGTCGAGGCATCGATAATTCCAGCAGATTTATCTTTGAACTTGCTGGACAGATTATGGCTTAGTTCAATACAATCAATCAGGTGTCGATATCATCGATATTCGAATATCGATTAAATCGAAGGGCCCTCGATCATAGTTGAAAACATCCTTAAATAACTGCTGTAAGAAATGCGCGCCCACCATCGATATCATCGATGGACCTCCGATCTTATCGATATTTAATTTCCGATCATATCGGACGGTCATCGATATATCGATGAATTTTGAGATTTTTATTAAAAAACAGGGGTGCCAGAAATCTGTCTGTCGATCTTATTGAGCCACTCCCGATGGTCTCGAGATTTGAATATCGATGGTATCGATATGCGTATCAATACATCGATAATTCGTCCAGATATGTTATGAAGTTGCTGGACATGTTTAGTACTTTTGTCGATGATATCGATCGGTGTATCGATACATCGATAAATCCATCCAGATGAATATTTAGTTGCTAGACACTTTTGGTCCTCTTTTCGATAATATCGTTAAGGTATCGAGGACATCGACAGAGCAGGTCAATCATATCAAGGGTGCTTCGATAAAATCGACAAGGCGAGAAAAACTTGAGATTTTCCTATTTTGAAAAAGTTTTCTCACCATAAAAACCCTAAGATGTCTATCTTGTTTTAAGGGTTTAATTTACCTGGTGTATTGAGTTATGGGATGTGAGGCTATGATTTACCTATGATGAGCTTCCACACATCTGATTGAGGTAGACACTTGACTTGATCTTCTTTTGATGTCCTCCAGACTGTCTGACCACCCGTTCATAGTAATTAACATACAAGGGCACTTATAAGGGCACTTTCAGAATGTATATGGTATATAATGGCTGCTCATTTCTTATTTCTAATGTTGTGTGCGCCTTGGGACTTGATCCGTGATCAATTAGAGATGGGCTACCTCTTGGAGACCAATTGTGGTTGGATGTCCACATTGGTAGCCCTAAGGTAGGCCCATGGGCATCTATGGGTGGTTAAAGGCCTACCATAGACCCTTGATACGCTCGTTTAATCTATTTAGGCCTATATCATTATTCTCCTTAGTCTCATGGGCTACCCTAGGCATATGGGCCCCCACTAGAGGTTGTATTCCTTATGAGGAATTGGTTAAGTACATAGACCCTTCATGGTTAGGTAGAGAGTTCATCTTCACCTCATTGACACCCCTATTAATCTTCATGGCCCACTCCCATACGCATCATATGCATGCTTGGCTGGGGTATGATTGGCCATGGTTGTGTCATTGTGTAGGACATATTGGTATCTCCCCGAGAGATGCATGCTTGGGATTGATGCATGGGTGATTGTGTGATTCATGCATCTGGCATTGCATAGCTTATGAATGTCCGCCCTTACTTCATTAGGGTCTTACCTCCACAGAGGTATTCGTGGATGGTCGTATGTGTGGACACTGGAAATATTAGTTGAGCATACTGGATGCATAGGATGCCCATGGGTGAAATTCTCAAAACTTCCATGGTACCAAGGATCTGCTCCAACGTCATGACCGGGTGGAATATATGAGCGCACGAGGGCCTTATACCATTAGGTCATGACTCCCACTGTCGTGTAGTCGGTTGGATAGGGGTGTGGCCTTACCTACTTGTTGTGAGGAGGCATTGTTAGGTTAAGTCTGACCACCTCGTAAATAGGTCTGTTACCTTCAGGCCTTGTTGGTGATTGATTGTCCACAGGCGGGTAGTGTGGTCTCTTACGCTTGTTTGACTGTGTAGAGTCTATAGAGCGGCAGTCATTCAGCAGTGTAATGGACCCCGGTGATTTCCTTATGATCAGAAATGTACATGACTTGTGGTTTGGATATTAGCACTGACATTACTTGCATTGCATTAGCATTGGTTGTACAAGCCCCTTCATGCATTGCCTTGGCATGACACCCAGTACTCAATGCATCTTATTCATGATAAGCCTGGGTAAGGCTGATATCCTCATTGATCATGCTTCTCTCCTTGTATCTCCTACTACTCTTCTATGCACCATTATCACATACCTACACCACCCTCTAAGCTTCTATAAGCTTATACACGATCGATGCGTGCAGGATACTCTAGGCAGGCAACATAGCAGTAGAGCATGGAGTAGAGCTGAACATTTGAGGACTCCAGTGTTGCTGACCTTTCTCTCTTTTCCTTTTATCTCATGTATGTCTTTTTGGACCTTATGGATGATTGTAAAAGTTCAAATTTATATTGGATTTTGTGATGTGTGCCTTTGTTATTCTCAGATGTACTTATAGTGATCTTGGGTATGCTCTTATTGGTAATAATTATACTATTATGAAAATCCTCCTTGTAGGATCCCAGGATCGGAACCTGTCTCCGGAGCCGAGAATGGGGTACTATGGAGGCTGTTACGGCCAGAACCGGCCATCGGGTTTCTTGGGATTCTGGTTACCGAGTCTGGGGCGTGACATGTTGTCACGAACCCACTTGGGTATGAAACACTCTCAGCCCTCAATTTCAGATCTAACCTAAACAAAGAAGGAAATAAGAATTCTGGAAAAAGAAAGGAAGAGAATTAGAAAGAAGTTACCAAATTAGAAGTTCCTATCCTACAAAACAAAACAAAAGAAATCAGTTTCTAAAAACAGAAATTCTAAAATTAGAAAGTGTAACATCCCGGATTTTTGCCAATCTGGAATTAGACGTCCTTAGGCAATGGGTCGATCCTAACACCTTATGAACCTGTCAAAACTCAATCCGAAAGTCTCCAACCGCATTTGAGCCCATTTCCTTCACAAATCCCACCCTTCACCACCTTGATCTTTCAATTTTTCCTAAGTACTTTCACCCTAGATACTATCTTAAACTAGCTAAGTAGTATAACTTGGATCACTCTATATACAAACTACAAAGGACTAAGTACCACCTCAGACAGAAATCTTATAGGACTAAATCCTTTAAAAATGAGACAAAGTAACTAAGTGCTAAACTAGATTAGCCATGAAATTTGCTAGAATCGCTCTAAATACGATCTGCAAGACCCAAAACTTGTAGAATCATTGACGCTAGGTTACCCTAAAATCTAGGATCAATCTCATTACCCGGCTGCTCTCAGGAGCATCTTAAAACTCCGTATCAGATCTGGACTGCACGTCGGAAGTCCGATTAACACGAAGTTAAAGAATTAGGACAGCCTCACTGGGCTTGACAACCATCTCGGAAATCAAATCTAAACAGTGTTCCGTGGTTGTTCGCTTGAGTCTGGAGCGAGAGTGTGAGAACACTTGTTTTCTTTACAAAATAAATATCTCAAATAGTAATCTGAGACTTGTTACTTGCGGGTCGGTATTAAGCAACTTGACCATCAGAATCTAACCCAAATACACCCTTGGATCAGGAAAAATTTCATAAACATATCCATGTACTTAGAATCTCCGATCGAGATCCACTGACCGTTAAACTGAAACTGGTCTGCCACGCATGATCTGGGAATCCGACTGAAACAAAAACTTAACTTCACCTTGATTCAGTGTCTGTGAGCTTAAGTCCGACCTTTGGCTCAAGGAGGCCTACCAGAAGTCCTCCTTTGAGCTAAAAGGGACCCACTTTAGTTATAACCTAAGTATACTTTGACCTGAAGTCTATTTCGGTGACTTTTTAGGCTATATAAGGACCTTAGAACTCTCTCTCTCTCTCTTACAGCCATACGAATTTGAGAGAAACCCTAGAGAGAGAAGAAAGAAAAGAGAGAGAGTGTGGGAGATGTGGGAGGCTCTCCCTGCCATGCTTCTCTAATGCTATACGTGTTCAACACCTCGTTCTTGTCACTTTCTCGGCGATTCCAGCTCCGTTTCTAGGTAAGAAACCCTAACCCTAATCTGATTTGGGGTGTTGATAGTTGTAGGTTATGAAATAGCTAACCTATTTTATTCTATATGTTGCTAAACTGCCGAATACGGAAGCTTAGCAAACCTATCGACTCCGTTACGATTCTACAACAAAAGGTGAGGACTTTAGGTGTATAGGTTACGGTTTTCAACACTTTTAATGTTAGATAATGATAGATTCATGATCTGCATGCAATTACACATGTACAAAGTGCCGTCTGTTTTTCATTTCGATTAAAGATGTAGAATATGAAATTTTACATATTCTAGGTATTCGTAGAAAATACCGTATACGTATATATTTTGGAAATGTGTTTGACATGATTATTTGTTGTATGAATATATAATATATGGATAAAATACCTATTTGGCGAAAGGATTCGCCCTAATACATGTTTTGCTAATATACACTATGTATGTAGAAATAGTGTATTGTAGAAAGTACCATATACGTATATATTTTGGAAATGTGTTTGCCATGATTATTTATTGTATGAATATATCATATGTGCGTAAAATACTTGCTTGGTGAAAGGACTCGCCCTAATACATGTTTTGCTAATATACATGTTTTGCTAATATACACTATGTATGTTGTAATAGTGTATTCTAAGTGTTTGTGAAAATGCTTGTGAGAGTAAGTGTTTGGATGATGATGCCTTAGGTAGGTGTTGAGATGGGATTCTCAACTACCTTAGAGGCATGTATGATTTCTTCAATGAGGTTGTTTACTTAAACCGCTTACTTGTGAAATATATGTGTTTGTATTCTTGTTTATATGGTGCTTTATAACATGCATTATAACATGCTTTATACATGCTTATGACATGTTTGTTAACATGCTTGAATTACTTTGTTTATTATGCTTTACTCCTCATGCTTTGAATATGGATTAATTGCGATTGGGACTATGTTTATAGTCCAGACAATCGGTACCAGACTTGAGTTCGTGGTTAAGATTTTTTTCGCCACGTAAGATGTGTTTGACGAACCTGAGTTGTACTTCAGTTGACGACAGTGGTTAGGCCACGCGAAGTGCTTATGCACTTCATGTTGTTTAGTTGATTGTGTGCTCGAGCTAGTCAGGTTCGTCAAGTAACCCGATTTGTCTAATGTATGTTCACCATGTTTGGATGCTACTGCTTGAACCTAGGGTACCAAACTTACCAGTGGAATCCGGTTAACCATGGTACCTCGATCCGCTAAGACTCATGAGTCGGGCATGGTGGTATGGGACACCGTGGTCGAGCTGTCGGCTTACGCTCGGGCCACGTGCCTCCCTGTAGTGACCAATGAGCAACCAGACTCGTGAGCTAATTATGGTGGTATGGGACACTATATTCATGCTGTCAGCCTACATTAATAAGGTGATGGGGGAGTGGTGTAACCTTTATACGTAACAGACCTCGCAGCCCTTTGTAGTGACCTCGAGTATACTCTGATTTTGCGGTGAGCCTTAGAGTTTTGCCACGGTGTATAGAGTATGGACTAGGCCTGTATCTATATAGTGATGAATCGTTAAAGAGGTGATGGGGGAGTGGTGTAACCATTGTGCGTAACAGCCCTGACAGCCTCTGCAGCGACCTAGAAACACACCTTAATATGAGATTAACTAGGACTGATGACCCTAGAATGGATCATGTTTGGGAATGATATAAGGGAGGTACCTTAGTTTCCCAATCTTACTGTTTAAAATGGACTAATAACAACTCGGTAATCATGCTCATCATGCATTGCATGTGCCTGGAAGATGTGGAGCACTGAGGAATGCAAGCATGCCGCGAACGTAAGATGGTTCGCACGAGGGAGTGTGTGGTGAGGGCATCCATCATGACTGCATTCATACTTGCATTAATAAGAGTATTTAGAGTTATTTGATTGTACTGCTTTATCATTACTACTTGACTGAGTTGATAACATGTTAACCTATACTTTATTGTTCCACTGAGTTGATCACTCACTCCTACGTTATGGGACGGTGTTCCGAACACCCACCAGACTTTGTCTGATTGCAGATGGCGACGCTACTTCTAAGGCAGAGTTGGACCTTTGCATTGACTATGATGCTTGCTCGTATTGGTTGTTTTCTGGTGGCTTCATGTGAGCCGTGTCTTGATCGACGGGATTACAGGGATGTTGACTATATGACACTACACCTTTGGTATAATTTAAATTGTACTTGTAATTATTTAACCTGGTAACGTTATCATACTTTGGAGACTCACCACAGTTTATATATTTTATCTATCTATCACAGTCTTCCGCTTGCAAATTTAACTGTCTCTGGAGTATCATAGGCTGTCTTGGCTTAATCTCACTCATGTTCACTACTCTAATACAGACAACATTCAATCATCATTCATTTTGTTGCATATGTGATGCGTTGGAACTTGGGAGTTGAGTTTATGCTCGACCCCTGATTTTCAAGGCATTACAGAAAGTTTTTAAAAACAGAAAAAAAATCCTATAATTAGAAAGTTTCTAAAAATAGCAAACAAAACATAATCTAAAAGAAGGAAGAAAGAAAATTAGAAAGAGATTACCAAATTAGAAGTTTCTATATTAGGATCCTACAAAACAGGAAAGTTAAGTCAGTTTCTAAAAAAAATAAGGGATCACATAGCTATTAGTAGTTAAATACTAACTATTTGAATCTATTTTAACTTACTAACATGAAGTTGCTTCTATTCATGTACGTGAACTCTGAAATCACTCAATTGCTTATAAATTATTTGCAAGTTGTTGCTGTAGAGGGGGGAGCTTTGGGTGGTATGGTCAGGCAGCTTTCCATTGATCAGTTTGAAAATGAAGGCCGGTGGGTTAGCTATGGTACTCCAGAGAATAGAACTGCAGATTACTTTTTTATTAGTATTGTACTTTTATGAATGGATAACTTTTTTTATTAGTATCATGGCAATGGATTAAAATGAATGATTGTATTTGATTGATTGAATGAATGATTATGCATAGGTTTAGGAATGGATTAAAATAAATAATTTAGCCTTAGTTGTTGAGAATTGAGGTTAAAAATTAAATTTAACCTCAGTTGATGCCAACAAAGGCTAAATAATGCAGGGACATTTTCATGCCGGGCTCGAGTGGGGTTGCCTATGGGATGTAGGGGCACACTCGGGGTGAGTAGGGCCCATAGGGGAGGCCTCGTGTTTGAGACTCCTCACTGGGGGTGATTAATGCACATTTCATGTAGGGCTCGAGTGGGGTAGCCTGTGTGATGTGGGGACACACTCGGGATGGGCGACCCATGTGGGGCGGTACCCATGTGATTTGGGGCCCACGAGTGGGGTTCGGCCGAGGTCTTAATCGTTGAGATGTGGGGCCTGGTCTTTGAGATAAAGGAATTAATTCTCCATACTCTAACAGTTCAAGCTTTTAGAGCAAGTGGTTAATTGTCCCACATCACTAAATTTATCTTTAGCCCCAGTTTTCCAAACTGACTTTACAACCCCGTGACTAAAGGGTTTAGCCTCAGTTATAAAGAACCAAGTTTTTTAAAAAAAATTTAGCTTCAGTTAGAGGCAACTGAGGCTAAAATTTAGATTTAGTCTCGGTTGGAAACAACTAAGGCTAAAATTTTGATTTAGCCTCATTTCAAGACAATTGAAGCTAAAAAGTTTCTTTTTACTTCACTTGAAGAACCAAGGCTATAAAAGTCATTTTAGCCACGATTGCTAAAACTGAGGCTAAAGGCTTTAGCCACGAGGGTTCCAACCTCGGTTTGGATAACTGAGGCTAAAGGCTTTAGCCTCAATTTTTAAATTTTTTATCCACGGTTTTGAACCGAGTCTAAAGCTCCCTTTTCTTGTAGTGGTGAATATGACAAATGTGGCTAGTGATTTAGAGGTCTATAATGGGTTGTGGAAGCTACTATGGATTTTACTTTTGGCTATGGAAATGCTAAAAGTTGATTTGGCAAAACACTTTCCAGTAAAAATAGTTTGCCAATATCATGAAAATAAATTTCCAAAACTTTATAAATGTTACATGGTTGCAAATTCACGTGGACCATAGAACCCATGAATTTAATGGCCTTTTGTTTTATGCTACTAGATTTTATAATGTCATTATATTCAAAGTTGTAAACCATGAAGGCCATCTCATTAAATGAATATTATTGTTTCTATTTTTTTCTAACCCTCTTTTAATTCATTGATTAGTTTTCATAAGATTGTACACATTCTGTTGCAAAGGAGGATTAGTTTTTGAGCTCTTCTAAGCTTCCTTATCATTCATGTATGATAGTTCAAACCTTTGCTAAACTGTAGCTCTAATCCAAACTTTCTGTGCATTCTGATCAAGTACATTAATGGTTCAATTTGATCAAGTGCATTAACATTTAATACTAGTATACTACAGTTAACATCTAATACTATCCTATTTATTTGCAAGATAACATTGCCATATTTATGGACCCTTGTGCTGTAATTCTTGTTCTCATTATCATTGGACTCTTATGCATGAGAATCAACGAGGTATCCCTTTAACACATGCCTCTTCTTACAAAGCTTTAATTTTTGTTGTTGTTTCTAGTAACTTGAATTGGAATACTTTTCTTTATTATTTCCTTGTCCACTTAAATGAAGCTTCTATTTAAACTTAACAATTCTTCTTAATTCTGAATTATAACCATGGTTTGTTGGTTGAATATTTTTTTATTAGATGAAAGAAACATAAAAAGAAAATTGCTGCTAATTTTTTTAATGCAAGGAATTCTCTGACAGCTTTGGGCCGTCCATATTTTTCTAAAATATTGAAATCCAAGACGATCCATAACCGTCCTTTTTCAAAGACGTTAAATGCACACTAACGACGGCCATAGACCGTCAGTGTTTTAGACGGTTTGTAACCATTTATCATTAAAGACTATCCATAACAGTCCTTTTATTGTCCATCTTTAATGATGGTCCATGACTGTCCTTCTTTACAGACGGTCCATAACTGTCCTTTTAACGTCTATCTTTAATGACGGTCCATCAGCGTCCTTTAACTAATATGATGTAACAAAATAGGACGGCCCATGTGACGGTTCAAAACCGTCATTTATTAAGATTTGAGACAATTTCAGCTGTCCTTTTTTCATTATTTTGGCGTAGTGGCACCACCCCAAGAGCATAGTCAGACGCATCACACATAAGTTCAAAATAAATGCTCCAATCATGTGGCTGCATAATAGGTGCGGTGGTTAGCATGCCCTTGAGCTTAGAAAAAGCTTCCTGGGATTGCTCAGTCCACTCGTATGGTACATCCTTTGGAAGTAGATTGCGTAAAGGACAAGAGAGGTAACTAAAGTCCTTTACGAATCTTTTGTAAAATCTAGCGTGCGCAGGAAGGACCGCATATCTCTTATGCTTTTGGGTGGAGGTAGGGTAGAGATAAGATTAATTTTAGCTTTATCTACCTCAATTCCCTTAGAGGAGATGATATGTCCAAGAACAATTCCCTTACAAACCATGAAATGACACTTCTCCTAATTTAGTAGTAAATTCTTTTCCTCACATCGCTTCAGCACACATTTAAGATTCTCCAAACAATCGCTGAAGGATGGACCAAAAATAGAGAAATCATCCATGAAAACCTCTAGATATTGCTCCAACATGTCAAAAAAATACCCATCATGCATCACTGAAAAGTAGCGAGGGCATTACACAGCCCGAATGGCATCCTTTGGTAAGCAAAGGCTACAAAGGGACATGTGAATGTGGTATTTTCTTGATCTTCAAGGATTATCTATATCTGGTTGTAGCACCCATCAAGGATGTAATAGTATGAGTGACCAGCTAGTCTTTCTAAAATTTGATCAATGAAAGGTAAAGGAACGTGGTCATTCCTCATGACGATATTCAATTTTCTATAGTCAATGCACATTCTCCAACCAGTAGTAACTCTAGTTGGCACGAGTTCATTGTTGGCATTAAATATTATGGTGATTCCGGACTTCTTAGGAACCACCTGAGTTGGACTCACCCATTGGCTATCCAATATAGGGTATATGATATCCACATCTAATAGCTTAAGAACCTCGACCTTAACCACTTCCTTCATGTTTGGATTTAATCTACGTTGTGGTTGTCGTGAGGTCTTAGTATTATCCTTTAGATAAATGTGGTGAGTACAAATCGAATAGTCAATTCCCTTTAGGTCCGCAATTGATCATCTAAGGGCTCCCTTATGCTCAATGAGAGTAGAGATAAGCATACTCTCCTGTTCCTGCTCAAGGTAGAAAGAAATACCACCAGGTATGTCTCATCTTGACCTAAATAGACATATTTCAAATCAGAGTGTAAAGGTTTTAGGTCAAGCTTCGGTGCCTTGAGGTTAGATGGTAGAGGCCCTACATTAGTTTGGGGTAATTCTTCAAATTGTGGCCTCCACCGGTTAACTTCAAGTACCGGCATAGTATCCAGCATGGTTCTATAACACCCCGTACGTTTCAGTACTCGAGTGTTACCGTGTAACATAAGTATAAATGCAAACCTAATTTAAGCGAACACTCGCGTTCATTCTAGTCTCAAGCCGACCAATTAAAGCAATCTCCATCCATAGGTTAAGCTATCCATCCAATGTTATCTAAGACGGACCATCACATTGTTAAAAAGATCCATTTTTAGGATTTCAAATTTCATTGATGGATAAATCTAACCTATCACTTTGGATTTAAAACCCTGAATCATGAGATCCACCGTTCAAAGTGTCCACAACATCCTGCATAGTGATCCACTACGTGAACGCACTAATCAAATAATCCACATATTAAATCAATCTTTAAAGTCCACTTACGTAGTTCTTAGGACTACTAGGACCATTGATAACTAATTTTGAGGTAAACTGACCATTGAATTATAGAGAAAATGTTGCGGTCGAGTGTACAACTATGGAGATGCACATTTGCCCAAATAACTCAATCAAATGGTTGGATGGAGAGATGCACCATACCCTAGGAGTTTAATAGCTTAAGAATCATGTGAAGATGACTATTCAGATGCACATATACTAATTCATGACCCCTATAACCACTCTAGCTCAAGTTAGAAGCTATCCACCCGTAAAACAAATTAAAACCAACTTAATCTTTGTTGTAGAATTATATAATTTATCATTAAGAAACTATAATAAAAATTATTCTGTTGGCCCACTAATGCATGTAATCCACCCTGAATCTGGTCCGAGGCTTGGTAAGGACTTATAGATTTAACAGAGGTCTCCGATAGAATATAGAATAAAATAAAATAAAGAAGATAATAATAATAATAATGATAATAATAATAATAACTAAATATTCAATAATATAAAAGCATGAGATGGATGGTCCTAAGAACCTACGGAGTGGGACCCACAACATGATTATGATATACATATGTATATGTGTGTGTGTGTGTGTGTATATATATATATAGTAATGGTATCCTGCGAACCATCCTGCAGGATACCTTGGTGCGGTACAGTTCCCACGGCAAGAGAGCCTTGTGCGAGGGCACGGATTGGTTACTTACAGGTTGACTAGCGAGACTGCTACTGAATTTGTGGCCCCACCATGATATATGTTTTGTATCCACACCGTCTATCCATCTGAAGAGATCATTTTAGGGTGAAATCCAAAGAATGGGTCACATCTAAAGCTCCAGTGGACCCCACTACAGAAAACAGTGGGGAGAGTGATACCACCATTAAAAACTTCTAAAGGCTACAAAAAGTTTTCAATCAAGCTTATATTTATATTTTCCCTTCTTTAATCTTTTTTAACTTTTGAACAGGTTGGATTTTGTAAAAACATCATGGTGGGCCTTAGACAGGTTTCAACGGTGGGCATCAATCTTCCTGCTGTTTTTTTTGTGGTGGGGTCCACTAAAGCTCTGGATATTCCTCATTCTCTGGCTCATGGCTTAAAATAATATCTCCAAATGGATGGATGTTGTGGATACAACACATACATCATAGTGGGGTCCACAGAACTTGGTGACATCATTTTCCGTAGAGTGAGGTCCGGAAGCGGATTGCGTGGTGAGTAAACTCTGTGAGGTCCACCCTGATTTATTTATTTTATCCACTCTGTTCATACATTTTAAAAGATAATTTTAGTACTTGGACCACAAAATGAGATATATCCAAGGTTCAAATGGACCACACCACAGGAAACAGTTGAATTGAATGTCTACCGTTGAAAAATAATTGAAGGGCCACGGGAGTTTTAGATCAAGCTTATATTTGTTTTTTCCCTTCATCCATGTCTGTATCATCTTATGAACAGGTTGGATGAAAAATAAACATCACTGTAGGGCCTAGAAAGGTTTCAATAGTGGAAATCATTATCCCCATTGTTTCCAATGGTATGATCCACTTGATCTTTGGATATGCATCAATTTTGGGCTTAACCCCTTAAATTAGATGGAAAAATGGATGGACGGCGTAGATAGACCACATACATTCAACGTGGCCCAGCTTTGTTTATGCAGTATTGCAAGAACATACTGAGTAACTCAATACGCAATCTGATTTCCGTATAGATTGGCGTGGCTGGTGGTCGGTGCTCTATGGGCCCCACCATGATGTATGTGTTTCATCTACTCCGTTCATCCATTTTTAAAGATGGGAAAAATATAAATATGAGTAAGATAAAAAACTTTTCATGGCCTTTAGAAGTTTTTAACGGTGGCATCACTGTCCCCACTGTTTTCTGTAGTGGGGTCCACTGGAGCTTCGGATGTCACTCATTCTTTGGATTTCACCCTAAAATGATCTCTCCATATGGGTGGACGGCGCGGATACAAAACATATATTATAGTGGGGCCACAAATTCAATAGCAACTAGCCAACTCGCGCCAGAACAAGGGTCTCTTTTGGTGGGAATTGGACCGCACCATGGTATCCTGCAGTATAGTTCACAGGAGAGCGGGACTATATATATATATATATATATATATATATATATATATATACATGTAATAATAATAATAATTAAAATTTAAAATTAAATTTAATATGATCATTGGACAAGTAATAAGTATTGAACATACGACTGACCCATTAGAACCTTCTGATCGTTGATGGTCAGATTGGAATTGATCCGACCGTCGAATCTATGTATTCGACACCTAAAGACCGTGATTCGGCTAGTATGACCCACCTAAGCATTAAATATATTGCATCTCTGGTCAAGATGGCCCAGTTGAGCCCCTAAGCATTATGCATGGAGGGGATTTCTCAAAAACTTCTCAGTGGGGCCGACAACCATTTATGTGCACCATAGGAAGTGCACTCAAGGTGCGCCGGATCATCGCCCTGGTCAAGCTGGCATTGACCCGTGGTTTCCCTAAAGAGGAAGGATTCCTCTCCTTGTTTTCTTGTTTTTATGCCAACGACGGACATACGTTTGTAGATTTGATGATGGCCCACAATGCGGGCCCACCTTCTTGATCTAAGTTGTCCATCACATCAGGACGACAAAATAGACGAAAACTATGTCGTCTATGCAAGCCATGTGATTCACAGTGACGAGTGCAAAAAGCTTAACGTCTGAGCGAGATGTGTTTCCACCCCTCCCAAGATCACCCCATGTGATTAGTGTAGGACACCTTAGGCTAATCCAAACTGCCCATCTGATTTAAACAGTGGGCCTAAACAAAACCCATATGATCTCATGGGTTTCCTGGTACGTGTGGGCACACGATCCTCGCTGTAAACTGGCCCTACAAATACAAGTTTTTTAAAATGGAAACTGTTCTCACACTAGCTTGGCAATCCGCATGAGCTCTCCCTCCCTACATCTTAACCGTCCCTTGGAGGAAAATCTCGACCATCTAATGCCAGCAGATCCAGCTGTGTGAATAAAAGAAAAATCATTAGAGGGAGAGCTAGATGGAATCTCAACCATCGTCTCTCAATCCAACGACTTAGAAATGTTAGGGAAATCCTCATAAGAGTGGTAACCTTGAGTTAGAGCTCTTCCTTCCTCACAGCAACTTGAAGAGAAATAAAAAAAACCGCCGCAAGCTTCCTTCAATGAACCCACCACCCAAACGAAGGCGGAGCTTCGAAACAACCTATCTACAAGCTCCATACGGTCCTTACAAACGGTTCAGAAGAAAGAAAATGGAGGGGTAAGCCCCCATTAAGAAGATGCCATTAATGGCCATCTTCTCCTCCACCCCTGCTGTGACCCACGTCAATTCATTACCGCGAGTTGGCTGAGTTCAGATTGATTCCAGAGCTTTACGAAACTCTAAGAAGCCAGGAAAATGGAGAGATGAAGAGAGAACGGTAGTTGGTACGTTGCTGCACCAACTCGGGCCGAGCCGAGTCCTTGGACTGACCACAGCCGGTTCGTCATGCTGTTGTTCGACCTCCTGCTGCACCAGCTCAAGTTGGGCCAGCTTAGTCCAGGCATGGTTGGAAGCAGTAGATGGAGAAATGAAGAGAGAGGGAGTCAGGGGGACAGGACTGAGCTTAGACTGCACCACCCCATGCAGTCGAGTCGACTCATTGGAGCTGTTGTACGTTCATATCGCATTGAGTGGAGCTGACTCAGTTTGAGTTGTGCATCAGGTAGGATCCAGGCCTATTAAGCATCCCTTCCATTAGGTAAGAGTGTAGAAGGTGTGCATGTGTGCGACATTGACTCAACCCAATCGAGTCGCCAGTGTGATCGTTTGAGTCACTAGTTCAAGTGCTGTTAGACATTCCAGCATAGTAGGAGAAGAAGAGAGAGGAAGAAAACCAAGTGGGAAAGAGAGGGAGTTTGGGTTGTTAGCTGCTGAGTTGACTCGGCTGGAACCATGTCCAGCCGAGTCGAGTTGGGATTGGTTTGTCCAGACTCATTGCTGGACATCCCAGCAGGGAAGAAAAGAAGAAAAGGATAAGAAGAAAGAGAGAGAGAGAGAGAGAGAGAGAGAGAGAGAGAGAGAAGGAGAGAGAGGAAGAAGGGGGTAGTTGTGTTAAGCTGAGTCAACATGTTCTCCCCATTCCAGACTTGTTTCAATGCACAGTTATTGTTGCTACCAATGTTATTATTAGTATTATTAATATTACCAATGATTAGCCATTAGTAGGTTATTTATGATAAAACTAGTTATTATAAACAAATTTCAATTATTAAATCATAGTATTCATTTATCATTCTTAAACATTTGTTATTGATAGTGGATTGTACTAATTGGTGTCATCATAACGATTATTAACAAATATTAATTATAACACTAATGTTAATAAATATTTTATAATTATTAAATTAACACTAAAACTAATTGCACACCAATTAGGGTTCAAAGCCTAAAAATCTATCCTAGACCTAAGTAATCTAAACTCCAGGTCAATACCCTAAACCTAGATAGTGTGTTAGGTTTGGATCTAATTGTAGAAACTCATAATTCATGGTAAACCATAGTAATTATTATCATGACTATGTTCACTATGGATAGTCAGGGCTATTATCATTAGAAAACATTATCGTTTTCCTTATGGGATTAGTATACTTCTTATTAATAAGATTATTAGTATTTGTCCCTATTATATTATTGTTAGTAAAACTTTCATTATTATTACTTACATTATTTAAGAGATTATTAGCTATTATAAGAATGATAGAAAATGTTGGTATATTTAAATATGAACTTGTGAACCATCATTATTAATATGTTAGCTAATATAAATTATAACACTAACGCTAATAGTTATCTTGTAATTATTAGGATTAAATTATAACTAATACACCAACTAGAGTTCAAATCCTAAAATCTAAGCCTAGAACTAAACCCTAGGATGAAAATCCTAATTCTACATTAAAACCCTAAGGATAAATGATTCAAACCCTAGGTTATAACCTTAAACCTTAGTAACCTAGGTAGGGCATAGAACTTAGATCTAATTGTACAAGTTCATGATTTGTTGTAGGGTTTGACTGTAAGGGAATGCACACTTCCTAGCAACACTAGTTGGTGAATCGACTCGTAAGGTTACTACAAGAAACGGGGCTTTTACCGACGAAATTTTTGCCAACGAAATAATTTTCATCCGTAAAACAGTACTTTTACCGACGAAATTTTTCTTCGTTCGTAAAATACTACTTTTACTGACGAAAAAAAAATTGTTTCTAAAAAACTTTTCCCGACGAAGGTTTCGTCATTAAAAATAAATATTCCTGATGAACCAGATAGTCTGTCATTAAATGTTTTCCCGACAGCTGAAAACCATTAGTAATAATGTTTTTACCAACGAAATTTTTCATTGGGAATAATGTTATATTTTTATCGACAAACAAGAGTCGTCGGTAATAATGTTATATTTTTAAGTTGTAAAATTTCGCTAATGGTTTTACCGACGAACGAAAACCATCTGCAATAATCGCCTATTTTATTTTTTTTTTACCGATAACAAAAATCGTCGGTAATACTTATCATTTATCGACGAACTAAAATCGTTGGTAACAATCGCGTAATGATGTTTACCGCCGAATGAGAGTCGTCGGTAATAATGTTATATTTTTAACTTGAAAATTTTCGCTATTGATTTTTACCAACGAACTAAAACCGTCGGCAATAATTACCTAATTTTTATTACTGATAAAAATAGTCGGTACTAATATTTTTACCGACGAACCAACATCGACGGTAATACTCCCCTCATGATTTTTATCGACGAATGAGAGCCGTCGGTAATAATGTTATATTTTTAACTTAAAAATTTTCGCTACTATTTTTTACCGACGAATTAAATCCGTCGCTAATAATCGCCAAATGTTTTTTACTGATGAAAACTAACGTCGGTATTAATGTTATATTTTTAAGTTGAAAATTTTTGCGTTAACTTAAAAACTTTCGCAGTAAGAGTTTTACCAACGAACCAAAACCGTCGGTAATAATGTTTTTACCGACGAAAAAAATTCATCGGGAATAATGTTATTTATTAAGGGTAAAAATTTTCGCGCTAAATTGAAAATTTTCGTGTAAAGAGTTTTACTGACAAACTAAAACCGTCGGTGTTAATGTTTTTATCGGCAAAAAAATTCATCGATAATAATGTTATTTATTTAAAGCGAAAATTTTCGCTAATGTTTTTTACTAACGAAGCAACACCATCGGTAATAATGGCCTGTTTTTTACCGACGGACAAAAACCATCGATAATAATCGCCTGTTATTTACGGACGAACAAAAACCATCGGTAAAGGTAGTATGTTTGTATATATATGTGTGTGTGTGTGTGTGTGTGTGTGTGTATTTAGTTTTTATATCAAATTAGTGGAATTTTTTTATTTTTTTAAATTTAAAAGTAATATTTAAATGATTTCTACTATCACATGAAAAAGATTATTGAGAAGTTTAAAAATTTTAACAATGTTTGAGAAAAAATTTGAAAACAAAATGCTGCTTTTGAAAAAGAAAAAATTGGCATTTTTAAATTATTGAGAAAATTTTAAAATATGATCAAATTTTTGAAATTTTGAAAATAAAAATTCAGAATTTGTATTTTATTTTATTTTACTTTGAAATAATTTATAATAAAAATGATATTTTGTTAAAAGTTTTCAAAAATATACATTTAAAAAAAATGTTATTTTTAAATTAATGGAAATTGGAATTTGCATGAAAAAAAATTACTAAATTATTAAGCACATCCACTAATTGTACCTTTAACCGTTTTCGAACAATTTAATCAGTCTAGATTGAAATGTAAATAACTTCAGATGTTTAAATCAAATTTCACTAAAATTGTTTATCAATCTTGTATGCCCAATATCTTTTTCATATGTAGCCTGATCGGGATGAATAAGTAGTGAAATTGAGTATTGATCAGAAAAATAAAGTGAATGGACCAGACGTATAACGCCCCGAAAATCGGGGGTCGAGTGAATGCTCAACTCCTGAGTTTCGACGCATCACTTATGCAACATAGATAATGATGATTAAATGTTGCCCGTATTAGCACATTAAACATGAATGGGATTATACTAAATCAGCACATCATACTCTATAGATGATTGCATTAAGCAAGTGAAAGACTGTGGTAGATATATAAAGTATATGAGTGGTTATAAACCCCCAGAGTATGACCATGCTACTAGGCTGAATATATACATATTTGTTCCAAAATATACAAAATGACAACTGTGACATCTAACTAATTCGTATCCATGTAATCCCGGCGACGTAACTCCAAGTCTACATAGACCCGCCAGAGAGTTGCATGCAAGAGAACTCTTCATCGTCATAAAAATCGGGCTCCATCTCGTAATCGTAGCCATTAGCTGTGGCTACAACAGAGTCTGGTTGATGTTTACACCATCCCAGAGTGGAGTGATCAACTCAGAGGTACTATAAGGGAAAGTTTAACATGTTATCAATTCAATCAAGTAGTAATGATAAAGCAGTACAACACTCATATCCTAAGTACTCTTATTAATACAGGAATGATATGATGTAATGATGCATGCACTCGCCTGCACTCCCTCAGTGACATCATCTCATGATCGCGACATGCACCACTATGGACACATGCACAGTGAACATACATTAGGCCAATCAGGTTACTTGACAAGTTTGACTGGTACAAGCACACGTTGAATTAATCGATATGGAGCACATACGCACTCCTTGTAGCATAACCACTATCGATAATCACCGTACAACTCGAATTCATCGAACGTATCCATTGTGGTAAACTAGTTTGGCCACTGATCGTAAACCATTACCGATTGCCTGGATTACGTATTAGTCCCAATCATACTCAAACACAATAGGCATTCAAATGTGATAGTCAAACAGCAAGTGGCAGCCAATTCAAGTATAAATCTCATTTGAGCATCTTAACAAACACATAGTACACATGTTGCACTACGCCAAAACAGCGAAAAAAGGACGGTCAAAAATCATCTCAAATGATTGAAAGGGACGGTCATGGACCGTCGCATGGGCCGTCAAATCTTAACGTGTCTTATTACTTGAAGGATGGTTGAAAATTGTCATTCTTATTGATGAAAAAAGGACGGTCCTGGACCATCCTTAAAAAGGACGGTCATGGACCGTCTCTTATGAGCCTTTAAAGGACGGTCATGGACTGTCCTTGAAAAGGACTGCTGTGGACCGTCTCTTATGAGCCTTCAAAGGACGGCCATGGACCGTCCTTAAAAAGGACTGCTATGAACCATCTCTTATGACCCTTCAAAGGATGGTAATGGACTGTCTTTAAAAAAGGACTGCTATTAATCGTCTCTTATGAGCCTTCAAAGGACAGTCATGGACCATCCTTAAAAAGGACTGCTATGAACCGTCTCTTATGACCCTCAAAAGGACATTTTCAAATTTGAGATGGTCAATATACACCTGTTACAATATATTTCATCGTATTCTTCCTGATATACACCTGTTATATAATATATTTCATCATATTCACATTCACATCCATCCAAACATAAACTACATCCATCCAAACACAAACAATCTTATCATCATTACATTCATCCACGCATAAATACATATAAGTTTAACATCATAAATAAATAAATAAATAAGGAAAAAAAATCAGCAATAATTTTCTTTTTGTGTCTTTCATTTAATAAAAAAAATATTCAACTAACAAAACATTATAATTCACAATCAAGAAGAATTGCTAAAACTTCTTCCAAAAAAGTGGGCACTTTTTTAAAATAAAAGTGATCATTAAAATAAAACTAATGCAAGCAAATAATGCAAAAAAGTGTTTCAATTCAAGTTAATAGAAACAACAACAAAAATTAAAGCTTTGTAAAAAAGGGGCATGTGTTAAAAGGGATACATTCTTGTTTGTTGCCATGTGATTGGGCTACATTATTACAGCAATCTGGTTCGTGTTCAGGATGGGGTTTAGGTTTGGGTTTTCAAGTTTAGGTTTAGGTTTAGGTTAGGGAGTTGAGATTAGGATTAGGTGTAGGTCTAGGTTTAGGGATTTGAGAATACATTTAGGTATTAAGTTTTGGTTTAGGTTTTAGGTTTTAGGTCTAGGTTTAGGTTTAGGTTTTAGGTTTAAGTTAAGGCTAGGTTATAGGTTATAAGTTTAGGTTATAGGTTATAGGTTAAGGTTTAGGTTATAGGTTTTGGTTTAGGTTTAGGTTAAGGTTTAGGTTTAGGTTATAGGTGTAGGTTAAGGTTTATGTTTAGGTTATAGGTTATATTATATAGGTTATAGCATTAGGGAATTGAGAATAGGTTAAGGTTTTAAGTTTTGATTTATATTATAGGTTATAGGTTTAGGTTTAGATTATAAGCTATAGGTTTAGGGAATTGAGAGTAGGTTATGGTTTAGGTTTAGAAAATCGGGTTCGGGTTTGGGATCAGGTTTAGGTTTGGGTTTTCAAGTTTAGGTTTAGGTTTAGGTTAAGGAGTTGAGATTAGGATTAGGAGTAAGTTTAGGTTTAGGGTTTAAGAATACATTTAGGTCTAGGTTATAAGTTATAGGTTTAGGTTTAGATTTAGGTTAAGGTTTAGGTTTAGGTTTAGTTTAGGTTATAAGCTATAGGTTTAGGGAATTGTGAATAGATTAAGGTTTAGGTTTAGCAAATCCGTTTCAGGTTCGGGATCGGGTTTAAGTTTTGGTTTTCAAGTTTAGGTTTAGGTTTAGGTTAGGGAGTTGAGATTAAGATTAGGTGTAGGTTTAGGTTTAGGGATTTGAGAATACATTTAGGTTTTAGGTTTAGGTTATAGGTTATAGGTTTAGGTTTTGGTTTATGTTATAAGCTATAGGTTTAGGGAATTGAGAATAGGTTAAGGTTTAGGTTTAGGAAATCACGTTCATGTTCGGGATTGGGTTTAGGTTTGGGTTTTCAAGTTTAGGTTTAGGTTTAGGTTAAGGAGTTAAGATTAGGATTAGGTATAGGTTTAGGTTTAGGGATTTGAGAATACATTTAGGTTTTAGGTTTAGGTTTAGGTTTAGGTTATAGGTTATAGGTTTAGGTTTTGGTTTAGGTTGTGGTATAGGTTCAGGTTACAAGCTAAAGGTTTAGGGAATCGAGAATAGGTTAAGGTTTTGGTTTAGGAAATCGGGTTCGGGTTCGAGATCGAGTTTAGGTTTGGGTTTTCAAGTTTAGGTTTATGTTTAGGTTAGGGAGTTGTGATGTCATGCCCCAGACTCGGTAACCAGAATCCTAAGGAATCCGATGGTCGGTTCTAGCCGTAACAACTTCCATAGTACCCTATTTTCAGCTCCGGAGACAGGTTCCGATCCTAGGATCCTACAAGGAAGATTTTCATAAAAGTATAATCATTACTAATAAGAGCATACCCAAGATCACAACAAGTACATTTGAGAATAACAAAGGCACACATCGTAAAATCCATTATAAATTTGAACTTTTACAATCATCCATAAGGTCTAAAAGGACATACATGAGATAAAAGGAAAAGAGAGAAAGGTCAGCAACACTGGAGTCCTTAAATGCTTAGCTCTACTCCATGCTCTGCTGCTATGTCGCCTGCCTAGAGTATCCTGCATGCATCAATCATGCATAAGCTTATAGAAACTTAGAGGGTGGTGTAGGTGTGTGATAATCGTGCACAGAAGAGTAGTAGGAGATACAAGGGGAGAAGCATGATCAATGAGGATATCACTAGCCTTACCTAGGCTTATCATGAATAAGATGCAATGAGTACTAGGTGCCATGTCAAGGTAATGCATGAAGGGGCTTGTACAACCAATGCTAATGCGATGCAAGTAATGCCAGTGCTCATATCCAAACCATAAGTCATGTACATTTTCGATCATAAGAAAATCACCGGGGTCCATTACACTGCTGAATGATTGCCGCTCTATAGACCCCGCACAGTCAAACGAGTGTAAGAGACCTCACTACCAGCTTGCAGACAACCAATCACCAACAAGGCCTGAAGGTAGCGGACCCATTTATGAGTTGGTCAGACTCAGCCTAGCAATGCCTCCTCACATCAGGCAGGTAAGGCCACACACTTATCCAACTGACTACATGACTGTGGGAGTCACGGCCTAATGGTATAAGGCCCTCGTGCGCTCATATATTCTACTTAGTCACGGCGTTGGAGCAGATCCATGGTACCATGGAAGTTTTGAAAATTTCACCTATGGGCATCCTATGCACCCGGTATGCTCAACTAATATTTTTGGTGTCCACACATACGGCCATCCATGAATACCCCTGTAGAGGCAAGGCCCTGATGAAGTAAGGGCGGATATCTGTAAGCTATGCAGTACCAGATGCATGAATCACACAATCACCCATGCATCAATCCCAAGCATCCATCTCTCGGGGAGATATCAACATGTCCTACACAATGACACAACCATGGCCAATCATACCTCAACTAAGCATACATATGATGCATATGGGAGTGAGCTATGAAGATGAATAGGGGTGCTAATGAGGTGAAGATAAACTCTCTACCTAACCATGAAGGGTCTAGGTACTTAACCAATTCCTCATAAGGAATACAACCTCTAGTGGGGGCCCATATACCTGGGATAGCCCATGAGACTAAGGAGATCAATGATATGGGCCTAAATAGATGAAATGAACCTAGCAAGGGTCTATGGTGGGACTTTAACCACCCATAAAAGCCCATGGGCCTACCTTAGGGTCACCAATGTGGACATCCAACCACAATTGGTCCCCAAGAGGTAGCCCATCTCTAATTGATCATGGATGAAGGCCCAAGGCCCACACAACATTAGAAATAAGAAATGGGCAGCCATTACATACCACATACATTCATGTTAGGCTTCAGAAAGGTAGCCCAAGGCCTATCCAAAACTTGGGTCCAAGGGGAACACACATAACCCAACCCATACATACCACTATGGGCCCATAGGGGAAAGGTTAGGGTGTAACATAAAGTCCACTAATCCCATATATTGTGGTGGCCTAGTGGGCAGCCCATTGCTCAAATCACATAGGCAAATGTCATGCTCTTAGTTAAGTAAGTTGCGCCTACAACCCGGCCCAAGTATAAAGTTGATTTGGTGGGAAACCAAGGGCCCATATACTTGTGTAATCTGACCCACTAATCCAACAAAATAGTATGGTAAAAATGGCCCAAGGGTTCAATGGGCCTATCTAAAAAGTTTCAGCCCAATTGGGCCTAAAGAGTTCAACAACTAGCCACATTTATAGACCCAATTAAATTTAACTGTGGTGGGCCTCAACAGTGCATTTATTAAGCCCAACATTTAAGGAACTAAAGGTATAAATTATTACCTTTAAGATTCTTCACAATGTGGTGGGCCCCACTACTCAAAATTTCAGCCCAAAGGCTAAGCATAATTATAACATGTTGCTGTCCTAAATTTGGGCACTCCATTAGACTACATTTGTCACGCCCCAGACTCGGTAACCGGAATCACAAGGAATCCGATGGCCGGTTCTAGCCGTAATAGGAGTTAGTATCAGAGCATAGCAAGTAATTCTGGATAACTCAGGATAACATCGCATGTCTTCCAAGAACATAGGACAAGTAGTATTTTGAGATTCTTCTCTTCGCTCCGTATTGAGCCTATAATTATCTTAATCCCTTGCGACGTCATTATTTTATAGACGATGACACGTGGACATGGCGCCCATGGTCATGACATCCGTGGTCGTGGTGCCCGTGGACGAAGTGCCCAAGGTACCCATCCTACTCGAGCACATCCTACTCTCATTGTTTAGGATCCGATTCCTGAGGTCCCGATCCAGCCTGCTCCCCCAATTGAGCCCATAGCGCCCGTACCTCCAGTTGCTCTAGTTCCCCCACCTATCCCCTCTCCTCAGCCTGTTGTTCCGGTTATAGAGGCTTTAGTTGCTCTAGTTCCCCCACCTATTCCCCCTCCTCAGTCTATTGTTCTAGTTTCGTAGGCTCCTGCTTCGACGACCGCACCCGTGCCTCCGCTGAGGCAAGTGTCGCCCCTGCTTTTTCGACAGTACCCATAGGAGCTGAGCATTTTCAGCAGCTGATGCAGCTGGTTTCCACCTCATTGCAGACCCATCAGCCAGCTACTGCTAAGGTTTCGGGCAGTCTGACTTACTGCGTACTAGTGCGATAGCCCGAGAGTTTCGCCAGCATGATCCACCGAGGTTTAGTGGTGATCCTAACCCTTCTACAGCTGAGGCTTAGTGCATAGAGGTTGCAATGATTTTTGACACTGTTCAGTGTCCTGCGGGCCAGAGAGTATCCCTTGCTACCTACCTTCTTCAGGGTGAGGCCCGACACTGGTGGTCATTCGTGTCTAGGATGGTCGAGGCTCAGTTCATTTGAACATGGGAGGATTTTGTGACCCGCTTCGACCAGAAGCTCTTCCCTGAGCATGTTTAGATCCAGCGGGCGATCGAGTTTGAGACCCTAGTGCAGGGTGATATGACTATATCTCAGTATGAGGCCCATTTCTTGGCTGTCTAGATTTGTTCCTCATCTCACCAACGATGAGAAAATGAGGGCCCGTCATTTTGTGACCAGTTTGTGTCCTACCCTTTGCAGCCGTGTGGTGGGGCATTACCTGGAGACGTTTGACCAAGTTGTGCATCGGGCATTAGTTTTTGAGGAGGACTGGGCTATGACCCAGAGATTGAGAGAGCAGAGTTCCGGTGGAGACCGGAAGAGGAGTGCACCAGCTAGCAGTTCTAGGCAGCATCGTCAATAGAGGTGGAGGGTTAGATTAGGGTATCGGCAGCCTGCGGTTCAGTCAGTAGCCTCTTCATTGTCATCAGCACCGCCAACTGCTTCATCTTTTAACCCCTTTTTCGGTGTATGCTTCGGTTGTGGACAGGCCGGGCATCAGAGGCGTGAGTACGCTCTCCCCATTCAGCAATAGTGGCCACCGCAGTTGCCCCCTCATCCTCCTCAGCAACAGTAGAGAGCATAGCTTCCACCCGCCGCTCCTAGGGCTCCTCCTCAGCAGCAGAGGCAGCCAGGTAGACCACCTTAGCAGAGACAGTAGTAACGACAGCAGCAGCCGCAGCAACAGCAGAGAGAATATCCGTATGTTGTTCGGTCCCTAGGTCCAGTGTGTATACCAGCCCAGCAGGCTCAGATTCAGGACCCCCAGTCTTCCAGTTTACTTCCCCTACCAGTTTAGGGCCATTTTTATTCTGTGTAGCAGGTGCCAAGCAAGGACCCGCGGTCATCGATCGGTGGAGTTGTTGAGGGTATTCTTCTTATTTCTGCTTGTGTTGCTCATGTTTTGTTTGATTCTTGCGCTTCCCATTCTTTTGTGGCTGAGCAGTTTTACCGATCGACCGGTATTCCGTCGGAGGCCGTTTCCGAGGCCTTGACCGTTTCGACTCCAATGGGGAAGTCTATTGTACTGACCCGTTGTTATCCTTCTTGCCTGGTGCTAGCGAGTGAGATGTTCCTCCCTGCTAATCTATTCATGATGCCGATGGCAGGATTTGATATGATTATGGGTATGGACTAGCTTGCGGAGTATCGTGCCATCTTGGACTGTGCCGTGAGGACAGTCACGTTTCATATCCAAGGCTTGTCAGTGTTCCAGTTCATCGTCGAGCCCAGAGGAGAGCTGCTATCTAGTTTATTGGCTTTGGTCATTGAGGATTCTATGGCAGAGAGTATGGAGCAGCTGCCAGTTGTTTGTGAGTACCCGGATGTGTTTCAGGAGATACCGGGTTTGTCGCCGCGTCGGCAGGTGGAGTTCCATATTGATTTGGTGCCCGGTGCGGCACCTATCTCAAAGGCCCCCAACCGGATGACACCGTTAGAGTTGAGAGAACTGCAGGAACAGTTGGATGAGCTCCGGGAGTTAGATTTTATTTATCCCAACAGTTCACCTTGGGGAGCCCCGGTATTGTTTGTGAAGAAGAAGGATGGTTCGTTGCGACTCTGTGTAGATTATCGTGAGCTCAACAGAGTCACCATCAAGAATCGATACCCGCTCCCCCGTATTGATGATCTGTTCGATCAGTTGTAGGGTGCGCAATATTTTTCCAAGATAGACTTGCGTTCCGGTTACCATCAGATTCGGGTCCGAAAGGAGGACATTCCGAAGATGGCTTTCCGAACACGCTATGGTTAGTTTGACTTTCTAATCATGTCGTTCGGACTGACCAACATGCCTGCCGTATTCATGTAGTTGATGAACGAGGTTTTTTGGCCGTTCCTCGATCAGTTTATTGCAGTTTTCATTTATGATATTCTTGTATATTTGAGGACCCAAGAAGACCATGCTGAGCACCTGCAGATTGTGATTGAGACCTTCCGTGCCCACCAGCTGTATGCGAAGCTAGAAAAGTGCGAGTTTTGGTAGGAGGAGATGAAGTTCCTCAGTTACGTAGTGACAAGGGAGGGTATCACTGTGGACCCCTCGAAGGTTGATGCAGTGCGTCAATAGGACCAGCCCACGAACGCGTCCGAGATTCGCAGCTTCCTTGGTCTAGCGGGATATTATCGATGGTTTATCGAGGTTTTCTCCCGTATTGCAGCACCGCTGACCCAGTTGACGTGGAAGGGCGACGAGTTCGTCTGGAGTGACGCTTGTGAGAAGGCATTTACGGAGTTGAAGGACCGCCTCACGTCCGCTCTTATTCTCACTCTTCCTGATGGGAGTGAGGTTTTGTTGTTTTCATCGATGCCTTTAGAGTTAGCTTGAGTGCTATACTGATGCAGCACGGGAAGCCAGTGGCGTATGCCTCGCACCAGCTCAAGGTCCATGAGCTGAATTACCTCACTCATGATTTAGAGCTTGTAGCAGTTGTCTTCGCACTGAAGGTGTGGAGGCATTATTTATATGGGGTCAGGTTCGAGCTCTTCTCGGATCATAAGATCTTGAAGTATCTATTTTTGTAGTTCTAGTTGAACCTGCGACAGAGGCGATGGATGAAGTTGCTGAAAGATTATGATTTTGACCTTCAGTACCACCCGGGTAAGGCAAACGTGGTGGCGGATGCGCTCAGCCCTCAGCCATGAGGCCTGGTGGCACATATGATGGTTCGGTAGTGGAAGATGCTCGAGGATGTTTCAGAGTTTGACTTTAAATTCGGTCTATAGTCTTCCATTATTCAACTTTCAAGCTTATCGATTCAACCCTCTTTGGTGGCTAGGGTGATCGAAGCTCAGTAGACGGATGAGTCACTTCTGGAGTACCAAGCAGAGGCCACATCCATGGAGCAGTCAAACTGGTAGATTGGTTCCGATGGTGGATTACGCTTCAGAGGCCGATTGTGTGTCCTGAATGTGCCAGAGTTGCGTCGTGATCTGATGACCGAGGCACACCGATCGAGACTTACTATTCACTCGGGCTTCAAGAAGATGTATCGTGATATGAAGAGACAGTACTTCTGGCAGGGGATGAAGCATCAAATTGTAAGTTTTGTGGCCAAGTGTGACACATGCCAGTGTGTCAAGGCCGATCATCAGAGACCCCCTGGTCCCTTGCAGTTGTTGAGCATTCTAGAGTGGAAGTGGGAGCACGTATCGATGGACTTCATCGCAGGGTTACCGAGGACTCAGCGCGGTTACAATACCATTTGGGTTATCGTCAATCATTTAACAAAGTCAGCTCATTTCATTCCAGTGCGTGCTTCCTGGTCTATGGACTGGTTAGCGAAGATATTCATTGAGGAGATAGTGAGACTGCACGACGTCCCAGTTTCGATCATTTCAGACCGAGACTCCAGATTTATGTCTCAATTTTGGAGGAGTTTCCAGCAGGAGTTGGGGGTCACTTTGCGTCTCAGCACCGCTTATCATCCGCAGACAGATGGGCAGACTGAAAGGGTCAACCAGATCCTTGAGGATATGCTCAGAGCTTGTGTGATCGACTTTGCGGGTAGTTAGGATGAGCCTATATGCCTCGCAAAGTTTGCGTACAACAATAGTTATCAGACTACTATTGGCATGGCTTCTTTTGAGGCACTTTATGGTAGACCATGTAGATCTCCTAGTTATTGGATCGAGGTTAGAGAGCGTCGTCTCTTATATCCCGAGCTTGTGATGCAGACGTCAGAGGCTATTGATGTTATCAGGCAAAGGATGCACACAGCTCAGAGCCGGCAGAAGAGTTTTGCTAATCATCGGCGTCGACCCCTCGAGTTCGCAGTCGGGGACATGATATATCTTAAGGTCTCGCCTATGAAGGGTGTGGTATGCTTTGGTGTGAAGGGCAATCTCTCTCTTTCCCTCTCATTTCTCTCTCTTCTCTTCTTCTCTAGCAATTTCCCTCGATTTCTCCAGCCCATTTTCCTCTATTTTTCCAGCCACCTTCCTCCTTAATCCCCCACCATCTAACCCTTGAAACCCCATCTCCACCATTGATCCATCTCCCTTGGTGCTAAAGGACCTTAGTGTGGAAGTTTGGTGGTCATATTTAAGGTGTGTGACTATTCTTTTGTTGAATTACTTAATTTTCCTTAATCTCATCATTTCTTCATGGATGGATCATATGGGACCCACCAATCCATGGTGGGGATCCCATTTGATCTCATGGATATAGCCCTTTGGCCATCCTACATGCATGTCATGATCCATGATGGGGTCATTCTCCATGGACCCCATCATGATGTATGTAATGGTCCACTCCATCTTAAGGTCATCTACACCTTAAGGATCATGTTGGGATGACATCCCAACCATCCATAGCAATTATAGATCATGCATGTAGTGATTTTATGTTGCATGTACAATCAATGTAGTTATATGGGTATGATTCATTCCTGGGAGGGCCCATTAGTGGCCCGGCCCTACCCTATGGCCGGATTATATTTTTTCTCCATCTTTTCTTTCCTGTCTTTATAGTAAATCTGATGTATGTGGGGCCCACTTGATGTGTCATGCAACTAGGCCAAAGTGGTTAGACATCCAGGCCCACTTGATTTTATGCATGATCTTGTAAGGGGCTTGGGTCTGAGAGTTATGTGACCCATCTAGGTGGACCCCACATTGAGAAAATGCCGATTTATTTCCCTTTTAATTATCTTTTGGGGTGGTTTGGGCAGCAACATGTTGCTGTCTAAATTTATCTGAACAGATTTTTGGGCCACCTTGGGGCCTGATTTATGGATCTTTGGTGGAAATACTGAAACAAAATAATATGCGATTCTTATAGCCTTATGACCCACCTATAACCATACCAAATTTCAGCCCCATCTGACCTTCATTGGGGTCCCAAAGGTGTGGTCCAAGTGAGGTGGATAGTCTGGATTTTCTGCACCGTTCCAACAACATTCTACCGTGGACAGGTTGGAATTCTGAAATTTATTAAAATACCTTTGGATATCTAAAAATTATGAAAATTTATAGGGAGGTGGTCCACTCATTCTAAGACCCACCTACAAAATTTTAGGGCCAATAGACACCTGTACACACCATGGTGGTGGCTGGACCGGTCCATTACAATATGGTGTCCAGATCAGTCCGATTTTTAGGACAGATTTATTTCTTTAAATAAATTAAAATATTTTTAGATGTCCAAAAATTTTAAAATTTTTTATAGTTGTGTTCAATCCATGGTGAGACCTACCTACCAACTTTAAGGGCCAATGGACCCCTTTGTACACCGTGGTGACTACCGGACTGGCCCACCACGTTGGGACATCTAGGTCTGTCCGATTTTCTGGATAGACTGTTTTGTTTAAATTAATTAAAATACTTAGGAATATCCAAAAATTCTGAAATTTTGTGGGGGTGTGTCCCACCTATTAAAGTGTCACTCTGAAAAATTTCAGACCCAACTGACCCCATTTGTGCATCCAAAAGAATAGGCCAAGATGGTTGGATTGCTAGATTTTTCTACTGTGCAGTCCAGCAATATGCCTTGATAAAAACTATAATTCAAAAATGTTTCCTCTGATGGTGGTCCACCTTTTTGGGTTTCCTCTTATTGTATGCATGATGAAGGACCTTGGCTCTTAATTCCTAGAGTTTTAGAGGCCCTGGGCCCACTCCAATGGAGTAGGACAGCAACATGTTATAATTATGCTTGGCCTTTGGGCTGAAATTTTGAGGAGTGGGGCCCAGTACATTGTGAAGAATCTTAGAAGTAATAATTTATACATTTAGTTCCTTAAATGTTGGTCTTAATAAATATACTTTTGAGACCTACTACAGTTAAATTTAATTAGGTCCATGAATGTAGCTAGTTGTTGAACTCTTTAGGCCCAATTGGGCTGGAACTTTCCAGATATACCCATTGAACTCTTGGGCCATTTTTACCATACTATTGTGCTGGATTGGTGGGCCGGATTACACAAGTATATGGGCCCTTGGTTGCCCACCAAATCAACTTTATACTTGGGCCAGGTTGTGGGCCCAACTTACATGACTAAGAACATGACATTTGCCCATGTGATTTGAGCAATGGGCTGCCCACTAGGCCACCACAATATATGGGATTAGTGGCCTTTATGTTGGGCCTTAACCTTTTCCCTATAAGCCCATAGTGGTATATACAAGTTGGGATATGTATGTTCCCCTTGGACCCATGTGTTGGATAGGCCTTGGGCCGCCTTTCTAAAGCCCAACATGAATGTATGTGGCATGTAATGGCTGCCCATTTCTTATTTTTAATGTTGTGTGGGCCTAAATTTTTAATGTTGTGTGGGCCTTGGGCCTTGATCCGTGATCAATTAGAGATGAGCTACCTCTTGGGGATGAATTTGTAAGTGCTATAGTTTATATCCCTGTCTGTTGTCAAATTTGTGATGCCAAAATCACTGTTATATAACTTCCATAAGTGAAGCTCTCTCAAAGATCAACATTCATGAACAAGCAAATCTCACAACAAGCAAAGCTCACAAGTACAAAGATTCACTCAAAAATCAACCTTGACTGCAAGTATTGCTCACAAGACATGATTCAAGAATGCAAGACTTTAAGAAGAGTACAAGGCAGTTCGTAAAGAACTCATGACACTTTCAAGGTTGAGCTACATCAAGATTTCAAGATTGAACTACATCAAGATTTCAAGGCTTAAACTTTAAGGTCACTTGTTCCTAATGTTTCAATGTCCTTACTTCATATTGAGGTTTGATTGACCTTAGGTTAACCTTAGGAGTAGGCCATTTTGGATACATAAATCATATGTTTAAGTTACATGAGTTTGGACAGTTCTAAGACTTGTCCTAGGCTTTCTTCGACTAGTCTTAGCTTTGCTTCGACCAGTCTAAGAAATTCCTCGATCAGTCGTGAGTTTGTTACAAAATTCGGATATTTTCTGTTAGAGTTCGACTAGTACAGGAATCTGTTCAACCAGTCGAAGGAACAGTGTTGACTGCATCTTCGACCAGTCGAAAGTCTTCGACTCAAAGTCCAACGATGAAATTCAGGTTCTTCGACCAGTCGAAGGAGACCTTCGACCAGTCGTAGAACGGTCAAAGCTTATCGCGCTCAATTTTTTTCAAATCGGTTAATTCTTCGACTAGTTGAAGAGCTCCCTAGACCAGTCGAAGACGCGATCTGCTCACCTATAAATAGAGCACGAATCTCAGAAGAAAAAATAGAATTAATTAATCCATTCAAGTCAATCTTCGTCAAACTTCTGAGAGATAATTCTGTGCTCCATCTAAGCTAAGTGTGCTTATTTAATATTCTCTTTCTTTAGCTTTATTTAATTGATTTTGTTTATACTATTCCAATCTAATTTGATAAGAGGAATTGTTATTCCCTTTCTTTGAAATCAAAATCAATTAAGGCAAGCCCTATTTGGTTTAATTTAAAATCTATTAGAGCTAGAACTATTGTAATTGATTACTGGACATTGAACTTAGACATTCAATCATCTACTCTGATTTGGTTCTACCGGGCTGCTACAACGAAATAGATAATCAGGTATTTTACATTTAATTGTAAATTCCATTCTGTTTTGGTTTCTTTCAAGATTTGCCAGAAAAATCTTGTTGTATTGGTTATCTGAGGAGAGTCAGGAAAACTCAGAAGTAGAGTTTTTTTTAATTGTGTAAGCCCACAGACAAAGACACAATTGTGAAGGTTTTGGGTGAACCTGTGAAAACTTATTTTGTTAGTGAACGCTAATATCCCCTGTGTGAGGATATTAAGAGTGGAGTAGCATTCTGTGTGGCTGTTGTTTAACGGTTGGTGAACACACAGGCGAACCACTATAATCCCTTGTGTTATGGTTGAATGATTTATACTTCTAATCTTTAATTATTTATTTGTGGGATGTATGTATGGTGGTGAATGTTATAATCATTTAATTCAAGTATTGTGGGAATTTTGTAATAGTTTAGAATTTATTTTCTGCTATTCCTTTATCAGCTTGATATTCAATTTCCTTTAAAGTTGTTCTAGCAAGGTTGCCCTACCATTTTTATGGTGTATGGCTGTCCCTAAAACAATACATTTGTGATTATAATTTATTTCAGTTCAGTTTGTGTTTATTTCTATATTCCAATTTGGTTTGAGATTTGATACAAAGATCTTTCTAGAAATAAGGTTGTCCTACTATAAACTTTGGTTTTTGGTGTAAGGTTATCCTTAGAACAACATTTGTATCAACCTCTCAAGATCTGAATTTTGAGGTTATTTTACTTTCCTACATTGTGATTTATTTTGGCTATCATATTCTTTTTAATTCCGCTGTTATAAGTTTTATTTGGCATAGTCCTATTCACCGCCCCTCTAGGACATATAGCTAGGTCTTTTCAAGTGGTATCAGAGCCTAATAGCTGATGTTTTATTTAAACCAACACGATTTAAATGATTTTTAAACTCGCAAGTATACGAATCAGATGCAGATATGGTACGTATTACGAGATCGTTCCCACGAGGACTGGTCGTCACAATTCAAATCTATGATTCTCCTTAACTAATTCAACAAATAATGGAGCAATTTACTAACACAAATCTATGAAAAACAATTGAGAACAGGGAAGAAAATTCAATCAGAGAGAGCACTAAGACTTTCGAATCCACCCCTAACTATCCTAACCCTTGTTTTGTCTGTTGATTCACCTTGATCTAGATTGATACCACTTATTAGAGAAAGCACGGTCTGTGTCCTTAATCGGGCATACAGAATGTCTAATTCCTTTAAGCAACGCCATGAATAACATATCCCATGTCCTTGGTCGGGCACATGGAATGTACATTCATTAAAGCATCCTGTTTCTTCCTCTATAGGAAACCTGTTCTTGATCAGACACAAGCACCTGTAATAAGCATCCAAACAACATCCATATATATACTTTGATCAAGTTCATATATGGAGAAGTATAGAATTTAAACCAATCACGCACACTTAGAGAAAGAAACAAATTAATTAATATTCAAAGTAAATCAACCAAAACAAGAGTTAATCAAATTAGGGGCTTCATCTCAGCCCTAGCTGAGAGATTAGTGACCCATAAAATCCATAAAAAAATATTAAATAAAATTCATAAAAATTAAACACCAAACCAATCGATCTCTCTCTCTTCCTACATCTCTTTCTTGTCTTTCTTCTCTCCCTGGCTCTAGATCTCGAATTTCCTAGTTCTGAATGCCTTTCCTACGTCCAAAACTCCCCTTTTATAGCTGCTGGATGGCTGGAATCGGTGGCAGAGTCATAGAAGGACTCGGAGTACAAATTTTCGCAACCGTGATCGGTGGGCCCCACAGAGGTGTTTTTTGGAAAATCTACCCTGTCCATTGGATTCAGGACGAAATTTCAGTCAAGAATGGGTGGTTTTGAAGGTCCATTAGCGCGGCCCACAGAAGAAATCTCAAAAAGATCAGATTTGAACGTTACAGGGCAGCCTTTTTGTGGCCTCTGTACTGCACACGTGTGTATGCATGGGAAAGGAATGTTAACATGGTTTTGAAGTATTCATGGCCCTCTACACGATGGACGGATCGGATTGACCATACGGACCATGTGTGGGGCCCACTGCCGTTCGTAAAAACGGGCAGCGGTCGGACATACGCGGACGCCAAACCGACGCTGTGACGATCAGTGGGTCCTACCTTGATGTTCATTGTGAAATCCAAACCGTTCACCGGACGGAGGACGGAAAAACGGTCGGAAATGACCAGTTTTCCTCTGCTTTGGTGTGTCCCACCTGATCTTTACTTCCGCCGTTAATCTGATGTTTGAATGGCTGGGATCTGATATCTGCTTTCATTTCAATTTTTGCCACCTAGGCGAGGGTTATTGCTGCCCCAGGAAGCTGATGGACGGCTTGGATTGTCCATTTGGACGACGTGTGGGGTCCACAACCACGAACCGCGATCGGCTCCGGGTGGACGTCAAGTTGCGTCTTCGAAACGCCTCGGGTCGTGGCCGCGTGGCGCCCGAGGCAAGCGAGTGTCAGACGGCGGCGGCGCACGTGTACTCAGTGTACACTCCCCATACACAGAGCCCACCGAGATATTTTTGAGAAATCTGCACCGTCCATCCTCTTTATCATATTATTTCCACCGTCAGGACCAAATTTGAGGCAGTTCCAAATATCAGGCGAGTCCCAAATTGTAGATTAACAGGCTGATCTGTCCGTTAGACCACTTCCCAAGATCTGCAAGGCCCGAAATTTAATGTGTGCGGTTGATTTACGGCCCTCATCACATGTATGAAGTTTTGAGTTGATCGGATGGCGAAAAATACGTGATCTTGCATTCTGGACCCTTTTCGAGCCCATTTGGCTTGCTTTTGTCAGATCCCAGGCGTGTAAAATCTTCATTATTGGTTTCTAGAGTCCATCCCGTGCTCTGGTAATTTCGGAGCGTCAAATCCATGCCTTTTAACATCAATTTCCAATTAACGCTCCTGATTTCACCCTGTAATAAAAACACGATTAAAATGTGGCATTTAAACATTATCATGTATGTAAAATCAGGTAATAGTCGGGGTCTGAGATGCAATATTAGACCCTGATCACAACCCCCAACCAGCATTTTGCTAGTCCCGAGCAAAACATGCGAAAAATAATTTCAGAAATAAAAGACAATTCCTGTAAAACCCAAGTGACAAGTGAACAGATAGCTGAGATGTGAAAATTCTAAGATTCATGATTGGTGTGTGGAATTTTTCTCTTGGAGTCAAGCTTACAGTAAACTTCATAATCAAGTTCAAAATATTAATCCATCAATTAGAACGATTTAAAACATTGAGTTCCATGAGTGTATAATGTAATCTCGGCTTACAATCATTAAAAGATCCAATTGTCAATTTCATGATATCATTAGTAATTCGTGACAATCAAAACTTGAAACCAACACTTATCTCAGAGATTAACTTTTCATTTTACCAGCCTTTGGTTTCCTTTATGAGTAGAAACACAAATGAGGGGAATCAAATTCTCACCTATAGGGAGCAAACCTATGGCGAAAAACTTGTCACCTAACTTCTTTTTTTTTTTTCTTTCATATGTCAACTATGTAGAATCAAATCTGCACCTATAGGGAGCAAACCTATGGTGAAGATTTAGCCTTTTAATTCTTCTTTTTACCAAGTTAATCATTCAGTTATCAAACCGAAAACTTAATGTGTAACTGAGATCTGATATGTGAAATCATGGCTCAATCAATGTTTACAACTTCTAATCATGGATTATCAAATCAAAATTGACTGTGAATTCAAGCAGATGGCCGAATCTAAGAGTCATAAGTTACCAACATCACAAATCTGATAATGTTGAAATCACAAGTATCCTTCAAAATCACTTTGAATTCAATAGAAATTCCAGAAAAAATTTTAAAATTTTCACAAATTTTGCTCAAGACCAAGAAAATACTGATTAGGTATCCTAATCTCCCACCCCCAACCTAAAATCTACATTATCCTCAATGTAAAAGAAATAAGCATGCAATGCACATAGGACAATGAAAGTAAAAGAGGAGTGATGGAGGATAGTACCTGGACGGAGAATGAAGAAGCTTAAAAAAAAAAATTGCAACGTAAAAGCGAGTTAGCACAAGAGAGAGATCAACAGAAGTAAAAATAACAAAAAGAAAAATCAAAGAAGATCCTACTTATACCACTTTCGCAGGTGCTCTCGATTGCATTTAGCACATGCAACAAGCCTTTAAACCCCTAGGTTACCCCTAGTGGACGAGTTGTAGTCTCGTGGGGGTTTGCAGTAATGTTACCTACAAACATTGAAGGAACTAACTAAGAAAAATGAATATAATCAAACAAAAGGCTGGGTTGCCTCCCAGGAGCGCTAAGTTTAACGTCTTCAGCCAGACAAGAACGGACCATAAATGAGCTAATCGTTATAACCAAGGTCCACCAAAGAAATTACCTTACCACCTTAATTAACCAATCCCAGATAAGTGATGTGAGTTCCCATGAGCTGTGCTATCTGAAAGGAGGTAACCGACACTGTCGTCAAATAATTTAAGGACTTCTGCTCGAACGACTTCTTCCATGTTGGGATCACGCTTCCTTTGCATTTCACACGACATTTCCACAGCATGATCCATACATACAGTGGGGCATACTCCCTGTATTTTTGCTATCTTCCTTTCAATTGCTGCCTTATATGCTCTAAGAAAATTAAGCAGCCTGCTCGCCTTTGTCTTCTTAGAGTTCGAAACTGTGCTGTCAGGAGGCGTCTCAGAGGGATGAAGAGGTTCCACTTTCGCTCTCCATTTTTCAGTCTCCAATATAGGAGTAGAGTCGAGCAGTGCATTGACTTCGTGGATGGGACTATCGATGTCAAAGTCCATGCCAGATTGTGCTAAGCAGGTCTCAAGAGGATCTTCAAAAGAAGTACGGAAGGAGTCCTGCACTAGACTCTCGATCATGTCCACTTCAGATAGGTCATCCAAATCTGCGGATTGTTGTCCTGCATTAAAAACATTGAGTTTAATATTCATGTTACCAAAGGACAATTTCATTACTCCATTCCGGCAATTGATAATAGCATTAGATGTGGCCAAAAATGGACGACCCAAGATGACTGGGATCTGACTATGAAGATTCTGGACATGCTGAGTATCTATAACTATGAAATCCACTGGAAAATAAAATTTATCAACTTGGATTAACACGTCTTTAATAACACCCCGGGGCACCTTGACAGATCTATCAGCTAGTTGTAATGTTACTTTAGTCGGTTTCAACTCACCAAGTCCTAGCTTCTCATAAACTGAATATGGTAACAAATTGACGCTCGCCCCTAAATCAAGCAATGCCTTCCCGATCTTATGATCTCCTATGCCGCAAGAAATGGTGGGAGCTCCTGGATCCCAAAATTTCGGAGGAGTGTTATGTTGAATCATGGAGCTGAGCTGCTCTGCAATGAAGACCTTCTTATGAACATTCTGCTTACGCTTTTGAGTGCATAAATCTTTCAAAAACTTAACATAAGCAGGGACTTGTTTGATAGCGTCAAGCAACGGGATGTTGACTTGCACTTTTTGAAACACATCCAAGATTTCATCAAAGTTATTTCTTTTCTTTATTGGTGCCAGACGTTGAGGAAAGGGTGCTTTGGGCACGTAAGGTGGCACATTAGTGGCTCTTGGAGAGTCAGAGAGCTTTTGAACTTTGGATGCATTGGTGTGACTCTCTGCTTCATCTTGATCTTCTGTCTTAGAATTTGATTCATCCCTAGGCATCTCTATTCTGTTATCAATCTGCTTTCCTGACCTAAGGGTAGTGATCGATTTGGCCTGTTCATGATATTGCCCTTGGTTGGAATTAGAGCCAATCTCATACTGTCCCTTAGGATTAGCCTCCGGTTGGCTAGGGAACTTGCCCTTCTCTCTCTCACTCAATGTGGCAGCTAGTTGACCCATTTGTACTTCCAGCTTGGCAATGGATTGCGCATTTGCATGTAAGCTTTGCTGGTTAGCCAGTAAGGTTTGTTGGGTATCTTTTTGGAATTGGAGAGAACTCTGCATGAAAAGATGGAGTGTATCCTCAAGAGATGGTTTCCTTGATTGTGTAGGAAGTTGTTGATATTGCGGAAACTGTTGAAGTTGCTGACTGCCAACTTGGAGGTGCGGTTGCATGGGAGGATTTCCAGATGGTCCTCCTTGTTGTGGTCCTTTTGCCCAAGAAAAATTTGGATGTCTAGCCCACCACCCCGGTTGTATGTGTTCGAGTAAGGATCATTCCCGTGTTTTGAAACGTGTTCATAGCATGAACTTGTTCAGAGAGAAGTTCTGGGGATGCTGCCCCAGATGGACAAGACTGCATAGGATGGGCAGGACTAGAACATATGGCACATGCCTCCACTTGAGCTGTTTGTGAAGGTCCATTATTTAATACCAGAGCATCAACTTTCTTTGTCAGGTTATCAAGCTTGGCGCACAGCTCTGGCACGACTCCTATCTCATATATACCACCTCTCTTTTGTGGTTGGGGACTTCTGTCACCTCTATTTGAATAGTCCCATTGCTGGGAATTTTCGCACAAGGTTTCAAAGAAGTTCCATGCTTCGACTTCACTTTTGGTCATGAATGACCCTCCACTGGTGGCATCAACCATGCGACGGTTCTGGGGTGTCAGACAGTCATAAAAGTATTGAACTTGTTGCCACTTCTCAAAACCATGGTGAGGACATTTAAGAAGCAAGTCCTTCCATCTTTCCCAACATTCATGAAAGTGCTCGCCCTCTTTTTGTGTGAAGTTAGTAATTTCTCTACGAAGGGCATTGGTTTTGTGAACGGGGAAAAACTTGTTTAAGAACTTCTTAGACAGTTGGTCCCATGTAGTGATAGATCCGACTTCTAGAGAATTCAACCATGCTTTCGCCTTATTCTTCAAAGAAAAAGGAAACAGGCGTAGGCGGATCGAATCATCTGAGAAGTTTTGGAACTTAAAAGTGGAGCAAATGTCTAAGAATTCTTTCACATGATGATATGAGTCCTCCTTGTCCAATCCATAAAAGGATGGCAACAATTGTATGACTCCAGGTTTCAGTTCAAAGTGTGCTGCCGTAGTGGTTGGCAACACTATGCACGAAGGCGCATTAAATTGGACAAGAGCTGAATAATCTTTGAGAGCCTTAACTTCAGTCTCATTCGCCATTTCAACAGAATTATTTCTCAATCTTTCACGAAGTGTTCTTTCTATTTCAGGATCAAACGGCGCTAGTTCTATATTCAGAGATCTACGTCCTAGCATAAACTATGTTATTGCAATGGAAGAAAAAAAACTAAACTAAGAAGCAACCTAAGAGAAATAAAACTAGACCTAGAACTATGAGATTTTAAAACAAGTTAAAACTATGTAAGTAGGAATGGGAAGAAAGAACCCGGAAAAGGAGATGAATGATGTCAGAAAATTTAAGATGTTCCTCCTTCACTTAGTAACTTCCTTCCTCAATTCCTGTAAACAAAAAAAAAAACCAAATTAGGTTTCCTAAAATAATGACAGAAAAATCCTAAGCAACGGTTAATTTCTAAAAATAAAATAAAAATAAAATAAAATAAAAACTTTAACCTAAGTTAGTAAAATTCTAAGCTATGAATTATGATAAGAGAGAATCCTAAATTCAATTTGGAACAAAACAGTCCCCGGCAACGGCGCCAAAAACTTGATGTTTTATTTAAACCAACACGATTTAAATGATTTTTAAACTCGCAAGTATACGAATCAGATGCAGATATGGTACGTATTACGAGATCGTTCCCACGAGGACTGGTCGTCACAATTCAAATCTATGATTCTCCTTAACTAATTCAACAAATAATGGAGCAATTTACTAACACAAATCTATGAAAAACAATTGAGAACAGGGAAGAAAATTCAATCAGAGAGAGCACTAAGACTTTCGAATCCACCCCTAACTATCCTAACCCTTGTTTTGTCTGTTGATTCACCTTGATCTAGATTGATACCACTTATTAGAGAAAGCACAGTCTGTGTCCTTAATCGGGCATACAGAATGTCTAATTCCTTTAAGCAACGCCATGAATAACATATCCCATGTCCTTGGTCCGGCACATGGAATGTACATTCATTAAAGCATCCTGTTTCTTCCTCTATAGGAAACCTGTTCTTGATCAGACACAAGCACCTGTAATAAGCATCCAAACAACATCCATATATATACTTTGATTAAGTTCATAGATGGAGAAGTATAGAATTTAAACCAATCACGCCCACTTAGAGAAAGAAACAAATTAATTAATATTCAAAGTAAATCAACCAAAACAAAAGTTAATCAAATTAGGGGCTTCATCTCAGCCCTAGCTGAGAGACTAGTGACCCATAAAATCCATAAAAAAATATTAAATAAAATTCATAAAAATTAAACACCAAACCAATCGATCTCTCTCTCTTCCTCCTTCTCTTTCTTCTCTCCCTGGCTCTGGATCTCGAATTTCCTAGTTCTGAATGCCTTTCCCACATCCAAAACTCCCCTTTTATAGCTGCTGGATGGCTGGAATCGGTGGCAGAGTCGTAGAAGGACTCGGAGTACAAAGTTTCGTAACCGTGATCGGTGGGCCCCACGGAGGTGTTTTTTGGAATATCCACCACGTCCATTGGATTCAGGACGAAATTTCAGTCAAGAATGGGTGGTTTTGAAGATCCATTAGCCCGGCCCACAGAAGAAATCTCAAAAAGATCAGATTTGAACGTTACAGGGCAGCCTTTTTGTGGCCTCTGTACTGCACGCGTGTGTATGCATGGGAAAGGAATGTTAACATGGTTTTGTTGTATTCATGGCCCTCTACACGATGGACGGATCGGATTGACCGTACGGGCCATGTGTGGGGCCCACTGCCGTTCGCAAAAACGAGCAGCGGTCGGACATACGCGGACGTCAAACCGACGCTGTGACGATCAGTGGGTCCTACCTTGATGTTCATTGTGAAATCCAAACCGTTCACCGGACGGAGGACGGAAAAACGGTCGGAAATGACCAGTTTTCCTCTGTTTTGGTGTGTCCCACCTGATCTTTACTTCCGCCGTTAATCTGATGTTTGAATGGCTGGGATCTGATCTCTGCCTTCATTTCAATTTTTGCCACCTAGGCGAGGGTTATTGTTGCCCCAGGAAGCTGATGGATGGCTTGGATTGTCCATTTGGACGACGTGTGGGGTTCACAACCACGAACCGCGATCGGTTCCGCGGACGCTGTTGCGTCTTCGACGAAAACGCCTTGGGTCGGTACGACGCCGACCGAGGCGGCAGCAAGGCACGGGCGGCGCACGTGTACTCGGTGTACACTCCCCATACACAGGGCCCACCGAGATATTTTTGAGAAATCTGCACCGTCCATCCTCTTTCTCATATTATTTCCACCGTCAGGACCAAATTTGAGGCAGTTCCAAATATCAGGCGGGTCCCAAATTGTAGATTAACGGGCTGATCTGTCCGTTGGACCACTTCCTAAGATCTGCAAGGGCCGAAATTTAATGTGTACGGTTGATTTACAGCCCTCATCACATGTATGAAGTTTTGAGTTGATCGGATGGCGGGAAATACGTGATCTTGCATTCTGGACCCTTTTCGAGCCCCTTTGGCTTGCTTTTCTCAGATCCCAGGCGTGTAAAATCTTCATTATTGGTTTCTGGAGTCCATCCCGTGCTCTGGTAATTTCGGAGCGTCAAATCCATGCCTTTTAACATCAATTTCCAATTAACGCTCCTGATTTCACCCTGTAATAAAAACACGATTAAAATGTGGCATTAAACATTATCATGTATGTAAAATCAGGTAATAGTCGGGGTCTGAGATGCAATATTAGACCCTGATCAATAGCTCTATTTTAATTCTTGGATTTAATTCCTGAGCTAACGATTTAAGCTATTTTAGATGTCAAATTTTGATAGCCTTTCAGTTACTAGGCCTCCACCCTTTGATAGCTCCAACTATGCCTATTGGAAAGCTATAATGAGGATCTTCCTCAAATCAATGGATGAGAGTGTGTGGCAAGCCACAGTGACTGAATGGAATCCTCCTATCATGGAAGTTACTGGGGTTGACGGTTCAAAATCTATGAAAGTCACACCATATTACCAATGGACCACACTTCAAAAAAGTGAGAGTAGTGCAAATGCTAAAGCACAAAATGCAATCGCTTGCGCACTATCACCGGATGAGTTCAAAAGAATCATTTCCTGTGATACTGTAAAGCAAGCTTGGGATATATTAGAAATGACACACGAGGGTACTACAATTGTCAAAAAATCTAAAGTCCAACTCCTCACAACCAGATTTGAAGAAATTCATATGGATGAAAACGAAATGTTTATGGACTTTTACACTAGATTGAATGACATTGTAAACTCAATTTAGGGTCTTGGCGATAAAATCCCAGAAAGTAAAGTGTGTGCAAAGATATTACGCTCACTTCCTGAACGGTTCAATTCTAAAGTAACTGCGATCCAGGAACTTCATGATACGGATAATATGAGGGTAGAAGAACTAGTTGGTTCTTTACAAACCTACGAGTTAAACTTTAAATCTCCTAAAGGTAAATCTATCGCACTAAAATCCTCTAAATGTAATTCAGAAGAAAATTCTGATTCAGAAGATGATATGGCTCTTTTAGCTAAGAAATTTTACAAGATTTTCAAAAGCAAGAAAATGGTTGATTTTCAAAAATCGAATGATAAAAAGAAGTTTAGACCCAAATCTCTAAAATCTTTGAAAGATAGTCAATGTTACAACTGTCAAGACTATGGGCACTTAGCAAATAGATGTCCTAAAAAGGACAAACCCAAGAAGAAGGGTATGTTGGCTACATGGGATGAATCATCTGATTCTGAAGCTTCTTCTGAATCAGTAGATTCTGAAACTGAGTCGGGCAATGAAGTTAAAGCTCTTATAACTCTAGCCAAATTCACATTTTCAGATAATGACTCAACGAGTGAAGAAAATCTGAGTAGTGAATGTGAAAATGAAGATGATCTTCAAGACGCTTACAATGCCCTATATAAGGAAAGTTGTAAAATTGTTTTCAAACTTAAACTTCAAAAAGAAAAGTTTTCTAAACTCAAAGATGTTTTGAATCACTTGTCTCAGAAAAATCACAAATTTTAGATTATTTTGAAAAATCAAAATGTGATTTGGAATTCAAAAACTCCCTAATTGTTGATATGAAATCTGAAATTGATAAACTCAAAAATGAAGTATCTTCTCTTCTGAGTCTAAAGGACACATGGAAATATGCCCAAGGTGATCTAAAGTTAGAAAAACTTTTATCCGGATTAAGAAAATGTGGCGATCTATCCGGGTTGGGCTATGATAAAAATTTATCTCCTAAACAAAAGTATACTCCTCCTATGTTTGTGAAAGGAGAGTCCTCAAACTCAAAAGGGAAAAGTACTTATCAAGGTTTTTCTAGAAATTCAAAAACTTTTCAAAAACCTAGAAGCAGCCATGTCAACATTAATCAGAAACGAAATCCACTAGCTAAAAAAGATAGTTGATTTACTCAAGGAGCTCTTAAAATCTAACTCTATAGGTCATTCTTACAACTATAAACAAAAGAAGACCAACTATGCTCCTAAACCCAAAACAATTATGAAATGGGTTCCTAAAGTTGCCTTCTTGGTTGCTCACAATGCTTTTAAAGCAACAAGTCATTCAAAGTGGTACCTAGACAGCGGATGCTCTAGGCATATGACAGGTGACAAAGCTTTATTCATGGATCTAAAAAATATGACTGATGGTTCAGTCACATTTGGTGATGGTAGCAACTGTAAGATTATAAGCCAAGGTACGGTTCAACTTTTTAATCTTCCTGTGTTTAAAAATGTTTTATATGTTGAAGGCTTAAAACATAACTTGCTTAGCATATCTCAAATATGTGATAATAACCATAGTGTTTGGTTTTCTAATCAAAGTTGTGAGATACTAAACAATAAGAGTTCTGTAATATTAACTAGATGTAGAACGTCTGAAAATTATTATATTATTAGCGAATCCATCTCATCTAATCAAACATGTTACATAGTCCATACAGACGAGACTGATTTATGGCACAAATGTCTTAGACATGTACATTATCGAAATTTATATAGATTGAGCAAACGAGAACTTATAAGAGGTTTACCCAAACTTTAAAAATTAGATAAAATATGTGATGAGTGCCAGATAGGCAAACAAACAAGGAACTCACACAAAAAGGTGAATTCAAATACCACATCAAGACCACTCGAACTCCTCCACATGGATCTAATAGGACCTACCAGAACGAAAAGTCATGGTGGGAAAAAGTATATCCTGGTAATAGTTGATGACTTTACCAGATTCACATGGGTAGTCTTCTTAAGGGATAAATCTGAAACCCTTGAAGAAGTAAGAAAAGTTCTCAAAAGAATTCAAACTGAAAAATCTTCTCAAATTAGTGATTTGTAGTGATCATGGACCTGAATTTGAGAATAGCAATTTTGAGAAGTTCTATACCGACCAAGGAATATTACTTGAATTCTCTGCTCCCAAAACTCCACAACAAAATGGAATTGTGGAAAGAAAGAATAGGGTGCTTCAAGAAATGGCTAATTTTATGTTGAATAGCATGAAGCTCTCTAAAAATCTTTGGGTTGAAGCAGTCAACATAGCTTGATATATTACTAACCGAGTCTACACTAGCAAAGATAATAATAAAACAGCTTACGAATTGTGGTTCAATAAAAAGCCTACTGTCAAATACTTTCGATTTTTTGGCAGCAAGTGCTATATTTTACGAGATCATGAAAATTTTGGAAAATTAGATACGAAGAGTGATGAAGGGATTTTTCTAGGATATTCCTTAAACAGTCGAGCTTATAGGGTTCTGAACAAAAGAATTGGTGTGATTCAAGAGTCCATCAATGTTGTCATTGATGATCACGTAAACACGCCAATCCCTAATTCAGATAATGATGAAGTTCTAACCATTGATAAACTCGATACTTCATCGAATCAGACTGATTCTGAGTTGAAGACTGTTAAAGATCATCCAACCACAAATTCTTGGAAACCCTCTCACTGGTGTTCTCACCCGTAGACACTTGAGGATATATGTAATTATGTATGTTTTACATCCCAAATAGAACCATCTAACGTAAAAGAAGCTCTTGCTGATGAGAACTAGATTGTTGCGATGCAAGAAGAACTTAACCAATTCGTAAGAAATGATGTTTGGCATCTCGTACCAAGACCTAAAGATAAACACATCATTGGAACAAAATGGATTTTTAAAAATAAGTTTAACGAGCGTGGAAATATAATTAGAAACAAGGCTAGACTAGTGGTACAAGTTATACTCAAATTGAAGGAATTGCTTTTGATGAAACTTTTGCACCAGTAGCACGTCTTGAATCTATCAGACTATTTATATCCATTACATGTTTTAGAAAGATAAAGATCTATCAAATGGATGTGAAAAGTGCTTTTCTAAATGGTGATTTATATGAAGAAGTCTATGTTGAACAGCCAATGGGTTTTGAAGATCCCAAAAATATTGATCATGTGTATCGGCTTAAAAAGGCACTTTATGGATTAAAACAAGCACCTAAGGCATGGTATGAGAGACTAACAAAATTTCTTTTAAGTCATAATTTTCAAATGGGATCTGTTGATAAACCTCTGTTTGTTAAAAAACATAATGATCATATCTTAATGGTACAGATTTATGTTGATGATATCATTTATGGATCAACTTGTACTGACTTGACTACTGAGTTTGCAGATTTGATGAAATCACAGTTCGAAATGAGCATGGTTGGGGAATTGACTTACTTCCTTGGATTGTAAGTAAAGCAACAATCTGAAGGAATATTCATTTCTCAATCTAAGTATGCTTTCAATCTAATCAAGAGATTTGGATTTGAGAATGGCAAGAATTTCGATACTCCTATGAGTACTACCCTGAAACTCTCAAAAGACTCTAATGGTAAAAATGTTGATACAAAACTTTATCGGAGTATGATTGGTAGTTTGTTATATTTAACTACTAGTAGACCTGATATTTCTCTAAGTGTTGGTATTTGCGCAAGATATCAATCTGATCCAAAAGAATCTCACTTGATTGTTGTCAAGCGGATTATTAGATATGTCGCAAGTACTGTAAATCTCGGTCTTTGGTATCCTCATGAGACTAGTGTCCAATTAGCTGTCGGATGCTGACTGGGCTGGTAATCTAGATGATAGAAAATCAACCAGTGGTGGTTGCTTTTACATTAGAAATTGTCTAGTTTCCTGGTTTAGTAAGAAACAAAATTCTAAATCACTTTCAACAGCTGAAGCTGAGTATATCGCAGCTGGTAATGCATGTACACAGCTTGTTTAGATGCAACGAATGCTAAGTGATTATGAAATTAAACAGGATTCTATGTTATTACATTGTGATAATTCCAGTGCAATAAATATTTCAAAAAATCATATTCAGCATTCTCGTACTAAGCACATTGACATTAGATTTCATCATATTCGGAAATTAGTAGAAGAAAAAGTTATATCTCTAGAATATATTCCTACTGAAGATCAACGAGCTGACATGTAACGACCCGTAAATTTCCATACGTTGGTTCGAGTACCTTTAGAAAATCAATTAGGATTAAATCCTTTAGAAAATTAACAAAGTTAACTAAGTACTAAACTCAATTAGCCATGGAATCCGTTGGGATCGCTTTAAATACGATCTGCAAGACCCAAAACTTGCAAAACAAGTGACGCTAGGTTACCCTAAAGTTTAGAACCAAACTCATTTCTCGGCTGCTCTCGGGAATGAAACGAAACTTCGTATTAGGTCTAGATCGCACATCGGAAGTCCGATTAACACGAAGCTAAGGAACTAGGACCGCCTCACTGGACTTGACAATATCTCAAAAATCAGGTCCATCCGATGTCCCACGGCCATTCGTTTCGATTCGGAGCGAGGGAGTGTGAAAAACACTATTCCCATCCTAATAAAAATATCAGGAATAGTGATCGGCATCGTTCGGTTGCACGTCAGTATTAAGCAACTTTGACCGTCAGAATCAGACAAATTACACCCTCGGACTAAGAAAAATTTCAGGAACATTTACATGTACTTAGAATTTCTGATTGTGGCCCACTGACCGTTGAACTGAAAGTGGTTCGCCACGTGCGATCTGGGAATCCGATCAAGTCAAAAACGTAATCCCACATAGATCCATAGATGGTGAGCTTAAGTCTGACGTTTGGCTCAAGGAGGGCCACCAGAACCTCCCTTTTGAGCTGGAAAAGTGGCGAAATGCCTATATAAGCAGTCACCCTTGAACCTAAGTCTATTTTCGGAATGTTTTTGGCTATAAAAGGAGCTTAGAACAGCCCCTCTCACAGCCATACGAATTTAGGATTAAAACCCTAAAGAGAGAGAGAGAAAAGAGAGAGAAGAGCTTGGGTTTTGTGGGAGATCTTCCTCCTACTGCTTTCGGTTGTCGCACGGCCTACTCCGTCCCGTTCTAGGTGTTTTCCCAGCGGTATCCATCCCATTTGGAGGTAAGAAACCCTAACCCTAGGTCTGATTTGATGTAGGATCGTTGTGGGTTATGAAAAGGCTAACCGATTCCGCTCTTTAGGCTAGAAAACTCCCGTATACGGAAGCTCTACTACCCTTGCTGATTCGTTGGAATTCCAAGGGCAAAGGTGAGGACTTTAAGTGTATAAGTTGCGGTTTTCAAAGCTTTTAATGTCAGATAATGGTAGATTCATGATCTGCATGCAATTGCACATGTACAAAGTGCCTTCCGTTTTCTGTTTCGATTAGAAGTGTAGAATTTAAAATTTCACATACTTTAGGTATTCGTATAAAATACCGTATACGTATTTTTTTTGGGAAATGTGTTTGACATGTTTAATTGTCGTATAGACATATAATGTATAGATAAAATACTCATTTGGTGAAAGGGTTCGCCTAAATACATGTTTACTAATATACACCATGTATGTAGAAATACGGTATTATAAGAAGTACCGTATACGTGTATATTTTTGCGACGTGTTTGTCATGATTAATTGTTGTATAAATATATTAAGTGCGTATAAATTAATTGCTTGGCGGAAAGAATCGCCGTGTTACAAGTTCCCTTGTAAACACTATGTATGTTGAAATTGGGTATACTAGAAAATACCCTATACGTATAAAACTTGCTGATGTAATTGTCAGGGTTATTTGCTGTATGAATATGATGTATATGTATAAAATACTTGTTTGGTAAAGGGACAACCCTAGTGCACTTTCCTCTAACATACGTCATGTATGTTGAAATAGAGCATTCCAAGTGTTGGTGAAATCGCTTGTGAGTGTAAGTGCTTAAGTGTTAGAACCTTAGGTAGGTGCCGAGATGGGATTCTCAGCTACCTTAGAGTCACATATGATACCCTCCATGTGGTTATTCACTCTAACCACTCACCTATGAAATATATGTATTTGTATTCCCATTTGTATAATGCTTTATAACATGCTTTTGAACATGCTTTGTAACTTGTTTATTAACATGCTTCATGATATGCTTCATAACATGATTGTTAGTGTCCTTGAATTACCATGTTATCATGCCGTATTTCACATGCTATGGTTAGGACTTGACTGAGCTTGGGACTATGTCCATAGTCCAGGCATCCGGTATCAGACTTGAAGTTGTGGTTGGGATTCGCTCCGCCACACATAATGTGTTGGCGAACCCGTGTCGTACTTCGGTTGGCGATAGTGGTTGGCCACACGAGGTGCTTCTATGCTTCATATCGCCCAACTTGTTGTGCGCTCGAGCCAGCCGAACACGTCAAGTAACCCGTGTGTCTTATGTATGTTCACCATGTTTGGTCGCTAATGTTTGAACCTAGGGTACCAAACTTACCAGTGAAAATCCCGTTAACCATGGTACCTCGATCCGCTAAGACTCATGAGCCGGGCATGGTGGTATGAGACACCGTGGTCAAGCTGTCGGCCTACGCTGGGGCTACGTGCCTCCCCGTAATGACCAGTGAGCAACTTAACTCGTGAGCCGATTATGGTGGTATGGGACACTATATTCGCGCTGTCGGCCTACATTGATAAGGTGATGGGGGAGTGGTGCAACCTTTGTGCGTAATGCCTCACAGCGCCCTTTGTAGTGACCGCGAGCATATTCTCAAGTCGCGCGTGCGCCTTAGGGTTCACCGCGATGTATAGAGTATGAACTAGGCCTGTTTCTGTATAGTGATGAATCGTTTAAGGGGTGATGGGGGAGTGGTGCAACCTTTGTGCGTAATGTACCACGACGACCTCTGCAGTGACCTAGAAAATACACTATCGTCTGATATTAACTAGGACTGACGACCCTAGAATGGATCATGTTTGGGAATGATACAAGGGAGGTACCTTAGTTTCCCAATCCTGCTGTTTGAAATGGATTAATTAAAAACTCGGTAATCATGCTCATCATGCATCGCATGTGCCTGGAAGATGTGGAGCACTGTGGGATGTAAGCATGCCGCGAACGTGAGATGGTGTTGCATGAGGGAGTATGTCGGTGAGGGCATCCATCATACCTGCATTCATACTTGCATTAATCAGAGTAACTAGGAGTCTTTGATTTACTGCTTTATCATTACTGCTTGACCGTATTGATAACATGATAACTTATGCCTTATTGTTCCACTGAGTTAGCTACTCACTCCCACGTTACGGGACAGTGTTGCGCACACCAACCAGACTCTGTCTCAGGTTTAGGCGATCCGACTAATCTGGAGGCGGAGCCTGATTATGATGAGGACCAGGAGGAGTTCTCGTATATGCAGTTCTCTGGCGGCTTCGACTAGGCTGCCAGGATCGACGGGTTCTATAGGGATTGTACCTAGTTTATTTTTGACTTTTTTTTATTATAAACAGAAATGTATATGGACTCAGATGGATTCATACTCTGGAGAATGAAACGGTTATTTTGTTTCTTTACATACATATATATACAGTTCAGTCTTCCGCTTGCTTTTATACAATTTATCTGGAGTATGAATTGTTGTTTTGGTATAATCTCATACATGTTTATTGCTCTAACACAGACAACATTCAAACATCATTAAATATGTTGCATAAGTGATGCGTTGGAACTCGGGAGTTGAGTTACACTCGACCCCCGATTTTCAGGGCGTTACAAGTTGGTATCAGAGCATGATTTTGATTAAACCGGACCTGAGTTATGTCCCCACTACGTACGCTAACGTGTTACAACTTAGGAGGGTGCGCAAAAATATAGAAATAGTCTTAGGGTCTTCCGATTTCGCCGTTCGACGAAATTCACTAAAAACAGACGCATTGATCGAGTTTGTACTCGATCCTGACTGCACATACGTACTCTAAATCACTCCTAGACCGTCTATTGACCTAGAGTTGGCAGCTGTCATCTTTGCACTGAAGCTTTGGAGACATTACCTCTACGGAGAGGAGTTCGAGCTTTTCTGCGACCACAAGAGCCTTAAGTACATATTCACACAGCGAGACTTGAATATGAGACAACGTCGATGGATGGAGACCTTGAAGGACTTCAAGTTCGAGGTTTCCTACCATCCTGGCAAGGCGAACCTTGTGGCAGACGCGTTGAGCCGCAAGAAGGTGATTGCATTTGTGGCACCACTGATGATAGCTGAGTGGGACATGGTGGAGTTCGTACGGGACTTCGAGCAGAGACTCACTGTCGAGGAGCCATATGAGTGTGTTGCGCACGTTCGGGTGCGGCCACTTATTGACGACAGGATTGTTGAGGCCTAGGAGGGCGATATACGGCTGTCTGAGCTTCGAGAGCAGGCTAGCGACGCCGAGGACTCCGAGTGGAGAGTTGGTTCTGATGGGGGTCTACGATTCCGTGGCCGCCTATGCGTTCCTGATGTGCCTGACTTGAGACGCGAGCTTCTCGAGTTTGCCCATAACTCGAAGCTTGCGATGCATCCTGGTAGCACGAAGATGTACCAGGATTTGAGACGGACGTATTGGTCGGATAATATGAAGGCTCACATTGCTGAGTATGTGTCTCGATGTCTGATGTACCAGCAGGTCAAGGCAGAACATCGCCAACCTCCTGGACTGCTTCAGCCCATGCCTATAGCAGAGTGGAAGTGGGACTTCATCTCCATGGATTTCATATCCGGGCTGCCGAAGATGAGAAAGGGACACGATTCCATTTGGGTGATTGTGGACCGGTTGACCAAATCGGCCCATTTCCTCCCTATCAGAGTTACGAACTCTGCAGACGAGCTGGCTAGATTGTACATCAGAGAGATCGTCCGTCTGCACGGGGTTCCATTAGAGATCGTGTCGGACAGAGACACGTGGTTCACATCCATCTTCTGGACTCATATCCAGGAGACGATGGGTGTAAAGTTGAAGTTCGATGGCGGCGTTTCATCCTCGGGCCGATGGGCGGTAGCGGGTGAATCGGTTCGGAGGATATGTTGCGAGCATGTGTGTTGGACTTTAAGGGGCAATTGGGATGACTGTCTTCCGTATCCGAGTTCGCCTACAACAACGGCTTCCGGCGACTATTGGCATGGCGCCATATGAGGCTCTATATGGTCGACCTTGTAGGGCACCGCACTTGTTGGGCGAGGGTTGGAGAGCGTAGTCGATTGGCCGGGAGTTGGTACGGCGACTACGAGAGAAGGTTGACATTATCGGGCGTCGATTACTTACGGTGACAGAAAGGGCGAGAAGAGTTACGCCGATACGAGGCGCGACCGTTGGAGTTCGAGGTCGGGGATCATGTATTCCTTCGAGTTTCCCCTATGAAGGAGTCCTTCGGTTTGGGAAGAAGGGGAAGCTCACACCGAGGTTTATCGGTCCATTTCAGATACTGGATCGAGTGGGTGATGTGGCGTATCGTCTCGCTTTGCCCACACCACTTGCGTCGGTACACAACGTATTTCATGTGTCTATGCTGAAGAAGTACGTTCCCGATCCTTCGCACATCATCAGATGGGAGCAGGTACAGCTGAGCGAGGATGCTACATATGAGTTGCGCCCGACGCGCATCCTTGACAGGAAGGAGCAGGTACTGCGTAGCAAGGTTATCCCACTTGTGAAGGTACTTTGGACACATCATTCCGAGGAGGAAGCTACCTGGGAGACTGAGGCCGAGGTCAGGAAGAACTACCCTCAGATTCTCGAGGAATATGAAAAGGTAGAAATTTCGAGGACGAAATTTTTGTTTAAGGGGGGTAGATTGTAACGATCCGTAAATTTCCGTACGTTGGTTCGAGTACCACCTCGACCAGATATCAATTAGGATTAAATCCTTTAGAAAATTAACAAAGTTAACTAAGTACTAAACTCAATTAGCCATGGAATCCGTTGGGATCACTTTAAATATGATCTGCAAGACCCAAAACTTGCAAAACAAGTAATGCTAGGTTACCCTAAAGTTTAGAACCAAACTCTTTTCCCGGCTGCTCTCGGGAATGAAACGAAACTTCGTATTAGGTCTAGATCGCACATCGGAAGTCCGATTAACACAAAGCTAAGGAACTAGGACCGCCTCACTGGACTTGACAATCATCTCAAAAATCAGGTCCATCCGATGTCCCACGGCCATTCGTTTCGATTCGGAGCGAGGGAGTGTGAAAAACACTATTCCCATCCTAATAAAAATATCAGGAATAGTGATCTAGCATCGTTCGGTTGCACGTCAGTATTAAGCAACCTGACCGTCAGAATCAGACCAAATTACACCCTCGGACTAAGAAAAATTTCTGGAACATTTACATGTACTTAGAATTTCTGATCGTGGCCCACTGACCGTTGAACTGAAAGTGGTTTACCACGTGCGATCTGGGAATCCGATCAAGTCGAAAACGTAATCCCACGTAGATCCATAGATGGTGAGCTTAAGTATGACGTTTGGCTCAAGGAGGGCCACCAGGACCTCCCTTTTGAGCTGGAAAAGTGGCGAAATGCCTATATAAGCAGTCACCCTTGAACCTAAGTCTATTTTCGGAATGTTTTTGGCTATAAAAGGAGCTTAGAACAGCCCCTCTCACAGCCATACGAATTTGGGATTAAAACCCTAAAGAGAGAGAGAGAGAGAAAAGAGAGAGAAGAGCTTGGGTTTTGTGGGAGATCTTCCTCCTACTGCTTTCGGTTGTCGCACGGCCTACACCGCCCCGTTCTAGGTGTTTTCCCGGCGGTATCCATCCCATTTGGAGGTAAGAAACCCTAACCCTAGGTCTGATTTGATGTAGGATCGTTGTGGGTTATGAAAAAGCTAACCGATTCCGCTCTTTAAGCTAGAAAACTCCCGTATACGGAAGCTCTACTACCCTTGCTGATTCGTTGGAATTCCAAGGGCAAAGGTGAGGACTTTAAGTGTATAAGTTGCAGTTTTCAATGCTTTCAATGTCAGATAATGGTAGATTCATGATCTGCATGCAATTGCACATGTACAAAGTGCCTTCCGTTTTCTGTTTCGATTAGAAGTGTAGAATTTGAAATTTCACATACTTTAGGTATTCGTATAAAATACCGGATACATATTTTTTTTGGGAAATGTGTTTGACATGTTTAATTGTCGTATGGACATATAATGTATAGATAAAATACTCATTTGGTGAAAGGGTTCGCCTAAATACATGTTTACTAATATACACCATGTATGTAAAAATACGGTATTGTAAGAAGTACCGTATACGTGTATATTTTTGCGACGTGTTTGTCATGATTAATTGTTATATAAATATATTAAGTGCGTATAAATTAATTGCTTGGCGGAAAGAATCGCCGTGTTACAAGTTCCCTTGTAAACACTATGTATGTTGAAATTGGGTATACTAGAAAATACCCTATACGTATAAAACTTGCTGATGTAATTGTCAGGGTTATTTGCTATATGAATATGATGTATATGTATAAAATACTTGTTTGGTAAAGGGACAACCCTAGTGCACTTTCCTCTAACATACGTCATGTATGTTGAAATAGAGCATTCCAAGTGTTGGTGAGATCGCTTGTGAGTGTAAGTGCTTAAGTGTTAGAACCTTAGGTAGGTGCCGAGATGGGATTCTCAGCTACCTTAGAGTCACATATGATACCCTCCATGTGGTTATTCACTCTAACCACTCACCTATGAAATATATGTATTTGTATTCCTATTTGCATAATGCTTTATAACATGCTTTTGAACATGCTTTGTAACTTGTTTATTAACATGCTTCATGATATGCTTCATAACATGATTGTTAGTGTCCTTGAATTACCATGTTATCATGCCGTATTTCACATGTTATGGTTAGGACTTGACTGAGCTTGGGACTATGTCCATAGTCCAGGCATCCGGTATCAGACTTGAAGTTGTTGTTGGGATTCACTCCGCCACACATGATGTGTTGGCGAACCCGTGTCGTACTTCGGTTGGCGATAGTGGTTGGCCACACGAGGTGCTTCTGCGCTTCATATCGCCCAACTTGTTGTGCGCTCGAGCCAGCCGAACACGTCAAGTAACCCGTGTGTCTTATGTATGTTCACCATATTTGGTCGCTAATGTTTGAACCTAGGGTACCAAACTTACCAGTGAAAATCCCGTTAACCATGGTACCTCGATCCGCTAAGACTCATGAGCCGGGCATGGTGGTATGGGACACCGTGGTCGAGCTGTCGCCTCTGCCGGGCTACGTGCCTCCCGTAGTGACCAAAGGAGCAACTTAACTCGTGAGCCGATTATGGTGGTATGGGACACTATATTCGCGCTGTCGGCCTACATTGATAAGGTGATAGGGGAGTGGTGCAACCTTTGTGCGTAACAGCCCTGGCAGTCCTTTGTAGTGACCCCGAGCATATTCTGAAGTCGCAGTGCGCCTTAGGGTTCGCTGCGATGTATAGAGTATGAACTAGGCCTGTTTCTGTATAGTGATGAATCGTTTAAGGGGTGATGGGGGAGTGGTGCAACCTTTGTGCGTAACAGCCCTGGCAGCCTCTGCAGTGACCTAAAAAATACACTATCGTCTGATATTAACTAGGACTGACGACCCTAGAATGGATCATGTTTAGGAATGATACAAGGGAGGTACCTTAGTTTTCCAATCCTGCTGTTTGAAATGGATTAATTAAAAACTCAGTAATCATGCTCATCATGCATCGCATGTGCTTGGAAGATGTGGAGCACTGTGGGATGTAAGCATGCCACGAACGTGAGATGATATTGCATGAGGGAGTATGTCGGTGAGGGCATCCATCATACCTGCATTCATACTTGCATTAATCAGAGTAACTAGGAGTGTTTGATTTACTGCTTTATCATTACTGCTTGACCGTATTGATAACATGATAACTTATGCCTTATTGTTCCACTGAGTTAGCTACTCACTCCCACGTTACGGGACGGTGTTGCGCACACCAACCAGACTCTGTCTCAGGTTTAGGCGATCCGACTACTCTGAGGCGAGCTGATTATGACGAGGACCAGGAGGAGTTCTCATATATGCAGTTCTCTGGCGGCTTCGACTAGGCTGCCAGGATCGACGGGTTCTACAGGGATTGTACCTAGTTTATTTTTGACTTTTTTTATTATAAACAGAAATGTATATGGACTCAGATGGATTCAGACTCTGGAGAATGAAACGGTTATTTTGTTTCTTTACATACATATATATACAGTTCAGTCTTCCGCTTGTTTTTATACAATTGATCTGGAGTATGAATTACTGTTTTGGTATAATCTCATTCATGTTTATTGTTCTAACACAGACAACATTCAAACATCATTAAATATGTTGCATAAGTGATGCGTTGGAACTCGGGAGTTGAGTTACACTCGACCCCCGATTTTCAGGGCGTTACATGACATTTTCACAAAACTTCTTGATAAAAGCAGGTTCAAAAAGATGAAATTTGATCTTGGCATGTACATTTTAAAATGATTATTTATGCCTACTTGTATCATAGTGTATATATTTGCTAGGTTGAATTCCAATTTTTTAATAATTTGCAAGAAATATGAATTTTTGGACATTCTTCGACCAGTCGTGAGTATACTCGACCAGTCGAACTTCGACCGGTCGTAGATATCCACGACCAGTCGTAGATCTCGAGAATCACTTAAAATTTGGGGATTTTGCTTTCTTCCTCATTCCGTTTTTTCTCTTTAAGGAGCTGAGCTTCGACTTGTTGAACCCACTATTCTTGTTCTTCAAGGTTAGTATTTCATACACGTTTTTCTTACAGATTTGTGTCTAGATTGTTTCCTTTTCTAGCTTGAAGCTTTCTATTTTGGATTTTATTGAGATTTGGGGTTTGAATTTTTAAAAATCTATTTTGAGTAAACCCACTTCTCAATCCTTTGCAACTTCTTATTTCCTTGTTATCGTTGTTGCAAATGGCTTCTAGAGGTAGAAAAACTACTTCCCGTGGTCCTTCTTTTTCCTCCAGATCGACCATTATCACTAAGCGTCATCTTCTTGTTCCCAATGATGATCCATCTTATGTTAGGGATATTAGATTACGTAAAGTTATTGTTGAACATCCTATTGATGTTAATCATATTGCACCTTTTGACATCCTTCTTATGCTTGAAGCTGTAGGTTGGGTTAACTTATTGCATTGGGGTGGGCCAGCATACCGGTCTATTGTCCAATCCATGTTTGCATGTATTAGTGACTTCTCACAGGATAATTTTTAAAATATCTACCAGAGAAGGGCCTTTTGACATTGATCGTCATTTAATTTCAGCCCTTATGGACATTCCTGTGAATGATGAGGGTATTCCTATCCATAACCTAACTGATAAACCCTCAGTTTCTGAAAAACGTATGCTCACTAGAGACTTGTGCAACATGGATGTTCACTGGACACAAAAAGGGAATGCACTTTCCGTAAGGTATTTGTTACCCAAATACAGAGTTCTCCACAAAATCTTTGTGTCTAATCTGTATCCTCGTTCGGGTAATAAAACTGACTTAACCTCGTTTATGGTTCGTGTTATCCATGCTATTGCTAGTGGTACTCAGATTTATTTACCATCCTTAATCTGTCATTTCATTCTTTAGTTTAGACTCCATCCTGGTCATAGTGACATTCCTTTTGCCTATTTAGTGACTGTATTGGCTACACATATGTTAGTCGATATGCCGGTTGATGAGGCACCTATCCATCATCTGATTTTCAACAATACTAATATCAATAAGATGAAGCTGGAATTACTTCTTGAACAAGGTGGTGGTGGTGGTGGTCATGAAGAAGCTGGTGATAACATTAATATGGATGACATTTTTGAGGAACTGGATTCTGATTCAACAAATGATCTAGATTTTGAACCATCTGATGTTGATGCACGTTTGAGTGCATTGGAGGATAAAGTTGAAAATATAAATGTAAAGATGGAAAACATGCCTGTTGCTCATGATTTACAATTCAAGTACATGCGCAAATATCTTAGGCGATTGAACAAAGGCATGCACCAACTTGATCCCTCCATTCCTGCTCCGTCATTTGGTTCTGGTTCTGATTAGTTTATATGGGATTTCTGGTCTGTAATAACTTTATAACATAGCACTAGGTTGACTGATTTTGAGTTGGATACTATCTTTATTTTATACTGGGTATTTATTCTATGTGAAACTTTGCTGAGTATCTCTATCTCTGGTTTTTGCTATAATCTCATAACTCCTCATGTTTATTCTCATATATCCTTTTATTTAGTTCTCATTTATTGTTGTTTCCTTTGTCATATCGTGACAAAAAGGGGGAGAATGGTTTGTTCTTAACGATGTGATTGTGAGAGAAGTAGCATTGGTTATGTTACTCAGGGGGAGTATGTTTGAACTAGTTGAATGAACTGGTTGAATGTTGAATGTTGAATATTGATTTGCAGGTAAGCCAGTTGATATTAACTAGTACATGATTCTTTAACCAGTTGTTTTACTTTATATTTATCTTGGTAATATGTTTTGTCACTAATTTGACAAAGGGGGAGATTGTAAGTGCTATAGTTTATATCCCTATCTGTTGTCAAATTTGTGATGCCAAAATCACTGTTATATAACTTCCATAAGTGAAGCTCTCTTAAAGATCAACATTCATGAACAAGCAAAGCTCACAACAAGCAAAGCTCACAAGTACAAAGATTCACTCAAAAATCAACCTTGACTGCAAGTATTGCTCACAAGACATGACTCAAGAATGCAAGACTTCAAGAAGAGTACAAGGCAGTTCGTAAAGAACTCAAGACACTTTCAAGGTTAAGCTACATCAAGATTTCAAGATTGAACTACATCAAGACTTCAAGACTTAAACTTCAAGGTCACTTGTTCCTAATGTTTCAATGTCCTTACTTCATGTTGAGGTTTGATTGACCTTAGGTTGACCTTAGGAGTAGGCCATTTTGGATACATAAGTCATATGTTTAAGTTACATGAGTTTGGGCAGTTCTAAGACTTGTCCTAGGCTTTCTTCGACTAGTCTTAGCTTTGCTTTGACCAGTCTAAGAAATTCCTTGATCACCGTGAGTTTGTTACAAAATTCGGATATTTTCTGTTGAGGCTTCGACTAGTCAAGGAATTGCTCATTCGACCGAAGAAAAACAAGTGTTGATCGCATCTTCGACCAGTCGAAAGTCTTCGACTCAAAGTCCAGCGATGAAATTCAGGTTCTTCGACCAGTCGAAGGAGACCTTCGAACAGTCGAAGGTGACCTACGACCAGTCGAAGGAGACCTTCGACCAGTCGTAGAACGGTCAAAGCTTATCGCGCCTGATTTTTTTCAAATCTGTTAATTCTTCGACTAGTCAAAGAGCTCCCTAGTCCAGTCGAAGACACGGTCTGCTCACCTATAAATAGAGCAGGAATCTCAGAAGAAAAAATAGAATTAATTAATCCATTCAAGTCAATCTTCGTCAAACTTCTGAGAGATAATTCTGTGCTCCATCTAAGCTAAGTGTGCTTATTTAATATTCTCTTTCTTTAGCTTTATTTAATTGATTTTGTTTCTGCTATTCCAATCTAATTTGATAAGAGGAATTGTTATTCCCTTTCTTTGGAATCAAAATCAATTAAGGCAAGCCCTATTTGGTTTAATTTAAAATCAATTAGAACTAGAACCATTGTAATTGAGTACTGGACATTGAACTTAGACATTCAATCATCTACTCTGATTTAGTTCTACCAGGCTGCTACAACGAATGAGATAATCAGGTATTTTACATTTCATTGTAAATTCTTTTCTGTTTTGGTTTCTTTCAAGATTTGCCAGAAAAATCTTGTTGTATTGGTTATCTAAGGAGAGCCAGGAAAACTCAGAAGTGGGTTCTTTTTTTAATTGTGTAAGCCCACAGACAAAGACACAATTGTAAAGGTTTTGGGTGAACCTGTGAAAACCTATTTTGTTAGTGAACACTAATATCCCCTGTGTGAGGATATTAGGAGCGGAATAGCATTCTGTGTGGCTGTTATTTAACAGTTGATGAACACACAGGCGAACCACTATAATCCATTGTGTTATGGTTGAATGATTTATACTTCTAATCTTTAATTATTTATTTGTGGGATGTATGTATGGTGGTGAATATTGTAATCATTTAATTCAAGCATTGTGGGAATTTTGTAATAGTTTAGAACTTATTTTCTGTTATTCCTTTATCAGCTTGATATTCAATTTCCTTTAAAGTTGTTCCAGCAAGGTTGCCCTGCCATTTTTGTGGTGTATGGTTGTCCCTTGAACAATACATTTGTGATTACAATTTATTTCAGTTCAGTTTGTGTTTATTTCTGTATTCCTCTTTGGCTTGAGATTTGATACAAAGATCTTTCTAGAAATAAGGTTGTCCTACCATAAACTCTGGTTTTTGGTGTAAGGTTTTCCTTAGAACAAAATTTGTATCAACCTCTCAAGATCTGAATTTTGAGGTTGTTTTACTTTCCTGCATTGTGATTTATTTTGGCTATCATATTCTTTTTAATTCTGTTGTTATAAGTTTTATTTGGCATAGTCCTATTCACCCCCCTCTAGGACATATAGCTAGGCCTTTTCAGAATTGTGGTTAGATGTCCACATTGGTGGCCCTAAGGTTGGCCCATAAGCTTCTATGGGTGGTTAAAGGCCCACCATAGATCCTTGCTAGGCTCGTTTCATCTATTTAGGCTCATATCATTGTTCTCCTTCGTCTCGTGGGCTACCCCAGGTATATGGGCCCCCACTAGAGGTTGTATTCCTTATGAGGAATTGGTTAAGTACATAGACCCTTCATGGTTAGGTAGAGAGTTCATCTTCACCTCATTGGCACCTCCATTCATCTTCATGGCCTACTCCCATATGCATCATATGCATGCTTAGTTAAGGTATGATTGGTCATGGTTGTGTCATTGTGTAGAACATGTTGGTATCTCCCCGAGAGATGCATGCTTGGGATTGATGCATGGGTGATTGTGTGATTCATATATCTGACATTGCATAGCTTATGGATATCCACCCTTACTTCATCAGGGCCTTGCCTCCATAGGAATATTCGTGGATGGCCATATGTGTAGACACCGGAAATATTAGTTGCGCATACCGGGTGCATAGGATGCCCATGGGTGAAATTTTTAAAACTTCCATGGTACCAAGGATCTGCTCCAACGTCGTGACCGGGTGGAATATATGAGCGCGCGAGGGCCTTATACCATTAGGTCGTGACTCCCACTGTCATGTAGTCGGTTGGATAGGGGTGTAGCCTTACCTACCTGATGTGAGGGGGCATTGCTAGGCTGAGTCTGACCAACTCGTAAATGGGTCTGCTACCTTCAGGCCTTGTTGGTGATTGGCTGTCCACAGGTGGGTAGTGAGGTCTCTTACGCTCGTTTGACTATGCGGGGTCTGTAGAGCGGTAGTCATTCAGCAGTGTAATGGACCCCAGTGATTTCCTTATGATTAGAAATGTACATGACTTGTAGTTTGGATATGAGCACTGACATTACTTGCATTGCATTAGCATTGGTTGTACAAGCCCCTTCATGCATTGCCTTGGCATGACACCCAGTACTCATTGCATCTTATTCATGATAAGCCTGGGTAAAGCTAGTGATATCCTCATTGATCATGCTTCTCTTCTTGTATCTTCTACTACTCTTCTGTGCACCATTATCACACACTTACACCACCCTCTAAGCTTCTATAAGCTTATGCACGATTGATGCATGCAGGATACTCTAGGCAAGCGACATAGCAGTAGAGCATGGAGTAGAGCTAAGCATTTAAGGACTCCAGTATTGCTGACCTTTCTCTCTTTTCCTTTTATCTCATGTATATCCTTTTGGACCTTATGAATGATTGTAAAAGTTCAAATTTATAGTGAATTTTGCAATGTGTGCCTTTGTTATTCTCAGATGCTCTTACTGTGATCTTGGGTATGCTCGTATTAGTAATGATTATATTGTTATGAAAAATCCTCCTTATACGATCCCAGGATCGGAACCTGCCTCAGGAGCCGAGAATGGGGTACTATGGAGGCTGTTACGGCCAGAACCGGCCATCGAATTCCTTGTGATTTCAGTTACCGAGTCTGGGGCATGACAGGAGTATAGTCACCCACCTTAAAGATGACCACCAAACTTCCACATTAAGGTCCTTTAGCACCAAGGGAGATGGATCAATGGTGGAGATGGGGTTTCAAGGGTTAAATGGTGGGGATTAAGGAGGAAGGTGGCTGGAAAAATGGAGGAAAATGGGTTGGAGAAATCGAGGGAAATTACTAGAGGAGAAGAGAAGAGAGAGAGAGAGAAATGAGAGGGAAAGAGAAGGAAAAGCTTTTTAAGGGAAGTAATCATAACCTATGGTGATACAAACAATGTTTGTTAGGGTAGGTTAGGTGTGGGTAGTGTTTAGGGTGGGTAGTATTTATTCTATGGGAATTGTAGTGGGTGTGGGTGGTGTGCATGGGAACTTGTGCCATGAGAGTGGTCCATATGCTTTTGTACAAAAAGTGGGCCACATGATGAAATGCTCACAACTTTTGATCTATAAGTCGGATGAACGCACAAGACGCGTCGTTGGATCCATAACGACGATACGAACAAGATGGCATAGGTCTCAGGTCGATCCGATTTGGGTCTACATGACCAAACTCAAGGTGACCGTAAACACAATCCGAGGGTCGCGGGTCGCCGGAATTCGACCGGTAGGACCGCGAGACCATGATGAACAAGATGCATACTCACACACACATACACACATGGGAACTAGGGTCGGGTCTCACAACATTATTACCTCTAAGATTCTTCACAATGAGGTGGGCCCCACTCCTCGAAATTTTAGCCCAAAGGCCAAGCATAATTAATAGAAATAACAACAAAAATTAAAGCTTTGTAAAAAAGGGGCATGTGTTAAAAGGGATACATTCTTGTTTGTTGCCATGTGATTGGGCTACATGTAACGCCCTGGATTTTTTTGCCAACCTGGGATTAGACGTCCTTAGGCAATGGGTCGATCCTAATACCTCATTAACTTGTCAGAACTGAATCCCAAAGTCTAAAGCCGCCTTTGAACTCATTTCCTTCACAAATCTCACCCTTCATCACCTTGATCTTCCAATTTTTCTAAGAACTTTCACCCTAGACACTATCTTAAACTAGCTAAGTAGTATAACTTGGATCACTTTATATACAAACTACAAAGGCCTGAGTACCACCTCGACCAGAAATCACTTAGGACTAAATCCTTTAGAAATGAGACAAAGTAACTAGGTATGAAACCAGATTAGCTACGAAATCCGTTTGAATCATTTTAAATACGATCTGCAAGACCCAAAACTTGTAGAATCATAGACGTTAGGTTACCCTAAAATCTAGGATCAATCTCATTACCCGGCTGCTCTCGGGAGCACATCGAAACTCCGTATCAGATCTGGACCGCACGTCGGAAGTCCGAATAACTCGAAGTTAAGGAATTAGGACCGCCTCACAGGGCTCGACAACCATCTCGGAAATCAAGTCCAGACAATGTCCCATGGCCATTCGATCGTGTCCGGAGCGAGGGAGTGTGAAAACCACTATTCCCTTTACAAAATAAATATCTGGAATAGTGATCTGGCACCATTCGCTTGCACATCAGTATTAAGCAACCAAACCGTCAGAATCAGACTAAATTACACTCTCGGATTAAGAAAAATTTCAGGAACATTTACATGTGCTTGGAATTTCGGATCGTGGCCCACTGACCGTTGAACTGAAAGTGATCCGCCACGTGCGATCTGGGAATCCGATCGAGTCGAAAACGTAATCCCACATAGATCCATGTGTGGTGAGCTTAAGTCTGACGTTTGGCTCAAGGAGGGCTACCAGAACCTCTCTTTTGAGCTGGAAAAGTAACGAAATACCTATATTAGCAGTAACCCTTGAACCTGAGTCTATTTTGGGGAGGTTTTTGGCTATAAAAGAGGCTTAGAACAGCCCCTCTCACAGCCATACGAATTTGGGATAAAACCCTAGAGAGAGAGAGAGAAAAGAGAGAGAGAAGAGCTTGGGATTTGTGGGAGAACTTCCTCCTGCTGTTTTCGATTATCGCACGGCCTACACCGCCTCTTTCCAGGCGCTTTCCCGGCGGTATCCACTCCGTTTGAAGGTGAGAAACCCTAACCCTAGGTCTGATTTGAAGTAGATAGGCTATAGGTCGTGAAAAAGCTAACCGATTCCGCTCTTTAGGCAAGAAAACTCCCGAATACGAAAGCTCACCAAACCTTACAGATCCGTTGTGATTCCAAGGGCAAAGGTGCGGACTTTAGGTGTATAGGTTATGGTTTTCAACGCTTTCAATGTCAGATAATGATAGATTCATGATCTGCATGCAATTGAACATGTACAAAGTGCTTTCCGTTTTCAGTTTCGATTAGAATTGTAGAATTTGGAATTTCACATACTCTAGGTATTCGTATAAAATACCGTATACGTATTTTTTTTGGAAATGTGTTTAACATGTTTATTTGTCGTATGGATATATGACGTATGGATAAAATACTTATTTGGTGAAAGGATTCGCCTAAATACATGTTTTACTAATACACACTATGTATGTAGAAATACTGTATTGTAAGGAGTGCCGTATACATGTATATTTTGGAAATGTGTTTGCCATGATTATTTGTCATATGATTATATAATATATGGATAAATTACTTATTTGGCGAAAGGAATCGCCGTAATACATGTTTGCTTGTATACACTATGTATGTTGAAAATACGTATTCTAAAAAATACTGTATACGTACAAATATTGGGAGATGTATTTATCATGATTATTTGCTGTAGTAATATATTACACATGGATAAAATACTCACTTGGCTAAAGGATAGCCCTAATACATGTTTTGCTAACATACACCATGTATGTTGTAATAGTGTATTCTAAGTGTTTGTGAAAATGATTGAATGAGTATCGAATTCTCATTCGTACTTGCCATGACTAATTGTCATGGATTCATGATTGTTGTATCGGCGATACCCCTTTGACGAAAGGATTTGCCCTAAATCACGCCACGGCCAATAGACACCATATATGCTAAAATGTGTGGCCCAAGTGTTTGTGGAAATGACTGAATGAATATGGAACTTGGATTCCTGCTTGCCATGACTATCCGTCGTGGGTATATGCGTGTTATGATTAGGGCAACTCCCTAGTGAAAGGATTTGGCCTAATGCCTATGCGATCGACATATGTCATGTATGTTGATGCATGTTTGTTTAAGTGTTTCTTGAAATGTCTGAATGAGTAGTAGTTAGCAAATTGTAATGTATAAGGGTGTTGAGATATGATTCTCAACCTCTTCTAACTATGTGTATGATCTCCTTGGATAGTTGTGTGATTAGGAATTGAACATGTACAAATTCATGCTCGTGTTGTGCTTCATAACATGTTCAACTGCTTTATGATTTTAACTATGTAATGCATATGTTTAAATTTATATTTACATTATATGATCCGTCATGGGTGATGGGGGAGTAGAGCAACGAATGCGTGCAACAGCCCTGGCAGCCCTAAACGGATACTACCAGACCTCGATTGTATGAGTTGAATCTTGATTCACTACTGCTTTATCTATCTACACTTGATTGTGTTTGGGGCTATGATTATAGTCCAGACAATCGGTACCAGAATTGAATTCGTGGCTGCAATTCATTTGCCACGTGAGATGTGTTCGACGAACCCAAGTCGTACTTCGGTTGGCGATAGTGGTTGGCCACGCGATGTGCTTATGCACTTCATGTAGTTCAACTTGTTGTGCGCTCGAGCTAGCAGAGCTCGTCAAGTAACCCGATCTGTCTTATTTATGTTCACCATGTTTGGTCGCTACTGCCTGAACCTAGGGTACCAAACTTACCAGTGAAATTCCTTTTAACCATGGTACCTCGATCCGCTAAGACTCATGAGCCGGGCATGGTGGTATGGGACACCGTGGTCGGGCTGTCGACCTACGCTGGGGCCACGTGCCTCCCCGTAGTGACCACTGAGCAACCAAACTCGTGAGCCGATTATGGTGGTATGGGACACTATATTCGAGCTATCGATACTTACGGCGAGAGCCGAGTACAGTGAGACCTGTACTCGTGCTGACGGGCGACGAGTCCTCCGTAGTATCTTCGAGTATACTCCAAGGGTCTGTGATTGGCGACGAGTCTTTCACAGCAACTAGAGTATGAGTTGAGCCGAGTACGGTGAGACCTGTACTCGAGCTGACGGCTAGTGATTGAGCCGAGTACGGTGAGACTTATACTCGAGCTGACGGCCAGCAATTGAGCCGCATACGGTGAGATCTGTATCCACGCTGACGGGTGACGAGCCATTTGCGATGCCTTCGCTATGCTTTTCAAACCATAATATCGTATGAGATTAACTAGGATTGACGACCCTAGAATGGATCATGTTTGGGAATGATACAAGGGAGGTACCTTAGTTTCCCAATACTGCTGTTTGAAATGGACTAATAATAACTCAGTAATCATGATCATCATCGCACCGCATGTGCTTAGTAGATGTGGCGCACTGAGGGAGTTAAGCATTCACGAACGTAAGATGATGTCGCATGAGGGTGGTTTGGCAAGGGCATACAGCATCATGTCATTTCATTCTCGCACTTAATAAGAGTAGTTAGAATTGTTTGATTTGTACTGCTTTATCATTACTGCTTGACTGAATTGATAACATGTTAACCTATGCTTTATTGTTCCACTGAGTTGATCACTCACTCCCACGATACGGGACGGTGTTCCGAACACCTACCAGACTTTGTCTGATTGCAGATGGCGACGCTACTTCTGAGGCGGAGCCGGACTTCTATGACGACGGGAATGCTTTCTCGTATATGTTGTTTTCTTTGGCGGCTTCGTGAGAGTCGTGCCTTGATTGTCGGGCTGTGGGGATGTTGACTAGATCACACTACTCAACTTGGTATAATTTAAAATCATACTTGTAATTATTTAACCTGGTAACTTTATCACACTCTGGAGACCCACCACAGTTTATATATTTTATCTATCTATCACAGCCTTCCGCTTGCAAATTTAACTATCTCTGGAGTATGATATGCTGTTTTGGCTTAATCTCACTCATGTTCATTGCACTAATACCGAGCACATTCAATCATCATTCATTTTGTTGCATAAGTGATGCGTTGGAACTCGGGAGTTGAGTTTATGCTCGACCCCCGATTTTCAGGGCGTTACACTACATTATTACAGCAATTGGGTTCGGGTTTGGGATCGGGTTTGGGTTTAGGTTTATGTTAGGGAGTTGAGATTAGGATTAGGTGTAGGTTTAGGTTTTAGGTTTAGGTTTAGGTTATAGGTTATAGGTTTAGGTTATAAGCTATAGGTTTAGGGAATTGAGAGTAAGTTAAGGTTTATGTTTAGGAAATCGGGTTCGGGTTTGGGTTTTCAAGTTTAGGTTTAGGTTTAGGTTAGGGAGTTGAGATTAGGATTAGGTGTAGGTTTAGGTTTATGGATTTAAGAATACATTTAGGTTTTAGGTTTAGGTTTAGGTTTAAGTTATAGGTTATAGGTTTAGGATTAGGTTTACGTTTAGGTTATAAACTATAGGTTTAAGTAATTGAGAATAGGTTAAGATTTAGTTTTAGGAAATCGAGTTCGGGTTCGAGATGGGGTTTAGGTTTAAGTTTAGTAAGGGTGTTGAGATTAGGATTAGGTATTGGTTTATATTTAAGGATTTAAGAATACATTTTGGTTTTAGGTTAAGGTTCAGGTTTTAGGCTTAGGTTTCGGTTATAGGTTTTGGTTTAAGTGCAGGTTTATAGTTAAGTTTAGGTTAGGTTATAGGTTAAGGTTTAGGGAATTAAGAATAGGTTAAGGTTTAGGTTTAGGAAATCGAGTTCGGGTTTGGGATCGGGTTTAGGTTTGGGTTTTCGAGTTTAGGTTTAGGTTTAGGTTTAGGTTATGGAGGTAGATTAGGATTAGGTGTAGGTTTAGGTTTAGGGAATTGAGAATAGGTTAAGGTTTAGGTTTAGGAAATCGGGTTCGGGTTCGGGATCAGCTTTAGGTTTGGGTTTTCAAGTTTAGGTTTTGGTTTCGGTTAGGGAGTTGTGATTAGGATTAGGTGTAGGTTTAGGTTTAGGGATTTGAGAATACATTTAGGTTATAGGTTTTAGGTTTAGGTTATAGGTAAGAGGTTTAGGTTTAGGTTTAGGTTTAGATTATAAGCTATAGGTTTAGGGAATTGAGAATAGGTTAAGGTTTAGGTTTAGGAAATCGGGTTCTGGATCGGGTTTAGGTTTAGGTTTTCATGTTTAGGTTTATGTTTAGGTTAGGGAGTTGAGATTAGGATTAGGTATAGGTTTAGGTTTAGGAATTTGAGAATACATTTAGGTTTTAGGTTTAGGTTTAGGTTATAGGTTATATGTTTAGGTTTAGGTTTAGGTTATAAGCTATATGTTCTGGGAATTGAGAATAGGTTAATGTTTAGGTTTCAGAAATTTGGTCCGGGTTTAGGTTTGGGTTTTTAATTTTAGGTTTTTGTTTCGGTTAGGGAGTTGAGATTAGGATTAGGGGTATGTTTAGGTTTACGGATTTGACAATACATTTAGGTTTTAGGTTTAGGTTTATGTTATAGGTTATATTATTAAGGTTTAGGTTTAGGTTTAGGTTTAGGTTATAAGTTATATGTTTATCGAATTGAGAATATGTTACGATTTAGGTTTAGGAAACCGGGTTCATGTTTTGGATCGTGTTTAGGTTTTGATTTTCAAGTTTAGGTTTAGGTTAAGCAGTTGAGATTAGGATTAGGTGTATGTTTAGGTTTAGGGATTTGAGAATACATTTAAGTTTTAGGTTTAGGTTTAGGTTATAGGTTTAGGTTAAGGTTTAAGTTTAAGTTTAGGTTTAGGTTTAGGTTATAAGCTATAGGTTTAGGGAATTGAGAATAGGTTAAGGTTTAGGTTTAGGAAATTGGGTTCGGGTTCGGGATCAAGTTTAGGTTTGGGTTTTCAAGTTTAGGTTTAGGTTTAGGTTAGGGAGTTGAGATGAGGATTAGGTGTAGGTATAGGTTTAGCGATTTGAGAAGACATTTAGGTTTTAGGTTTAGGTTTAGGTTATAGGTTATAGGTTTAGGTTTTGGTTTAGGTTATAAGCTATAGGTTTAAGGAATTCAGAGTAGGTTAAGGTTTAGGTTTAGGAAATCGGGTTCGGGTTCGGGTTCGAATCGGGTTTAGGTTTGGGTTTTCAAGTTTAGGTTTAGGTTTAGGTTTAGGTTAGGGAGTTGAGATTAGGATTAGGTGTAGGTTTAGGTTTTGGGATTTGAGAATACATTTTGGTTTTAGGTTTAGGTTTAGGTTATAGGTTATAGGTTTAGGTTTAGGTTTAAGTTTAGGTTATAAGCTATATGTTTAAGGAATTGAGAATAGGTTAAGGATTAGGTTTAGGAAATCAGGTTCGTGTTCGGGATTAGGTTTAGGTTTGGGTTTTCAAGTTTAGGTTTAAGTTTAGGTAAGGGTGTTGAGATTAGGATTAGTTGTAGGTTTATGTTTAAGGATTTGAGAATACATTTCAGTTTTTTATTTAGTATAGGTTTTAGGCTTAGGTTTAGGTTATAGGTTTAGGTTTAAGTGCAGGTTATAGGTTTAGGTTTTGGTTAGGTTATACGTTAAGGTTTAGGGAATTGCGAATAGGTTAAGGTTTAGGTTTAGGAAATCGGGTTCGGGTTCGGGATCGGGTTTAGGTTTGGGTTTTCAAGGTTAGGTTTAGGTTTAGGTTATGGAGGTAAATTAGGATTTGGTGTAGGTTTAGGTTTAGGGATTTGAGAATACATTTAGGTTTTAGGTTTAGGTTTAGGTAATAGGTTGTAGGTTTAGCTTTAGGTTTAGGTTATAAGTTATAGGTTTTAGCAATTGGGAATAGGTTATGGTTTAGGTTTAGGAAATCCAGTTTAGGTTTATGTTTGGGTTTTCAAGTTTAGGCTTAGGTTTAGGTTAGGGAGTTAAGATTAGGATTAGGTGTAGCTTTAGGTTTAGGGATTTGAGAATAGATTTAGGTTTTAGGTTTAGGTTTATGTTATAGGTTATAGGTTATAGGTTTAGGTTTAGGTTTAGGTTATAAGCTATAGGTTTAGGGAATTGAGAATAGGTTAAGGTTTAGGTTTAGGAAATCGGGTTCATGTTCTGGATCGGGTATAGGTTTGGATTTTCAAGTTTAGGTTTAGGTTTAGGTTAGGGAGTTGAGATTAGGATTAGGAGTAGGTTTAGGTTTAAGGATTTAAGAGTACATTTAGGTTTAGGTTATAAGTTATAGTTTTAGGTTTAGATTTAGGTTAAGGTTTAGGTTTAGGTTTAGTTTAGGTTATAAGTTATAGGTTTAGGGAATTGTGAATAGATAAAGGTTTATGTTTAGCAAATTCGGTTCGGATTCGGGATCGGGTTTAGGTTTGGGTTTTCAAGTTTAGGTTTAGGTTTAGGTTAGGGAGTTGAGATTAAGATTAGGTGTAGGTTTAGGTTTTGGGATTTGAGAATACATTTAGGTTTTATGTTTAGGTTTTAGGTTATAGGTTTAGGTTTAGGTTTATGTTAAGGTTTCGGTTTAGGTTTAGGTTTAGGTTACAAGCTCTAGGTTTAGGGAATTGGGAATAGGTTAATGTTTAGGTTTAGGAAATCGCGTTCATGTTCGGGATCGGGTTTAGGTTTGGGTTTTCAAGTTTAGGTTTAGGTTTAAGTTAGGGAGTTGAGATTAGGATTAGGTATAGGTTTAGGTTTAGGGATTTGAGAATCCATTTAGGTTATAGGTTTAGGTTTAGGTTATAGGTTATAGGTTTAGGTTTTGGTTTAGGTTCAGGTTACTAGCTAAAGGTTTAGGGAATCGTGAATAGGTTAAGGTTTCGGTTTAGGAAATCGGGTCCTGTTTCAAGATCCGGTTTAGGTTTGAGTTTTCAAGTTAAGGTTTATGTTTAGGTTAGGGTGTTGAGATTAGGATTAGGTGTAGGTTTAGTTTTAGGGATTTAAGAATACATTAAGGTTTTAGGTTTAGGTTTAGGTTATATGTTATAGGTTAAGGATTAGGTTTAGGTTAAGGTTTAGGTTTAGGTTTAGGTTATAAGCTATAGGTTTAGGGAATTGAGAATAGGTTAAGATTTAGGTTTAGGAAATCGGGTTCGGGTTCGCGATCTTGTTTAGGTTTAGGTTTTAAGTTTAGGTTTAGGTTTAGGTTTAGGTTAGGGAGTTAAGATTAGGATTAGGTGTAGGTTTAGGTTTTGGGATTTGAGAATACATTTAGGTTTCGTGTTTAGGTTTACGTTATAGGGTATAGGTTTAGGTTTAGGTTAATGTTTAGGTTTAGGTTATAAGCTATAGGTTTAGGGAATTGAGAATAGGTTAAGGTTTAGGTTTAGGAAATCGGGTTTGGGTTCGGGATAAGGTTTAGGTTTGGGTTTTCAAGTTTAGGTTTAGGTTTAGGTTAGGGAGTTGAGATTAGAATTAGGTGTAGGTTTAGGTTTAGGGATTTGAGAATACATTTAGGTTTTAGGTTTAGGTTTAGGTTAAGGTTTAGGTTTTGGGAATTGAGAATAGGTTAAGGTTTAGGTTTAGGAAATCGGGTTCGGGTTCGGGATCGGGTTTAAGTTTGGGTTTTCGAGTTTAGGTTTAGGTTTAGGTTAGGGAGTTGAGATTAGGATTAGGTGTAGGTTTAGGTTTAGGGTTTTGAGAATACATTTAGGTTTAGGTTATAGGTTATAGGTTTAGGTTTAGGTTATAAGCTATAGGTTTAGGGAATGAGAATAGGTTAAGGTTTGGAAATCGGGTTCGAGTTCGGGATCGGGTTTTGGTTTGAGTTTTCATGTTCGGGTTTAGATTTAGGTTAGGGAGTTGAGATTAGGATTAGGTGTAGGTTTAGGTTTAGGGATTTGAGAATACATTTAGGTTTTAGGTTTTGGTTTAGGTTTAGATTATAGGTTGTAGGTTTAGGTTTAGGTTTAGGTTAAGATTTAGCTTTAGGTTTTGGTTTAGGTTTAGGTTATAAGCTATAGGTTTAGGGAATTGAGAATAGGTTAAGGTTTAGGTTTAGGAAATCGTGTTCGGGATCGGGTTTAGGTTTGGCTTTTTAAGTTTTGGTTTAGGTTTCGGTTTAGGTTAGGGAGTTGAGATTAAGATTTGGTATAGATTTAGGTTTAGGGATTTGAGAATACATTTAGGTTTTAGGTTTAGGTTTAGGTTATAGGTTATCGGTTTAGGTTTAGGTTTAGGTTTTGGTTATAAGCTATAGGTTTAGGGAATTGGGAATAGGTTATGGTTTAGGTTTAGGAAATCGGGTTCGGGTTCGAGATCGGGTTTAGGTTTGGTTTTCAAGTTTAGGTTTAGGTTTAGGTTTAGGTTAGGGAGTTAAGATTAGGATTAGGTGTAGGTTTAGGTTTAAGGATTTGAGAATACATTTTGGTTTTAGGTTTAGGTTTAGGTTATAGGTTATAGGTTTATGTTTAGGTTTAGGTTTAGGTTTAGGTTTAGGTTAAGGTTAAGGTTTAGGTTATAAGCTATAGGTTTAGGGAATTGAGAATAGGTTAAGGTTTAGGTTTAGGAAATCGGGTTCGGGTTTCACAAATGGGTTTAGGTTTGGGTTTTCAAGTTTAGGTTTAGGTTTAGGTTAGGGAGTTGAGATTAGGATTAGTTATAGGTTTAGGTTTAAGATTTGAGAATACATTTAGGTTTTAGGTTTAGGTTTAGGTTATAGGTTATAGGTTATAGGTTTTGGTTTAGGTTAAGGTTAAGGTTTAGGATTAAGATTAGGTTATCGACTTTAGGTTTGGGGAATTGAGAATAGGTTAAGGTTTAGGCTTAGGAAATTGGGTCGGGTTCGGGATCGGGTTTAGTTTTGGGTTTTCAAGTTTAGGTTTAGGTTTAGGTTAGGGAGTTGAGATTAGGATTAGGTGTAGGTTTAGGTTTAGGGATTTGAGAATACATTTAGGTTTTAGGTTTAGGTTTAGGTTTAGGTTATAGGTTATAGGTTATATGTTTAGGTTTAGGTTTAGGTTAAGGTTTAGGTTTAGGTTTAGGTTTAGGTTATAAGCTATTGGTTTAGGGAATTGAGGATAGTTTAAGGTTTAGGTTTAGGAAATCGGGTTCGGGTTTGGGATCGGGTTTGTAAGTGCTATGGTCTCATGTTCCTATGGTTGTCAAATTTTGATGTGTCAAAACATCTATCTGTGTCTTGTGGTTGTATGGTGTTTTATATCTGTTCAAGACACTGCATCAACACTTCATGACATTGGATGTCTTCAAGAAATACAAAGTGTACTTCATCATCCTATCAATGTTCAAAACTACAATGTTGAAGTTCAAGACTCAAGAAACAACTTCAAGACTCAAGAGCAACGCATGAAGTAGCTTTCAAGCTGATGAAGATTTTAAGATTAAAGTTACAATGAGTTCAAGATCTCAAGCTTGATAAGGTTTAAATGTCTACATGCTTTAAATGGTTGAAGTTCAATGTCCATACGACATGATTCAGGTTTGAATGACCATTAGGTTGACCTTAGAGTAGGTCATTTCGGATACATAACTCAATTATATTTTTAATACATTTTTGGTCTGTTCTAAGACCAGTCCTAGCCCCTGTTCAACCAGTCCTGGCATTGACTCGACCAGTCCAAGAAATTCTACGACCAGTCCTAAGTTGTTGAGAATTTTCAGAATTTTCTGCTACACCTACGACCAGTCCTGGCAGTCCTTCGACCGGTCATAGGAGTGGCTTCGACTCGATCACTACCAGTCGTAATTCTATGACTTAAAGTCCAGCAAGCAATTCTATGATCCTACGACCAGTCGCAGAGAGCTACGACCAGTCGTAGGTGACCCACGTCCGATCGTAGGTTCCCTAAGACCAGTCGTGGAACGGCTTTCAAAAATCGCACTCCTTATTTCAAATATCCGTTAGAGCTACGACCAGTCGAAGGTTCCTAAGATCAGTCGTAGATGCGATTTTTGCTTCTATAAATTGAACACGAATTTCAGAGTTTCATAATCTAATTCATATATTTTCAAGGCTCCACTCTGAGATAAGTTGGTGTTTGTTTTTATGCTAATTTGTGCATAATTGCTTTTTCTTTTTGCTAGCTTATTTAATTTGATTTTGTTTTAATATTCCAATCTTATTTGAAAAGAGGAGTTAACTTATTCCTTCATCTTAAAATCAAAATTAAATATAGCTATGCCCAACTGGTTAAAATCTAAAATCTACTAGAACTTAGAACCATATTAAAGTGAGTATTGGATATTGAACTTTAACCTTCAATCATCTACTCCGATTGGTTTTACTTTTGGTTTAACCTTCAACCTACAGCTGCTACAAAAAGGAGAAATTCAGGTATTTTTCAATTCTGTAAAATTTCATTACTTTTGGTTTTATTTGAGGTTAAGCTAGAAAAATCTCATTGTATTGGTTATCTGAGAAGAGCTAGAAAACTCAGAAAAGAGGGGTTTTTTGAATTGTGTAAGCCCAAGTGAAAAAGACACAATTGTAAAGGTTTTGGGTGAACCTATGAAAACCTATTTGATAGTGAACGCTAATATCCCCTGTGTGAGGATATTAGGAGTGGGGTAGCATTCTGTGTGGCTGTTGAAAGACAGTTGGTGTACACACAGGCGAACCACTATAACTCTTTGTCTTGTGGATTGAATGCTTGCTTAATTTTCATATCTTTTATCATTTAATTGTGTGGAATGTACATGTGGATGTGAATGTTGTAACAATTTACATTTCAAGTAAGTGTGGGGATTGTTGTAATAAATTAGATCTATATTTTTGTATTTAATTTTAATTCTTTGCTATTCATTTATTTATATTAAAATCGAGTTCTTGATCCAAAAGACGTTCTAGAAATAAGGTTGTCCTACCATAAGCCCTTGTTTATTATGGTGTAAGGTTGTCCTTAGAACTGAATTTGTATCAATCTCTCAATATTATTTATTAAGGTGATTTGATTTCAGCATTATGAATTGATTTATAATTGTAAGGCTATTGATTTATTTTATTCCGCTGATTTTAGTTTAATTTGGCATAGTCCTATTCACCCCCCCCCCCCCCCCCTTCTAGGACATATAGCTTGGCCTTTTCAAGTGGTATCAAAGCCTAATAGCTCATTCTTATTACTTTTTATTTGGATTTATTTCATGAGCTAACGATCTAAGCTATATAAAAAGATGTCAAATTTTGATAGCCTTTCAGTCACTAGGCCTCCACCATTTGATGGCTCCAACTATGCCTATTGGAAAGCCAGAATGGGGATTTCCTCAAATCATTGGATGAGAGTATGTGGCGAGCCACAGTGACCGAATGGAACCCTCCTACCATTGAAGTAACTGAATTCGATGGTTCAAAAATTGTGTTTGTACCTGCTTATTATTTATGGACCACCCTTCAAAAAAGTGAGTATAGTATCAATGTTAAAGCACTAAATGCAATCACTTGCGCACTATCACCGGATGAGTTCAAAAGAATTATATCCTATGATACTGCAAAGCAGTCATGGGATATACTAGAAATGACACACGAGGGTACATCAATTGTCAAAAAGTCTAAAGTCCAACTCCTCACAACCAAATTTGAAGAAATTCATATGGAGGAAAATGAAATGTTTATGGACTTTTACACTATACTAAATGACATTGTAAACTCAATGTGGGGTCTTGGAGATAAAATCCCAGAAAGTAAAGTGTGTGCAAAGATACTACGCTCACTTCCTTAACGGTTCAATTCTAAAGTAACCGCGATCCAGGAACTTCGTGATACAGATAATATGAAGGTAGAAGAACTAGTTGGTTCTTTACAAACCTATGAATTAAATTTTAACACTCCTAAAGGTAAATCTATAGCTTTGAAATCATCTAAAGGTATTTCTCAAGAAAACTCAGATTTAGAAAATTCTGAAAATGATATGGCTCTTTTGGCGAAAAAGTTTTATAAAAATTTCAAAAGTAAGAAAAGGGTCGACTTTCAAAAGGCAAATGAAAAGAAACGATCTAAAACTAAGTCCAAAACTTGGAAGTCTTTGAAAGATAGTCAATGTTACAACTGCCAAGAATATGGGCATTTAGCAAACAAATGTCCTAAAAAGGACAGACCCGGAAGGAAGGGTATATTGGCTACTTGGGATGAATCATCTGATTCTAAAGCATCTTCTGAATCAGAAAATTCTGAAACCGAGTCGGGCAGTGAAGTTAAAGCCCTTATGACTCTAGCCAAGTTTACTTTTTCAGATCACGATGATTCAACAAGTGAAGAAAATTTGGATAGTGATCATGAAAATGAAGAAGATCTTCAAGATGCTTATAATGCCTTATATAAAGAAAGTTGTAAAATTGCTGTCAAACTTAAACTTCAAAAAGAAAAGTTTTTTAAACTCAAAGAATGTTTTGAAACACTTGTTTTAGAAAAATCCTAAATTTTAAATTATTTTAAAAAATCAAAGTGTGATTTGGAATTCAAAACCTCCCTGATTGAAGATTTGAAATCTGAAAATGAGAAACTTAAAAATGAAGTATCTTCTCTTCTGAGTTTGAAGGACACATGGAGATATGCCCAAGGTGATAAAAAATTAGAAAAATTATTATCTGAATCAAGAAAATGTGGTGATCGATCCGGGTTGGGCTATGATAAAAATACATCTCCTAAACAGAAGAATACTCCTCCCATCTTTGTGAAAGGAGAGACTTCTAACTCAAAAGGAAAAGCTACTAGTCAAGTTTTTTCTAAAAATACAAAAACTTTTCAAAAACCTAAAAGCAGCTATATAGATTTTAAAAATTAGATCAGAAACCCACTAGCTAAAAAGATAATTGATTTATTAAAGGAGATCTTAAAATGTAACTTAGTTGGTCACTCTTACAACTATAAATAAAAGAAGATCAACTATTCTCCTAAACCCAAAACAGTTCTGAAATGTGTTCCTAAGGCTGCCTATTTTGTTGCTCACACTGCTTTCAAAGCTTCAAGCCATTCAAAATGGTACCTAAATAGTGGATGCTCCAGACATATGACAGGCGACAAGGCTCTATTCACCGATTTTAAAGATATGACTGATGGGTCAGTCACATTTGGTGATGGTAGCGACTGCAAGATAATTGGCAAAGGTACGGTTCAACTCTATAACCTTCCCTTATTTAAAGATATTTTATATGTTGAGGGTTTAAAACACAACCTGTTAAGCATATCTCAAATATGCGATAATAACCATAGTGTTAAATTTTCTAATCAAGGTTGTGAAATTATAAACAAAAAGGGCTCTGTAATATTAACTGGTTGCAGAACTTCTGAAAACTGCTATATAGTTAGCGATGGTAGCTCATTTAACCAAACGTGCTACATGGTCCATACCAATGAGACAGAATTATGACATAAATGCCTCGGACATGTACACTACCAAAATTTATACAGATTGAGCAAAGGAGAACTAATTAGAGGTCTACCTAAGATGCAAAAAGTAGACAAGATTTATGGTGAATGCCAGTATGGTAAATGTAACGCCCTGAAAATCGGGGGTCGAGTAGTAACTCAACTCTCGAGTTCCAGAACATCACTTATGCAACAAAATGAATGATGATTGAATGTTGACTGTATTAGAGTAGTGAACATGAGTGAGATTAAGCCAAAACAACATATCATACTCTTTAATTTTGCAAGCCTATGATAGATAGATAAAATATATAAACTATGATGAGTCTCCGAGTGTGATAACATTACCGTGTTATATGAATACAAGTACAGCTTAAATATATCAAATGTGTAAGTTCACTGGCTTCTATCCCAAGTACTACGCCCCAATACAATACGGTGTGTCTTCAGAGACCCGCCAGAGAGTTTCATGATGAGAACTTCTCCTCATCACCATAGTAGTCCGGCTCGCTTCATAAGCATCGCCATCATCCGAAATTCAACAAACCAAGTAGCTAACTCCTGGAACAATAAGACATAAGTTATCATGTTCTCAATCGGTCCAAGGTTCAAACACTCCTAGTTACTCAGTTAATGCAAGTATGAATGCGGTATGATGGATGCCCTCACCACACCTCCCTCATGCGACACCATCTCACGTTCGCGCATGCTTACATCCCACAAGTGCTCCACATCTTCCGAACATGCAATGCATGATGAGCATGATTACTGAGTTTTTATTAGTCCATTTCAAACTATGGATTGGGAAACTAAGGTACCTCCCTTGTATCATATCCAAACATGATCCAATCTAGGGTCGTCACCTAGTTAATATCGACGATGGTGTGTTTTCTAGGTCACTGCAGAGTTTTGGCCGTTACGCACAAAGGTTGCACCACTCCCCATCACCCCTTAAACGATTCATCACGATACAACTATACGGTGCCTGTTCATATCATATATCGCGGCGAACCCTAAGGCACGCCGCAACTTCGAGTATGCTCGCGGTCCTACTGAAAGTGCTGCATCTGGACATCCCCATCACCTTATCGTGTAGGTGAAGTGGCGAATATAGTGTCCCATACCACCATAATTTATCACGAGTTGAGTTGCTCACTTGGTCACTACGGGAGGCACGTAGCCCCAGAGGCGAAGCACATACCACGGTCCATACCACCATGCCCGGCTCATGAGTCTTAGCGGATCGAGGTACCAAAATTTCACTTGTAAGTTTGGTACCCTAGGTTCAAGCATTAGTGACCAAACATGGTGAACATACATAAGACAAATCGGGTTACATGACGAGCTCGGCTAGCTGAGTGCACAACAAGTTGAACGACATGAAGTGCATAAGCACTTCGTGGCCAACCACTATCGCCAACCGAAGTACGACTCGAGTTCGACGAACACATCTCACGTGGCGACATGAAACTCAACCACGATCTCCAATCTAGTACTGGATTGTCCGGACTATAATCATAGCCCCAAGCACAATCAATTGTCATCCATAGCATGTAGAGTAAAGCACAAAGTAATTCAAGAATGATAAATAAAGTAATTCAAACATGCTAGTAGGCATGTTATAAGCATATTATAAAGCATGATATAAAGCATGTTGTAAGCATGTTATGAAACACTATAAAACCAAGAATACAAACACACGTATTACAAGTACACGGTTTAAGTGGACAACCTCATGGAGGTAATCATACATGTATCTAGGTTAGTTGAGAATTCCATCTCAGCACCGACCTAAGGTTCTAACACTTAAGTACTTACACTCACAAGCAATTTCACCAACACTTGGAATGCACTATTTCAACATACATGACGTATGCTAGAGAAGGGTGTGCTAGGGTTGTCAGTTACCGAGCTAGTATTTTATACATATACAACATATTCATACAACAATTAAACATAGCAAACACATCAGCGAATTTTATACGTATAGGGTACTTCCACGTGTACCCAAACAAAGGAAGATAGATTTCGGCGATTCTTTTCGCCAAGCTAGTATTTTAATCATGTATTGTATAATCATACATTAAATACATATGTCAAACATTATTCCAAAAGAAATACGTTATACGGTATTTCTACAATACGTATTTTCAACATATACTGGCACATTTACAAAGGAACATATATTTTGGCGATCTCTTTCGCCAAACTAGTATTTTATTCATATGTTATATAATTAAACATTAAATAAACATGTCAAACAATTATCCAAAAAATACGTATACGGTATTTCTACGTATACCTAGAATATGTGAAATTCCATATTTCACACCGCTAATCAAAACAGAAACTAAAGCACTTTGTACATGTGCAATTGCAAGCCCAGATCATGAATCTACCATTAATCGACATTGAAAGCGTTGAAAACCGTAACTTATAAGCTTAAAGTCCTCACCTTTGCCTTTGGAAACGGAAATCGAATCGGCAAGGGTGATAGATCTTCCGTCTGACGGGCGATTTCTAGCCTAAAGAGCGGAATCGGTTAGTCGGTATACATCCCACCTCGATTCCACCGCAAATCGGACCTAGGGTTAGGTTCTCTTACCTTCAAATGAGGCGGAGAACGCCGAAATCGTCTAGAATAGAGAGGTGTAGACCGTGTAGCAAGCCGGTGCGGGTGGAGGAAGATCTGGCAGAATCTCCAAGTCCTTCTCTCTCTTTTCTCTCTCTTTTCTCTCTCCCAAAACCCAAATTCGTATGGCTGTGAGAGAGGGTGCTCTAAGGCCCTTTATAGCCTCAAACATTACGGAAATAGACTTAGGTTCATGGGAGTGCCTTTATATAAGATTTTTCGACGCTTTTCCACTAAAAGGGAAGTTACGTGGCCCTCTTTGAGCCAAACGTCGACTTAAGCTCACCATCGATGGATCTACGTGGGATTACGTTTTTGACTCATTCGGATACGCAGATCACACGTGGCGGACCACTTTCGATTCGGCGGTCAAGGGCCACGATCGAAATTCCAAGTACATGTAAATGTTCTGAAATTTTTCTTAATCCGAGGGTGTAATTTGGTCCGATTCGACGGTCGGGTTGCTTAATCGACGCGTCAAAACGATGCGGATCACTATTCCGCATTTTTAATTTGGCTTATGAATAGTGTTTTTCACACTACCTCGCTCCGATTCGAAACGAATGGCCGTGGAACATCGGATAAGGCTGATTTTTGAGATGATTGTTAAGCCCAGGGCGGTCCTAGTTCCTTAGCTTCGGGTTAATCGGACTCCCGATGTGCGATCTAGACCTGTCTAAGTTTCGTTTCATTCCCGAGAAATGCAGACGGAAATGAGTTTGGTTCTAAACTTTAGGGTAACCTAGCGCCAATGATTCTACAAGTTTTGGGTCTTGCAGATCGTATTGAAAGCGATCCTAACAGATTTCGTAGCTAATACTGGTTTCACACCTAGTTACTTTGTCTCATTTCTAAAGGATTTAGTCCTAAGTGAATTTTGGTCGAGGTGGAACTCAGGCCTTTGGAGTTTGTATATAAAGTGATCCAAGTTATACTACTTAGCTAGTTTAAGATAGTGTCTAGGGCGAAGGTACTTAGAAAAATTGGAAGATCAAGGTGATGAAGGGTGAGATTTGTGAGGGAAATGAGTTCAAAGGCGGCTTTAGACTTTGGGATTCAGTTCTGACAAGTTAACGAGGTATTAGGATTGACCCATTGCCTAAGGACGTCCAATCCCAGGTTGGCAAAAATCCGGGGCGTTACAGTAAACAAACTAGGAGCTCTCACAAAAAGGTGAACTCCAATACCACCACAAGACCACTCGAGCTTCTCCACATGGATCTTATAGGACCAACAAGAACAGAAAGTCGAGGTGGCAAAAAATACATCTTGGTTATCATAGATGATTATACAAGATACACTTGGGTTTCATTCTTAAGGGACAAATCAAAACCCTTGATGAAGTGAAAAAGATTATAAAACGGATCCAAACTGAAAAATGTTCTCAAGTTAGTAAGATCCATAGTGATCATGGATCCGAGTTTAAAAATAGTAGTTTTGAGAAATTTTGTAGCGATCAGGGAATATCACATGAATTCTCTGCACCTAAATCTCCTCAATATAATGGAATTGTTGAGAGGAAAAATAGAATGCTTCAAGAAATGGGAAATGTTATGCTAAATAGCAAGCTTCCCAGGAATCTCTGGGCTGAAGTAGTGAATACCGCCTGCTACATTATTAACCGTGTTTATATGTGCAAATCTAATGATAAAATGGCTTATGAAATGTGGTTTGAGAAAAAGCGTTCTGTCAAATACTTTCGAGTTTTTGGCAGCAAGTGCTATATTTTGTGTGACCGTGAAATTTTGGGAAAGTTCGACACTAAAAGTGATGAAGGGATCTTTTTAGGATATTCTTTAAATAGTCGTGCATATCATGTTCTGAACAACAGGACCGGTGTGATTCAAGAGTCAATAAATGTTGTAATTGATGATCATTTGAATACACCTGCCCCTAGTTCAGATAATGATGAAGTTCTTATACTTGAAAAACCAGAAACTTCATCAAGTGAAACTAATTCTGAATTAAGGACTGTTAAAGATCATCCAACTTCTCAAATACTTAGAAACCCTCTCACTGGTGTGTGCACTCGTAGACAATTAGAGGACATATGTAACTACGTATGCTTTACATCCCAGATAGAACCGGTTAACGTGAAAGAAGCACTTTCTGATGAAAACTGGACAGTTGCGATGCAGGAAAAGCTTAATCAGTTTGTCAGAAATGATGTTTGGTACCTTGTTCCTAGACCTAAAGATAAATATATTATTGGAACAAAATGGATTTTCAAAAACAAGTCTGATGAACTTGGAAATATTATTTGAAATAAAGCAAGGCTAGTTGTACAGGGGTACACACAAATTGAAGGTATTGACTATGATGAAACCTTTGCCCCTGTAGCTCGTCATGAATCAATCAGACTTTTTATTTCCATTGCTTGCTTTAGGAAAATTAAAATTTACCAAGTGGATGTAAAGAGTGCCTTTTTGAATGGTGATTTACATGAAGAGGTATATGTTGAATAACCTATAGGGTTTGAAGACCATAAGTTTACTGATCATGTGTATCATCTTAAAAAGGCTCTCTATGGTCTGAAACAAACTCCCAGAGCATGGTACGAAAAACTGACTAAGTTTTTACTAAGTCATAATTTTCAGATGAGAAGTGTTGATAAGACGCTCTTTGTTAAGAAACATAACGATGATATTCTAATGGTTCAAATATATGTTGATGATATTATTTATAGATCAAACTGTACTAACATGACTTTTGAGTTTACAGATTTAATGAAATCGAAGTTCGAAATGAGCATGGTTGGGGAAATAAATTATTTCCTAGGGTTGCAAGTGAAACAACAAACTGATGGAATTTTTATCTCTTAAACCAAATATGTTCTGAACTTAATTAAGAAGTTTGGATTTGAGAATGGTAAAACTTTTGATACTCCTATGAGTACAACTTTGAGACTCTCAAAAGACTCTACAGGTAAAGATATGGATCCTAAATTATATCGTAGTTTGATTGGTAGTTTGCTTTACTTAATTGCAAGTAGACTAGATATCGTTTTGAGTATTGGTATTTGTACTCGTTATCAGTCAAATCCTAAAGAATCTCACTTAACTGCTATTAAGCGGATTATGCGATATGTCGCAAGTTCTGCTAAACTGGGTCTCTGGTATCCTCATGAGACTAGTGTTCAATTAGCCGGGTACTCAGATGCTGACTGGGTTGGAAACATTGATGATAGGAAATCAACCAGTGGTGGTTGTTTCTACATCAGAAATTGTCTTGTTTCTTGGTTTAGCAAGAAGCAAAGTTCTATATCGCTATCAACAGCTGAGGCTGAATACATTGTAGCTGGAAATGCATGTACTCAGCTTGTTTGGATGAAACGCATGTTAAGCGATTATGAAATTACACAGGATTCTATGATTTTGTATTGTGATAATTCCAGTGCAATAAATATCTCAAAAAATCCAGTTCAGCATTCACGTACTAAGCATATTGACATTAGATTTCATTTCATTCATGAATTAGTAGAAGAAAAATTAATATCTTTGGAATACATTCCTACCGAGACTCAACTTGTGGACATTTTCACTAAACCGCTCGACAAAAGCAGGTTTAATAAATTAAAGTTTGATCTCGATATATGCGATTTAAATTGAATATGCATGCTTTTGGTGTATCATAATGTACATATTTTTTATGGCTTATTTGCTTGAATTTTGAAATAATTTGAAAAAAAAAATTACAAATTTTGGTCAGTACTCGACCAGTCGTGAGTGTACACGACCGGTCGAGCACATCCACGACCGGTCGTGAATCTCATGAATTCACTTTATTTTGGGGTTTTGGCTCTTCTTCTTCATTTCCTTTTGTCTCACCAATGAGCCTAGCCTCGACCAGTCGAACCCACCTTCATGATACTTCAAGGTTAGTGGTTCCTTTGTCATTGTCTCATAGATTCTCATTATTAGTGCTTCAAATTTCACTCTTGTAGAATCTATTTGCTCTTTCATTGCAAGTTTGGGGTTTTCTCTTAAAAATTTATTCTATCAAAACCCCACTTCTTCTTTCTTGAATCTTGTAGTTTCCTTAATTCCTCCTTTGAAAATGGATGCTAGGGGTAAAAAGAAAACTACTCGTGGTCCCTCTTCATCTCGATCAGCATCTATTGCGCAACGTCATCTTTCGATCTCCAGAAAATGATCCATCAGATGCTCGGGATTTGCGTATGCGCAATGTTATAGTTGAGCATTCTGTTAATATTAATCACAATGCTCCATTTGGTATCCTTCCTCTGTTGCAATCTGTGGGATGGGATAACATCTTACATTGGGGTGAAGCTGCATACCAGTCCATTGCCCAATCCATGGTTTCATGTATCTGTGATTTTTCTCTTGAGAATTTAACTTTTCAAATTGAGACTCAAGAAGGCTTATTTACTGTGGATCACCATTTGATTGCTCACCTTATGGAAATTCCTATCAATGATGAGGGCATTCCAATTCATATATTATCTGATAAAATCTTAGAATCTGAAAGACGAATGCTTATTAGGGATTTATGTAATTTGGATGTTCACTGGACTCATAAAGGTAATGCACTTCCTTTAAGGTATTTGTTACCCAGACACAGAGTGTTCACAGGATTTTCATCTCAAATCTATATCCACGTTCTGGTAATAAAACTGAACTCACTACATTCATGGTTCGTGTTTTGCATTCCGCCATCTTTGGTGCAAAAATCTGTCTGCCTTCGTTAATTTGTCACTCCATTATTCAGTTTCGTCTCCATCCAAGTCATAGGGATATTCCCTTTGGTTATCTGATGACTAGGTTAGCCAATCATATGCTCGTGGCTATCCTTATTAGAGAGAAACCCATCCATCATCTCCCTTTTAATAATTCCAATATTAACAAGATGAATTTGGAATTTGGTTGATGGCCAAGTGAATGTTGGTAGCAGTGGTGCTGAAGCAGGGAATGCAAGTGAAGCTGGTGATCTTCCTGCAGACATAAATATGGACGATATTTTTGAAGACCTTGAGTCAGGCTTGGCTGATGATCCTGACTTTCAGCCTTCTGATTTTGATGAGAGGTTGAATTCTCTTCAGGAACAGGTGGCTCAAATTCGTGTTACCCAAGACACTCAATTTTCTTATTTACGCAAATATATGAGGCGTGTTGTTAGGGGTTTACACAAAATTGATCTATCTAATCCTGCTCCCTCTTCTGGTTCTGACTGACAATTTTATGTTTGGTCTGTAATAACTGGTATTTAACTTTACTCTATGGGTGCACTATGTTTGCTTGACTGACTGTTGTTGAATTATGCACTATGCACTTCGAACTTTTTATATCTTATATCTATATTCCCTCTCCTACTTTCCTTAACCTTAGCTTGTCCTTATTTTTTCTTCCTTTGTCATTTTATGTCAAAAAGGGGGAGAAGTTTGGTATGTTTTGGCTGGATTTTTAATGATTATGATTATAGGATTGTAGAGTAGTTTGGATATGCTGTTACTCAGGGGGAGTAAGCTGGATGTTGCTTATGATGTCTTATGATGTCTATATAACTGGTGCATGATTCACTATTGAACCTGTTATGCGTGTATCTCTCTTATTCTTATTGGAAGTATTATTATTTGGGTGTTTTGTCACAAATTTGACAAAGGGGGAGATTGTAAGTGCTATGGTCTCATGTTCCTTTGGTTATCAAATTTTGATGTGTCAAAACATCTATCTGTGTCTTGTGGTCGTATGGTGTTTTATATGTGTTCAAGACACTGCATCAACACTTCATGACATTGGATGTCTTTAAGAAATACAAAGTGTATTTCATCATCCTATTAATGTTCAAAACTACAATGTTGAAGTTCAAGACTCAAGAAATAACTTCAAGACTCAAGAGCAACGCATGAAGTAGCTTTCAAGCTGATGAAGATTTTAAGATTAAAGCTACAACAAGTTCAAGATCTCAAGCTTGATAAGGTTCAAATGTCTACATTCTTTAAATGGTTGAAGTTCAATGTCCATACGACATGATTCAGGTTTGAATGACCATTAGGTTGACCTTAGAGTAGGTCATTTCAGATACATAACTCAATTATATTTTCAATAGGTTTTTAGTCTATTCTAAGACCAGTCCTAGCCCCTGTTCGACCAGTCCTGGCATTGACTCGACCAGTCCAAGAAATTCCACGACCAGTCCTAAGTTGTTGAGAATTTTCATAATTTTCTGGTACACCTACGACCAGCCCTGGCAGTCCTTCGACCGATCGTAGGAGTGACTTCGACTCGATCACGACCAGTCGTAATTCTATGACTTAAAGTCCAGCAAGCAATTCTATGGTCCTACGACCAGTCATAGGTGACCCACGATCGGTCGTAGGTTTCCTAAGACCAGTCATGGAACGGCTTTTAAAAATCGCCCTCCTTATTTCACATATCCATTAGAGCTACGACCAGTCGAAGGTTCCTAAGATCAGTCGTAGATGCGATTTCTGCTTCTATAAATTGAACACGAATTTCAGAGTTTCATAATCTAATTCATATATTTTTAAGGCTCCATTCTGAGATAAGTTTGTGTTTGTTTTAAAGCTAATTTGTGCATAATTGCTTTCTCTTTTTGCTAGCTTATTTAATTTGATTTTATTTCAATATTCCAATCTTATTTGAAAAGAGGAATTAACTTATTCCTTCTTCTTGGAATTAAAATCAAATATAGCTATGCCCAACTGGTTAAAATCTAAAATCTATTAGAACTTAGAACCATATTAAAGTGAGTATTGGATATTGAACTTTGACCTTCAATCGTCTACTCCGATTGGTTCTACCGGGCTGCTACGAAAAGGAGAAATTTAGGTATTTTACAATTCTGTAAAATTTCATTACTTTTGGTTTTGTTTGAGGTTAAGCTAGAAAAATCTCATTGTATTGGTCATTTGAGAAGAGCCAGAAAACTCAAAAAAGAGGGGTTTTTTAAATTGTGTAAGCCTAAGTGAAAAAGACACAATTGTAAAGGTTTTGGGTGAACCCGTGAAAACCTATTTGATAGTGAACGCTAATATCCCCTGTATGAGGATATTAGGAGTAGAGTAGCATTCGTGTGGCTGTTGAAAGAAAGTTGGTGTACACACAGGTGAACCACTATAACTCTTTGTCTTATGGATTGAATGCTTGCTTAATTTTCATATCTTTTATCATTCAATTGTGTGGAATGTACATGTGGATGTGAATGTTGTAACAATTTACATTTCAAGCAAGTGTGGGGATTGTTGTAATAAATTAGATCTATATTTTTGCATTTAATTTCAATTCTTTGCTATTCATTTATTTATATTAAAATCGAGTTATTGATCCAAAAGACGTTCTAGAAATAAGGTTGTCCTACCATAAGCCCTTGTTTATTATGGTGTAAGGTTGTCTTTAGAACTGAATTTGTATTAATCTCTCAATATTATTTATTAAGGTGATTTGATTTCAGCATTGTGAATTGATTTATAATTGTAAGGCTATTGATTTATTTTATTCCGTTGATTTTAGTTTAATTTGGCATAGTCCTATTCACCCCCCCCCCCCAGACATATAGCTTGGCCTTTTCGGGGCTTAGGTTTGGGTTTTCAAGTTTAGGTTTAGGTTAGGGAGTTGAGATTAGGATTAGGTGTAGGTTTAGGTTTTGGGATTTGAGAATACATTTAGGTTTTTAGTTTTACTTTATAGGTTATAGGTTTAGGTTTACATTTTGGTTTAGGTTTAGATTATAAGCTATTGGTTTAGGGAATTGAGAATAGGTTAAGGTTTAGGTTTAGGAAATCGGGTTTGGGTTCGGGATCGGGTTTAGGTTTGGGTTTTAAAGTTAGGTTTAAGTTATAGGTTAAGGTTTAGGTTTAGGTTATAAGTATAGGTTTTGGGATTTGAGAATTGATTTAGGTTAACGTTATAAGTTTAGGTTAAGGTTGTAAGTATAGGTTATAGGTTTAGGTTAAGGTTTTGGTTTAGGTTATAAGTATAGGTTTTGAAATTTTAGAATAGGTTTAGGTTAAGGTTATAAGTTTAGATTAAGGTTATAAGTATAGGTTTAGGTTTAGGTTATAAGTATAGGTTTTGGGATTTGAGAATTGGTTTAGGTTAAGGTTATAAGTTTAGGTTAAGGTTATATGTATAGGTTATAGGTTTAGGTTATAAGTATTGGTTTTGGGATTTGACAATAGGTTTAGGTTAAGGTTATAAGTATAGGTTTAGGTTATAGGTTAAGGTTTAGGTTTAGGTTATAAGTATAAGTTTTGGGATTTGAGAATAGGTTTAAGTTATAGGTTTATGGTGTGGTTTAGGTTAATTGTGTGGTCCCTACAAATACAGATATAAACACGCCCTGTCCAAATGGCCAGACCCCTCTAATGCTGTACATAGGAAATGGACAGCTTCATCATGGTCATAACAACGGTTCCCACCTTCCAAGGACCCCCGCTCATCCGGATAGATCTAATGCACATCCGGGTCTGCTCCATTAATTTCGAACAAATACATAAACATGGCCTGTCCAAGTGGTCAGGCCCCTCCAATATTGTCCATAGGAAATGGACAGCTTCATCATGGTCATAACAGTGGTTCTCACCTTCTAGGGACCCCCGCTTATCCGGATAGCTCTGACGCACATCCGGATCTGCTCCATTAATTTCAAGCAAATACATAAACACGGTCTGTCCAAATGGTCAGGCCCCTCTAATGTAGTCCATAGGAAATGGACAACTTCATCATGGTCATAACAGCAGTTCCACCTTTCAGGGATCCCCGCTCAACATCCGGATAGCTCCGACGCACATCCGAGTCTACTCCATCAATTTCAAGCTAATACATTTAAAAACAACATAAATATATCTAAAAGAATCTGGATACCTGGGGAAGGCCTCCCGTATTTGTATTGTTGGTTACTCATCCCTTTATCTACAAGCCACAATCGACCAACAATTTCTATCGCTACATGTACTCTGAAACCAACACAAATATAACTGGGAAACAATATAAGGAATAAGCAAAAATGAATTTACCTATACACATCATTAAATGTTTCCCTATAAGGAGGTGATATTATATCTTTGATAACCACAACTTGTATGACAAAGAAAAATGCAACCGATATAGTCTGTTACAATTCAAAGGAGAAAAAAGATTTGTGGCTGCACCGATATTCTAGTATATTACGAACTGCTGCTTATGTACCCAAAAAGTCAAATTGGGATCAAGCTAATACATAGTTCTTTTTAATTAACCAAGTTACTAAAGGTCATAAATTTCATATTTAACAAAGTATCATTGAACGTCGTCTTAGATCGTTTCTGGTTGGTGCATTTAAAAAAAAAATTCAAATACACAATCAATGTATATTCTTGTTACATCTCGTACTGCAATAAGAGACAACATTCTGTTAATACTTCAGTTACATTTGAAATTGAAATCCTTTAGTGACGACCATACTGTTAAGATCAATCCTCTTATCTTCATTTACAGAAATTAGTGGATGACAAATTATGTGTAACATACAGAGCTGGTTCAGCCACTTATGCAATTAGGGAAGGTTCAAAAGGGCCAGATTTCCACATCAAGCATCAGTTGCATACATATGATACATAAGGACAAAAGTATCACCTTCAACATGACTTTTTTTTTTGTTAGCTGGTTAGTACACAACACTGTCAGAGATCACACTTCACTGTTAGCCACCCTCACTAGGGATCGATACCAAGACCTCAGTGTTGAAACGAGGTATCTTTCACTCGGTCTACCACTTGAGCTATGGATCAGGGTGTACACCTTCAACATGACTGCCAAACAAGTTTCCTCACTAAAAATTCAGATCACAAACCATCATGGCATGTGTCCAATTTTTGTGGAAGCACAAAGTAAATGATTGATACACATTGTGCACAAGATGACCAATCTTCTATACAAATGTCATCTCCGTCCTCATACATTATGCACAAGATGACCAACCTTGCATACAAAGGTAATTTTCTCAGCTTAATCCAAGGATGCAGTGATCAGAAAATGATGTCAATCTTCAGATAGTTCTTGTATGCATCAAAGAAAGGGTAGGTTTCGAAAAGGGTATTCCAATCAGCCTTATTTATCTCCGTTGCTTGTGAGAGAAATTAAGAGGTATACATAAATAAAAGAAGGTAAAGGGAAAAGGAAAAATACTAGTACTATTCTAATATCAGAAGTAGGAAAAAGAAAGAGTTTATAGAAAGAAAAGGTTTAAATAATTTTTTTTCCTTTAGTTGAGAAGGACCAGTAGTTGTTTTCAGAGAGAGAGAGAGAGAGAGAGAGAGAGAGAGTGGGAAAGGAGAATAATAAAAAAACCAGACTATAGGTCCACATTGAAACCACTTGAAAGGTATAAAAACGCACCTCACATATTTCATTTCCACACCGGAACTCTTCAGTCATTATACAAAGTACTTAATGAGACATTGTAGCTAGAGTTCATACAAGGATACACAGGCTTGATTATAGGCATTTGATGGAGTCTGTCACGAAAATTATTTCTTGGATCCCAAATGGAAAGTGCCAAGGAGTCCTCTTCAGATGAAAATAGTATTTCAGCATTCTAATAGCATCTAGTTCACCACCTATTTCAGGGTGTTTTTTACTATTGGTTGATTTGAGCAGGAATTCAGTTGTATTCTATTAATTTTCTGTTGTAGGTTATTGGGTTAGTTGTCTTAGTAACTAATCAAAGATCTTTAGCAACTAATCAATATGATTAGTTAAGTATAGGTTATAGGTTTAGGGAAATGTTAGGTTTAGGTTATAGGTTTTGGGATTTGAGAATAGTTTTAGGTTATAAGGTATAGGTTATAGGTTAAGGTTAAGGTTTGGGTTTAGGTTATAGGTTATAGGTTAAGGTCTAGGTTTAGGTTATAAGTATAGGTTTTGGGGACAACTATAAATTACAAGTGACAACTATAAACTGTAATATGAATAATTTATGATAATAAAATGATATATGAATAATTTATCCTAAAAAAATTATGCTACAAGAAATACATTCTTCATATCAACAATAGCCTAATGAAAAATAATGTAAATTCAAATCTAAACATAATTGAAAATCTAACCATGTTTAGATAAACATAATTCAAAATCTAACCATGTAGAATCAAAGCAATTAACCATGTAGAAGCATATGTTCATAACAACTCATTTATAAAGCTAGATCATATATGATTCAAATTATTGGAAGCAACTAGCCTACTTTTATAAAGACATATCGGCATTTCTTTTTGGGTGTTCCCCATCTACAGTTAGACATGTGCATTTTTTTTGGCACCACATTCCAATGGCTAAGGTCCCTATGAATCATATTGCAATACTTTTGGGTGGACTCTAATAAACTTCCATGATTTTGGGATTTGTTGCAAGGAAATGTATGTCGGGATTTGAGAAAATAGGCCTCAATGAAACTCTCTTTCCAACATAAAGGTTTAGCCAGTGGTAGTCAATGAAGTATGCTTTCCTTGAATTTTCCTTTTCAAGAACTTTCGGCTGTGGTTGGTGTTTGGAACAAAATTTTATAGAAAGATATTCCATGGAGCCACAAAAGTATAATGACTTGTCGTTAGCCACATTGTGGGCCACTTCATGCAGCCCTATATAATGATGTTGGCAAAAGTATAATGTTGATTTTCTGGGTCTTTCGTGGATAGAGAATGCACCAAAAACCTCCACAGCCTTTCGTGGATAGGAAGCAATGGTGATAATGATGCTCACAGCCCTATATAAGGTTTCAACTCTTGAGCTTCAAATCTGCTTCTTTGAGCTGAAAAAATAGGTGGATGTTGTGGATGTTAGATACATCACCTTAGCCCAAAATTGTCCAAGACATCAACACACTACCTTTGAGTATGGTGTTGGCAACACCACCTAATTCACTTAACATCTCGACCTTCCAAAAGTGGACACAGTTTGGCTAGTGATCCCAATTCCATCATGATGCATCTAATTTATATCCACACTGTCCATCCATTTTTCTAGCTAAGTTTATAGCATGAGCCAAAAGACGCCAATTCCATCATGATGTATCTAATTTATATCCACAATGTCCATCCAATTTTCCAGCTAAGTCTATAGCATGAGCCAAAAGACCCCAATTCCATCATGATGTATCTAATTTATATCCACAATGTCCATCCATTTTTCCAGCTCAGTTCATACCATGAGCCAAAAGATGAGTCAAATCTAAATCTTAACTAACAATTTGAATCTAAGGTCATATTTCAATGATCCAAGCTGTTCATATAATGGACCTGTTTGTTGCTGTGGGATATATCTATATATATATATATATATATATAAATCATTTACAATGGGATTTTTAACTTGTTAATCATTTAAATCATTTTGTTTTAGTTATGGACTCCAACAATTTGAATCATATATGATACCACTTTTATAAAAACATAAATGGACAATCCACCCTAAAATCCCACACCACAAGAATAAGTGAAAATGACAATATTCACTCTCTAGAAACATTTCCAGGACCCATGGTGAAGTTTAATTATCATCCAAACCATTCATATTATCATAAAGACATGAATAAAGGAAAACATGCATATCAGCTTGATCCAAAACATCTAGGGCCCACAGGAAGTTTTTCAACGGTAGAGGATCATTTCACACTATTAACTGTGGTGTGGTCCACTTGAGCTTTGAATATGCTTCATTTTTGGGCTTAAGCCATAAAATTATCTTGTAAAATGGATGGACAAGGATGATAAAATACATAAATCAGGGTGGACCCCACAGAGATTACTCGGTACACAATCCGATTCCCATACAAAACTCCTGTGGCCTGCAGGAAGTTCTCATTGGTAGGGATTCAATCTCCATTGTTTCTTGTAGTGCAATGGGCTTCATTTTTAGGGCCATTACCTAAAATGGGCTGGCAAAACAGAGATGTCATGGATATACAACACATACATCAAGGTGGACCGCATGAAATAGTGGAGATAGAAATTCCCACCTAAATCCCCAAATCCCTAAATCCCCAAATCCCCAAATCCCCAAATCCCTAAAACCCCAAATCCCCAAATCCCTAAATCCCCAAATCGTTTCAATTGGTATTGAGATTGACAGAGGTTGAGAGAGAGAGAGAGACAGAGATACCTGTTTGAGTTGGAGCCCTGATCATGGTCCACCGAGAGAGACAGAGAGAGAGAGGATGCGCAAGAGAGAGCACCGAGAGAGACAGAGAGAGACAGAGAGATAGAGAGAGAGGAACTTAGAGAGAGAGAGAGAGGGTGTGCGAGAGTGAGAGACTGAGAGAGGTTGAGAGAGTGAGAGACTGAGAGAGGTTGAGAGAGTGAGGTTGAGAGAGAGGGAGAGAAAGGGTTTGGATTTTGGGAGGGGCACGCGCGGGACGTGGTTTTTGGGGTGGAACGGATTGGCTACTCCCCCTGACACCAGCCCAGTGGCTGGTGTTCAGTGATCTGTGGACCCCACCATGATGTATGTGTTTCATCCAATCCGTTCATCCATTTTTAAAGATCATTTTAGGCCTTTGTCCTGAAAATAAGAGGGATATAAATCTTAGGTGGACCACACCACAAGAAAACAATAGTGATTGGATATCCATCATTTAAATTCTCCTAAGGCCCACTGTACTGTTTATCTGACATCCAATCTGTGATTAGGTCATAAAGGCCCAGATGAAGGGAAAAAACAAAGATCAGCTTGATCCAATACTGTTATGGCTCCCAAAAAGTTTTTAATGGTCGACATTCATTCAACACTTTTTCCTGTAATGTGGTCCACTTGAGACTTGGATATAACTTATTTTTTTTGTAATATCATAAAATGATCTATAAAAATAGATGGATGACATGGATGAAACACATACATCATGGTGGGGCCCACAGACCACTGAACACAAAAGTTGAGAGGGGTTACCCTCCATTAAAACATTCATAATTATTTTTTGGGCCACAGAGATGTGGCTCACAAATCTAGCCCATCCATTATGTGTGTGCCACTTGGATGAGGGATCATACCAAGTTTCAGACGCATCTAAATTTCAAGTGGGGCCTCATCAAGTGCTTTTATATGTTTTAGGCATGTCTTCACATGATTTTAGATGGTATGGCCCACCGGAGTTCTGTATACGGCTGATTTTGGGATATCCCATAATTTAAAGGGGACCCATCAAATGCACCGTGTTGATTTTCGACACACATCATGGTGGGGCCCACACAGCTCAACCTCATGGGGAGTTCCCATGAGCTCGGCGGATAGAACCTTTTCCATATATATATATATATATATATATATATATATAATATTTTAAAAATATAAAAACTTACGATGTATTTGTTATATCCACACCGTCCATCCATTTTAAGATATCATTTTAAGTCACGAGCTAAAGAATGAGACAGATAAAAATTTGTAGTAGACCCCACCATAAAAAACAACGGGAGAGTGATTCCCACAGTTGAAACTATCCTACGGCCCATCGTAATGTTTATTTGAAATCCAACTGGTTCAAAAGTTTTTTTAAAAAAATGGTTGTGGGGCCATACATCATGGTGGGGCCCACATAGCACCAACCACCAGCCATTGGATGGTGTAGGGGGAGTAACAATCTGTTCCCCTTATTTGTGGTGTGGTCCATTTAATTTTTGAATATGATTCATTTTTTAGATAATTTTGTAAAATGATCTCGAAAAATGGATGAACGGTGTGTGTTAATCCCAAATTTTTGGTAAATCCAAAACTCAAGTGGACCATGTCACACAAAACAGTGTGGAATAATGATTTCCATCGTTGATTCTTTCCTTGGGCCCACAGTAATGTTTCCCATCCAACATGTTCATAATATCAAAAAGATATGAACGAAGGGAGAACACAAACATCAACTTGATCCAAAACTTTTACCAAATTCACAGTGTTGATGGTCGACACACAGCATGATGGGCACTACAAAACTTGTTAACATTAATTCTTAGAGTCTCAGGGTGTCAATAAGTTAGGTCACAATTTTGACTAGAATATTTGACCCGTTTTACATGTCTGGTCCATTCACTTTATTTTACTGATCATTACCCTCAATTTGACTAGTTACTTGCCCCGATCATGCTACATATGAGATAGATATTGGGCAAACAAGATTGATCAACAATTTGAGTGAATTTTGATTTAAACATCTAAAGTTATTTACTCTTCAATCTGGACTGATCAGATTGTCCAAAAATGGTTAGAGGTTATTCATAATATCAAAAATATATGAATGAATAGAAAACACAAACATCAGCTTAATCCAAAACTTCTATGGCCTCCAATAAATTTTAAATGGTAAAGGTTCAATCACATTATTTCATGTGGTGTGGTCCACTTGAGCTTTGGATATGCTTCCTTTTTGTTCTTTAGACCTCAAATTATCTGTTAACATGGATGAATGGAGTGGATAAAATAAATAAATAACAGTGGACCCCACAGAATTTACTCTGGTAAGGATAACGAGTAACTCACCTAAATGTAGTAGAGAAGGGTTTCCTTAAAACATTCATAATCATATATTGGGCCTGCCTAAATGTGATTCACATATCCAACCCACTCATTATGTGTGTCCCACTTAGATGAGGGGTCAGACCATGTTTCAACCGCATCCATGTCTGTATTAACTTATAAACAGGTTCGATTTCAAATAAACATCGCGGCGGGCCCTAAGAAGGTTTCAATAGTGGGTGTCACTATCCCACTCTTTTTTATGGTGTGGGTCCACTTGAACTTTAGATCTACCCCGTCAGTCAGATGTACCATTCCATGGTAGGCCACGAGCTTAAAAATAAAGTCAATCCATGACTTGGGTGGGCCACACATAGTTTTAGATGCTATGGCCCACCTGAGTTTCGTATATGACTGATTTTTGGACTTAAAGGGGACACATCAAATGCATAGTGTTGATGTTCTATACACATCATGGTGGGGCGCACATAGATTAACCTCATGGGAAGTTCCCATGAGGTGACCTTGTAGTACCATTTCACTATTTTAGGTAACTCCTTCATGGGTGTTACTCTAACCGTGTAGGGCCCACCTTGATATATTTTATGTATATCGACACCGTCCATATATTTTTCCATCATATTTTAGGATGTGATTTCAAATCATAAGAACTAAAAATTTTAGGTGGGCCATACAAATCAAAATAATGTGATGAATAACCATTAAAAACCTTTCGAAGGCCACAAAAGTTTTGGATCAATTTGATCTTTGTAGTTTACCTTCATCTAGATCTTCTTTACATTATCAACAAGTTGGATTACAAATAAACATTATTAAAACCTTACGATGGGCTCTTTATAATTTTTCATGGCGAGGTACTATATTATCATTCTTTCCAGTGGTGTGGTCCACTTAAGATTTAAATCTACACAATTTTTTATACCCGGCCCAAAAATGGGTTGGAGAAACGTATGGGCGGCAAGGATATACAACACATCATCAAAATATCACTTTTGTTATCTAACTTTTCAATTTTTATTGTCAAAATACAAAATCTAGTTTTCTTTTTTTTTAATATATTTTTTTTTTACAATTTAACAATTTTTTCACAATTTTGTTTAATTTTTTAAATTTTCTTTTTCAAAATATAATTTTTTTTAGCGAAATCTCACTTTCGTTATCTAACTTTTCAATTTTTCTTGTCAAAATACAAAATCTAGTTTTCTTTTTTTAAATATATATATTTTTTTACAATTTGTCAATTTTTTCACAAAAATTTTAAATTTTTAAAATTTTCTTTTTCAATATATCATTTTTTAATCTCACTTTTGTTATCTAACTTTTCAATTTTTCTTATCAAAATACAAAATCTACTTTTCTTTTTTAAAATATATAATTTTTTACAATTTGTCAAATTTTTCACAATTTTGTTTAATTTCTTAAATTTTCTTTTTTAAAATATCATTTTTTTTTTAAATCTCACTTTTGTTATATATAACTTTTTAATTTTTCTTGTTAAAATACAAAATCTAGTTTTCTTTTTTTAATATTTTTTTCAATTTGTCAAAATTTTCACAATTTTGTTTAATTTTTAAAATTTTCTTTTTCAAAATATCATTTTTTTAATCGAAATCTTCTTTTTTTTTTCAAAATTATCAACAGTTTTTTTTTTATCAAAATTTAAATTTTTCTTAAACATTGTGAATTATTTTTCTAAGCTGCTTAACTACTTTTTTTTATCGAAATTCATAATTTTTTTAATTGAGCATTAGAGACGGTCCTTGACGGTCTCTAATAGAGACGGTCTTTGACAGTCTTTAATAGAGACAGTCTTCGGCAGGGCTCTAAGATGGCTAAAGACCATCTCTAATAGAGACGGTCTTTGACAGTTTCTAATAGAGACGGTCCTTGACGGTCTCTAATAAAGACGGTCTTTGACAGTCCCTAATAGAGACGGTCTTCGACAGGGCTCTAAGACAACTAAGGACCGTCTCTAATAGAGACCGTCTTTGACAATCTTAGATTACAAGTAAAAAATGGCCAATGATCGTCTCTAATGCAGACGGCCAATAACCATCTCAGATGACCGCATATAAGATGGTCAAGGACCGTCTCTAATATGGACGGTCTTTGACCGTCTCAAATGATTGCATATAAGGCGGCCGACGACCGTCTTAAATGATTTGTGGACGTTTAACATTTTAAGACAATATTAGGAACGGTCAATAGCCGTCTAAAATTTTAAAGACGGCTTACGGCCATCTCTAAACCGTCTTTAAACCAAGGAAACCTGGACCGTCTCAAAATCCGTTATTTTTTTTTTCCATTTTTCACGTAGTGTTGTCATACATAGGCATTTCATCCGTAAATCACGTACTAGTAAGATAGGTTACATGAAGGAAACTGTAACTATAGATAAGGTAATCGAGAATCCTATCTCAACACCCTCATTAAATACATTTCAACAAGCATTTTCTCCTTCAGGCATTTTATCAAACACTTAGACTACACATATCAACATACATGTAATAATTTTGTTATAACATATATTATATCAAATCCTTTCACAAGGAGTTGTCACCCATACAACAATCATGTATTCTCAATCAATAATCATGGCAAGCACAAATCATGATTCCATATTCACTCAAACATTTCAACAAACACATGGAATGCATTATATTCACATAGTTCATATAAATGTGTAATATATGGGAAACATCGCATCTAAATACATGTGACAGCAATCAAGTCAGTCATAAATCATTAACTGACATTGAAAGCCTTGAAAACCATAACCTAAATGGTTATAGTCTGTACCTTTCATCGGTACATCAATTACGAACTCGGTTCGTACACTACGCCTTTGTCTACAGCACAACGGCCACCTAAATCATGAAATAAGTTAGCTATTTCACCATTTCCTCTATTAGGATCTCTAAAACGGATTAGGGTTAGGATTTCTTATCCGAAAATGGATTTGGTTTCGATGGTGTAGCAATACAGGAGGGATGATTCGGCACGTGGAGTGGTGGGAGTGAATCCTAGCAAAAAACCACTGATCTCACTCTCTTCTCCTCACTCCCTTCTCCTCTTTTCTCTCTTCTCTCTCCTAAGGTTAGGAAATTCATATGGAATGAGAGAGGGGTGGGTTAAGGGTCTTATATAAGCCTTGAAGTGATGTCAATCGCCACAAGGCCATGGTATACTTAGGTTATGGCCAAAAGTCATCTATTTCGGGCCAACGGAGCTCATCTGGAGGTCCATACCTTGCATACGATCTAGAAAAAGTTCCATAACAATGGATTTATGTCAGGTTAAGATTTCAGTCCGATCAAATTTATGGATCGACCACGGAGGACCAGTTTCAGTTCAACGGCTATCGTCACTCGATCGGGGCCACAAGTACACTGACATGTGTAGGAAAATTTCCCTGATCCAAGGGTGTAGTTGGGTGAGAATCTGACGGTCTGAAACCTTCGATTTGGCCTACAAGCGAACGGCCCAATTCACTTAAATCTGAGTTCATTTTCTAAAGATATTTGCATTTCTCACACACTTCGCTCCGGGCTCAAGTTGTGCATTTCTAGATACTATTCGGGTTCGATTCCCGCAATGCTTGTCAAGCCTAGTAAGGCGGTCATAACCTTATAGTTTTGCTATAGTCAGACTTTCAATGCGCGGTCCAGGTCTGATACTAAGTTTCAAGATGCTCCCGAGAGCAACTGGGTTCTGAGATTGATCGTAGGTTTCTAGGTAATGTTGGGTTAGCGATTCTAATGGTTTTGAGTCTTGCAGTTCATATAAAAAGTGATTCAAGCTAATTCACTGATTAATTCAGTTTAGTACTTAATTAATTTTCATCTAATTTCTAAAGGATTTGGTCCTTAATGATTCTGCCTAAGGTGGTACTCGAGTCTTTGTACGGGTTTTTCTGAGACGTTACAACATGTAAAATGGGCCAAATATTCTGGTCAAAATTGTGGCCCAATTTTATTGACCTCATGAGAACCTAGTGTTGATGTTAGTAAGTTTTGTGGGCCCCATCATAATGTGTGTTGAACATCAACACCGTGAATTTAATGTGTCCCCTTTAGGTTAATATTTCCCAATGATCTGACAACCCCAAAACATCAAAGGCCTGAAATATTGCACTGATTAGATGATCTTAACCATCTAACCAGTGGGTAATAGCTAGGTGGGAAAAAAAGTGCCCGTGCAATTGTCCACATGCGATGCACGATAGTAAACGTCATGATTAGCGGTCACCATAGAATGGCCCACGTCGTGGATGGTTCAGATCATGGTATGCCCACCCCAAGTATCAACCATGTTACTACACCTTGAATGAGTGATGGACGGTTACTCTACCATGTTTGTAGAATATGCTTATTCTATTTTATATTTTATATTTTAATAATCTTATTCTGTAACTACATCTGGGCCCACCATCATGTAGGGTCCACATCCTCTTTGTCCATCGAGCACCACCCTTAAAGTCCACAGTGTATGTCAAAAAATAGGTGGATCCAAGGCACAGGTAGGTCGTGCCACAAGCAACGGTTGGCATTAGGTCCTTCACCATTAAAACCTTCCATATTATGTGTGGGGCCTCGTGTTTTTTTACATGCCATCCAATCCATTCATAATATGAACCCTACCAGGATGGAGTGGTACCCAAAAATTAGGTCATTCCAAAACTCAAGTGGGCCATACAATATGATTTTAGAGGTTTTGGTAGGGTCATGCCTTCTAAAACCATGTGCCTAATTTTTGGGCCTACATGAGTTTTAGATGCGGCTGAAACTTGGTGGGGCCCACATGTGAAGACATCCTAAAAAATATAAAAGCACATGGTGGGGCCCACATAATTTTTGGATGCGGCTGAAACTTGGTTTGATCCCTCATCCAAGTGGGACACACATAATGAATGGGTTGGATATTTGAATCACATTTAAGCAGGCCCAATATATAATTATGAATGTTTTAAGGAAACGTCTCTCTCCACTACGTTTAGGTGAGTTACTGATCATTACCCTTACCAGAGTAAACTCTATGGGGTCCACCATTATTTATTTATTTTATCCACTCAATTAATCTATGTTAACAGATAATTTGAGGTATAAAGAAGAAAAAGAAAGCATATCCAAAGCTCAAGTGGACCACACCACAGGAAATAGTGTGATTGAATATCTACCATCGAAAAATTCTTGGAGGCAATAGAAGTTTTGGATGAAGCTGATGTTTGTGTTTTGTCTTCATTCATGTCTTTTTAATATTATGAACATGTTAGATGTCAAATAAACATTACTGTGGGCCGAGGGAAGGTATCAACGGTGGAAATCATTATTCCACACTGTTTCGTGTGGCATGGTCCACTTGAGTTTTGGATTTACCGAAAATTCGGAATCAACCCACACTGTTCATCCACTTTTCGAGATCATTTTAGAGAATTATCCAAAAAAATGAATCATGTCTAAAGATTAAATGGACCACACCACAAATAAGGGGAACAGATTAGCTACTCCCCCTGACATCATCCAATGGCTGGTGGTTAGTGCTCTGTGGGCCCCGCCATGATGTATGTATTTAATCCATGCCATCCATCTATTTTTAAAGATCATCTTACGGCATGAGACCAAAAATGAGGCATATCCCAATATGAAATGGACCACATTATAGGAAACAATGTTGAATGAGCATCAACCATTTAAAACATTTTAGGGGCCATAAAAGTTTTAGATCGAGATGATTTTTGTTTTTCCTGTTCATCTAGGCCTGTATGACCTAATAAACAGATTAGATATCAAATAAACAATACAGTGGGCCTTATGAGGATTTTAATGATGGATAACCAATCACTATTGTTTTCATGTGGTGTGGTCCACCTGATATTTATATACCTCTCATTCCACCATGATGTATGTTTTATATCCACACCTTCCACCCACTTGGAGAGATCATTTTAGGGCAATAATATCCAACGAACGAGTTAAATCCAAAGCTCCAGTGGACCCTAGCACAGAAAACAGTGGGACAGTGACGCCTACATTAAAAACTTCTAAAGGCCACAAAAGTTTTATATGAAGATGATATTTGTGTTTTCCCTTATTTCATGTATTTTTTAACTTTTAAATAGGTTGGATTTCAATTAAACATTACAATGGGCCTTAAGATAGGTTCAATGGTGGGAATCACTCTCGTCACTGTTTTCTAAGGTGGGGTCCACTATAGATTTATATCTGCCTCATTCTCTGGCTCATGACTTAAAATGATATCTCAAAACGGATGGACGATATGGATATAACAAATACATCATAGTGGGGCCCACAAAAAATGGATGGACCAAGGGGCATTCTCGTTTGTCCGTACTTAAAAAAGGTATTTTCGTATGAGAATATCCCAGCCAGCGAGAAAACTCTCTCGCACTTCTCTGTCTCTCTCGCACCTTCGCTGTCATTCTCTTCCTCTCTTTGATCTCTCCACCCACCTCGAGCTCTCTCTCTCACATCCTATCCCTCCTCTCTCTCTCTCTTTATATCTCTGAACTCTCTCGGGTGGACTGTTGCCGAACGCCCTACCCATGCCGTGAGGGGTAGGGATTTGGGGACTGTGAGGTATCTCTCTCTCTCTCTCTCTCAATCTCAATACCGATTTAGGGATTTGGGGTTTTAGGGATTTGGGGATTTGGGGATTGATAATTGGTGTTCTGAGATTACATTTCCACAGTGTGTGGATCTTTTGGCACAAAAATTAGACAGTTCATGTCATCAGGAGCCCGCAATGGATGAAACAAATAGACTGGTGCATTTGTTCATTCATGGTAGCCCACCTGATATGTTTTTCTGCCTGATCTTTCAGCCAAAAGATCAACATAGTGAGGCCCATCTATGAAATGCTTGGATCTTGCACATGTGCTGGCATATACACACACGTTGACAAACCACCTGAATATAATAATTGAAGGTCAAAACTTCTATTTGCAAGTTTTATGAAGGCTACGCATCTGCACCCAGACACATTTTCTATCATAGCACATTGGGACATCTGAACCACACATCAATTAAGACCACATTGTGCAGATGACCCGGCCCAAAAATCAAGTGAGTCCACTCATAAGGCAAACCAAATATATATGTTGAATGTGAATTGTTAGCAACCTTTTCTGTAACACCCTGAAAATCGGGGGGTCGAGTAAAGCTCAGCTCCCGAGTTCCAACGCATCACTTATGCAACATAGATAATGATGATTATGATGAGTCCATTGAAACATGAATGGGATTAGACCAAAACAACATATCATACTCCAGAGACAGTTAAATTATGCAAGCGGAAGACTGTGATAGATATATAAAAGTTATAAACTGTTGTAAGTCTTCAGAGTATGAACATGTTACCAGGTTAAATATAGACATGTATACACCAAAAATGAATAAAATGAACATACATGGGTGTTCCAAAAGTGTAAACTAAGGTGTAATGGCATCTAATCAGCAACCCTGTAATCCCATCGATCAGAAGATGGTCTCCCGAGTTCCAACGCATCACTTATGTAACATAGATAATGATGATTATGATGAGTGCATTGAAACATGAATGGGATTAGACTAAAACAGCATATCATACTCCAGAGACAGTTAAATTACGCAAATGGAAGACGGTGATAGATTTATAAAATTTATAAACCGTTGTAAGTCTCCAGAGTATGAACATGTTACCAGGTTAAATATAGACATGTATACACCAAAAATGAATAAAATGAATATACATGGGTATTCCAAAAGTGCAAACTAAGTTGTAATGGCATCTAATCAGCAACCTTGTAATCTCGTCGATCAGAAAATAGTCCTAGGGCAGTTTTACGTCCAAGGACGCCCATTGCCAACTTAGGAAAATTTAGGGTGTTACATTTTCTAAAGTGCCATTTGTTTTCATACTTACGTGGACTGGCCCATCTGTCGAGTCCACCAGCCTGATTATTGTGTATTGTATGCCGGTCATCTATATGGCTGGGCCTAAACACATCCATGATGGAACTTATGAGCTGGGATGTGGAGATGCAAGTGGGCTTAAAAAAGTCATCTATTTGTATTATTTAATTCTGGAATCCTTTCTTGTCAAGTCAATTCCTGTCTCAAGACTTGGAGCTTAAGAAACTGAAAGTAAGCATTTTCGTGTTCACTATTTACATGTGTGTAAAAACTAACACCATTATTGTTGTTGTTGTTTAGTATGGCATAAGCATATACTATTATTTGCAACCTTAAATCATGATGTTAACCCAAAATTGTTACAATTTTTATTTTTACTGGGTTTTCTTGACTAAATGTGCTACCCAAAAGATGTAATATTTCCATTTCTTTCATTCCTCTCTTTTTCATGAGAAAGCAACCATTACTAACCTAACAACATCTAAGTTAGTTATCAAGAAATATAGAAGACATTGTGTTGACTGTGTTGAGTGAATGGACCCCTTTATGGACCACCATTAAAAACTTTTTGTCACTTTTGTAGGAGACATTTCCTGTTGACATTTTTTCAAGCATTTTCCTTAAGATTTTCTGTAAGTTCTTAATTCTTATGTTGTGATTGAGAATGGATTTCTAAATTTTTAATATTTTCTCATGTTTTCAGGTTGAAACTAGTAAAGTATTTTTACGAGATACTAACATCGCCTCTCCATACTCTATTTTGCTATATTCGGTGGTCCCATTAACATTCAACTCCAGGCGTCCTATCTCAACCTTCTTTATTCATTACACTGCAAAAACCTATAGTTGCTTCTCTTGTTGATTACTTATAAAATAAATATCACGGCAGTTTACATTGTCTATTGGGCAATAGATTTATCCGACTTCAACTTCCATCCATGATGTTTGGTTGGTTAACTTTTGAAGAATACATACTGTTCAAATGAGTCAAGTACATGATATAGATTTACAATCTCAAATGGAAAATTTTTCCATGGTACAATTTGTTGATTGTTGTATGCAAACTCAGCTTAGGGTAAAGCCAATTCCCAATGAAATATATTATCACTCACTACACTCAAAAGGTTACTAAGGCTCCTATTAACTACATCAGTTTGGTTGTCCATTTAAAGATGAAATGCACTAGAGGATTGTCACTCACTACACTCAAAATCTTAATCCCAAAATGCTTCCATAAAGTGCACCAAAAGTTCCCAACAAACTTTGAATCATGGCCCAAAGTTATTGTTTCCAATTCCTTGTGAAGTCACACAATCTCCTTGAAAATATGTTGACGATGTGCGTAGCATCCATCATCCTTTTGCATGGAGTGAAATGGGCCAAAAATAAATCTACACCCATTGAGTCTTAAGAAAAGTACACCCACGACATGACTAGTACTAGAAGAAGTGTATAAAGGCTCGTGTTTTGCACATGACCTTTTATAGATTTGCATTGGTGACATTGTGCTACAAACCATTCAAAGTCATGATGCACACAAGGCCAATAGTATTTTCCCTCCACCATGGCCATTGTTTTTATGTTTTTTGAAGTGTCCACTTAGTCCTACATGTACCTCAAACATGATCTTAATTCCTTTGCTTTTGTTGTCTTCGGTTGTTGAATTATTACATATATGTGTAAAATTCAGGATTTTCCACGCTCCTTTTCTCTTGATTTTTAAAAGAGGCCCTTTTGAGGATTTAAAATCTAAGATTTAAAAGAGTCCTCATGATTTGCATGGTTTAGGTTGCATGTAAGAATCTCCATACATTTATGTTATGTGGAGGTAGTCTAAGTGCATGGAAATCTTTCCATGTATCAACTTGCATTTGGATCAGTTGGCCTCCACATCACCCATTTGGACCGTCTATTAAGTCCAGCTCATACTTAATGGCAGCCTTCAAAAATATAAAATGATAGATTGATCCAAACCGTATAAATAATTGACGTGATCATCTGTAGGAACATGTCCAGTCCCAGATGTTTTGACCATCCGATTTCAGTATTTTTGGCACAACAGTCAAAGAGGAGGGACATAACATAATGAACGTCTCAGATAGATGATATGCATGTCGAGGAATCCAAAAGCAACTAGGTGTATGGGAAGGTTTCCAGCTCACGAGCTGTTATATGATACTCGGGTTGTATGTGACGCTTGATACGCAAGCACTCATGAAATTGTAAACGTGGCACATATTAACTCAAAGTAAACTATCTAGATTGTTAGTAAACCAAAATCATAGGACTAGATTGGGAACCATCCATTACACACGCCATACATGTACATAAGTTCAAACCATCCAAATCATCGTCCCATAACACATAGGTGGTATCATCAAACCAAACACATATACATGTAGATCAACCTATCACCATTCATGTCATTCCCCTCAATATCTTCATATGGATGTTTCTTGCTTTACTTACCTTTTATGTTGTTTTTAATATGCTAGAGATAATAATACCTTGTTCTGGTTTTGTCGAATTCTTTATTATATAATGATTGTTACATAACATATGTTTATGTTGTGGAGGTAGTATGAATACTGGTAAGTATATTTGGTTATGTTTATTGTATTTTATTTATGAGAATGAAGCAAGAAAATAATTCTGGAGGTAGTATGAATATTAGTGAGATGATTGCTGCATTACATATGTCCTTATAATACCTTTTATTATTGTGACTTGTTAGTTTATAGTTGTGACTTGTGATTGTGATTTGTAAGTTAGATAATTAGTTACCCGTTTGAGAATTTCTATGTGGTCATACATAGATATGGTGTATTTTTTGTGGCATAGAAATCGCTCAAATAGTCCCATTTTGGACAGTTCAAGTTTAGATGGATAGTATACTTTCATATAATCTATTTAAATGTTCATGCCTGATTCGTAGTCCATCTCTTCATTTCTCTCTAAATATATTTCTTTTGTTCCGTATCAAATGCCAAATATCTTTACATTGCTTTATATATTTGGCATCGAAATGTAACGTAAGATCAACTTATCTGGAGAGGCAGGGAGAGATGTTGTCTTCTTTTCGACGTAAACATTTGAATGAGAATATGAAAGTGTTATAATCTATCCAGCCTTAGATGGATAACTAATTTAGGATTTAATTGAGTAGGGGTCCTTGGAAGGTGGGAACCACTGTTATGACCATGATGAGTAGTTGTCCATTTTCTATGGATAACAATATGGGTGGCCTGGCCATTTGGACAGACCCGTGTTTATGTATTAGCACGAATTGATGGAGGATACCCCAGATGTGCGTCGGAGCTATCAAGATGTTGAGCAGGGGTCCCTGAAAGGTGGGAACCGATGTTATGACCATGATGAGTGTTTGTCCATTTTCTATGGACAATAATATGGGTGACCTGTCCATTTGGAAGGTTCATATTTATGTATTAGCTCAAAATTATTGAAGCAAACCCGGATGTGCGTTGGAGCTATCCAGATGTTGAGCGGGGATCCTTGGAAGCGGCAAACCATACAACCTAAACCTAAACCTAAACTTATAACCTACTCTTATAACATAAACCAATAACCTAAACCTAAGCCAATAACCTATAACCTAAACTTATAACTTATAACTTAAACATATAACCTAAACCTAAACCTATAACCTAATCCTATAACATAAACCTATAACCTAAACCTAAACCTATAACCCATACCTAGACCTATAACTTATAACATAAACATATGACCTAAACCTAAACCTAAACCTAAACCTATAACCTATAACCTAAACCTAAACCTAAACCTATAACAAAAACCTAAACATATAACTTAAACCTAAATCTAAACCTATAACCTAATCCTATAACATAAACCTAAACTCGAACTCGAACCCGAATCGAATTCCTAAACCTATAACCTAAACCTAAACCTAAAATCGAACCCAAACACGAACACGAACCCGAATTCCTAAACCTATAATATACACCTAAACCTATAACCTATAACATAAACTTAAACCTAAACCTATAACCTATAACCTAAACCTATAACACAGAATTAAACATATAACCTAAACCTAAACTTATAACCTATAACCTAAACCTATAACGTATAACTTAAACATATAACCTAAACCTAAACCTAAACCTATAACCTACAACCTATAACCTAAACCTAAACCTATAACCTAAACCTATAACTTAAACCTAAACCTAGAACCTATAACCTAAACCTATAACTTATAACTTAAACATATAATCTAAATCTAAACCTAAACCTAAACCTATAACCTACTCCTATAACATAAACCTATAATATATAACCTAAACCTATAACCTATAACTTAAACATATAACCTAAACCTAAAGCTAAACCTATACCCTATAACTTAAACCTATAACCTATAACCTAAACCTAAACATATAACTTAAACCTACACCTAAACCTATAACCTATAACCTAAACCTAAACATATAACTTAAACCTACACCTAAACCTATAACCTAATCTAATAACCTAAACCTACAACCTATAACCTATAACTTAAGCCTAAACCTAAACCTAAACCAAAACCAATAACCTAATCCTATAACATAAACCAAGACCCTAAACCTAAACATATAACCTATAACCTATAACTTAAACATATAACATAAACCTAAACTTAAACCTATAACCTATAAACTAAATCTATAACTTATAACCTAAACCTAAACCTAAACCTAAACCTAGAACCTAATCTTATAACATATAACCTAAACATATAACTTATAACCTAAACCCAAACATATAACATAAACCTAAACCTAAATCTATAACCTAATCCTATAACATAAACCAATAACCTATAACCTATAACCTATAACTTAAACATATAACCTAAACCTAAACATAAACTCAGAACCTATAACGTAAACCTAAACATATAACCTAAACTTAAACCTATAACCTATAACTTAAACATATAACCTAAACCTAAACCTAAACCTAAACCTAAACCTAAACTCGAACCTATAACCTATTCCTATAACATAAACCTATAACCTAAACCCGAACCCGAACTCAAACCCAAACCCAAACCCGAATTCCTAAACCTATAACCTAAACGTAAACCCGAACCTAAACCTAAACCTATAACCTAAACCTAATCTTAAAAACCTAAACCTAAACTCCGAACCCAAACCCGAACACGAACCCGAATTCCTAAACCAATAACCTATAACCTAAACCTAAACCTAAACCTATAACCTAAACCTACACCTCAACCTATAACCTATAACCTAAAGATATAACCTATAACTTAAACATGTAACCTAAACCTAAACCCAAATCTATAACCTATAACCTAAACCTATAACCTATAACCTAATCCTATAAAATAAACCTATAACCTAAACCTAAACCTATAATTTAAACCTATAACCTAAACCTAAACCTAAACATATAACCTAAACCTAAACCTATAACCTATAACTTAAACATATAACCTAAACCTAAACCTATAACCTATAACCTATAACCTAAACCTAAACATATAACCTAAACCTATAACATAATCTATGACATAAACCTAAAACCTTTAACCTAAACCTATAACCTATAACCTAAACCTAAACATATAACGTAAACCTAAACCTAAATCTACAACATAATCCTATAACATAAACCTATAACCTAAACCTAAACGTATAACCTAAACCTAAACCTATAACCTATAACCTAAATCTATAACCTAAACCTATAACCTATGACTTAAACATATAACCTAAACCTAAACCTAAACCTATAATCCTATAACATAAACCTATAACATAAACCTAAACATATAACCTAAACCTAAAACTAAATCCTATAACATAAACCTATAACCTAAACATAAACCTAAACCTGAACTTGAACCCGAACCCGAACCTGAATTCCTAAACCTATAACCTGGACCTTTAATCTTACACTTATTTGTGTAAACTGACTCTAATCTTTTCATTGTAGAGATGGATAAGAGTTGAATGTGAGCTAAGAACAGGTTTGGCCTAGAGTATAAACAAGGAGTTAACCAGTCATGAAATTAGTGCGAAATCGGGTGGATTCAGGCAATAAGATTAGGTGTCCATGTCGAAAATGCAAGAACATGGTTCGTAAGACTTTAGACAAAGTAAAAGACAATTTTTTCATAGCTGGGATTGACCAGGGTTACACTTGGTGGATCCATCATGGTGAAGAGTTCCACCAAAGAGTTGAGGCCACTGAAGTCCTTGCTGACCCAATTATGTCGAATGACAAGGATGAAAATGTTGACGAAATGCAAGCTATCATAGGGGATGTGTTCAGGAGAACAATTGCGGATATTGATTTTGCAGCGACAAGTAGTAGCCAAGATATTCCTCTTATGGGTGATGTCGAATCAGAAAAATTTAATAGTTTGTTGAGGGATGTGCAACGTCCACTTTATTTGGGGTGTGAGAACTTTTTCAAGTTAAATTTTCTTACAAGGTTACTTCATTTAAAGACAATAAATCGACGGAGTAACAAATCATTTGACATGTTGCTTGACTTGTTGAAAAAAACATTATCGGACGGTGATACATTGCTTAAGTCTCATTACAAGGCAAAATCCTTAATGCGAGACTTGGGCCTTGATTACATCCCCATTTATGCATGTATAAATGATTGTGTATTGTATTGAAAAAAACATGAAAATGTTGAAGTGTAACGTCTCGGAAAAATCCGTACAAAGGTCTGAGTATCACCTTATAGGCAGAAATCCCTAAGGACCGTACTCTGTAGAAATTTAGGTAAAAATTAAGTACTAAACTAAATTAATCGGTGGATTTAGTTGAACCACTATATACAAACGGCATGACCCAAAACCATCAAAATCGCTAACTTAAAACTACTTAAAAACCTAGGAGAAAACCCAAAACCCGGTTACTATCAGGAGCACATTGAAACTTCGTATCGGACTTAGACCGCACGTCGAAAGTCTAATGACCGCGAAACTAAAGGCTTATGACCGTCTTATTGGGCTTGACAACCATCGAGGGAATCGAGCCAAAATAGTATCCAGAAACGTACAACTTAAGCCCTGAGCGAAGTGTGTGAGAAACGCGAATATCTTTAAAAAGTGAACCAGAACTTAAGTAAATTGGGTCGTTCACTTGCAGACGAGATTGAAGACTTCAGACCATCAGATTCTGACCAAACTTTACCTATAAATCAGGAAAATTTTCCTGCACATATTCATATAATGGTAGCCCTGATCGAGTGATAATGATCGTTGATCTGATACGGGTCCGTCACGGCTGATTGACTTATCCAAACGCGCTGAAATCGCATCCTGGCCTAGATCCATGGTCAAAGAACTTGCTCCATGCTGTAGGTGAGTGATGGACCTCCAAATGAGCTTCGTTTGCCTAAAACAAATGCCCTTTGGTTATAACTTAAGTATACCATGACCTTGGGGCCATTGACATCAGTTTTGAGCATATATAAGGCCCTTAAACCATCTCACTCGACAAGTTGCGTGAGTTGGGATTTATTCATCTGAGCAGTTCACCTTGGGGAGCACCAGTACTCTTTGTAAGGAAGAAAGATGGCTTGTTGAGGCTCTACGTGGATTACCGCGAGCTCAACCAGGTCATAATCAAGAACTAGTATCCGCTTCTGAGGATCGACGACTTATTTGATCAGCTGCAGGGTGTACAATTCTTTTTGAAGACCTGCATTCCAGTTATCATCAAATTCGGGTCCGAGAGGAGGACATCCCGAAGACAGCTTTTAGGACGCGTTATGGTCATTTTGAGTTTCAGGTTATGTCCTTCGGACTAACCAATGCACCCACAGTATTCATACAGTTGATGAACGAGGTCTTCCATCTGAATCTCGATTAGTTTGTTGTGGTATTCATCAATGATATTCTGATATATTCGAGAACTCATGAGGAGCATGTGCAGCTGTAACGACCCGTAAATTTTCGTACGTTGGTTCGAGTACCACCTCGACCAGAAATCAATTAGGATTAAATCCTTTAGAAAATTAACAAAGTTAACTAAGTACTAAACTCGATTAGCCATGAAATCCATTGGGATCGCTTTAAATACGATCTACAAGACCCAAAACTTGCAAAACAAGTGACGCTAGGTTACCCTAAAGTTTAGAACCAAACTCATTTCCCGGCTGCTCTCGGGAATGAAACGAAACTTCGTATTAGGTCTAGATCGCACATCGGAAGTCCGATTAACACGAGGCTAAGGAACTAGGACCGCCTCACTGGGCTTGACAATCATCTCAAAAATCAGGTCCATCCGATGTCCCACGGCCATTCATTTCGATTCGGAGCGAGGGTGTGTGAAAACACTATTCCCATCCTAATAAAAATATCGTGAATAGTGATCCGGCATCGTTCGGTTGCACGTCGATTAAGCAACCCGACCGTCGAATCGAGACAAATTACACCCTCGGATTAAGAAAATTTTCAGGAACATTTACATATACTTAGAATTTCTGATCGTGGCCCACTGACCGTTGAACTGAAAGTGGTCTGCCACGTGCGATCTGGGAATCTGATCAAGCCGAAAACGTAATCCCACGTAGATCCATAGATGGTGAGCTTAAGTCTAACGTTTGGCTCAAGGAGGGCCACCAGAACCTCCCTTTTGAGCTGGAAAAGTGGCGAAATGCCTATATAAGCAGTCACCCTTGAACCTGAGTCTATTTTGGGAATGTTTTTGGCTATAAAAGGGGCTTAGAACAGCCCCTCTCACAGCCATACGAATTTGGGAGAAAAACCCTAGAGAGAGAGAAAGAAAAGAGAGAGAAAAGCTTGGAATTTGTTGCTGATCTTCCTCCTACTGCTTTGGGTTGTCACACGGCCTACACCGCCCCGTTCTAGGTGTTTTCCCGGCGGGATCCATCCCATTTGAAGGTAAGAAACCCTAACCCTAGGTCTGATTTAAGGTAGGATCGTTGTGGGTTATGAAAAGGCTAACCGATTCCGCTCTTTAGGCTAGAAAACTCCCGTATACGGAAGCTCTACTACCCTTGCTGATTCGTTGGAATTCCAAGGGCAAAGGTGAGGACTTTAAGTGTATAAGTTACGGTTTTCAACGCTTTCAATGTCAGATAGTGGTAGATTCATGATCTACATGCAATTGCACATGTACAAAGTGCTTTCCGTTTCCTGTTTCGATTAACGTTGTAGAATATAGAATTTCACATACTCTAGGTATACGTAGAAATACCGTATACGTATTTTTTTGAGAAAATGTTTGACATGTTTATTTAATGTATGATTATATGATATATGGATAAAATACTAATTTGGCGAAAGGAATCGCTGAAATACATGTTCACTTGTAAATGCTACGTATGTTGAAATTGTGTATTCTAGAAATACCATATACGTATTTTTTTTGGGAAAATGTTTGACATGTTTAATTAATGTATGATTATACAATATATGGATAAAATACTAGTTTGGCGAAAGGAATCGCCGTAATATATGTTCGCTTGTAAACACTATGTATGTTGAAATTGTGTATTCTAGAAATACCGTATATGTGTAAATTTTAGAAGTGTAATTGTCATGATTATTTGTTGTATGAATATGGTATACGCGGATAAAATAACCGCTTGGCGAAAGAATAGCCCTAATACGCATTTGCTAACATACGTCATGTATGTTGGAATGGCGCACTCTAAGTGTTTGTGTAAATGCTTGTGTGTAAAAAAAAAACTTGAGTGTTAGTGCCTTAGATAGGCGCTGATATGGAATTCCGGACTACCTTAGAGACATGTAGGATCCTCTCCATGTGGTGGTTCGCTATAACCACTCACTTGTGATGTGTATGTAACTGTATCCCTACTTGTATAGTGTTTTATAACATGCTTTACAACATGCTTTACTTCATGCTTTATTTCATGCTTTATAACATGCTTGTATTACTTCGTTATCATGCTTTACTCCACATGCTATTGATGAGATCTGTTTGAGTTTGGGACTAAGTCTATAGTCCAAACAGTCGGTACCAGACTTGAGATTGTGGCTGAGACTCATTTCGCCACAAAGGATGTGTCTGGCGAACCCGAGTCGTACTTCGGTTGGCGATAGTGGTTGGCCACACGGAGTGCTTTTGCGCTCCATATCGCCGGACTTGTGGTGCGCTCGAGCTAGTCAGGCTCGTCAAGTAAACCGATATGTGTATGTATGTTCACCATGTTTGGTCGCTACTGCTTGAACCTAGGGTACCAAACTTACCAGTGGCGATCCCGTTAACCATGGTACCTCGATCCACTAAGACGCATGAGCCGGGCATGGTGGTATGGGACACCGTGGTCGAGCTGTCGGCCTACGCTGGGGCCATGTGCCTCCCCGTAGTGACCATTGCACAACTAAACTCGTGAGCCGAATACGGTGATATGGGACACTGTATTCGAGCTGTCGATACTTACGGCGAGAGCCGAGTACTATGAGACCTGTGCTCGTGCTGAGGGGCAACGAGTCCTCCGTAGTATCGTTGAGTATAATCCAAGTGTCTGTGATTGGCGACGAGTCTTTCATAGCAACTAGAGTATGAGTTGAGCCGAGTACGGTGAGACCTGTACTCGAGCTGACGCCTAGTGATTGAGCCAAGTACGGTGAGACCTGTACTTGAGCTGACGGCCAGCAATTGAGCCGCATACGGTGAGATCTGTATCCGCGCTGACGGGTGACGAGCCCTTTGCGATGCCTTCACTACGCTTCTCAAACCATAATATCGTATGAGATTAGCTAGGATTGACGACCCTAGAATGGATCATGTTTGGGAATTATACAAGGGAGGTACCTTAGTTTCCCAATACTGCTGTTTGAAATGGACTAATAATAACTCGGTAATCATGATCATCATCACACCGCATGTGCTTAGTAGATGTGGCGCACTGAGGGAGTTAAGCATTAGCGAACGTAAGATGATGTCGCTTGAGGGTGGTTTGCAAGGGCATACAGCATCATGTCATTTCATTTTCGCACTTAATAAGAGTAGTTAGAATTGTTTGATTTATACTACTTTATCATTACTGCTTGATTGAATTGATAACATGTTAACCTATGCTTTATTGTTCCACTGAGTTAGCTACTCACTCCTACGTTACGGGACGGTGTTTGCAACACCCACCAGACTCTGTCGCAGGTATAGATGGTGCCTCGGTTCAGGAGCCGGGAGCGACTTCGAGGAGGATCAGATGAGTTCTCCTTTATGCAAGTACTCGACGGCTATGCTTAGGCCGACCGCATCGCGGGGATTCCAGGGCTTATCTACGGAATTGTATTTTGATTTTTGACTTAGAAACAATACATGTATATTGGTACTCAGTTAGTACTCATACTCTGGAGTTCATAAAATTTTGTTACTTTAGATACTTTGAATATAAAATTTCAGTCTTCCGCTTGCCTTTATACAATTGAACTGGAGTATGATTTACTGTTTTGGTATAATCTCATTCATGTTTATTGCTCTAACTCAGACAACATTTAACCATCATTGTGTATGTTGCATAAGTGATGCGTTGGAACTCGGGAGTTGAGTTCATACTCGACCCCCGATTTTCAGGGCGTTACAGCAGCATTTGGAGATTGCATTGCAAACCCTCCATGCCCACCAGATGTATGCGAAGCTGGAGAAGTGCGAGTTCTGGTAGGAGGAGGTGAGGTTCCTCGGTCACGTGGTGACGAGGGAGGGTGTCGCAGAGGACCCCTCGAAGGTTGAGGTAGTGTGTCAGTGGGACCAACCCACGAGCGCGTCCGAGATCCACAATTTTCTTGGTTTGGTAGGCTACTACCGGTGTTTCATTGAGGGCTTCTCTCGTATCGCAGCCCCATCGACCAGGTTGACTCGGAAGGGCGCAAAGTTTGTTTGGAGCGACGCCTGTGAGCGAGCATTTATGGAGCTAAAGGACCACCTCACATTCGCTCCTGTCCTCACTCTTCCCTCTAGGAGTAATGGATTCGTTGTATTTACCGTTGCTTCACATATTGGCATGGGTGTTGTCCTAATGCAACACAGGAGACCAGTGGCTTATGCATCTCGTCAACTCAAGGTCTATGAGCTGAACTACCCTACACACGATTTGAAGCTGGCAGTAGTCGTCTTTGCACTGAAGGTGTGGAGGCACTATCTCTATAGGGTTAGGTTCGAGTTCTTCTCCGACCACAAGAGCTTGAAGTACCTATTCTCTTAGTCCGAACTAAACATGAGGCAGAGGCGTTAGATGGAGCTCATATAGAACTATGATTTTGATCTCCAGTACCACCTAGGCAAGGCAAACATGGTGGTGGATGCCCTCAGGCATCAACCATGAGGCCTGGTAGCACACATGATGATTCAGGAGTGGAGGATGCTCAATGATATAGTAGAGTATGACTTCAAGTTTGGTCCATAGTCTTCTATTGTTCAGCTATCGATCTTGTCGATTCAACTCTCTCTTATCGCAAGGGTGATCGAGGCTCAGCATGCTGATGAGTCATTACAGAGTTATCGGGCAAAGGCAGTATCTGAGAGTCAGTCAGATTGGCAGATTGGTTTTGATGGTGGACTTCACTTCAGAGGCTGATTATGTGTCTCAGATATTCCTGAGTTGCGTAGAGATCTTATGACCGAGGCACATCGATCACGGTTTTCTATCCACCTTAGCTTGACGAAGATATATCGTGACATGTGATCAGGGTCGAATATTGCATATCAGACCCCAGCAATTGCCTAATTTTACATACATGATAATGTTTAATGCCAGATTTTAATTATATTTTTGTTACAGGAGGAAATTAGGAGCGTGTATTGAAAAATAATGTTAAAAGCATGGATTTGACGCTCCGAAATTACCAGAGCACGGGATGGACTCCGGAAAACCAATGGTGAAGAATATATACGCCTGGGATCTGAGGAAAGCATGATAAAGAGGCCTGAAATTGGTACAAAACACAAGATCACATGTTTCCCGCCATCCAATTGACTCGAAACTTCATACATGTGGTGGGGGCCGTAAATTAACCGTACACATTAAATTTCAACCCTTGAAGATCTTGGGAAGTAGTCCAACGGATAGATCAGCCCGTTAATTTACAAATTGGGACCCACCTGATATCTGGAACTGTCTCAAATTGGATTTCTGCGGTTGAAATAATATGAGAAAAAGGATAAACGGTGCAGATTTCATACAAACATTACAGTGGGCCCCGCACATGATGCATGTACACCATGCACATGCGTAGCCGCCGTGCACCGCACCTAGCCGACGGTCAGCGCGGGCGCTGACCCGCGCCCGTCTTCAACATCCGAAAAACGCCAACAGCGTCCCGCTGCCGACGCCGGTTCTTGGTTGTGGGGCCCACCTTGTGTCCAAATGGACAATCCAAGCCGTCCATCCGCTTCCTGAGGCGTTCATCACCATTTCCTAGGTGTCAAAAATCCAATTGAAAGTATAGATCAGGCTCCAGCCTTTCAAACGCAGGTCGGACGGCGAGTTCAAAACTCTGTCGGCCACCACAAATATCACTCGAAAATATGCATTCCCGACCGGTTTTCCATTCCCATCTCAGTAGACGGAGTGGATTTCTCAAAGACGTTGCGGAATGGGCCCCACCATCAACGCTGCGCCGGTTTGGCGTCCGCGTAACCCACGGTCGCTGGCCGTTTTTCCGGAATTTAGTGGGCCCCGTACGTCATCTGTCTGACCGATCCGAGCCGTCCATCGCGTAGAGGGCTACGAGAACTACAAAACCATGCTGAGATTCCACTCCTATGCGTACACACGTGTGCGATACAGAGGCCACAAAAGGGCTACCCGGCGACGTTCAAATCTGATCTTTTTAAGATTTCTTCTGTGGGCCGCGCCAATGGACCTTCAAAACCACTCATTCTTGACTGAAATTTCGTCCTGAATCCAATGGACGGGGTGGATTTTCCAGAAAACACCTCTGTGGGGCCCACCGATCACGGTTGCGAAAATCTGTACTCCGAGTCCTTCTACGACTCGCCACCGATTCCACCATCCAAATAGCCTATAAAAGGGAAGTTTTGGACGTGGGGAAGGATTCAGATCCAGAGAATTGGAGATCCAGAGCCAGGGAGAGAAGAAAGAGAAGGAGAAAGAGAGAGAGATTTTTCGGTTTGAAGTTTTAATTTATGAATTTTATTTAATATTTTTTATGGATTTTATGGGTAACTAATCTCTCAGCTAGGGCTGAGATGAAGCCCCTAATTTGATCAGCTCTTGTATTGGTTGATTTACTTTGAATTTTAATTAATTTGTTTTTTTTTTCTTTAAGTGGGCTTTATGGGTTTAAATTCCATACTTCTCCATCTATGAACTTGATCAAGATATATAGATGGATGTTGTTTGGATGCTTATTACAGGTGCTTGTGTCTGATCAAGAACAGGTTTCCTATAGAAGAAGAAACAGGATGCTTTAATGAATGTACATTCCATGTGCCCGACCAAGGACATGGAATTTGTTATTCATGGCATTGCTTAAAGGAATTAGACAGTCTGTATGCCCGATTTAGGACACAGATTGTGCTTTCTCTATTTAAGTGGTATCAATCTAGATCAAGGTGAATCAACAGACAAAACAAGGGTTAGGATAATTAGGGGTGGATTCGAAAGTCCTAGTGCTTTCTCTCTGATTGAATTTTCTTCCCTATTCTTAATTGTTTTTCCTAAAATTGTGCTTAATAGTTTAGTTCATTATTCATTGGATTAGTTAAGAAGAATCATAGATTTGAATTGTGACAACCAGTCCTCGTGGGATTCGACCTCGATCTTACCGAGTTTATTACTACATCACAACCCTATACTTGGGGAGTGAACAAGTTTTTAAGCGCCGTTCTTGCAAGTGTTGATTCGTTCTGCTTCAAATTGAATTTAGGATTCTCTCTTATCATAATTCATAGTCTTAGGATTTTACTAACTTTAGGTTAAAGTTTTTATTTTATTTTTAGAAACTAACCTATTTCTTGTTGTGTAGGATTCTGAGATAGAAACTTCTAATTTGGTAATATCTTCCTAATTTCTTTATTTTTATTTATTTATTTTTAGAATTAGGGTTTTATTTTTTTCTAACCTTAGACTTACTATTCTTAAAAACTAACTTGTTTTGTTTTGTTTTGCAGGTTTTTAACATAGGAACTTCTACTCTGGTAACATCTCTCTAACTTCTCCTTTACTTTCTATATTGCTGTAGGATTTTGATTTCTTCTAGGATTAGACTCAGAGTTAAGGTTCTACCATGGAATCGTGGGTAGATGCATATGCTGAGTTGGATAGGTTTTATTGGGAAATGCCTGAAGGTTGTGGAATCCAACATATACCTCAAGATTTCTCTCCATCGAGAACAGACATTGAGAACCGACTAGAACGTTATGTTCCATCGGTTAATAGGGCCGTATACGATCATAATTATGGGAATGAGGACTATTATCAACCATCATATTCTCCCATGTATGATCAGTATGACTATAACCAGTGGAACCATCAAAACTGGGAAGTTGAACCAACAACATATTGTAATAATTATTCTCTTGGATCCCATACCTTTGAGATCCAACCAGAAACGATCCAAGAGGATTCATGTTTTGATCCAGAACAATTCAACCAGCATGTTGCAAAATTGATGAAATCATTAGAAGCACTCAATTTGCGCATTGAAAGGATAGAGGAAGCTCGCTCATCCCAACTACAATCCAATCCAGAAATACAATACGAGGAAAGTGATCCTCACTTACTTTTAACGAAATCTGGAATTTGGAATGAGGAGTTGGATTCCATTAATGAGCATACGGTTCAATTCCCCGATGAGTCGATCTCAATGACTGTTCAAAAGGATGGGGAAGAAACATGGTTGTCTTTCAAATATAATGATGATGACACACCCCACTCACATGACACACTTGAGTTCAATGAAGAGGAAGATGTTAGTTTATACGAACCTCAACCCAATCTGGAAATAGAATGTGAGGAAAGCAATCCCATTCCAAGTGTGCACTGCATGAAAGGAGACGATGATGCATATTGGGAAGATGATTATGAATGTGCAACCCAAATTCCCTTCGAAGCAATCTCAAATTTGGTCCAAGTCAATGATCAAGACGTACACGAAGAGGTCAGTCATAGTGAGCCACTCCCCTCCCCTAACATGTCTGATTTAAAGGTAGAGGATGGGCCCCTTACAACCGACCCTTCCAACTCTTGTGAAACGTATTTGGACCACTCCTCTGAATTACATGATGATAGGATTCGAGAGATGGACGAGCTACTCGATATGACTCTTGAATTTGAAACCACCCAGTTGAGGCCACCATCTGAACTGTTGAATAATGATGATTCATTGCCTCTTCTGAGTAGTATCGATGAAAAGAGTCCATACATCAATGCTTCGTATACTGATCTTCAATCTGTCTGTGCAGGGCTGGAGCAAGAGAGCACACCTCCGTTTACCTTAAAAAATGATGGATTCCTTGGGCAGATCATCACGAGCTCTAATGTGGAAAATGAGTCACTCTCAGCTGAATGTCCCACCTCTTTGGATGATTGCTTGGCACACTTTGCAGATTCAAACGATCCCATAATAAGAGACATAGTGAATGCCTTGCAAAATAATATCTCGGTAGCCATCACTAACCGAGAGGACCCTTACTCTGAAGCCCCTCCCTCCCCAGATCCTCACTATTTACCATTAAGGGAGAAGGAGCTAAAAATTGAACCGAAGTCTGCTACTTCGGAATGTGTTGAGACTACGTCACTTTCTGAGAATTTTTCTGACTTTCATCTATGTGTAGTCTCCGATTCACCATGGGAAACTAACATCGAAACTTCTTCTGTTGCAGGTGAATCATATATACTCTGGATACCTCAAGCAAATCAACGACAAATTTTTGATGAGGTACGTAAGTTTCTCTGGAATGTCATACTCCAGGGCATCCAAGCCTATTGCAAAAATGGCTTTTGGATGATCCTGTTGAGAAACCTACTGAGAAATTTATCACGATACTGGCCGGAAGAGGAACCTTGCAGCATGACTGAGTAGTTTTTCCCTGCTTTCTTAGGACTAGAGTAGTTTCCTTTATGTTGTTTTAGGATAGACAGTAAACTTAGCGCTCCTGGGAGGCAACCCAGTCTTTTGTTTTATGCTTTTTCCTAGTTAGTTACTTCAATTTTGTGGGTAACATTACTGCAAACCCTCACGAGACTACAACTCGTCCACTAGGGGTAACCTAGGGGTTTAAAGGCTTGTTGCATACGCTAAATGCAATCGCGAGCACCTGCGAAAGTGGTATAGGTAGGATTTTCTTTTGTTTTTCTTTTTGTTATTTTTTTCTTATGTTGATTTCTCTCTTGTGCTAACCTGTTTTGCGATGATATTTTTTCTGAGAAAGCTTCTTCATTCTCCGTCCAGGTACTATCCTTCCATCACTCCTCTTTTATTTTCGTTGTCCCTTATGCATTGTATGCTTATTTCTTTTACATTGAGGACAATGTAGATTTTAGGTTGGGGGTGGGAGATTAGGTTACTTAATCAGTATTTTCTTGGTCTTGAGCAAAATTTGTGAAAATTTTAAAATTTTTTCGGGAATTTCTATTGAATTCACAGTGATTTTGAAGGAAAGCTGTGATTTAACATTATAAGATACGTAACTTATAACTCTTGGATTCGGCCATCTGCTTGATTTCACAGTCAATTTTGAATTGTTAATCCATGATTAGAAGGTGTAAACATTGATTGAGCCATGATTTCCCATATCAGATCTCACTTACACATTAAGTTTTCAGTTCGATATTAAATGGTAACTTGGTAATCATTAGGCATGAAAGGAACCAGCCTGAGAAATTTGTTAACGTCAGTTTATAAAGAAGAATTGAAAGAGTTAGTCACATAATCTTCACCATAGGTTTGCTCCCTATAGGTGCAGATCTGATTCTCCATAGTTGACATATGAAAAAAAAAAAAAAACGAAAAAAAAAAAAAGAGTTAGGTGACAAGTTTTCGCCATAGGTTTGCTCCCTATAAGTGAGAATTTGATTCCCCTCATTTGCGTTACTGCTCATAAAGAAAATCAAAGGCTGGTAAAATGAAAAGTTAATCTGTGAGATAAGTGTTGCTTTCAAGCTTGGTTGTCACGAATTACTAATGATATCATGAAATTGACAATTAGATCTCTTACTGATTGTAAGTCGAGATTATACTTTACACTCGTGGAACTCAATGTTTAGGAATGCTCTAATTGATAGATTAATAATTTGAAATTAATTATGAAATCTGCCGAGAGCTTGCTTCCAGGAGAAAATTCTACTTACCATTCATGAATCTTAGAATTCTCACATCTCAGCTATCTGTTCACTTATCACTTGGGTTTTACAGGAATTGTCTTTTATTTCTGAAATTAATTTTCGCATGTTTTGCTCGGGACTAGCAAAATGCTGGTTGGGGGTTGTGATCAGGGTCGAATATTGCATATCAGACCCCAGCAATTGCCTAATTTTACATACATGATAATGTTTAATGCCAGATTTTAATTATATTTTTGTTACAGGAGGAAATTAGGAGCGTGTATTGAAAAATAATGTTAAAAGCATGGATTTGACGCTCCGAAATTACCAGAGCACGGGATGGACTCCGGAAAACCAATGGTGAAGAATATATACGCCTGGGATCTGAGGAAAGCATGATAAAGAGGCCTGAAATTGGTACAAAATGCAAGATCACATGTTTCCCGCCATCCAATTGACTCGAAACTTCATACATGTGGTGGGGGCCGTAAATTAACCGTACACATTAAATTTCAACCCTTGAAGATCTTGGGAAGTAGTCCAACGGATAGATTAGCCCGTTAATTTACAAATTGGGACCCACCTGATATCTGGAACTGTCTCAAATTGGATTTCTGCGGTTGAAATAATATGAGAAAAAGGATAAACGGTGCAGATTTCATACAAACATTACAGTGGGCCCCGCACATGACGCATGTACACCATGCATATGCGTAGCCGCCATGCACCGCACCTAGCCGACGGTCAGCGCGGGCGCTGACCCGCGCCCGTCTTCAACATCCGAAAAACGCCAACAGCGTCCCGCTGCCGACGCCGGTTCTTGGTTGTGGGGCCCACCTTGTGTCCAAATGGACAATCCAAGCCGTCCATCCGCTTCCTGAGGCGTTCATCACCATTTCCTAGGTGTCAAAAATCCAATTGAAAGTATAGATCAGGCTCCAGCCTTTCAAACGCAGGTCGGACGGCGAGTTCAAAACTCTGTCGGCCACCACAAATATCACTCGAAAATATGCATTCCCGACCGGTTTTCCGTTCCCATCTCGATGAAGCGGAGTGGATTTCTCAAAGACGTTGCGGAATGGGCCCCACCATCAACGCTGCGCGCCGGTTTGCGTCCGCGTAACCCACGGTCGGCCGGCCGTTTTTCCGATTTAGTGGGCCCGTGCGTCATCACGTCGACCGATCCGAGCCGTCCATCGCGTAGAGGGCTACGAGAACTACAAAACCATGCTTTGAGATTCCACTCCCATGCGTACACACGTGTGCGATACGAGGCCAAAAGCTGCCCCGGCGACGTTCAAATCGATCTTTTAAGATTTCTTCGTGGGCCGCGCCAATGGACCTTCAAAACCACCCATTCTTGATGAAATTTCGTCCTGAATCCAATGGACGGGGTGGATTTTCCGAAAAACACCTCTGTGGGGCCCACCGATCACGGTTGCGAAAATCGTACTCGAGTCCTTCTACGACTCGCCACCGATTCCAACCAGCCAAATAGACTATAAAAGGGAAGTTTTGGACGTGGGAAGGATTCAGATCCAGAGAATTGGAGATCGAGCCAGGGAGAGAAGAAAGAGAAGGAGAAAGAGAGAGAGATTTTTCGGTTTGAAGTTTTAATTTATGAATTTTATTTAATATTTTTATGGATTTTATGGGTAACTAATCTCTCAGCTAGGGATGAGATGAAGCCCCTAATTTGATCAGCTCTTGTATTGGTTGATTTACTTTGAATTTTAATTAATTTGTTTTTTTTTTCTTTAAGTGGGCTTTATGGGTTTAAATTCCATACTTCTCCATCTATGAACTTGATCAAGATATATAGATGGATGTTGTTTGGATGCTTATTACAGGTGCTTGTGTCTGATCAAAACAGGTTTCTATAGAAGAAGAAACAGGGATGCTTTAATGAATGTACATTCCATGTGCCCGACGAGGACATGGAATTTGTTATTCATGGCATTGCTTAAAGGAATTAGACAGTCTGTATGCCCGATTTAGGACACAGATTGTGCTTTCTCTATTTAAGTGGTATCAATCTAGATCAAGGTGAATCAACAGACAAAACAAGGGTTAGGATAATTAGGGGTGGATTCGAAAGTCCTAGTGCTTTCTCTCTGATTGAATTTTCTTCCCTATTCTTAATTATTTTTCCTAAAATTGTGCTTAATAGTTTAGTTCATTATTCATTGGATTAGTTAAGAAGAATCATAGATTTGAATTATGACAACCAGTCCTCGTGGGATTCGACCTCGATCTTACCGAGTTTATTACTACATCACAACCCTATACTTGGGGAGTGAACAACATGAGGCGACAAAATTTTTGAGTGGGGATGAAGCGCCAGATCACCAGTTTTGTAGCCGAGTGTGACACATGCCGGTATATCAAAGTCGATCATCAGAGACCCCCTGGTCCATTGCAGCCGTTGAGTGTCCCGTCGTGGAAGTGGGAGCACATGTCGACAGATTTCATTATGGGCTTGCCGAGAACTCAGCGTAGTCATGACGCCATCTGAGTTATAGTGGATTGTCTGACGAAGTCAACACATTTTCTTACGATTTGTGTGATTTGGTCTTTGGACCGGCTTGCGAGGTTATCCATCGAGAAGATTGTGAGACTACATGGCATTCCAGTTTCAATCATTTCTGACCGAGACCTGAGGTTCACATCTTAGTTTCGGGAGAGCTTTCAGAGAGTGATGGGGTCTATTTTGCAGCTCAGCACCGCGTACCATCCACAGACCGATGGCCAAACCGAGAGGGTCAACCAGATCCTTGAGGATATGCTTCGGGCTTGCGTGATTAACTTCGGGGGTAGCTGGGATGAGCATTTGCGAATGGTTGAGTTTGTATACAACAACAGCTATCAGGCAACCATTGGTATAGCTCATTTTGAGGCGCTATATGGTAGACCATGCAGATCTCCGAGTTGTTAGACCAAGGTCAGAGAGCGGCGTCTCCTAGGTCCCGAGCTTGTGCGTAGATGTCAGAGACTATCGATATCATCAGGCAGATGATGCGCACAACTCAGAGCCGGCAGAAGAGTTTTCATAATCGCCGGCATCGTCTCTTGAAGTTCACTATTAGGGACTGAGTGTATCTCAAGGTCTCGCCCATGAAGGGTGTGGTTCCATTGGAAGCGAAGGGCAAGCTTGCCCCGAGTTTCATTAGGCCTTTCAAGATCACTGAGCGCATTGGCGCTATGGCCTATCGGCTTGCCTTGCCATCTCAGTTGTCTGGTATCCACAACGTGTTTCATGTCTTTATATTGAGGAAGTGTGGGTCAAACATACTTCTTGTTATTGATTGGTAGCCGCTGGATGTTCGTGGGGACGCTTCTTACATTGAGCAGACAGTTCGTATCCTTGATCGGAAGGAGCAGGTCATTCAGACCAAGTTCATTCCCTTGGTAAAGGTGCAGTGGAGTCACCATTCTGTTGATGAGGCATCTTAGGATTGCGAGGCTGAGATTCGAGAGCGCTATCCCCATCTCTTTGATGATTATTTATATGTTGTATCTTGTATGTTATCTCTGATTTTATATGATGATGTTATCTTTCCTTTTCCTTTATGAGTTATGTCTAGTTGCGATGATCGTACAAATTTCGAGGATGAAATTTTTTATTTGGAGGGGAGAGCTGTAAGACCTGTATCCTAGACCGTACGTTTCTATAGGCTTCCGTGGTCCTTCTGGTCGAATTCCGGCAATCCTTAACCCGTAATCGGCATTTGCGCGTAATCCTAAGTTGCAGCCCATAAATCTAAGTCGGTTTGACTTGAAACTTATATCCTAGTGACTGTGCCGTCACCATGGTTCCAACACTGCGACTCGCGCACCGATCCAATACCCAAGCCAGAAGATGTGGGCCTACGTTCATTTCGAGAAAAATGCCACCCGTGCGAATTCCGAGAGAATCTCTATAACCTATCCCATCAATTAATCAATCAATCAAGTCGAGTACACACTCTATCACAAGTACAAGCAACTCATCTCTTTCCCATTCCCAAAGTCAACTCTCTCTCTCTCTCTCTCTTCACCCATCCCTTTCTTACAACTCCATCACTTCACCACCCATCACTCATCTCTTTTCTTCCCATCACTTCTCTCTCTCTCTCTCTCTCTCTCTCTCTCTCTCTCTCTCTCTCTCTCTCTCACATTTCTCTCTTCACTATCGAGCTCCCAAGGAGAGCATCTAACATCCAAGCTTCCCAAGCAACCCAAGTGTGGCCCACTTCCCTACCCCAATCTCCCATCTTAGTTGTCCAATCTTCATCATCCTCCGTCAAGATCGAAACTAAGGAGCCTAGGAGTCCAAGAAGCTAAAGAAGAAGGCTAATAGGTGGGTGATCCACCGTTGATTCCCATTTAAGTGCCTACTTATGTTGGGACCCATTTTGATGTATGTGTGTGATCAAAGAGGGGCCTATAGTGGCGGGGTCCCTCCACTACACCATCTCTCTCTCTCTCCCTCTCTCTCTCTCTCTTTTCCTTTAGGTGGTGATGATGATGTGAGTGGCCCACCTATGGCATATGTATTATATCCATACCGTCCACTTTAGGATATATGGAGCCCACCATGATAAATGGATTAGATTCACACCGTCCATCAGTGGGCCACATGTATATGGGGCCACTTCAATGTATGTGGCTGGTGGGCCACGTGTACATGGACCCCACATTGATGAATGTATTACATCCATACATGGGGCGTGCTAGACTGTGTAAAGAGAAAGCACAACAGTCATTTTACAAAAAAGAAAAAATATATATATCATATGTATACTATAATATATATATTAATATATGTGATTATATATATGTGTGTGTGTGTGATGGTGGGCCCCACATGGGAACCCACCTTTGCATCCTTTGAATGAGAGTCGTCCATTACTAGATGGCCAGAAGCGCTGGCTGCTATATTGGCAGTGGTAAAAAAATAATAATAATAATATTTATATATATAATATCTTGGTGAGCCACACCCACGTGGGAGCCACCAGACGTATGTGTGTGTGTGTGTATTTCATGGTGACCCTAATGGATATGTTTAATATCCATCATTCATCTGGGTGACCCACCGTGATATATGTGTTTCACCATCCATCCATTCCATCTAGACGAGTGTGAAGATCCCACCGTGATACATGTTTTGTATTCCACGCCATCCATCTGTTTTGATGGTGGGTTAGCTGCCGCTTTCAGATGCCGCTGCACGTGCAGCAGCAACACTCTGATGTATGTGAGAAACCCCCCAGCCGTCCATGCTGTGTAGATTCACACCATCCGGACCTTGGACGGTGGGACCCACCATGATGCATGTGCTGTATCTATACCATCTAACCATTTTTTGGGGATCATTTTATGGCATAAGAAAAGAATGAGACAGATTTATAGTTCAAACGGACCCCACCATTGAAAATAGTGGGGACAATGACATCCACTGTTCAAAACTTCTTAAGGGCAACAATAGTTCCAATCAAGCTGATGTTTTTGTTTTCACTTCATCTATCTCCATGTTAACTAATTATGAATAGGTCGGATCTCAAAAATACATAACGGTGGGTCTTATAAATGTTTTAACGGTGGGTGTGGGTGCTCTCATGGTTTTCTGTGGTGGGCCCTGTAGGATTTTAATAATAGAAATCATTATCTCCACTGTTATTTGTGATATGGTCCAGATGATCTTCCAATCATCATCTTCGCCTCTATTTGGAGTGCGGTCCAAATGATCTGTCGATATGATTCATTTTTTTTTTGGAAATGCTCTAAATGATCTTTAAAATTGATGAATAGTGTAGATGATGAGGCCCATTGGTGCGGCCCATTGATACGGCCCACTTGATGTATATGAGGCCCATTGTTGCAGCCCATTGATACGGTCCACTTGATCTATATGAGGCCCATTGGTGTGGCCCATTAATGTGTCCCACTTGATGTATATGAGGCCCGTGAGTTAAAGTCCAATGTGATGTATATAAGGACCATGAGTGAGGCCCAATGAGATGTATGTGAGGCATTTGTGTGAGGCCGAATGTGATGTATATGAGGTTCATTGTGATAAGCAATTCCTCCATTATGTATGTAATGATGTTTATGGCGGGTCATGCCTTAGGAGCAATGATGGTTTGACGTCCACATTGTAAGAGTAATGATGGTTAAATGTCCGCATTGTAACTCTCCCTAGGGCCCATTGTTAGGCCCATACTTGTTGCGTGTAGGCTCTCTAGGCCCATCTTCATTATGAATAGAGTCCATCATCATATAACATGCTTAGTATAGCTCCATGATTCATGCTCATATGCATCATATGTATGCTTGATATGAGAAATGACTGATCATAGCATATGCCTTCGGGCAGATTATTTATGGGCTCCTTGATAGGCGGAGTTGCCCCACATGAGCGCATGGTACGTACAGGATTGCTGCATGACTAATAGTGTGATTCATGCACTTCACATTTGTATGAAATGATTACTATACGCCCTAGTGACATCAGGGTTGCGGCCTCCACGGGCATATCATGGATGGTAGGATTGGACACCGGAAATACTGTTACTAGCATCGGGGTAGCATAGATGTCCCTGGGTGAAAATTCCTAAACTCGATTGTACTATAGGATGACTCCAACGTCAGGACAGAGTAGATACATGAACGCACGAGGACCGTATACCAGTAAGTCGTGGTCGGTTGAAAAGGGGTGTGACCTTACCCGCCTGAGTGAGGGGGCAATATCTAGGTTAAGTTTAACCAGCTTAAGGAATAGGTCCGCTATCGACGAGTCGGGCCCAATATTCGCAAGAGGATAGTGAGGTCTCTTCAGCTTACCCAGTTGTGCGCTCGGATAGGGGCTGCAAGCTGGCATAGAGTGAACTAGACCCCGGTGATTGTCCAGCATCAGAACTGTACTGATATTTAATGCTCTAGTGATAAGCTGCATTGAGTTGCATCTCGCATCGCATGACCTTGGTATGGCTGACATCATTCACTCCTTGCATCGCATAGTCTTGATATGGCTGATAACATTCATGCCTTGCATCACGTAACCTTGGTACAGCTGATAGTATTCATGAATTCACAAGTATATTATGCATTACTCTGATATTGCATTCTAAGCACGCTTATATTGCGCACACACTCTCACCACCCTTTAAGATTTTCATAAGCTTATACACGATTGATGCGTGCAGGTAACTCCAAGATGCAGCCGTAGCTTAGTCATAGTAGGAGTGTGCAGTCGAGCTTCTGAAGTTTTCGATTCTATTACTATATTTTCCTTTATGCGCATTATACTCAAAGTTTTTTATCATAGTGGATTTGTGATGATGTTGTTAGTTGTTGTTTATGGGTTATGCTTATGGTTATGCTTACTGTGAATCAAATTCATGTTGAAAATCCTCCTTGTAGGATCCCAAGATCGGAACCTAGTGTATGGGTGCTGGGAGCCGAGAATGGGGTACTACAGAGGCTGTCGGCGCCGATTTGGCCATTGGGAATTTTGTGATCCCAGTTTTTGAGTTTGGGGCATGACACAACCTCCAAAGTTGGTAACCGAGGTCGAGTTCTTTAGTCGAGGTTGGTACTCAAGACCGAGGTCAGGGTGATTTTTCGGCCCTCAAACAATCCATAGTCTTCGAGTCTATTCATTTGGTCAGTCTATTTTTACCCATAATAATATTCCCCTACTTTCGAGCATTCTTTAGAAGCTCGGGAAGTAAGTTAGTGTGGACTGACACTATGTGACGACTTGCACCGAAGAAGTCGGGTGGTCGAGAGGTCGGACTGAGTAGGGCTAAGATCGATAAGTCGATTGTTCAGTGGTAGAATGCGCACGGTAGAATTAATAGAAGGGACTAAAAAGGAGAGCTTAAGAAGTCCTAGAGGGGGGGAGAATAGGACTATGTCAAATAAACGAATAAAGTACTAAATAATAAATAAATCAGAGATCTCAATTGCCTAAGTATTGAGACGTTGATTCTAAATGATTCGTAGGACAACCTTCACCTAAAGTTTAGGCAGGACAACCTTATTTCACGAATTTCTCTAAAATAAAAATTCTAAACTTTGCAAGAGTAAATAAAAATAAATATTACAATCATTCATCACTTTAACATAAAATAAATTACACCATTCACCACATAAAAATAAAATCATTCACCACATAACACAGAGAATTATAGTGGTTTGGTGTGTCAATAACTGTTCTAAAACAGCCACACCTACTCCACTCCCAAAATTACTCTCCACGTAATCTTGGCCTTCACTATGAAAAAGATTTTCTCATGGTCACCTTAAAACCTGATACAGTTCTTATGATTTTACCGAGCTATCACAATCAAACCCCTCACTAAGATTTTCATGCTATCTTAGACAAAACCTACACTGAGATTTTCTGGCTATCTCAGAAAAATCAAATAAAGAATTAAAAGTATACTTATCTTCACCATAGATGATGTATTAGAAGCTGAGCCGACGAATCACTTTCTTGAATGTCGATTGTTCAATGTTCAGTCAGATAGAAAAGGGTCCAGGGTTCTGTTGATTTTAATTAAGTTCAAACCAATGGATACTTGAGTTAATTCTCTTAAATCTCAAAAGAAGAGTATAGTTTACTCTCTTTATAATCAGAATGGAAAGATCTGAAATTAATGGAATTAAACAAAAGCTATAAATAAAATTTATAAATACCTTTCAGATATCTTGCTAATAACTTCAGTTTCTCTCTCTTGCAAAAGAATTTTGATAATAATAATAATGCATATGTTGGATTGAGAAAGGAACTCAATTTATAGGCAAAGAAATTGAATCTTCGACTAGCCCGAGGCAGTCTTCGACTAGTCGAAGAAGACCGGATTCGATTCAATAGAATTCTGATCGCACAGGATAAGATCTATCTAAACTTCAACTAGTCAGAGGACCAGTTCAACTAGTCGAATTTGGTCTTCGACTAGTCGAAGATCCGAAAATCCGAAAAGTTGTTGTTGCTGGATTTCGAGTCGAATTATGTCGGGCTGGTCGAAGGTCAAGCTTCGACTAGTCAAACCAAAAATTCAACCAGTCGAATTTGCAACCAAAAAATAATTTTGCTTCAACTTCAACTTGGACTGGCTGAGAAAACTCGGACTAGTCGAACCAAACCTTGGGCTGGTCGAATTCCAAGCAAACAGAAGTATGAAAACCCAATTTAAATAATTTTTAAAAGTATCCAATCCTAAGGTTTTTCTAGGATTTTATACTACTTGAGATATATGAAATATCTGAACTTCTTTATCTTAAGCTTGATTACGGACTTCATCTTGACTTTTGAGCTTGATCTATTCTTGAACATCAATTGATCTTTAGCTTGATCTTCTCTTGAGAATGTACTAGTCTTGAGCTTAATCTTCTATTGATCTTGAGTTTGATATTTTCTTGATTAAGGACCAGTCTTGAAGATCTCTTATCAAATTGTTTGGCATTATAAAATTTGACAACTAAAGTGTGATTTAATTATTTTAACACTTATAGGGACTTTTCTTCCCTTCAACTGAGAGAAGTCTCAGTCGTTCACATAGTAGTAGGCTGAGTACTTGGTACAAGGACTTTCTTCCCTTATACTAAGGAAAGTCCTTATTGTAGATCACGTAGTCTAAGTAGTGTTACTAATTAGTGGTCTGACCTCTTCTCTAAGGGTCGAACGACTGGTTGAGGACTGTTTTTCTCTTGCACTAAAGGAAGTCCTAGTAGACCGTGTAGTTCGAATAGTCGAGAAATCATTTAAAAGAATTTTCTTTCCCTAATTTAGGGAAGTTCTTTTATTATAGAAGCCCATAAAGCAATAGAAAATACAATAGTAGAATCATGAGCACATTTTTCCCTTTTAAAAAGAGAGGTTGCTCTTAGTCGAGTAGGTCGGTCAATTGACGTGCTCCTCAATATCTGATGTCAAGGTACGCTGGCATCGATCTTGGTCGTCCTCTTTCTTTCTTTTGACGTTAACGGTAGAGGGCTCCCCTTTTTTCCTTCACTTCCTATCCTCAGTCGAGTTATTTCCTCTTCGAGTAGCTCTTCGTGAACTAAAGAGCTCATTGGCATTGGAATATTTTTTAGCTTGGTTTAGTAGGTTGGCGAGGGTAGTCGGGGGATTCTTACTAATAGAGAAGAGGAACTTTCCTTATTTGAAACCGACTACCATGGCCATCAGAGCTATCTGGTCGGAATAATCGTCGACCTAGACAGCTCCGGCGTTAAAACGGATGAGGTAGTCTCTTAACAGCTTGTTCTCCCTCTGCTTGATTGTGCGAAGATGAGTTGATGACTTTCTTCTGTCTCTCCCACCAATGAACTATGTGAGGAAGGCTTTGCTGAGCTGCAAGAATGAACTGATGGACCTTGGCTTCGGCTACCTGAACCATCGCCGAGCAGTTCCTAATAAGGTTAGGGATAATACTCGGCATATTACAGGGCTCGAGGCGCCATGAAGCTCCATCCGGGCTTTGAAGGACTAGAGGTGATCGGTCGGATCGGCGGTTCTAGAGTAAGGGGTCATCCGCAATATTCGAAACCTAGGTGGAAGCGGAGATGTCATAATGTCAATCAGCCACATCGATGAATGGTAGTTTGATTTCTTCTCACATGGCCTCTACTGAGGTCGGTACTTGGGCATGGTAGGTTTGTCTGATGTGGTTAATTTGCCCTCAAATTGTCCTGAGCTCTGCCTGCCAAGGGCCCTTGTTCTTGGTCACTGCTTCGGGGGCTTTTCCACAACTTTTCCTCTTTGGCACGGGGCGCAGGTCGAAGTATAAGAGCGTGACTGCTCCCCAAGTGTGGTAAAGAGCCTGGACTAACAACTCTGGAGGTTGTTTGCTTTTCTGTGAGTTGAACGGTGCTTGAGATCATGTAGTGGTAGCACCCTCCTTTGCATCGCGACTGAGGGGTGGATTATATCTCTCGAGGATTTGCACGAGTCGATTCATGTCTTTATTCAGGGCTTTAACTTCGTTCTCCAAGGAGACTAATCGACCGCCTTGGGTGCGGGATCGAGGGGCGAGCGCTTGGGGAGTAGAGTCGGCCTGTTATTGGTAAGGTTGGGAACCCTGCTCAACTGATGATTCAGGAAGAGCTGGGATGATTGCAGCAATGACAACTAGAGCTTTCTTCTTTCCTTTCGCCATTATGGTTTTTTGGTAAAGCGAGAACGGCTTCGATGTCGTTTTCACAGACAACGCCAAATTGTCGATGCAAAAAGCTGGTCCACCTTTTTAGACCTTCGAATACCCGCACAGGAAGAAGACAAAAGAGACCCTGGCTAGAGCAGGGGACCCTCCAATACTAAAGTCATGCTAGGAATCTGGGTCTGGTAGTATCGAGGGGTTTTGGGTGAGAGATTCTACATACCTTTCACCGTAGGCGGAGTACTTATTTATAGCCTTTTGGGGGCGGTGGTGTATATGGCAATGACTCTTGGATGGTGATTGCATATTACGGAAGATATATTACTCTATACATGTCGTAATTGATTTCCCGAGATTCTCGCATATACTGTAAGAGTATTTGATTCGGAGGTGGTGGTCAATATCAAAGGGCAATCTCCAAAGTTGGTTCCTGAAACTGACCTCTAAAGTTGGTTTCAAAGGCCAAGGTCGGTATCTGAGACTGACTTCCAAAATTGGTAACCGAGGTTAAGTTCTTTGGTCGAGATTGGTACCGAATGTAGAGGTCAGGATGATTTTCCAGCCCTTAAGCAATCATTAATCTTTGAGTCTATTCATCTGGCCGGTCCATTTTTACCCCCAACATTAAGAAAATGACCGCTTTGTCACAGTAGCCGTTTTAGAGGTTGTTTATTGAGTAAACTTTGTGCGCACATCGCGATTAATCTTATCCATACCGTCCATCCGTTTCAGCGGCTCATTTTAGAGCATGGTCCCAAAATTAAAGTTTTGGAAGCTTATCCAAAACTCAAGTGGACGGCACCCTAGGAAACAGTAGGCGTTGAAAGCCAACCATTGACAACTTCTCGGGCCCCAGGAAGTTTGGGAAAAGCTGATATTTGTAATTTTCCTTCGTCCATGTCCATGTCCATGTGTCCTTGTGAAAAGGTCGGATGACAAATAAAAATCACCGTGAGACGTAGGAAGGTTTCAACGGTGGACGTACGTTATTATCCCCGCTGTTTTCTGTCGTGGTCCACTTGAGCCTTGAATATGCCTCAAATTCCTATAGTGATCTGGTAAAACAGATGGATGGCGTGGATAAGACGCATACATCACGGTGTGCCCCACGGAGTTTACTCTGACGCTACAGTGTACTGAGCTCACTACGCGGAATGGTTAGTATGACCTATCAAAATCATTCTTTACATCCATAAACAATCCAGATGGGCCGCAAAAAATAAATTACATCGTACCTGTTCGTAAGAATGATCTTGACCGTCTATTTCACAGTCAACTGGAATTATTCTGTCAGATTAAGTTTCGATTTGAAGAGCGATCATGAAATGTATGCTCGACCTAAATGGACAGCTCGAATGAGTTGATTGGACGGTTCAAATTGCACGATGCAACTCGGAGCCAGAGCGCCGGATGGCTTCTCCTTTTTCAGGATGCGTTTTACTTTCTGGGGCATTTTCTTTTTTTTTCTTTTTTTTTTTTTTTTATGTTTTCTGGAGAAACGAGGAAATCGGGCGATGCGACCCACGAAACTGATTCCTCGTTGCCGACTGAGACATTGAGTACCGGTTGAGGAGTCCACGCGACTACTCGAAGGACGCGGATTGGCTACTCCCCCTGACACCAGCCAATGGCTGATGGTCGGTCCTCTTTGGGACCCACCATGATGTATGCGTTTCATCAATTCCGTCCATCTATTCTTATGGATCATTTTACGGTATGAGACCAAAAATGAGGTATATCCCAATCTTAAGTGGACCACATTACATGAAACAGTGTTGAATGAGTGTCGACCATTAAAAAACATTTTGTGGCCATAAAAGTTTTGGATCAAGATGATTTTAGTTTTTTTACCTTCATCTGGGCCTGTATGACCTAATCAACATATTAGATGTCAAATAAACAGTATAGTGGGCCTTAGGAGGATTTTAACGATGGATATCCAACCACTATTGTTTTCATGTGTTGTGATCCACCTGAGATATATATACCTCTAATTTTTGGTATCAAGTCATAAAATGATCCGTAAAAATGTATGAACGGAATGGATGAAACAAATACATCATTGTGGGGCCTGAGCATCGACCACCACCTGGCCAGGTGGTGTGAGGAGAGCGCAATCCGTTTCCTCGAAGGACGCGGATTGGCTACTCCCCCTGACACCAGCCAATGGCTGGTGGTCGGTGCTCTGTGGGACCCACCATGATGTATGTGTTTCATCCATTCCGTCCATCTATTTTTATGGATCATTTTACGGTATGAGACCAAAAATGAGGTATATCCCAATCTTAAGTGGACCACATTGCATGAAACAGTGTTGAATGAGTGTCGACCATTAAAAAACATTTTGTGGCCATAAAAGTTTTGAATCAAGATGATTTTTGTTTTTTTACCTTCATCTGGGCCTGTATGACCTAATCAACATATTAGATGTCAAATAAATAGTATAGTGGGCCTTAGGAGGATTTTAACGATGGATATCCAACCACTATTGTTTTTATGTGTTGTGATCCACCTGAGATATATATACCTCTAATTTTTGGTATCAAGTCATAAAATGATCCGTAAAAATGCATGAACGGAATGGATGAAACAAATACATCATTGTGGGGCCCACAGAGCATCGACCACCAGCCCCGGGGCTGGTGTCAGGGGGAGTAGCCAATCCGTTTCCTCGAAGGACGCGGATTGGCTACTCCCCCTGACACCAGCCAATGGCTGGTGGTCGGTGCTCTGTGGGACCCACCATGATGTAAGTGTTTCATCCATTCCGTCCATCTATTTTTATGGATCATTTTATGGTATGAGACCAAAAATGAGGTATATCCCAATCTTAAGTGGACCACATTACATGAAACAGTGTTGAATGAGTGTCGACCATTAAAAAACATTTTGTAGCCATAAAAGTTTTGGATCAAGATGATTTTTGTTTTTTTACCTTCATCTGGGCCTGTATAACCTAATCAACATATTAGATGTCAAATAAACAGTATAGTGGGCCTTAGGAGGATTTTAACGATGGATATCCAACCACTATTGTTTTCATGTGTTGTGATCCACCTGAGATATATATACCTCTAAGTTTTGGTATCAAGCCATAAAATGATCCGTAAAAATGTATGAACGGAATGGATGAAACAAATACATCATTGTGGGGCCCATAGAGCACTGACCACCAGCCCCGGGGCTGGTGTCAGGGGGAGTAGTCAATCCGTTTCCTTGAAGGACGCGGATTGGCTACTCCCCCTGACACCAGCCAATGGCTGGTGGTCGGTGCTCTGTGGGACCCACCATGATGTATGTGTTTCATCCATTCCGTCCATCTATTTTTATGGATCATTTTACGGTATGAGACCAAAAATGAGGTATATCCCAATCTTAAGTGGACCACATTACATGAAACAGTGTTGAATGAGTGTCGACCATTAAAAAACATTTTGTGGCCATAAAAGTTTTGGATCAAAATGATTTTTATTTTTTTACCTTCATCTGGGCCTGTATGACCTAATCAACATATTAGATGTCAAATAAACAGTATAGTGGGCCTTAGGAGGATTTTAACGATGGATATCCAACCACTATTGTTTTCATGTGTTGTGATCCACCTGAGATATATATACCTCTAATTTTTGGTATCAAGCCATAAAATGATCGGTAAAAATGTATGAACGGAATGGATGAAACAAATACATCATTATGGGGCCCACAGAGCACCGACCACCAGCCTCGGGGCTGGTGTCAGGGGGAGTAGCCAATCCGTTTCCCTACTCGAAACGTAGTCCACCGGATTTAAAAATCCCCGAGCCCACCTTGGGGAGAGAGCCTCTCAGCGCAAATATGGGACGCTTGTGTCGATATGTTCGGCGCCGTGGCAAACGTGATATATTAGTTTTATATCCACGCCTTCTACCCGTCTTGGCCCCTTATTTTGGGTCATGAATCCAAAAATGAGCAGAATGGAAGCTGAAATGGACCACACTGTAAGTAAAAGTTGTGATTGAATGTTCATCATTAAAAACTTTTTGGGGCTCACAAGTTTTAGATCAGGCTGATATTTGTAGTTTTCCTTCATCCTTGCCTAAATGACCTTATCAACATGTTCGGTGACAAATAAACATTTTCCAGAGCTCTAAAAAGGTTTAGACTGGTGGGTGTCATTATTCCCACGGCTTTCTGTCTTGTGGTCCATTTAAGCTTCCAATCTCCTTATTTTTTATTTTTTATTTACCTACGCCTTAAAATGAGCTTTAAAAGATCGAAGGACAGTATAGATTTAAAACACATACATCAAGTTAGGCGCCCAGCACATCAACACACCAACCCTCCAGGTGGTGTGGGCACAGCCACCTAACTGACCTAAGCCGCATCCGCAGATATCATGAGAAATATTCAGCACAGTTGCATGTACATCTTGCTTTCTCCTTGTCCCTCGCTGTTCGTGCCTCACCTACCATCATTCACACCGTTCATTGCCTCATTTGGAATCGGCCAGGTGGAAAACGTTCACTGATGTTGTGGATTTATTTCTCACTAACATTTTCCATTAAGTTGAAAATTGACAGTTACTAGTCAGCTATGTTTCTGCCACATCGGCTATCCGCGATGGGACAGACTATATGGACGGTCTGGATCAATACATGTACGTGGAGACGTAAGGTAGGATACCAACACCCGCATGCGTGCGTGTGTAAAAAAGAGAAAAGGACGGTTCTCTGTCAAACAACAATTGTGAGCCATTTCCTTTCAACCGTTCATTCATTTGGCCCAATGAGAGCGCTTGCCATTCTAGCACCGGAAGCGGATTGCCTAGTGTGCTAAGTATAATGAGGCTATCTTCATCCACCACTTTTACCTTAAGCCTAAAAATAAAGCATTTCCAAAGCTCAAGTGGACCACACCAAAAATTGAACATCAACCGTTGAAAAATTCTTAGGAGCTACAGAAATTTTGGATCTAAGCTTATATTTGTGTTTTCCCTACATTCATGTATGTGTGAACTTATGAACAGGTTAGACGACAATTTAACATCACTGTGAGCTTCGAATTCTTTCATCGGTTAAAATAATTATTTCCACTCTTTTATGTGGTGTGGTCCACTTGAGCTTTGGGTATGCTTCAAGTTTAGGCTTAACCTCTAAAATGAGCTGGAAAAACAGATGGACGGTGAGGATGGACCTAGTACATTCACCGTGGGCCCAACAGAGTTTCTTCAGCGAGATAAAAGCATACTAAGTTACTGGTTACGGAATCAGATTTCTCTAGCAGTCATGCAAGGATCAACGACAAAATATAAATTTTCCTTTCATAATTGGAGGTTGGGTAATTCCAACCTCACGTAGGGCTGAACACATCTCGACACAGTAACACGTGCAGCTGTGAATAAGTACGCGAGATCCGAGCTTTCTATAAAATCCATGCTTGAGTAGCTCGCACATGTAAAGCCACGTGGGTAGAACTTTCGTGAGATCCACTCCAATCATATATGCTGGCTCATGTTTACCTTCCAAGAAAAAAAAACTCTAACCCGGCATTCTTTATTGCACTGAGCAAACGCTGGAAGGCCCACCACGAATGCATGTGGCTCGTCTGTACTGTCCATTTTCTTTTTCTTTTTTAATTTTTTTCTTTTTTATTTTTTTTAAACTCATTTTAGGTGTTGAGCCTAAAATTGAAACGTATACAAAGCTTACAAATACCCTGGCACAAGAAATAATAAGGACAATGATGTTCACCATTGAAACCTTCCTATAATGCTCATTTGTCAACCAATCTAATAATAAGATCACAAAGACATGGATGAAAGTAAAACACAAATATCCACTTGATCCAAAGACTCTTTGGCCCTTGTTAAGATTTTAAAGATATGCGCTCAATTCACACGTTCTCCTGTGGTATAGTCCACTTGAACTTTGGATATGGCTCAATTTTCAGATTATTCCTTAAAATATGTCCCTAATTAATACGGATGAACAAGATGGATAGGTTACAAAACTCATGAAAGGTCCCACTGAGATTACTCAATACGCTACATAGTACTGATTTACCCAGTAGGCAATTCGATTTAGATCTAAGCTATACCCTAGGAATTGATATAGGGTGTCCACCGTAAGCTTTGTGAGGGGGCATCTTGGTGCTTATATTCTATTCAATTCATTCATGTGATTTACCACATTAGGATGAATGAATTAACCGATGCTAAGGTGATCTAAAAACTAGTAGGTCAGTCATTTAATTTTGGAAGTTTTAGGTATAAGATTACGAGGTTGTTCACATGACTGTCAGAACAAGTTGATTTTGGAGTAATTCGTTGAGTACTAATGAGTCTTCCTTGGCTATTGAAAAAAGATTAAGAAATATTCACTATTCCCATCCCTTTTATAGCATCTAACTCACCGAAGATTTGAAGTAACCTATTTTCTGATGTATATGTTAAGTGGATTGGCTGGTGTACCACACACCACCAATGTGGCTGGTGTGTTGATGTCACCAAGTTCAGTGGGTCCCATCATGAGATATAAGTTATATCCAAACCGTCCATCCACTTGATAAGTTTGTGGTGTACTACACCACCAAAAAATAAAACAGACTTAAAAATCAAGGGAACCATAAGGTAAAGAGCAACTGGATGAACGCCTACCATCGAAGCCCTTCTGAATTAGAAATTTATATTTGTTTTTTTCTTTATCCAGGACGACCTTACCATGTGATTGGATAGAAAATAAACATTACGGCTGACCCAGTGAATGTTTTAACGGTAAGAATCATTGTCCCACTTCTTATTGTGGTGTAGTCGACTTGGAAATTACTCGTTTTTAAGGAGAAAGATCTAAAATAATCTCTCCATGAACGGTGTAAATATGGTAAATACATCATTGTGGCCATGTAACTTTGATCTCCTTTGAACCGTTCGTATAACTCGAAGCTCGAGGAGAGTCATCACTTGTATTCGCAGGAGACACGTGCCCACACGAGCTGGCGTGGTACAGCAGCCAATCCGCTTCCATATATATCAGCTAATGAAAAAGCTCGGAACACACGTGTCACATGCTGACACATGCACCCGCGTGTAGATATCCATGCGTGTGGATGGCCGCCACAGTATGGTCCTGCGGATTATGATTTAACAACTCTCGCGAGTTACCTGTTACTTTTTGAGCACCTGTAATTACGAAAACGCCCACGAAAATTTCCCGCACTTTTCTCGGCCACGCCACGCCCGCACTCTCGCCTCGGGACTCGATAAATGAATTAACCTCGAACGTCACAACCCGGGCGGGTATATAAACGACGAGAATTCCTGGGCCGTGAAAATATGTCGCCCAAATATCTGACAGGTGGGCTCCACCATAGCTGATGAAATAAAACGAACTGGAGACCGCATAGCTTCCCAATGACATCACAGCACCATTCCTATTCTTAACTGGAAAGTATCTTTTACCCTTTGGTTTTTGCAGAGTTTTCCTGATTCCACGCAGTGTCCAGCCAGAGATGACACACGTGCTGATGTGGAATACGCATATGTCGTCTGAGATTCTTATCAGATGGACGAGTCGATTTAGACACTCTGGCTTTAAAATTATGCTGTTTCACACCTCAGCTGGGCCAGAGCAGGCGACACATTTGCCCTGAGGGCCCGGACCGGGCTTCAAATCTGGGTCCCACGGGCTTGGCATGTAAGACCCAGTCTAGCTGGTGATTTCATGGACCTGACTTTTTGGAAATCTCATCATCGTGCCCAGACACATGTAAATCGTGGGTTCGATGTCATGTATAAATGATGGGTCCCACCTCGAAAAATAAAACCTCCCAACTCCTTTTGCCCACGCGCTCATGGGATCACACTGATGTTTCAGGTGTCGAGCTTTCATGATGGGTTAACCGAGATGGATGGGTTAGATATCATTCACGCACCTCTGTAGCCCCGCATGAACACACTAAGGGGGCGTTCGGAGCACGGTATTAGATGGATTTACGTAGGATGAAATTGCATTTCCCGTACCAATTTTACTTACGGCGCGTTTGATTTTCAGCGGCCGGGTAAATACCCGTGAAAATATTTAATAATTACTTCCTCCATTTCTACCTCCTTTTTTCCAAAGTTTGATTTAACCAGATGGATTTTTGACACAAAAACCAAGAATGTCACAGTATATTTGTAGGTCCCACCGTGATGCATATCACTTATCCACACCGTTAATTTATTATGCCGGATGAATTTATGGCATGAGCTAAAAAACAAGGAATATCGAAAGCTAAAGTGGACCACGCCACAAGAAAAAGGAAATCAAACACTTACTATTAAAAACCTCTCAAGCCCACTGATTCTTTTGGCGTGAGCCATTTGAGTATTCAATTTGCCTCATTATTCGGCTCATGCTTTAAAATATTGTGTTAAAAGGACTAGAAGGAATGAATTTATCATATACATCACATTGGAGTCCACAAATTTAAAATAATTCTTTTAAACCAGTTTTTGGGGTGAAAAGCGTGGTGAATTTTCAAAGGAAAATCAAACGGGTGAAATGGTAATAATTAACAATTTCACGGGTATTTACACCACCATTGAAAATCAAACACACCCTTAGGGCCTGTTTGTTTCTCAGAACAATGGGAAATGCAAGGGAAATGGTAATTATTACGATTTTACTGCGTTTGAAATTTCATAGGAAGTTGTGCCAGTGAAATTAGTTTAAAAGATGTAATTTTAATCCTTGAACTGAAGGATAATGTGTATGAAATATCCATTCCGTCCGTCTATTTTATTACAATAGTTTGGAGCATGAGACAAAAAAATGAAGCGGATCCAACACTCAAGTGGCCCACGCCAAAAGAAACAGTGACCGTACAAAGTTTTTAACAGTAAGTATTTGATTCCCTTTTTTGTATGACGTGGTCCAATTGAGTATTTGATATGTCTCAATTTTTTACTCATGCTATGAATTCAAATGGAATAATGGATGAACGGTGTGGATAAGCGAAATGCATCACAGTGGGACCCACAGATATTTTGTAATATTTTTTGTTTTTGTGTAAAAAGTAAGCGGTCAAATCAGGCAAGTTGTAAATGCACGGGGAAGTAATTATTACTTTTTTACCCGGGATTTACCATTTCACCGAAAATCAAACACGCCCTTAATGTTTGGGAAGAATGCTTGGAATTAGATTAGATGGAATTGCATTGGGTCTCATGCTAATTCAACTCAATGTTAGCAAGTTGTGTAGGTCCCACCATGATGTGTGTGCTATATCCACACCGTCCACCCATTTTTCGAGATCATTTTAGAGCATGGGCCAAAAAATCAGGTAGATCTAAAGCTCAAGTGGACCCTACCATAGAAAGCAGTGGGGATTGAATACCTACCGTTGAAAACTTCTTTAGGGCCACATAAGTTTTGGATTTGCCTCATTTTTAGGCACATGCCATAAAATGAGGTTACAAAACACATGAACGGTTTGTATATAATACGTGTTATTCTCAATAGTTTCAAATGATGGTGGGTATATCCATTCAATATACCATCGTATTACAAACATAGTATGGAATTAAGCTTATCCCAAGGTAATAGGGGACAATCCCTGCCATATGTAATAATTATAATTACGTTTTTTAAATCCCATCCCACCTAATCCTTCCTAATACCGTGCGCTGAACACCCCCTAAGGGGATGATTGTGTTTTCAAATATTTGGTAAATACACTGCAAGTGAGTAATAATTACTTCACTGGGTAATTACAGTGATGTTAACAATGCTTGATTTAACACTTACTTTTTGGGGTTCTAAACTCAAGGAAACTGTGAAATATATGTGGGTCCCACCATGATGTCTATGTCTTCTACACACCATCCATCTGTTATGCTAGCTGAATTTAGGGCTTGACCAATAAAATGAGGCTGATACAAAGCTCAAGTGGGCCACACCACAAGATTTAGGGAATCGAACATCTACCGTTAAAAAACGTAACAGTTCCACTGTTTCCTTTAGTGTGGGCCACCTGAGTGTTGGATCAGGTTCATTTTTTGGCTCATGCCTTAAACTGTTACACTAAAACTAATGGATAGCTCAGATATATCATATATATCATGGTGGGGCCCAGAAATTTAAACCAGTCTTTTTTACTTAGTTTTCAAGAAAGAAATGCAAGTACATTTTCAACTAGGTGAAGTAGTAATAATTACTATTTCTCATTACATTTATATGCGATTTTGAAAATCAAAAAGCCCTAAGAGAATGTGTCACTATGCATCGAAAATATGTTTTTTAATATTTCATAAAAGTCAATTGGAAAGTGACACATGACATTACATGAGAGAAAGTATTCCATTTTTTTTCAAAAAAATCTTAGATGTTTGTAGCATTTTTAGAATTATTGCTAGCATATATTTAATGTTTCACGTCTAATAGACAAAGCAGCGTGATCAAAAAATTCAGAAGTGGAATATAGTCAAAGAGTAAACCATGATCAAAAGGAATAAAGTTTGGCTAAGTAAAGAGGAATAGTTAAAATGAAAAATGTAATGAAAGAAGGATTTAGACTGTGATGCTTCAATTGCCATAACCATCTAATAAAGAAGAGGCGTTTGAAAAATACATACAGAAGAAATTTATAAATAGTAGGATGATTAGTAATGAAAAACAACAATAAAATCCAACAAACAAATCAACTCTATTAATTTATCTTACCTCAGTCTATCTTAGGAGCAATGATAATCCAATAGTGGTAATTTCTTAGTTATAATCCAAATTTATGCTCATACCCTAGACTTGATCTACAATAACTCTGAATTTTGGTACACTTAAGAACTATTGTTAATAATGATAAATTTAATTTTTAAAATAAAAACAAAAACAAATCACTTAGTTGGTTGGTAGAAATTCACTACAAGAAATTCCACTTTTACCTACAAAACATTTCGTAGGTGAATGATATGATTTCGTAGGCAAAACGTTTTACCTATAAAAAAAATTCATCTGTAGATTCGTCGGTAAAAGACCGTGGGTAAAGGCTTTTACCGACGAAAAATGTTATCGTCGGCAAAGGTAAGACTTTTACCTATGAAATTATTTGGAGTTAAAAACTTTGTTAAGACTTTTACCTACGAAAGTTTTCGTAGCTAAAAATTTTGATAAGACTTTTACCTACGAAAGTTTTTGCAGGTGAAAACTATGTTAAGACTTTTACCTACGAAAGTTTTATTAGCTAAAAACGGTGTTAATACTTTCACCTACGAAATTTTTCGTAGGTAAAAATGGTGTTAAGACTTTTACCTATGAAATTTTTCGTAGGTACAAACTGTGTTAAGACTTTTACCTACGAAATTGGTCGTAGGTACAAATGTTAACGAAACATTTCCATAAGAAACTTTTCGTAGGTAAAATGTAGCGCCCCGTGTTTTCAGGAACCAAGTATATAACCCGTTTTCCAAAAACCTGAGTGTTAGCTTATAAAATCCAGTGAAATTTTGAACCGTTTATCATTAATCAGAGTTAACAGCAACAGTGTAATGATTAAACCATGCATTGTATAAAAACATTATGATCATTACAAAATTTCAAATGTAGCGCCCATACATGACTTATACAATTACAAATAACCAACTTTATTAAACACAAACAGGAATCTATCAACTAGTGGTGAGGCTCAATATGGGCAGCAAGGACCCCACCTAGCTCCTTAGCTACTCAATCTGCTCCATCAACCTAGTGAACAACATTAGCTCACCCTATACCTGCATCAACTGTTACGGTTTGATAACATCAATGGCTATCGCAGTGAGGAGCACCCTCTAAGATTACGCACTCATCATTCATAACCCAATGTAGATTACAAGTCATGAAATTGGATACACTAAACAAGTCATTTCATAGTTATACTCATGTTAAGAAAGTTAGTCCAACCAGCAGAATTTCATCATAAGAAAAATACAATGGTAGTCGCAATATAAGAAAACATGTCCAGATAACCAAACAATCAAATATACGATTTTCTATTATGCCCGAAATCATATTGCACGTGAACTCCGCAAGATGGCTAGAAAATTGATAAGCGAACTTCAGCTCCACCCGAAAATCATGGTACAAGTGGAATTCGCAAGGTGAATAAAAATCACCCTTTAAACCCCTACTTCACCCGGAAATCATGTCGTACATGAACTCCGCAAGATGGTTAGAAAATTGATAAGCGAACTTCAGCTCCACCCCGATGTCATGGTACGATTGAACTCCACAAGATGAAGAGACAATCAACATACAAACTCTAGACCCTCGAAAATCATATCGTACGTGAACACCGCAAGATGACTAGAAAATCGCTAAGCGAACTTCAGCTCCACCCGAAAATCATGGTACGACTGAACACCGCAAGATGGCTAGAAAATAACAGCATATGCAAATATAACCAACAAGCCACAAAGGACACTAATAAACCATCAAGCCACTAGGGCAAACATACAATCCAAGCCACGTAGGGCAAATATGCGGTCCCAGCCATGTAAGGCAAATACGCAGTCCAAGCCATGTAAGGCATATGTGGATCGCAGGACCGTAAGTCCAAGATAGATCCCATTCATTCCATCATTCAGGTGTAAGTGATAGTATATAGTTAATTAATGCATGTACAACAGAAGATATCATGTTATCATCAATCATTTATGCATGTCACAATTAAAGAGATATGTTCATTACCACAGGAATAGGTACGCGACATATTATCATATTCACATAATAAGTCAAGTAAGTCAATCAAGAACTTTAGGAGATATTTGATAGGAAAGATTAAGGCATCTTCTACGATTAATGAACTTGAGTGGAAAGCTCAAGGGTGAGTCCTCACCTTTGAGTAGAGGTTCCAAATGTTCAGAGGAAGGTTTCAATCTCTCAAACGTGTTGATTCCCAACACAACTCGGCCCGATTATAAGATTCTAGAGCAGTGCTAAAATTCCTACAACCCACAAGAAGATCTAAGAATAGATTATTCTAATTCAAGACAATATTAGAACCCTAAAACGAAGGAATTAGGCATACCTTGGTAAACTGAGTTAAGTCGACTCAATTGGCCCGCCTCGTATTGAACTAACTCAACCTGAACTGGGTCAACTCAACTCCACACGCATAGATCCGTTGAGTCAGCTCGACAACTCAACCGAGTTGACTCGGCATGTGCAACGACTACCCTATCTCTCTCTCTCCTCTTCTCCTTTCTTCCTTACTTTTCTTATGCTTTTCTTCTCTTTTCACTGGAGTGTCTAGAACTATCTGGACCAGACCCAAACCCACTCGAGTCGGCTGGACTCGATTTCAGCCGAGTCGACTCGACAACCACCAAGTCCCGACTCTCTCTCTCTCTCTCTATCTTCTCTCTTCTTCTTCCTTTCCTGATGTAACTCCGGCCAAAATCCTGGACCAAGTTCAACCGGACTCAGCACCCATACCCAACAACGGGCCTGGAGAGATCAGACTCGAGCCTAGACTCAGCTTCACAACTCGGCGGATCGAGTCCACTTCACTCGACAGCAACCCCAACCCACCAAGCTTCCTTCCGTTCCCCCTGCCTTCTTCTCCCTCCATTTCTTTTTGTTTTCCTTCTTCCCTTCTTGTTTCAATGTTCGAGAGGGCCTACCCAAACCTGGACTTGGACAGGCTGAGCGGCAACTCGGTGCGGCAGTGAACAGTAAGGAGGACAACGTCCTCACCCTCCCTCTCGTTTTCTCTTCCTCTTTTCTTCTCCTTCTTCTGCTTCTCTCTTCTCCTCTGATCTTTCTCCTCTTTCTCTCTACCTCTGATTTCTTCGCTGTCTTGCAAGCAAACTCGCAGCCAGCGAGTTGCTACGAAACATGGCATGACAGCGTGCCGACTGCAAGAAAGAAGGAGACAGCGCCTGCTCTCTCTCTCTCTCTCTCTCTCTCTCTCTCTCTCTCTCTCTCTCTCTCTCTCTCTCTCTCTCTCTCTCTCTCTCTCTCTCTCTCTCTCTCTCTCTCTCTCTCTCTCTCTCTCTCTCTCCCCCTATATTTCCTAAATGATTGCCCTAAAGCTGTCCGAAACTAACCTCTGGATTAGTCACAACACCAGCTCTAATCCGCTTGCAAACTCAATGTTGTTATTGCTCATCAAGCGATTATTACCACTATACCCTTGTGTGGCTTCAATTCAACCCCAGGGATGAATTTCTGAGTCCCTGGTCCACCTAAGGGACGGATTGGATCAACAAGTGGGACGCATCCCAAGCAGGTGGGTCTTCTGCGAGAATGGAGAAGATGATAGCCCCACTAATGGCAGATTTGAGTCTGAGGGGCGATCTTCCGATCTGAGTCATATAGATGGCTTGGATTTGACCGTTAGACACTGTGGGATCCACTGAATGGATGGCGATTAGTGCATTTTCCTGATGGGTTCGCTTGCAACGTGGAGCGGTGAAAAGAAAAGCTATTGAGATAGCTTTAAAGCCCTAAAGCTGAGGTGGAACGGAGGGCTAGGATTGCCGCGTGGTGAACGGCTAAGACGGAAGAAAGTACAGCCGCGCGGATCGCCAGCGTGGAAAGAGAACCGGATTTTCAGAAATGTTGTTTTTCACAGTCCAACTATGACTGGATTTGTGGCCTCACCCGTGCATGCCTTCATGGGAAATAATTAGATTTTTGGTCTGTGGGACCGTCTCCATCGGATGGATGGATCAGATCATGTAAATGGAACCTCCCTCATGGGCCACAATCAAAATCGCGGACGGCGTCCGTTTGCTGGCCGAAAACGGGAAGAGAGGGAAAATCTCTCTTTTTAGATGGATTTCGGGTCAAACCCTATTTGACTGCTTGTGGAGGTCTGGTGCACCGCGGGTGCACTTGTAAGTGGTGCACATGCATCACCGGTGGGGCTCACAGTGATAATCTCACCCAATCCACTCCATTCATCTGTTTTGTCTGCCCAAAATAGGGCCCGACCCAAAGAATGGGTAGATCCTTGACTTAGGTGGGCCATACACGCCTTTTTAGTGTTCGATTGGTGGTTTGCGCGGCCCATGGTGGTCTTAAGTGAAATCTGATCCGTTTACCAGTTTCAATATTAGTATGGAATAATATGTATTAAGTAATAACAATTACGTTAGCATATACTATAGTATGTTTTATCAACATATATACAACTTGTATTACATTTATAATTTATATTAATAATTATTTCTCAAGAAATAATGTATTTAATTTGAAGTATTATATATATGGTATAATACAATAATACATAGTTTAAATTTTTGGATGTAAATATTGGTCAATATACGTCAAGTATATGACAATGTGTTGGACGGGTGGTAGACTCCTAGGAGTTTCAACTCCCGTTCCAGGGTTCGAGTGTCCATAGGGGGTGAAATTCCCAAACGTGTAGGGAGTGAGTGTGTGCATGTGTGGGGGTGTGTGTGCATGTGTAAAAAAAATAAAAATAAATAAATAAATAAAAATATGACAATGTGTTGACATATAATGTAAAATAAGTAGTATACAAAATTTGAATAATTTAAGTAACATATGTATTATTCTAAGTAATTATAAAATTGTTTTGTATTATAATATATATATATACACACACACACACACAATTATATCTTATTTAAAATGAATTATTTGGTCTCCCTGGTAACACCCGAGTACTGAAAAGTACGAGGTGTTACAATCTACCCCCCTTAAAGAGAATTTTGTCCCCAAAATTCAATACTTCTACTTTAAACGGGACAAAGATAATCTGTTTTCCTGTGTCTCTAAGCATTCACTACTTTCCCCATGAGGCGTGTCTAGCTAAGGGACTGGGGTTGTTACATAAAAACTGTATACTTTGTGTTCGTCGGCACTGGTAAGACTTTTTACCTACGAAATTTGACGTAGGTAAAAACTGATAACGAAACTTTTACCTACGAAATGATTCGTAGGTTAAAAAATGTGAATGAACCTTTGACCTACCAAAAAGGTCATAGGTAAAAATGTCGATGAATCTTTTACCTACGAAAATATTCGTAGGTAAAAGTCTCTTTTTTTTTAAGGCAAAAATTCTTGTTATACACCTATTACAATATATTTCATTATATTCACATTCCCATTTTTCCAGACAAATACAAACTACATCCATCCAAACACAAACCACATCCATACATGCAAATAATCTTATCCATATTACATTCATCCACAGACAAATACATATTTCTCATTATGTAGAATCACCAGGCAGAAACAGTAAAACAGAGTCATCAGATAAGATTCCCCACCTATATAAATTACAAGCTATACTATCATGTAGGACGAAAGCTCACATACAACTGGTTGGTGTGTAGTGCCCACTGTCATGTTTGTAAGACACCTGACCTCACCCATACAGCCAGGTGCCTCCGCAATAAAAATAAGACACCTCAAAAATCAGGTAGATGAAAACATTAGATGGCCCCCCAGTGAATGTGGAGGCTTTTGGGTGGTTGTCATTGTTTTCTATGGTGAGGTCCACCTGATAGTTTGATTGACCTGATTTTTCGGGCATCTTTTCATGGTGGGACGACCTCACTAGATGGTTTGGATGTTACACAAACACCACAGTGGGCTGGCAGAGCAAATAGTTAGATGTACAACTAGTTGTGTATGAGCATTTCTCGTTGTGTAGAATCACCAAGCAGAAAAAGCAAAACAGAGTCATCAGACAAGATGCCCCACCTATATCAATTATGAGCTACACTCCTATGTTAGTTACACACTATTTAGGAAAAGGTAGCAACTCTTCCAATGTACATGGGATAGTTAAACAGCAAATCTAGATCGTACAAATCATTGACCTAGCTGTGGATGGAGCATAAATTAAAAAATTGCAGAGAGAAGACAATATTAACCACATGTATTTAATATTTCTATGCAAAGCCCATCATAGGCAGTGGTTTCAGCAAACAGGAGACATAAAACATGCATGCAAGCAGAATGTAACTTCTACATATGTTATTAGAGAAATTTTAAGAACATGGATGGAGATACGAACCTGTGCATTCATGTTAGCCCCATCCATATAGACTTGCCCCCCATTATCATGAATTATCTTGCATATCTCATCAATGCCTTCTTCATAGACTCCATGAGTTGAAGGATATGTGACCTGAAAAGGGTTATAAATCAATACTTTGGAATTGGCAGTGATTGCTCGTAGTATACTCTTAGTAGTTTCAGTAAATTTAATTTGTAAAATGATTAAGGATAACTCACTCCATCATCATGAACTAAGCCTTATCCAAATTAATTGGGGTTGGCTACATGAATCCTATTAATTCCACTCTATCAAGGCCATAATTTTAGTTAAAACCATAGGTAATCAAGTCCTTATTACTTCCAAACACATCCTTTTAGGCCTTCCCTTTGCCCTTTAAGAGCCTTCAACTTGTACTAACTCACTTCTTCTAAGTTATAACCCGTAGATTTAAAAATAGAACCTTGAAATAATAGGCCTACTCGGGTACTTGTGGTAGAAATTTGTAAACCTTAACAGTCATCAAATAATTTCAGAAGAAATCAATTAAAAGAAAAAGGTCAATATGAAAGACATACCTCACTTCTAGGCGACCTTTCACGGCTATGTATAGTAGCTGTAATTTCAACATTGTTCTGTTGAGCCTTCCTGTATTTAAAAGATAAAAATCATAATTTAAGTTATTGAATAATAAACTATCCACCAAAAACAAAATCACTTAAAAATAATCAACTATGCAAAATCCACATTTAAACATGCTACAAGATATCAAAGCAGTTCATACACTCATAAAGGCTGCCACTACACATATTTACCAGGAAACAATACTTATTTTAGGGATTTCTCATAAAAACAAACTTGTTTTAGGGGATTGAATGAGCCTGGTGGTGGCTGTCAAAGCCCAGCTTGGTGAAGGATTTTACAGGATGCTCTTGTAGACTTATAAAAGAAAGAAAAGGAAAGAAAATTTCAAAAACTGGGCACTAGCATTACCAATGAAGATGACCCACATCGTTAATCATTGTGGGTGTTTGGTACTTCAATGGATCACTGAAATTAAAGATAACGAAATCAAACTAATCAGGTCTAGCTATGAAAATGACCCATTTTGTCATTTGTTGTGGGTGTTTTATACTTATAAAGCCAGGGAGGCTGACCTGCATGACCACATCAATAATCAGCTGTGGGCAGCTGCGTCGCTTGAGGAGGTTCCTGAATGGGTGCTTTACTTCCTTGGCCACACAGCTTGCCTCCACAAGCTCCAGGAACTCAGGCTCAACGTTGTTGGTTCCACGGATCTTCTTGAGCACTGCCTTCCCTTTTTCGAGGTGGCCACGCTTTATGAGGTTGTTAGGAGTGCCGACAACAGAATGGAGCCGACGGTCAGGAGGAGGGCTGAGATCCCAGCTAGCCCAAGATGGATTGTGAGTTCCGGTCTGCACCACCACCCATAATTTGATACGAGGAATTGGTGGTGGGCTAGATTCGTTGATTAAACAGAACTGAATTAAAATAAAATAAAGAATAAATCAGAAGTGGAACTAGAAAAAGACCTAATTAGCGAAGCCAACTCCACACCCCAAGAAGATCCTTCCTATAATGAGCATGGCAAGGTCCTGGGCAGCTGCATTTAACACCACGCCAATGATAAAGAAAATCCTTGTTTTGATTTTCAACCCCAGTTGTTTCTGATTTAAGCTGAAGCATGGATACCACGGTTTCTTTTACAGATTTCAATGATCTAGGAACAATTCCTCCTGCATTGAAGGCCTGTTCAGGGCCTAGTGAATGGACCATAAGGTGAAATTCCCACTAATCAACCAATCCTAACCATCCATTTGACGGCTAAAATTCAAATAGCGATTGGCACAAATTCCAAAGGGCCAAATTGAAATATCAGTTGGGCCAGCAATTAGGATGGCCCGGATATGTGGTTACTTTATGCTCTGAACACAATTGGGCAAGCAATTGGACAACTTGGATTGTCATATAACCGTGACATGTGTATGTTGGAAGAGTTACCACCATTTTCTTAAAATTGTAGTTAACTATCAAAGGAGATATCATACATGTCAGAGCTCACAAACATCTTGAAAAAGGTAGTTTAGTGAGTCATCTTCCTCAAATGTGGCACTCATACATGGCTAGTTATCATTTCAAAATTCACATTAATAAATCAAAAATAATCATCATTTGATTGATGGTTATCAAATGGATGGTTAACAGTGAATGGTTCAAATTCCAAGGCAAAATCAAATGATTAATTTCATGTGGTTGGTGAAATTCTGTTTTATGCTCAAAGCACAATTGGTTAGGTTATTTGTACGATCTAGATTGTCATGTAACTTTTCCATGTTCTATTGGAAGAGTTGTTACCATTCTGAAATTGGCAGTTACTCTTCACTTGGCACACAAGTACAACTTTTTAGACCATTCAAATTGTAAGGCACATCTTGAAAGGTGCATGTTGGAAATCAAAATGATAAATCAATCCTAACTAACCAAATGGTGGTTATCAAATGGATGAATAAAAATGATATAGTGAGTGGTTCAAATTGCAAGAGCAAAATTAAATGGTCACTGTCATCTGCATGGTGCAGCCCATCCTATGCTCCTATCAGATATCCTGGAAACATGCCATATTGGCACATATTTTGCTTGTAAAGTGCATGTGGGAGAGGATTTCCATGGGGGCCACTTTGCAGACCTTGAAAAATAGAAGGCAAAACAACATCTCTGTCGAATTGGACACTAAATAAACAAGCAGCATTGTCTAAATCATGAAATGATATGCTTCACATAAATAATATGAGAAATATCTGACAATGAGTATAAAATAAGAAGAGGAACCGTATGATATGGCCCTAGGACAGGGCCTTAGGAACAATTGGTGAAGTAAGAACTGTAAAGGGGACCACAAATAGCTAGGAAAAATTTTATGATGATGATTACGATAGAAAGCTTGACTGAGTTAAATGGCTGTTTCTTTTGTCAGCAAGAAACAGTGCAGGTGGGCCCAACTTTCCATGACTCAGGCCATTTCATCTTGTGGAACATATTGTGAATGGGGTGTGCCCCAAAAAATCTCCCCAATTGGAAAAAGATTCCTATATGATCAATGGAATTATTTCCCCATTGAAAGTGAGCCATAGGTAAACTATCTTTGCAGCCCATCAATCGGAAAAAAGTCTAGAATTGCAAGGAAAAGGAGATTTTTGTACATTAGCTTGCATGATGGCAAACTAGATGAGCAATCTAAACTACAGAAAGGTGCACCCATATCACTATTGTGCCGAACAATATGGTCACTTCGTTTAGTCAGCATTAGATAATGCCTCACAGAAATATTGTAAGCTATGAAAACATAAATTCAATGAGCTGAAAAGCAATTCGATCTTTTCATTCATCTCTTCATACAACATATACAACTCAATATGCATTGTATATGTGTCTAAATACCCAGCCAGACAAGATATGTGCATAAGCATACAAGATATGTCATACAGATGTACAAGATACACTAGTGGGATCCACTCTGTCTACATGAAATGATTGAGTGAACTCAATTCTAGAAATACTATAACATAATGCTCTATTGTATCTAGGATTTACTGCAGAAAAAATACACCTTTCAAACACAAGAATGAAGTGGAATAAAGATTCTCCAATTATTTTGACTGATTTAGCAGAAAACTAAAAATGTATCCAAAATGAAACATCAAGATAACTCCAAAATGGGGAAAAAATGAAGAACTTATGTTTTTCTTTGTTTAAATTCAAGTTTAAACAGGCTCAACAAAGAAAAACCTTGAATATATCTCAGAATTATTCCAAACAACAGTTTAGCTTCATGGCGATGATGCTCTAAATTCAAAATTAGCAGTGTGCTTATTTCATTACCACAATAATTTGTGAAAATGATTAGTATTTTCAGCAAAAACAATGACTAAATGTTTATTATCATTTATTTGTGGGCTCCATGTAACGTACTAGACATGGATTTAAGTAGCGTTTCAGAATGTGACTTCTCTGGGGACCAAAACCAGTATGACTTGCCCCTTCTTTGTTAGACCCATAGACAGATGAATATGCAAATAAAAACTCTATAGAATTATATGATTTTCAGCTCGGTTCTTCAAAATTACCTACATGCACGCTCTCTTTTGCCTACTGCTATTCTGCTTTCTTAAAAATACTAGTTTCGCCTACTTTCTTAGAAATAAACTAGGAAAATGGACATATCAAAAAACCATACAGATTAACTTGAAAATAAAGAATTTGGGTTTTTACTATCATCATCCCAAGTATGCTCATCATTAAGGAATAAATATTAGCAGAAAGAAATTGTATTAATTAGACACATACCTGCAATTTTTTGTAGATATACCAAAACAGTAATAATAGAAGCAAGAACAGAATCTGCACATATCAATTAAATGTTTGAACAACATACTTTATATAGATAGTGTTAAGAAATATGATCATACAGAACTAAAACAGTCCAATCAGATATCTGGATTGTTACAACAAAAAGCCTTCTAGTTTTACTTGTGCATATGACAAAACTATTGTAATGCCTACAAGGCTAAAGAAATTTGCTAAGAGAATGTTGAGAATAAATGGGAGAGAATCATCAATAGTATACAGATCTGAAGATAACCTGTAAAATAAAGACTAATATATAAACAAATACACCATACAAGAGTTCCGCTAAGCCCACGCGCACCTTTCCACATGCATCTCTATATGTGGACACGCATGGCAACTTCACGATGTGGAAGTCCAGGCCATGCATCAGGTGGACGTGTGTGTAGATACACAGCTAAGAAGGGTAGATGAACTCATAAGGTGGCCACACATTTATAAACATAATGGATGGGTTTAAAAAATTGTCAATGGTTAAGATTCACCCATAGATGTGTTACCTGATGAGCTGACAAGGCCTATTTTTGGGCCAGTTCATCTACACAGTGAGCCCCACTATTTGCATGGTTCGGATGTCTACTACATGTGCCAGGTTGGCATGTAAGCTGCATGTAGAGAGGTTCATGTGGGCTCACTAAAACCGTACAAAAGAGAATGAAGCTTTGAGATGCTATATCCTATTTTGACCTGTTAAGTATCCTTCCACTTGGATTTTGATCAAAAAATATTACAGGTGCATTGACATGCTTGTTCAAAAGCTTAGTATGCACCTAAACTGCGGCACGTAAACCACCAAATGCAAATGAGAATGCCCTTGCTAAGGTTAAAAGGGAATTTGCAACAGAAAAGATGCAGAGTATAACCTACATCAACAATCACTAATTAGAATGGAAGTATATCTTTAACTGACAAGTCTTATTATTTCTTGAATTATCAAACATATTGCTTGTTTTTGTTAGCAAGTGAAAACATGCAGAATCTATGAAGCATGATCTGCCCTGTTCAAATTCTTTTAAACAATGAGGATTTATCGGGTCTGGATGTGCCCGTTTATACAAGTCTCAAACATTGTTTGGTGATCTATGGAACATTTTTGGGTGATCCATACCATTGACATAATGGGCCCACTGTGGATTAGGAAAATGTTCCAAATTTGAAGTTGAAAAAGTGTTTCTCCAGAAATCACACAATTCGGGTGATCTTATCCATTGTTCGGAGAACTTTTGAGGATGCAAATGGATGGCTAAGAAAACTCCAACCAATGGTCAACATCAATTGACAGAAGCCATCCAATTGGTGGCAAAGTTGTTCCAATCAGTGCTTTTTGGGGTATAACCCATCTGGAGTAGGGCATGACAAATTAAAGGTTGAGACCTTGTATTTCGGTGCATAGATATGTAGATGGAGTGTTTCATAACTTGGATACATGTCTGGATACATGTATTCCAAAGGAAAAGAAAAGAAAGGTAATGATTTTTCCATGTTGAGGCATGGATTCCATTGTTAGGGGTCATGTTTAGGATAGCAAGTGGAAAACTCATATTTGTTTGACAATGATCACCTAGTTTCTTGCACTAGTAATCTCACGGTTTGCCTATAACATAATTAAGAACAAGATTTTCAGTTTCAATCAATCTCACGGTTTGGGCCAGTGATTTAGTGCTATTTGGATGCATCACCTCAACAATGTGAAGTAATCCCCAAATCGCTAAAATCCACAAATCCCTAAAATCCACACATTGCTAAATCCCCAAATCGCTAAATGCCCAAATCCCTAAATCGGTATTGAGATTGAGAGAGAGAGAGAGAGATACTCACGGCTGTGAATGCTAGCCTTTAACTGATCGGCAACGCGTGGTAGGGTGGAGAGGAGTTTGAGTTAGAGCCCTGATCATGAGTCCACGCCGAAAATTGGGTTCCCGAGCTCTGAGGAGAGAGAGAGAGAGAGAGAGAGAGAGAGAGAGAGAGAGAGGAGGGATGCGAGAGAGATTGAGAGAGGAGGGAGAGGATGCGTGAGGGAGAGCGAGGGCCGAGAGAGACAGAGAGAGATAGAGGATGCGAGAGAGAGAGAGAGAGACTGAGAGAGACAGAGAGAGAGAAAGAGAGGATGCGAAGAGTCATTGACGGAGACGGACGGACGCAGATTTACTGTGAAAGACTTTCGCAGGAAGTTCCTGCGCAAGATTCTATGTGGGTCCTACTTAGTTGTTTGTGTGAAATTTAACCCATCTATCCGTTTTTTAAGATCATTTTATGACGTGGGACCAAAATTGAGGAGGATCAAAAACTCAAATGGGCCACACGAGAGGAAACAATGGAGATTTAGTGACCACCGTTGAAATATTTATATGTCCATAAAAGTTTTTGACGATATAATTTTCTAGTTTTTTCACTTTATCTAAGTGAAAATGACCTTATAAACTGTCATGCCATAAACCCGGAAATCGGATTCACAGGAATCTCGATTGCCCAATCCGGTGCCGACAGCCTCCATAGTACCCCATTCTCGGCTCCTAGCGTCCATACGTCAGACTTCGATCCTGGGATCCTACAAGGAGGATTTTTTTTTTTACATTTAACTCGTAATATGCATAACCACAAGATTACCCAATTCACAAAGGCAACATCATCATCACATATCCATTAATATAATCGTTTGGGTACAATGTTGGAAGAGAAATACATAAATTGAAAATCAAGCTCCAGAAGACTGCTACACGCTCCAAGTTCAACACTGCTACAACCTAACATCACCTGCACGCATCTATCGTACATAAGCTTATAGAAAGCTTAGAAGGTGGTGTAAGTGTGTGCACAAGGTAAGTGTCAAGTATTCAACGCAATGTCATAATCATACAATGTCGAAATAGGTGCAAGGTCATGAATCATACGTTATCAGAGTAAGCAAAAATACTGACAAGTCCATAAGTCAAGTAATATCAAAATAAATAATATAAATCAACTATACAAATGAGGAATAATATCAAAATACGTGATACAGATCAACTATACAAATAAGGAACAATATCAGAATACGCGATACAGATCAACTATACAAATGAAGAATCATAAAGAGTCAAATATCAGATGCTGTATCTAAACCATATAAATGCAGAGACACAGGTAACCCAAACTGCCATATGGCGCGGATGTAATGCAATATGCGGTGTGAATGGAATGACCATGCTAAAGTGTGAAGTTAGGATGATAATACGTAGTATCGTGTTCACTCCCCAAGTATAGGGTTGTGATGTAGTAATAAACTCGGTAAGACCGAGGTCGAATCCACAGGGACTGAAACCTGTACGTTATCTGAAAATAACCAGATCTATAACTAAGCTAAGATGAAATCTAAACCAATTATGATTGAAGAATAATAGTGAAATAATTATCAAAAACTTAAGAAAATTCAGAGAAGGGAAACTAGGGATTCAGAGGATCCACTTGTAGAGATCAGGGAGATCTTATGCCTGCTTTACAAATCATGGAAATTAACTGAACTGACATTGATATAATTTTCAAGAGATGAAAGGTGTATAAATTAGAATGGATTTCATCACCAAACCATGCCCAAGAGACAAGGCTAACAACAGAATTAAACTAATTACCGACCACATCAACATGCTATGAAAATCAACAAAAGGGTACCGACATCCGACCATGCCCAGGAGACGATGGTGAACAACAGAGCTTCCTGATGTCATAGCATAAAAAGGCAATGGAAATACTCAAAGCCATCGCAGACCTATTGTAATTTCAGTCACAACAGACCATTAAAGACTAAAAACATATTCCCATAATAAAATAAATATCAAATTCAATTCATCATTAAAACTAAATTAAAAACATAAAATTGAATCTCCCATTCCACTACAAGCTTCACCTCTTAGCCCTAGCTAAGAGGTTTAGCCACACATGAGTGGACTAGATCTCTCAAAATAAAATAAATAAATAAAGCAGCTAAAAAAACAAACTCTTTTTCTCTCTTTCTCTCTCTCTCCTCACGTCTCCACCCGAACTCCAATCTATTGCTGAATGATTCTCTTTCCCCGTCCCAGGTTCTCCTCTTTATAGGCTTTATGCGTGCATCACAATCCGACCTGGAGTCGGATTTCGTTCCGACGCACCCTGTTTTACGCAGCACAACAAAATCCATTGTTTTTGATCTGATTTTACGACAACTGATCAACCCATTCGAGCGATTTGACTTATTGGACAGGGTAAACACCATCTTATCTGGATTTTGGACGGTCTGGATCATTGATCCGATCACGTCCTTGATCACAGGATGGCCAACCGTGGCCGGTTTTCACGGACGCGTGTCCCTGCGTAAATAGGGTACGCTGTGAGGATCGGTGGGTCCCAGTTCGACGTCGTTTGAAGAATCCAAGCCGTTCATTGCATCTAGCTCGAAAAACCACCCGAAAATGGGTATTTTTCAAGTGAAATGGGTGTGGACCACGTGATTTCCTGAGCTGCCGTCCGCCTTGCGTTTGGACGACCAAAAACAGATCTCCGATGACTTTTGTAATTCCACCACCTAGGCTATGGTCACACCCTCCTTCTAGAGTGAATGAACGTATCTGATCATCCATATGATCAATGGGTGGGGCCCACTAGTTCTCGGATCGTCCGGATCGTGCGGACGCTGTTCTTCGCATGCTGATTGTGTGATGGGGCCCACTTCGTTGGTGATGGAGAAATCCACTCCGTCCATTGTATTTATGGCGAAAAACCATCCAAGAAGGGATGGTTTCGTATTGGTTTAACTGTGGTCCACCAGATCTTTAAATTTACCGTCCGTTCTACGTCTGCGCATTCATGTATGTACAGTGCACGAGAAAATCGGGTTTCAGATCAGGGTACGGTCGGTTTAGACACCTGAATTTAATGAACGGTGTGGATCATCTTAATGCATGATGGCAGTGGCTCACCAGAATCCAAACGCAACTCCCTGTTGCGCAGTAAAAAAAATGGGAATTTTCGTTTTTATGAAAGAAGTCGAGTCAGCGTTTGCTGACCGACTTTGTTCGTTTGGTGCACTGAAAGTGCACAACTAATGTGCACTCTCACTCCTCAAAGTGGGTCCCACCTTGATGCTCATGAGAAATCCTTTCCATCCATTTACTTTATCAGCTCATTTAATGAGTTGAGACCAACCTTGAAGCAGATCCAGATATCAGGTGGGCCCTAATTCACAGATCTATGGGCTGATCTGTCTGTTGTCCCACTTCCCGAGATCTTTAATGGCTGAAATTTAATATGTACAGTTGATTTATGGCCCATATCCCATGTATGAAGTCTCGTGTCGATCGGATGGCAGAAACCTTGTGATCTTGCATTCTGCACTAGTTTCAGGCCTCTTTCATGTGAACGGCTTGATTTCCTCGGATCCCTGGTATGTAAATTCTTCAATATTGGTCCTCTGGAGTCCGTCCCTTGCTTGTGGTGTCATCAGAGTGTCAAATCCACGCTTTTACTATCAGTTTCCAATCAACGCTCCTGATTGCATCCTGCAACAAAACACAATTCAAATACTCCATTAAGCATTATTGTGTATGTAAAATCTGGCAATAATCGAGATCTGATATGCAATATTTGACCCTCAACACAACCCCCAACCAGTATTTTGCTAGTCTCGAGCAAAATATGCAAAAATTAAGTTGAAAATTACTAGACAATTCTTGTGAAGCCGAGTGATATTTTGAAAAACAATCCAGATATGAGAAATCTTAAGATTCATGAATGTTGATTATCAATTTCTCCTGGCCTCTCATGCACGGTGAATTTCATAATCGAGTTCAAATATTAATCCATTAATTAGAATAATTCTAAACATTGAGTTTCATGGGTGTATAGTGTAATCTCGGCTTATTGATCATTAAGATTCAATTCTTTATTTCAGGATATCGTTGGTACCCAACAAGAGAATTCATGATAACCAAAGCTTGCCTCAAAGATCATCTTTTCATTCCTTCAACTTTCCATTAATAGTAATACCAAGAAGGGGAATGAAATCCACACCTATAGGGAGCAAACCTATGATGAAGACTCTATACCCAAACCTTTTCTCATATTATCCATGGGGAATGAAATCCACACCTATAGGGAGCAAACCTATGGTGAAGGTTCTTCGCCCACCCCTTTCCAAAGGCATTTGTATTTTCTTTTTCTTCAATTGATCATGACGGGCAACCTGTTCAAATTTGGTTCCTTCCATGTTTAGTGATTACCAAGTTAAACCTTCAATATTAAATTGAAACCTCAATGGGTAAGCGAGATGTGACATGTGAAATCATGACTCAATCAATGTTTACAACTTCTAATCATGGATTAATAATTCAAACTTAACTGTGAAATCTACTAGACAACTGGATCCAAGAGTAGTAAATCACCAACATTCCATATCCTGTAATTCTAAATCAAAGATGGTTGTCAAAATCACTTCAAATTCACCAGAAAGTCCAGAAAAAATTTTAAAAATTTTCACAAATTTTTGCTCAAGACAAAGAAAACACTGATTAGGTAACCTAATCTCCCACCCCCAACCTAAAATTTACATTGTCCTCAATGTAAAAGGTATGAGCATGCTATGCACATGGGACAATGAAAGTAAATGAGAAGTGATGGGAAGATAGTACCTGGATGACGAATCGAGAAAGACTTTCCAACGATAGTAACGTAAAAGTGGATCAGCACAAGAGAGAAAGTAATATAGAAATAATAAAAATAAAATCCTACCTATACCACTTTCGCAAGTGCTCTCGATTGCATTTAGCGCATGCAACAAGCCTTTAAACCCCTAGGTTGCCCCTAGTGGACGAGTTGTAGTCTCGTGAGGGTTTGTAGTAATGTTACCCACAAACATTGAACTAATTAAGAAAATGAAATAAGTTGAAAAGCTGGGTTGCCTCCCAGGAGCCCTAAGTTTAACGTCTTCAGCCAAACAAATAAAGCAACTACCCTAGTCCTAAGAAAGCGATAAACCTACCTATATCTCCATCAGACTAGGAGATTAGTCCTGGTAAACAGGATCATTCAGAGGTGTGGACATGTCCTCTGAATCAAATTTCTCGACAAATGGCTTTAAGCGATGTCCATTTACTTTAAACTCCTTGCCATTGTCGGGGTCTCTTATCTCGACAGCCCCATGAGGATAAGCAGTAACAACAATGTAAGGGCCGGTCCAACGAGATCGAAGCTTACCCGGAAAGAGATGTAATCGAGAATTATACAAAAGGACTTTCTGACCTGGCGTGAATGATTTTCGTAGAATATGTTGGTCATGAAATGCCTTCATCCTGTCCTTGTAAATTCTCGAGTTCTCGTATGCATCGTTCCAGATTTCTTCAAGTTCATTTAATTGAAGTTTGCGTAGCGAGCTAGCGTTGTTTAGATTGAAATTCAGATTTTTGATCGCCCAGTAGGCTCTATGTTCCAACTCCACAGGCAAGTGGCAAGCCTTCCCATAGACAAGTCTAAAGGGAGACATTCCAATAGGAGTTTTAAAAGCAGTACGGTACGCCCATAAGGCATCGGTCAATCGAATTAACCAATCCTTACGGTCAGGGTTAACTATTTTTTCCAAAATGTGTTTGATCTCCCTATTAGAAATCTCAGCTTGCCCACTTGTCTGTGGGTGGTATGGGGTGCTCACCTTGTGAGAGATATCGTATTTCTTCATTAAACTCTCGAATGGCCTATTACAAAAGTGTGAGCCTCCATCACTAATGATGGCTCGAGGCGTTCCGAATCGGGAAAGGATGTTTTCTTTTAGGAATTTAATGACCGTGCGATGGTCATTAGTTCGACACGGAATCGCTTCGACCCATTGAGTGACATAGTCTACGGCAAACAAAATATATAAATTTCCATAAGATTGGGGGAATGGTCCCATGAAATCGATGCCCCAGCAATCAAATGCCTCTATGATAAGAATGGGATTCAAGGGCATCATATTTCGACGGGACAATGCTCCCAATTTCTGACAACGCTCACAGGCTTTGCAAAACTCATGAGTGTCCCTGAACATAGTGGGCCAATAGAAGCCACACTGCAGAATCTTGGCCGTGGTCTTTTTTGCAGAAAAGTGACCACCATAAGCCTGTGAGTAACAGAAGGAGATGACACTCTGATGCTCATCGTCTGGCACACATCTCCTCAAAATTTGGTCTGGGCAATATTTAAACAAGTATGGATCATCCCAGAAGAATTTGCGTACCTCGGTGAAAAATTTCTTCTTATCTTGTGCAGTCCAATGTGTTGGTATGGAACCTGTAGCAAGGTAATTAGCAATATCAGCGAACCAAGGTAAATGGGAGATTCTGAACAGTTGTTCATCAGGGAACATGTCATTGATATGGGTCGCCTCAAGGGAATCAGGGGTATTAAGGCGAGAAAGGTGATCGGCCACTACGTTCTCTACTCCCTTTTTATCTTTAATTTTCAAATCAAATTCTTAGAGTAGAAGGATCCATCGTATTAAGCGGGGCTTAGAATCATTTTTAGAAAGAAGATACTTCAATGCCGCATGATCTGTATAGATAATGATCATGGATCCGATCAGGTAGGACCTAAATTTGTCCAAGGCGAACACTATGGCTAAGAGTTCCTTTTCTGTAGTCGAGTAGTTCACTTGGGCAGGATTTAAAGTCCTACTCGCATAATGGATGACGTAGGGCCTCTTATCTTTTCTTTGGCCTAGAACCGCTCCAAGAGCATAATCAGAAGCATCGCACATAAGCTCAAAAGGAAGGCTCCAGTCGGGTGGCTGCATGATGGGTGCAGTGGTTAACATGCCTTTAAGCTTGGTGAAAGCTTCCTGGCACTGCTCAGTCCACTCGTATGGAACATCCTTTTGAAGAAGATTACATAAAGGACGAGAGAGGAGACTAAAGTCCTTTATGAATCGCCTGTAAAATCCTACGTGTCCTAAGAAGGATCGCATGTCCCTGATGTTCTTGGGTGGAGGTAGGTTAGAGATAAGATCGATTTTTGCCTTATCTACCTCAATTTCCTTGGACGAGATGATATGTCCAAGGACAATCCCCTTATGAACCATGAAATGACACTTCTCCCAATTAAGTACCAAGTTCTTTTCTTCACATCTTTTCAGCACACATTTAAACTTTCCAGACACTTGCTGAAAGATGAACCATAGACAAAGAAATCGTCCATGAAGACCTCTAGATATTGCCCCACCATATCAGAAAAGATACTCAACATACATTGCTGGAAGGTGGCAGGGGCATTACATAGTCCAAATGGCATCCTTCGGTAAGCAAAGGTGCCGTAGGGACATGTAAATGTGGTCTTTTCCTGGTCCTCAGGGGCAATTTCAATCTAATTGTAGCCCGAATACCCGTCAAGGAAACAGTAATAGGAATGACCAGCTAGCCTTTCTAAGATTTGATCAATGAAGGGTAAAGGAAAGTGATCCTTCCTTGTGACGGTATTCAACTTTCTGTAGTCAATGCACATTCTCCAACCAGTAGTGACTCTAGTTGGCACGAGTTCATTATTAGCATTGGCTACGATAGTGATTCTGGACTTCTTAGGAACCACCTGAGTTGGACTTACCCATTGACTATCAGATATAGGGTATATGATACCCACATCCAATAGTTTAAGAACCTCGGCCTTAACCACTTCCTTCATATTTGGATTTAGTCTACGTTGTGGTTGCCGAGCGGTCTTCGCATTATCCTCAAGATATATGTGGTGAGTACAAATCGAGGGGTCGATTCCCTTGAGGTCCGCGATTGTCCATCCTAGGGCTCCTTTATGCTCAATGAGAGTAGATATGAGCATACTCTCCTGTTCTTTCTCCAGGTGGGCAGAGATCACCACCGGGTATGTCTCATCTTAACCTAAATAGGCATATTTTAAATCAGAGGGCAAAGGTTTTAGGTCAAGCTTCGGTGCCTTGAGGTTAGACGGTAGAGGCACTACATCAGTTTGTGGCAATTCTTCAAATTGTGGCCTCCACCGGTCAACTTCAAGTATCGGTGCAGTATCAAGTAAGGCACACGTCTCCCTAATCATATCATCATCAAACTCATGGGAGTGGGCCAAGCATGTCTCTAGAGGATCAGAGGATAAGGTAAGGGGTGTCCTATCTTCCACGAAAGTATCGATCATGTTAATGTCGTGGACATCGTCATTATCCTCTGAGTTACTGCCGTTATTGAAAAAGATGTTTGACTCCAATGTCAAATTTCCAAAAGACATAGTCATAACACCATTCCTGCAATTGATGATTGCATTTGACGTGGCAAGGAATGGGCGACCAAGAATGACGGGAATCTGAGTGCTCATGTTGTTGATGGGTTCGGTGTCCAGGATGATAAAATCTATAGGGTAGTAAAATCTATCGACTTGGACTAACACATCCTCAATAATCCCTCTTGGTATACGAACAGTTCGATTGGCAAGTTGTAGTGTGGTTAGGATGGGTTTTAACTCACCCAACCCTAACTGTTTGTATACCGAGTAGGGAATCAGATTGACGCTCGCTCCTAAGTCAAGAAGTGCGTGATCAATTCGATGGTTCCCGATTACACATGATATGGTTGGGCTACCGGGATCCTTGAATTTCTGCGGCACGTTTTGCTTCAGGATGGCACTCACTTTCTCAGTCAAGAAGATCTTCTTTTGAATGCTTTGCCGTCTTTTGGTCGTGCATAGGTCTTTCAGAAATTTTGCATATGAAGGAACTTGTTTTACGACATCAAGTAGAGGAATGTTGACTTTCACTTGTTTCAATTCCTCTAGAATATCCTGAGAGTTAGAAAGACGTTTTGGTGCAACCAACCGTTGGGGGAACGGAGCAACTGGCTTCTCTAGAAGTTCCGGTTCTAATTTTTGTGGGACATCACTAGATCCATCATTATTGTCCTCTTCTGGTTCTTGAGGCTTTTCGGGCCTAACTGGAAGGGTTTTATCAATGATCTTCCCACTCCTAAGAGTGGTGATGGATTTAGCATGCCCCATTGTAACGCCCTGAAAATCGGGGGTCGAGTATGAACTCAACTCCCGAGTTCCAACGCATCACTTATGCAACATACACAATGATGGTTAAATGTTGTCTGAGTTAGTGCAATAAACATGAATGAGATTATACCAAAACAGTAATTCATACTCCAGTTCAATTGTATAAAGGCAAGCGGAAGACTGAAATTTTATATTCAAAATAAGTAAAGTATCAAAATTTTGTGAACTTCAGAGTATGAGTACTAACTGAGTACCAATATACACGTATTGTTTCTAGGTCAAAAAAATCAAAATACAATCCTCAAAGAGGCCCTGTAAATCCCGCGATGCAACCGGCCTAAGCATAGCCGTCAGAGTACTGCATAAAGGAGAACTCCTCCTGATCCTCCTCGAAGTTGAGCTCGGCTCCCGAACAGAGGCGCCATCTACACTGCGACAGAGTCCGGTGGGTGTTGCAAACACCGTCCCGTAACGTGGGAGTGAGTAGCTAACTCAGTGGAACATTAAAGCATAGGTTAACATGTTATCAAATCAATCAAGTAGTAATGATAACGCAGTACAAATCAAACATTTCTAAGTAATCTTGTTAAGTGCAAAAATGATATGACATGATGCTGTATGCCCTTGCCAAACCACCCTCAAGCGACATCATCTTACGTTCGCGAATGCTAACTCCCTCAGTGCGCCACATCTACAAAGCACATGCGGTGCGATGATGCTCATGATTACCAAGTTTTTATTAATCCATTTCAACCAGCAGTATTGGGAAACTAAGGTACCTCCCTTGTATAATTCCCAAACATGATCCATTCTAGGGTCGTCAATCCTAGCTAATCTCATACGATATTATGGTTTGAGAAGCGTAGTGAAGGCATCGCAAAGGGCTCGTCACCCGTCAGCGCGGATACAGATCTCACCGTATGCGGCTCAATTGCTGGCCGTCAGCTCAAGTACATATCTCACCGTACTGCTCAATCACTAGCCGTCGGCTCAAGTACAGGTCTCACCGTACTTGGCTCAACTCATACTCTAGTTACTGTGAAAGACTCGTCGCCAATCACAGACACTTGGAGTACACTCGAAGATACTACGGAGGACTCGTCGCCCGTCAGCACGAGCACAGGTCTCACCGTACTCGGCTCTCGCCGTAAGTATCGACAGCTCGAATATAGTGTCCCATACCACCATAATCGGCTCACGAGTCTGGTTGCGCAATGGTCACTACGGGAGGCACATGACCCCAGCGTGGCGACACTCGACCACGGTGTCCCATACCACCATGTCCGGCTCATGCGTCTTAGCGGATCGAGGTACCATGGTTAACGGGATTTGCCACGGGTAAGTTTGGTACCCTAGGTTCAAGCAGTAGCGACCAAACATGGTGAACATACATATACACATATCGGTTTGCTTGACAAGCCTGACTAGCTCGAGCGCACCACAAGTTGAGCGATATGGAGCGCAAAAGCACTCCGTGTGGCCAACCACTATCGCCAACCGAAGTACGCCTCGGGTTCGCCAGACACGTCCATCGTGGCGATATGAATCTCAGCCACAACAGTAAGTCTGGTACCGAATGTGTGGACTATAAGCATAGTCCCAAACTCAATCAGTTGTAGAGCATAAAGTAAAGCATGAGGTAAAGCATGTATTGTAAAGCATGAAGTATAGCATGTTATAAGGCATGTTGTAAAGCATGTTGTAAAGCATGTTATAAAGCACTAAACACATAGGGATACAAATACTTAGAGTTCATAGGTGAGTGGTTAGAGTGCACAACCACATGGAAAGTGTCATATGGGACTCTAAGGTAGCGGAGAATCCCATCTCAGCACCTAACTAAAGTTCTGACACTTAAGCACTTACACTCACAAGTGATTTCACCAACACTTGGAATGCAATATTTTAACATACATGACGTATGCTAGAGAAATGTATACTAGGATTGTCCCTTTACTAAACTAGTATTTTATACAAATACATCATATTCATACAACAATTAAACATGGCAATCACATCAGCAACTTTTATACGTATAGGGTGCTTCCACGTATACCCAATTTCGACATACATAGTGTTTACAAAGGAAGATAGATTTCGGCGATTCCTTTCGCCAAGCTAGTATTTTAATCACGTATTGTATAATCATACATTAAATAAATATGTCAAACATTATTCCAAAAGAACTACGTATACGGTATTTCTACAACACGTAATTTTAACATACGACGCATTTACAAGTAAACATATATTTTGGCGATTCCTTTCGCCAAACTAGTATTTTATTCATATGTTATATAATTATACATTAAATAAACATGTCAAGCATTTATCCAAAAAAAATACGTATACGGCATTTCTACGTATACCTAGAATATGTGAAATTCCATATTTCACACCGCTAATCAAAACAGGAAACGGAAAGCACTTTGTACATGTGCAATTGCAAGCAGATCATGAATCTACCATTATCTGACATTGAAAGCGTTGAAAACCTTAACTTATACACTTAAAGTCCTCACCTTTGCCTTTGGAAACGGAACGAATCAGCAAGGGTAATGGATCTTCCGTCTACAGGCGATTTCTAGCCTAAAGAGCGGAATCGGTTAGTCGGAATACATCCTACCTCGATTCCAACTCAAATCAGACCTAGGGTTAGGGTTTCTTACCTTCAAATGAGGTGGAAAACGCCGGGAAAGCGTCTAGAATAGAGCGGTGTAGGCCGTGTAGCAAGCCGAAGCAGGAGGAGGAAGATTGGCAACAATCTCCAAGTTCTTCTCTCTCTTTTCTCTCTCTTCCTCTAGGGTTTCTTCCAAAATTCGTATGGCTGTGAGAGGGGCAGCTTTAAGCTCCTTTTATAGTCTCAAACATTACGAGAATAGACTTAGGTTCATGGGGTACTGCTTATATAGGATATTCGCCGCTTTTCCAGCTAAAAAGGGAAGTTCTGGTGGCCCCCTTTGAACCAAACGTCAGACTTAAGCTCACCATCAATGGATCTACGTGGGATTACGTTTTTGACTCATTCGGATACGCAGATCGCACGTGGCGGACCACTTTCGATTCGACGGTCAGTGGGCCACGATCGAAAATTCCAAGTACATGTAAATGTTCTGAAATTTTTCTTAATCCGAGGGTGTAATTTGGTCCGATTCGACGGTCGGGTTGCTTATCTTGACGCGTCAACGAACGATGCCGATCACTATTCCGGATATTTATTTTGGCTTATGAATAGTGTTTTTCACACCACCTCGCTCGGATTCGAAACGAATGGCCGTGGAACATCGGATAAGGCTGATTTTGAGATGATTGTTAAGCCCGGTGGGCGGTCCTAGTTCCTTAGCTTCGGGTTAATCGGAATCCCGATGTGCGATCTAGACCTAATCTGAAGTTTCGTTTCATTCCCGAGAGCGGACGGGAAATGAGTTTGGTTCTAAACTTTAGGGTAACCTAAGCGTCAATGATTCTCAGCAACTTTTGGGTCTTGCGGATCGTATTTAAAGCGATCCTAACGGATTTCATAGCTAATTGAGTTTAGTACTTAGTTAACTTTGTTAAATTTCTAAAGGATTTAATCCTACGGGATTTCTGGTCGAGTGGTACTCGACCCAATGTCTGGAAATTTTCGTGTCGTTACAATCTACCCCCTTAAATAAAAATTTCGTCCCTGAAATTTATACTGTTCGTACTCCTCGAGAATCTGAGGGTAGTTCTTCCTGACCTCGGCCTCAGTCTCCCAGGTAGCTTCCTCCTCAGAATGATGTGTCCAAAGCACCTTCACAAGCGGGATGACCTTGCTACGCAGTACCTGCTCCTTCCTGTCAAGGATGCGCGTCGGGCGCAACTCATATGTAGCATCCTCGCTCAACTGTACCTGCTCCCATCTGATGATATGCGAAGGATCAGGAACGTACTTCTTCAGCATAGATACATGAAATACGTTGTGTACGGAAGCAAGTGGTGTAGGCAAGGCGAGACGATACGCCACATCACCCACTCGATCCAGTATCTGAAATGGACCAATGAACCTCGGTGTGAGCTTCCCCTTCTTCCCAAACCGAAGGACTCCCTTCATAGGGGAAACCCGAAGGAACACATGATCACCAACCTCGAACTCCAGCGGTCGCCGCCTCGTATCGGCGTAACTCTTCTGCCTAAGCTGTGCTTTGTGAGTAATCGATGCCTGATAATGTCTACCTTCTCTGTAGTCGCCTGAACCAACTCCGGGCCAATCAGGCTACGCTCTCCAACCTCTGCCCAACAGTGCGGTGCTCTACAAGGTCGACCATAAAGAGCCTCATATGGCGTCATGCCAATAGTCGCCTGGAAGCTGTTGTTGTAGGCGAACTCTGCGTACGGAAGACAGTCATCCCAACTGTCCTTGAAGTCCAACACACATGCTCGCAACATATCCTCCAAAATCTGATTTACCCGCTCTGTCTGCCCATCGGTCTGAGGATGAAACGCTGTACTGAACTTCAACTTCACACCCATCGCCTCCTGGATACGAGTCCAGAAGATGGATGTGAACCGCGTGTCTCTGTCCGACACAATCTCCAAAGGAACTCCATGCAGACGGACGATCTCCCTGATGTACAATCTAGCCAGCTCATCTGCAGAGTTCGTAACTCTGATAGGGAGGAAATGGGCCGATTTAGTCAACCGGTCCACAATCACCCAAATGGAATCGTGCCCCTTCCTCGTCTTCGGCAACCCGGATATGAAGTCCATGGAGATGAAGTCCCACTTTCACTCCGCTATAGGCATGGGCTGAAGCAGTCCAGGAGGTCGGCGATGTTCTGCCTTGACCTGCTGGCACGTCAGGCATCGAGACACATACTCAGCAATATGGGCCTTCATGTTATCCCACCAATACGTCCTTCTCATATCCTGGTACATCTTCATGCTACCAGGATGCATCGCAAACTTCGAGTTATGGGCAGACTCGAGAAGCTCGCGTCTCAAGTCAGGCACATCTGGAACACATAGGCGGCCACGGAACCGTAAACCCCCATCAGATCCAACTCTCCACTCGGAGTCCACGGCGTCGCTAGCCTGCTCTCGAAGCTCAGACAGCCGTATGTCGCCCTCCTGGGCCTCAACAATCCTGTCGTCAATAAGTGGTCGCACCCGAACGTGCGCAACACACTCAAATGGCTCCTCGACAGTGAGTCTCTGCTCGAAGTCCCGCACAAACTCTACCATATCCCACTCGGCTATCATCAGCGGTGCCACAAATGCAATCGCCTTCTTGCGGCTCAACGCGTCTGCCACAAGGTTCGCCTTGCCAGGATGGTAGGAAACCTCGAACTTGAAGTCCTTCAAGGTCTCCATCCATCGGCGCTGTCTCATATTCAAATCTCGCTGCGTGAATATGTATTTAAGGCTCTTGTGGTCGCAGAAAAGCTCGAACTCCTCACCGTAGAGGTAATGTCTCCAGAGCTTCAATGCAAAGATGACAGCCGCCAACTCCAGGTCATGTGTAGGGTAATTCTCCTCGTGCTTCCTTAATTGTCTCGAGGCATACGATATCACCCTATCCTTCTGCATCAGCACACAACCCAAACCAACGCGAGACGCGTCAGTATACACCGTGTATTTCACCCCTTGCTCTGGCAATACTAGCACAGGGGCGGACGTCAACTTGTCCTTCAGCTCCTTAAAAGCTGCCTCCGCCTTCTCATTCCAGGCGAACTTCAGGTCCTTCCGAGTCAGCTGAGACAATGGCCTGGCGATCTTCGAGAAATCCCGAATGAAACGTCTGTAGTACCCAGCCAGGCCAAGGAAACTCCTCACCTCAGTAACCGATTCAGGCTGCTGCCAATCCTGAACCGCAGCTACCTTAGCAAGGTCCACTGCTATCCCATCCTTGGACACTACATGTCCCAGGAACTTGACTTCCTCCTGCCAGAAGTCGCACTTCTTATATTGCGCGAACAACTGGTTCTTCTTCAGTGTCTCCAATACCGCTCGCAAGTGCTCCTCGTGCTCCTCCCGACTCGTGGAGTATATCAAGATGTCATCGATAAAGACGATGACGAATCGGTAAAGGAAGGGCCAAAATACCCGGTTCATCAGATCCATGAACACGGTGGGTGCGTTCGTCGGCCGAACGACATCACTAAGAACTCATAGTGGCCAAAGCACGTCTGAAGGCCGTCATCTTCGCACGTCCTCCTCTCTCACGCGCAACCGGTGGTACCCTCGACCGAAGGTCAATCTTCGAGAAATATTTCGCCCCCTCAACTGATCGAACAGATCATCAATCCTGGCAAAAGATACTTGTTCTTCACCGTGACCTGGTTCAACCTACGGTAATCAATACACAACCGTAGGGACCCGTCCTTCTTATTCACGAACAACACAGGTGCTCCCCAAGGAGACACACTAGGCCGAATAAAACCCTTCTCTACAAGTCCGTCAATCTGTTTCCGCAGCTCCTCCATCTCACATGGAGGCATACGATAAGTCGGCAACGAGATGGGCGTCGCACCAGGCGTAAGATCTATCGTAAAATCAATCTCACGCCGAGGAGGTAAACCAGGGATAGTCTCAAACACGCCTGCAAACTCTCGAACCACCGGCGTACCATCTATGGTCGGACCATCAATCGGCACAAGTAAAGCAGCATAACAATCAACGCGGCAGGGTAAACTGACCTGCACTGGAAATATGAAAGCTGTGCCGTCAGGTCCATAGGCAGTCACGATCCGAGTATCGCAGTCTACTTCCGCCCTCATCCTGGTGAGCCAATCCATGCCAAGGATAACGTCGTAGTGCCATAGCGGAGCAACAATGAGGTCGACGAGCACTGTGCTGCTACCCAAAACTATCGCACAACCCTCGCATAATCGTGTGACCGTCGAGAAGGCCCCAGTAGCCATAATGAGTCTCGTTCCCTTAGTGGGAACAGTATGCAGAGATAGGCGTTTCACCGCCCCATAAGAAATAATAGAAGTGGTGGACCCAGTGTCCACCAATAAAGAGACGGGAGTGTCGTGAATAAAAGCCGTACCCTCGAAAGCCGTCGGAGCTGAAACCGACGTCTCAGGTGCCTCAGCCACGAGAGTATGAACACGAGCCTGCTGCTGGCGGTTCGGCTGAGGAGCCAAGGGTCGCTGTGGCGGCCTGAAGGACGGTACGGGAGGTCGGAATGAAGGATGTGCGGAACGGTGCCGAGCAGCGGCGGAGGCGATATGGCTGTGGATAAGGACGACCCAATCTCGTGGTGGCGCAGCCGCTAGCCCTCATGCGCGAGAAGCGCTCTCGGCGGGGTGTCCAGGGTTTCCCGCAAAACGTGCGGGTCACCAACGGGCGTCTCATAGGAATAGCTGGCGCTGCGGCCCTGGGAGGAGAATCAGCCCGAGGCCTCTTGCCTAAAATAGGCCTGCTCTGTACATCCTGTCGCGGTCTCGCAACCATAGTACCACGTGATCTGGCCAAACGGTCCACATCCTGCTCGGCCGTTATAGACATGTGGACCAACGCCCCATATGTAGGAATACGTGTGGCAATATCCTCGACCGAATCTCCGGTCGCAAACCCAAGGAGAAACGACGCATCCGCATCTGCTCATCCACCAGTATAGTTGGGACAAAGCGGCCCAACTCTGTGAAGCGGTGCTCGTACTCCGTGATCGTCATGCCTCCCCGCCTGAGGCGTAAAACTCTTCCTCCCGCTCGTGCCGATAAGTCTGCGGTAGTACTTCTCGTGGGCACCGAGACTCGAAAGCCTCCCGGTCCACACGAAGTCTCTCTGCGACGGCAGCGTGCGGCACGCTGTCCCACCATAAGCTCGCCTCTCTCTCAAACATGAAGGCGGCCAGCTCTACCTGCTCTGCCTCCGAACAGTGAAGCATCCGTAGCATCTTGGAGATGCGGTCTAACCAGAACTCCGCCTCCTCGGGTCTGTGAGAACCCATAAATGAGGGAGGCCTCAAGCGCTGGAATTGCTCGAGTAGACCGCGTGTACCGACCTCTCCAGTAGGAGGTGCGACGGATGGGGGCAGGGGCACATCCTCAACCTAAGCAGGAGGCCCAGAATGCTCATCAGGATGTGTAGATGTCACAGGTGGAGTCGCACTACCACCACGGGACAAGGCCTCAGCGATGGTGGCCATAAGGCTGCCGGTCTTCTTCTTCTTCTGTCAGACTGCTGGCGATGCATCATCATCATCGGTACTCAAACCTATCGATCGACGGAGCGGCTCGAGAGTCATGCTTTGCTTTCCCGAGAAAAACGGCCGATACTACTCGCGGACCGGGGGCGTATAAGGTGGCTGTCCACCGATAGGACCAGCAGGAGGCTGATCAGATCCCAGTCCACGGTCCGCAGGACCACTACTACCAGAAGGGGTCTGGTCCATAGAGCCAGTCAGAAGGAGATGTGCCATACTCCGTGTATACTGTCGCGGCATGCCCTATACAACACAGGGTACAGCATTTGTGAGATACAGCATAATACACTCTATAAAGCACTTAAGCATTCCACACAGCATCAAACAAAAAAGGCTATATGCTTTTCATTTACTCAAAATTGTCATAATACATGGACTACAGAGTTTACATGAATCATGACGGAAATCACATTATAGCCAATACATCCACACATCAAACACTAAACATTCTACTACCTAATACATCATCTGAACGAAAACACAAACCGCCTATCGCGGTAACCAAAGCAAACACAACATACAACAATATGGATGACTAAGCATCCGAAGTAGGCGGTGGAGGAGGAGCATTCTTATCCTGCGCACAGCACAGGATGGCCTTCAACGTACGGGACATCTTCTTGAAATTCTTCTTCATGTAGGCTTCATTCTCTTCAAGTTTAGTTCGAACTTGACCAATCTCAGCCCGAACTTGTCCAATCTCAGCCCGAACTTGTCCAACCTCTTGCTGCAGGGCGGCTTGCCTCTCCTCAAGACGGGCAAATCGCGCATCAGATACATCTCGATCCACACCCTGCCCCTGAGCCGCAGGGGGTGAACTCTCCTCAGTGTCCTGAGCCTCAGGTTCTTCCTCCTGTATGTCATCACTGCGCTCCTCATCGCTCTCAGCCTGGAGGTCAACACTCTCCTCACCGGCGCTATCCGACTCATCTCCAGACTCGTCGAGTCGGGCTTGCCGCTGTTGGGGGCCGATCTTCATATTCCTGAGTGTGGCTTCACTTATGATTCGGACCGGTGCAAGATCCTCCATATTCAATCTGTAGCCTACATCACGGGCCATCCTGCAGATCAGTCGGCCAAATGGGAGCGAAAGATCGTTCCTGGCAGAACGAACAACATTAACTATCTGGGATAGGATGAATGTGGGTAGGCATATGTTGTCCCAGCGTCCCATCTTGTACAGAAAGTCCACCATCACCCTAGTACATTCCGTGCGGTTACCCCACCGTGGGTATACATTGTATGTGAAGATGTGATGGAGCAAATGAAAGTCTTCAGACATCTTTGTCGCCGCAATACAATTTCCTCGCTTCCAAGTAACCCGGCGACCACATAGAAATCGCATGCGGCGATCCCTTTCCCACGCACTTCTAGAGAAGTCATCACTAGGCTGTACTTGACCAAGCGGGATCTTCGTGATTCGAGCCACTTCGTCCACAGTGATTGTGCGCCTTATGCCCCTCACGAAACAATAAACTGAAGAGGCTCTAGTGATGAGTCTATGATGTGAGCGTAGAAAGCGCGAACCGTGTTCTCACATGCAGGAGACTCGCCTTCAAAAATATAATTCCACCCGATATCCACCAAGTGGTCCATCATCGGGTGTAGCCCGAACATCCTTTCATCCACATGAGCTTCAAACACGACCTTGCGGCCCGCGAAGCGCCCATATTCCATGCCTATCGGATAAGCATTCCTGGCGGGGTGGTCAGGATCCAGGTCTCGCTTCGACCTAAACTCCCGCACGGTGCTTGTGCCGGCCCTAACGTCGGATCTTCTTCGGGTATGGGCTGGCCTACTTGGGCCGGCGTCGTCGGCCGCGGTTTTCCTCTTTCCCATGAAAGATAGGATGGAGGAAATGGAGAAAATGGTGGCCACCACACCAAGGAGGGCCATGAAAATTTTCCAAAATGGGGGAACAAAGGGCTGACCTCTTTTATCTTCCACAATCAACAATCCAACAGGTGTGGAAGAAGCTCTAGAGGTAGGAAATGAAAAAGAAACAAGAAGAAAATGGGATGGGTTAGTAGATTACCCGATTTTGAGCTCCAAGGAGGGTTATGAGAGCTCCAACTTGTGAAAATGGGGAAAGGGAGAGGCTAGGGCTGTTGTGGGAGGTAGGGGTGTGTGAGGTAAGGAAGAAAATGGAAGGATTGAAGGTTTAGAGGGATGGGTTTTCAGCAAAAATCGGAATGGGAGTGGAGGTGCTTGAAAAGAGGTGAAATGGGGAAGATGGGTGCTTCAGCCCCTTAAAACCTAACCAAACAGCCAGTTGGCACGTGCCATGGGGTAGGGGGGTCTGGCCGACCGACCCCACGTTTGAAAACCCACCGGAAAACCAACCGGGGCGCGGTCCGCCGCCGGTGCCGCGGTGGCGCCGCGGTCGGACTTGGCCGGAACCGCGCCGCCGCGGTCTGGCTCTGTTCATCACACTCCCAGGGTACCAAATGCACCCTGGTTTGGTCCAAACCTTTAACGGATTAGTCGTGGGGGCCCACGGACTCAGTTTTGTGCCAAAACGGTTAGTTCCGGCAAAGTTCTGATCAAATCAGATTTTTCCTGATTTTTAACGAGTAACCTTTGGTGGATTGTGACCTGGACACGTCAATAGACGGTCTAGGAGTGACTTGGGATCCATAAATGTGGTTAGGATCGAGTACGCACTCGATCAAACTGTCCGTGTGTAGCGAACTTCGCCGAACGGCGAAATCGGGAGACCCTAAGACTGTTGCTATATTTTTGCGCACCCTCCTAAGTTATGACACATCAGCGTACGTAGTGGGGACATAACTCAGGTCCGGTTTAATCAAAATCATGCTCTGATACCAACTTGTAACGCCCTGAAAATCAGGGGTCGAGTATGAACTCAACTCCCGAGTTCCAACGCATCACTTATGCAACATACACAATGATGGTTAAATGTTGTCTGAGTTAGTGCAATAAACATGAATGAGATTATACCAAAACAGTAATTCATACTCCAGTTCAATTGTATAAAGGCAAGCGGAAGACTGAAATTTTATATTCAAAATAAGTAAAGTATCAAAATTTTGTGAACTTCAGAGTATGAGTACTAACTGAGTACCAATATACACGTATTGTTTCTAGGTCAAAAAAATCAAAATACAATCCTCAAAGAGGCCCTGTAAATCCCGCGATGCAGCCGGCCTAAGCATAGCCGTCAGAGTACTGCATAAAGGAGAACTCCTCCTGATCCTCCTCGAAGTTGAGCTCCGGCTCCTGAACAGAGGCGCCATCTACACCTGCGACAGAGTCTGGTGGGTGTTGCAAACACCGTCCCGTAACGTGGGAGTGAGTAGCTAACTCAGTGGAACATTAAAGCATAGGTTAACATGTTATCAAATCAATCAAGCAGTAATGATAACGCAGTACAAATCAAATATTTCTAAGTAATCTTGTTAAGTGCAAAAATGATATGACATGATGCTGTATGCCCTTGCCAAACCACCCTCAAGCGACATCATCTTACGTTCGCGAATGCTAACTCCCTCAGTGCGCCACATCTACAAAGCACATGCGGTGCGATGATGCTCATGATTACCAAGTTTTTATTAATCCATTTCAACCAGCAGTATTGGGAAACTAAGGTACCTCCCTTGTATAATTCCCAAACATGATCCATTCTAGGGTCGTCAATCCTAGCTAATCTCATACGATATTATGGTTTGAGAAGCGTAGTGAAGGCATCGCAAAGGGCTCGTCACCCGTCAGCGCGGATACAGATCTCACCGTATGCGGCTCAATTGCTGGCCGTCAGCTCAAGTACATATCTCACCGTACCTGGCTCAATCACTAGCCGTCAGCTCAAGTACAGGTCTCACCGTACTCGGCTCAACTCATACTCTAGTTACTGTGAAAGACTCGTCGCCAATCACAGACACTTGGAGTACACTCGAAGATACTACGGAGGACTCGTCGCCCGTCAGCACGAGCACAGGTCTCACCGTACTCGGCTCTCGCCGTAAGTATCGACAGCTCGAATATAGTGTCCCATACCACCATAATCGGCTCACGAGTTTGGTTGCGCAATGGTCACTACGGGGAGGCACATGACCCCAGCGTAGGCCGACAGCTCGACCACGGTGTCCCATACCACCATGTCCGGCTCATGCGTCTTAGCGGATCGAGGTACCATGGTTAACGGGATTTGCCACGGGTAAGTTTGGTACCCTAGGTTCAAGCAGTAGCGACCAAACATGGTGAACATACATATACACATATCGGTTTGCTTGACAAGCCTGACTAGCTCGAGCGCACCACAAGTTGAGCGATATGGAGCGCAAAAGCACTCCGTGTGGCCAACCACTATCGCCAACCGAAGTACGCCTGGGTTCGCCGACACGTCCATCGTGGCGATATGAATCTCGGCCACAACAGTAAGTCTGGTACCGAATGTGTGGACTATAAGCATAGTCCCAAACTCAATCAGTTGTAGAGCATAAAGTAAAGCATGAGGTAAAGCATGTATTGTAAAGCATGAAGTATAGCATGTTATAAGGCATGTTGTAAAGCATGTTGTAAAGCATGTTATAAAGCACTAAACACATAGGGATACAAATACTTAGAGTTCATAGGTGAGTGGTTAGAGTGCACAACCACATGGAAAGTGTCATATGGGACTCTAAGGTAGCGGAGAATCCCATCTCAGCACCTAACTAAAGTTCTGACACTTAAGCACTTACACTCACAAGTGATTTCACCAACACTTGGAATGCAATATTTTAACATACATGACGTATGCTAGAGAAATGTATACTAGGATTGTCCCTTTACTAAACTAGTATTTTATACAAATACATCATATTCATACAGCAATTAAACATGGCAATCACATCAGCAACTTTTATACGTATAGGGTGCTTCCACGTATACCCAATTTCGACATACATAGTGTTTACAAAGGAAGATAGATTTCGGCGATTCCTTTCGCCAAGCTAGTATTTTAATCACGTATTGTATAATCATACATTAAATAAATATGTCAAACATTATTCCAAAAGAACTACGTATACGGTATTTCTACAACACGTAATTTTAACATACGACGCATTTACAAGTAAACATATATTTTGGCGATTCCTTTCGCCAAACTAGTATTTTATTCATATGTTATATAATTATACATTAAATAAACATGTCAAGCATTTATCCAAAAAAAATACGTATACGGCATTTCTACGTATACCTAGAATATGTGAAATTCCATATTTCACACCGCTAATCAAAACAGGAAACGGAAAGCACTTTGTACATGTGCAATTGCAAGCAGATCATGAATCTACCATTATCTGACATTGAAAGCGTTGAAAACCTTAACTTATACACTTAAAGTCCTCACCTTTGCCTTTGGAAACGGAACGAATCAGCAAGGGTAATGGATCTTCCGTCTACAGGCGATTTCTAGCCTAAAGAGCGGAATCGGTTAGTCGGAATACATCCTACCTCGATTCCAACTCAAATCAGACCTAGGGTTAGGGTTTCTTACCTTCAAATGAGGTGGAAAACGCCGGAAAGCGTCTAGAATAGAGCGGTGTGGCCGTGTAGCAAGCCGCAGGAGGAGGAAGATTGGCAACAATCTCCAAGTTCTTCTCTCTCTTTTCTCTCTCTTCCTCTAGGGTTTCTTCCAAAATTCGTATGGCTGTGAGAGGGGCAGCTTTAAGCTCCTTTTATAGTCTCAAACATTACGAGAATAGACTTAGGTTCATGGGGTACTGCTTATATAGGATATTCGCCGCTTTTCCAACTAAAAAGGGAAGTTCTGGTGGCCCCCTTTGAACCAAACGTCAGACTTAAGCTCACCATCAATGGATCTACGTGGGATTACGTTTTTGACTCATTCGGATACGCAGATCGCACGTGGCGGACCACTTTCGCCGACGGTCGGTCATGGCCACGATCGAAAATTCCAAGTACATGTAAATGTTCTGAAATTTTTCTTAATCCGAGGGTGTAATTTGGTCGATTCGACGGTCGGGTTGTTATACTTGACGCGTCAACGAACGATGCCGATCACTATTCCGGATATTTATTTTGGCTTATGAATAGTGTTTTTCACACCACCTCACTCCGATTCGAAACGAATGGCCGTGGAACATCGGATAAGGCTGATTTTGAGATGATTGTTAAGCCCGGTGGGGCGGTCCTAGTTCCTTAGCTTCGGGTTAATCGGAATCCCGATGTGCGATCCGGACCTAATACGAAGTTTCGTTTCATTCCCGAGAAGCGACGGGAAATGAGTTTGGTTCTAAACTTTAGGGTAACCTAGCGTCAATGATTACTCAACTTTTTTGGTCTTGCAGAGATCGTATTTAAAGCGATCCTAACGGATTTCATAGCTAATTGAGTTTAGTACTTAGTTAACTTTGTTAAATTTCTAAAGGATTTAATCCTACGGGATTTCTGGTCGAGGTGGTACTCGACCCAATGTACGGAAATTTTCAGGTCGTTACACCCATTTGATTTGAAGAGCTGGGATCATTTATCTCGTATTGCGGTTTAGGATTGGGGAGCGGTTGTGCAGGAAGCATCCCCTTTTCTATAACCATCATACGTGAATCTATTTTTTGCATAAAGTCCCGCATTGTCTGGGCCATCTCTTGCATGGAATTTTGAACCGGTTCTTCTTGAGGTTTCCCCTCATTTTGATTTTGATTAAAGAAACTTTGAGGGGTAGCAGTTTGTCCATTCCTCCAACTAAAATTTGGATGATTTCTCCAACCAGGATTGTATGTATTGGAGGTAGATCCATTGAAAGGTCTTTGATAGTTATTTAAGGCATTAGCTTGCTCATTCAGCACTCCTCGAAAAGCAGATATTGTAGGACAATTTTCAGTTGTGTGAATGTTGCAATCACAGATGCCGCAAACAATTTCATTAACCTTATCCTTCTTTCCTTCCATGGCCTCGACTCTTCGTATGAGATTAGTCACTTTAAAATTTACATCATCCTCTTCTTTCAGGAGATACACTCCACCTTTCTCCTTAGATTGAGTTTGCCTAGACGTGGTGTTTGATTTTGGGTAATGGTCCCAGGATTGTGCATTTTCGGCAAGTCTATTGAGATAATCCCATACCTCATCGACTTCTTTATTCATGAATTCTCCATTACACATTGTCTCGACTAGTTGGCGCATGGAAGATGTCAGTCCATCATAGAAAAACTTTGTAATGCGCCACATTTCAAAACCGTGTTGTGGGCATGAATTGACAAGATCCTTGAACCTTTTCCAACATTGGTAGAATGTTTCATCTTCCTTTTGGGCGAAGTTCATGATTGCTTTTCTGAGGGTAATCGTTTTATGGTGTGGGAAAAATTTCTTTATGAATTCCCTCTGCAAATCATTCCATGTGCCAATGGATCTAGGACGCAGTGAATGTAACCACATCTTAGTCTTCTCTTTCAAGGAAAAAGGAAAGAGTTTCAGCCTAATTGTATCCTCGGATACATTGGGAAAGTATAAGATGGCTATAATCTCATCGAACTCTTTCAAATGTAAGTATGGACTTTCTGATTCAAGCCCATGGAATTTAGGAAGGAGTTGGATAACTCCTGGCTTGATGTCCATCTGTCCTGTGTTTTCAGGAAAAATCATGCATGAGGGCGTACTCACCCCCACCAGTTGTAAATAATCCTGTAAAGTACGAAGCGGGGGTACTTGTTGCACCTCATTCTCATCATGTACTTCCTCCTCCATATGTTGAGGTAGTGCTTGAGGTTGATTTGCAGCCATAACCTCAATTAACTCAGGGGAATTCGAGCGGTGTCTAGTCCTGCGATGGACAGTCAACCCCTCAACTAATTCTCCTTCAGTCAAGAGACGTCGAGTGTCGTCACGGGCCCACTTGGGCATGAAACACTCGTAGCCCTCAATCAAATCCTAAACCTAATCCTAAGAAAGAAAATATGAATCTAGAAAGAAAGAGGGGTTTGGAAAGGAATTACCAAATTGGAGCTCTAAGCTGACGACCTGCAAAACAAAACAAAATAAGTTAGTTTCTAGAATAGAAGAAGTTCCTAAAGCCAACCAAATCAAAAGAGTTAGAGAATCTAGAAAATCAGAAAGAGTTTACCAAATTAGAAGTTCTATCTTAACAACCTACAGAATAGGAAATAGGTTAGTTCTCTGAGTCAAATAGAAAGCAAAATCAAAAATCAAAAATTAAAATTAGTAAAATCCTAATCTTAGACTAACTCTAAATCCAATTAATTTCAGAAAATCGTAGCCTTCAACCCCGACAACGGCGCGCAAAAACTTGTTCACTCCCCAAGTATAGGGTTGTGATGTAGTAATAAACTCGGTAAGACAGAGGTCGAATCCACAGGGACTGAAACTTATACGTTATCTGAAAATAACCATATCTAGAACTAAGCTAAGATGAAATCTAAACCAATTATGATTGAAGAATAATGGTGAAATAATTATCAAAAACTTAAGAAAATTTAGAGAAGGGAAACTAGGGATTCAGAGGATCCACTTATAGAGATCAGGGAGATCTTATGCCTGCTTTACAAATCATGGAAATTAACTGAACTGACATTGATATAATTTTCAAGAGATGAAAGGTGTATGAATTAGAATGGATTCCATCACCAAACCATGCCCAAGAGACAAGGCTAACAACAGAATTAAACTAATTACCAACCACATCAACATGCTATGAAAATCAAGAAAAGGGTACCGACATCCGACCATGCCCAGGAGACGATGGTGAACAACAGAGCTTCCTGATGTCATAGCATAAAAAGGCAACGGAAATACTCAAAGCCATCGCAGACCCATTGTAATTTCAGTCACAACAGACCATTAAAGACTAAAAACATATTCCCATAATAAAATAAATATCAAATTCAATTCATCATTAAAACCAAATTAAAAACATAAAATTGAATCTCCCATTCCACTACAAGCTTCACCTCTTAGCCCTAGCTAAGAGGTTTAGCCACACATGAGTGGACTAGATCTCTCAAAATAAAATAAATAAATAAAGCAGCTATAAAAACAAACTCTTTTTCTCTCTTTCTCTCTCTCTCCTCACGTCTCCACCCGAACTCCAATCCGTTGCTGAATGAATTTCTTCCCCCGTCCCAGGTTCTCCTCTTTATAGGCTTTATGCGTGCATCACAATCCGACCTGGAGTCGGATTTCGTTCCGGCGCACCCTGTTTTACGCAGCACAACAAAACCCACTGTTTTTTATCTGATTTTACGACAACTGATCAACCCATTCGAGCGATTTGACTTCTTGGACAGGGTAAACACCATCTTATCTGGATTTTGGACGGTCTGGATCATTGATTCGATCACGTCCTTGATCACAGGATGGCCAACCGTGGCCGGTTTTCACGGACGCGTGTCCCTGCGTAAACATGGTACGCTGTGAGGATCGGTGGGTCCCAGTTCGACGTCATTTGAAGAATCCAAGCCATTCATTGCATCTAGCTCGAAAAACCACCCGAAAATGGGTATTTTTCAAGTGAAATGGGTGTGGACCACGTGATTTCCTGAGCTGCCGTCCGCCTTGCGTTTGGACGACCAAAAACAGATCTCCGATGACTTTTGCAATTCCACCACCTAGGATATGGTCACACCCTCCTTCTAGAGTGAATGAACGTATCTGATCATCCATATGATCAATGGGTGGGGCCCACTAATTCTCGGATCATCCGGATCGTGCGGACGATGTTCCTTCGCATGCTGATTATGTGATGGGGCCCACTTCGTTGGTGATGGAGAAATCCACTCCGTCCATTGTATTTCTGGCAAAAAACCGTCCAAGAAGGGATGGTTTCGTATTGGTTTAACTGTGGTCCACCAGATCTTTAAATTTACCGTCCGTTCTACGTCTGCGCATTCATGTATGTACAGTGCACGAGAAAATTGGGTTTCAGGTCAGGGTACGGTCGGTTTAGACACCTGAATTTAATGAACGGTGTGGATCATCTTAATGCATGATGGCAGTGGCCCACCAGAATCCAAACGCAACTCCCTGTTGCGCAGTAAAAAAACGGGAATTTTTGTTTTTATGAAAGAAGTCGAGTCAGCGTTTGCTGACCGACTTTGTTCGTTTGGTGCACTGAAAGTGCACAACTAATGTGCACTCTCACTCCTCAAAGTGGATCCCACCTTGATGCTCATGAGAAATCCTTTCCATCCATTTACTTTATCAGCTCATTTAATGAGTTGAGACCAACCTTGAAGCAGATCCAGATATCAGGTGGGCCCTAATTCACAGATCTATGGGCTGATCTGTCTGTTGTCCCACTTCCCGAGATCTTTAATGGCTGAAATTTAATATGTACGGTTGATTTATGGCCCACATCCCATGTATGAAGTCTCGTGTCGATCAGATGGCAGAAACCTTGTGATCTTGCATACTGCACTAGTTTCGGGCCTCTTTCATGTGAACAGCTTGATTTCCTCAAATCTCTGGTATGTAAATTCTTCAATATTGGTCCTCTGGAGTCCGTCCCTTGCTTGTGGTGTCATCAGAGTGTCAAATCCATGCTTTTACTATCAGTTTCCAATCAACGCTCCTGATTGCATCTTGCAACAAAACACAATTCAAATACTCCATTAAGAATTATTGTGTATGTAAAATCTGGCAATAATCAAGATCTGATATGCAATATTTGACCCTCAACATATCGTAGGCTATGGGGTCCATCACAAGGGACTTCTATCAAAATGTAACATCCCGGATTTTTGCTAAACTGGAATTAGACGTCCTTAGGCAATGGGTTGATCTTAACACCTGATTAACTTGTTGGAACCCAATCCCATATTTGAAAAATCGTTTGTTAACTCTTTTCCTTCACAAATCCCACCCTTCTTTCACTTTTTCTAAGTACTTTCACCTTAGACACTATCTTAAATTAGCTAAGTATTACAGCTTGGATCACCTTATATACAAACTACAAAGGACTAAGTACCACCTTAGACAGAAATCTTACAGGACTAAATCCTTTAGAAATTTGACAAAGTTAACTAAGTGCTAAACTAGATTAGCTATGAAATTCGCTAAAATCGCTTTAAATACAATCTGCAAGACCCAAAAGTTGTAGAATTATTGACGCTAGGTTACCCTAAAATCTCGGATTAAACTCATTACCCGACTGCTCTCGGGAGCACGATGAAATTCCGTATCAGATCTGGACCGCACGTCGGAAGTCTGAATAATACGAGGTTATGGACTTAGGACCGCTACGCTGGGTTTGACAACCATCTTAGAAATCAAATCCAAACAGTGTCCCACAACTGTTCGCTTGAGTCCGGAGCGAGAGAGTGTGAAAACACTTGTTTTCTTTATAAAATAAATATCTCAAATAGTAATCTGAGACTTGTTACTTGCGGACTTTTTGTAAGCAACCAGACCATTAGAATCTGACCTAAATACACCCTCGGATCGGGAAAAATTTCATAAACATATCCATGTACTCAGAATCTCCGATCGAGATCCACTGACCGTTGAACTGAAACTGGTCCGCCACGAGTGATTTGGAAATCTGATTGAAACAAAAACTTAACTTCACCTTGATCCGGTGTCTATGAGTTTAAGTCCGACCTTTGGCTCAAGGAGGCCTGCCAGAAGTCCTCCGTTGAGTTGAAAGGGGCCTGTTTTGGTTATAACCTAAGTATACCTTGACCTGAAGTCTAATTTGGTGACTTTTTAGGCTATATAAGGACCTTAGAACTCTCTCTCTCATAGCCATACGAATTTGAGAGAAACCCTAGAGAGGGAAGAGAGAAAAGAGAGAGAAGGAGTGAGAGATGTGGGAGAAGCTCCCTACACTATTCCCTGTTGTTCTACAAGCCTATCTCATTGCTTTCCCGGCGATTCTGACTTCGTTTCTAAGTAAGAAACTCTAACCCTAATTTGTTTTGGGGTTGTAAAGGTTGTAGGTTATGAAATAGCTAACCTATTTCGTTCTATAGGTTACCAATCTGCTGAATACAGAAGCTTAGCAAACCTACCTGTTTCGTTACGATTCTACGATAAAAAGTGCAGACTTTAGGTGTATAGGTTATGGTTTTCAATGCTTTCAATGTCAGATAATGATAGATTCATGATCTGCATGTAATTGCACATGTACAAAGTGCTTTCTGTTTTCTGTTTCGATTAAAGACGTAGAATATGGAATTTTACGTATTCTAGGTATTCGTAGAAAATACCGTATACGTATATATTTTGGAAATGTGTTTGACATGATTATTTATTGTATGAATATATGATATATGGATAAAATACTTATTTGGCAAAAGGATTCGCCCTAATACATGTTATGCTAATATACACTATGTATGTAGAAATAGTGTATTGTAGAAAGTACCGTATACGTATATATTTTGGAAGTATGTTTGACATGATTATTTGCTGTATGAATATATCATATGTACATAAAATACTTGCTTGGCAAAAGGACTCGCCCTAATACATGTTTTGCTAACATACATTGCTAACATACACTAAGTATGTTGAAATAGTGTATGCTAAGTGTTTGTGAAAATGCTTGTGTGAGTAAGTGTTTGGATGATGATGCCTTAGGTAGGTGTTGAGATGGGATTCTCAACTACCTTAGAGACATGTATGATTTCCTCCATGAGGTTGTTTACTTCAACCGCTTATTTGTGAAATATATGTGTTTGTATTCTTGTTTATATGGTGCTTTATGACATGCTTTATAACATGCTTTCTACATGCTTATGACATGTTTGTTAACATATTTGAATTACTTTGTTTATTATGCTTTACTCCACATGCTTTGAATATGGATTAATTGCGATTGGGACTATGTTTATAGTCCAGACAATCGGTACCAGACTTGAGTTCGTGGTTGAGATTCTTTTCGCCACGTAGGATGTGTTTGAAGAACCCGAGTCGTACTTCAGTTGGCGACAGTGGTTAGGCCACGTGAAGTGCTTATGCACTTCATGTTGTTCAGTTGGATGTGCGCTCGAGCTAGTCAGGCTCGTCAAGTAACCCGATATGTCTAATGTATGTTTACCATGTTTGATTGCTACTGCTTGAACCTACGGTACCAAACTTACCAGTGAAATCCCATTAACCATGGTACCTCGATCCGCTAAGACTCATGAGCTGGGCATGGTGGTATGAGACACCATGGTCGAGCTGTTGGCCTACGCTGGGGTCACGTGCCTCCCCGTAGTGACCAATGAACAACTAGACTCGTGAGCCGATTATGGTGGTATGGGACACTATATTCGTGTTGTCGGCCTACATTGATAAGGTGATGGGGGAGTGGTGTAACCTTTGTACGTAACATCCCTGGTAGCCCTTTGTAGTGACCTCGAGCATATTCTGATTTTGCGGTGAGCCTTAGAGTTTTGCCGTGATGTATAGAGTATGAACTAGGCCTGTTTCTGTATAGTGATGAATCGTTAAAGAGGTGATGGGGGAGTGGTGTAACCTTTGTGCGTAACAGCCCTGGCAACCTCTACAGCGACCTAGAAACACAATATCGTATGAGATTAACTAGGGCTGATGACCTTAGAATGGATCATGTTTGGGAATGATACAAGGGAGGTACCTTAGTTTCTCAATCCTGCTGTTTGAAATGGACAATAACAACTCGGTAATCATGCTCATCATACATTGCATGTGCCTGGAAGATGTGGAGCACTGAGGAATGCAAGCATGCTGCGAACGTAAGATGGTGTCGCATGAGGGAGTATGTGGGTGAGGGCATCCATCATGACTGCATTTATACTTGCATTAATAAGAGTAGTTAGGAGTGTTTGATTATACTGCTTTATCATTACTGCTTGACTGAATTGATAACATGTTAACCTATACTTTATTATTCCATTGAGTTAGCTACTCACTCCCACGTTACGGGACAGTGCTTACAACACCAACTAGATTGTCTTAGCTGCAGGTGATGGCGATGCTTACGAAGCAGAGCCGGACTACTATTATGATGTTGAGGAGGAGTTATCCTACATGTAACTCTTTGACAGGTCTATGAAGACCTGGAATTGCATTGATGGGGCTATGATATTTGGGATAGAAGACATTATACTTCCACAACTTGGTATATTTTGAAATTATACTTGTAATTCATTTACTTGGTAACCTTATCGCACTCTGGAGACTTACTATAGTTTATATATTTTTCTATCTATCACAGTCTTCCGCTTACAATTTAACTGTCTCTGGAGTATGATATGTTGTTTTGGCTTAATCTCACTCATGTTCAACGCACTAATACAGACAACATTCAATCATCATTCATTTTGTTGCATAAGTGATGAGTTGGAACTCGGGAGTTGAGTTTATGCTCGACCCCCAATTTTCAGGGCGTTAACCAAACCATTCCCATACCTAAATTTGAATAGTTAGACTCAATGTGGTAAACTCCTGATCTTAGGTTAGTTGCACACCCTAACCGAAATCCTGGCCATTGTGAAGGTACACGTAATAAATAGTTGCGCACCACCAGCCCGAGTGGATAGTGAATGAATGAATGAATGAATAAGTATGCACTCCTGCTCAATAAGTCCACATATCAGTACAGTTCCTCTTTAGGAAATCACCTGGGTTTAGTACACTCCAATGGCACTTCACTCTCCCAGCCGCACAGTCTAAGTGAGCATAAGAAACCTTACTATCTACCTGGCCAATAGTCTGCCAATACTTATTCGGCACGCCGATAGCGGACCCATTCCTTGAGCTGGTCAGACTCAGCCTAGTAATGCCCTCTACCCTCGGACGGGTAAGGCCACACCCCCTTCCAACCGACTACGACACAGTGGGAGACACGGCCTCGTGGTATTCGACACTCAGGCGCTCATGTATCCACTCGGTCTCGACATTGGGGCGTTCTCTGGTACCCAGGGCCATCTATGGCAGCTCGATGCTCGAACCAAACATTTTCGGTGTCCCATCTGGCCATCCACGATATGCCTATGGAGGTTACGTCCCTGATGTCGTTAGGGCACACAGTAATCATAATGCAAGATGCATGAGTCATACAATCCAGTCATGCATCAACTCATGCATCAATCCTGCGCATACTGTGCACTCATGTGAGATAACCTCCGCCTATCAGGGAGTCTCATAACAACATACTCAATGACATATGCAATGATCAACCACATCTCACAACAAACATGCAGATGATGCATATGGGCATGTATCATGATGCTATGCTGTCACATGCTCATAATCGGTAGCAATAACCGGCATTGACAATTGACCTCGACAATGTGGACATTTAACCAACATTGCCCCCGGGAAATGACCCTCTTAGATCCTAACATATAGTGGACCCATGGCCTCACACAAGGGCCAAATATACAACACCATGGGCCTCACTCAAGAGCTTAATATGCATCACGAAGGACCTTTCACATGGGCCTAACATACATCATAATGGGCCTTAACTACGAGTCACATATACACCATATAGGTCTTGACAATCGAAATTGGCCTCAACAATCGAAATCGACACTCAGACTCGGCCTCGACAATTGGAGTCGAAATTGACAATCGGCATCAACATTGATAATTGGCCACGACAATCGGAATCAGCAAATCGGTCAAGTCAATCCGAATCGGCAATTGGCCACAACAATTGGAATTAGCAAATCGGTCACGACAATCGGAATCGATCGATAATCAGAATCGGTAAATCGGTCATGTCAATCGGAATCGGCCATCAACCATGACAATCGTAATCGATCGATAATCGAAATGGGCAAATCAGTCACGTCAATCGAAATCGTCAATCGATCATGATAATCGACCTCGATTGCTTCTCGGCAATCGGCCACGACAATCAGAATCGGTCAATAATCGAAATCGGCAAATCGGTCATGCCAATCGGCACCGATAATCAGCATCGATAATCAACACCGATAATCAGTAGATAAATAAAGTGGGGTCCATAGATGATCAGCCGATCAACCATAATATAAAGATTGTCACTCGGCCGTGGTTATATCAAATCCGATAGCACGAAGCCATCCGTCTATGGCGAATGGGCCCAATTAATTTGGGTTTACCCACGAAGAAAATAAGCCTGACAATGCCTAAGGGAAGGTCACAATAAGGACATCTAACCGTCATTGTCCATCAATGTGGACATCTAACCAACATTACTCCCAAGGAGTGACCTACATAGGGCCAAATATATAGTAGGCCCATGGCCTCACGTACAATCACAATGGGCCTCATTTACATCACATACGCCTCATCATATGGGCCAACATGCCTCACATTGGGTCTTGAATACACAACAGGTGAGCCTTGCACCAATGGGCTTCATGTATATCAAATCGAGCTGTGTCAATGGGCCCATGTACATCAAATCAGGTCGCACCAATGGGCCTCATGTATATCAAATCGGGCCATGCCAATGAGCCTCATGTATATCAAGGTGGGCTTCAACGGACGGCCCACAAGTACATTAAGATGGGCCTTAATAACGGGCCTTATATGTATCAAGATGGGCCTCGACAACAGGCCTTACACACATCAAGGTGGGCCTCAACAACGGGCCCTATAAATTCTAAAAAAAATGAGTTATATTGAAGGATTATTTGGACCATACCACAATAGCAATGGAGATAATAATTTTCATGGTTAGATAAATCACAGGGCCCACTATAAAGTTTATTTTCCGACCAATCTAATCCTAAGGTCATAAATACCTGGGTTAAGAGGGAAAACAAATCCCATATTGATCCAAAACTTCCATGGCCCCAAAGGGTTTCAGTGATAGACGTTCAAATCCCCCTATTTCTTTGCGGTGTGGTCCATCTGATCAAAGGGCTAGTCACAACACAGTGTGGCCCGCCGTGATGTATTTGAAATCCAACCTATTCATAAGTTAACATAGAGATAAATGAAGTGAAAACAACATCAGCTTAATTGGAAACTGCCATGGCCATTAGAAGTTTGAACGGTGGATGTCACTGTCTACTATTTACATGGTGGGGTCCACTTGAACTTTGGATCTGACTCACTCATTTTCTCTTGTCATAAAATGATCTCACAAGCGGTTGGACGGTATGGATACAACACATGCACCATGGTGGCCCCACCACCCAAACAGTGGGCCGTGAAGATAAAACATATACATCCTGGTGGGGCTTGCACGTCGAATGACAGTGGGACCCACAGAGCTGGACGGTGTGGATTGTATCCACACGTACAACAGGTCCCACGGACCCAGCTAACGCTAAGAGAGCAGCAACATAGCTACTGTGATTGCATCTTGCTGCCTTAAAAAGAGCAGAGGTGGGTCCCACGTAAGGCCCACCACAACATGTAATATAAAAAAATATATATTTAATATATTAGAAATGTCAGCTGCTGTACATGAAGCTTTTATGCATTAAAAGGGAGAGGTGGGTCCCACGTAGGGCCCACCACCACATTAAAGATATAATGTTATATTATATTATAATATACTATATACTATATTATATATTATATTATATTATATTAATATAATACATTAATATTATATTAAAATAATGATAACGTCCAGGCCCTGGACAGCCTGGACGATCGCATACGTCACATGTAACCCCACACATGGGGTGGGTCCCACCATCCAGGGACGGTGGACACAACAGATACATGATGGTGTGGCCCATTAGAATGAAGGGATGACGTGAATGGGTCCCACAGACCCTGAATGAAGAGGGAAATAAATTTCATAATAATCCAAAATTTCTGTTAAACAAAAAGGGTTTCAATGGCAGCCATCAATCACCCCTATTTCCTATGATGCGGGCCACCTGGGCCATGTATATAGTTAATTTTGGGAGGGGGGCCCACTGCGCTAAGGGGCCCACCAATACACGACATGGATGCTAAAAACACATCACGGCGGGGCCCACGTATAGGACCCTGGGCCATTTCCCATTTGTTTGCCTGTCAGCGTAGGAGGCAGTGCCTCTGGCAGCAGCAGAAGCAGCATCAGTTGCTATGATGTTATATTAGATTTGTTTTTTAAAAAAAATTGGTTTCTTGCAGTTTTTTGTAGGTGGGGTCTGCATCAGCAAAATCCACCCCACCCTTTAGATCCTATAGCCCATAACAAATGCAACAAGCCCGATATTGAGCATGTTTCGGTGTATAGAAACATCAAAGTGAATTTTAACGGTGAAGGCCACTGTTTTCTATGTTTTGGCCCTCCAGAAAATCAGATTGGATTCATTTTTCAGCTCAATGCCTAAAATGAGTTGTAAAATGGAAAAGACGGCGTGGATTAAATTGATGCATTAAGGTGGGGCCTGTAGGAGTGACCCTTTTCCTTCTTCCCCTTTTTTTGTTGCTGCTGTGAACCACGCCCAACGTCCCTCGACGCTGGACGAACAATGTTGATATAAAAATCCTTCAAGGTGGGTCCCACATGGACGTGGCCCACCTGATCAATTGATATTTGCATTTTCCCATCTCTCCAAGGTAGGGCCCACGTGGTTTGGACGGTTGGATAAGACATACATCAAGGTAGGGTCCATCCGAGTAGGCCACACAATCATATCATCACATACAAAAACAAATGAAAAAGAGAGGGAGAGAGAGAAAGAAGCACCCACCTCAAGATCTTCCCCTTCAACTTCTACCATTATGCTCTAATGCCCTTACGAAGCTTCCTCAACGGTGGAGATGATGATATAAGGTTGGATTGGTGAGGATCTAAGGTGGAAGATGGTTGGAACTTTGGGATGGGTTGGACGTCCATGGTTCTTACAAATGGAGAATGAGGAAGAGAGAGAGAGAGAGAGAGAGAGAGAGAGAGAGAGAGAGAGAGAGAGAGAAGTTATGGCTTGCCATAATGATGTAAGGCCATCTTAAATGCCTAGGTAAGGAGAGGTGTTGATTTAAGAGGAGGAGCTATTATTACTTGTGTAATGACTTGACACCTAGGGAATGGTGTCAAAGGCGTAGGTAGGTCCCACAATGTGCGATCCACAACCATTATAATATGCGGGCCACAACTTCTGATCTAAGCATCGCTTTGACACACGAGACACTACATCGAAACCGCGACGACGACGTGGTCATGATGGTACAAGTTTAGATTCGAGCCAACTCAGATTTACGACACGCGACTCAGGGTCACCCGCAAATGCCGATTACAGGTCGCGGGTTGTCGGAATTCGACAGGGAGGATCATGGAAGCCTACAAAATGGTACGGTCTAGGATACGGGCCTGACATAAACAGTTTAGTTGGCATATAAACAGCAAGGTAGAGCCTAGGAAGGTTTCAATGGTAGGCATTCCTTTCCCCACTGTTTCATCTCGTATGGCCCACTTGAGTTTTGGATCCTACTCGTTTTTGGTAGAATGTCTTAAAATGAGGTCAAAAAATGGATGGACAACTTTGATTTCTCACAAACATCGTAATGGGCCCCACCTAGAATCCTTGCGCTGGAACTTCTTGCGAAAGGCTTTCGCAGGAAATTTGCGTCCGAGACGGATTGGTTACTCCCTCTGACACCAGCCCCGTGGTTGATGGTTGGTGCTCTATGGGCCCCACCATGATGTATGTGTTTCATCCATTCCGCTCATCCATTTTTACAGAGCATTTTAGGGCTTTATACCAAAAATGATAGGGATACAAATCTTAGGTGGACCACACCACAAGAAAAAAATAATGATTGGATATCCACCATTAAAATCCTCATAAGGCCCACTGTACTATTTATTTGACATCTAATATGTTGATTAGGTCGTAAAGACCCAGATGAAGGGAAACAATAAATATCAGCTTGATCCAAAACTTTTATGGCCCCCAAAACATTTTTAATGTTCAACATTCATTCAACACTGTTTCCTGTAATGTGGTCCACTTGAGATTGAGATATACCTCATTTTTTCTTTCATACCATAAAATGATCTATAAAAATAGATGGACAGAATGGATGAAATGCATAAATCATGGTGGGGTCCACAGAGCACCGACCACCAGCTAATGGCTGGTGGCAGGGGGAGTAGTCAATCCATTTCTGTTGCTGACATAGGGCGTCTCTTGGATGCCCTACGGTTAGTGACGTCACCAAGTTTTGTGGACCCCACTATGATGTGTTTGTTATATCCACACCGTCCATCCATTTTGAGATATCGTTTTAAGCCATGAGTTAAAGAATGAGGCAGATAAAAATCTGTAGTGGACCCCACCATAGAAAACAGCGGGGATAGTGATTTCCACTGTTGAAACTATCTTAAGGCCCATCGTAATGTTTATTTGAAATCCAACCTGTTCAAAAGTTAAAAAATACATGAAATATGAGAAAAAGCAAATATCATCTTCATATAAAACTTTCGTTGCCTTTAGAAGTTTTTAATGGTGGGCGTTACTGTCCCAATGTTTTCTGTGCTGGGGTCCACTAGAGCTTTGGATTTAACTCGTTCTCTGGATATTGCCCTAAAATGATCTCTCCAAATGGATGGAAGGTGTGGATATAAAACATACATCATGGTGGGGCCCAAAAATGAGAGGTATAGAAATATCAGGTGTACCACACCACATGAAAACAATAGTGATTGAATATCCATCATTAAAATCCTCGTAAGGCCCATTGTACCATTTATTTAGCATCCAATCTATTTATTAGGTCATACAGGACTAGATGAAGGGGAAAAACAAAAATCATCTTGATCCATAACTTTTATGGCCCCCGAAATGTTTTTAATAGTTGATGCTCATTCAACACTGCTTCCTGTAATGTGGTCCATTTCAGATGGGGATATACCTCATTTTTGGTCTCATGCCATAAGATGATCTTTAAAAATAGATGGACGGCATGGATTAAACACATACATCATGGTGGGGTCCACATAGCACCAACCACTAGCCATTGGCTAGTGTCAGGGGAAGTAGCCAATCTGTTCCCCTTATTTATGGTGCGGTCCATTTAATCTTTGGATATGATTCATTTTTTGGATAATTCTCTAAATTGATCTCGAAAAAATGGATGAACGGTGTGGGTTGATCCCAAATTTTCAGTAAATCCAAAACTCAAGTGGACCATGCCACACGAAACAATGTGAAATAATGATTTCCACTGTTGATACCTCCCTTGGGCCCACAGTAATGTTTATTTGTCATCCAACCTATTCATAATATCAGAAAGATATGAATGAAGAGAAAACACAAACATCGTCTTAATCCAAAACTTTTATGCCCTACAAGAATTTTTCAATGGTAGAGGTTCAATCACATTATTTCTTGTGGTGTTGTCCACTTGAGCTTTGGATATGCTTCCTTTTTGTTCTTTACACCCCAAATCATCTGTTAACATGGATGAACAGAGTGGATAAAATAAATAATTAAGCCAATGGAGTGGAGAGGGGTTTCCTTTCATAATCATATATTGTGTTAGCCTAAATGTGATTTAGATATCTAACCCGTCCCACTTGGATGAGAGGTTAGACCAAGTTTCAGCCGCATCCAAAACTCACGTGGGCCCCACCAAGTTCTTTATAATTTTTAGGATGTCTTCACATGGTTTTAGATGGCATAGCCCACCTGAGTTTCGTATACTAATGATTTTTTATCTTTTACATATCTCATAACCTGAAGGGGACATTAAATTCACGATGTTGATGTTCGACACACATTATGATGGGGCCCACAAAACTTACTAACATCAACACTTAGGTTCTCATGAGGTCAGTAATGTTGGGTCACAATTTTGACCAAAATATTTGCCCCATTTAACATGTCTGGTCCATTCACTTTATTTTTCTAATCAATACTCAGTTTCACTAGTTACTCGTCCCGATCAGGTTACATATGAAAAAGATATTGGGCATACAAGATTGATAAACAATTTTAGTGAAATTTGATTTAAACATCTGAAGTTATTTATTCTTCACTCTGGACTGATTAGATTGTCCAAAAACGGTTAAAGGTACAATTAGTGGATGTGCCTAATAATTTTGTAATTTTTTTTTCAAACATAAATTTCAATTTCCATTTAAAAATAACATTCTTTTTCAAAATTTATATTTTTGAAAACATTTTAACAAAATAACATTTTTTTTATAAATTATTTCTAAAAAAAAAAAATTTAATACAAATTCTAAATTTTATTTTCAAAATTTCAAAATGCCAATTTTTTTCTTCAAAAGCATCATTTTATTTTCAAATTTTTTCTTAAACATTGTTAAAATTTTTATACTTCTCAATATTCTTTTTCATGTGATATTACAAATCATTTAAATATTACTTTTTAATTATAAAAAACCAAAAAAAATTTCCACTCGTATGATATAAAAACTATACACACACACACACACACACACACACACACACACACACACACACACACACAGAGAAAAATAGAGGATTATTATCGACGGCTTTTATTCGTCGGTAAAAACAATTAGCGATGGTTATCAGCCGTCAGGAAAATTTTTCATATTTATTTTTACCTACAACAATAATCGTCGGTAAAAACACTTTTCGGTAAAAGTGTGCTTTTGGTTGTGGCAGGAATTTTTGGTTCGTGGCGGGAACCTTTTCCCGACGGGTTTAGTTCATCAGCAAAAAGCAATATTACCGAAACACTTGCTGATGAAGATAGTTTTCATCGGTAATAACATCATACCAGATTTTTACTGACGGTTCATGTCCGTTGGGAAAAATACTTTTATCGATGAACATGGTGTTCGTCGGTAATAACATTATACCAGATTTTTACCGACATCTAACTTCCGTCGGGAAAAATACCTTTACAGACAAATATATTTTATCGTTAATAACATTGTACCGGATTTGTGCCGACGATTCATGTCCGTCGAAAAAAACACTTTGACCAACGAAACTAGATGTCGTCGGTAATAACATTGTACGAGATTTATGCCGACGATTGATCTCGATCGAGAAAAACACTTACTGACGAAGATGGTGTTCGTCAGTATTGACATCCTACCAGATTTTTGTCGACGCTTCATGTCCATCGGGGAAAACACTGTTACCGGCGAAAGTGGTTTTCATTGGTAATAACATTGTATCGGATTTTTGCCAATGGTTGATGTCCGTCGGGAAAAACATATTTATCGACAAAACTATATTTCGTCGGTAATAACATTGTACTAGATTTGTGCCGACGCTTCATGTCCATCAGGAAAAGCACTTACCAATGAAAGTAGTTTTCATCAGTATTAACATTGTATGAGATTTATGTTGATGGTTTATGTTCGTCGGGAAAAATAGTTTTACCGACGAAGATTTATGTTGACGGTTTATATTCGTCGGGAAAAACATTTTACCTACGAAGATAGATTTCGTTGGTAATTACATCGTACCGGATTCTTGCCGACGATTCATGTCCGTCGGTGAAAACACTTTTACCTACGGAAATTAAATTTCATCGGTAAAAGTAATTTTTTTGAATTTTTTTTTTAAAAAAATTCAAAACTGCCATTACCAACGAAAAGTTTCGTAGGTAAAAAGGACTTTTACCAATGAAAATTATTTTCGTTGGTAAAAGTAAACTGTTACCTACGAAATTAAAATTTTGTCGGTAAAAGTAAACTTTTACCGATGAAAATAATTTTCGTTGGTAAAAATCCTTTTTACTTATGAAAAAAATTGTCAGTAAAAATCCTATTTCTTGTAGTGAAAGACTCTTGGTTGAGAGAGAGGTTGAATGATTTTGAAAAGGCCTAGCTATGTGTCCTAGAGGGGGGGGGGGGGTGAATAGGACTATAGAAAATTTAAAATTATACCAGCGAAATTAAACAATAAGATAGCCTTATAAACAAATAAATGAAAGATAATACTTTAAATAAATCACAATATGGAAATGTAAAGGAACCTCAATATTCAAGTATTGAGAGGCTGATACAAATGATGTTCTAAGGATAACCTTGCACCATAAAAACCAAGGGTTTATGGTAGGACAACCATAGTAGAACGATATAAGTATCAATATCTCAAACTGAAGAGGAATAAAGGAAATAGTAAGAATTGAAATTCTAAACTATTACAACATTCCCACAATGCTTGAAATGTAAATATTATAACATTCACATCCACACATACATTCCATAGCTTGAATGATAAAAGATAGAAATTAAACAAACATTCAAACCACATGACACAAAGAATTATAGTGGTTCGCCTGTGTGTACACCAACTATTAAACAACAGCCACACAGCTTGCTACTCCACTCATAATATCCTCACAAAGGGGATATCAGCATTCACTATGAAAATATGTTTCACATGTTCACCTAAAACCTTCATAATTGTGTCTTTCAAATGGTCTTACACAATTCAAAAACCCTACTTCTGAGTTTTTCTGGCTCCCTCAGATAACCAACACAATGAGATTTTTTCTAGCTCAATCTCAAAAGAAACTAAAAGCAATGAAAATTTACACAAATGTAAAATACCTGGATTTCTCCTTTTGTAGCAGCCCGAAAGAACCAATCGGAATAGAAGTTCGAATATAGAAGTTCAATAGTCCAATACTCACTTTAAAATGGTTCTAGGTTCTAATTGATTTTAAATTAAACTAGTTGGGCTAGCTTTATTTGATTTTGATTCCAAGAAGAAGGAATACAACAATTCCTCTATTCAATTCAGATTGGAATACAAAAAAAAAATTAAATTGACAAAGCTAACAAAAGAAAATATTGAATATGCACAGTGTAGCTTAAAAATAACACAAACTTATCTCAGAGTGAAGCCTTGATTTTACTTGAATTTAGATTAAGAAACTCTGAAATTCGTATTCTATTTATAGATGCAGAAATCGCATATACGACTGGTCGTGTGACCATCACGACTGGTCCTAAGTCGAACTGCATTTTAAAATTTTAAGCACGATCGGATAAAACCATTCCACGACTGGTCATAGGTTGTCCACGACTGGTCGTGACCAACTCACGACTGGTCGTGAGGAACCATGAATGGTTGCTAGAGTTTGAGTCATAGCCGTAAGACTGGTCGTGAATGAGTCGGCATTGTTCCTATGATCGGTCGAGCAGACTCTAGGACTGGTCGAAGCTCAACCAAAAAATTCTAAAATTTTGCAACAACTTAGGACTGGTCTTAAAATTTCTTGGACTGGTCGAAGTAGTTCTAGGACTAGTTGAACAGAGTCCAGGACTAGTCTTAGAACAGATCAAATACTTATAAAAGGATTCGATTTGAATTATGTAGACAAAATGACCTACCCTAAGGTCAATCTAAGGTCATTCATACCTTAAATGTAAAGTAAGGACATTGAAACTTCATTTTTTCAGGTGATAGTTGACCTTTTAAAGATTGTGAAGCATGAGATCTCTATACTTGATGTAACATTGGACTTGAGATCTTCTAGAGCTTGAATTACACTTCATATCGAGTTGTACACGGACGTCTAACTCCAGATTGGCAAAAATCCAGGATGTTACAATCTACCCCCCTTATAACAAAAATTTATCCCCGAAATTGCCTAAGGGTAATAAGGAAAGATTTAATTATTTCTTTTGCCTAAGTTTTCTTGATTTCGAGTTTCTACGGGTGGTAGGGTATATACTAGCCTAGTTCATTTTAGTTTACCCCCCTTAAAACTTATTTCTTTATCCATTTCTCATATCCTGATGGTTTGCTACAATGGATTTTTCATATCCATTTCGAGTTTTCATGACTTCATTATTGGCATTCTAAGGAAGAGTTAGATCCTATTTAATGATCTAACCTTGCGTATAACTGGGAGTAATTTCTTTCGATCCTGGGCCAGTGGGGCAAGGGTCCACTACGCTTCCGCTGCGCCACCCAGATCAAAGAATGTATAGACTGACTTAACTAGATTAGGCTCTTAACGTTCTATCGCCTTTAAAAATTTATTTCTACCCCAGGGTTCAAGATCTTTGTCCTAATCCGTATGTCTGAACAAGGTGTAATTTAGGACCTATCCTTGACACGAAATGGGAAGCGATTTAGCAATACATTGGTCTTCTTTTCATCGATGATGTGTATTATGGCATCAATACCTATGATTATAGAAAGGAGCTAAAGATGATGGGTATTGTGGTTGATTTCAGGGGCAGGTGTGAGTTTGGTGGCAAGACCTTACTGAAGGAGGACCTTTATCACGGTCCCGACTTACCTTATTCAATCATGTCTAGCTTAACAGGCAGGCTATCTTTCTAAGTTATATACCCAACATGTAGGCCTGAATGGTCTATGACTTAAGACCTAATTCTTAATTGTCTGCTGCCCATCTGAGACACTTCCTGGGCCTACAAGGAATAATCTCGGACTTTACCTTTAATTGCATACATTCCAAACATGGTGTTGGAAACCATGGGATACACCCAACCTAGGGACCATACTGTACACGTATATTTACTGTTGCCTTTACAATTCTATCCACCTAACTCACCTAATGCAGTTGGCCGAAACGGCCCTAAACGTCCTCAAACATCTAAAACATTCTACCAACTACTACACCCATCAACATGAAAACAAAAACATCCAAAGACGGTAACCCATGCAAACTACAAGATAATAGTATGAATGATTAGGCCTCCAAGAAAATGGCTGTACAAGCTCGGATAGAGCCATGAAAAATGAGGATAAGGGGAAACGGGGGTTGGAGTTTTTGGTTCTCCACAAGTTTGAACCTCAACAGGGATTATGAAGGCCCAAAAGACAGTGATTTGAGAAGGAAAATGGAGAGATGGGTTGGGTTGAGAGGTGTGTACGATCTTGAGCCACAAATGGGAGTGTAAGAGCTCAAATGTGAGACAACAGAGAGGGTAGGGAGGTAGGGATTGCTATAACTGATGGAGGGGTATAGGTTGTGGCCGAAAATGGCAGATTGGGTGATTGGAAGAGAGGTTTGGGAGAGAAAAATTGAAATTTGAGGGAAAGGGAGAGCTTGGAGGAGCTTTGAGAGGGAGGGGGCAAAATGAAGCAAAAACAGGGGTTCCTACAAAATTTGGTGGGCACCACATGTAACTAGGGGTCGGGCGGAGACCAGACTAAGACCGGCCGACCAGGCCCGGTCCCAACCCGACCGCCCGATCGGCGCGGTGATCTGCGGTTCCGCCGCGGTCCACTGGACCAGCCGCGGTGACGCTGCGGTAGGGCGGTGGCCACCCCTCTCTCAAGGTGCCAATGACACCTCAGGTCCACCGTGAGTCCCCCCGGATTTCATAATGTGGTCCCCGACTCCATTTGAGGCATTTTTGGGGCCAATTTATAAACTGGAATGATTTTATGTGACATGTAGCATATGATTTTGGAGTACAAGGAGCTAATCTATCCAAATAACCCATTTATTTAGTTAGATTCCAAAGTTATGAATAGTCAAAAGTCCAATTTATAAATATATTTACTATTTATAGTAAATTTTTATTTAAGTATTATTCTTCATAATTTATACATTAGAATTTATATCTAGTATGAAAGGATTTAGAAAAGATTAAAGAATGAAGTGGTGCAAGGAGAGATTTTGAAGAAATTGGATAAAAAGGGGTTCTAGGCTTTGAGATGAAGTGTAAGGTGTTGTGGTCGACCCACAACCTAAGGGCATTTGTTTCTAGGGAATGACTCAAACCCGTTAACTGACGGCCTAGAAGTGACTGGGGATCGTCTCGTGCGATCACGGTTGAGTACGGACTCAAACAAAACGACTAATTTCAGTGAACTTCGCCGATTGGCGAAACTGGGACACCTACGACTATTTCTATGTTTTGTCACTCCCTCCCAAGTCAGAGTGCGTCAGAGTGCATCGTGTGACCATAACCCAGGTCTGGTTTAATCCAAATCATGCTCTGATACCATCTTGTAATACCCTGAAAATCGGGGGTTGAGCATAAACTCAACTCCCGAGTTCCAACGCATCACTTATGCAACATAATGAATGATGATTGAATGTTTTCTGTATTAGTGCATTGAACATGAGTGAGATTAAGCCAAAACAACATATCATACTCCAAAGACAAGTGAGATAGAAAGTGGAAGACTGATAGATAAATAAAATATATAAACTGTGGTGAGTCTCCAGAGTGTGATAATGTTAGCTGGTTAAATAATTACAAGTACAATTCTAAATATACCAAATGTATAAGGTCCTCTAGCCAACATCCCTGTAACCCCGTCAATTAGGACACAGCTCACATGAAGCCGCCAGAAAATAGCCAATACAAGCAAGCATCATAGTCAATGCAAAGGTCCGGCTCCGCCTTAGAAGTAGCGTCACCATCTGCAATCAGACAAAGTCTGGTTGGTGTGTACAACACCATCCCATAACGGGGGAGTGAGTGATCAACTCAGTGGGACAATAAAGCATAAGTTAACATGTTATCAACTCCGTCAAGTAGTAATGATAAAACAGTACAATCAAGCAATTGTAAATACTCTTATTAATGCAAGTATGAATGCAATCATGATGTATGCCCTCACCACACACTCCCTCATGTGACACCATCTTACGATCGCGGCATGCTTACATTCCTCAGTGCTCCACATCTTCTAGGCACATGCAATGTGATGATGAGCATGAGTATCGAGTTGTTATTAGTCCATTTCAAACAGCAGGATTGGGAAATTAAGGTACCTCCCTTGTATCATTCCCAAACATGATCCATTCTAGGGTCATCAGTCCTAGTTAATCTCATACGAAGGTGTGTTTCTAGGTCGCTGCAACGGTTACCAGGGCTGTTACGCACAATCGTTACACCACTCCCCCATCACCTCTTTAACGGTTCATCACTAAATTGATACAGGCCTAGTTCATACTCTATTCATCGCGGCAAAACTTATCGCCTCACCGCAAATTCAGAGTATGCTCGAGGTCACTACAAAGGGCTGTCAGGGCTGTTACAGGCATTCGTTGCACCACTCCCCCATCACCTTATCAATGTAGGCCGACAACACGAATATAGTGTCTCATACCACCATAATCGGCTCACGAGTCTGGTGGCTCACTGGTCACTACGGGGAGGCACGTGGCCCCACCGTAGGCCGATAGCTCGACCACGGTATTCCATACCACCATGCCCGGCTCATGAGTCTTAGCGGATCGAGGTACCATGGTTAACGGGTTTCACTAGTAAGTTTGGTACCCTAGGTTCAAGCAGTAGCGTCCAAACATGGTGAACATACATTAGACAAATCGAGTTACTTGACGAGCTAGACAAGCACGAGCGCACAACCAACTGAACAACATAAAGTGCATAAGCACTTTGCGTGGCCTAACCACTGCCGCCAACAGAAGTACGACTCGGTTTCGTCAAACACATCCTACGTGGTGAAATGAATCTCAATCACGAACTCAAGTCTGTTACCGATTGTCTGGACTATAATCATAGTCCCAATCAAATTCAATTACAGAATAGTTAAAGCAGTAATGGATCAAGATTTCAAATCATACAATCAAATATCCAATATTGTTCATTCAGGGCTGCTAGGGCTGTTGCACGGAAACGTTGCACCACTCCCCCATCACCCTTCATGAATTTATGGAATACAACTTAAACATGTGAAGTAATCAGAGCAGAATTAAACAAACAAGTAATTCAAACATATTAACAAGTATGTTATAAAACACAATGCAAGCAGAAAATCTAAACACATACGTTTCATGATACAGTAAGTGATTAAACTAAATAACTTACATGAATGAAATCATACACATCATTAAGGTAGTTGAGAATCCTATCTCAACACCATTATACATTACAATTTACTAACTACTACTCATCCAGACATTTCAACAAATAATTTAGACTACATCCATCAACATACACGACGTATGTTGATCGTGTAGGTATTATGCCAAATCCTTTCACTAGGGAGTTGTCCCAATTATTACTCGTGTGCACCCACAACGAATAGTCATGGCAAGCATGAATCCAAGTTCCATATTCATTTGAACATTTTCACAAACACTTGGGCTACACAATTCAACATGTTAGCCGTGGCATGACTTAGGGCAAATCCTTTCGCCAAAGGGGGCATCGCCAATACAACAATCAATACATCCATGACAATTAGTCATGGCGAGCACGAATGAGAATTCTATACTCATTCAGTCATTTCCACAAACACTTAGAATACACCCTTTTTACATACATAGTGTATATTAGCAAAAACATGTATTAGGGCGAGTCCTTTCGCCAAACAAGTATTTTACATATATATAATATGTTCATACATCAAATAATCATAGCAAATACATTTCTAATATTTATATGTATACGGTACTTTCTACAAATACCTAGAATATATAAAATTCCATATTCTGCGTCTTTAATCGAAACGAAAAACAGACAGCACTTTGTACATGTCCAATTGCATGCAGATCATGAATCTATCATTATCTGATATTGAAAGCATTGAAAACCATAACCTATACACCTAAAGTCTGCACCTTTTGTCGTAGAATCGGAAAGAACTCGATAGATTTGCCAGGCTTTCGCCTATAATGATTTGGCGACCTAGAGAACGAAATAGGTTAGCTATTTCATAACCTACAACTATCAAAACCCCAAAACAGATTAGGGTTAGGGTTTCTTACCTAGAAATGACGCCGGAATCGCCGGAAAAGTGATTAAAAATGAGTGGTTAGGCTCGTGTAGCGGTAGGGAAGCATGGCAGGGAGATGCTCCCACTTCTCTCTCATTTTCTCTCCCTTTTCCTATGGTTTTTCTCAAATTCATATGGCTGAAAGAGAGAGGGTTTTAAGGTTGTTATATAGCCTAAAAACTCATCGAAATAGACTTCAGGTCAAGGTATACTTAGGTTATATCCAAAGTGGACCTGTTCCAGCTCAATGGAGGACTTCTGGCAGCCCCCCTTGTGCCAAAGGTCAGACTTAAGCTCACAGACATTGGATCTAGGTTCAACTAAGGTTTCGTTCCAGTCGGGTTTCCAGATCGCACGTGGTGGACCAGTTTCAGTTCAACGGTCAGTGGATCTCGACCGGAGATTTCAAGTACATGGATATGTTTGGGGAAATATCCCTGATCCGAGGGTGTAATTTGGCCTGATTCTGACGGTCTGGTTGCTTAATACTGACCCGCAAGCGACAAGTCTCAGATTTCATTATTTTGAATTTAATTTAGAATTATTTTCACATTTCTCACTTCCTGCTCTGAGCTCAAGCGAATAGCGCTGGGACACTATCTGGATTTGATTTCCGAGATGGTTGTCAAGCCTACCAAGGCGGTCCTAATTCCTTAACTTCGTCTTAATTGGACTTCCGACGTGCGGTCCAGATCTGAAACGGAGTTTCAAGATACTCCCGAGAGCAGCCGGGTAATGAGATTGATCATAGATTTTAGGGTAATGTAGCGTCAATTATTCTACAAGTTTTAGGTCTTGCAGATCATATTTAAAGTGGATCAAGCGAATTTCGTAGCTAATCTAGTTTAACACTTAGTTACCTTATCTCATTTCTAAAGGATTTAGTCCTATAAGATTTCTGTCTGAGGTGGTACCTAGGCCTTTGTAGTTTGTATATAAGGTGATCCAAGTTATAATACTTAGCTAGTTTAAGATAGTGTCTAGGGTGAAAGTACTTAGAAAAATTGAAAGAACAAGGTGGTGAAGGGTGGGATTTGTGAAGGAAAGGGTTACTAAACGATTTTGAATATGAGATTGAGTTCTGACAAGTTAATAAGGCGTTAGGAGCGATCCATTACCTAAGGACGTCTAATTCCAGATTGGCAAAAATCCGGGATGTTACACCTTAGGAACCCATTTCATAACTATTTTGGGTTTAAGAGTATAGTCGGTCTTCTTATATTTGTAGTTGTTGTAAGAATGACCCATTTAGTTAGATTTTAAGAGCTCCTTAAGTAGATCGACTATTTTCTCAGCTAAAGGGTTTCAATTTTGATTTTTATAGTTGATATGGTTACTTTTAGTTTTGAAAGATTGAAAAGTATCAGCATTTTTAGAAAACTTTTGATTAGAATTTTTCTCTTTTGAGTTCGAGGACTCTCCTTTTGCAAACTTAAGAGGAGTATTCTTCTATTTAGGAGGAATATTTCTATCATAGCACAAACCAGATCGGTCACCACATTTTCTTGATCCAGACAATAATTTTTCTAATTTTGGATCACCTTGGGCATATCTCCATGTATCCTTTAAACTCAAAACTGAAGAGATTTCAAGTTTAAGTTTTTCATTTTTAGATTTCAGATTTTCAATCTGGGAGGTTTTGAACTCTAAATCGCATTTGCATTTTTCAAAACAATCTGAAATATGGGATTTTTCTAAAATAAGAGTTTCAAAATTTTCTTTAAGCTTTAAAAACTTTTCTTTCTGAAGTTTAAGTTTAACAACAATTTTACAACTTTCCTTGCATAGGGCATTGTAAGCATCTTGAAGATCTTCTTCATTTTCATGATCACTATTCATATTTTCTTTACTAGTTGAATCATCATGATCTGAAAAAGTGAACTTAGCTAGAGTCATAAGAGCTTTGACTTCATTGCCCGACTCGGTTTCAGAATCTTCTGTTTCAGAAGAGGCTTCAGTGCCAGAAGATTCATCCCAAGTAGCCAACATTCCTTTCTTTTTAGGTTTGTCCTTTTTAGGACACTTGTTTGCTAAATGCCCATATTCTTGGCAGTTATAACATTGACTATCTTTTAAAGATTTCCAAGTTTTAGATTTAGATTTATATCTGTTCTTATCATTTGATTTTTGAAGGTCAACCCTCTTTTTACTTTTGAAAATCTTATAAAACTTTTTCACTAAGAGAGCTATATCATCTTCAGAATTTTTAAAATCAGAATTTTCTTGAGAAATACATTTAGAAGACTTAAGGGCAATGGATTTACCTTTAGGAGCTTTAAGATTTAACTCGTAGGTTTGTAAAGACCCAACTAATTCTTCTACCCTCATATTGTCCATATCACGAAGTTCTTGGATCGCAGTCAGCTTTGAGTTGAACCGTTCAGGTAGTGAACGTAGTATCTTTGCACACACTTTATGAGATTTTATCGCCAAGACCCCACATAGAGTTTACAATGTCATTTAGTCCAGTATAGAAGTCCATGAACATTTCATTTTCTCCCATATGTATTTCCTCAAATTTAGTTGTGAGGATTTGGACTTTAGACTTCTTGACAATTAATGTACCCTCGCGTGTCATTTTTGAAATATCCCAAGCTTGCTTTACAGTATCACAGGATATGATTCTTTTGAACTCATCCGGTGATAGTACGCAAGTGATTGCATTTAGTTCTTTTGCATTGGCACTACTCTCACTTTTCCGAAGAGTGGTCCAAGAAAAATAAGGTTTTACTCATATTGATTTTGATCCATCGATACCAGTCACTTTAGTGGTAGAAGGGATCTAATCAGTCACTGTGGCTAGCCACATGCTCTCATCAATGGATTTAAGGAAAATCCTCATCCTGGCTTTTCAATAGGCATAATTGGAGCCATCAAATGGTGGAGGCCTAGTGACTGAAAGACTATCAAAATTTGACATCTTATAAATAGCTTAGATCAATTAGCTCATGAAATAAATCCAAATAACAATAAAAACGAGCTATTAGGGTCTGATGCCACTTGAAAAGTCCTAGCTATGTGTCCTAGAGGGGGGGTGAATAGGATTATGCCAAATTTAAAATTATACCAGTGGAATTAAACAATAAGATAGCCTTATAAACGAATAAATGAAAGATAGTACTTTAAATAAATCACAATACGGAAATGTAAAGCAACCTCAATATTCAAGTATTGAGAGGCTGATATAATAAATGATATTCTAAGGACAACCTTACACCATAAAAACCAAGGGTTTATGGTAGGACATCCTTACTAGAACGGTATAAGTATCAATATCTCGAACTGAAGAGGAATAAAGGAAATAGCAAGAATTGGAATTTTAAACTATTACAACATTCCCACAATGCTTGAAATGTAAATATTACAACATTCACATCCATGCATACATTCCACAGCTTGAATGATAAAAGATAGATATTAAACAAACATTCAAACCACGAGACACAAAGAACTATAGTGGTTTACCTGTGTGTACACCAATTGTTAAACACGGCCACATAGCTTGCTACTCCACTCCTAATATCCTCACATAGGGGATATCAGTGTTCACTATGAAAATAAGTTTCTCAGGTTCACCTAAAACCTTCACAATTGTGTCTTTCAAATGGGCTTACACAATCCAAAAACTCCACATCTGAGTTTTTCTGGCTCTCCTCAGATAACCAACACAATGAGATTTTTCTGGCTCAAACTTAAAAGAAATGAAAAGCAATGGAAATTTACACAAATGTAAAATACCTGGATTTCCTTTTCCAGCAGCCCGAAAGAACCAATCGGAGTAGAAGTTTGAATATAGAAGTTTAATTGTCCAATACTCACTTTGAAAAGGTTTTAGGTTCTAATTGATTTTAAATTAAACCAGTTGGGCTATCTCTATTTAATTTTGATTCCAAGAAGAAGGAATACAACAATTCCTCTATTCAATTCAAATTGGAATACAGAAACAAAATTAAATTGACAAAGCTAATAAAAGAGAATATTAAATATGCACAGCGTAGCTTAAAAATAACACAAACTTATCTCAGAGTGAAGCCTTGATTTTACTTGAATTCGGATTAAGAAACTCTGAAATTCGTGTTTTATTTATGGATACAGAAATCGCATCTACGACTGGTCGTGTGGCCACCACAACTGGTCCTAGGTCGAACTGCATTTTGAAATTTTAAGCGTGATCAGATAAAACCGTTCCATGACTGGTCGTAAGGTGTCCACGACTGGTCGTGAGGCCTCCACGACTAGTCGTGAGGCCTCCACGACTGGTCGTGAGGAACCAAGAATGGTTGCTGGAGTTTGAGTCATAGCTATATGACTGGTTGTGAATGAGTCGGCACTGTTCCTATGATCGGTCGAGCAGACTCCAGGACTGGTCGAACCTCAACCATAAAATTCTAAAATTTTGCAACAACTTAGGACTGGTCTTGGAATTTCTTGGACTGGTCGAGCCAGTTCTAGGACTAGTCGAACAGAGTCAAGGACTAGTCTTAAAACAGGCCAAATACTTATAAAAAGATTTGATTTGAGTTATATATACAAAATGACCTACCCTAAGGTCAATCTAAAGTCATTCATACCTTAAATGTGAAGTAAGGACATTAAAACTTCATTTCTTTAGATGATAGTTGACCTTTTGAAGATTGTGAAGCATGAGATCTCTATACTTGATGTAACATTGGACTTGAGATCTTCTAGAGCTTGAATTACACTTCATCTTGAGTTGTATAGTGACTTGAGTCTTGAACAAGATTACTTCATTGGTTGTAGCTTGTACTTGCATTTCTTGAAATGATTTGAAGTAGTTCTTCATTCTTGACTTGAAGTAAAGATGGAGTGTCTTAAACATATGAATCAACATGCTACACAAGACATAGATTGTGTTTTTGGCACCACAAAATTTGACAACCAAGGAATAGGAAACCATAGCACTTACAGATTTACTCAAGCTGTCACAACTTTCAGTTGTGAGTGAGGTCAGAGGAATGATTCTGTGAATATTGAAAATTGGCACCCACGCTGATTTAAATATTTTTGGTGTGAAAGGTGGGAGTTAGCAGGCCGATTTGTGAATGTTGGAGTCGCCACTAGCCAATTAATCTCAGAATCCCACAGTCGGCTAGAACCTGCGAAATATGTAAGGTTGGAGAAATCTGAAGACTCCTACCTTAAGTTGACTCCTGGTCTACGATCTGGGATTCCGGGTAAGGGACCTTGGTTACAAAGAGGAAAAGTATTAGGCACCCTCTCTGCCCGTACAAATGTACAGTCTCTACTTGGTGTGGTATGAAAATCTCAAGGGGTGAATGATGTGGTTGAGTTAGGACTAGGCACACATGGGTTTCTGATGCGACAAGATCTGAGACTTCAGTAAGCCATAGAGCATATGTCCAACAACGTGTCTAGAAGGCGAATGTGATGATGCTCATGTAAAAAGTTCAAAAAAAAAGAGGACTAGATCACTAAAAATTTCTGATGTGGTAGGATCCGATGTACGATAAGTCACAGAGCATATGTTCACTAGGGATTTAGAGAAGCAAGGGGGTTGAGAAAGGAATAGACGTTATGATGAATACTTGTATATAAAATGAAAAGATCATTAGCTTGAACTTGAGTAGGTTAAGACATGGGTTGCACCATGACCAATCAGGGCTAGACTTGAGATTGAGAAGGTTAGGAGGAGGTTAAGAGATGGATAGAAAAGTCTAATCTTGGAGGTTTGAGCTCTCTCTCACCCTTACTCTCTATCACGCCCCAAACTCGGAAACCAGGCTTACAAAATTTTTGATCGCCGAATCCGGTGGCGATAGCCTCTGTAGTACCCCATTCTCGGCTCCCGGCATCCATACATCAGGTTTCGATCCTGGGATTTTGCAAGGAGGATTTCTAGCATGATTTTGATTTGTAATGAGCATAATCATAAGCATAACCCATGAACAATAACCACAAGAACACCATCACAAAATCCACAATTATAAAAATTTTTGAGTACAATGCATATGAAGGGAAATACAAGATAATGGTAATAACGAAACTCCTAAAGCTCTACTAAACGCTCTTACTGCGGCGAAGCTACAGCTGCGTCCTAGCATCACATGCATGCATCAATCGTGCATAAGCTTATAGAAAGCTTAGAGGGTGGTGTTAGTGTGTGCGTAATGTGAACGTGCTCAGAGTGAAATGTTAAAGTAATGCGAAATCATGCTGATGGGTACATGAATGCAATCAGCAGTACCAAGGCTATGCAGTGCAAGATATGAATGCTATCGGTCATATCAAGACCATGCGATGTGAGATGCAACTCAAGCATGCCAATCCTCATCCAAATTCATATATCAATGCAGCTCATTCCTAGAGCATCAAATATCAGTACAGTTCTCATTCTGGATAATCACCGAGGTTTAGTACACTTTAAATGACACTGCCCCTTTCCCAGGCGTGCAACCCAAGTGAGCGTAAGAAACCTCACTATCCGCCTGGCCAATAGTCTACCAATACTTATCTGCCACCTCGATAGCGGACCCATTCACGAGCTGGTCAAACTCAGTCTAGCAATGCCCCCTACACTCGAGAGGGTAAGGCCACACCCCTTTCCAACCGACCACGACACAGTGGGAGATGTGGCCTCCTAGTATTCGACTCTTGTGCGCTCATGTATCCACTCGGTCTCGACATTGGAGTCCGAAAAGGCCGAGCTATATGTCCTAGAGGGGGGGATGAATAGGACTATGTCAAATTAAAAAATAACAGTGGAATTAAATAATAAGATAGCTAAATGAATTGCAAATAATCGGAGGAAGCAATAACCTCAAAATTCTAGCATTGAGAGGTTGATACAAATATTGTTCTAAGGACAACCTTACACCAAGGGTTTATGGCTGGACAACCTTACTAGAACGATTTGTGTATCAAAAACTCAAACTGAAGAGGAATAAAAAGGAAATAACAAGAAAAGAAATCTACGCTATTACAACATTCCCCAAAATGCTGAAATGTAAAGATTACAACATTCACATCCACAAATACATCCCACATTCTTGAATTAAAAAGAATAAAGAAAGGAAACCATAAAATCATAAAACACAAAGAATTATAGTGGTTTGCCTGTCTGTACACCAACTGTTAATCAACAGCCACATAGCTACTGCACTCCTAATATCCTCACACAGTGGATATTCGCGTTTACTATGAAAATAGGTTTTTTTTCAGGTTCACCTAAAACCCTCACAATTGTGTCTTTTAAGTGGGCTTACACAATTTAAAAAACCCCACACTCTGAGTTTTCTGGATCACCTCAGATAACCAAAACTAAGAGATTTTTCTGGCTTAATCTCAATGAAACCAAAACAAAGGAAATTACAAAATTGTAAAATACTTAGATATTCTCCTTGATGCAGCCCGGAAGAACCAAGTCGAAGTAGAAGTTCAACGCAGAAGTTCAATGTCAAATACTCACTTATGAAACGATTCTAGGTTCTAATTTGATTTTAGATTCAAAGTACTTTGGGCAAGCGTGATTTGATTTTGATTCCAAGAAATGGGAATACTTCAATCCCTCTTTCAAATAAAATTGGAATGTGGAAATTCAAAATCAAATGCAAAGAAAACTATTAAAAGAGTATTAAATGAGCACAATATAGCTTAAAATAATGACTAACTTTTCTCTTAGAGTGACGTATTGATTTAGATTGAATTCAATGATAACCTCTGAAATTCGTCGTCTATTTATAAGTGAAGAAATTGCGTTCATGACTGGTCTTGTTGACACTATGACTGGTCGTAGGACCAACTGATTTTTGAAATTTTGGGCGCGATTGGATAAAGCCGTTCCACGACTGGTCATAGGCCCTCTACAACTGGTCGAGAGACCTCCACGACTGGTCGTGACCTACCTACAACTGGTCGAGAGACCTCCACGACTGGTCGTGACCTACCTACAACTGGTCGTGTAGAACCTGGAACAGTTGCTTGACTTTGAGTCGTAGCTGCAAGACTGATCGTGAACGAGTCGAGCACTGTTCACATGACCAGTCGAGCAATCTCTAGGACTGGATGTGGCTTAAAAAAAATTCTGAAAATTTACAACAAATTTAGGACTAGTTGTGGAATTTCTTGGACTGGTCGAGCCAGTGCTAGGACTAGTCAAGAAACAGACCATTCACTTATAAAATGATATAATTGAATTATGTATTCAAAATGACATACCCTAAGGTCAATCTAAGGTCATTCATACCTTTATTCATGAAATATGAACATTGAAACTTCTTTTCCTTCGGTTGATAGTTGATCTTTGAAGTTCATGAAGCTTGTGATCATTACATGATGAAGCTTGAACTTGAAACCTTTTGAAGCTTCAATTTGAATCTTGAATTTGTAACTTTAAGAAGCTTGAATTTGAAACCTCTTTAGTCTTGAGCTTGAGGTTCGAAGAAAAAGACTTTGTCTTGACTTGGAGCTAGATCTATGAATCTTGAATTTGTTGTTATACTTGAACATGACCATGTAAACTTGCATTTATTGAAGTAAAAATCTTTGTTCTAGAGTGATGCATAGTCTTCATTATGTAGGAGTGTTATACAAGACACAGATTCCATGAGAGGTTTTGGCACTACAAAATTTGACAATTATAGGAGCTGGAACACATAGCACTTACAATCTTCCCCTTTGTCAAATTTGTGACAAAACACAAAACACACTCCATATAAACATAAGAATTATACGCACAAAGAATCATGCACAATATAAATTAGTCAACCTGGTTAAAGAATCATGCACCAGTTATAAAAGAAAGAAGCAAGCATTTTCTTTACTACTACTCCCCCTTACTCTTATCCTGCATCCACAATCCACGTGCCGTAAGCATGTCAAAATTCTCCCCCCTTTTGTCACAATATGATAAAGGAAGAATCTAATATAAGAATCAGGATGTAGATAAACAAGAAAGAATAAGAAAGCAAGATAAGAAAATTCATAAGCAAGTAAAGTTCAAGTATCATTAATCAACATCATCCAAGTTCAGGCAAAGTCAATCCCACAAACCAAAAGGAAGCAAAGTATCATAAGTTAGAAAATACTAATCAGATCTTGAAGAGGGAGCAGGAATAGATGGATCAATTTGGTGTAAACCCTTGTTAATGTGCCTCATATATTTACGCATATAAGCATATTAAGAATCCTGGGTTTCATGAATCTGAGCCACCTGTTTCTCAAGAGAATGCAACCTCACAGCAAAATCAGAAGGCCGAAAGTCAGGGTTAGTCTCAGAATCTGATTCGATCTCATCAAAGATATCGTCCACTCACAACTTCAGCTCCACCAACACCCTCATTGACTTGGCCATTAGCTAACCTCAAATTCATTTTGTTGATATTGGAATTGTTAAAAATAAGGTGTTGAATGGGAGCCTCTCCAATAGGCATAGCTACTAAAATATGAGTGGCTAACACAGTCATAAGATATTCAAAAGGGATATCACTGTGTCCAGGATGGAGATGGAAATGTATAATGGAATGATAGATTAAAGAAGGAAGATAGATAAATGTACCAGAGATGATGGAATGCAAAATCCAAACCATGAAAGAGGTGAGTTCGGTTTTGTTACTAGAACAAGGATAAAGATTTGAAATAAATATCCTGTGAAGGACCCTGTATCTGGGTAACAAATACTTTGAAGCAAGCACATTCCCATTTTGACTCCATTGTGCATCTATATTACATAATGCTTTAGTAAACTTACGTTTTTCTAATTCAGATGGTTCATCAACTAGAGAGCTAATAGGAATACCTTCATCAATGATAGGTATGTCCATTAGGCTAGAAATTAGATGTCGGTCTACTTCAAATGGACCTTCTCTAGTTGCTATAACAAAAGTTAAATTTTTAGTTGAAAAATCAGAAATACATGCAAACATAGTTTGCGCAATAGACCGGTATGCCGACCCACCCCAATGTAGAATGTTATCCCATCCTATAGCTTGGAGAAAAGGAAAGATCCCAAATGGAGCAATATGTTCAATATGCACAGGTCGTTCAACTATCACATTGCGCAATCGTAAATTCCGTACATAGGAGGGATCATCTTCGGGTGACCGAAGGTGACACCGTGTAATAGGTGCCGATCTAGATGTTGAAGCACCACAGGAAGTTTTCTTTTTACCTCTAGTATCCATTTGAAACTAAGAATACAAGAAATCAAGAAGTTGCAAAAGAAGTAGAGTGAGTTTTCTCAAAATTAGATTTTAGAGAAGAAAACTCCAAAAACCTTAAAGAAGCAAGAAATAAATCACTCCAAGTATGAAAATGAAGTGATATGGACTTGAATTTATAAGAAAAATGGAATTAATGCACTAACCTTGAAGATTAAGAAAGACGGGTACGACCGGTCGAGTTTAGACTCGTTGGAGAAGAAGCACAAATGAGGAAAAATGGGTTTTTACCCCAAATTAAAGTACCAGTCCGTGCTATACGACTGGTCGAGGACATGCTCGACTAGTCGTGCCATGACTGGTCGAGTATGTACTCGATTGATCGTGCACAGCAAAAAATATGTATTTTTCTTGAAATTTAAAAATTCTAATCATTTAAAATAACAAATATATACAATATGATACAGAGATGCATAAACAATCAATTCAAATTGTACATACCAAGATCAAATTTCAATTTATTAAACTTGTTTTTGTCAAACGATTTAGTGAAAATGTTAGCAAGTTGAGTCTCGGTCAGAATGTATTTCAAAGTAATTGTCTTTTCTTCCACTAATTCATAAATGTAATGGTACCTAATGTCAATGTGCTTAGTTCGTGAATGCTGGATTGGATTTTTAGATATATTAATTGCACTAGAATTATCACAATATAAAACCATAGAATGCTGTGCAATTCCGTAATTGCTTAACATTCTTTTCATCCATACAAGCTGAGTACATACATTTCCTGCTACAATGTATTCAGCCACAGCAGTTGAGAGAGATACGGAACTTTGTTTCTTACTTTGTTAAGAAACAAGACAGTTCCCAACATAGAAACAACCAGTACTAGTTGATTTCCTATCATCAATGTTACTCGCCCGATCAACATTAATGTAACCAGCTAATTAAACATTAGTATCATGTGATACCAAAGACCCAGATTAGCTGAACTTGCGACATATCGCATAATCCGCTTAATAGCAGTTAAATGTGACTCTTTAGGGTCAGATTGATATCTAGCGCAATACAACAAACTACCTATCATACTGTGATATAATTGAGAATGCACTTTCTTACCTGTAGAGTCCTTTGAGAGTTTTAAGGTTGTACTCATAGGAATATCAAAATTCTTACCATTCTCAAATCCAAACTTTTTAACTAAGTTCAGAGCATATTTGGTTTGAAAGATAAAGAAACCCTCAGATTGCTATTTAACTTGCAACCCTAGGAAATAATTTAATTCCCCAACCATACTCATTTCGAACTTAGATTTCATAAGATTTGCAAATTCAACAGTCATGTTAGCACAGGTAGATCCATAAATAATATCATCAACATAAATTCGTACTATTAAAATGTGATCATTATGTTTCTTTACAAACAGAGTCTTATTAACACTTTTCATTAGAAAATTATGACTTAGCAAAAACTTAGTCAACTTTTCATACCATGCCCTGGGAACTTGCTTTAAACTGTAGAGAGCCTTTTTTAGGCGATAAACATGATCAGTATTCTTAGGGTCTTCGAAACCCGTTGGTTGTTCAATATACACTTCTTCATGCAAATAGTCATTCAAGAAGGCACTCTTTACATTCATTTGATATATTTTGAATTTTCTAAAGCATGCAATGGATATAAACAGTCTGATTGATTCAAGACGAGCTACTGGGGCAAAAGTTTCATCATAATCGATGCCTTCAATTTGAGTGTACCCTTGTACAACCAGTCTAGCCTTGTTTCTAATAATATTACCAAGTTCATCAGACTTATTTTTGAAAATCGACTTAGTTTCGATAATATGTTTATCTTTAGGTCTAGGAACTAAGTACCAAACATCATTTCTAATAAATTGATTAAGCTTTTCTTGCATCGCAACTATCCAATTTTCGTCAGTAAGAGCTTCTTTTATGTTAGCCGATTATATCTGGGATGTAAAACACACGTAATTACATATGTCTTCTAGTTGTCTACGAGTGCGTACACCAATGAGAGGGTTTTCAAGAATTTGATTAGTTTGATGATCTTTAACAGTTATTAGTTCAGAGTTATTTTGACTTGATGAAGTATCTGGTTTGTCAATTAGAAGAACTTCATCATTATCTGAACTTGAGGCAGGTGTATTCAAGTGATCGTCAATGACCACATTGATGGACTCTTGAATTACACTAGTCCTCTTATTCAGTACTCGATACGCTCGACTATTCAAAGCATATCCTAAAAAGATCCCTTCATCACTTTTGGTGTCAAACTTACCCAGATTTTCACGATCACGTAAAATGTAGCACTTGCTGCCAAAAACTCAAAAGTATTTGATAGTAGACTTCTTATCAAACCACATTTTATAAGCCGTTTTACCATTTGATTTTTTAGTATAAACACGGTTAATTATATAATATGCAATATTTACGGCTTCGGCCCAAAGATTTTTAGGGAGCTTCATACTATTTAATATTACATTCGCCATTTATTGAAGCACTCTATTTTTTCTTTCTACTATTCCATTTTCTTGTGGTGTTTTGGGCACAGAGAATTCATGTGATATTCCCCGATTACTGCAAAACTTTTCAAAACTGCTACTCTCAAATTTTGATCCATGATCACTACGGATCTTATAGACTTGAGTTTCTTTTTCAGTTTGGATGCATCTAAGTATCCTTTTAACTTCATCGAGAGTTTCTGATTTGTCTTTTAAGAAGACTACCCAAGTATATCTGGTAAAGTCATCAACAATTACCAGTATGCACTTCTTGCCACCTCGACTCTCCGTTCTAGTTGGTCCAATAAGATCCATAAGGAGGAGTTCGAGTGGTTTAGATGTGGTATCGGAGTTCACCTTTTTATGAGAACTCCTACTTTGCTTGCCAATCTGGCATTTACCACATATTTTATCTTTTTTTTTTGTATTTTGGTAGGCCTCTTATTAACTTTCTTTCGCTTAATCTATATAAGTTGCGGTAGTGTATATGTCCAAGGCATTTGTGCCATAATTTGGTCTCATCAGTATGGACCATGTAACACGATAAATTAGATGAGCTAGAATCACTTACAATATAGCAATTTTTAGAAGTTCTGTGACCAGTTAATATTACAGAACCATTTTTATTTACAATTTCACACCCTCGGTGAGAAAATTTTACACTGTGGTTTTTATCGCATATTTAAGAAATGCTTAATAAGTTATGTTTTAAACCTTTTACATATAAAACATTCTCAAATAAAGGGAGGTTAGAAAGTTGAACTGTACCTTGGCCAATAATCCTACAATTGCTACCTTCACTAAATATGACTAATCCATCAGTCATGTCTTTAAGAGTGGTGAACAGACCTTTGTCACCAGTCATGTGCCATGAGCATCCACTGTCTAGGTACCACTCTGAATGGCTTGAAGCTTTGAAAGCTGTGTGGGCAACCAAGTAAGTATGTAAGACCCGTATCTTAGTCCGTACCGTTCCGTGGACTTCCGCGATCCTTCCGGTCGAATTTCGGCAATCCTCTACCGTATCTGACGTTTGCTCGCGATCCTAAGCCGGGTCTTACATATCGCAGTCAGCTTGAACCGAAACATGTACCTTGGCGACCGCACTGTCGTCGCAGTTCCAACGTCATGACTTGCGCACTGATCCGATACCCAGGGTAGACGATGTAGGCCCAGGTTCAATTCGAAAAAATACAATGCGTTGCGAACTTCAAGAGAATCTCTACGAAATGTCCCATCAATCAATCAATCACTCATGTCAAGTACAAGTCAAGCCACTCCATACCCAAGTACAACAACCCATACCTTTCTCTTACACAAGCAATCCCAAAGTCAACCCTCACATCATTTCACCTCTCTCTCCACCCATCCCTTCTTACAACACATCACTCCACCCATCCTCATCACACATCATCCCATCACCTCATTTTCTCTCTCATTTCTCAACTCTCTCCCAAGCAAAAAACCCACGTCCAAGCTCTCTCCCTCTCCCAAACACCAAGTGTGGCCCACCTCTCATCCCCACCATCAAAAGTCCATCATCCACAGTTAAAAGTCGAGCATAAGAGCATAGAAGTTCAAGGGATAAAGAAGGAGGCTAACAAGGTGGGTGATCCATCGTTTATTTTAACTTTAAGGGCCCACTTGTTGTAGGACCCACTTGATGTATGTGTTGTATCAATGGAGGGCCCATAGTGGCGGGGTCCCTCCTCTCTATCACCGTCTCTCTCTCTCTCTCTCTCTCTCTCTCTCTCCTCTCCCTAGAATGAAGTGGGCCCTACTAAATCATGTTAAATACATTTCATTCATTAATGGTGTGGCCCACAACATTTTAGGGAAAATCCATCGTCCATTTTTGGGATGGTGGGAAGTCCCACGTGCTATATAATATATCATATTTATTTTATATTAATATTATATATATATATGCATGGTGGTGGGCCACATACATGTGGGACCCACCATGGTGCATGTGTTGTATCAACACTGTCCAGCGTCCCTGGATGCTGGACGTGCAGCCGTGGTGTGGTGTGGCTAACAGTGAAGTGTGAAGTGACGTTGGGGGTGTAGTAAGCATGGGGTGGGCCACTTATGCAGGCCCCACCTTGATATATGAGTCAAATCCACGCTGTCTATTCCATTCTCCAGATCATTTTAGGCGTTGAGCCGAAAAATGAAGTGAATCTGAGTATCTGGTGGGCCTTATCTTGGAAAAATGGTGGTCTTTACCGTTAAAAATCTAACTAATGATCCTATACACCAGAATGCCTCGGATATTAAACTCATTTAGCTTGACTAGAGCCATATGAGCAAGTGGATGGAGTGGATCTTGCTGATGCGGGCCCCACCTAAGAAAAACCCCAAAAAATTTCATTAAAAAAAAAAGACAACAAGATGGCATACCTGTTCTTTGCCATTGTCCGAAGACGCAGCGCGTTACTGGGCTGCGTGTGGCGGGCGGTTGGGCTGGCCCTCACGGCCCAGCTGTGGGCCCCACCATGATGCGTTTTGAATATCAACACCGTGCATTGGGTGGGCCTCCCCCTGGCTACGTGCCACCTAAAAATCAGCCGTATACGGAACTCAGGTGGGCCACACCATCTAAAATCATGTGAAGACATGCCTAAAATATATAAAATCACTTGGTGGGGCCTACCTGAAATTTGGACATGGCTGAAACATGGTTTGAACCCTCAACCAAGTGGGACACACATAATGGGTGGACTGGATTTGTGAACCACATCACGGTGGGCTCCCTGTCCACGTGACCTTGTGAACAGGTTGGGTGACAAATAAATATTACGGTGGGCCCCCTGATCGTGTGACCTTATGGTGGGCCCAAGGTCCACGTGACCTTATGAATAGTTTGGATGATAGATAAATATCACGGTGGGCCCTACCCAAGACGTGACCATATGAATAGGCGGGATTGTAAATAAACATTACAGTAGGCCCAGGTTGGGTGGAAAATAAACATTATGGTGGGTCCTACTTGGGACCCACTCATGTATGTATTATGGTCCACACCTTCCATTAGTGTGGGCCCCACCATGAGGTATGTACCTCATCTGTGTCGTCCATCCTTTCCATCTCTATGGGATCCACCGTGATGCATGGGTTACATCCAAGCCGTCTAACCATTTTAAAGTATAGTTTTTTTTTTTTTTTTTTTTTTAAAGGCTTGAGACCAAAGAAAATAAGACTGATCTATTTATCATGTGGACCATACTCATCATCCAAACCGTCCGATCATTTTAGAGATTATTTTAAGGCCATTGTTGAGGCCCATCTCAATGTGTTTGTGGCCCGTCCACTAAGGCCCACTTTGATATATATAAGACCATGGTTTAAGGCCCATTTGATGTACTGAAGGCCCATGGGTCGAGGCCCAATGGGATATACATGAGGCCCATTATAACGTGATTATACTATGGTTTATGTGTTGATTATTATAGTGGGCTATGCCTTTGGAGAAATGTTGGTTTGACGTCCACATTGTAAGGATAATGTTGGTTAAATGTCTGCATTGTCACTCTCCCTAAGGCCCACTGATAGGCCCATACTTATAGTGAGTAGGCCGTCTAGGCCCATATTCGTTATGCACAAGCCCATCACCCTATGACATGTTTAATATATACTCATGATTCATGATCATACGCATCATATGTATGTCTGATATGACGAGTGACTGATCATAGCATATGCCTTCGGGCGGATTGTTTATGGGCTCCCTGATAGACGGAGTTGCCCTACATGAGCACGCAGCGCGCGCAGGATTGTTGCATATTTGGTAAGGTAATTCATACACTTGCATTTGTGTGATTATGATTATTGTATGCCCTAGTAACATCAGGGTTATAGCCTCCACAGATACATCGTAGGTGGCTGGATTGGATACCGAAAATGTTTGGTTCTAGCATAAGGGCGCCATAGATGTCCTTGGGTGAAAATTCCTAAACCCAATGGTATCAGAGGATGACTCTAACATCGAGACCGAGTGGATACACGAGCGCGCGAGGGCTGTATACCAGTAGGCCGCGTCTCCTACTATGTCGTGGTCAGTTGGAAAGGGGTGTGACCTTACTCGCCTAAGTGAGGGGGCAATTTCTAGGTTGAGTTTGACCAGCTTAAGGAATAGGTCCACTATCGATGAGCCGAGTTCGATATTGGCAAGCAGATAGTGAGGTCTCTTCCACTCTCCCAGTTGTGCATTCGGATAGGGATGACAAGCTGGCGTAGAGTGTACTAGAATCCGGTGATTATCTAAACTGAGAACTGTATTAATTTGATACTCTAGTGAAGAGTTGTATTGATATATGGATGTGGATTGGCATGCTTGACTTGCATTATGCATCGCATGGCCTTGATATGGCCGATATCATTTATATTATGTACCACATAGCCTTGGTACGACTGATTGCATTCATATACCCATCAGCATGTTTCCGTATTACTATGACCTTACATTCTTAGCACGCTCATATTGTGCACACACTTACACTACCCTTTAAGCTTTCTATAAACTTATGCACGATTGATGTGTGCAAGTGATGCCAGGACGCAGCTGTAGTCTCGCTGCAGTTGGAGCTTGCAGCCGAGCCTTGGGAGTTTTTGTCATTTTTGGTATATTGTATTTCCCTTTCATACACCTTGTACTTAAAAGTTTTTGATTATATTGGATTTTGTGATGGTGTTCTTGTGGTTATTGTTCGTGGGTTATACTTGTGGTTATGCTCATTACCAATTAAATTGATTATTAGAAATCCTCTTTGTAGCATCTCAGGATCGGAACCTGGTATATGGGTGCCGGGAGCCGAGAATGGGGTATTACAGAGGCTGTCGGAGGCGAATTCGGTGATCGGGAATTTTGTGAGCCTGATTTCCGAGTTCGAGGCGTGACAAAGTAGCCTTAGGAACCCATTTCATAAATTTTTTGAGTTTAGGAGTATAGTTGGTCTTCTTATGATTGCAGTTGTTATAGGACCGACCCATTGAGTTAGATTTTAAGAGCTTCTTAAGTAAATCAACAAATTTTTCAGCTAAAGGATTACGATTCTATTTTTTTATGGTTGATATGGTTGCTTTTAGGTTTTAAGTATTGAAAAGTTTTAGCATTTTTAGAATTATTTTGATTTGAACTCTCTTAAGTTTGAAGACTCTCCTTTCACAAACTTAGGAGGAGTATTCTTATGTTTGGGAGGAATATTTTTGTCATATCCCAAACCAGATCAGTCGCCACATTTTCGAGATTCGGATAAAAGTTTTTCCAACTTAGGATCACGTAACGCTTTGAAATTCGGGGGTCGAGTATGAACTTAACTCCCGAGTTCCAACGCATCACTTATGCAACATACACAATGATGGTTAAATGTTGTCTGAGTTAGAGCAATAAACATGAATGAGATTATATCAAAACAGTAATTCATACTCCAGTTCAATTGTATAAAGGCAAGCGGAAGACTGAAATTGTATATTTAAAGTATATAAAGAACAAAATTTTTTGTGAACACCAGAGTATGAACACTAACTGAGTACCCAAATACATGTACTATTTCTGAGTCAAAAATTAAAATACAATCTAAAAGATGAGTCCTGAAGTCCCCGCGATGCAGTCGGCCTAAGCATAGCCGTCAGAGTACTGCATAAATGAGAACTCATCCTGGTCCTCATCGAAATCGGGCTCCGGCTCTGAACCGCCGCTACGCCGCCTACACTCAGTAATGTAGAAGTCCGGTTGGTGTTGCAAACACCGTCCCGTAACGTGGGAGTGAGTAGCTAACTCAGTGGAACAATAAGGCATAGGTTAACATGTTATCAACTGAATCAAGCAGTAATGATAAAGCGGTACAATCAAACAAGTTTAATTACTCTTGTTAAATGCAAGTATGAAATGACATGATGATGTATGCCCTTGCCAAACCACCCTCATGCGACAACATCTTACGTTCGCGAATGCATAACTCCCTCAGTGCTCCACATCTACTAGGCACATGCGGTGCGATGATGAGCATGATTACCGAGTTATTATTAGTCCATTTCAAACAGCAGTATTGGGAAACTAAGGTACCTCCCTTGTATCATTCCCAAACATGATCCATTCTAGGGTCGTCAGTCCTAGTTAATCTCATACGATATTATGGTTTGAGAGGCATAGCGAAGGCATCACAAAGGGCTCGTCACCCGTCAGCACGGATACAGATCTCACCGTATGCGGCTCAATTGTTGACCGTCAGCTCGAGTACAGGTCTCACCGTACTCGGCTCAATCACTAGCCGTCAGCTCGAATACAGGTCTCACCGTACTCGGCTCAACTCATACTCTATTTGCTGTGAAAGACTCGTCGCCAATCACAGACCTTGGAGTATACTCGAAGATACTACAGAAGACTCGTCGCCCGTCAGCATGAGTACAGGTCTCACCGTACTCGGCTCTCGCCGTAAGTATCGACAGTTCGAATACAGTGTCCCATACCACCGTATTCGGCTCATGAGTTTGGGTTGCTCAATGGTCACTACGGGGAGGCACATGGCCCCAGCATAGGCCGACAGCTCGGCCACGGTGTCCCATACCACCATGTCCGGCTCATGAGTCTTAGCGGATCGAGGTACCATGGTTAACAGGATTGCCACTGGTAAGTTTGGTACCCTAGGTTCAAACAGTAATGACCAAACATGGTGAACACATATTCGACATATCGGGTTACTTGACGAGCCTGACTAGCTCGAGCGCACAAGTTGGGCAATATGAAGCGCAAAAGCACTCTGTGTGGCCAACCACTATCGCCAACCGAAGTACGACTCGGGTTCGTCAGACACATCCATTGTGGCGACATGAATATCAGCCACAATCTCAAGTCTGGTACCGAATGTTTGGACTATAGACATAGTCCCAAACTCAAACAGTTCTCATCAATAGCATGTGGAGTTAAGCATGATAAACAAAGTAACACAAACATGCTAGGAGGCATGTCATAAAGCATGTTATAAAGCATGATATAAAGCATGTTATTAAGCATGATATAAAGCATGTTATAAAGCATGTAATAGAGCACTATACAGATAGGGATACAAATACATATACATCATATGTGAGTGGTTGTAGTAAACAACCACATGGAGGAAATCCTACATGTCTCTAAGGTAGTCGAGAATTCCATCTCAGCACCGACCTACGGTGTAAACATCCAAGCATTTGCTCTCACAAGTATTTACACAAACACTTGGAGTACGCTATTTCAACATACATGACGTATGTTAGTAAAACATGTATTAGGGCTATTCTTTCGCCAAGCTAGCATTTTATCCGCGTATATCGTAATCATACAACAAATAATCATGACAATTGCGTTTCCAAAATTTACACATATACGGTATGTCTAGAATACACAATTCCAACATACATAGTATTTACAAGCGAACATGTATTACGGCGATTCTTTTCACCAAGCAATTAATTTATACGCACATAATATATTTATACAACAATTAATCATGACAAACACATCGCTAAATTATACCCGTATACGGTACTTCTTATAATACCGTATTTCTACATACATGGTGTATATTAGTAAACATGAATTTAGGTGAACCCTTTCGCCAAATGAGTATTTTATCCATACGACAAATAAACATGTCCAACACATTTCCATAAAAAATACGTATACGGTATTTTATACGAATACCTAGAGTATGTGAAATTCCAAATTCTATAATTCTAATCGAAACAGAAAACGAAAAGCACTTTGTACATGTGCAATTGCATGCAGATCATGAATCTACCATTAACTGACATTGAAAGCGTTGAAAACCGTAACTTGTACACCTAAAGTCCTCACCTTTCACCTTGAAATCTCAACGAATCAGCAAGGTTGGATGAGCTTCCGTATTCAGGAGTTTTCTAGCCTAAGGAGTGAAATCAGTTAGCTATTTCACTACCTATAGCCTATACACTTCAAATCAAACCTAGGGTTAGGGTTTCTCACCTTAAAACGGAGTTGATATCGCCAGGAAAGTGCCTGGAAAGAGGCGGTGCAGGCCGTGCGATGATTGAATGCAGTAGGAGGAAGGTGCTCCCACAAATCCCAAGTCTTCTCTCTCTTTTCTCTTTCTCTCACTAGGGTTTTATCCCAAATTCGTATGGCTGTGAGAGGGGCTGTTCTAAGGCCCTTTTATAGCCTAAAACCTCCCCAAAATAGACTCAGGTTCAAGGGTTACTACTATTATAAGCATTTCGACGATGTTCCAGCTTAAAAGAGTGTTTCTGGTGGCCCCCCTTGAGCCAAACGTTAGACTTAAGCTCACCACTCATGGATCCACATGGGATTATGTTTTCAACTCGATCGGATTTCCAGATCACACGTGGCGGACCAGCTTCAGTTCAACGGTCAGTGGGCCACGATCCAAAATTCCAAGTACATGTAAATGTTCCTGAAATTTTTCCTGATCCGAGGGTGTAATTTGGTCTGATTCTGACGGTCTGGTTGCTTAATACTGATCCGCAACTGAATGGTGCCAGATCACTATTCCAGATATTTATTTTGTAAGGGAAAGAGTGATTTTCACACTCCCTCACTCTGGACTCAAGCGAATAGCCGTGGGACATCGACTGGACCTGATTTCTGAGATGGTTATCGAGCCCAACGAGGCGGTCCTAAGTCCTTAACTTTGCGTTAATCGGATTTCCGATGTGCGGTCTAGACCTAATACGAAGTTTCAAGTCGTTCCCAAGAATAGCCGGGTAATGAGTTTGATCCTAATCTTTAGGGTAACCTAGCGTCAGTGATTCTACAAGTTTTGGGTCTTGCAGATCGTATTTAAAGCGATCCCAACGGATTTCATGGCTAATCGAGGTTAGCACTTAGTTAACTATATTAAATTTCTAAAGGATTTAATCCTAATTGATTTCTGGTCGAGGTGGTACTCGAGCCAAAGTACGGAAATTTACGGGTCGTTACAATCTACCCCCCTTAAACAAAAATTTCATCCTCGAAATTTATACCTTTTCGTATTCCTCGAAATCTAAGGGTAGTTCTTCCTGACCTCGGCCTTAGTCTCCCAAGTAGCTTCTTCCTCGGAATGATGTGTCCATAGTACCTTCACGAGCGGAATAACCTTGTTACGCAGTACCTGCTCCTTCCTGTCAAGGATACGCGTCGGGCGTAACTCATACGTAGCATCCTCGCTCAGCTGTACCTGCTCCCATCTGATGATATGCGAAGGATCAGGAACGTACTTCTTCAGCATAGATACATGAAATACGTTGTGTACAGATGCAAGTGGTGTGGGCAAAGTGAGACGATACGCCACATCACCCACTCGATCCAGTATCTGAAATGACCAGATAAATCTCGGTGTGAGCTTCCCCTTCTTCCCAAACCGAAGGACTCCCTTCATAGGGAAAACTCGGACGAACACATGGTCTCCAACCTCGAACTCAAGCGGTCGCCGCCTCGTATCGGCGTAACTCTTCTGCCTGCTCTGTGCTGTAAGTAGTCGACGCCTGATAATGTCGACCTTCTCTGTAGTCGCCTGTACCAACTCCGGGCCAATCAGACTACGCTCGCCAACCTCAGCCCAACAGTGCGGTGCTCTACAAGGACGACCATATAGGGCCTCATATGGCGCCATGCCAATAGTCGCCTGGAAGCTGTTGTTGTAGGCGAACTCTGCGTACGGAAGACAGTCATCCCAGCTGTCCTTGAAGTCCAACACACATGCCCGCAACATATCCTCCAGAATCTGGTTCACCCGCTCTGTCTGCCCATCAGTCTGAGGATGGAATGCCGTACTGAACTTCAACTTCACACCCATCGCCTCCTGGATACGAGTCCAGAAGATGGATGTGAACCGAGTGTCTCTGTCCGACACGATCTCCAACGGAACTCCATGCAGACGGACAATCTCTCTGATGTACAATCTAGCCAGCTCGTCTGTAGAGTTCGTAACTCTGATAGGGAGGAAATGGGCCGATTTAGTCAACCGGTCCACAATCACCCAAATGGAATCGTGTCCCTTCCTCGTCTTCGGCAGCCCTGATATGAAATCCATGGAGATGAAGTCCCACTTCCACTCCGCTATGGGCATGGGCTGAAGCAGTCCAGGAGGTCGGCGATGTTCTGCCTTGACCTGCTGGCACGTCAGACATCGAGACACATACTCAGCGATGTGGGCCTTCATGTTATCCCACCAATACGTCCGTCTCATATCCCGGTACATCTTCGTGCTACCATGATGCATCGCAAGCTTCGAGTTATGAGCAGACTCGAGAAGCTCGCGTCTCAAGCCGGGCACATCAGGAATGCATAGGCGGCCACGAAATCGCAGACCCCCATCAGAACCGACTCTCCACTCGGAGTACTCGGCGTCGCTAGCTTGCTCTCGAAGCTCAGACAGCCGCATATCGCCCTCCTGGGCCTCAACAATCCTGTCGTCAATAAGTGGCCGCGCCCGAACGTGCGCAACACACACAAATGGCTCCTCCACAGTGAGTCTCTGCTCGAAGTCCCGTACGAACTCGACCATGTCCCACTCAGCTATCATCAATGGTGCCGCAAATGCTATCGTCTTCTTGCGGCTCAACGCGTCTGCCACAAGGTTCGCCTTGCCAGGATGGTAGGAAACCTCGAACTTGAAGTCCTTCAAAGTCTCCATCCATCGGCGTTGTCTCATATTCAAGTCTCGCTGTGTGAATATGTACTTAAGGCTCTTGTGGTCGCAGAAAAGCTTAAACTCCTCTCTGTAGAGGTAATGTCTCCAGAGCTTCAATGCAAATATGACGGCTGCCAACTCCAGGTCATGTGTAGGGTAATTCTCCTCGTGCTTCCTTAACTGTCTCGAGGCATACGAAATCACCCTATCCTTCTGCATCAAGACACAACCCAAACCAACACGAGACGCGTCAGTATATATCGTGTATTTCTCCCCTTGCTCTAGCAATACTAGCACAGGGGCGGACGTTAACTTGTCCTTCAGCTCCTTAAAAGCTACCTCCGCCTTCTCATTCCAAGCGAACTTCAAGTCCTTCCGGGTCAACTGAGACAATGGTCTGGCAATCTTCGAGAAGTCCCGAATGAAGCGCCTGTAATACCCAACCAGACCAAGGAAACTCCTTACCTCGGTAACCAATTCAAGCTACTGCCAATCCTGAACCGCGGCTACCTTACCAAGGTCCACTGCTATCCCATCCCTGGACACTACATGTCCGAGGAACTTGACTTCCTCCTGCCAGAAGTCGCACTTCTTGTACTGTGCGAACAACTGGTTCTTCTTCAGTGTACCCAACACCGCTCTCAAGTGCTCCTCGTGCTCCTCCCGACTCGTAGAGTATATCAAAATGTCATCAATAAAGACAATGATGAATCGGTACAGAAGGGCAAATACCCTGGTTCATCAGATCCATGAACACGGCTGGTGCGTTCGTAAGGCCGAACGACATCACTAGAAACTCATAGTGCCCAAAGCACGTCCTGAAGGTTGTCTTCTGCACGTCCTCATCTCTCACACGCAACTGGTGGTACCCCGACTGAAGATCAATCTTCGAGAAATACTTCGCCCCTCTCAACTGATCGAACAGATCATCTATCCTGGGCAAAGGATACTTGTTCTTCACCGTGACCTGGTTCAAACCATAGCGACCCGTCCTTCTTCTTCACAAATAGTACAGGTGCTCCCCAATGAGACACACTAGGTCGTATAAAACCCTTCTCTACAAGCTCGTCAATTTGTTTCCGCAGCTCCTCCATCTCACATGGAGGTATACGATAAGTCGGCAATGAGATGGGTGTCGCACCAGGCGTAAGATCAATTGTAAAATCGATCTCGCGCCGAGGAGGTAAACCAGGAATAGTCTCAAACATGCCTACAAATTCCTGAACCACCGGCGTACCCTCCACTGTCGGACCATCAATCGGCACAAGTAAACCAGCATAACAATCAACACGGCAGGGCCAACTGACCTGCACTGGAAACGTGAAAGCTGTGCCATCAGGTCCATAGGCAGTCACGATCCGAGTATCGCAATCTATCTCCGCCCTCATCTTGGCGAGCCAATCTATACCAAGGATAACGTTGTAGTGCCATAGTAGAGCAACAATGAGGTCGACGAGCACTGTGCTGCTACCTAAAACTATCGAGCAACCCTTGCATAATCGTGTGACATCCGAGAAGGTCCCAGTGGCCGTAGTGAGTCTCGGTCCCTTAGTGGGAATAGTATGTAAAGATAGACGTTTAACCGCCCCACAAGAAACAATAAAGGTAGTGGACCCAGTGTCCACCAATAAGGAAACGGAAGTACAATGAATATAAGCCGTACCCTCAAAAGTCGTCGGTGCCGAAATCGACGTCTCAGGTGCCTCGACAACAAGCGTATGTACCCGAGCCTACTGCTGACGGTTCGGCTGAGGAGCCAAGGGGCGTTGTGGCGGCCTGAAGCGTGACACAGGAGGTCGGAAGGAAGGATGTGCTGGAGCATTCTGTAACGGTGGAGCTGATATGGCTTGTGGGTAAGGGCGATCCAACCTCTGCGGTGGTGCAAATCCGCTAGCCCTCATACGCGAGAAGCAACTCTCAGCAGGATGTCCCGATTTCCCGCAATACGTGCAGGTCACAATCGGGTGTCTCACAGGAACCACTGGTGCCGCGGCCCTGGGAGACGAATCAGCACGAGGCCTCTTGCCTCGAATAGGCCTGCTCTGTAAATTCTAGCGTGGCCTCGCAACCATAGCACCACGCGATCTGGCCAATCAGTCCACATCCTGCTCGGCCGTCATAGACATGTGGACAGTGCTACGTAGGTAGGTATACTGAGGCAGCATATCTTCGACCATATCTCCGGTAGCAAACCCAAGGAAAAACGACGCGTCCGCATATGCTCATCCACCAGTATAGTCGGGACAAAGCGGCCCAACTCTGTGAAGCGGTGCTCGTACTCCGTAATCGTCATGCCTCCCTGCCTGAGGCATAGGAACTCATCCTCCCGCTCATATCGATAAGTCTGCGGGTAGTATTTCTCGTGGAACCGGAACTCGAAAGCCTCCCAAGTCCACACGTAATCTGCTGCGACAGACCGCAGCACTCTATCTCACCATAAGCTGGCCTCCCTCTCAAACATGAAAGCGGCCAGCTCAACCTGTTCTGCCTCTGAACAATGCAGCATCCGAAGCATCTTAGAGATGCGGTCAAGCCAAAACTCTGCCTCCTCGGGTCTATGAGTGCCCATGCATGAAGGATTTCTCAAGCGCTGAAATCGCTCGAGTAAACCGCGGGTACTGACATCTCCAGTAGGAGACGCAACGGGTGAGGGCAGAGGCACATCCTTACACTGAGCAGGAGGCTCCAAGTGCTCAGCAGGACAAGCAGATGTCGTAGGTGGAGTCACAATACCACCCAGGGATAAGGCTTCAGCAATAGTGGCCATAAGCTGCTGGTGCTGCTACTTCTGCTGTATCTATTGCTGCTGCTGGTGCATCATCAACATCAACTGCTCGATCCTATCAGTAGGTGGAGCAGGCTGTGAATCATGCTGCGCAGATGATGATGCCCGGTACTGCTCATGAACCGGGGGCGTGTAAGGTGGCAATCCACCGGCAGGACCAGCAGGAGGCTGATCAGAACCTAACCCACGGTCCGCAGGACCGCCACTACCAGAAGGAGTCTGGTCCATAGAGCCATTAAGGCGGAGGTGTGTCGTGCTCCGCGTATATTATCGCGGCATGCCCTATATAACATAGGGTATAACGTTGGTGAGATAAAGCATAACACGCATCATAAAGCACTTTAAGAATTTCACACATCAACATAACAAAGAGGCTACATGCCTTTCATTTACCCAAAATTGTCATAATACATGGAATATAGAGTTACATGAATCATGAAAGAAATCACATGATAGCCAATACATCCACAACATCAAACATTTAGAACATGCTACTAAATACTACATCATCTACATGAAAGCATAAACCGCCTATCGCGGCAACCAAAACAAACAACCACACATAACAACGTGGATGCCTAGGCATCCGAGTCAGGCGATGGAGGAGGAGCGTTCTTGTCCTGCACACAGCACAGAATGGCCTTCAACGTACGAGACACCTTCTTAAAGCTCCTCTTCATGTAGGCTTCGGTCTCTTCAAGCTTGGCTCGGGTCTCACCAAGCTCAGCCCGAACTTGTCCAACCTCTTGCCGCAGGGCAGCCTGGTTCTCCTCAATGAGATCCATACGAGCCTCTCTCGCTGCCTGAGCAGCGTCCGACTCAGGTGCACCAGGAGGAGAGCTCTCCTCAGTATCCTGAGCCTCCTCCTCTTCTTGTATGTCATCACCGCCCTCCTCATCACTTTCTACCTCAAGGTCAACACTCTCCTCACCGGCGCTATCCGACTTATCTCCAGACTCGTCGAGTCGTGCTTGTCGCTGTTAAGGGCCGATTTTCATATTCTTAAGTGTCGCCTCGCTTATGACTCGGACTGGTGCAAGGTCTTCCATGTTGAGCCTATAGCCAACATCACGAGCCATCCTACATATCAGGCGGCCAAATGGGAGCGAAAGGTCGTTCCTGGTAGATCGAACAACCTAAACTATCTGAAATAGGATGAATGTGGGCAGGCATATGTTGTCCTCGCGTCCCATCTTATACAGAAAGTCCACCATTAACCGAGTACACTCCGTGCGGTTACCCCACCGTTAGTATACATTGTATGTGAAAATGTGATGGAGTAAACGGAAGTCTTCGGCCATCTTTGTCGCCGCAATACAATTTTATCGCGTCCAAGTAACTCGGCGACCACAAAGGTATCACGTGCAGCGATCCCTTTCTCGCGCACTCCTGGAGAAGTCGTCGTTTGGAAGCACTTCACCACGCGAGATGCTCAGGAGTCGTGCCACCTCAGCTACAGTAATCGTACGCCTTATGCCCCTCACAGAGACAGTGAACTGAAGCGGCTCCAACGATGGATCTATGGTATGAGCGTAGAAGGCGCGAACCGTGTTCTCACATGCGGGAGACTCGCCTTCAAATATAGGACCCCATCCGACGACATCCACCAAATGGTCCATCATCGGGTGTGTTCCAAACATCCCTTCATCCACGTGAGCTTCAAACACGACCTTACGGTTAGCAAAACGACCGTATTCGAAACCGATCGGTAGTGCATCCCTAAGCGGCAGCTGGGGATCCAGGTCTCGCTTCGACCTATACTCCCGAACGGTGCTAGTGCCGGCCCCATCGTCAGATCTTCTTCGGGAATGGGCTGGCCTACTCGGGCCAGCATCATCAACTGCGGTCTTCCTCTTTCCCATGAGAGATAGGATGGAGGAAATGGAGAAAATAGCCGCTACCACACCAAAGAGGGCCATGAAAAAATGACAAAATAGGGAAAAAGGGGCTGATTGCTTTGATCTTCCACAAGCAACGGTTCCAATAGGTGTAGAAGAAACACTAGGGGTAGGAAATGGAGGAGGAACAAAAAGAAAATGGAATGGGTTAGGAGATTACCCGATTTTTAAGCTCCAAATGGGGGATATGAGAGCTCCAATATGAGAAAAAGGGAAAAGGAGGAGGCTAGGGCTGTTGTGGACGGTTGGAGTGTGTGGGTTATGGAAGAAAATGGAGGATTGCAAGGTTTAGGGGGATGGGTTGAAAGAAAAAATCGGAAATGGGGGTTTGGGGCGTTTGGAAGGGGTGAAATGAGAGAGAGGGGTGCTCCATCCCCTAAAATCCCAAACCCCATGATATTTTTCACGTGCCAGGGGGTAGGGGAGGTCGGGCGGACCAATCCCATGCCCGGCCCCACTTCAGATGGGCCACCGGACCGCGGTCTGCCGCCGTGACTGCCGCTCCGCTGCGGTCTGCCTTGGCCGGTGCCGCACCGCCGCAGTGGGACCCTGTTTACCACGTTCCCAAGGTGTTAAATGCACCTTGGTTCGACCCTGGGTCTTAGTATATTTAGGTGGGGAGGCCCCCGACTCATTTCAGCTCCAGAACGGGTGGTTCCGAGGAATTTCTGATCTGGACTAATTTTTGTGCTTTTCCTAGCAACTGGATTGGGTGGATAGGAATCTAGACACGTCAATAGACGGTCTAGAAGTGATTTGGGATCCATAAGTGCGGTCGGGATCGAGTACGAACTCAATCAAAATGTCCATTTTCAATGAACTTCGCCGAACAGCGAAATCGGGAGACCCTAAGACTGTTTCTATATTTTTGCACACCCTCCTAGGTTGTAATGCGTCAGCGTACATAGTGGGGACATAACTCAGGTCCGGTTTAATCAAAATCATGCTCTGATACCAACTTGTAACGCCCTGAAATTTGGGGGTCGAGTATGAACTCAACTCCCGAGTTCCAACGCATCACTTATGCAACATACACAATGATGGTTAAATGTTGTCTGAGTTAGAGCAATAAACATGAATGAGATTATACCAAAATAGTAATTCATACTCCAGTTCAATTGTATAAAGGCAAGCGAAAGACTGAAATTGTATATTTAAAGTATATAAAGAACAAAATTTTTTGTGAACACCAGAGTATGAACACTAACTGAGTACCCAAATACATGTACTATTTCTGAGTCAAAAATTAAAATACAATCTAAAAGATGAGTCCTGAAGTCCCCGCGATGCAGTCGGCCTAAGCATAGCCGTCAGAGTACTGCATAAATGAGAACTCATCCTGGTCCTCGTCGAAATCGGGCTTTGGCTCCTGAACTGTCGCGCCGTCTACACCTGTAACAGAGTCTGGTTGGTGTTGCAAACACCGTCCCGTAACGTGGGAGTGAGTAGCTAACTCAGTGGAACAATAAGGCATAGGTTAACATGTTATCAACTGAATCAAGCAGTAATGATAAAGCGGTACAATCAAACAAGTTTAACTACTCTTGTTAAACACAAGTATGAAATGACATGATGATGTATGCCCTTGCCAAACCACCCTCATGCGACAACATCTTACGTTCTCGAATGCATAACTCCCTCAGTACTCCACATCTACTAGGCACATGCGGTGCGATGATGAGCATGATTACCGAGTTATTATTAGTCCATTTCAAACAACAGTATTGGGAAACTAAGGTACCTCCCTTGTATCATTCCCAAATATGATCCATTCTAGGGTCGTCAGTCCTAGTTAATCTCATACGATATTATGGTTTGAGAGGCGTAGCGAAGGCATCACAAAGGGCTCATCACCCGTCAGCACGGATACAGATCTCACCGTATGCGGCTCAATTGCTGACCGTCAGCTCGAGTACAGGTCTCACCGTACTCGGCTCAATCACTAGCCGTCAGCTTGAATACAGGTCTCACCGTACTCGGCTCAACTCATACTCTAGTTGCTGTGAAAGACTCGTCGCCAATCACAGACCTTGGAGTATACTCGAAGATACTACAGAAGACTCGTCGCTCGTCAGCATGAGTACAGGTCTCACCGTACTCGGCTCTCGCCGTAAGTATCGACAGTTCGAATACAGTATCCCATACCACCGTATTCGGCTCATGATTTTGGGTTGCTCAATGGTTACTACGGGGAGGCACATGGCCCCAGCATAGGCCGACAGCTCGGCCACGGTGTCCCATACCACCATGTCCGGCTCATGAGTCTTAGCGGATCGAGGTACCATGGTTAACAGGATTGCCACTAGTAAGTTTGGTACCCTGGGTTCAAACAGTAATGACCAAACATGGTGAACACATATTCGACATATCGGGTTACTTGACGAGCCTGACTAGCTCGAGCGCACAACAAGTTGGGCGATATGAAGCGCAAAAGCACTCTGTGTGGCCAACCACTATCGCCAACCGAAGTACGACTCGGGTTCGTCAGACACATCCATTGTGGCGACATGAATCTCAGCCACAATCTCAAGTCTGGTACCGAATGTTTGGACTATAGACATAGTCCCAAACTCAAACAGTTCTCATCAATAGCATGTGGAGTTAAGCATGATAAACAAAGTAACACAAACATACTAGGAGGCATATCATAAAGCATGTTATAAAGCATGATATAAAGCATGTTATAAAGCATGATATAAAGCATGTTATAAAGCATGTAATAGAGCACTACACAGATAGGGATACAAATACATATACATCATATGTGAGTGGTTGTAGTAAACAACTACATGGAGGAAATCCTACATGTCTCTAAGGTAGTCGAGGATTCCATCTCAGCACCGACCTATGGTGCAAACATCCAAGCATTTGCTCTCACAAGCATTTACACAAACACTTGGAGTACGCTATTTCAATATACATGACGTATGTTAGTAAAACATGTATTAGGGCTATTCTTTCGCCAAGCTAGCATTTTATCCGCGTATATCGTAATCATACAACAAATAATCATGACAATTGCGTTTCCAAAATTTACCCATATACGGTATGTCTAGAATACACAATTCCAACATACATAGTATTTACAAGCGAACATGTATTACGACGATTCTTTTCGCCAAGCAATTAATTTATACGCACATAATATATTTATACAACAATTAATCATGACAAACACATCGCTAAATTATACCCGTATACGGTACTTCTTATAATACCGTATTTCTACATACATGATGTATATTAGTAAACATGTATTTAGGCAAACCCTTTCGCCAAATGAGTATTTTATCCATAAATCATATATCCATACGACAAATAAACATGTCCAACACATTTCCATAAAAAATACGTATACGGTATTTTATACGAATACCTAGAGTATGTGAAATTCCAAATTCTACAATTCTAATCGAAACAGAAAACGAAAAGCACTTTGTACATGTGCAATTGCATGCAGATCATGAATTTACCATTAACTGACATTGAAAGCGTTGAAAACTGCAACTTATACACCTAAAGTCCTCACCTTTCACCTTGGAATCTTAACGAATCAGCAAGGTTGGATGAGCTTCCGTATTCGGGAGTTTTCTAGCCTAAGGAGTGAAATCGGTTAGCTATTTCACTACCTATAGCCTATACACTTCAAATCAGACCTAGGGTTAGGGTTTCTCACCTTAAAACGGAGTTGATATCGCCAGGAAAGTGCCTGGAAAGAGGCGGTGCAGGCCGTGCGATGATTGAAAGCAGTAGGAGGAAGGTGCTCCCACAAATCCCAAGTCTTCTCTCTCTTTTCTCTCTCTCTCACTAGGGTTTTATCCCAAATTCGTATGGCTGTGAGAGGGGCTGTTCTAAGGCCCTTTTATAGCCTAAAACCTCTCCAAAATAGACTCAGGTTCAAGGGTTACTGCTATTATAAGCATTTCGGCGATGTTCCAACTCAAAAGAGTGTTTCTGGTGGCCCCCCTTGAGCCAAACGTCAGACTTAAGCTCACCACTCATGGATCCACGTAGGATTATGTTTTCAACTCGATCGGATTCCCAGATCACACGTGGCGGACCAGCTTCAGTTCAACGGTCAATGAGCTACGATCCAAAATTCCAAGTACATGTAAATGTTCCTGAAATTTTTCCTGATCCGAGGGTGTAATTTGGTCTGATTCTGACGGTCTGGTTGCTTAATACTGATCCGCAACCGAATGGTGCCAGATCACTATTCTAGATATTTATTTTGTAAGGGAAAGAGTGATTTTCACACTCCCTCACTCCGGACTCAAGCGAATAGCCGTGGGACATTGACTGGACCTGATTTCCGAGATGGTTATTGAGCCCAGCGAGGCGGTCCTAAGTCCTTAACTTTGCGTTAATCGGATTTTTGATGTGCAGTCTAGACCTAATACGAAGTTTCAAGTCGTTCCCAAGAATAGCCGGGTAATGAGTTTGATCCTAATCTTTAGGGTAACCTAGCGTCAATGATTCTACAAGTTTTGGGTCTTGCAGATCGTATTTAAAGTGATCCCAACGGATTTCATGGCTAATCGAGGTTAGCACTTAGTTAACTTTGTTAAATTTCTAAAGGATTTAATCCTAATTGATTTCTGGTCGAGGTGGTACTCGAGCCAAAGTACGGAAATTTACGGGTCGTTACAGATCACCTTGGGCATACCTCCATGTATCTTTCAAACTCAAAAGTGAAGAAACTTTAAGTTTTAGTTTTTCATTTTCAGATTTAAGAGTTTCAATAAGGGAGGTTTTGAAATCTAAACTGCATTTAGTTTTTTCAAAAGAATCTAAAATATGGGATTTTTCTAAAACAAGTGTATCAAAATTTTCTTTAAGTTTCAAAAACTTTTCTTTCTGAAGTTTAAGTTTCACGGCAATCTTACAACTTTCCTTGTATAGGGCATTGTAAGCATCTTGAAGATCTTCTTCATTTTTATTATCACTATTCAGATTTTCTTCACTAGTTGAATCATCATTATCTGAAAAAGTGAACTTGGCTAGAGTCATAAGGGCTTTAAATTCATTGCCCGACTTGATTTCATAATCTTCTAATTCAGAAGAGGCTTCAAAGCCAGAAGATTCATCCCAAGTAGCCAACATACCTTTCTTTTTAGGTTTATCCTTTTTAGGACACTTGTTCGCTAAATGCCCATATTCATGGCAGTTGTAACATTGACTATCTTTTAAAGATTTCCAAGTTTTAGATTTAGATCTTTTCTTATCATTTGATTTTTAAAAATCAACTCTCTTTTTACTTTTGAAAATCTTATAAAACTTTTTAGCTAAAAGGGTCATATCATCTTCTGAATTTTCTAAATCAGAATTACTATTTTCTTGAGAAATACAATTAGAAGATTTAAGGGCAATTAATTAACCTTTAGGAGCTTTAAAATTCAACTCATAGGTTTGTAAAGACCCAACCAATTCTTCTACCCTCATATTGTCCGTATCACGAAGTTCCTGGATCGCAGTCACCTTTGAATTGAACCGTTCAGGTAGTGAGCGTAGTATCTTTGCACAGACATTATTTTCTGGGATTTTATCACCAAGACCCCACATAGAGTTAACAATGTCATTTAATCTAGTATAAAAGTCCATGAAAGTTTCACTTTCCTCCATATGTATTTCTTCGAATTTGGTAGTGAGGATTTAGACTTTAGATTTCTTGACAATTGTTGTTCCCTCGTGTGTCATTTCTAAAATATCTCATTCATGCTTTACAGTATCACAGGATATAATTCTTTTGAATTCATCCGGTGATAGTGTGCAAGTTATGGCGTTTAAAGCCTTTGCATTGGCACTACTTTCATTTTTCTGAAGTGTGGTCCAAGAAAAGTAAGGTGTAACTCTCATAGATTTGGATCCATCGATACTAGTTACTTTAGTGGTAAGATGGGTCCATTCAATCACTGTGGCTAGCCACACGCTATCATCCATAGATTTTAGAAAAATCCTCATTCTGGCTTTCCAATAGGCATAATTGGAGCCATCAAATGGTGGAGGCCTAGTGACTGAACGACTATCAAAATTTGACATCTTAAATACCTCAGATTGATTAGCTCAGGAAATAATCCAAATAGAATAAATAAAAATGAGTTATTAGGCTTTGATACCACTTGAAAAGGCCGAGCTATATGTCTTAGGGGGGGGGGGCAAATTAAAAAATAACAGCTGAATTAAACAATAAGATAGCCAAATAAATTGTAAATAATTAGAGGAAGCAATAACCTCAAAATTCTAGTATTGAGAGGTTGATACAAATGTTGTTCTAAGGATAACCTTACACCATAAAAACCAAGTGTTTATGGTAGGACAATCTTACTAGAACGATTTGTGTATCAAAAACTCAAACTGAAGAGGAATAAAAAGGAAATAGCAAGAAAGGAAATCTAAGCTATTACAACATTCCCCAAAATGCTGAAATGTAAAGATTACAACATTCACATCCACAAATACAACCCACAATCTTGAATTAAAAAGAATAAAGAAAGGAAACCACAAAACCATAAAACACAGAATTATAGTGGTTTGCCTGTGTGTACACCAACTGTTAATCAACAGCCACACAGCTACTCCAATCCTAATATCCTCACACAGTGGATATTAGTGTTCACTATGAAAATAGGTTTTTTTCAGGTTCACCTAAAATCCTCACAATTGTGTCTTTTAAGTGGGCTTACACAGTTCAAAAAACCCCACACTCTAAGTTTTCTGGATCACCTCAGATAACCAAAACTAAGAGATTTTTCTGGCTTAACCTCAAAGAAACTAAAACAAAGGAAATTACAAAACTGTAAAATACTTGAATATTCTCCTTGATGCAGCCTGGAAAAACCAAGTCGGAGTGGAAGTTCAATGTAGAAGCTTAATGTCCAATACTCACTTATGAAATGGTTCTATGTTTTAAATTGATTTTAGATTCAAAGTACCTTGAGCTATCTTGATTTGATTTTGATTCCAAGAAATGAGAATACTTCAATCCCTCTTTCAAATAAAATTGGAATGTGAAAATTCAAAATCAAATGCAAAGAAAGCTATTAAAAGAGAATATTAAATGAGCACAATATAGCTTAAAATAATGACTAACTTATCTCTCAGAGTGACGTATTGATTTAGCTTGAATTCAATGAAAATCTCTGAAATTCGTCTTTTATTTATAAGTGAAGAAATTGCATTCACGACTGGTCCTGTGGACACTGCGACTGGTCGTAAGACCAACTGATTTTTGAAATTTTAGGCGCGATTGGATGAAGTCATTCCACGACTGGTCGTAGGCCCTCCACGATTGGTCGAGAGACCTCCACGACTGGTCATGTAGAACCTGGACTAGTTGCTAGACTTTGGGTCGTAGCTGTAGGACTGGTCGTGAACGAGTTGAGCACTATTCACATGACCGGTCGAGCAGTCTCTAGGACTGGAAGTGGCTTAAAAAAAAATTTCAAAAATTTACAACAAATTTAGGACTAGTCATGGAATTTCTTGGACTAGTCGAGCCAGTGCTAGGACTAGTCGAACAGAGTCCAGGACAAGTCGAGAAACAGACCATTCACTTATACAATAATATAATTGAATTATGTATTCAAAATGACCTACCCTAAGGTCAATCTAAGGTCATTCATACCTTTATTCATGAAGTATGAACATTGAAACTTCTTTTCCTTCGGTTGATAGTTGATCTTTGAAGTTCATGAAGTACATGATGAAGCTTGAACTTGAAACCTTTTGAAGCTTCAATTTGAATCTTGAATTTGTAACTTTAAGAAGCTTGAAGTTGAAACCTCTTTAGTCTTGAGCTTGAGGTCCAAAGAAAAAGACTTTGTCCTGACTTGAAGCTTGATCTATGAATTTTGAATTTATTGTTGTACTTGAACATGACCATGTAAACTTGCATTTCTTGAAGTAAAAATCTTTGTTCTAGAGTGATGCACAGTCTTTATTATGTAGGAGTGCTATACAAGACAGATTCCAAGCGAGGTTTTGGCACTACAAAATTTGACAATTATAGGAGCTGGAACCCATAACACTTATAGAGTCATCCTCTAGTACCATCGGGTTTAGGGATTTTCACCTAGGGACATCTATGGCGCCCCGATGCTAGGAACTGTATTTTCGGTATCCAATCCGGCCACCCATGATGTGTCTATGGAGGCTATGGCCCTGATGTCGTTAGGGCATACAATAATCTCAATCACACAAATGCAAAGTGTATGTGTCACGTAGTCCAATCATGCATCAATTCTACGCATACTGTGCGGTCTTGTGGGATAACTCTACCTATCAGGGAGTCTCATAAACCACCTTCACTAAGGCATATGCAATGGCCAATCACATCACATAACAAACATACAGATGATGCGTATGGGCATGTATCATAATGTTATGCTGTCACAAACTCATAATCGGCAATGGTAGCTGGTATCGGCAATCAGCACTGATAATCAACCTCGGCGCAAGGTGTGGTCCATAGATGGATACCCGATGATGGATTAATAAAAAAATCAATGGGGCCCAAGCGTTTGGGTTAACCCACGAGAGAATGATAAGGAAGGGCCTAACAAGGCATAAGGGAAGGCCACAATGTGGATGTCCAACCAACATTGCCCATCAATGTGGACCTTTAACCAACATTACTCCCAAGGAATGACGCTCATAGGGTCCACCATATAATGGGTCCATGGTCTCATACAAGGGTCTAATAAACATCATCATGAGCCTCGCTTATGGGGCATATATGCATCACATTGGGCCTCACCCAGGGCCAATGTATATAATATCAGGATGTATCAACGGGTCGAATCAAATGGGCTGACTCAAATGGGCCGGTACAAATGGGCCAAATCAATTGGGTCGAGTCAATGGGCCGAATCAAATGGGCCAAGTCAATTGAGCCGATACAAATGGGCAGAGTCGAATGGGCCGAATCAAATGGGTCAAGTCAATTAGGCCGATACAAATGGGTCGAGTCAATGGGTCGATTCAAATGGGCCAAATCGAATGGACTGATACAAATGGGTTGAGTCAAATGGGCCGAGTCAAATGGGCCGAGTTGAATGGGTCCTGTTCACTCCCCAAGTATAGGGTTGTGATGTAGTAATAAACTCGGTAAGATCGAGGTCGAATCCCACGAGGACTGGTTGTCACAACTCAAATCTAAGACTCTCCTTAACTAATCCAACAAATAATGGTATGAACTACTAAGCACAATTCTAAAAAAAATAAAACAAGTAAGAACAGGGAAGAAAATTCAATCAGAGAGAGAGCACTAGGACTTTCGAATCCACCCCTAATTATCCTAACCCTTGTTTTGTTTGTTGATTCACCTTGACCTTGATTGATACCACTTAAATAGAGAAAGCACAATCATTGTCCTAAATCGGACATCTGACTGCCTAATTCCTTTAAGCAATGCCATGAACAATACATCCCATGTCCTTGGTCGGGCACATGGTATGCAAAATTCATTAAAGCACCCTGTTCCTTCCTCTATAGGAAACCTGTTCTTGATCAGACCCAAGCACCTGTAATAAGCATCCATACAACGTCCATCTATATACTTTAGTCAAGTTGATAGATGGAGAAATATAGAATTTAAACACATAAAGCCCACTCAGAGAAAGAAACAAATTAATTAAAATTTAAAGTAAATCAACCAATACAAGAGCTGATCAAATTAGGGGCTTCATCTCAGCCCTAGCTGAGAGATTAGTGACCCATAAAATCCATAAATAAAAAAATAAAATTCATAAAACTAAACACCAAACCGAAAAATCTCTCTCTCTTTCTCCTTCTCTTTCTTCTCTCCCTGGCTCTGGATCTCCAATTCTCTGGATCTGAATCCCTCTCCCACGTCCAAAACTTCCTTTTTATAGGCTGGGATGGCTGGAATCGGTGGCAGAGTCGTAGACGGACTCAAAGTGTAATTTTTCGCAACCGTGATCGGTGGGCCCCACAGAGGTGTTTTCTGGAAAATCCACCACGTCCATTGGATTCAGGACGAAATTTCAGTCAAGAATGAGTGGTTTTGAAGGTCCATTGGCGCGGCCCACAGAAGAAATCTCGAAAAGATCAGTTTTGAACGTCGCCGAGCAGCCCTTTTGTGGCCTCTGTACCACACACGTGTGTACGCATGGGAGTGGAATCTCAACATGGTTTTATAGTATCCATGGCCCTCTACACGATGGACGGGTCGGATCGACCGTACAGGCGACGGGTGGGGCCCACTGTCTTACGCAAAACGGACCAGCGTCCGTGCCTTCGCTGACGCAGAAACAGATACGCGGATTTGCTGCGGAAATGGTGGGGTCCACTGTGATGTTATCTTGGGAAATCCACTCCGTCCATTAGATTTCTATCGAAATTTCGATTAGAAACGCCAGGTTTTTCTCCATTTTGATATGGGTCACGCAAGATCTCGTCTCACCGTCCATTACATGTTTGAATGGTGGGGATTGAATTTTATGCTTTGATTTGAATTTTTGCCACCTAGGCAATCGTAATGTAGGCCATTTAGACCTGATGAACGGTCCTGATCACACATTTGGGTAATGTGTGGGGCCCACAATCGAAACCCAAATTGAGACAGGGAGACGCTGTTGCGTTCTCTCGTCTTGAGAAGAAGAGTCGGTCAGCAACGCTGACCGACTTTCAATTTTTTGATGCACGTCTTGTGCACATGTGTACTATACACATGCCACCCTAGTGGGATCTCTTCGCAATGTGTACGAGCAATCCAATCCAACCATCTGTTTTGTCCCCTCAAATAATGTATTACAACCAAATCTGAGGCATATCCAGAGACCAGGTGGGCCCCAAATTGAAGATTAATGGGCTGATCTGTCCGTTGGACCACTTCCCGAGATCCTCAATGGCTGAAATTTAATATGTACGGTTAATTTATGGCCCTCATCCCATGTATGAAGTTTTGAACTGATCGGATGGCGGGAACCATGTGATCTTGCATTCTGGACCCTTTTCGGGCCTCTTTGGCTTGCTTTCCTCGGATCCCAGGCGTGTAAAATCTTCATTATTGGTCTTCTGAGGTTCATCCCGTGCTCTGGTGATTTTGGAGCATCAAATCCATGTTTTTAACATCATCTTTCAATATACACTCCTAATTTCCTCCTGTAATAAAAACACGATTAAAATCTGATGTTAGGCTTTATCATGTGTGTAAAATCAGGTAATTACTGGGTCTGATATGCAATATTTGACACTCATCAGGTCCAAACCAACCACACTGTTCATTTATAGCTAGAGATCATTTTAGAACATTATCACAAAATGAATCATATCCCAAGGATCATCTGGACCATAACATAAATGGCAGTGGTGATAATGATTTCCACTGTTGAATTCCAGTGGGCCCCACCATAGTATTTATTTTCCATCCAATCTGTTCATAAGGTCATAAAGACTTGAACAGGGTGGGAAAAAAAATAAATATTATCTTGATTCAAAACTTTTGTAACCCAAAGGGGTCTTAATGGTAGACGTTCAAACCCATTGCTGTTGTGGTGTGGTCCATTTAATACTAAATCTATCTTATTTTTAGTCTCAAACTGTAACACCCCAGATTTTTTCTAACCTTTAGTTAGACATCCTTAGGTAATGAGTTGATCTAAATACCTGATTAACTTCTCAAACACTGAATTAAAAAATCTTAAATTCCTTTTCAAACCATTTTCTTCAAAACCTCACATTTCCTTCAAAAATCTCACCTTTCACTACCTTATCCTTCAAAATTTTCTAAGTTCTTTCATATTAGACACAAATCGTAAAGTTTAGGTGATGTTGATCAATACGTAACCTAAAAATTTCTATGAATAGTAAATAAATAAATAAAAGGGGTTTCTAACCATTAACCTTTTGGAATCTCACAAAATAAGTAGGCTATTTGGATCGATCAGCTTCTCCTACCCCAAAAACATATATTGCACGTCGAATAACTCATCCTGGTTTGTAAAATACACCTATTTCGAATATCGGACAGCGAAATCACCCCAAACAGGACAGCAAGCGGCGAGGGCCTTGCCAAAATACAGGCTTGGTAGGGCCGTAGCGGGCCAGCGGCCCGTTTTCGACAGAAAAATTATGCACTATTTGTCTGACTTTAAAAAATCATATCTCCCTCGTTATAACTCCGATTTAGGTGATTTAAAAATCAGATTAAGGTTTAATAAGTCTAGTTTCATATAAAAATAATAGAAAAATATAATAAAAATTTTAATATAGTTAAATATAGGTCATTGTGACAACTATCTAGAAAGTATTAGTTTGGACAGCTGCCATTTCTAGAATTTTTAGAATTTTTCTACAACACGAAACCCAATGAAATTTGGTAGAGATGAAGTAAACGTAATGAAAAACTACTAAAAAATAATTAAAATGATATACTACCTAAAAGTGCTAGAAAGGGGCGTAGAACTGCCTTAGGATCATATTCTTTTGTGATTAGGGCATAATTTAGTTAAATATTAAACTGAATGCTCAGTAGAATTAACTTGAATCACTTTAAACATGATCTGCAAGACCCAAAACTTATGGAATCATTGACGCTACGTTACCCTATAATCTAGGATCAATCTCATTACCCGGTTGCTCTCGAGAGCATCACGAAACTCCGCATCGAACCTGGACCGCACATCAAAAGTTTGATTAATGCGAAGCTAAACGATTAGGACCGCCTTATTGGGCTTGGCAACCATCTTGAAAATCAAATCCAGAGAGTGTCTCGGGGCTATTCGCTTGAGCACAGAGCGAAGAGTGTGAGAAACGTGAAAATAATTAGAAATAAATTCCAAATTTAAGTAATCTGAGACTTGTTGCTTGCAGGCCGAATATAAGGATTCAGACTGTCAGATTCTGACCCCAATACACCCTCGGATCAGGGGAAATTTCCTACACTGGCCAGTGTACTTGTGGCCCTGATTGGTGATTGTGGACCGTTGAACTGAAACTACTGCACCACGGGCAATCTGTAAACCCAACTGGAATGAAAACCTAACTTGACCCAGATCTATGGTCAGGGAACTTAATCCGACCTTTGGCTCAAAGGGGGGCTCTGAAAATGCTCCATTGAGCCGGAATATTCTCCCTTTGGACATAAGCTAAGTATACCATGGCCCTGAGTCTATTTCTGTGAGTTTTGGGCCTATATAAGGACCTTAAACCCTCTGTCATTCAGCCCATACGAATTTGAGAGAAATCCTAGGAGAGAGAAGAGAGAAAAGAGAGAGAAAGTGTGAGAATCTTTCTGTTATTCTACCCTGCCTATCTACGTGCTTAACCATCACTTTTCAATCACTATCCCGGCGATTCCGGCTTTGTTCTTAGGTAAGAAAAACCTAACCCTAATCTATTCTAGGGTTTCAATTGTTACAAGTAGCGAAGTAGCTGACTTAAATCGTGCTATAGGTTGATAGACCGTCGTAGAAGAAGGCTTAGAGATTCTAGCGTATTCGTGATGCTTCTACGGCGTAAGGTGCGGACTTTAGACGTATAGGTTATGGTTTTCAAGGCTTTCAATGTCGGTTAATGATTTATACTTGTTATGGGTGCTATTTCACATGCAAAATGCGTCGTTCGTTTCATGTTTCAGTTATATATGAACTATGTGTAATATAGTGTATTCGATGTATGTGTTGAAATATTTGAATATGATTGGAATTTGGATTTGTGCCTAACATGTTTATTTGTCGTGAATATATGCTTAATACATGTGCGACAACTCCTTAACGAAAGGACTTACCCTAAAATCACGTCACGGCAAATACACATTATATGTGATAAAGTGTGTAGCCCAATGTTTGTGGAAATGCTTAAATGAATATGGAACCCGGATTCGTGCACGCCATGATCATCCGTCGTGGGTATATGCATGTGGTTTACGGGGCAATTCCCTAGTGAAAGGAGTTGACTTCATGTACGTGTAAACCGCATACATCGTATAGACGATGTATGTAGTTAAGTGTTTGTAGAAATGTCTGAATGTGCTAAGTATTACTAATAGTACTTTTGTATGAGGGCTAAGATATGAATCTCGGTTACCTTAATTATGTATATGATTTCCTACATGTATGTTACATTGTAATGTCTGTTTTACTCGTGAAATGAATGTGTGTGAAATCCTGCTTGTGTTGTACTTCATAACATGCTTATTTGATTGTAGGAATTGCATTACTTGATTATTCCTATTCTAACTATCTCATATGATTCTCATTGAAATAGAATGAAATTGGGACTATGATTTAGTCCAGACAGTCAGTAACGGGATTGAATTCGTGGCTGAGATTCCTTCGCCACGTAGGATGTGCTTGACGAACCCAAGTCATACTTCGGTTGGTGATAATGGTTAGGCCACGCGAAGTGCTTATGCACTTCATGTCGTTTAGTTGGTTGTGCGCTCGTGCTAGTCGAGCTCGTTAAGTAACCCGATCTGTCTAATGTATGTTCACCATTTTTGGACGCTATTGCTTGAACCTAAGGTACCAAACTTACCAGTGTAACCCCGTTAACCTTCGTACCTCGATCCGTTAAGACTCATGAGCTGGACATGGTGGTATGGGACACCGTGGTCGAGCTGTCGGCCTACGCTAGGGCGATGTGCCTTCTCGTAGTGACCGGTGACCAACCCAGACTCGTGAGCCAAATATGATGGTATGGGACACTGTATTCGAGCTGTCGGCCTACACTGATAAGGTGATGGGATAACAATTGCGAGTATGATGGTATAACAATTGCGAGTAACAGCCCTGACAACCCTTTGTAGTGACCTTGAGCATACTCTGAATTTGCAGAGAGGCAACGAGCCTTCCCGTAGTAAACGGAGTATAAACTAGGCCTGTATTGATAAGGTGATGGGGGAGCGGTGCAACGAGTGGGTGTAACAGCCCTGACAGCTCTTTACAGTGACCTATAACCGCATCATCATATGAGATTACCTAGGACTGATGACCCTAGAATGGATCATTGTTTGGGAATGATATAAGGGAGGCACCTTAGTTTTTCAATTTTGCTGTATGAAAAGGACTAATAACAACTTGGTAATCACACTTATAACATGACACTGCATGTGCCTGGCGTTGTGAAGCACTGAGGGATGAACGCATGCCGTAGACGTAAGATGGTGTCGCACGAGGGTGGTTTGGCAAGGGCATGCATCATGACTACATTTCATCCTTGCATTAATAAGAGTGATTAGGATTGTTTGACTGAACTGTTTTATCATTATTGCTTGACTAAATTGATAACATGTTAACCTATGCTTTATTGTTCCATTGAGTTAGCTACTCACTCCCACGTTACGGGACAGTGTTGTACACACCAACCAGACTCTGTCTTAGATGCAGGTGTTGATGAGACACTGGAGGCTGAGCCTGATTGCTACGATGATCAGGATAAGTTCTCCTACATGCAGTTCTCTGGAGGCTTCGCTTAGGCCATTCAGATGATGGGGCTACAAGGTCTACTATTATAGTTGTACCATTTTTTTGGCATTTTTCTTTTGGAACTAAGACATGTATATGATGACTCAGTAAGGTGTTCATACTTTGGAGACCGATCGTGACCGTTTCTGGCTTTATATACATTTATATACATCTTTCAGTCTCCCGCTTGCATTTTATAACTTGATCTAGAGTATGAATTACTGTTTTGGTATAATTCCACTCATGATTATTGCACTAACACAGACAACATTCAATCATAAGCATTTATGTTGCATAAGTGATGTTTTGGAACTCGGGTGTTGAGTTGCTACTCGACCCCCGATTTTCAGGGTGTTACACAAACCTTAGACGAGTTGCCAAATGGATGGACGATTCATTTGTAACAGGTAATCAGAGGGGCCCACAGAAATAGCTGCTTAGATGCAGCAACTGTGGGTGCTGGCCCATCGTCCATCAGATGGATGATGTGGATCACCGAATGATGGACGGTTTGGATGGAACACATCCATCAGGTGGGGCCGTACATGGCACCGTCCAAATGGACGGTGCAGATGAAATACATACATTGCAGTGGGTCCCACCAGAACTTGTTGACGTTAACTTCACAGCAGCGAGCTGTGTGAAGTACGCCAACCAATCTGTTCATCAGGTGGGTCCCACGTACGTGGCCCATCATATAGTACTATTGATTAATATATATTATATAATATAATATTATATATTATATACTACACAACGACAGAAGGCTACCCAAACTCACCATCCAGATTCATCTGGATGATGCAGATGATATATTAAGGATGGGTCTCATGTAGGAGTGGCCGATCATTACATTGTGTACTATGAAATATTATATTATAAAATAACATATATCATATATGTATATATACACGTGTGCGTGGGGGAGGGTGGGAGTCTCAGCGTCCAGCGTCTAGAGACGCACCGTCCAAATGGACGGTGCAAATGAAATACTGGGTCCCACCAAAACTTGCTGACGTTAACTTCATAGCAGCGAGCTGTGTGAAGTACACCAACCAATCTGTTCATCAGGTGGGTCCCATGTACGTGGCCCATCATATAGTATTATTAATTAATATATATAATATAATATAATATTATATATTATATACTACATAACGGCAAAAGTTTGCCCAAACTCACCATCCAGATTCATCTGGACGATGTAGATGATATATTAAGGATGGGTCCCACGTAGGTGGCCCATCATTACATTGTGTAATATGAAATATTATATTATAAAATAACATATATCATATATGTATATATACACGTGTGTGTGTGTGGGGGGGAGGGGGGAAGGGTGGGTGTGTTAGCCACAGATGGATGTTCACATACATCATGGTTGACCCCACACGCTGCTGTGGTAGGGTCCATGTCCATTTAATGGACGGCTAGGATGTTCACATACATCATGGTTCTCCAAACAGTACCGTCTAGATGGACGGTGTTGGTGAATTACAAACAGTAAAGTGGGCCCCACCATGACAGCGTGGGTATAACTCATTCATCAGATGGGCCATAAAATCTGAGAAAGAGAGAGAGAGAGAGGGTGGATCACTCACCTATCGGCCTTCTTCTTTAGCTCCTTAGATTCCTATGCTCCTTGCCTTTTTATTTTAATGGAGGTTGATGGAGAATGAATGGTTGAGATGGGAGATAAGAGGGTGGGAAAGTGGGCCACACTTGTTAATTTGGGAGAGCTTGGGGAGGCTTGGACGTGGGATATTTTTGTTACTTGGGAGTGAAGAGAGAGAATGAGAGAGAGAGAGGGAAGTGATGGGATGAAAAGAGTCAGAGTGATGGGTGATGGGTGGAGTGATGGAGTTGTAAGAAAGGGATGTGTGGAGAGAGAGAGAGAGAGAGAGAGAGAGAGAGAGAGAGAGTTGACTTTGGGAATGAGAAAAGGGATGGGTTGCTTATACTTGTGGTATGGTGTGTACTTGATTGATTGATTGATTGATGGGATAGGTCATAGAGATTCTCTCGGAATTCATACGCATGATATTTTCCTTGAAATGAATGCGGGCCCACTTCTTCTAGCCTGGGTATCGTATTGGTGTGTGAGACGCAGCGTTGGAACCGTGGCGACAGCGCGGTCACTAGGGTACAAGTTTCGAGTCATGCCGACTTCGGTATGCATGAATCGGCTTAAGTTCGTACGCAAACGTCGGATACAGGTCAAGGGTTGCCGAAATTCGACCGGGAGGATTGCAGAAGCCTATGGAACAATACGTACTAGGATACGGGTCTTATACTCTCACTCTCTTCTTTTCTCCATCTCTCTCTCTCACTTGGAAAGTGGAAGTTGTTTGTTAAAATGAGAAGAGGAGAGGGCTATTTATAGCCTTCTCCAATGGTTTTATGGTAATTCTAGGGTTTATGAAGGGTAGAAGCTGATGTGGCAGCTTGTAAGTGGTTGAGGAGAAAGAAACGCCACGTGGCATATTCCCATTGGTTTTTAGGGTTAGTAAAAGGGTAAATAGGGTCAGTTAGAGGAGTAGTTCTGAAAGAAAGTTGACTTTCGAATGATGTGACGTCTGTTGCTTTGAGGACACTTGCACCTCGCTAGCGACGGTAATTGGACTACCGTCCGGGCCCGACTTGAATGTGTGGGCCTCGTTTAGTGCACTGGTTCGTCCGATGGTGTTTTTTTGGGTTTTTCGGCTCAAATGGGGTGTATTTCATGCTGATCTGGCTCTCATGGGTTTTAAGTTAGGTTGTGGGGTTTTGGGTTCGGGTTAGGGTTTGGATTAGGATTAGGATTTTGGCTTTGGATTAGGGTTTGGGATTTGGGTTATTGATCATGGTCTAGATTGTCCTTCCCTTTTCAAGATGTTAGCTTGGGTGGGGTGTCTATAAATGCCCCTCTTTGGCCGTGGTTGCGAGCAACCGAAGGTCAAAGCGAGTAGACACCCCACCCTTCTGGTCAGAAAGGATAGTGATTCGAATATGTTTCCTGTCATTGTATCATTGTTAGCTGACTGTTTGGAAAAGAGATGACTTGCACATATCATGAGGGCTGAGAAAACATTATGATTGTCCCTGCACGTTGGTGCGGCATTACGGGTCACCAATCATAACCATTTCACATCAGATTGTTAATAGCATTGGAGGGTAAGTGTGAAAGTAGGTCCTCTGCACGTTCGTTGCGGCTTTATGAGGATTCCCATACTGTTTGATCTGTCATTTCCTTTGCTACGTAATCACCCTGAGAGTATTCATTCTGTTTGATCGTCAAAGTGGTTAGCTGCCCTGCGCGTTCGTGCGGCCTTACAGGGAACTCACTACACTGACTTGGACTCGATCATATTTTCCAAACATCCCGTACTAGGTATGTGCAGGTAATCTTTTACCGTGTAGTCTACTGATTCTGATACTTTGGTTACAATTGATTGTTGGTACTTTGAGTTTGATTATTCTTTATAGAGATAGATCCAATCATTTCTACTAGCATTCGTACAACTGTCTAGATATAGAGATCGGGCTAATCGTACATGTATCATGTACGGATTCGATCATCCTCCGGTTAAACCGAAAAAGATTGAATCTTATTTAGCTGTTTGCACTGACCGCAACTGGAGAATATGAAAGATTCCTCAGTGTACTGCGCCGCGTGCATTTTTTAATTTTTAATTTTTTGAAAACTATCCTCCTTGGAACTAGACTCCTTGGGATTTTATTTGAAATATTTTTGGATTTTTTGGAAAATATCTGTTCGAGCTCATGGGTGGGCATCATCGTTTGGTTTTTTATTTATGAGAATTAACAATTGCATTGCCTCCACTAATAACCTGATGGGGCTAATGGTTTTGAAATATTATTGGGTTTTTTGAAAGATTCGTCCGACGTCGCGGGAGGGCATCGGATGACCTCTACTAATAAAATTACGGGGCATTCATTCTTATTGTATTTTTGGCATTTTCCTTGTATTCCTTGTATTTTCCAGCAATTTATCGTATCAAGATACCCAATTTCTCGTGAGATCTTGAATTTCTCGCGAGATCTTGAGATTGTCTCATGAGAAACAACTTTTTAAGGGAGGAATCTTTTCCTTTTCTTTTTCTTTTTTCTTTTTTCTTTTTTTTTTTTTCGTTTTTAGGTTATTGTCCAACAAACCCAAGGGAGGTTCGGATGTCCCATCTTGTCAAAGGAGACAGGCCTACTGTCCCAAACGATTATGGTCAGGGGTGGCAGTCGGACTGCCGCCGGTCACTGGTTTTGTCCGCTGGTTCCGGGTGGGCGTTGGTCCGACCATTGCATCCTCCTTCCTTATTCGATCTCATTCCAGGGACACCATTGTTGCTCCTCGGAAGTTTCTTATCCATTGATATGTGCAGTTTTTCCTTGTTTCTCTTCCTTCTTCATTTTTCAGGTGGATGATCATAAATTTTTTATTGTGTTTGCTTGGAGTTTGGCCAGATCTTCTTTGTAGGATGTTTGGAGGAGTTTATTTGTGGCCTTGGATATTCTTTTGGGCTTAAGGAGGCCATGATCGGGACTGTTGATCGTTTTGGTCCAATCTCAACCGTCGGATCTTGCTGGATTTTTTTTAAAGTTTTGGGCCAAAGAGTTGGCTGGATTTTTTTTTGTTTGCTTCTTTTTTTGTGTTTTGTTAGAGTGGGGTGTGATAAGAAAGGGGGCCCCACTCTTTTATTTGGTTTTTGTCTCCCTCTCTCACACAGTTTTTTTTATGATCTGGACCGTATGATGGATGATTTAGCGCCCACTTGAGCACTTTGATGGTATGGATCTTGATGGTGGGCCACCACTTGTGGAGTGGATCACACACCTTAGCTTGGTTTTTTGGTTCCATTTATGGATGAATTTTCTCAAGTGGGCCTCAAATCATGATCCTGATTTGGTCGATTGGGATGGACCTTGATTTAGATATGTGAGCCTGGGAGATAGGTCTTTGAAAATATGGGCTCATACAAAAATGGACCTAACCTTGGACCTAGGGAATGGGCTTTGGAACTTAGACGTTGGATCATGGGCCTCTGGACATTGGGCTTGGGCTTTTGGATTTTTGGGCCTTGCTGGGCTCTAGACATTTGGGCCTTGATGGGCTTTGACTTGGGCTTTCGTCATGGGCTTGGGACCTTGACTTTGACTTGGACCTTTAACTTTGACCTTGGAACCTTGACTTTGACTTGGGCTTTTGGCAAGTGGACTTAAGCTTTAGACATGGTAGTGAGAAGGATACTTACCTGTGAACCTTACTTGTGCAGCATGCCTCGCCATGGTAGGAATGAGTTCAGCCCTTCTTGCCAATCGGTCAATCCCTATTATGTACCCCGAGAGGGCCGACACTTGTCTGACGTGGCTCGGGAAGGTGGTGCTCCTGCGATCTTGAGGGGGCGAGGAGTTAAGACTCATTGGCTAGACTGGTTTCATGATCCTTAGCCTCTATTCTTTGATATATTGGAGTGCACTGCACTTGCTAGCCTGTTCCAGGTTTGTCTGAGCAAGACGAACATATCCCTTTTGTCTGTTTTAACAGAGAGATGGCATGCTGAGACCCATACTTTCCATTTACCCTTTAGGGAGTGGGGGATCACTCCATATGACATGATCTATATGCAGTTGGGTCTTAGGTATGATGGGAGATCTGTTCATTTTGAGGAGGATCTTTCGGTACCTTCTGATGATGACTGGATGAGTCTGTTAGGGATGATACTGGACTCTTCGAATTTTTCTGGCCATCGGTTTAGGCTGCTTTAGCTATCCTCGAATTTTACTCGACGCGTTCCTGAGACTGTTGTGAAGGCCCATGCCCTGATATTGTACACTATGGGAGCGATGATCTTCTGTCACAGGAACGAGTTGGTGAGTTCCCATCTATTATCACTTGTAGTCGATATCACTTTTCCCATGACGTATAATTGGAATGCCGCTCTCTTTGCCCATTTGTATGAAGGGTTGGACAAAGTTAGTCGCTGCATCAACAGATTTTTGATTGGTTTCTATCTGGTCATTAAGGTATCCTTTAAATCCTGCATTCTTCTCTTTGGGATGATTGGTATTGATTTTTGATTGCAACCTCATGCAGGTTTGCTTTTTTGACCATTTCCCTCACCTGGCGCCTACTCTGATAGACCCTTCGCTTCCTTTTCTCCACATGATGTTGTGGTATAAGGATAACTGCAGTAGAACACTTATGTTTTTCGATCTTGTGTGGAGGTCGAATGTCGATGCCCTCATCCCTGATGATGTGAGTAACTGCCCTGTGTAGCCTTGTGTTATCTGCTTCTTGCTCGTCCAATGTCTCTGATTTTTTAGTTCTCTGCAGTTCCGTACCAGGACGTATCTTCGGATGAATGCGGCGCTTACTCCAGCAACCCAGGAGGATTTTCACGCTTCACAATAGTGCTACATCTTGGAAGATCCTCGCGTAACGAAGTGGTATCTTGGAGAGAGGCTCTACTAGCAATTGACTGGTAATCCGCTGGTTCCCCTTAGTCCACTGTCTGGTCCATCTGACTAGAGGTCAGTGCCCGAGCGGGAGTTGACTATTGCACTGGAAGGTTTTGATGCCAGTGCCCTTGTTGATCTAGCGAGAGAGTATAACTCATGGTGTGAGCAGTACGACATCGTGAAATGGCCAAGCTATAGGTCCCAGAGGGGGGGGGGGGTGAATAGGACTATGCCAAATTAAAATTAAAACGGCAGAATAAACAATAAAGAGATAGCCTTACAAAAATAAATCAATTCACAATGCTGAAATAAACTCAACCTCAATAAACAAGTATTGAGAGGTTGATACTAATTCAGTTCTAAGGACAACCTTACACCATAAAAACCAAAGGTTTATGGCAGGACAACCTTATTTCTAGAACGTCCTTTGTATCAAGAACTCAACAAAAATAAATAGCAAGGAATTGAAAAAGATTGCTGAAATTTAAATCTAACTTATTACAACATTCCTCACACTTGCTTGAAATGTAAAAATTTACACCATTCACATCCACACATAAATTCCACAGCTTTGAATGATAAAAGATAAAAGATTAAGCAAGCATTCAATCCATAAGACAAAGAATTATAGTGGTTCGCCTGTGTGTTTGCCAACTATTAAACAACAACCACATAGCATGCTACTCCACTCCTAATATCCTCACACATGTGATATTAGCGTTCACTATCAAAATAAGTTTCATAGGTTCACCTAAAACCTTTACAATTGTGTCTTTTTAACTTAGGCTTATACAATCCAAAAACCCCTCTTTCTAAGTTTTCTGCCTCTCCTCAGATAACCACACAAATGGAATTTTTCTGGCGAATCCCAAACAAAAACCAAATGAATGAAAATTTTACAGAATTGTAAAATACTTGGATTTCTCCTCTTGTAGTAGCCTGGAAGAACCAATCGGAGTAGAAGTTCGAAATGGAAGTTCAATGTCCAATACTCACTTTAAAATGGTTCTATGTTCTAATTGATTTTAAGTTTAATCAACTTAGGGCTAGCTGTATTTGATTTTTATTCCGAGAAGAAGGAATTAAGAATTTTTCCTTTTTCTAATCAGATTGGAATGCAAATCAAAATCAATTAACGATAAGCTAAGAGAAGGAAATAGAATTATGCACAATATAGCTTAAAAACAAACACAAACTTATCTCAGAGTGAAGCCTTGAATTCACTTAATTTTCAATGAATAACTCTGAAATTCGTGTGTTATTTATAGTTACAAAAATTCTTCTTTGACTGGTCCTAGGGTCACCATGACTGGTCGAAGGAAAAACAGATTTTTGAACTTTTGAGCGGGATCAGATCAAACTGTTGTACGACCGGTCGTAGGCAGTCCACGACCGGTCGAGGCCCCTCTATGACTGGTTGTGCGACACTTGATTTAGTCGCTGGAGTTTGAGTCGTGGCTTTACGACTGGTCGAGGGTCGAGTCGAGACCATCCCACGACTGGTCGAGCAGACTCCAGGACTGGTCGCAGCCGAACAAGAAAATTCGATAAATTGCAACAATTCTAGTACTGGTCCTGGAATTTCTTAGACAGGTCAAGCCAGTGCTAGGATTGGTAGAACAAGGTCTAGGACTAGTCTTAGAATAGACCAAATTCATGTATTAATATTCAAATGAATTATATAGCTAAAGTGACCTACCCTAAGGTCAATCTAAGGTTTATCATAGCTAAGACATGAAGTATGGACATTGAAAACTCCTTTTGCTTAGACTTTGAACATTACGAAGTTTGAGTTCTTCTTGTGCAGCTTGACTACGTCACAAGCTTTGAAATTAATGTCTTTTTGAGTTACACTTGAGTCCCAAACTATGCTTGAGTCTTGACCTTGAATACACATGAACTTGAGCTTGAGTTCTTACATGTGCACTTGAGCTTGAGTCTTGAGCTTGAACTCTTCTTTAATATCTTCTATATTGTAGCTTGAACTAGCTTTGTCGACATGGTGTCTCGAACAAATTTATCAAGATATAAACATAAGACACATACAGAGGTTTTGACACACAAAATTTGACAATCGAAGAGGAATCAAACCATAGCACTTACAATCTCCCCCTTTGTCAAATTTGTGACAAAACATACTTCAACAAGAGAAGCACAACATGTATATTAACGAATCATGCACCAGTTGTCATACAGCATACAACCTCATGACCTCATGCACAACCACTTAACTTCCCTTGTGTATAACTCCCCCTTAGTATAATTCCCTCTTAGTAGTACACTTCAACCATCCCATTCACTCCCATTCACATCATCAATCCAATCATAATCCACAGAAAAATCTCAAATTTCTCCCCCTTTTGTCAAAATATGACAAAGGAAGAAACACAAATATGATTTGAAAGACAATAAAGTAATGATCAAGTCATAAAGATAGAAAGATTAAAAGTTAAGAATACAGAATAAGGAGTTATAAAGTCTAGCTAGATAGAGTCTAACACAACCAGACAAAGTAAAGAATTATTGTTATTACAGACTAAATATTAAAATCTCAATCCGATCCTGAAGGAGCAGGTATGGTAGGATCAATTTGATGAAGGCCTTTTTGTAAGGGCCTAAAATACTTGCGGATATTTTTAAATTCCTGATTGTGGCCAACATTCATATTTTCTACCTTCTCCGCTAATGTGCTTAGTCGAGCATTAAAGTCAGATGGCACAAAGTCAGGATCATTCCCAGAGTCAGAATCCATATTGATATCATCTAGAGGAAGATCATCACCTTCTTCATCATTCCCAACCTCAGCCGCAGCTCCACCTTCACCATTAACCTGGCTTGGAGCCAATTCCAACTCCATTTTGTTTATGTTGGAGTTGTTGAATATTAGGTGTTGGATAGGAGCCTCTCCGACGAGCATAGCGACTAACATATTAGTGGCTAACACATTCATCAGGTACCCAAATGGAATATCACTATGACCAGGATGAATATGGAATTGAATGATAGAGGAACAAATTAAAGAGGGCAAACAAACACTAGCACCAGTAATGATTGAGTATAAAATACGAACCATAAGCAAAGTCAACTCAGTCTTGTTTCCAGAGCGGGGATACAGATTAGAGGTGAAGATACGATGTAAAACTCTGTATCTGGGTAACAGATATCTGGAATATTTGAGGGCATTCCCATTTTCAGTCCATGGTGCATCCATGTTATACAACGCTCTAGTATAAACACGTTTTTCCGATTCTGACACTTTCTCAGCAAGTGTACTAGGATGAATGCCATCATCATGTACTGGTATATCCATAAGGCCTGAAATTAAATGTCGATCAATAGAAAAAGGCCCTTCTTTAGTAGCAATAGTAAAAGTCAGTTGCTCAGTAGAGAATTCAGTTATGCATGTAACCATGACCTGTGCTATGGACTGGTATGCGGGCCCGCCCCAGCATAAAATGGTGTCCCATCCTACAGATTGAAGGAAAGGAAGGAGATTGAAAGGAGCGATATGGTTTAGATCAACGGCTTTTTCAACAATCACATTGCGCATACGCAAATCTCGTATAAATGGTGGATCATCTTCAAGAGCCCTGAGATGACATCTAGTGATAATATTTGATCTAGAAGAAGAAGTACCTCTAGGATTTTTCTTTTTACCTCTAGAGTTCATATTCCTGAAGAAATACAAGAAATTTCAAGAAAACGGAGATGAGTTTTTATAAATTCAGCAAATGAGGAAGAAAAACCCAACAACTTGAAGAAAGAGTTGAAATAGACAACGACAATCAAGAAATTGAAGAGAAAATACTATAAATCTTCAAGAATAACAAACAAAATGTTCTAACCTTGTTGAATCGAACAATGGGGTTCGATTAGTCATAGCTCGGCCCGTTGGAGAAGAGGAATGAAATGAAGAAGTGGTTTTTTTCCAAATAAAGGCAATCAACGCACTACACGACTGGTCATTAGACGTCCTCGACCAATCGTGTCACGACTGGTTGAGCACGTCCTCAACTGGTCGTGTATCAGAAAAAAAAAAAAAACATGCATTTTTCAAGAAATTTCGAAATATAAACCAATAAAGTATTTACAATATGATACAGAGATGTATGCTCTATCATTTTAAATTACACATATCGAGATCGAATTTCAACTTATTAAACCTACTTTTGTCAAGCGGTTTAGTGAAAATGTTAACAAGCTGAGTCTCGGTTGGAATATATTCTAAAGATATTTCTTTTTCTTTCACTAATTCACGGATATAATAAAATCTAATGTCAATGTGCTTAGTTCGTGAATGCTGGATTGGGTTTTTCGAAATATTTATTGGACTGGAATTATCATAGTATAAAACCATCGAGTCCTGTGCGATTCCAAAATCACTCAACATACGTTTCATCCAAATTAGCTGAGTACATGCATTTCCAGCTACTATGTATTCAGCCTCAGTAGTTGAGAGTGATATGGAACTTTGCTTCTTGCTAAACCAAGAAACCAAGCAGTTACCAATGTAAAAACAACCACCACTTGTTGATTTTCTGTCATCGATATTACCTGCCCAATCTGGATCTGAATATCCAGCAAATTGAACACTAGTATCATAAGGATACCAAAGACCCAAATTAACTGAACTTGCGACATATCGAATAATTCATTTAACAGCAGTTAAGTGAGATTCTTTAGGATTAGACTGATATCTAGCACAGATTCTAACACTTAAAGCAATATCAGGTCTACTTGCAGTTAAGTAAAGCAGACTGCCTATCATGCTACGATACAATTTAGGATTTACATCTTTACTGTAGAGTCTTTTGAGAGTCTTAGAGTTGTACTCATAGGAGTATCAAAATTCTTACCATTCTCAAATTTGAACTTCTTAATCAAGTTCAAAGTATATTTAGATTGTGAAATAAAAATTCCATCAGACTGCTGCTTTACTTGCAATCCTAAGAAATAATTTAATTCCCCAACCAAGCTCATTTCAAACTTAGATTTCATCAAATATGCAAACTCATCGTTATGTTTCTTAACAAAAAGCAGCAGAAGAACATAAATCTGCAAACTCAAATCTGCAAACTCAACAGTCATGTTAGTACAAGTTTATCCATAAATAATATCATCAACATAAATCTAAACCATTAAGATATCATCGTTATGTTTCTTAACAAAAAGCGTCTTATCGACACTACCCATTTGAAAATTATGACATAGTAAAAACTTACTCAATTTTTCGTACCATGCCCTGGGAGCTTGTTTCAAACCATAGAGATTTTTTTAAGGCGATATACATGATTAGTAAACTTAGGGTCTTCAAACCCTGTACGTTGTTCAACATATACCTCTTCATATAAATCACCATTTAAAAAGGTACTCTTTACATCCGTTTGATAAATTTTAAACTTTCTAAAGCATGCAATGGATATAAATAGTCTAATTGATTCAAGGCGAGTAACTGGAGAAAAGGTTTCATCGTAATCAATACCTTTTATTTGAGTGTACCCTTGTACAACCAGTCTTACCTTGTTTCGAATTATATTTCCAAGTTCATCAGACTTATTTTTGAAAATTCACTTAGTTCCTATAATGTGTTTATCTTTAGGTCTAGGAACAAGATACCAAACATCATTTCGAATAAACTGATTAAGTTCTTCTTACATTGCTACTATCCAGTTTTCATCAGAAAGTGCTTCTTTTACGTTTACCTGTTTAATCTGGGATGTAAAGCATACGTAATTACATATGTCTTCTACTTGTCTTCGAGTGCGCACACCAGTGAGAGGGTTTCCAAGAATTTGATCAGTTGGATGATCTTTAACAGTCCTTAATTCAGAATTAATTTCACTTGATGAAGTATCTGGTTTTTCAATTACAAGAAGTTCATCATTATCTGAACTAGGTACAGGTGTATTCAGGTGATCATCAATGACCACATTAATAGATTCTTGAATCACACCAGTCCTGTTATTCAGTACACGATATGCGCGACTGTTTAAAGTGTATCCTAAAAAGATTCCTTCGTCACTCTTTGTGTCAAACTTTCCCAGATTTTCACAGTCACGCAAAATATAGCACTTGCTGCCAAAAACTCGAAAGTATTTAACAGTCGGCTTCTTATCGAACCACATTTCATAAGCCATTTTATTATTAGATTTACAATTATAGACACGGTTAATAATGTAGTAGGCGGTATTTACTACTTCAGCTCATAAATTTTTAGGGAGCTTCATGCTATTCAACATAACATTTCCCATTTCTTGGAGCACTCTATTTTTCCTTTCCACAATACCATTTTGTTATGGAGTTTTGGGTGCAGAGAATCTATGCGATATTCCCTGATCATTACAGAATTTCTCAAAACCGCTATTTTCAAACTCGGATCCATGATCACTTCGGATCTTACTGACTTGAGAACATTTTTCAGTTTGGATCTGTTTGATAATCTTTTTCACTTCATCAAGGGTTTCTGATTTGTCCTTTAAAAATGAAACCCAGGTGAATCTTGTAAAATCATCTACAATCACCAAGATGTATTTTTTGCCACCTAGACTTTCCGTTCTAATTGGTCTTATAAGATCCATGTGGAGAAGTTTGAGTGGTCTTAATGTGGTACTGGAGTTCACTTTTTTGTGAGAGCTCCTAGTTTGTTTACCATACTGACATTCACCACATATCTTGTTTACTTTTCGAATCTTAGGTAGACCTCTAATAAGTTCTCCTTTGCTCAATCTGTGTAAATTTTGGTAGTGTACATGTCCAAGGCGTTTATGCCATAATTTTGTCTCATCGGTATGGACCATGTAGCATGTTTGATTAGATGAGCTACCATTGCTTGCATATAGCAGTTTTCAGAAGTTCTGCGACCAGTTAATATTACAGAACCCTTTTTATCTATAATCTCACAACCTTGATTAGAAAATTTAACACTATGGTTGTTGTCGCATATTTGAGATATGCTTAACAGGTTGTGTTTTAGTCTCTCAACATATAAAACATTCTTAAATAAGGGAAGATTATAAAGTTGAACCGTACCTTGGCCAATAATCTTGCAGTTGCTACCATCATTAAATGTGACTGACCCATCAATCATATCTTTTAGATCAGTGAATAAAGCCTTGTCACCTACATGTGCCTAGAATATCCACTGTCTAGGTACCACTTTGAATGACTTGTTGCTTTGAAAGCAGTGTGGGCAACCAAACATGCAACTTTAGGAACCCATTTCAGAATTGTTTTGGGTTTAGGAACATAGTTGGTCTTCTTCTGGATGTAGTTGTAAGAATGACCTATAGAGTTAGTTTTTAAGAGCTCATTGAGTAAATCAACTATTTTTTCAACAAGTGGGTTTCTGTTCTGATTTTTGAAGTTGACATAGCTGCTTTTAGGCTTTTGAAAAGTTTTTTGTAGTTTTAGCAAAACCTTGAATAGTATTTTTCTCTTTTGAGTTGGAGGACTCTCCTTTCACAAACTTAGGAGGATTACTCTTCTATTTATAAGGTATGTTCTTATCATATCCCAACCCAGATCTATCGCCATATTTTTTACATCCGGATAAGAGTTTTTCTAACTTTGGATCTCCTTGGGCATATCTCCATGTATCCTTCAAACTTAGAAGAGAAGATACTTCATTCTTGAGTTTCTCAATTTCAGATTTCAAATCTTCAATCAGAGAGGGTTTGAATTCCAAATCACATTTTGGTTTTTCAAAACTATCTGAAATTTGGGATTTTTCTAAAACAAGTGAGTCGAAACATTCTCTGAGTTTAAAAAACTTTTCTTTTTGAAGTTTAAGCTTCACAACAATTTTACAACTTTCCTTGTATAAGGCATTGTAAGCATCTTAAAGATCTTCATTTTCATGATCACTATTCAAGTTTTCTTCACTAGTTGAATCATCATGATCTGAAAAAGTGAACTTGGCTAGAGTCATAAGGGCTTTTACTTCATTGCCCGACTCGGTTTCAGAATCTTCTGATTCAGAAGTAGCTTCAGAATCAGATGATTCATCCCAAGTAGCCAATATACCCTTCCATTTAGGTTTGTCATTCTCAGGACATTTGTTTGCTAAATGCCCATATTAATGGTAGTTGTAACACTGATTGTCTTTCAAAGATTTTCGAGTTTTGTGTCTAAATTTCTTTTTATCATTTGATTGTTGAAAATCAACCCTTTTCTTACTTTTGAAAATCTTATAAAACTTCTTTGCTAAAAGTGTCATATCATCATATCATCTTCAGAATCAGAGTTTTCTTCAGAAACATTTTTAGAAGATTTAAGTGCTATAGATTTACGTTTAGGAGCTTTAAAGTTTAACTTATAGGTTTGTAAAGAACCAACTAGTTCTTCTACCCTCATATTATTCGTATCACGAAGTTCCTGGATCGCGGTTACTTTAGAGTTAAACGGTTCAGAAAGTGAGCGTAATATCTTTGCACACACTTTACTTTCTGGGATTTTATCACCAAGACCCCTCATTGAGTTTACAATGTCATTTAATCTTGTGTAAAAGTCCATAAACATTTCATTTTCCTCCATATGAATTTCTTCAAATTTGGTTGTGAGGAGTTGGACTTTAGATTTTTTGACAATTGATGTACCCTTGTGTGTCATTTCTAATATATCCCAGGCTTGCTTTGTAATATCACAAGATATGATTCTTTTGAACTCATCTGGTGATAGAGCACAAGTGATTGCATTTAGTGCTTTTGCATTAACACTACTCTCACTTTTCTGAAGAGTGGTCCATGAGGTATAAGGTGTTACTCTCATTGATTTTGATCCATTGATACCAGTTACTTCAATGGTAGGAGGGATCTATTCAGTTACTGTGGCTTGCCACACACTCTCATCCATTGATTTGAGGAAGATCCTCATCCTGGCTTTCCAATAAGCATAGTTGGAGCCATCAAAGGGTGAAGGCCTAGTGACTGATAGGCTATTAAAATTTGACATCTTATATATATATATATATATATATATATATGCTTAGATCGTTAGCTCAGGAAATAAATCCAAATAAACAACAATAAGAGCGAGCTATTAGGCTCTGATACCACTTGAAATAGCCAAGCTATATGTCCTGGGGGGGGGGTGAATAGGACTATGCCAAATTAAAATTAAAAAAGCAGAATAAATAATAAAGAGATAGCCTTCCAAAAATAAATCAAATTCACAATGCTAAAATAAACTCAACCTCAATAAACAAGTATTGAGAGGTTGATACTAATTCAGTTCTAAGGACAACCTTAAAACCAAAGGTTTATGGCAGGACAACCTTATTTCTAGAACGTCCTTTATATCAAGAACTCAACAAAAATAAATAGCAAGGAATTGAAATAGATTGCTGAAATTTAAATCTAACTTAATACAACATTCCTCACACTTGCTTAAAATGTAAAAATTTACACCATTCACATCTACACATACATTCCACAGCTTTGAATGATAAAAGATAAAAGATTAAGCAAGCATTTACCTGTGTGTTCACCAACTGTTAAACAACAGCCACACAGAATGCTACTCCCCTCCTAATATCCTCACACAGGGGATATTAGCGTTCACTATCAAAATAGGTTTTATAGGTTCACCTAAAACCTTCACAATTGTGTCTTTTTAACTTAGGCTTACACTATCTAAAACCCCTCTTTCTGAGTTTTTTAGCTCTCCTCAGATAACCACACAAATGAAATTTTTCTGGCGAATCCCAAACAAAAACCAAAGGAATGGAAATTTTATAGAATTGTAAAATACTTGGATTTCTCCTCTTGTAGTAGCCGGGAAGAACCAATCGGAGTAGAAGTTCGAATATGGAAGTTCAATGACCAATACTCACTTTAAAATGGTTCTAAGTTCTAATTGATTTGAAGTTTAATCAACTTAGGGCTAGCTGTATTTATTTTTTATTCCGAGAAGAAGGAATTAAGAATTTCCCCTTTTTCTAATCAGATTGGAATGCAAATCAAAATCAAATAACAATAAGCTAACAAAAGGAAATAGAATTATGCATAATATAGCTTAAAAACAAACACAAACTTATCTCAGAGTGGAGCCTTCAATTCACATAATTTTCAATGAATAACTCTGAAATTCGTGTGCTATTTATAGCTGGAGAAATTCGTCTTTGACTGGTCTTAGGGTCACCATAACTGGTCGAAGGAAAAATAGATTTTTGAACTTTTGAGCAGGATTGGATCAAACCGTTATACGACTGGTCGTAGGCAGTCCACAACCGGTCGAGACCCCTCTATGACTTGTCATGCGACACTTGATTTAGTCGCTAGAGTTTGAGTCATCGCTTTACGACTGGTTGAGGGTCGAGTTGAGACCATCCCACTACCAGTCGAGTAGACTCCAGGACTGGTCGTAACCGAACAAAAAAATTCAATAAATTGCAACAATTCTAGTACTGGTCCTGGAATTTCTTAGACAGGTCAAGCCAGTGCTAGGATTGGTAGAACAAGGTCTAGGACTAGTCTTAGAATAGACCAAATTCATGTATTAATATTCAAATGAATTATGTAGCTAAAGTGACCTACCCTAAGGTTAATCTAAGGTTTATCATAGTTGGGACATGAAGTATGGACATTGAAAACTCCTTTTGCTTAGACTTTGAACATTATGAAGCTTGAGTTCTTCTTGATGCAGCTTGACGACTTCACAAGCTTTGAAATCAATGTCTTTTTGAGTTGCACTTGAGTTCCAAACTATGCTTGAGTCTTGACCTTGAATACACATGAACTTGATCTTGAGTTCTTACATGTGCACTTGAGCTTAAGTCTTGAGCTTGAATTCTTCTTTGATATCTTCTATATTGTAGCTTGAACTAGCTTTGTTGACATGGTGTCTCGAACAAATTTATCAAGATATAAACACAAGACACATACAGAGGTTTTGACACACAAAATTTGACAACCAAAGAGGAATCAAAACATAACACTTACACATTAGCCCTATTTTGTGATCTGCTTATGCTCTAGGTGGCAGTGCACGTTTTGCTAGAGGGGGACTTTTGGGGCCACACGTTCGTCAAAAGGATTCAGACGAGTATATACCTGATGATGATTAGCCCTATCATATCTTGTCACCATGTACCTTTGGCTGTATAACTTTTTACATATATGAAACTTTTATCTACCTGTTGTCACTTTTCAGATTGTCCTTTGAGCATTTTAGTGATCTAATTGAGCCCTTTGGAGGTGACCCATGCTCCAGAGATCTTGCAGCGGGTCCCACCCTTGATTTCATAGCATTACGGGCCTAGGTGGTAGTTGGACTACCTCCCGTTCTATCCCGTCAGGTGTGGTAGTGATGTAGAGATGTCAGGACTTATCGTGGTACTTGGACTACCACTAGCAGTAATCCGATTACCCCTCCGTTCTGCCTTTTCTTCCGGCAAACGTTCTTCTTCTCTATTTGTTCTTCCAATCCCTTTCTGGTAATTCCCTCTTCGGCCAGACCTCTGATCATTCTCTTTTGTCTTCTTTCTTCTTCCTTTTTATCTCCCTCTTTTGTCTTCTTCTTCTCTTGTCTTTATTATTGCTGGTCCTGGTGGAGATGTTGGTGGGCCCAACATGAATGATGGAGAGGTGGGTGGTGGGTCCTTTATTTATGGTGGTGAGAGCTCATTTATAGGTGGATTGATGGGGGTTGGTGGTGGTGTGATGAGCTCTTTTGGAGAGGTTAATGCCATTTATGGCATGGCTCCTACCACCATTGATGACGGCTATGAGGATGGGTTGATTGGATTGGATGGGTTTGGTGGTCCCATGCTTGGTTGTGTGGATGGGTTTAATGGTGTGGATGGGTTTGATGTTTCCATGCTTGGTGGGCCATTGGGTATCATGGATGTTGGGATGATTGGTCCCTTGGATGGTGTGGATGGTGTTGGAGGGATGGTTGATGGTCCGGATTTCGGTGGGGTGTGCTTGGATGATGGGGATGTCATGTTGATGGGTTTGAGCGGTGTGGATGGTGTGGATCAGATCTAAATGTGTGGCGGGCACCATTTTGATGGTTCGAGCGGCTTGTATTTGATGGATGACAGACTCTTTATGGGCAGCTTAGGTCAGATCTTTGGTGCAGATTTTGAGGCAGTGAAGGGGCAGGCTGCTGTTGTCAGGGTTCAGGGTACTGGTCCAATCAGGTACTGGGGTAGTTTAGGTGTGGCGGCTCCTAGGGCATGTACTTTTCAGACTACTCTTGATGTGGCGATTGTTGGAGTTTCGAGCCCTTCTGCTGTAGCTTTCCAGGGTACTCTTCGGGATGCATTAGGCGAGTCAGGCTTTTTTTGACACCATGAGATTGATCTCCCGGATGAGGGCATGCCCATTTTTTACAATTTGCCTATGAATCCTGGATTCCAGATTGTAGAGGGCGTGCCCGTTCGGACTTGTCGGCTGCAGCCACGCGACATCTGTTCTGAGCAGTTACATATCTGGATTGAGAGCTTAACCGAGTCTGAGATATTCAAGTTGGGTTCCCCGGGCATCCAGGGGGTTCTTCACTTCCATAGAGTTCGCCTAGATTGGCGATTGTTAAGTGCGGCTTCGTATGATTGGGTTCCAGCGTTGAACCTGTTTTCCTTCAATGATTTGAAGCTAGGCCCATCTTTAGAGGAGTTCACACGCTTGTCTAGTCTTCCTCTCATTTGTGAACCTTATTTCCTTCATCTGAGCTGGTTCGTCCTGCCGATCTGGGCCCATGGTTCAGATTTTCGGCCGCATTCCCCACCACAGAGAGCGGAGCTGATGAGTTTTCACTCTAGCTTTTGTATGATCGTTGTTTGACTGCTCGAGGAGATCAGGGATCTGATCACCAGCTTTAGTGCTTGAATGCACTGATCTTCTGTGTCTTGGTTGAGCTGCTCTTCTCAGGCCGGCGATAATCGTCTCTGGTGGTTTTACTTGATGTGTTCCACCGTATTCTGGGCCGTCGGAGCGTTGTCTCGGTGGTGTTGGCGGAGCTCTTTTTAGGCTGGACTGAGTGCTCGCTCAGACATACTCGCATCCTCAGGGGTTGCTGCTCATTCCTTCAGGTATATATATTTTTTGCTTTTGTCCTCTTTCCTTTTCACTGCTCTATTATTTGCTTGGAACTTGAGCTCGACTCGTATCATTCTTTAGGTAGGGCTGTGGGAGCACCTTTATATGACCCCTCCACTTGTGTGGCCTGACTCTCGTCATGGTTATGTGTTGTCCCTTTTGCTTGATGGCCTTCCCCTTAGTGCGGAGGCCACTGAGTCGTTGTACCATCATATCCTTTCTCAGCTCCGAGGATGGGAGATTAGCTGAGAGACTTTATGGCTCTGTCGTATGCCCTTGATATGTAGCTAGGGGTATACATTGGGCCGAATAGAGTCACTGGGCTCAACCCGGCCTAGCCCAGTCACCAGTCAAACCCAGTCCGAACCCAGCTTAGCCCAGTCATCAGGCTAACATGTGAAAGGGCCAAGCTATATGCCCTAGAGGGGGGTGAATAGGGCAATGCCAAATAAAACTTAAAACAGCGGAATAATAAAAGATATAAATAACAATGCTGAAATAATAACAATCTCAAAGCATATGAAATATGAGAATGATACTAAATTAGTTCTAAGGACAACCTTACACCAAAAACCAATGGCTTATGGTAGGACAACCTTATTTCTAGAACGATCTAGAAAACACAAATGGTATGGAAAATAAATCAAGAATAACTTAAAGAAATAAATCCTAAGTTATTACACCATTCAACCACACTTGCTTGAAATGAAAATTACAACATTCATCCACAAAAGCAATCCACAATAATAAAGGAATAAATGAATAAAGAAATCAAGCACATCCACAACACAACGATATATAGTGGTTCGCCTATGTGTTCACCAACTGTTAGCCAACAGCCACACAGAATGCTACTCCACTCCTAATATCCTCACACAGGGGATATTAGCATGCACTATCAAAATAGGTTTTCACAGGTTCACCCAAAACCTTCACAATTGTGTCTTTTTATCTAAGGCTTACACAATCCAAAAACCCCCACAATCTGAGTTTTCCGGCTCTCCTCGGATAATTAAAACAATGAGATTTTTCTGGCAAATCTCAAACAAAACTAGAGAAAGTAAATTACGAAGTAAAATGCCTGGATCTCCTTTTGAAGTAGCCCAGTAGAACCAATCGGAGTAGATGAATGATACGTCGTTCAATGTCCAATACTCACATAAAGAATGGTTCTAAGCCTAATTAATTTTAGATTAAATCAAGAAGAGCAAGGTCTATTTGATTTTGATCCCAGAAGAAGGAATATCACAAATTCCTCTTTTCTAAATAAGATTGGAATATAGATCAAAATCACAATAGAAAAATGCTAACAAAAGGAATATTAAATATGCACAATAGCTTAAAAAATAATCACTACTTATCTCAGAGTATAGCCTTAAATCGCTTGAATGGAATGGAATTGAATGAATAAACTCTGAAATTCGTGCACTATTTATAGCCTTAAAAATCCCATCTTCGACTGGTCTTAGAAACCTAGGACTGGTCGTAGCGTCAAAGATTTTGAAAGATTTCCTCGGGATTAGATTTGCAAAACTCACAACTGGTCTTAGGTAGTCTACGACCGGTCGTGGACCACCTACGACTGGTCGTGAGACACCTACGACCGGTCGAGATACTCGAGATAAGTCGCTGGAGTTCGAGTCGTAGAACTACGACTGGTCGAAGGATGAGTCGTAGGACTTCTCAGGACTGGTCGAAGCAAGTCCAGGACTAGTCGAAGGACAACCAGGAAAATCCAAAAATCTGTAACAACCTATGACTGGTCCTGAGAAACCTAAGATCGGTCGTAGCAAAGCTATGACTGTCTTAAGATTTCTAGGGTACCGGTCTTAAAACATCACACCAAGTAAATTAAAATATTCGGATTATGTATCCGAATGACCTATCATCTAGACCAACCTAAGGTCAATCTAAGGTCAAACAAACCTTGAGTGAGATGGACATTGAAGTCTTGAAGGTCTGTATTCTCAGATGATCTTGAAGTAGAAGCTTGAGTCGAGTTGATGGTCTTTCTCGAGCTTGGTATATTCTTGACTTGTCTTGATGAAGTCTTCTCATCTTGAACTCGATAGAGGCAAACTCTAAGTCTTCTATTCTTGTAGACTTCATTCATGACATGTCTTGCAAGCATTCTTCATTTATGATCTTGTCTTAAAAACATTCTTCATTCATGATCTTGTCTTGAAGCAGTGTGTAGTCTTGAAGCAGTGTGTAGTCACAAACAAGAAACACAAGAAGTACAAGACATATAGGTTTTGGCACTACAAAATTTGACAACCAAAGGGATATGAAATCATAGCACTAACAATCTCCCCCTTTGTCAAATTTGTGACAAAACACATTTATAAATATAAGAGTAAAATGAAGAAAGAATCATGAGCCATCAGAGTGAGAAAAAGAAATACTCTACTCCCCCTAAGTGAGTAGAAACAATCAACCATTTTCAAGTAATTACTTTCTTCCTTTCTCCCATTCTCCCCCTTTCCATACTACGCCCCCTTTTTGTCACAAAATGACAAGGGAAGGCCAAAGGAGAGAAGAGAACACCATATGAAGAGTCAAGATTTAATTATCAAATTAGTATAACACTTCAATGTCATCAATCCAAACCATATAACCAAAGTCATCAAACGTAATAATAATACAGAAACTATTATATTCAAACAAAAAAAAATCCACCTAATCAGATCCAGATGAAGGAGCAGGGATGGTTGGATCAATCTGATGTAAACCCCTATTAATGCGACGAAGATATTTTCGCATATATTTAAATTGCATATCATGGGCTACACTCAGGTTATCAACCTTCTCCTCCAATGCACTTAGACGTGCATCATAACCAGAAGATGGATCGTAATCAGAATCATTTTGGGAGTCAGTTTCAATTTCTTCAAATATATCATCCATATTTATATCAGCCTGTGGAGGAAGATCAGCAGCTTCTCCTTCATTTCCAAATTTTCACAGACCTTCACCACCACCTTCATAGAATTGACCAGGAAGTAAATCCAACTTCATCTTATTTAAATTAGTATTATTGAATAAAAGATGATGAATTGGTGCCTCATTCTCAGGTAAAGCAACGAGCATATTTGTGGCTAAACAAGTCATAAGATAACCAAATGGAATATCACTATGACCCGGATGAAGACGAAACTGAATGATAAAATGACATATCAAAGAAGGTAAACAGACAACCATGCCGGACACAACAGAGTGCAATACCCGAACCATGAAGGCAATTAACTCGGTTTTATTTCCTGACCGATGATACACGTTTGAAGTGAAGATCCGGTGCAAAACTCTGTATCTGGGTAATAAATTTTTTGAAGGGAGCACATTTCCTTTGTGCGTCCAATGCACTTCCATATTGCATAAATCTCTTGTCAACATTTGTTTTCCGATTCTGATGGTTTGTTATATAATGTATGAATCGGAATACCTTCATCTTTGACAGGTATATCCATAATACCTGATATCAAATGTCGATCTATCAAAAATTTCCCTTCTCTAGTACCAATTGAGAACGTTAAATTATCAAGGGAAAAATCAGAGATACATGCAACCATAGATTGTGCAATGGACTGGTATGCAGGCCCACCCCAAAACAAAATATTAGTCCAGCCAACAGATTCAAGGAGAGGTGTAATCTCAAATTGTTCAATGTGACTGAGACTTACAGGACGCTCAACGATAACTTTACGGTTACGTAACTCCCGTACATCATTGGGATCATCTTTGAGTGACCGAAGGTGCCGTCTTGTTATAGATGTAGATCTAGATGAAGATGGACCACGGGATGTTTTCTTTTTCCCTCTATTTTCAACAAGATTTACCAAGGACCAAGCACAAAGAACACTAGAAGTGGTGGGTTTCTCTAGATCAAATTTTTAGAGAGGAAACCCTAAACAATCAACAAAAGACGAGATCTAGCTTATGGAATAAACAAATCAAAGCATAGAAAGCATAAATCTTCAATAAAAATGAAGAAAAACGACTTATCTTGAAGAAAATCACGAACTCTCAAGACTGGTCGAGCCACGACTCGTCGAAGGAAGAAGAGGAAATGAAGAACAAAGTGATTTTCCCAAAATTATATGATGCTCACGATCTCTACGACCGGTCGTGTGCAGTCCACGACCGGTTGAGTCAGGACCGGTCGTGTATGGCAAAGGCCGGTCGAGCATCGACAAAAATAAATATTTTTATGCAGAAATTGAAATTTATTCACATAAAAATTTAAAATATAGTACACTATGATACATGCAGACAAGTATATTCAATTTAAAATGCACATACCAAGATCAAATTTCATTTTAGTAAACCTGCTTTTGTCGAGCGGTTGAGTAAATATATCAGCAAGTTGGACATTAGTTGGAATATATTTCAAAGAGATAGCTTTTTCTTTAACTAATTCACGAATGTAATGATGCCTAATGTCAATATGCTTAGTACGCGAATGCTGAATTGGATTTTTGGAAATATTTATAGCACTAGAATTATCACAATGTAAGATCATTGAATCTTGATTAATTCCATAATCGCTTAACATGCGTTTCATCCATACGAGTTGTGTACATGCATATCCTGCTGCGATATACTCAGCCTCAGCAGTGGAAAGCGATATTGAACTTTGCTTCTTGCTAAACCAAGAAACCAAACAATTTTCAATGTAAAAACAACCACCACTGGTTGATTTTCTATCATCAATATTACCAGCCCAATCAGCATCAGAATATGAAAAGGCCAAGCTAAATGTCCTAGAGGGGGGGGGGGGGGGTGAATAGGACAATGCCAAATTTAAAATAAAATCAGCGGAAATAAAGTAAACCAATAGCCTTACAATATAAATCAATTCACAATGCTAAATTTTAAATCACCTTGATAAATAAGTATTGAGAGATTGATACAAATTTAGTTCTAAGGACAACCTTACACCATAATAAACAAGGGCTTATGGTAGGACAACCTTATTTCTAGAACCTCTTTTGGATCAAGGACTCAATTTTAATATAAGTAAATGAAATAGCAAGGAATTGAAATTAAATGCGTATATAAATCTAAATTATTACAACAATCCCCACACTTGCTTGAAATGTAAATAATTACAACATTCACATCCACTTGTACATTCCACACAATCGAATGATAAAAGATATGAAAATTAAGCAAGCATTCAATCCACAAGACAAAGAGTTATAGTGGTTCACCTGTGTACACCAACTGCTTTTCCAACAACACACACGAATGCTACTCCACTCCTAATATCCTCACACAGGGGATATTAGCGTTCACTATCAAATAGGTTTTCACAGGTTCACCAAAAACCTTTACAATTGTGTCTTTTTCACTTAGGCTTACACAATTCAAAAACCCTCTTTTCTCGAGTTTTCTGTTTTCCTCGACAACCAAAACAATGAGATTTTTCCGCTCAACCTCAAACAAAACCAAGACAATGAGATTTTTCTCGCTTAACCTCAAACAAAACCAAAAGTAAATAAATTTTACTGAATTGTAAAATACCTGGATTTCTCCTTTTCTTAGCGCCGTTCTAGAGAACCAATCGGAGTAGATGATTGAATGTCAAAGTTCAATTTCCAATACTCACATTCATAAGGTTCTAAATTCTAATAGATTTTAGATTTAACTTGTTGGGCGTAGCTATATTTGATTTTGATTCCAAGAAGAAGGAATAAGATAATTCCTCTTTTCAAATAAGATTGGAATATAGAAACAAAATCAAATTAAATAAGCTAGCAAAAGGAATATTAAATAAGCACAATGTAGCTTAAAATAAACACAGACTTATCTCGAGTGATCACTTGAAAATTCTTGAATAGAATAGAGTTGAAGTATGAAAACTCAATTTCGTGTTCAATTTATAGAAGCAAAAATCGTTCCTACGACCGTGGTCTTAGAAACCTTGGATCGCTCGTAGCTCTAACATTTTTGAAATATTGAGCGCGATCTTTGAAAGTCGTTCCACGACCGTCGTGAGTACCCTACGACCGTCGAGATCCCACGACCGTCGTAGGACCATAGATAAAGTTGCTTTGGATTTTGACTCGTAGATCCACGACCGGTCGTGTGGTGACGAAGTCGAAGCCACACCTACGACCGGTCGAAGGACCTCCAGATCGTCGTGGGCGTACCAAAAATTCTGAAAAATCTTCAACAACATAGGACTGGTCGTGGAATTTCTTGGACTAGTCGAACCAATGCCAGGACTGGTCGAACAAGAGCTAGGACTGGTCGTAGAATAGACCAAACTTATGTAAAATAAATATTTGATTTATGTATCCAAAGTGACCTACTTAAAGGGTCAACCTAAGGTCATTCAAACCTGAATCATGTCGTATGGACATTGAACTTCAACCATTCAACGAATGTAGTTTGTTTGAACCATATCAGGCTTGAGATCTTGAACTTGTTGTAGCTTCAAACTTGAGATCTTCATCAGCATAACAACTACTTCATGCATTGCCTATTAATCTTGAAGTCATGAGACTTGAACATCAACATTGTAGCTTCTTGAGACTTCAACATGTAGCTTCTTGAACTTCAATATGTAGCTTCTTGAAAAGTTCAACTTGTAGCTTCTTGAAGTATTTATGCAGTGTCTTGAATTCATATAAATCATCATACAAGCACAGGACATAGATAGATGTTTTGACACATCACAAATTTGACAACCAAAGAAGCATGAGACCATAACACTTACAATCTCCCCCTTTGTCAAATTTGTGACAAAACACCCAAGTAATAATAATACTTCCAATAGACATAAGAGAAGTACAAACAGGTTCACAATAGAGAAGCATGCATAGATATGTTAAGTACAAACTAGCATCATTCTCCCATAACTACCCCTGAGAAGCTTAACTCCCCCTGAGTAATAGCCTGAGTAATAGGAGCACATCATAAATAAATCATCAAAGACCAAAACTTCTCCCCCTTTTTGACACAAAATGACAAAGGAAGAAGAGCATCAATAATAAAGAAAATAGGAGTTGATTCAAGAAAACATAGTGCAAAATCCAAAAAGTCAGTAAGCATGTAAAGTTCAAAAAAAATATTACAGACCCATTAAAAATTTAGTCAGAACCAGAAGAGGGTGCAGGATTAGATGGATCAATTTTATGTAAACCCTTAGCAATCCGCCTCATATATTTGCGTAAATATGAAAATTGTGTGTCTTGGGTAACACGAATTTGAGCCACCTGCTCTTGAAGTGAATTCAATCTTTCATCAAAATCAGAAGGCTGAAAATCAGGATCATCAGCCGAGTCTGATTCAAGTTCTTCAAATAAATCATCCATATTCACGTCTTCAGGAAGATCACTAGCTTCACATTTCTGCTTGACACCTGCTACCGAAGATCCACTTGGCCTTCACCAATTCTAAATTCAACTTGTTAAGATTGGAATTATTAAAAGGGAGATTATGGATGGGTTTTTCTCTAGTAGGCATAGCCACGAGCATATGATTTGCCAGCATAGTCAATAAATAACCAAAGGGTATATCACTATGTCCAGGATGGTGACGAGACAGAATAATGGAATGACAAATTAAAGACGGTAGACATATTTTTGCACCGAGACTACGAGAATGCAAAACACGAACCATGAAAGCGTGAGTTCGGTTTTATTACCAGATCGTGGATAAAGATTTGAGATGAATATCCTATGAAGTACTGTGTGCAGGGTAACAAATACCTTGAGGGAAGTACATGACCTTTATGAGTCCAATGAACATCCAAATTACATAAATCTCTAGTAAGCATTTTTCGTTCGATTAGAGAGACTGCGTCATGTAAAATATTAATTGGAATGCTCTCATCATTGACAGTATTTCTATAATGTCGAATCAAATGTCGATCCACTAAAAACAATCCTTCTTGAGTATCAACTTTAAAAGTAAAATCCTCAAGAGAAAAATCACGATACATGCAAACATGGATTGGGCAATGGACGGTATGCGCTCCACCCCAATGTAAGATGTTCTCCCATCCCACAGATTCCAACAGAGGAAGGATACCAAATGAAGCAATGTGATTAATATTAACATGACGCTCAACAATAACATTGCGCATACGCAAGTCCCGAGCATCAGAAGGATCATTTTCAGGAGAGCGAAGATGACGTTGTACAATAGAAGCTGATCTAGATGAAGAGGGACCTCGAGTAGTTTTCTTTTTACCTCTAGCATCCATTTTCAAAGAAGGATTTTAAGGAAACAACAAGATGCAAGATAGAAGAAATGAGGTTTAGATAGAACAGATTTTTTAAGATAAAACCCCAAACTTGCAATGAACAACCAAATAGATTCCACACGAATGAGATTTGAAACACTAATAGCAAGAATCTACAAAGAAAATGCAAAAGAACCACTAACCTTGAAGTACTATGAGGTGGGTTCGACCGGTCGTAGCTAGAACCGTTGAAGGGTAAAAAGAAATGAAGAAGAAGAGTCAAAATCCCCAAATTAAAGTGAAATCCCGAGTTTCACGACTGGTCGTGTAAGTGCTCGACCGGTCGTGTACACTCACGACTGGTCGAGTACGACATAAAATTTGTAATTTTTTAAATAATTTTCAAATTTAAGCAAATAAAACATCAAATTTATGTACATTATGATATACCAAATCATGCAAATTCAATTTAAATTGCACATACCGAGATCAAACTTTAATTTATTAAACCTGCTTTTGTCGAGCGGTTTAGTGAAAATGTCCGCAAGTTGAGTCTCGGTTGAAATGTAATCCAAATATATTAATTTTTCTTCTACTAATTCACGAATGTAATGAAATCTAATGTCAATATGCTTAGTACGTGAATGCTGAACTGGATTTTTAGAGATATTTATTGCCGGAATTATCACAAAATAAAATCATAGAATCCTGAGTAATTCCATAATCGCTTAACATTCGTTTCATCCAAACAAGTTGAGTACATGCATTTCAAAGAAGAATGTATTCAAATTTCTCACCGTGTTGATAGCGATATAGAACTTTGCTTCTTGCTAAACCAAGAAACAAGACAATTTCCAATGTAGAAACAACCACCACTTTGGTTGATTTCCTATCATCAATGTTTCCACCAATCGATCTGCAGCATCTCTACTAATTGAACATTAGTCTCATGTGGATACCAGAGACCCGGTTAGTAGAACTTGCGACATATCGCATAATCCGCTTAACAATGAAGCTTAAGTGAGATTCTTTAGGATTTGATTGATAACGAGCACAAATACCAACACTCAAAGCAATATCTGGTCTACTAGCAGTCAGATAAAGCAAACTACCAATCAAACTACGATACAATTTAGGATCCACATCATTACCTGTAGAGTCTTTTGAGAGTCTCAAAGTTGTACTCATAGGAGTATCATAATTTTTACCTTTCTCAAATCCAAATTTCTTAATTAAACTCTGAGCATATTTGGTTTGTGAGATAAAAATTCCATCAGGTTGTTGTTTTACTTGCAACCCTAGAAAATAGTTTAATTCTCCAACCATGCTCATTTCGAATTTAGACTTCATCAAATCTGCAAACTCAACAGTCATGTTAGTACAGGTTGATCCATAAATAATATCGTCAACATATATTTGAACCATTAGAATATCATCGTTATGTTTCTTAACAAAGAGCGTCTTATCAACACACCCCATCTGAAAATTATGACTCAGTAAAAACTTAGTCAGTTTTCGTACCATGCTATGGGAGCATGTTTCGACCATAGAGAGCCTTCTTAAGACGATACACATGATCAAAAATTTAGGATCTTCAAACCACAGTAGGTTGTTCAACATATACCTCTTCCTGTAAATCACCATTCAGAAAGGCACTCTTTACATCCATTTGGTAAATTTTAATCTTCCTAAAACATGCAATGGAGATAAAAAGTCTAATTGATTCAAGACGAGCTACAGGAGCAAATGTTTCATTATAGTCAATACCTTCAATTTGTGTATACCCCTGTACAACTAGTTTTGCTTTATTTCGAATAATATTTCCAAGTTCATCAGATTTATTTTTGAAAATCCATTTTGTTCCAATAATATGTTTATCTTTAGGTCTAGGAACAAGGTGCCAGACATCATTTCTGACAAACTGATTAAGTTCTTCTTGCATCACAAGAATCCAGTTTTCATCCGAAAGTGCTTCTTTTACATTAACCGGTTCAATCTGGGATGTAAAGCATACGTAGTTACATATGTCCTCTAATTGTCTACAAGTGCGCACACCAGTGAGAGGGTTTCCAAGTATTTGAGAAGTTGGATGATCTTTATGAGTCCTTAATTCCGGATTAGTTTCACTTGATGAAATTTCTTGTTTTTCAAGTATAAGAACTTCATCATTATCAACTAGGGACAGTGTATTCAAAAGATCGTCAATCACAACATTTATTGACTCTTGAATCACACCGGTCCCGTTGTTCAACCCGATATGCACGATTTGTTTAAAGAATATCCTAAAAAGATCCCTTCATCACTTTTAGTGTCGAACTTTCCCAAATTTTCACGGTCACGCAAAATATAGCACTTCTTTCCAAAAACTCGAAAGTATTTGACAAGGCTTTTTCTCAAACCACATTTCATAAGCCGTTTTATTATTAGATTTACAAATATAAACACGGTTAATAATGTAGCAGTTTGTATTCACGCTTACCCAGAGATTCTAGGGAGCTTCATGCTATTTAACATAACATTTCCCATTTCTTGAAGCACTCTATTCTTCCTCTCGACAATTCCATTTTGTTGAGGAGTTTTAGTGCGAGAATTCATGCGATATTCCCTAATCGCTACAAAATTTCTCAAAACCGCTATTTTCGAACTCGGATCCATGATCACTACGGATCTTGCTGACTTGAGAACATTTTTCGGTTTGAATCCGTTTTATAATCTTTTTCACTTCATCAAGGGTTTCTGATTTATCTCTCAAGAATGAAACCCAAGTGTATCTTGTGTAATCATCTACAATAACTAAGATGTACTTTTTACCACCTCGACTTTCCGTTCTTGTTGGTCCTATAAGATCCATGTGGAGAAGCTTGAGTGGTCTTGTGGTGATATTGGAGTTCACTTTATTGTGAGAGCTCCTAGTCTGTTTACCATACTGGCATTCACCACAAATCTTGTCTACTTTTTGCATCTTAGGTAGTCCTCTAATTAGTTCACTTTTGCTCAATCTGTATAAATTTCGGTAGTGTACATGTCCAAGGCGTTTATGCCATAATTATATCTCATCGGTATGGACCATGTAGCATGTTTGTTCGAGATGAGCTACCATTGCTTACTATATAGCGGTTTTGAAGTTCTGCGACCGATTAATATTACTGAACCTTTTTCATTTATAATTTCACAACCTTGATTAGAAAATTTAACATTATGGTTGTTATCGCATATTTGAGATATGCTCAACAGTTGTGTTTTAAACCCTCAACATATAAAACATTTTTAAATAAGGGAAGGTTATAGAGTTGAACCGTACCTTTGCCAATTATCTTGCGAGTTGCTACCATCACCAAATGTGACTGACCCATCACTATATCTTTAAGATCGGTGAATAGAGCTTTGTCGCCTGTCATATGTCTGGAGCATCCACTGTCTAGGTACCATTTTGAATGGCTTGTAGCTTTGAAAGCAGTGTGAGCAACCAAACAGGCAACCTTAGGAACCCATTTCAGTACTGTTTTGGGTTTAGGAGAATAATTGGTCTTCTTTTGTTTATAGTTATAAGAGTGACCTACTGAGTTAGATTTTAATAGCTCCTTAAGTAAATCAACAATTTTTTCAGCTAGTGGGTTTCGAATCTGATTTTTGAAATTTATATAGCTGCTTTTGTGTTTTTGAAAAGTTTTTGTATTTTTAGAAAAAACTTGACTAGTACCTTTTCCTTTTGAGTTAGAAGTCTCTCCTTTCACAAAATTGGAAGGAGTATTCTTCTGTTTAGGAGATGTGTTTTTATCAAAGCCCAACCCGGATCGATCGCCACATTTTCTTGATCCGGATAATAATTTTTCTAATTTTGGATCACCTTGGGCATATCTCCATGTGTCCTTCAAACTCAGAAGAGAAGATACTTCATTTTTAAGTTTCTCATTTTCGGAGATTTCAAATTTTCAATTAGGGAGGTTTTGAATTCTAGATCACACTTTGATTTTTCAAAACAATCTGAAATTTGAGATTTTTCTAAAACAAGGGTTTCAAAACATTCTTTAAGTTTAAAAAACTTTTCTTTTTGAAGTTTAAGTTTGACAGCAATTTTACAACTTTCCTTGTATAAGGCATTGTAAGCATCTTGAAGATCTTCATCATTTTCATGATCACTATCCAAATTTTCTTCACTTGTTGAATCATCGTGATCGGAAAAGGTAAACTTGGCTAGAGTCATAAGGGCCTTAAGTTCACTGCCCGACTCGGTTTCTGAATTTTCTGATTCAGAAGAGGCTTCAGAATCAGACGATTCATCCCAAGTAGCCAACATACCCTTCCTTTTGGATCTGTCCTTTTTAGGACATTTGTTTGCTAAATGCCCATATTCTTGACAGTTGTAGCATTGACTATCTTTCAATGATTTCCAAGTTTTAGACTTAGGTTTAGTACGTTTCTTTTCATTTGCCTTTTGAAAGTCGACTCTTTTCTTACTTTTGAAAATCTTATAAAACTTTTTTGCCAAAAGGGCCATATCATCTTCAGACTTTTCTGAATCTAAATTTTCTTGAGTAATACTTTTAGATGACTTCAAAGCAATAGATTTACCTTTAGGAGCTTTAAAACTTAATTCATAGGTTTGTAAAGAACCAACTAATTCTTCTACCTTCATATTGTCCGTATCACGAAGTTCCTGGATTGCGGTTACCTTAGAATTGAACCGTTCAGGAAGAGAGCGTAGTATTTTTGCACACACTTTACTTTCTGGGATCTTATCGCCAAGACCCCACATTGAGTTAACAATGTCATTCAATCTAGTGAAAAAGTCCATAAACATTTCATTTTCCTCCATATGAATTTCTTCAAATTTAGTTGTGAGGAGTTGGACTTTAGATTTCTTGACAATTGATGTACCTTCGTGTGTCATTTCTAAAATATCCCAGGCTTGCTTTGCAAAAGATCACAGATATGATTCTTTTGAACTCATCCCAGTGATAGTGCGCAAGTGATTGCATTTAGTGCTTTAGCATTAGCACTACTCTCATTTTTCTGAAGTGTGGTCCATTGGTAATACGGTGTAATTTTCATAGATTTTGAACCATCAACACCAGTTACTTCCATGGTAGGAGGATTCCATTCAGTCACTATGGCTTGCCACACACTTTCATCCATTGATTTGAGGAAGATCCTCATTCTGGCTTTCCAATAGGCATAGTTGGATCCATCAAAAGGTGGAGGCCTAGTAACTGAAAGGCTATCAAAATTTGACATCTTTTTATATAGCTTAGAACGTTAGCTCAGGAAATAAATCCAAATAAAAAGCAACAAAAATGAGCTATTAGGCTCTGATACCACTTGAAAAGGCCAAGCTAAATGTCCTAGAGGGGGGGGGGGTGAATAGGACAATGCCAAATTTAAAATAAAATCAGCGGAAATAAAGTAAACCAATAGCCTTACAATATAAATCAATTCACAATGCTAAATTTTAAATCACCTTGATAAATAAGTATTGAGAGATTGATACAAATTTAGTTCTAAGGACAACCTTACACCATAATAAACAAGGGCTTATGGTAGGACAACCTTATTTCTAGAACCTCTTTTGGATCAAGGACTCAATTTTAATATAAGTAAATGAAATAGCAAGGAATTGAAATTAAATGCGTATATATAAATCTAAATTATTACAACAATCCCCACACTTGCTTGAAATGTAAATAATTACAACATTCACATCCACTTGTACATTCCACACAATCGAATGATAAAAGATATGAAAATTAAGCAAGCATTCAATCCACAAGACAAAGAGTTATAATGGTTACCTTGTGTGTACACCAACTGCTTTCCAACAACCACACAGAATGCTACTCCACTCCTAATATCCTCACACGGGGATATTAGCGTTCACTATCAAATAGGTTTTCACAGGTTCACCAAAAACCTTTACAATTGTGTCTTTTTCACTTGGGCTTACACAATTCAAAAACCCCTCTTTTCTGAGTTTTCTGGTTTTCCTCAAACAACTAAAACAATGAGATTTTTCTGGCTCAACCTCAAACAAAACCAGTACAATGAGATTTTTCTGGCTTAACCTCAAACAAAACTAAAAGTAAATAAATTTTACAGAATTGTAAAATACCTGGATTTCTCCTTTTCTTAGCAGCCCGGTAGAACCAATCGGAGTAGATGATTGAATGTCAAAGTTCAATTTCCAATACTCACATTCATAAGGTTCTAAATTCTAATAGATTTTAGATTTAACTTGTTGGGCGTAGCTATATTTGATTTTGATTCCAAGAAGAAGGAATAAGATAATTCCTCTTTTCAAATAAGATTGGAATATAGAAACAAAATCAAATTAAATAAGCAAGCAAAAAGGAATATTAAATAAGCACAATGTAGCTTAAAATAAACACAGACTTATCTCAGAGTGATCACTTGAAAATTCTTGAATAGAATAGAGTTGAAGTATGAAAACTCTGAATTTCGTGTTCAATTTATAGAAGCAAAAATCGTTCCTACGACTGGTCTTAGAAACCTTGGACTGGTCGTAGCTCTAACAGATTTTTGAAAAATTGAGCGCGATCTTTGAAAGTCGTTCCACGATTGGTCGTGAGTACCCTACGACTGGTCTTGGGTCACCTACGACTGGTTGTAGGACCATAGATAAAGTTGCTGGATTTTGAGTCGTAGATCCACGACTGGTCGTGGACGAGTCGAAGCCACACCTACAACCGGTCGAAGGACCTCCAGGACTGGTCGTGGGCGTACCAAAAATTCTGAAAAATCTTCAACAACATAGGACTGGTCGTGGAATTTCTTGGACTAGTCGAACCAATGCCAGGACTGGTCGTAGAATAGACCAAACTTATGTAAAATAAATATTTGATTTATGTATCCAAAGTGACCTACTTAAAGGGTCAACCTAAGGTCATTCAAACCTGAATCATGTCGTATGGACATTGAACTTCAACCATTCAACGAATGTAGTTTGTTTGAACCATATCAGGCTTGAGATCTTGAACTTGTTGTAGCTTCAAACTTGAGATCTTCATCAGCATAACAACTACTTCATGCATTGCCTATTAATCTTGAAGTCATGAGACTTGAACATCAACATTGTAGCTTCTTGAGACTTCAACATGTAGCTTCTTGAACTTCAATATGTAGCTTCTTGAAAAGTTCAACTTGTAGCTTCTTGAAGTATTTATGCAGTGTCTTGAATTCATATAAATCATCATACAAGCACAGGACATAGATAAATGTTTTGACACATCACAAATTTGACAACCAAAGAAGCATGAGACCATAACACTTACAGAATACCCAGATAATTTAACATTAGTATCAAAAGGATACCAAAGACCCAAATTAGTTGTACTTGCGACATATCTAATAATCCGTTTGACAGCAGTAAGATGTGAATCTTTAGGTTTAGACTGATATCTCGCACAAATACCAACGCTAAAAGCGATATTAGGTCTACTAGCAGTTAGGTATAATAAACTACCAATCATACTACGATATAACTTAGGATCTACATCTTTACATGTAGAGTCTTTTAAGAGTCTCAAGGTTGTACTCATAGGAGTATCAAATTTTTTACCATTTTCAAATCCAAACCTTTTAACCAAGTTTGTAGCATACTTGGTTTGAGAAATGAAGATTCCATCAGGTTGTTGTTTTACTTGTAACCCTAGGAAGTAATTTAGTTCACCAACCATGCTCATTTCGAATCTTGATTTCATCAACTCTGCAAACTCAATAGACATGTTAGAACAGGTTGATCCATAAATAATATCTTCTACGTAGATCTGAACCATTAAAATCTCATTATTATGTTTCTTAACAAATAACGTCTTATCGACACTTCCCACTTGAAAACTATGACTAAGTAAGAATTTAGTCAATTTTTCATACCATGCCCAGGGTAACTTGTTTCGAACCATAGAGAGCCTTTTTGAGACGAAATACATGATCAGAAAGCTTGGGGTCTTCAAACCCTGAGGGTTGTTCTACATAAACTTCTTCATGTAAATCGCCATTTAAGAAGGCACTCTTTACATCCATCTAATAAATTTTAAACTTTCTAAAGCAAGCGATGGAAATAAAAAGTCTGATAGATTCAAGGCGAGCGACTGGAGCAAAGGTTTCATCGTAATCGATACCTTCAATCTGAGTGTACCCTTGTACAACCAGTCTAGCCTTGTTTCGTATAACATTTTTAAGTTCATCAGACTTGTTTCTAAAGATCCATTTTGTTCCAATAATGTGTTTATCTTTAGGTCTAGGAACAAGATACCAGACATCATTACGAACAAATTGATTAAGTTCATCCTGCATAGCTACTATCCAATTTTCGTCAGAAAGAGCTTCTTTTACATTGACCGGTTCTATTTGAGATGTAAAACAAACATAATTGCATATGTTTTCAAGTTGTTTGCGTGTACGAACTCCAGTGAGAGGATTTCCAAGGATTTGATTAGTTGGATGATCTTTGACAGTCCTAGATTCAGATTGAGATGAAGAGGTATCTTGATTTTCAATTATAAGAATTTCATCATCATTTGAATTCGGAGCAGGTGTATTCAAATGATCATCAATGACCACATTGATGGACTCTTGAATCACACCTGTTCTTTTATTTAGAACCCTATAGGCTCGACTGTTTAAGGAATATCTAAGGAAAATACCTTCATCACTCTTCGTATCAAATTTTCCCAAATTTTCATGATCTCGTAAAATGTAACACTTACTGCCAAAAATTCAAAAGTATTTGACAGTAAGTTTCTTTTCGAATCATAACTCATAAGCAGTCTTATTTTCAGATTTACTAGTATAAACACGATTAATAATGTAGCAAGCAGTATTAATTGCTTCGGCCCAAAGATTTTTGGATAGCTTCATACTATTTAACATGACATTAGCCATATCCTAAAGCACTCTATTTTTTCTCTCAACTATACCATTTTGTTGAGGAGTTTTGGGCGCAGAGAATTCATGTGATATTCCCTGATCACTACAGAATTTCTCAAAACTGCTATTTTCGAATTCAGAACCATGATCACTACGGATCTTATAAACTTGAGAACCTTTTTCATTTTGGATTCGTTTGATGATCTTCTTTACCTCATCTAGGGTTTCAGATTTGTCTTTTAAGAACGATACCCAAGTGAATCTAGTAAAGTCATCTACAATAACCAAGATGTATTTTTTGCCGCCTCGACTCTCCGTTCTAGTTGGTCCAATGAGATCCATGTGGAGAAGCTCGAGAGGTCTGGATGTGGTATTGGAGTTCACTTTCTTGTGAGAGCTCCTAATTTGTTTGCCCAACTGGCATTCACCACATATTTTGTCTACTTTTTGTAATTTGGGTAGACCTCTTATAAGTTCTCTTTTGCTCAATCTAAATAAGTTCCGGTAGTGTACATGTCCAAGGCGTTTATGCCATAATTCAATCTCATCAGTATGGACCATGTAACACGATTGAGTAGATGAGCTTGCATTATTAACGATGTAGCAGTTTTTAGAAGTTTTGTGACCAGTTAATATAACGGAACCCTCTTTATTAACAATCTCACAACCTCGATTAGAAAACTTTACATTATGATTGTTGTCGCATATCTGAGATATACTCAGTAGGTTGTGTTTCAAGCCCTCAACATATAATACATTTTTAAATAAGGGAAGGTTATAAAGCTGAACCGTACCTTGGCCAATGATTTTGCAATTGCTTCCATCACCAAAAGTGACTGACCCATCAATCCTGTCTTCAAGATCGGTGAATAAAGCTTTGTCGCCTGTCATATGTCTAGAGCATCCACTGTCAAGGTACCACTTTGAATGGCTTGTCGCTTTGAAAGCAGTGTGGGCAACCAAGCATCAACTTTAGGAACCCATTTCAGTATTGTTTTGGGTTTAGGAGTGTAGTTGAACTTTTTCTGTCTATTATTATATGAATGACCTATAGAGTTAAATTTTAATAGCTCCTTGAGAAGATCAATAATCTTTTCAACCAAAGGATTTTGGTTTTGAAGATTAAAGTTGGCATGACTATTTTTAGATTTTTGAAAGGTCCTTGAATTTTTTGAAAAACCTTGATAAGTATACTTTACTTTTGAGTTTGAAGACTCTCCTTTCACAAACTTAGGAGCAGTATTCTTTTCTTTAGGAGAAGTATTCTTATCATAGCCCAACCCGGATCTATCACCACATTTTCTCGATCCGGATAATAATTTTTCCAATTTAGGATCACCTTGGGCATATCTCCAAGTGTCTTTTAAACTCAAAAGAGAAGCTACTTCATTTTTGAGTTTCTCGTTTTCGGTTTTCAAATCATCAACTTGGGAGGTTTTGATTTTTAAATCACATTTGGTCTTTTCAAAAAAATCAGAAATATGAGATTTTTCTAAACCAAGAGACTCATAATCTTCTTTAAGTTTAGAAAATTTTTCCTTTGTAATTTAAGCTTGACAGCAATTTTACAACTCTCCTTATAAAGGGCATTGTATGCATCCTAAAGATCATCTTCATTGTCACAATCACTATTCAGATTCTCTTCGCTAGTTACTTCATCATAATCTGAAAAAGTGACCTTGGCTAGAGTCATAAGGGCTTTAACATCATCTCCCGACTCATTTTGAGAATCTTCTGATTTCGAAGAGGATTCCGAATCAGATGATTCATCCCAAGTAGCCAACATACTCTTCCTTTTTGATTTGTCCTTTTTAGGACATTTGTTAGCCAAGTGCCCATACTCTTGACAGTTGTAACATTGACTATCTTTCAAAGTTTTTCGAGCTTTAGGTTTAGATTGTCTCTTATCGTTTGATTTTTGAAAATCTCCTCTTTTCTTATTCTTCAAAATTTTATAAAACCTTTTTACAAAAAGTGCCATATCATCTTCAGAATTTTCAAAGTCTGAAGTGCTCTCTTGTGGAATATTTTTAGATGACTTGAGAGCAATTGATTTTCCTTTTGGAGCTTTAAATTTCAATTCGTAGGTTTGTAAAGAACCAACTAGTTCCTCAACCCTCATGTTATCCGTATCACGAAGTTCCTGAATCGCGGTTACTTTTGAATTGAACCGTTCAGGAAGTGAGCGTAGTATCTTTGCACATACTTTGCTTTCTGGGATTCTATCACCAAGACCCCACATTGAGTTTACAATGTCATTCAATCTAGTGTAGAAGTCCATAAACATTTCATTCTCCTCCATATGAATTTCTTCAAATTTAGTTGTGAGGAGTTAGACTTTAGATTTTTTGACAATTGATGTACCCTCGTGTGTCATTTCTAAAAGATCTTATGCTTGTTTAGCATTTTCACACGAGATGATTCTTTTGAATTCATCAGGTGACAATGCACAAGTAATTGCATTTAGTGCTTTTGCATTGGCACTACTCTCACTTTTCTGAAGTGTGGTCTAAAGAGTATAAGATATTACTTTAATTGATTTTGAACCATCTTCATCAGTTACTTTAGTGATAGGTAGTTTCCATCCGTTTACTGTGGCCAGCCACACACTTTCATCCATGGATTTGAGAAAGATTCTCATCCTTGCTTTCCAATAGGCATAGTTTGTGCCATTAAAGGGTGGTGGCCTAGTGATAGATAGGCTTTCAAAATTTGACATCTTAATATAGCTTAGATCGTTAGCTCAGGAAATAAATCCAATAAATAAGCAATTAGCACGAGCTATTAGGCTCTGATACCACTTGAAAGGGCCAAGCTATATGCCCTAGAGGGGGGTGAATAGGGCAATGCCAAATAAAACTTAAAACAACGGAATAATAAAAGATATAAATAACAATGCTGAAATAATAACAATCTCAAAGCATATGCAATATGAGAATGATACTAAATCAGTTCTAAGGACAACCTTACACCAAAAACTAATGGCTTATGGTAGGACAACCTTATTTCTAGAACGATCTAGAAAACACAAATGATATGGAAAATAAATCAAGAATAACTTAAAGAAATAAATCCTAAGTTATTACACTATTCAACCACACTTGCTTGAAATGAAAATTACAACATTCATCCACAAAAGCAATCCACAATAATAAAGGAATAAATGAATAAAGAAATCAAGCACATCCACAACACAACGATATATAGTGGTTTGCCTGTGTGTTCACCAACAGTTAGCCAACAGCCACACAGAATGCTACTCCACTCCTAATATCCTCACACAGGGGATATTAGCATGCACTATCAAAATAGGTTTTCACAGGTTCACCCAAAACCTTCACAATTGTGTCTTTTTATATAGGGCTTACATAATCCAAAAAACCCCCACAATCTGAGTTTTCTGGCTCTCCTCAAATAACCAAAACAATGAGATTTTTCCAGAAAATCTCAAACAAAACCAGAGAAAGTAAATTACAAAGTAAAATACCTGGATCTCCTTTTGAAGTAGCCCAGTAGAACCAATCGGAGTAGATGAATGATACGTCGTTCAATGTCCAATACTCACATAAAGAATGGTTCTAAGTCTAATTGATTTTAGATTAAATCAAGAAGAGCAAGATCTATTTGATTTTGATCCCAGAAGAAGGAATATCACAAATTCCTCTTTTCTAAATAAGATTGGAATATAGATCAAAATCACAATAGAAAAATGCTAACAAAAGGAATATTAAATATGCACAATAGCTTAAAAAATAATCACTATTTATCTCAGAGTATAGCCTTAAATCGCTTGAATGGAATGGAATTGAATGAATAAACTCTGAAATTCGTGCACTATTTATAGCCTAAAAAATCCCATCTTCGACTGGTCGTAGAAACCTAGGACTGGTCGTAGCGTCAAAGATTTTAAAAGATTTCTGCAGGATTAGATTTGCAAAACTCATGACTGGTCTTAGGTAGTCTACGACCGGTCGTGGACCACCTACGACTGGTCATGAGACACCTACGACCGGTCGAGATACTCGAGATAAGTCGCTGGAGTTCGAGTCGTAGAACTACGACTGGTCGAAGGATGAGTCGTAGGACTTCTCAGGACTGGTCGAAGCAAGTCCAGGACTAGTCGAAGGACAACCAGGAAAATTCAAAAATCTGTAACAACCTAGGATTGGTCCTGAGAAACCTAAGACTGGTCGAAGCAAAGCTAGGAATGGTCTTAAGATTTCTAAGACTGGTCTTAGAACAATCACACCAAGTAAATTAAAATATTCGGATTATGTATCCAGAATGACCTATCATCTAGACCAACCTAAGGTCAATCTAAGGTCAAACAAACCTTGAGTGAGATGGACATTGAAGTCTTGAAGGTCTGTATTCTTAGATGATCTTGAAGTAGAAGCTTGAGTCGAGTTGATGGTCTTTCTCGAGCTTGGTATATTCTTGACTTGTCTTGATGAAGTCTTCTTATCTTGAACTTGATAGAGGCAAACTTGAAGTCTTCTATTCTTGTAGACTTCATTCATGACATGTCTTGCAAGCATTCTTCATTTATGATCTTGTCTTGAAAACATTCTTCATTCATGATCTTGTCTTGAAGCAGTGTGTAGTCTTGAAGCAGTGTGTAGTCACAAACAAGAAATATAAGAAGTACAAGCATATAGGTTTTGACACTACAAAATTTGACAACCGAAGGGATATGAAATCATAGCACTAACAACATGTCCAGCCCGAACTCTGCCCAGTCAGCAATTAGGCGAGTTCAGGCCTAGTTCAGCCAGTTTCGGACCTTATAGCAGGTTCATGGGTTGGGCGGCGTTTTCACTTCTCTATCTCAAATGGTTAGGGTGTGTATGTGTGTGTGTGTGTAAATGGCCGGGTTGGATCGAGTCGGACCGAACTGGGACATGTTCGAACTCATCTCAAACTCAGTTTCGAGCTGAAGAAAATGGCTCATCCCAGACCGAACTCAGTTCTGGGTCGGGCCAAGTCGAGCTTTTTTGGGCCGAGTCATGCGATTTAACTTGGTTAGCCCGGTTCTTGTACAACCCTATCTGTAGCACAGCTCGCACTCCCCTATTGCTGATGGGTCTCCGAGGATACTGCTTTATCATCCCACTCATTTCTTCGGTAGTTTGGCTTCTGGCAGGATGTTCCCGACTTCGCCTTTTCTGGATTTGGACATGCTTCTCTTCCTTCTAGTTTGATTGCTCTGTACCGACGAGTTTGGATTTACTGGTAGTGCTGCTTGGATGCGGCGACCTTGGAGTTCGAATCTTGGGCTCCTTCTTTAGCTACAGTGTCATACTAGCGATGAGTGGCAGAGCAGTTACTTTATCGTCGGGTCCCTGGTTGACACTTGATGGATGAGGCTGATGATCGTGATATGGCTGGTGATATTGCGTCATCTTCCTCATGTGTTGATGATTCATTTGAGGCATTCGAGGAGTGGACTTTCATTGACCCATCATTTTTGCTTACGATGCATGGCCATCTTATATCCGAGCTTGCCATTCTTCGTCACTCCTGCGAGGATATGGCCTGTCAACTGGCAGTGGGACGGCGATATGATGTGAGCATGCTTGTTGCGCATCGCCTGGAGCGAGATGAGGTCTTTTACCTACGTATGGAGGTAGAGAAACTTAGATAGAGATTGTCGATGTATGAGGGATAGGATAGAGGATTACTTGGGATCCCGGACTTGATCAACTGCTTGCCCTGTATGCATGGATGCTTTTTGTTTTTGTCTTTATAAAAAATGATGTGAAATAGACTTTTTGAACATAAATAAAAGTTTTGTTGGTGCCAAATTTGTCAGCTCATGTTTGGATTTGTGCTTTGAATGATTGGGATCAAAATATTGGACTTGGCACACGTTGTGTTCAGTAGTCTAGATTGCGTACCAAAGATCTTGGTTCCCTGAGAGTGTGTCCAGGATCACGCTCTTTAGTTTCGAGCAGAGTCTAACAGGATACTGATCCGAAGTTGGTTCTTTCTTTGCATCTCTTTGTTGCGCTTATTGCCTTAGTTTCTTATATTCCTGCACTTTTATATATATATTTTTATTTTTATTTGTTAGCCATTTTTGCCCATAGCGCCCTTTCAGGTTTTTACTACAACTAGCTTTTCTCGTCATTTTTGCCAGTATAGTCCTTTCAGATTTTTACTACATCCCGGGTTTTTTTTTTTTTTATCTTGCCTGCCCCTTGGCAGCTATGCTGTTTTTACCCTTGACGCCCTTTCGGGTTTTCACCAAGTCTGTTATATGCCCGTTGTTTATACTTAAGCAGCCCTTTTAGGTTTTCAACTCTTCCTTTTGCTTAGGCATGTTTCTCTCTCTCTTTTTTATTTATTTATTTTTTTTATTTTTTTTCGAAGTGCCGAAAGAGACGGAGAGGTTTCCTTCAATGCTGGCCGAATGGTTACCCTCCTATCCTAGTCTTTGATCACAATCGTAAGTTGTTTTATGTTGGTTGGATAATTTGAGGATGGGGATGACCTTATTTTCTTCTCCCTTTTTGTCTTCTTTTTGGGATTTTCTGTCTTTTTCTTTGTTTCTTCTTTTTGTGGGTTTTTTTTATGGCAGAAATGACAGATATATATATATATATATATATATATATATATATTGGTCTGGGAGAAGTGATGGATACTTTTTTAATGGGAGAAGTGGTGGGTATATTTTTTGTTTTTGATGGACGAAGGGTGCTTTTCTCTTCCTTTTTTTTTTGGTTTTGGTTGGGGAAGTGATGGGTACAGTTTTGTGATTGTAATCTTTGACAAAGTTAGGTATGGTTACCCCTAACATATCTTCATGTTGTCAGCGTTGATGAGCTCGGGAAGATCTCCTTTCAGACTAGTGAGTCGAAGAGTGCCTCCTGGAAATACCTCCCGAATGATCAGCGGTCCGTCCCACAAGGGTTTAAACTTTTCTCTGGGATCTGGCAAGTGCGGCGGTAGGATACGCTTCATGACCATGTCATTGACTTTGAAACTTCTTTTTTTGACCCTCTTGTTGTAGGCCCGTGCGATCCTTCTTTGGTAGCATTGCGAGTGACTTAGCGCACGCATGCACTTTTCGTCTGCCAGATGTAATTGATCATATCTTGCTTGTTTCTACTCACCTACCTCGACTTAGCTCTCCAGCAATACTCGGAGTGATGGAATTTCAATTTCGACTGGTAGCACTGCTTCCATTCCGTATGTGAGTTCGTATGGAGTTGCTCCTATAGCAGACCGTATAGACATTTGATAAGCCCAGAGTGCCTATGAGAGCATTTCTGACTAGTCGCGATACATTTTTACCATTTTCTCCAGTATGTGGATGATAGTCTAATTTGCAGCTTCGACCCCACCATTCATTTGAGGATGGTAGGGGCTTGACCTGTAATGCCTGAAAATCGGGGGTTGAGCATAAACTCAACTCCCGAGTTCCAACACCTCACTTATGCAACATAAAGAATGATAATTGAATGTTGTTAGTATTAGTGCATTAAAGATGAATGGGATTAAGCCAAAACAACATATCATACTCCAGAGACAGTTAAATTATGCAAGTGGAAGACTGTGATAAATATATAAAATATATAAACTGTTGTAAGTCTCCAGAGTGTGAACATGTTACCGGGTTAAATATATCAATGTATACTCCAAAAAAGGGTAAAATGAATATACAAGGGTGCTCTAAAAGAGTAAACTAAATTGTAATGGCATCTAATCAGCAACCCTGTAACCCCGTCAATCAGAAGATGGTCTACATAGACCCACTTGATAGCTGTGTAAGGAGAAACCCTCATCATCATAAAAATTCGGCTCCACTTTGCAAGCATCGCCATCATTTGAAACTCAAGCAGGGTCTGGTTTGGTGTTTAAACACCGTCTCGTAACGTGGGAGTACTGATAAACTCAGTGGAACAATAGAGCATAGGTTAACATGTTATCAATTTAGTCAAGCAGTAATGATAAAGCAGTAAATCACACATTCCTAGTACTATTATTAATGCAAGAATGCATGGATGTATGATGTATGCCCTCGCCTATGCTCCCTCAGTGACTTCATCTTACGTTCATAATGACAACACTACCTCAGTGATTAGCCTGCAATGCCTGATTGTACGCGTAATGCGGTGCATACAAATGATTACCAAGTTCTTATTAGTCCTTTTCATACAGAAGGATTGGGAAACTAAGGTACCTTCTTGGTATCATTCCCAAACAATGATCTACTCTAGGGTCGTCAATTCTAGATAATCTCATACGATGTGTAGTTCTACGTCGCTGCAAGGGCTGTCAGGGCTATTACACGAAATCGTTGCACCACTCCCCCATCACATTATCAATACAGGCCTAGTTTATACTCTGTTTACCACGGGAAGGCTCATCGCCTCTCTGCAGATTCAGAGTATACTCGAGGTCACTACACCGGGTACGGTCATGGCTGCCAGGGCTATTACACAGAATCGTTGCACCACTCCCCCATCGCCCATCAAAGTAGTGTAGGCCGATAGCTCAAATTAGTGTCCCATACCACCATAATCGACTCAAGAGTCTGGTTGCTCAATGGTCACTACGGGGAGGCTTGCGGCCCCAGCGTAGGCCAACAGCTCGACCACAGTGTCCCATACCACCATGCCCGGCTCATGAGTCTTAGCGGATCGAGGTACCACGGTTAACGGGATTCCACTGGTAAGGTTAGTACCTTAGGTTCAAACAGAGGCGTCGAAACATGGTGAACATACATAAGACAGATCGGGTTACTTGACGAGCTCGGCTAGCTTGAGTGCACAACAAGTTGAATGATATGAAGCGTATAAGCACTTCGTGTGGCCAGCCACTATCGTCAACCGAAGTACGACTCAGGTTCGTCGAACACATCTCGCATGGCGAATGAATCTTAGCCATGCATTCATTTCCATTTCTGATTGCCTGGACTATAATCATAGCCCCAAACATAATCAATCCTTAAGCATGTAGAGTAAAGCAGAATAAACAAAGTAATTCAAGAATGTTAACAAGCATGTCATAAAGCATGTTATAAAGCACAATATAAACAGGAAATACAAACACATATATTTCATAAGTAAGCGGTTAAATTAAACAAACAACATGGAGGAAATCATATACATCTCTAAGGTAGTTGATAATCCTATCTCAACACCTACTTAAAGCACAAACCTCTAAGTACTTACTCTTACAAGCATTTTCACAAACACTTAGGATACACTCTTTCAACATACATAGCTGTAACACCCTGAAAATCGGGGGTTGAACATAAACTCAACTCTCGAGTTCCAGAACATCACTTATGCAACAAAATGAATGATGATTGAATGTTGACTGTATTCGTGCATTGAACATGAGTGAGATTAAGCCAAAACAGCATATCATACTCCAGAGACAGTTAAATTTGCAAGCGGAAGACTGTGATAGATAGATAAAATATATAACTTATGATGAGTCTCCGTAGTGTGATAACATTACCAGTTAAATAAATACAAGTACAGTTCTAAAATGTACCAAATGTGAGGAAGTGTAATGCCTCCTATCCCATGTACTATAGCCCCGTCAAATACAATATCGGTCTTCATTGACCTGCCAGAGAAGATACAGATAGGAGAACTCCTCCTATCATCACGAAAGTAGTCCGGCTCTGCTTCACAAGCATCGCCATCACCTGAAACTCAACAAATCTGGTTGGTGTTGCAAACACCGTCCCGTAACGTGGGAGTGAGTGATCAACTCAGTGGAACAGTAAAGCATAGGTTAACATGTTATCAATTCAACCAAGCAGTAATGATAAAGCAGTACAAATCAAACATTTCTAACTACTCTTGTTAAGTGCGAAAATGAAATGACATGATGCTGTATGCCCTTGCCAAACCACCCTCAAGCGACATCATCTTACGTTCGCGAATGCTTACTCCCTCAGTGTGCCACATCTACAAAGCACATGCGGTGCGATGATGCTCATGATTACCAAGTTTTTATTAGTCCATTTCAATCAGCAGTATTGGGAAACTAAGGTACCTCCCTTGTATCATTCCCAAACATGATCCATTCTAGGGTCGTCAATCCCAGCTAATCTCATACGATGTTATGGTTTGAGAAGCGTAGTGAAGGCATCGCAAAGGGCTCGTCACCCGTCAGCGCGGATACAGATCTCACCATATGCGGCTCAATTGCTGACCGTTAGCTCGAGTACAGGTCTCACCGTACTCGGCTCAATCACTAGCCGTCAGCTCGAATACAGGTCTCACCGTACTCGGCTCAACTCATACTCCAGTTGCTGTGAAAGACTCGTCGCCAATCACAGACCTTGGAGTATACTCAAAGATACTACAGAGGACTCGTCGCCCGTCAGCACGAGTACAGGTCTCACCGTACTTGGCTCTCGCCTTAAGTATCGACAGCTCGAATATAGTGTCCCATACCACCATAATCGGCTCACGAGTCTAATTGCTCACTGGTCACTACGGGGAGGCACGTGGCCCCAGCGTAGGCCGACAGCTCGACCACGGTGTCCCATACCACCATGCCCGGCTCATGAGTCTTAGCAGATCGAGGTACCATGGTTAAAAGGGATTTCACTGGTAAGTTTGGTACCCTAGGTTCAAGCAGAGGCGACCAAACATGGTGAACATACATTAGACAAATCGGGTTACTTGACGAGCTCGGCTAGCTCGAGCGCACAACAAGTTGAACGACATGAAGTGCATAAGCACTTCGCGTGGCCAACCACTATCGCCAACCGAAGTACGACTCGGGTTCGTCGAACACATCTCACGTGGCAAATGAATCGCAACCACGAATTCAATTCTGGTACCGATTGTCTGGACTATAATCATAGCTCCAAACACAATCAAGTGCAGATAGATAAAGCGAGTGAATCAAGATTCCACTCATACAATCAAGGTATGGTATTTTCCGTTTAGGGTCGCTGTGGTACATTGCACGCACTCGTTGCTCCGCTCCCCCATCACCCATGACGGATCATACAATGTAAATATAAATTTAAACATATGCATTACATAGTTATAATCATAAAGCAGTTGAGCATGTTATGAATCACAACACAAGCATGAGTTTATACATGTTCAATTCCTAATCACACAACAATCCAAGGAGATCATACACATAGTTAAAAGAGGCTGAGAATCATATCTCAACACCCTTATACATTACAATTTGCTAACTACTACTCATTCAGACATTTCAAGAAACACTAAAACAAATATGCATCAACATACATGACATATGTCGATCACATAGGCATTAGGCCAAATCCTTTCACTGGGGAGTTGCCCCAATCATAACACGCGTACACCCACGACGGATAGTCATGGCAAGCAGGAATCCAAGTTCCATATTCATTCAGTCATTTCCACAAACACTTGGGCACACATTTTAGCATATATGGTGTCTATTGGCCGTGGCGTGATTTAGGGCAAATCCTTTCGTCAAAAGGGGTATCGCCAATATAACAATCATGAATCCATGACAATTAGTCATGGCGAGCACGAATGGGGATTCTATACCCATTCAGTCATTTTCACAAACACTTAGAATACACTAATACAACATACATAGTGTATGTTAGCAAAACATGTATTAGGGCTATCCTTTAGTCAAGTGATTGTTTTATCCATGTATACCATAATCATACCGCAAATAATCATGACAATTGCATTTCCAAAACTCACACATATACGGTATTTCTAGTATGCACAATTTCAACATACGTAGTATTTACAAGGGAGCTTGTAATACGGCGATTCCTTTCGCCAAGCAATTAATTTATACGTACATAATATATTTATACAATAATTAATCATGACAAACACATCGCTAAAATATACACGTATACGGTACTTCTTACAATACCGTATTTCTACATACATGGTATATATTAGTAAACATGTATTTAGGCGAATCCTTTCGCCAAATAAGTATTTTATCCATACGTCATATATCCATACGACAAATAAACATGTCAACCACATTTCCATAAAAAATACTTATACGGTATTTTATACGAATACCTAGAGTATGTGAAATTCCAAATTCTACAATTTTAATCGAAACAGAAAACGGAAAGCACTTTGTACATGTGCAATTGCATGCAGATCATGAATCTACCATTATCTGACATTGAAAGCGTTGAAAACTGTAACCTATACACCTAAAGTCCGCACCTTGTGTCGTAGAATCGTAACGGAGTCGATAGGTTCGCTAAGCTTCCGTATACGGGAGTTTGGCAACCTAGAGAATGAAATAGGTTAGCTATTTCCTAACCTACAACTGTCTAATCCCCCAAACAGGTTAGGGTTAGGGTTTATTACCTAGAAATGACGCCGGAATCGCCGGGAAAGCGGCAAGAAAGAGGCGGTGCAGCCCGTGGAGCGGCAGGGAAGTACGGCAGGGAGTAGCTCCCACTTCTCCCTCACTTTCTCTCTCTTTTCTCTCTCTCAAATCCAAATTCGTATGGCTAGAATGGGAGAGGGTTTAAGGTCCTTTTATAGCCTAAAACCTTCCCAAAATAGACTCAGGTTCAAGGGTTACTGCTAATATAGGTATTTTGTCACTTTTCCGGCTCAAAAGAGAGGTTCTGGTGGCCCTCCTTGTGCCAAATGTCAAACTTAAGCTCACCACCTATGGATCTATGTGGATTACGTTTTCGACTCGATCGGATTCCCAGATCGCACGTGGCGGACCACTTTCAGTTCGATGGTCAGTGGGCCACGATCAGAAATTCCAAGTACATGTAAATGTTCCTAAAATTTTTCTTAATCCGAGGGTGTAATTTGGTCTGATTCTGACGGTCAGGTTGCTTAATACTGACGCGTCAACGAATGGTGCCAGATCACTATTCCTGATATTTATTTTGAAATGGGAATAGTGTTTTTCACACACCCTCGCTCCGAATCGAAACGAATGGCCGTGAGACATCGGATGGACCTGATTTTTGAGATGATAGTCAAGCCCAGCGAGGCGGTCCCAAGTCCTTAACTTCGTATTGTTCGGACTCCCGATGTGCGGTCCAGATCAGATACGAAATTTTGAGATGCTCCCGAGAGCAGCCGGGTAATGAGATTGATCCTAGATTTTAGGATAACCTAGCGTCAATGATTCTGCAAGTTTTGGGTCTTGCAGATCGTATTTAAAGCGATTCAAATGGATTTCATGGCTAATCTAGTTTAACACCTAGTTCACTTTGTCAAATTTCTAAAGGATTTAGTCCTAAGTGATTTCTGGTCGAGGTGGTACTCAGGACTTTGGAGTTTGTATATGAGGTGATCCAAGTTATGATACTTAACTAGTTTAAGATAGTGTCTAGGGTAAAAGTTCTTAGAAAAATTGGAAGATCAAGGTGGTGAAGGGTTGGATTTGTGAAGGAAATGGGTTAAGGAGCGATTTTAGACTGTGGGATTCAGTTCTGACAAGTTACTAAGGTGTTAGGATCGACCCATTGTCTAAGGACGTCTCATTCCAGGTTGGCAAAAATCCGGGGTGTTACAATAGCGTATACTAGCAAAAACATGTATTAGGGCGAACCCTTTCGCCAAGTAAGTATTATACACATATATAGCATGTTCATACAGTAATTAATCATGGCAAACACACTTTCAAAATTTACACGTATAGGGTACTTTCTACAAATACGGGGAATATAATATATTCAACATAGTTAATGTATAACCGAAAAATGAAACGGACAGCACTTTGTACATATGTAATTGCATGCAGATCATGAATCTATCATTATTTGACATTGAAAGCGTTGAAAACCATAACCTATATATCTAAAGTTCGCACCTTTTGCCGTAGAATCGTAACTAACTGGACAGAGACTCTAGGTCTTTGTCAACGATGCTATAATAACCTGAATCACGAAATATGTTAGGTATTTCGCTACCTGTAACAATAGAAAGCCTAGAACAGATTAGGGTTAGGTTTTCTTACCTAGAAATGAAGCTGGAATCGCCGAGAAAGTGATTAGAACGGGATGGTTAAGCTTGTATAGCGGCAGGGTAGAATGGCAGGGAGATGCTCCCACTTCTCTCACACTCTCTCTCTTTTCTCTCTTCTCTCTCCTAGGGTTTCTCTCAAATTCGTATGGGCTGAATGAGAGAGGGTTTAAGGTCCTTATATAGGCTAGAAACTCTCCAAAATAGACTCAGGAACAAGGTATACTTAGGTTATGTCCAAAGCGGGTCCGTTTCAATCCAACGGAGCACTTCTGGCGGCCCCTTTTCTGTGTGCGGTTGGACTTAAGCTCACCAACCTTGGATCTAGGTGGAGTTAAGTTTTCGTTCCAGTCAAATTCTCAGATCACACGTGGCGGACCAGTTTCAGTTCAACGGTCACTGGAACTCGATCAGGGTTACAAGTACATGGACATGTGTATGAAATTTTCCCTAATCCGAGGGTGCATTTGGGTCAGATTTTGATGGTCTGATTGCTTATATCAGGCCCACAAGTGACAAGTCTCAGATTACTTAAATGAGACTTGATTTCTTAAGAAATCTACATTTTCTCACACTCTTCACTACGGGCTCAAGCGAATAGTCGTGGGACATTATCTAGATTTGACTTCCGAGATGGTTGTCAAGCCCAGCAAGGTGGTCCTAACCGTTTAACTTCGCGTTAATCGTACTTTCGACGTGCAGTCCATATCTGATAAGGAGTTTCATGATGCTCCCGAGAGCAACCGGGTAATGAGATTAATCCTAGATTTTAGGGTAACCTAGCGTCAATGATTGTACGAGTTTGGTCTTGCAAATTGTATTTAAAGCTATTGGTGCTAATTTCACATGTACTCTAGTTTAACACTAGCTAATTATCACCTAATTTCTAAAGGATTTAGTCCTATAAGATTTCTGTCTGAGGTGGTACTTGGGCTTTTGTCAACAGAAGAAGATCCTAGGGCAGGAGAGGCTGATGTTTCTAAATAACCTATTCGTCGATGATTTCATAAGGTTAATGGTTAAAAGCCCATTTTATTTATGCATTTACTATTTTCAGTAATGTTTAGTTTAAGTATTGTTCTTCATCACCTAAACTTTAGGATAGTGTCTAATGTGAAAGTACTTAGAGACATTTAAAGAACAAGGTAGTGCGAGGTGAGATTTTAAAGGAAATGGGTTAAGAAGCGATTTTAGACTGTGGGATCCAGTTCTAATAAGTTAATAAGGCGTTAGGATAGACTCATTGCTTAAGGACGTCTAATTCCAGGTTGGCAAAAATCTGGGATATTACAATCTACCCCCCTTAAAAATAATTTTATCCCCGAAATTGGCTAAAAGTAATAAGTAAGAATTTTGTTATTTCATTTACCTAAGACTTATTGATTTCAAGTTTATATGCGTGATAGGGTGTATATTGTGCATGCTAGTCTAGTACATTTTAGGCACTACCCCCTTAAAAATTTATTTCTTTATCCCTTGCTTATATCCTGATGGTTTGCTACAATTTATTTCTTTACCTATTTGGAGTCTTGATGACGATTCCCAATTATTTAGAGTAAGATAGCTGTTTTCATTGTTTGACCAACACAGAAAGATGGTTGTAGTGGGCTCGATCCCGATACATCGATCATCTACCTGGCCAGGGTAGAAAGTTCATCGTATCCTTTCCTAGTCTTGGTAGATCTTGGTCTTCTGCTCGGCCAAGCAGTGAGTCCATTGGTAGTCGCGTAGGATTGAGAATTGGGTTAAGCTGCGAATACTTCACAGTTGTATATGTCAGTAACTTCGTAGTCCGATCACTCTAAAAACGTAGGGAATGTCCATCATTGAACGGCTCAAATTTCCTATCTATAAAGTTGCCTGTTGGGTCCTGGTCTAGGAGAGTCCTCGATATTATCTATGTCCAAGGAAATGGTGAGTCAAATCTTACTAGATCATCCTATAACGGTTTCTCATAGTAGAACTTGCTAGGGCTTCTATTATGTTCGTATTCAATGAGCACAGATGTAGATGTGTTGACCTTGGCTATTGTAACTCAGTTCGAACCTGGCCTATTCTGTACTATGAAGTTGTTTAACACTAGAACCCTAATTGATTTCCTTCCATGACTTCATTATTGGCATTCTAAGGAAGATTTAGATCCTATTTAATGACCTAACCTTACGTATAACTGGGAGTAATTTCTTTCGATCCTGGGCCACTGGGGCAAGCGCCACCACGTTTTCGTTGCGCCACTCAGATCAAAGAGGTGTATTAGCCGACCTAACTAGATTGGGCTCATAATGTTCTACCCCCCTTAAAAATTTATTTCTCCCTCCAGGGTTCAAGATCTACGTCCTGATCCGTATGTCAGAACAAGGTGCAATTTAGGACCTATCCTTGACATGAAATGGGATACGATTTCCCAATACAATGGTCTTCCTTTCATCGATGATGTTTGCTATGGCATAGGCACCTATGGTCATGGAGAGGAGCTAAAATAATGGGTGTTGAGGTTGATTCCCAGGGACGGGTGTGAGTTTGAGGTGCCTAATTCTACCAAGGAGTTTTGTCATGGTCAGACTTATCCTATGTAATCATGACTAGCTTAACAGGCAGACTATCTTTCTAGTTCATATGCACAATATGTATGCCGACATGGCATGTAATTTGGGACCTAATTCCTAACTATCTGTTGCCATTTGGGCAATTCCTTAGGCTTAAAAGACAAAGTCTCTATCGACTATCTACTCCTAATACTTCTCAAAGACGAAGTTATAAACTTTTAGTTGTAAGTGGTCGGGCCAACACGGAAGGAAAGTTATATAGTGGGTCTGAGCCAGTTAAGCCAAATAACTAAGTCTATTATTCGATTGGCTTAGCATAACTAATTAGTCCTTTACCTTTCTTAGCCTAACCAGTAGTCTAGTCTTAATTTAGGAGTAGCGGTAATCCACTGGTTGTAATCCAAAGTCTATGCTTATACACTAGATGATTTTATACCCTTTCTAATATAAGAAATTGTTTTATCGTTTAGGGTCAAAGTTGTCTGATTGAAATTGAGTTGCCCGAACTTGAATGTAACTACGCTGGAGCACTACACACATGACCACACCAACTAAGGAGGCTCTAGGGTTCACATTATTAATTTGTTAGATTTCCTATATGGTTAGGTCTGTCGAAATCTAGGAGCACCGCTCTAGGTCCAAAACTCCAAGGGCCTATTTGGCCAATGGTCTTAAGTTGTATTTAATGGGCTTGCATTGCTAATCCCTCCTCAGGATTGGGAGTGGCATGGTTGGTAGGAGGATGGGTGGGGATTAATTTTATAGGCTTTGGAAAATGAGTCTTGTATGGGAGAGTGTGAGATGGGATTTCCAAATCCTAGGATAATGAATTTCTAAGTGTAATTTAAAAGAAAAGCCCGGCATTTACTTTTAATTGCATACATTCCAAACATGGTATCGGAAACCATGGGATAGACATGTTCATATAGTAATTAATCATGGCAAATGCACTTTCAAAATTTATACGTATACGGTACTTTCTATAAATACGGGGAATATAGTATATTCAACATAGTTAACGTATAACCAAAAAACGAAATGGACAGTACTTTGTACATGTGCAATTGCATGCAAATCATGAATCTATCATTATCTGACATTGAAAGCGTTGAAAACCATAACCTATACATCTAAAGTCCGCACCTTTTACCGTAGAATCGTAACAAACTGGACAGAGACTCTAGGTCTTTGTCAACGATGGTATAACAACCTGAATCACGAAATAGGTTAGCTATTTCACTACCTGCAACAATAGAAAGCCTATAACAGATTAGGGTTAGGTTTTCTTACCTAGAAATGAAGCTGGAATCACCGGGAAAGCGATTAGAACGGGATGGTTAAGCTAGTATAGCGGCAGGGTAGAATGGTAGGGAGATGCTCCTACTTCTCTCACACTTTCTCTCTCTCTCTTTTCTCTCTTCTCTCTCCTAGGGTTTCTCTCAAATTTGTATGGGCTGAATGAGAGAGGGTTTAAGGTCCTTATATAGGCTAGAAACTCTCCAAAATAGACTTAGGAATAAGGTATAATTAGGTTATGTCCAAAGCGGGTCTGTTTCGATCCAACGGAGCACTTCTGGCGGCCCCTTTTCTGTGTGTGGTCAGACTTAAGCTCACCAACCTTGGATCTAGGTGGAACTAAGTTTTTGTTCTAGTCAGCTTCTCAGATCACGCGTGGCGGGCCAGTTTCAGTTCAACGGTCACCGGAACTCGATCAGGGTTACAAGTACATGGACATGTGTATAAAATTTTCCCTGATCCGAGGGTATATTAAGGTCAGATTCTGACGGTCTGATTGCTTATATTAGGCCCATAAGTGACAAGTCTCAGATTACTTAAATAAGACTTGATTTCTTAAGAAATCTACATTTTCTCACACTCTTCACTCCGGGCTCAAGCGAATAGCCGTGGGACATTATTTGGATTTGACTTTCGAGATAGTTGTCAAGCCCAGCAAGGCGGTCCTAACTGTTTAACTTTACGTTAATCGGACTTTCGACGTGCGGTCCATATCTGATACAGAGTTTCGTGATGCTCCTGAGAGCAACCGGGTAATAAGATTAATCCTAGATTTTAGGGTAACCTAGCATTAATGATTCTATAAGTTTTGGGTCTTGCAGATCGTATTTAAAGCGATTAGTACTAATTTCACAGGTACTCTAGTTAAAACTAGCTAATTCTCGGCTACTTTCTAAAGGATTTAGTCCTATAAGATTTCTTTCTGAGGTGGTACTTGGGCCTTTGTCAACAGAAGAAGATCCTAGGGCAGGAGAGGCTGATGGTTCTAAATAGCCTATTCGTCGATGATTTCATAAGGTTAATGGTTAAAAGCCCATTTTATTTATGTATTTACTATTTTTAGTAATGTTTAGTTTAAGTATTGTTCTTCATCACCTAAACTTTGGGATAGTGTCTAATGTGAAAGTACTTAGAGACATTTAAAGAACAAGGTAGTTAGAGGTGAGATTTTGAAGGAAATGGGTTAAGAAGCAATTTTAGACTGTGGGATTTAGTTCTGACAAGTTAATAAGGCGTTATGATAGACCCATTGGCTAAGGACGTCTAATTCCAGGTTGGCAAAAATTCGGGATGTTACATGACTGATGACGTTGAATCTTGAATTTGTCGAGGAAATTGCTCATCCTTTTTTTTACGAATGGAGTTTCGTTGTCTGTGATGATGGCCTGAAGAATTTCGTACCGGCTGAGGATATTGTTCTTTATAAACTTGATCACGTGCAATGCTGCGATGGTAGTGTCGGATGTTACCTCTATCCATTTGGCGAAGTAATCTACCACTACCAGGATGTACTCATGCCCATTTGAAGCATTAAGGTTGACTTTGCCAATGATGTCAAGTCCCCATATAGAGAAGGGCCATGGTGTTGTCAGATTGTATAGTTCGGAAGTAAGTGCATGGATTTGATCCGTGTGCTCCTGACACTTAAAGCACTTCCTGACGTGTTTGTAGCAATCTGTCTCCATCATTAACTAAAGTAACCGAGCCGTAGGATCTTCTTTGCCATTATATGCCGGTTCATGTGCGGCCACATAGTCCTTCATGGATTTCTGACATGATCTGAGCTGTTTCTGTTTCATCCACGCAGTGGAAAAGGACTTGATTAAAGGATCGCTTATAGAAGATGCCCTCGGCGATCATGATTTGGGCCGCTAGCCGCTAGATGGTACGATGATCAGTTGACCTTGCTCCTTCTGGGTACTTCTGATACTCGAGATATTCTTTGATATTTGTGTACCACGACTGATTGTTTGGAGAGGTTTCAGATTCGACGATCAGTGGGCAAAACGCGGGTTCTTCCTAGAGTTCAACGGTAAGTTCCCATTCAGCTACTCATTTTAAGATTTTTAGCATCGAGGCAAGGGCAGCTAAAGCGTCCACAAATTGGTTCTTGGCTCGAGGCATGTAAGAGAATGTTATCTCTTCAAACTCCTCGGTTAGATTCTCTAGATAGATGTGATACGGGATTAGCTTTTCATCCTTAGTTTTCCAGTCGTCATTCGTCTGATTGATGATGAGTTGTGAGTCTCCAAAGACTCGTAACTTCTTCACGCTGAGGATTACGACTTCTCTTAGACCAGCTATACATGCTTCATACTCAGCCACGTTGTTGGTGCATTAGAACGCCAATCACCTGGAGATAGGAATTGGGTGTCATCGGGAGAGTAGAGTATTGCTCCTACCCCACTTCCTTTTAAATTTGCAGCTCCATCGAAGAAGAGTGTTCACTCTCCTACCTTTCTTTCTTCTTCTTCTTCGATTAGGAGGATGTCCTCGTCAGGGAAGAAGGACTTTAATGGTTAGTAATCTGGCAGAGAGTGTGCTACTAAATGGTCTGCCAGTGCTTGCCCCTTGATTACTTTCTAAGTGACATAAGTGATGTCGAACTTGAAAAGCAGTAGTTACCATTTTGCGATCCTGCCCGTTAGTGTCGGTTTCTCGAACAAGTACTTTAATGGGTCCATGCAAATGAGCAGAAGGATTAGATGAATGATCATGTATTGTCGTAAACGTTGTGTTGCCCAGACTAGGGCGAGGCGCGTTTTCTCTAAGCTAGAGTAATTGGCTCAATAACTTGTGAACCGTCGGCTTAGATAGTAGATTGCTTACTCCTTTCTTCCTGTGTCATTGTGTTGGCTGAAGATGCATCCGACTGCTTCTACTACGACGGAGATGTACATCAGTAATGGCCTATATGGAGTAGGTGGTATGAGCACTGGAGGATTTAACATGTACTTCTTGATCCTGTCGAAAGCCTTTTGACAATTGTCATCCCATTCCTTTAGCGAGTTCTTCCTTAAGAACTTGAATATGGGCTCACAGATAGGCGTGAGCTGTGTGATGAATCGACTGCTGTACTGGATCCTTCTGAGGAAACCCCGAATCTCTTTTTCAGTACTGGGTGGCGGCATCTCGATGGTTGCCTTGGTTTTGTTCTCATCCACTTGGATGCCATCTTCACTGACGATGAAGACTAACAGCTTGCCTCTAATTGCGCCAAAGACACATTTTTGTAGGTTGAGGCAGAGCTTAAACTTTTCTAGCCTGTCGAAAAGCTTCTTGAGGTCTTCGAAATGTCCTTTGATCTTGCAAGATTTGATGATCATGTCGTTCACATAGACTTTCATTTCCTTGTTTATCATGTCATGGAACAAGGCAGTCATGGCTTGCTGATATGTAGCTCCTGCATTCTTTGGCCTGAAGGGCATAACTCAATAGCAGAAAGTTCCCCACAATGTGATGAAAGAATTCTTCTCACGATCTTCGACGGCCATCTTGATCTGATTGTAGCCAGAGAATCCATCCATGAAGGAGAAGATCTTGTATCCAACAATATTATCTACCAGCGTGTCGATGTGAGGCAGAGGGAAATCATCTTTAGAACTTGCTTTGTTGAGGTCCCTAATGTCGATGCACATCCTGACTTTGCCATCCTTCTTTGGAACTGGTACAATGTTTGCGAGCCATTCTGAGTAGTTGGAGACTATCAAGAATCCCACATTTTATTACTTGATGACTTCATAACGGACCTTCAGGGCCCATTCTGGCTTCATCTTCGTAGCTTCTGCTTGATAGGCTTCATGTTTGGCTTTGTTGGCAAGTAGTGTACCACAAAATTTTCATCGAGCCCTGACATATCTCCATAAGAGAAGACAAAGTTAGAAAACCTCGGTCTTAAGAATTCTATCATCCTCTTCTTGTATTCCGGAGACAGTGATCTATCGATACACACCTCTCTAGGGAGTTCCTGTGATCCCAAGTTCACAACTTCAAAATCGTCTGCCACAATGTTGGCCTTTGTTTCGAACCTTTTGAGGGATTCCTCGAGTTCGAGAGCTGCATCATCATTTTTCTCATACTGGGCTTCATCTAAACCCATGAGCTTGAAGTCCAAATCTAGATCGAAATCATATGCGTCGATCTCGAACTCTAGTGTTGCATGTGGAATGTTTGACATAGTGATTTTTGAAAGCTTTTCCAATATTTTTTATTTTTTAGGATTTTCTGATGTTTTGTGATTTTGAGAAATATTTGATGTTTTTGTGTTTTTTGAAATATCTGTTGTTTTTATATTTTGAATGTTTTCTGATTTTTTTGTGTCGTAAAGGGATCCTGAAGAGGGCGGTGTTGCAAACCATGATTGATCTTGTCCTGATTTGGGGTACCAACTGCTATTTACATTGGTATTTTTTTCGGCCAACATCCATGGGTGGCTTACCGGCCGATTCGATCGTCAGGGGGATGGCTGTCCAGCCTGGTTCTTTCCCCCTGTTGTTCTGCTCTATTTCTTCATGTGGGTCATCCGTCCCGATGATCATGATGTCTGCGGGACCGGGTTCAAAGTTTGAGTCTGATTCGATCTCTTCACTCAGAAGTTGGAGCTCTTCGAGCTCCTCGGGTCCACATTATGGTAGGATATTGACGTCTGTCCAGTCAAGGGATGCCCACTTCCCTCTCTTGATCCAATGGATGGGCTGCTTCTACCCCTTGTGCTGTTGTGTTGTTGGTGGGAGTGTTTTCCCTTGACTGTTGGTGGAGATTGGTGCCTCCCCGCTCTTTCCTAGGTAACTTGTAGTGGGCACTCCTGGTCCTGGATCCTTTATGGGTGGTCGTGCCTCCGTGCCCCTAGCTTCATGTGATAGGTCCGGGGGTTCTTGCCCTGGCATTAAGTGTGCTTTTGATGTCCTGAGGATCTTATCCCATCATATTGGCGGCCAAATAGATTCCTGGCTGGAATGTTCTATTAATTTGAGCCACTGGAGGTGATCCTCATGAGAGATCATCGTGTCACCACAGACAATTACGGCTGTAACAAACTCGATGGGGGTACACTTGAATGGTTGCCTCCTTTTCGACCTTGCAGTTTGATCTTCCGGTGTCGATTGATACCCTTAGTCCCAGTCCTTGCACATTGGCACGAGCTGGCTTTACTACCATACCTTTCTCATGGAACTCAGTACGGTAATTCAGGACTAGCCGTTCAGCAAGAGGGATGACATATTTGACTGCGAGTGGGTAGGGGTTGGCAATGGAGTTCACAATTTTGAACTTGAAACTATGACATGATATGTAGCTCTCCGCGTGCCGGACGTTAATCACTGGAATATTGGTTTCTAAGGTATTGACCGCCATGAGTAGGATGATTTTCGGTTCAGCCACCACTGAGATTATCCGATTTCCCAAAGAGAATTTAACCCTTTGATGGAGAGTGGATGTGATGGCTCCAACAACATGGAGCCATGGCCGTCTCAACAGAAGGTTAAATGAGGCAAGAATGTCAATGATCTAAAATGTAACAAGAGTCATGTCTGGTCCGATTTGTAACTCAATGTTTATTTCCACCTCTACTTACCTTTGGGAGTTATCGAAGGCTCTGACACTCATGGTGCTGGGCCTGAAAGAAGATGGTTCGATCTTCAAACGTTCGGCAGTCCTCAAAGGGCAAATGTTTAGGCTTGCTCTGTTGTCAATGAGTATGAGTGGTACTAGAAATTCCTGTAACAGACAACTATATTAAGTGAGCGCCCATGTTTGCGACCTTCAAGTGGCAATTCATCATCAGAGAAAGTGATAGCTCACGGTGCAAGGAGTTGTCCGATCATGCTTGCCACCATTTCAAGAGGTATGTTAGGAGAGATGTGCATCGTTTAGAGTTTTCGTAAAGATTTATCGATGAGATTTAGACATACACAATAGTTCCCAGATGGAAATTTATACGAGAATGGATTTGAGCTGAGCTGCTATGTTGTAGGTAGCATTAGTTTTGTGGGTTATTCCTGACAAAGTTCCTCGGGCTTCTTTTGGGTTCTGATTCTCTCTTAGAATACCTACCATTGTTGCCCACTTCAGCGCACTCTGGATAGTTCCATGAGACTGCCTTTATGTTATAGGAGGGAACTGCCCTCCCTTCCAGATATATCATTGGCTCTTGAGGCTGAGTGGTTGTTACCAGAACTGTTTGTGGTGGACTTGATGATTTCTCTTAGAGTATGACTGAATCCTGGCGGAATTTGATAGTGAGATTTTCCTCCTCTTGATGTGTACTTTGTGAAGGAAGGATCCTCTAGGCATGTGTCAGTTAGTGAGGCATTAAGAAACTTGGGGATTGGACCGGAGGTGCCCCTTACAAGGTTAGTGGGGCTGGATTAGGGAGGCCTATCAGGAGAATGAGGGGTTCAAAATTCAGCTTATTTGGATATGCAGGGGATGGGGCTGGACATGCCCCTTAGAGAGAGAGAGAGAGAGAGAGAGAGAGAGAGAGAGAGAGGCTGAGAATGTGACCTGGTGGGCATTGTTGATGCCCTTAGGAGGATGAGAGGTTGTGTTGTTGGTGCTGCCTCGAGGATGAGAGGTGGTGCTATTGGTGTTGCTTCAAGGATGAGAGATGGTGTTGTTGGTGCTATGTAAGACCCGTATCCTATACTATATCATTCCGTAGGCTTCCGCGGTCCTCCCGGTCGAAATCCGGTGCCCCGCGATCTGTTATCGGCAATTGAGCGAGATCTTAAGTCGCGTCTAGTATATTTGAGTCGGATCGACTCGAAACTTATACCATCATGACTGCATTGTCGCCGCGGTTCCAACGTCGCGTCTTGTGCACCAATCCAATGCTTAGATCAGAAGTTGTGGACTGCCCATGATAATGGTCATGGACCACGTGTTGCGGGACCCCCTATTTAGATTGCACATTTCCCTAGCAATCACCATCATGAGGATAATGTCACCCCCTAGATATAGCCCATAGCCCTAGCCATGCTCTTACAACTCATAATGACCTTAGCCCATGCCTCCCTTACAACTCATGATTACCTAGCTAGAAAAACAATCATTTCTCCTTTCTCTCTCTCTCTTATCTATCTCCCTCCCTCTCTCTTTCTTATTTCCTAGCAAGAGAGAGCTCCCAACATCCATGAGTGTCACGCTCCAAACTCAAAAATCGGTCTCACAAAATTTTCGATTGCCGAATCAGGCGCCGACAGCCTCCGTAGAACCCCATTACCGGTTTCCAGCGCCCATACGCCAGGTTCCGATCCTGGGATGCTACAAGGAGGATTTTCAACATCAGTTTAATTCATAATAAGCATAACCAAAGGCATAACCCACAAATAACAACCAAAAACTCCATCACATTTCCACTATGATAAAAAAAACTTTACAAGTACAATGAGCATAAAAGGAAATACAATGATGATAGACAAAAGCTCCAAAATGATCTTCTCTGCTCTCCTGCCTCAGCGCTGCTGCATCCTCGAGTCACCTGCACGCAACGGTCGTGCATAAGCTTATAGAAAGCTTAGAGGGTAAAGTGTGTGCGCAAGGTAGTAATGCAATTTACAGTATTAGAGTAATGCGGAATATGCTGGTGAATCCATGCATACTACTAGCCGTACCAAGCCTATTCGATGCAAGGCATGAATGATGTCGGCCAAACCAAGGCCATGCGATGCGAGATGCAACTCAGGCATACAAATCCTCATCTAAGTCCACATATCAATACAACTCAAATCTGGGATATCACCGGGGTCTAGTACACTCTAAACCAGATTGTCACCCCATCGCACGCAATAAGGTAAGTGGAAGAGACCTCACTATCCGCCTGCCAATATCGGTCTCAGCTCGTCGATAGCGGACCCATTCCTCGAGCTAGTCAAACTCAGCCTAACATTGCCCCCTCCTCTCGGGCGGGTAAGGCCGCATCCCCTTCCAACCGACCACGACACAGTGGAAAGCGCGGCCTTCTGGTAATCGACCCTCAGTGCTCATGCACCCAATCGGTCTAGACGTTGGAGCAACCTCTTGGTACCATAAGGGTTTAGGGACTTTCACCCAGGGATATCTATAGCATCCCATATAGAACAAGATTTTCGGTATCCAATCCTGCCAACCACGATACGCCTGTGGAGGCTACGACCCTGATGTTGCTAGTACGTACAGTAACCATATCACTCAATGGGAAATGCATGAATCACACTATCCAGTCATGCGGCAATCCTGCACGTATCGTGCACTCGTGTGGGGCAACACCGCCTAACCGGGAACCCCTAAATAATCTGCCCATGGCATATGCTATGATCAGTCACTTCTCATATCAAGCATACATATGATGTGTATGATCATGAATCATGAAACTATAGTAAACATGTTATAAGGTGATGGATGTTGTTCATAACGAAGATGGGCCTAGACGCCCTACAAGTATGGGCCTAACAATGGGCCTTAGGGAGAGTCATAATGCGGACATTCAACCAACATTATTCTTCAATGTGGACGTCAAACCAACATTGCTCCCAAGGCATAGCCTGCCTAATATCAACACACAAGCCATGAGGAAATTACACGTTGCAATGGACCCTAAGGACACCCCGTTGGGCCTTGACCCATGGGCCTTAGATACATCAAATGGGCCGCATCATATGGGCCTTATATAAATCAAGTGAGCCACATCAATGGGCCTTATGTACATTGCAATGGGTCATAACCCCTGGGCCTTATATATCAAAGTGGGCCTCAATCACGGGCCTCAATTACATCATATGGGCCTTAAGTATATCAGGTGGGCCTCAATGGATGAGCCCTAACTACATCACAATGGGTCTAATCCCATGGGCCTTAAAATACATCAAATGGGCCTAATCCCATGGGCCTTAAAAATGCCAAGGTGGGCCTCAATGGATGGCCACTATTAAATTAAGATGGGCCTCAATCCATGGGTCCTAATACATCATAGGTGGCCCTTAAAAGTTTAAAATGGTGGATGTCACTGTCCACATAGATGGTGGGGTCCACTTGAACCTAGATCTGACTCATTCTTAGTGTCAAACAAAAAAAAATGAGCTTTCCAAGTGGATGGATGGTTTGGATGCAGCACACGCATCATGGTGGGTCTCACTGTTGTTAGACAGTGAATAAAACACATGCTATATAGTGGGCTCCACCGTCCGCTGGACGGTGGAGTAAGACACATAAATCATGGTGGGATTCCACCATCCATGACCGTGGACGGTGTAGCAAAACCCATGCATCACTGTGGGTCCCACCCTAACATTTATTTTCCATCCAAGCCATTGATAAGGTCGCACAAACCTGGATGAGGAGGAAAAACAAATTTCATCTTGATCCAAAAGTTCTGTGGCCCAAAAAAGGGGTTTCAATGGTAGAGGTTTAATCCCACTGTTTCCTACAGTGAGCTGTGGATGGAGCTGAAATTTGGAGGGGGCCCACTTCTGGGAGTGGCCCACCTCATGAACGGTGTAGATGTAAAATATACATCATGGTTGGGCCCACGGCAGGAGCCGTGGGTGGCTTCTGCGAACGATCCGTCCGACATACGCACGCTTTCTTTCCGACAAAGAATACAATGAATGGCCGCCATTGATATATTTTTTTTTATTTTTTTTTCCCGAGAAAATTTGCATGTGGGCCCGCTGCCGGAGAATCCACTCCGTCCAATGTGTTCTAGGGCTCGAAATACACAAAACGAGTCCAATATATAGCGTATTTGGGGTGCAGATACAGAAAGGTGGGTCCTAAAAGCTTTGTACAGTAGAAAACAGGATTTTTCATGGTATGGCCCGCCTAATTATCGGATTCACCTCATTTTTCGGCTCAAAGCCTAAAATGAGTTGGGAAAAAGGATGAACGAATGGATCGAACCCTTACATCAGGGTGGGGCTTATTTGTGAGGTCCACATAAAAAGCTTGAACTAAGCTTATATCTGTGTTTTCCCAAAAGACGTCCAGACGCTGGACTCTTTAGGGCTTAGCAAACAGCAGTAAAGTGGGCCCTGCTTAGGTGGGCCACCACATGGCTAGGGGGTGTGGAACATCACATATAAAGTGGGCCCCACATATAAAATGGTTGGATAAAATACCTGCCTCATGGTGAGGTCCATCCAAGTGGGCCACACGGCTTAATCATCACACAAAACATAAAAGAAAGGGGGAGAGAGAGAGAGAGGTAGGGGGTGGGACACGCGTGATGGAGGGACCCCGACACTATGGGCCCTCCCTTGCAACCAAACATACATCAAGAGGGTCCCATTACACATGGGCCCATTAAATCTAAAATCCAACGGTGGGGATCCCTTCTCCACTAAAGTAGACGGTCTAGATGACCCTAGGTATACAAGAAAATAAACATCATGATCGGGTCCATAGAGAATGGCCCCATCATGGAATGATCATGATGATCAAAGTGGGCCATCGGCCACATCTTAAGGTCCCAAGTGAGATCCAAACCATTGATCGGTTGGCCTCACTTGGCCCATCTTAAAAACATGGAAAACTACTCTTATTAAACACTCACCGTTCGATCTTCTTGCTCCTATGGGTTCCTTAGCTCCTTAGATTCGATTCCAATGGAGGAGATGAGGAATGGATGGTTGACATGGGAGATGAAGGGGTAGGAAAAGGTGGGCCACACTTGTAGCTCTCTTGGAGGGTTTGGGAATGGCTTGGACGTATGGAGGTTTGCTTGGAACGAGATTTGGAAAAGAGAGAGAGACTTGTGAAGGGAGAGAGAGAAAGATGGTTGATGGATTGATGGATGTGTGTAAGAGCCTTTTTGACTTTTGTGGCTTTTGGTGTAAGAAAGGTATGGGTTTGTAAGAACTTTTTAACTTTGGAGTTGCTTGGAGAAGGGTGAGAAGTGATCGATTGATGAGTGATTGATGTGACATCTCTCGAGATTCGTACGTGCAGCATTTTCCTCGCACCGAACGCTGACCCTCATCTCTTGACCAGAGAATCGGATCGGCACGCGAATCGCGACATCGGAACTGTGGCGACGGTGCGGTCGCAAGGGTATAAGTCTCGGGTTGACAGCGTGTGAATTAGGGTCGCACGCAACGCCGGTTAAAGGTCGAAGGTTGGCGAAATTTGACCGGAAAGACCGCAGGAACCTACGGAATGGTACGGTCTAGGATACGGGTCTTACAGCTCTCCCCTTCTAATAAAAATTTCATCCTCAAAATTTACACAATTATCGCAACTAGTCGTAACTCATCAGGAAGAAGAATCATAACATCACTATATAAAATCAAAGATAACATACAAAATACAGCACATGATCAGTCATCAAAGAGATGGGGATAACGCTCTCGAAACTCTGCCTCGCGCTCCCAAGAAGCCTCCTCAACAGAATGGTGACCCCACCGAACCTTCACCAGCCGAATGACCTTGGTCCAGAGGACCTGTTCCTTCCGATCAAGGATACGGACTAGCTACTCAATGTAAGAAGCATCCTTACAAACCTCCAGCGGCTGCCAATCAATAACAAGAACGATGTCTGACCCACACTTCCTCAATATGGAGACATGAAAAATATTATGGACCTCAGACAACTGAGATGGCAAGGCAAGCCGATAGGCCACGGCGCCAACGCGCCCAGTGATCTCAAAAGGTCCTATGAATCTTGGGGCAAGCTTGCCCTTCGTTCCAAATTGAACTACGCCCTTCATGGGCGAGACCTTGAGATACACATGGTCCCCTACATCAAACTCCAAGGGAAAACGCCGACGATCAGCAAAACTCTTCTGCCGGCTCCGAGCTGTACGCATCCTCTGCCTGATGATATCGATAGCCTCTGACGTCTCCTGCACAAGCTCGGGACCTAGGAGATGACGCTCTCCAACCTCGGTCCAACAACTCGGTAATCTGCATGGTCTGCCATATAGTGCCTCAAAAGGAGTCATGCTGATGGTCACCTGATAGCTGTTATTATATGCGAACTCAGCCAATCACAGATGCTCATCCCAGCTACCCCCGAAATCAATCGCGCAGGCCCAAAGCATATCCTCAAGGATCTGGTTGACCCTCTCTGTCTAGCCATCGGTCTGCAGATGGTACGCAGTGCTGAGCTGCAAATCAGTCCCCATCGCTCTCTGGAAGCTCCCCCAAAACTGGGACTTGAACCTCGAGTCTCGATCCGAAACGATCGAGACTGGAACACCATGCAGTCTCACGATCTCCTCGAGAAATAATCTCGCAAGCCGGTCCATAGACCAAGTCGTACGCATCGCGAGAAAATGTGCCGACTTCTTCAGATGTCCACAATAACCCAAATGGCGTCATGACCGGGCTGAGTCCTCGGCAAGCCCATAATGAAATCTGTCAACATGTGCTCCCACTTCTACATCAGGATACTCAGCGGCTGCAATAGACCAGGGGGTCTCTGATGATCGGCCTTGACATGCTGGCATGTGTCACACTCGGCCACAAAACTGGCGATCTGGCGCTTCATCCCCGCCCAAAAATACTGTCGCCTCATGTCACGGTACATCTTCGTCGAGCCAGGATGGATAAAAAATCGCGACCGATGTGCCTCGGTCATAAGATCTCTGCGTAACTCAAGAATATCCGGGACACATAATCGGCCTCTGAAGTGAAGTCCACCATCTGAACCAATCTGCCACTCTACCTGACTCTTAGATGCTGCCTCAGCCATATAACTCTACAACGACTCATCAGCCTGTTGAGCCTCGATCACCCTTGCGACAAGAGAGGGTTGAATCGACAAGCTCGATAACTGCACGATAGAAGACTGCAGGCCGAACTCAAAATCATACTCTGCTACATCCTCAAGCATCCATTACTCTTGAATCATCATTTGCACCACCAGGCCTCGTGGCTGACGGCTGAGGGCATCCACCACCACATTCGCCTTGCCCGGGTGGTACTGAAGATCGAAGTCATAGTCCTTCAGGAGCTCCATCCAGCGCCTCCACCTCATGTTCAACTCAGACTGCGAGAAGAGGTACTTCAAGCTCTTGTGGTCGGAGAAGAGCTCGAACCTAACCCCATAGAGATAGTGCCTCCACACCTTCAGTGCGAAGACAACTACAGCTAGCTCCAAATCATGCTTGGGGTAGTTCAGCTCATGGATCTTGAGCTGGCGAGACGCGAAGGCCACTGGTCTCCCGGCAGCATTAGGACAACACCCAAACCAATATGCAAGGCATCGGTGAATACAATAAATCCATCACTCCCAGAGGGAAGAGTAAGGACAGGAGTGGACGTCAGACGATCCTTTAACTCCATAAATGCTCACTCACAGGTGTCACTCCAAATAAATTTTGCGCCCTTCCGAGTCAACCTGGTCAGCGGGGCTGCAATACAGGAGACACCCTCAATGAAACGCCGGTAATAGCCCGCTAAACTAAGAAAACTGCGGATCTCGGACGCAGTTATGGGCTGACCCCACTGATGCACTGCCTTAACCTTCGAGGGGTCCACTGCGACACCCTCCCTCGTCACTGCGTGATCGAGGAACTTCACCTCCTCCTGCCAAAACTCACACTTCTCCAACTTCGCATATAGTTGGTGTGCGCGGAGGGTCTGCAACGTAATCTGCAGATGCTGCTCGTGCTCCTCACGAGTCCTCGAATAGATTAGAATGTCGTCGATGAAGACCACAACAAACTGATCGAGATAAGGCCGAAAGACCTCGTTCATCAATTGCATGAAGACCATGGGTGCATTGGTCAGTCCGAAGGACATGACCTGGAACTCAAAATGACCGTAGTGCGTCCTGAAAGCCATCTTCGGAATGTCCTCCTCTCGGACCTGAATCTGATGATAACCGGAACGCAAGTCAATCTTCGAAAAGAACTGTGCACCCTGCAGCTGATCAAACAAATCATCAATCCTCGGGAGCGGGTACTTGTTCTTGATCGTGACCTTGTTGAGCTCGCAGTAGTCCACGCAGAGCCTCGACGATCCATCCTTCTTCTTCACGAAGAGTACCGGTGCTTCCTATGGCGAACTGCTTGGGCGGATAAACCCCAACTCGCACAACTTGTCCAATTGCTTCTGCAGTTCCAACAACTCCAACGGTGCCATACGATACGGGGCCTTCGAAATAGGCTCGGTACTGGGTACGAGATCAATCTGAAACTCGGTGAGTCGGCGAGGCGGTAATCCCAAAATCTCCTGTAACACATCAGGAAAATCGTAAACAATCGACAACTGATCAATACAATCGACAACAGGCTCCTCAATGGCGTAGGACATCAAGCAAGACAATGGCTCTCCTCGGGGCTCTGTAACGAACTAAAACTGCAGCAAGCCTGGTATACAAAATGTGACGATCCTCGCGGAGCAGTCCAAGATGGCGTAGTACTCGGTAAGCCAATCCATGCCCAGGATGACATCGAACGCGGACATCGGCAATGCAAATAGATATGCAGGCAAAAAGGTATTCCCGACTAGAACGGGGCAAGACGAGCAAAATCAGCCCAACACTACAGTCTTCCCTAAGGGAGTCGATACTAACAGACTCTCATGAGTAGACTCCAATGGTAGGCGAGTCGATCGGCAGAAACTCTCGGCCACATAAGAATACGATGCACCAGAATCAAACAACACACGTGCAGCGCATGCAGAGACTAAATGCATACCCTCGACAACCCCTTCAGATGACTGTGAATCATGCTGAGTTGCGTAAAACCTAGCCTGAGCTGGCTGGGGAGGTGCCTGTCCCCTCTGAACGTGCTGTTGCTACTGGGGTCGCTGAGGCGGTCGAAACTGCAGCCTCTGCTATGGCGTCCTTGGAGGCTGGTGCTGATACTGCTGCTGAGGTGGCCTCGGTGGTGGGGGCTGCTGTCGCTACTGCTGTGCTGGTCTCTGCTGCTGTGGTGGAGGCTATTGTGGACCTCTCGGCTACTGTTGCTACTTTAGGGGCCTCTGCTGCTGCTGCTGAGGGCGGGGACACTCCCACATACGGTGCCCCATCGCACCGCACCCAAAACAGGTGCCGGTGAACTGCCTCGGAGATGGTGCTGGAAGTGCTGCTGGCACTCGGAAGGCTGGGCGACCTGTGTGCCTCTGCTGCTGCGGTCGATGCTGTTGCGAGTCATCGGAAGGAGCGGGCCTCTTCCGGTCTCTCCTCTGACTGCGATCGGACTGAGAACCAGCCCACTCAGCCTCATATATCTGGGCCTTCCGTACCACCCCCTCAAAAGTCGGGAGCTCATGCCCAATAACACGGCCTCGAAGACCGTAACACAAACCGTCTTCGAATCGGCAAGCTTTTCACCCCTCATCATCTACCAAGTACGGCGCAAATCTGGACAATGCTACAAAACGGGCTGCGTACTGAGCCACTGTCATATCACCCTACACTAGGGCCTAGAACTCCAATGCTCGCTGTCGTCGAATGTGATCAGGAAAATACTGTTGGTCGAACCGATCCACAAAGTCCTCCCATGTCCACACAAAATCAGCAGCTGCTACTAGGGAGACTGAAGCCCACCAATGCTCAGCCTCACCATGGAGGTGAAATATGACTAATCAGACTCGCCGCTCGGTCGCGCATCCCATCGTCTCGAATATCTTCTCCACATTGGCGCACCACCTCTCAGCTACCATCGGGTCTGGCTCGCCCTGGAAACGTGGGGGATCGAGCCGTCGAAACTCTCGAAGAAGGGTGCTCGCGCGCTCCTGCTGGGCCTACTCCGGTGAAACAATAGGGTGCCTGCCCTGCCCCTGTAGTGCGGCCGTCATAGCCTGCAACATCGCTGTAACTGGGAAGCACTCATGAATACGGTCGGATCCACACCGGTCTCTGGTGGAGGAGCTGCATCCATAGGCTGGGTAGTAAGAATATCTAGTGGTGAAGCGGGGATCATCGGTGGTAGTGCGGGAGTCTCAGGCGGTGATGCGGGAGTCTCAGGTGGTGGTGCGGGGGTCAATCGGGTTACTCTCTGGCGCGCCATGTCCTACAGGAAGATCGAAGGCGCCTATCAACTTGGAAACTCTCGAAGGTACGCACGTTAAGGGTCGGTAATAAAAGATCTCTAAGCTATCCGGATTAAGGACTTAATCATTCTAACTCATAGCAGACATGTAATGTTGTTCTTGGTTATTCTTAAGTTATGCTATGATACCAACTTCTGTCACGCTCCAAACTCAGAAACCGAGTTCACAAAATTCCCGATTGCCGAATCCGGCGCAAACAGCCTCCGTAGAACCCCATTCTCGGCTCCCAGCGCCCATACACCAGGTTCCGATCTTGGGATGCTACAAGGAGAATTTTCAACATCAGTTTAATTCGTAATAAGCATAACCAAAGGCATAACCCACAAACAACAACCAAAAACTCCATCACATTTTTACTATGATAAAAAACTTTACAAGTACAATGAGCATAAAGGTAAATACAATGATGATAGTTAAAAGCTCTAAAATGATCTTCTCTGCGCTCCTGCCTCAGTATTGCTGTGTTCTCGCGTCACCTGCACGCAACGGTCGTGTATAAGCTTACAGAAAGCTTAGAGGGTGGTGAAAGTGTGTGCGCAAGGTAGTAATGTAGTATGCAGTATCAGAGTAATGCGGAACATGCTGGTGAATCCATGCATACTACTAGCCGTACCAAGCCTATGTGATGCAAGGCATGAATGATGTCGGCCATACCAAGGCCATGCGATGCGAGATGCAACTCTGGCATACAAATCCTCATCTAAGTCCACATATCAATACAACTCAAATCTGGGATATCACCGAGGTCTAGTACACTCTAAACCAGATTGCTGTCCCATCGCGCGCAAAAAGGTAAGTGGAAGAGACCTTACTATCTGCCTGCCAATATCGGGCTCAGCTCGTCGATAGCGGACCCATTCCTCGAGCTGGTCAAACTCAGCCTAGCATTGCCCCCTCCTCTCGGGCGGGTAAGGCCGCACCCACTTCCAACCGACCAGGACACAGTGGAAAGCACGACCTTCTGGTAATCAGCCCAGGGCGCTCATACACCCACTCAGTCTAGACGTTAGAGCAACCTCTTGGTACCATAAGGGTTTAGGGACTTTTACCCAGGGATATCTATAGCACCCCATGTAGAACAAGATTTTTGGTATCCAATCTTACCAACCATGATACACTTGTAGAGGCTACGGCTCTGATGTTGCTAGGGCGTACAGTAACCATATAACTCAATGGGAAATGCATGAATCACATTATCCAGTCATGCGACAATCCTGCGAGTATCGTGCGCTCATGTGGGGCAACACCGCCTAACCGGGAGCCCCTAAACAATCTGCCCGATGACATATGCTATGATCAGTCACTTCTCATATCAAGCATACATATGATGTGTATGATCATGAATCATGGAACTATACTAAACATGTTATACGGTGATGGATGTTGTTCATAACGAAGATGGGCCTAGACGGCCTATAAGTATGGGCCTAATAATGGGCCCTAGGAAGAGTCATAATGCGGACATTTAACCAACATTATTCTTCAATGTGGACGTCAAACCAACATTGATCCCAAGGCATGGCCTGCCTAATATCAACACACAAGCCATTGGGAAATCACACGTTGCAATGGACCCTAAGGACACCCCGTTGGGCCTCGACCCATGGGCCTTGGGTACATTAAATGGGCCGTATCATATGGGCCTTATATAAATCAAGTGAGCCACATCAATGGGCCTTATGTACATTACAATGGGCCATAACCCCTGGGCCTTATATATCAAAGTGAGCCTCAATCATGGGCCACAATTACATCGAATGGGCCTTAAGTATATCAGGTGGGCCTCAATGGATGGGCCCTAACTACATCACAATGGGTCTAATCCCATGGGCCTTAAAATACATCAAATGGGCCTAATCCCATGGGCCTTAAAATACATCAAATGGGCCTAATCCCATGGGCCTTAAAAATGCCAAGGTGGGCCTCAATGGACGGCCATAATTAAATCAAGATAGCCCTCAATCCATGGGTCCTAATACATTATAGGTGGCCCTTAAAAGTTTAAAATGGTGGATGTCACTGTCCACATAGATGGTGGGGTCCACTTGAACCTAGATCTGACTCAATCTTAGTGTCAAACTAAAAAAATGAGCTTTCCAAGTGGATGGACGGTTTGGATGCAGCACACGCATCATGGTGGGTCCCACTGTCGTTGGACAGTGAATAAAACACATGCTATATAGTGGGCTCCACCGTCCGCTGGACGGTGAGTAAGACACATAAATCATGGTGGGATTCCACCGTCCACGGCCGTGGACGGTGTAGCAAAACCCATGCATCACTGTGGGTCCCACATGGGTCCCACCATAACATTTATTTTCCATTCAAGCCATTGATAAGGTCGCACAGACCTGGATGAGGAGGAAAAACAAATTTCATCTTGATCCAAAACTTCTGTGGCCCAAAAAAGGGGTTTCAATGGTAGAGGTTTAATCCCACTGTTTCCTGCAGTGTGGGCTACCTGAGCTGTGGATGGAGCTGAAATTTGGAGGGGGCCCACTTCTGGGAGTGGCCCACCTCGTGAACGGTGTAGATGTAAAATATACATCATGGTGGGGCCCACGGCAGGAGCTGTGGGTGGCTTGCAGGGACGTCTGTCCACCGACGCCGCCGCAGCTAGCCTCGGGCGCTGCTTTGCCTTCGACGGCAATGACGGTCTACTCTGAAATTCTGACATATTTTTTATTTTTTTTATTTTATTTTCTCGAGAAAATTTGCATGTGGGGCCCACTACCGGAGAATCCACTCCGTCCAATGCGTTCAAGGGCTCGAAATACACAGAACGAGTCCAATATATAGCGTATTTGGGGTGTAGATACAGAAAGGTGGGTCCTAAAAGCTTTGTACAGTAGAAAACAAGAATTTTCATGGTATGGCCCGCCTGATTATCGGATTCACCTCATTTTTCGGCTCAACGCCTAAAATGAGTTGTGAAAAAGGATGAACGGCATGGATCGAACCCTTACATCAGGGTGGGGCCTATTTGTGAGGTCCACATAAAAAGCTTGAACTAAGCTTATATCTGTGTTTTCCCAAAAGACGTCCAGATGCTGGACTCTATGGGGCTTAGCAAACAACAGTAAAGTGGGCCATGCTTAGGTGGGCCACCACATGGCTAAGGGGTGTGGAACATCACATATAAAGTGGGCCCCACATATAAAATGGCTTGGATAAAATACCTGCCGTATGGTGGGGTCCATCCAAGTGGGCCACACAGCCAAATCATCACACAAAACATAAAACAAAGCGGGAGAGAGAGAGAGAGAGAGGTAGGGGGTGGGACACTCGTGATGGAGGGACCCCGACACTATGGGCCCTCCCTTGTAACCAAACATACATCAAGAGGGTCCCATTACACATGGGCCCATTAAATCCAAAATTCAACGGTGCGGTTCCCTTCTCCACTAAAGTAGACGGGCTAGATGACCCTAGGTATACAAGAAAATAAAAATCATGATGGGGTCCATGGAGAATGGCCCCATCATGGAATGATCATGATGATCAAAGTGGGTCATCGGCTACATCTTAGGGTCCCAAGTGAGATCCAAACCATTGATCGGTTGGCCTCTCTTGGCCCATCTTAAAAACATGAAAAACTACTCTTATCAAACACCCACCGTTCGATCTTCTTACTCCTATGGGTTCCTTAGTTCCTTAGCTTCGATTCCAATGGAGGAGATGAGGAATGGATGGTTGAGATGGGAGATGAAGGGGTAGGAAAAGGTGGGCCACACTTGTAGCTCTCTTGAAGGGTTTGGGAATGGATTGGACGTATGGAGGTTTGCTTGGAATGAGATTTGGAAAAGAGAGAGAGACTTGTGAAGGGAGAGAAAGAAAGATGGTTGATGGATTGATGGATGTGTGTAAGAGCCTTTTTGACATTTGTGGCTTTTGGTGTAAGAAAGGTATGGGTTTGTAAGAACTTTTTGACTTTGGGGTTGCTTGAGGAAGGGTGAGAAGTGATGGATTGATGAGATTGATTGATGGGTGATTGATGTGACATCTCGTTGAGATTCTCTAGAGATTCTTACGCGCGGCATTTTCCTCGCACTGAACGCTGACCCTCATCTCTTGACCAGAGAATCGGATCGGCGCGCGAGTCACGGCATCGGAACCGCGGTGACAGTGCGGTCGTAAGAGTACAAGTCTTGGGTTGAGTCATCTCGGGTTGACAGCGTGTGAATCAGGGTCACGCGCAATGCTGGTTAAGGGTTGAAGGTTGCCAGAATTCGAACGGAAAGACCGTGGGAACCAATGGAATGGTACGGTATAGGATACGGGTCTTACAATGAGAGCTCTCCATTTCCAACCCTTTTGTAAGCACTCCACCCCAAATCCAACCCTCCAAAATCAATCCCAACCATTAAATCTTGTTCCCTTGAAGCTCTAGATCACATTGGCGGAAGGAGTCCAAGATCTAAGGTGGGTGCTTCTCTCTCTCTCTCTTTCTCTTTTTCATTTTTTTGTGATGTATGGCCCACTTGGATGGACCCCACCTTGATGTATGTCTTATCCAAATCATCCAAGTCATGTGGACCCTACGTTATGGATGATGAGAAAACACAAATATCAGACCCATTAGGTGGGACACGTTCACGTGGGACCCACCTTGATAAAGCGTGGACCACGTACATGTGGGACCACCATGATGCTGTGTTTATCCATGCCCTCCAGTGTCCCTGGACGCTGGACGTGGAGTTAGCTACCTGAAGTGCATGTACTGACATGGGTGTGTACTAACAAGCTAACCAATATATATATATATATATATATATATATATATATATATAACGCCAGTGGGGTTTTTAGATTTTTGGGTGGGCCATTCATAGGCCCCACCTTGATGCATTAATTTAACCCAAGTCGTCCATTCCATTCTCCAGATTATTTTAGGCGTTGAGCCGAAAAATGAAGTGAATCCGATTTTTCTGGAGGGTCATACCATAGAAAATAGTATTTTCTACAGTTGAAATCCACCCTAATGTTTCTATACACCTAAAATAACCCAAATATTGGGCTCGTTCGGACTGTCTCGAGCTATGGGATGTAATGGATGGAGTGGATTCATTTGATACAGGCCCCACATGCAAAAAACCTTGAAATACTTTTTTTTCAAAAATAAATAAATAAATAGTAGCAACAATGTAACGACTCGTAAATTTCTGTACAAAGACCCGAGTACCACCTCGACCAGAAATCACTTAGGATTAAATCCTTTAGAAATTTGACAAAGTTAACTATGTGCTAAACTAGATTAGCCATGAAATCCGTTTGAATCACTTTAAATACGATCTACAAGACCCAAAACTTGTAGAATCATTGACGCCAGGTTACCCTAAAATCTAGGATCAAACTCAATACCCGTCTGCTCTCGAGGGCACATTGAAACTCCATATCAGGTCTGGACCGCACATCGGGAGTCCGAATAATACGAGGTTAAGGACTTAGGACCGCCTCGCTGGGTTTGATAACCATCTCAGAAATCAAATCCAGCTAGTATCCCACAGCTGTTCGCCATATTTCACATCTTAGGATTAAATAAATATCTTGAATAGTAATCTGAGACTTGTTATTTGTGGACATTTTGTAAGCAACCAGACCGTCAAAATCTGACCCAAATACACCCTCAGATCAGGAAAAATTTTATAAACATGTACTTGGAATTTCAGATCGGGTTTCACTGACCATTGAACTAAAACTGGTCCGCCATGCATGATCTGGGAATCTGACTGAAATGAAAACTTAACTCCACCTGGATCCGATGTTTGTGAGCTCAAGTCCGACGTTTGGCTCAAGGAGGCCCTCCAGAAGTCCTCCGTTGAGCTGAAACAGGGACGCTTTAGTTAAAACCAAAGTATACCTTGTCCACAAGTCTATTTCAGAGAGTTTTTAGGCTATATAAGGACCTTAGAACCCTCTCTCCCATAGCCATACGAATTTGAGAGAAACCCTAAAGAAAGAAGTAAGAAAAAAGAGAGAAAGAGTGAGAGAAGTGGGAGAATCTCCCTATTACCATTTCCTGTTGCTACACAAGCTGCACCACCTGAATCTTATCGCTTTCCCGGCGATACCGACTTCGTTTCTAGGTAAAAAACCCTAACCCTAATCAGTTTTGGAGTTGTAAAGATTGTAGGTTATGAAATAGCTAACCTATTTCATTCTTTAGGCTACCAAATTGCTGAATACGAAAGCTTAACAAACCTAGCTGATTCGTTACGATTCTAAGGTGAAAGGTGAGGACTTTAGGTGTATAGGTTATGGTTTTCAATACTTTCAATGTTAGATAATGATAGATTCATGATCTGCATGCAATTACACATGTACAAAGTGCCGTCTGTTTTCCATTTCAATTAAAGATGTGAAATATGGAATTTTACATATTTTAGATATTCGTAGAAAATACCGTATATGTATATATTTTGGAAATGTGTTTAACATGATTATTTGTTGTATGAATATATGATATATGGATAAAATACTTATTTGGCGAAAGGATTCGCCCTAATACATGTTTTGCCAATATACACTATGTATGTAGAAATAGTGTATTGTAGAAAGTACTGTATAAGTATATATTTTGGAAATGTATTTGTCATGATTATTTGTTGTATGAATATATCATATGTGTGTAAAATACTTGCTTGGCGAAAGGACTCGCCCTAATACATGTTTTGCTAACATACACTATGTATGTTGAAATAATGTATTCTAAGTATTTGTGAAAATGCTTATGAGAGTAAGTGTTTGGATGATGATGCCTTAGGTAGGTGTAGAGATGGGATTCTTAACTACCTTAGAGACATGTATGATTTCCTCCATGAGGTTGTTTACCTAAACCGCTTACTTATTAAATATATGTGTTTGTATTCTTATTTATATGGTGCTTTATAACATATTTTATAACATGCTTTATACATGCTTATGACATGTTTGTTAACATGCTTGAATTACTTTGTTTATTTGCTTTACTCCACATGCTTTGAATATGGATTAATTACGATTGGGACTATGTTTATAGTCCAGACAATCGGTACCAGACTTGAGTTCGTGGTCAAGATTCTTTTCGCCACGTAGGATGTATTTGACGAACCTTAGTCGTACTTCAGTTAGCGACAGTGGTTAGGCCACACGAAGTGCTGATGCACTTCATGTCGTTCAGTTGGTGGTGTGCTCGAGCTAGTCAAGCTCGTCAAGTAACACGATATGCCTAATGTATGGTCACCTTGTTTGGTCGCTACTGCTTGAACCTAGGGTACCAAACTTACCAGTGGAATCCCGTTAACCATGGTACCTCGATCCGCTAAGACTCATGAGCTGGGCATGGTGGTGTGGGACACTATGGTCGAGTTGTCGACCTGTGCTGGGGCCACGTGCCTCCCTATAGTGACCAGTGAGCAACCAGACTCGTGAGCTGAATACAGTGGTATGGGACATTGTATTCGTGCTGTCAACACGTACGGCGAGAGCCGAATACGGTGAGACCTGTATTCGTGCTGACGGGCGACGAGTCCTTTGCAGTGTCTTCGAGTATACTCTGAAGTCTGTGATTGGCGACGAGCCCTTCGCAGCAACTAGAGCATGAGTTGAGCCGAGTACGGTGAGACCTGTATTCGAGCTGACGGCCAGCGATTGAGCCGAATATGGTGAGACCTATATTCGAGCTAACGGCCAGCAATTGAGCTGCATACAGTGAGGTCTGTATTCGTACTGACGGGTGACGAGCCTTTTGCGATGCCTTCGCGATGCCTCTCGAACCATAATATCGTATGAGATTATCTAGGTTTGACGACCCTAGAATGGATCATGTTTGGGAATGATATAAGGGAGGTACCTTAGTTTTCCAATCCTACTGTTTGAAATGGACTAATAACACCTCGGTAATCATGCTCATCATGCATTACATGTGCCTAGAAGATGTGGAGCACTGAGGAATGCAAGCATGCCGCGAACGTAAGATGGTGTCGCATGAGGGAGTATGTCGGTTAGGGCATCTATCATGACTGCATTCATACTTGCATTAACAAGAGTAGTTAGGAGTGTTTTATTGTACTGCTTTATCATTACTGCTTGACTACATTGATAACATGTTAACCTATGCTTTATTATTCCACTGAGTTAGCTACTCACTCCCACGTTACGGGATGATGTTGTACACACCAACTAGACTCTGTCTCAGGTATAGATGAGATGACGACTCAGGAGGCTGAAACGGACTATGACGAGGACCAGGACGAGTTCTCATTTATGCAATATTCTGACGGCTTCGACTAGACTGTCGGATCGATGGGATTTGCTGGGATTACTTCCCTAGTTGTATTTCTGACTTTTTGAACTTAAAATGGATATATATATATATGGTGACTCAGATGGGTTCATATTCTGAAAAATGAAATGATTTTGTTGCTTTTACATACATATATATACAGTTCAGTCTTCCGCTTGCCTTTATACAATTGATCTGGAGTATGAATTACTGTTTTGGTATAATCTCACTCATATTTATTACTCTAACACAGACAACATTTAATCATCATTATCTATGTTGCATAAGTGATGCATTGGAACTCGGGAGTTGAGTTATGCTTGACCCCCGAATTTCAGGGCGTTATAAGTTGGTATTAGAGCATGATTTTGATTAAACCGGACCTGAGTTATGATCCCACGACGTATGCTGACGCTTTCACTTAGGAGGGTGTAAGGAAAAAAATAGAAACAGTCCTAGGTTTCCCTGATTTCGCCATTTGGCGAAGTTCATCGAAAACGAGCATTTTAATCGAGTTCGTACTCGATCCTGATCGCACGAGTCGACCCCAAATCACTTCTAGATCGTCTATTAACGTGTCGATATCACAATATACCTCATCCCAGCAGTCAAGGATCTGTAAATGCAAGTATGTGTCCGAAAGTGCCCGAAACTGCCCGAAATTGAGCGAATCGGGGTCGGTGGCCTACCCATATCAATTTAGGGGTACCCAGGGTGGGACCCAGGGGGTTTTGGGGCTGGGGGACAGGAGGATCTTGCCCATGGGGCGGGCCCTTGAATTCTAAAAAGCTGGTCGGCAAGGCCCTCGCTAATTTTTGGGCTGGGCCGGGCCCGCATCTCGGGCCAATCACGTCAGGGGGTCTAATAACCCCCCTGACATAACTCCCGTCCATTCTCCCTCTCCCAAACCCCTACTTCCTTCACAAACCTCCCCTCTAAGCCGTTTTTCCCTCTACACTTGCTATCTCCTATCTCTAATTGCCCTTCCAATCATCTTCTCTGCTAATTTCGACCACAACCCACCCATTCCCATCGTCCACAGCAGTCCTTTCCTCCCTTCCCTCTCCATTTCTCTTGTTTGAGCTCTCACACCCCCATTTGGAGCTCAAAAATCGTGTGAGCTTCCTCACCCATCTGATCTCTCTATTTTCTTTCTTAAATCCTATCATTTGGGCCCCTACAACGTTTGTTAGAACCCAAGTCAGTGGAGAACTCACATTTCCAGCCCCTTCTCTCTTTTTCCTTCATTTTTCATGGCCCTTTTTGAAGTCATTACGGCCATTTTCTCCATATCCTCTGTCTTTTCTCTCATGGCAAAGAGAAAGAGCGCCGCTGATGAGGCTGGGCCTAGTCGCCCTACACGTTTAAAGCGGTCGAGAGACACCGCCGCTAACTCGAGCTTTGCTTGGGAATTTCGAACGAAGAGGGATCTTAATCCCCGAATCCCTGCTGAACGAGCTCAGTTGGCGGCATTACCTCATGGAGTTTATGAGGACTGCAGGGTTCTCTTTGAAGCCCAGGTGGATGGACGGCTCTTCGGTGAATACTACTTGTTCGAGCAAGTGGAGACGGCCCATTGGGTTCGGCTATTTGAGGCCAGAGGTCGCGCCAATCCCGGTACTGTCAGAGCCTTCTATGCCAACATTCGTGAGCCTACACTTGAACCTTTACAGTTCCGGCTCTTGGTTGGGGTAGATCTGTTTATCACTGTTGATGTGAGAGTGATTGCACGGCTTATGAATATGCCTCTTGGTGACGTACATGCTAATGAATAAAATCTGGGGATTGCTCGTGAAAAGGATCGTCGCACACGTTACCTTTGTGGTGGCCGACTGGTTGAGTGGCAGCCGAACAAAAGTCTGCTAGCATCCCACATGTCAGACGACTTCCATCTACTACATCACATATTCACATACAACCTCTACCCCAGACACAGTAATCGCAGCGAGTGCACACGACTCATGGTAGACTTTCTGTACCAAGTGGGGCAGAGGGCGAACTTATGCGTGCCTACATTCGTGTTGCGACAGATTGTGAGTAGTGCACGCTCCACCAGGAGCTCTGATTCGCTTCCCTTCGACAGACTCATATGCAGGATTACACGGGAGTTTGGCTACAGTCTGGGGGTGGAAAGACCAGCACCAATCCACCAAATCGACGAGAGTACTCTCCATCAGATGGAACTTGGGGCGTGACAATGACGGGCCTGACATGTGGAGAGCGAGGATGAGTTGGTGAGCGAAGAAGAAGAGAGTGAAGATGGGAGTGGCGGTGAAATAGAAGAAGAAGAAGAGGAACCTGAGGCCCAGGATACAGAGGAGAGTTCACCTCCTGCGGCTCAGGAGCAGGGCACCGATCGGGCTACTATAGATGCGTGTTTAGCCCGTCTTGAGGAGGGCCAAGCAGCCCTGCAACAGGAAGTCGGGCAGGTCCAAACCAAGCTCAACAAGGTGTCTCGCACCTTAAAGGCCATCCTGTGCTGTCTACAGGACAAGAATGCCCCTCCTCCATCGCCTGACTCGGATGCCTAGCCATTCTTACTACTGTTTTGTAGTTGTTTTGGTTTCCTCTGTAGTGGGTTTATGTTTCATGTTGATGATGTAGTAGTTGGTAGTATGTTTTAAGTGTTTGATGTTGTGGTTGTAATTGGCTCTCTTGTAATTTTTGTCATGATTCATGTAACTCTGTATCCCATGTATTATGACAATTTTGGGTAAATGAAAAGCATGCAGCCTCTTTTACTATGAGATGTGTGGAATGCTTAAAGTGCTTGTATAATATGTTGCTATACTTTATCTCACATACGTTTCACCCTACAGAAATTTTTTATACAAGCACTACATGAGAGCCAATTACATCCCTAGGCTTGTTGCATGCGCTAAATGTAATCGAGAGCACCTGCGAAAGTGGTATAGGTAGGATCTTTTATGATTTTATTTTTTGTATTTTGCTGATTTCTCTCTTGTGTTGACTCGCTTTTACGTTGATATTTTTGGAAAGCCTCTTGATTCTCCGTCCAGGTACTATCTTTCCCTCACTCCTCTTTTCTTTTCGTTGTCTAATGTGCATCGCATGTTTATTTCTGTTACATTGAGGACAATGTAGATTTTAGGTTGGGGGTGGGAGATTACCTAAGCCGTATTTTCTTGGTTTAAGCAAAACTTGTGAAATTTGTTCAATGTTTCTAAAATTTCTTGTGCATTCAAAGTGATTTTGAATGATAGTTGTGATTACAAGATACAGAATGTTGGTAATTTATGATTATTAGATTCAGTTGTTTAATAAATTTCACAGTTAAGTTTGAATTGTTAACCCATGATTAAAAGTTGTAAACATTGATTGAGTCATGATTTCGCATATCACATCTCGCTTACACATTAAGGTTCCGGTTTGAAAATTGAATGATTAACTTGGTAATCACTAAGCATGAAAGGAACCAACTTGAAAAATTAAATTTTTAGTATCAATTATAAAGAAGAATTAAAAAGGGTAAGTCGCATAATCTTCACCATAGGTTTGCTCCCTATAGGTGTAGATTCGATCCCCTAAGGTTGACATTTAGAAAAAGTTAGGCGACAAGTCTTCACCATAGGTTTGCTCCCTATAGGTGAGGATTTGATTCCCCTCATTGGCGTTACTATTCATAAAAAAATCAAAGGCTGATAGAATGAAAAGATGATCTACAAGGCAAGTGTTGGTCTTAGTTTTGGTTGTCATGAATTCTATTGTTAATTACCAATGATATCATGAAATTGACAATTGGATCTCTTAATGATTATAAGGCGAGATTACACTATACACTCATGGAACTCAATGTTTAGAATGTTCTAATTGATGGATAAATATTTTGAACTTGATTATGAAGGTTACTGCAAACTTGATTCCAGGAGAAATTTCTATTCACCATTCATGAATCTTTGAATTCTGACATCTCGACTATTTGTTCATAAGTCACTTGGGTTTACAAGAATTGTCTTTCATTTCTGAAATTATTTTTTCGCATGTTTTGCTCGGGACTAGCAAAATGCTGGTTGGGGGTTGTGATGAGGGTCGAATATTGCATCTCAAACCCCAATTATTGCTAGATTTTATGTATATGATAATGCTTAACAGAGTATTTTAATTATATTCTTATTGTAGGGTGTAATCAGGAGCGTTAATTGAAAAAGGATATTAAAAGCGTGGATTTGATGCTCCGAAGTACCAGAGCAAGGAACGAACTACAGAGGACTGAGATCAATGAATTTACATGCCAGATATCCGAGGAAATCAAGCCGTTCACGTTAAAGAGGCCCAAAATTAGTCCAGAATGCAAGATCACATGGTTCCAGCCATCTGATTGCCTTGAAAATTCATACATGACCTGAGGGACATAAATTAACCGTATAAATTAAATTTCATCTATTGGATATCTCTGGAAGTGGGCCAACGACTAGATCAGCTCCTTAATTCATTAAGTGGGACCCACCTGATAACAGGAAATAATTCAAATTTGGTATCAACCCATTAATCGGGGAGACAAAACATTTGGACGGTGTAGATCTCCCCAGAACATTGCAATGGACCCCACATGTATGAGCATGTGCATAAAGCACACGTGTGCTGGCGCTACACCGGACCGAAAAGCCTTAGTCAGAGTCGGTTTGACCGACTGCATTCTCAAAAATGGAAACTGCCGTTTTAAACAGCGTTCGCATGCGAACGCTCGGTTCGTGGTTGTGGGCCCCATATATTGTCCAAACGGACAATCCAAACCGTCCATTAGCTTTCTAAGGCTCATCTTACCAACGCTTAGCTGATGGAATTTGAAAACATCTAGTTTTTATTTTTCTAGCCGTTCAAAAGCGGAATAGATTGTAGATTGAAATATCATGTGTGCCTCATCAACAAAAGACAAAAACTACATATTCCCAATTGAAATTTTGTCCTTCTTCCAATGGACGGAGTGGATTTCTCAAATATCAGATGAAACGGACCCCACCATCACCACAGCACTCCATGTGTAATCCCTGTTTCGGCGACCAGACGCTGTCTGCTTTTTACGGAATTGTACGATCGTGGCAAGGATAGGATGGAAGATCTGATCCGTCCATCATGCAGATCATCTAAAAACGTCCCAGGGGACGTTGATTTAACGGACAACGTGCAAGGAAAAAGGAAGTCTGAAGGTTCCGAACTTTGCTGCGTAAAGAAGTTTTACAGGAAATCTCCGTTGCCTCTATACTCATTCCGACTCAGCCACTTTCAGTCGACCTTAGGTTGCTATAAAGGGAGGCAGATGGGGAGCAGATCCAGAGGAGAAGGAGAGCGAGGGCCGAATCTAGAGCTGGGGATTGAGAGCTTGTAGAGAAGAAAGAGAGAGAGATGTTTTTATGTTTTAAATCCTATTTTTACTTCTTTCTAATTGCTTTCATGAATAGCTAATTTCCTTAGCTAGGGCTGAGATGAAGCCCCTAACTTGAATGATCCTTGTTTGTTGATTTCATCTTAACTTGATTGATTTGTTTCTTTCTCTAGTGTGCTCAACACTCAATTTTCATGCTTCTCCATTCTATGAGCTCGATAAAAGTCTAGATATGGATGTTGTTTGGAATCTTAACTAGGTGCTTGTGTCTGACCATGAACAGGTTTCCTATAGAGGAAGAAACGGGAATCTACATCTCTTCATGCCTGACCATGGATGGAAAGATGTTATCCATATGCTTTAAGGAATTATACATTCTATGTGCCCGACCAAGGACATAAAGTGTGTTTTATTTATTTTGATCTCAACCTGAATTAGGGTGAATCAACAGGTAAAACAAGGATTGGGATAATTAGGGGTGGATTCGAAAGTCCTAGTTTTCTCCTTGATTGGATTTTACTCATTGCTCTCGGTTATCCTTTTAAATTATTTTTTTTAATCATTACTTAAACTCTTTGTTGGATTAGTTAAGAAGAGTCGTAAATTTCAAATTGTGACAACCAGTCCTCGTGGGAACGATCTCGTTATACATACCGTATCTACACCTGATTCATATACTTGCGAGTTAAAATCATTTAAATCAGATTGGTTTAAATAAAACATCAAGTTTTTGGCACTGTTGCCGAGGACTGTTCCGTTCCAAATTGAATTTATGATTCTCTCTTATCATAATTCATAGCTTAGGATTTTACTGACTGTAGATTTAGAGTTCATTTCTCTATTTTAGAAACTAACCTATTTCCTGTTTTGTAGGGTCCTGACATATACTTCTAATTTGGTAACATCTTTCTAAATTCTCCATTCTTCTCTACTTTCTATTTTGAGAATTAGGTTTTTATTTTTTAGGAATTTTCTATTTTCTAGCTTTAGATTTAGAAACTTTCTTTTTTAGAAACTAACCGTTGCTTAGGTTTAGTCTAGCGTTATTATAAGAAATCTAATCTATCTTTGTTTCTATTTTGTTTACAGAAATTAAGGAAACTGAAAATAAAGCTGTCTTTAAAGAGGAGGAGCTCTCAATCCGTCGATCATTGATCATCCCTTTTTCCGGGTTCTTTCTTCCAATTCATGTTTTCATAGTTTCTTCTTGTTTTTTTTTAGGAATCCATAGTTTTTTAGTTCTAGTTTTATTTCTCTTAGGTTGCATCGTAGTTTAGCTTTCTTGCATGGTAGTAACTTAGTTTATGCTAGGATGTAGATCTCTGAATATAGAACTAGCACCTTTTGATCCTGAAATAGAAAGAACACTTCGTGGAAGATTAAGAAAAAATCCAGTTGAAATGGCAAACGAGAATGAAGTTAAAGCTCTTAGAGATTATTCAGCTCCTGTCCAATTTAATGCGCCTTCATGCATAGTGTTGCTAGCCACTACAGCAACACACTTTGAACTTAAACCTGGGGTTATACAATTATTGCCATCCTTTTATGGGTTAGACAAGGAGGACCCATATCATCATGTGAAAGAATTCCTAGACATTTGCTCCACTTTTAAGTTCCAAAACTTCTCAGACGATTTGATCCGCCTATGCCTGTTTCCTTTTTCTTTGAAGGATAAGGCAAAAGCATGGTTGAATTCTCTAGAAGTTGGATCTATCACTACATAGGATCACCTGTCTAGGAAGTTCTTAAATAAATTCTTCCTAATTCACAAAACTAATGCTCTCCGTAGAGAAATCACTAATTTCACACAAAAAGAGGGTGAGCACTTTCATGAATGTTGGGAAAGATGGAAGGACTTACTTCTTAAATATTCACACCATGGTTTTGAAAAGTGGCAACAGGTTCAATACTTCTATGACGGTTTAACACCCCAGAACCGTCTCATGGTTGATGCCACCAGTGGAGGGTCATTCATGACCAAAAGTAATGTCGAAGCATGGAATTTCTTTGAAACCTTGAGTGAAAATTCCCAGCAATGGGACTATTTAAATAGAGGTGACAGAAGTCCCCAACCACAGAAGAGAGGTGGTATATATGAGATAGGAGTCACGCCAGATCTCTATGCCAAGATTGATGGCCTGCCAAAGAAGGTTGATGCTCTGATGTTGCATAATGGACCTCCACAAACAACTCAAGTCGAGGCATGTGCCATATGTTCTACTCCTGCCCATCCTACGTAGTCTTATCCATCTGGTGTAGCATCCCTATAACTTCTTTCTGAACAAGTACATGCAATGAACACTTTTCAAAGACTTAGGAATAATCCTCACTCAGAAACTTGGGTATAGATGAGATGATGACTCAGGAGGCTGAGCTAGACTATGACGAGGACCAGGACAAATTCTCATTTATGTAGTATTCTGGTGGCTTCGACTAGACTGCCAGATCGACGGGATTTGCTGGGATTACTTCCCTAGTTGTATTTCTGACTTTTTGAACTTAAAATGGATATATGTATATGGTGACTCAGATGGGTTCATACTCTGGAAAATGAAATGATTTTGTTTCTTTTACATACATATATATATAGTTCAATCTTCTGCTTGCCTTTATACAATTGATCTGGAGTATGAATTACTATTTTGGTATAATCTCACTCATGTTTATTGCTCTAATATAGACAACATTTAATCATCATTATCTATGTTGCATAAGTGATGCATTGAAACTCGGGAGTTGAGTTATGCTCGACCCCCGAATTTCAAGGCGTTACAAGTAGGCGCTGCTGCAAAGACCAGAAGACACCGCGCAGCATCTTGCTACGCTCTTGCGCTGCTGTGGATAGACAGACAGTTACCCACAGTCCTAGCCGTGGGCCCCACCATGATGTATACTACACATCAACACCGTGCATTTGATAGGTCCCCTTTGGGAACTGGGATCCCCTAAAAATTAGCCATTTACGGGACTCAGGTGGTCCACACTTCAAAGTAACAGGGGTTAAACGTCTACCATTGAAACTCTTTTTGGGTCCCAGGAGTTGTGGATCATTATGAAATTTTTTTTCCTCTTCATCCAGGGTCTGTGTGACCTTATCAACGGTTAGATGGTAGGTAAATGTTGTGGTGGGCCCCACATGGGACCCACTAATGTAAATGTTTTTTTCCGCACCGTCCACCTATGTGGAACCTACCATGATGTATGTGTGTATACCAGCGCCGTCCATCCAGCATTCAGCATCTGGACGCTGGACTGGATGTAGTATAATAATAATAATAATAATAATAATCTATTATAATAATATTATATTATATATATATAAGGTGGTGCCTACATGGGACCCCACCCTATTTAAAAACGGGTTGGTTGGTGTGCGCGGATAGCAGCAATATAGCTGTTGTCATGACGTCAGCAAGTTATGTGGGTCCCACCTGTATTGAAGTCAACAGGGTCTGTGGGACCCACATGTGGTATGCGTGATATCCAACCGTTCATCCATTTGCATACACACCATCCATGTGGGACCCACTGTTGCCACTAATGTCAGTAAGTTCTGTGGGCATAGCATGAGGCATGTGTATATATCCCAACTATTCGTCCAATGGTGGGATGCACTTGATGTATGGGTCTGATCCAGATCGTCCAACATTTTGAACGGGTGGGATCCACCCTCATGAATGTATTTTATAGCCACCCCATACACCTGTTGTGGACATGGGACCCGCCCCACACATGTGACACGTGTGGGCAGGTGGGACCCACCTTGATGCATTTATTTTATATCCACAGCGTCCATATAACATTATGTGGACTCCACTGCAGTGTATGTGTCTTATACACACCATCCATGTGAGACCCCCTCTAATGTATGTGTCTTGTATCCATGTTGTCCATCTGCACAGGGCTCGTGAAGCCCGCCTGGATGTAGTGTTGTATCCACTTAGTGCATCTATGGTGTTATGTGGGTCCTACCATAATATATGTGTTTTATTCCAAGCCATACATTTGTGCAGTGGACCCCACCATGGTATGAGTATTTTACCTGCGCCATCTATCAGGTGGACTACACTGCAGATCAGTGAAGGATTGAACGTCCACCATCGAAACCCATTTGGGTCACAGGAGTTCTGGATCATTATGAAATTTGTTTTCCTCTTAATCCAGGTCCTTGTGACCTTATGAAATAGATTGGGTGAAAAATAAATGTTATGGTGGGCCCTGGATATTTTATGCGGTGCCAATCATTATCTCCACTGTTATTTGTAGTGTGGTTCAGATGATCTTTGGATATGATTCATTTTTAGTTAATACTCTATAATGATCTCAAAAGAATAGATGAACGGTGTAGATGGTGTAGCCCAAGTAGTGCGGCCCATTGGTGTAGCCCACTTGATGTGTATATGGCCCACTTGTGCGGCCCATTGGTATAACCGGCTTGATGTGTATATGGCCCACTTGTGCGGCCCAGTGGTGTAGCTCACTTGACGCGTACATGGCCCACTTGTGCGGCCCATTGATGTAGCCCACTTGATGCATATTGGCCCATTGGTGTGGCCCATATGATGGGGCCCACCTGCTTGAATCTAAGGCCTATGGGCAAGGCCATTGTGATATGTATTAGGCTCATGACGCGTGGCCCTTCTGATTTATTTTTCGGCCCCTAGGTTATGGACCGTATGATGTATCTGAGGCCCATGTGTAGGGCCCACATGTTATGTATTTGAGGCCCATGAACAGGGTCCACTTGAGGTGTATAAGGCTCATTGATGTGTCCCACTTGTTGTATTTGAGCCCATAGGTTACGGCCCATTATGATGTACTGAGGCCCATGGGTCGTGGCCCATTGAGATGTATACTTGGCCCATACGTCGTGGCCCATTGTGATGTATTTCTGACCCATTTAGTAAGGCCCATTGTGATATATTCCTGCTCATACGATGAGGCCTATTGAGATGTATTTCCGGCCCATATGATGTAGCCCATAGTGATGAGCATTAGGCCTAGGTGATGCGACCCACTTGATTTATGAAACCATTGTGTGAGGCCATGGGCCCACTATATGTTTGGCCCTATGTGGGCCACTCATTGGGAGTAATGTTGGTTAGATGTCCACATTGATAAGCAATGATGGTTAGATGTCCTCATTGTGACCTTCCCTTAGGCCTTGTTAGGCCATTTTCATCGATGTCGATTGCCGATTCCGATCATTGAGGCCGATTATTGATCGATTCCAATTGTTGTAGCTGATTGCTGATTCCGATTATCGAGGCTGATTATCGATCGATTTCACTTGTTGTGGCCGATCGTTGATTAACGATCGAGGTTGATTATCGTGACCGATTGCCGATTCCGATTGTCGAGGTCAGATATCGAGGCCAATTGTTAAGGCCCAATATGATGTATATGCGGCCCATATTTGAGGCCCATTGTGATGTACATTCAGCCCGTGTTTAAGGCCCAATGTGATGTATATGAGGCCTATATGATGAGGCCCATTGTGATGCATTGAGGGTTAGGCGATGGAGTCCATTGTAATGCATGTTAGGCCCATGTGAGAAGCCCATCGTGACGTATATTAACCTATTGAGTGAGGCCCATTATGTTGTATATTAGGCCCTTGTGTGAGGCCGTGGGCCCATTATATGTTTGATTCTATGTGGGCCATTCCTTAGGGGCAATGTTAATTAAATGTTAACATTGTCGAGGCCGATCGTTGAAACCGATTATGAGTATGTGACAGCATAGCGTCATGATACATGCCCATACGCATCATCTGCATATTTATTATGAGATATGATTGACTATTGCATATGTCATTGGGCAGGATGATATGAGACTCCCTGATAGGCGGAGGTTATCTCACATGAGCGCACGACATGCATAGGATTGATGCATGACTGGATTGTATGACTCATACATCTTACATTGTATTGTGATTACTGTACACCCTAGCGACATCATGGCTGTAGCCTCCATAGGCATGTCGTGGATGGCCAGACGGGACACCAAAAATTTGTTCTAGCATCGGGCTGCCATAGATGGCCCTAGGTAAAAATCCCTAAACCCTCTTGGTACCAGAGGACGCTCCAACATCGAGACCGAGTGGATATATGAGCGCCCGAGTACCGAATACCAAAAGGTCGCTTCTCCCACTGTGTCATGATCGGTTGGGAGGGGGTGTGGCCTTACCCACCAGAGGGTAGGGGGCATTACTAGGCTGAGTTTGACCAACTTGTGAATGGGTCCACTATCAATGTAGCGGATAGATATTGGCAGATTATTGACCAGGCGGATAATGAGGTTTCTTACACTCACTTGGACTGTGCTGCTGGGAGAGGGGCAATGCCATTTGGAGTGTACTAGACCCCGGTGATGATCCTAGAGAGGAACCGTACTAATATGTGGATTTATTAAGCAATAATTGCATACCCATTCATTCACTATCCACTCCGGCTGGTGGTGTGCAACTGTTTATTATGAGTACATTCGCATGGACAGGATTTCGGTTGGGTGCGCAACTATCCAAATTTAGGTATGGGACTGGTTTGGATAGAAGTCCCTTGTGATGGACCCCACAGTCTGTGATACTACATACTATCATCCTGTCATGCCCCAAACCAAGAAATCGGATTCACAGGAATCCCGATCGCCGAATCTGGTGCTGACAGCCTCCGTAGTACCCATTCTCGGCTCCTAGCACCCATACGCTAGATTTCGATCTTAGGATCCTACAAGGAGGATTTTTTTGTACATTTAACTCGTAATAAGAAAAATCACAAGAATACCCAAATCACAATGAAAACATCATCATCATCATCATCATATATCCACTAATAATCATTTTATTACAATCCTGAAGGAAAATACATAAATAAAAAATCAAGCTCCAGAAGACCGCTGCATGCTCCAAGCTCAACACTGTTGCAACCTAACATCACCTGCACGCATCTATCGTACATATGCTTATGGAAAGCTTAGTGAGTAGTGAAAGTATGTACACAAGGTAAGTGTCAAGTAAGCAATGTCAGAGTAATCAGAGTAATCATAGTAATCAGAGTAAGCAAAAATACTGGTAGTTCGTGAGTCATACAATATCTGGGTATGCGATGCAATTCAGCTATACAAATGAGGAGTCAAAGAAAGCCAAATATTAGATGCCGATGATGCAATGTTATAAATCATACAATATCGAAATAAGCAGAAATATACTGATAAGTCTATGAGTGCCTTCAACCGTATAAAAGCTATGCGATGCAAGGCATGAATGCGAACAGTCATATTAATACAGAAACATGGCAACCCAAAATGCTAAGTACTACGGATGCGATGTAATATGCGGTGTGAATGGAATGACCATGCTGGAGTGAAGTCGGGATGATAGTACGTAGTATCGCAGGCTATGGGGTCTATCACAAGAGACTTTTATCCAAACTAGTCCCATAACTAAATTTGGATAGTCAGACTCAATGTGGTAAACTCCTGATCTCAGGTTAGTCGCGCGCCCAACCGAAATTCTTGTCATAACGAAGGTACACAACAATTAGTTACGCACCACCAGCCCGAGTAGATAGTGAATGAATGAATGAATGAGCATGCAACTCCTACTCAATAAGTCCATATATCAGTATGGTTCCTCTTTGGAAAATCACTGGGGTCTATTACACTCTAAACTAGATTGCCGTCCCATCGCCGCAACAAGGTGGGTGGAAGAGACCTCACTATCCACCTACCAATATCGAGCCCGGCTCGTCGATAGCGGACCCATTCCTTGAGCTGGTCAAACTCAGCCTAGCATTGCCCCCTCCTCTCTGGCAGGTAAGGCCAGACCCCCCTTCCAACTGACCACGACACAGTGAGAGATGCGGCCTAACGGTATACGGCCCTCATGCGCTCATGCATCTACTCGGTCTAGACATTAGAGCAACCTCTAGAACTAAGAGAGTTTAGGGACTTTCACCCAGGGATATCTATAGCACCCCATGTAAAACAGATTTTCAGTGTCTCATCTGGCCATCCGCGATATACCTGTGGAGGCCACGACCTTGATGTCGCTAGGGCATACAGTAATCACAGTACACAATGCAAGATGCATGAGTCATACAATCTAGTTATGCATCAATCCTGCACATACCGTGCGCTCATGTGAGATAACTTCCTCATATCACGGAGTCTCATAACAATATGCCCAATGACATATGCAATGATCAACCACATCTCATAACAAACATGCAGATGATGTGTATGGGCATGTATCATGATGCTATGCTATCACATACTCATAATCGGTATCAATAACTGGCATCGACAATCGACCTCGATAATGTGGACATTTAACTAACATTGCCCCCAAGGAATGACCCACATAGAGCCAAACATATTGTGGGCCTATGGCCTCACATAAGGGCCACATACATCAAGTGGGCCGCATCACATGGGCCAAAAATACATCTTAATGGGCCTCATCATATGGGCCTCATATACATCAAGTGGGTCACATCAACTGGGCCACGACAATGGGCCTTAAATAAATCCAATGGGCCGCATTAAATGGTCATATACAATCTCAATCGACCGTATCCCATGGGCCTCAAGTATATCATAATGGGACTCATCATACTGTCTAATATACATCATAGTGGGTCAAATACACGGGCTTAATATACATCACCATGGGCCACGACCCATGATCCTCAACTACATCATAATGGGCTACGACTCGTGGGCATCAATATACATCAAGTGGATCGCATTAATGGGTCTCATATACACCAAATGAGCCGCGTACCTGGGCCTCGAAATACATCAAGTGGGCCACACATCATGGGTCTAATACATATCACAATGGGCCTTGCCCTTAGGCCACGAATACATCACAATGGGCCTCTGACACGGGTTTAATATGCATCATGAGGGGCCACATCCTATGGGCCTTAATTATATCACAATGTGCCATGTCCCATGGGCCTCGAATATATCATAATGGGCCATACTACCTGGGCCTCGAATGTATCATAATGGGCCATAACCCATGGGCCTCAATACGTCACAATAGGCCACAACTCATGGGCTTCAAATACCAAATAGGTGGGCCCCATATATATATTAAGTGGGCTAAATGGGGCAGTTTATGGTTTAGCAAAATGAATGGATAGCGCGGTTGAAAAATATTCATCATGGTGTGCCCCCCATGCCGATGGGTGGCGTGGTGAATACATACATCATGGCGGGTTCCCACACTACCCTGGACAGGTGGACGAATGGAGAACCACATACATCAAGTGGGATCCATGTCCTCAAGCGGAAGGACGGTTGTATATAACAATACATCATTGTGGCCTTACACCACTCGTCCAGATGGACAGTCGAATATAGAGCATGTACGTCAAGGTGGGTCCCACCTGCCATGGACGGAGTGGATATACAACGCATCATCAAGGTGGGTCCCAGGAATAGTCTACCCAATGAGGTATGTTATGATCAGTCATTTTTCACATCAGGCATACATATGATGCGTATGATCATGAATTATGGATCTATACTAAACATGTATTGTGGTGATGGGCTCTGTTCATAACGAAGATGGGCCTAGGCAGTCTACACACTACAAGTATGAACCTATCATTAGACCCTAGGGAGAGTCACAATGCGGACATTTAACCAACATTGTACTTACAATGTGGACGTCAAACCAACATTGCTCCCAAGGCATGAACCGCCATAAAGGTCAACACATAAACCACGGTGGAATCACATTACAATGGGCCTCAACCCATGGGCTCCAAATACATCACAATGGGCCTCAACCCATGGGCCCTAAAATACATCAAAATGGGCCTAATCACATGGGCCTTATATTGATCAAGTGGGCCGCACCAATGGGCCGCGCACTAATGGGCCTTATGTATACTGTAATGGGCCATAACCCAGGGGCCTTACATTCATATCAAGGTGGGCCTCAGCAATGGCCTCATACACATCAAGGTGGGCCTCGACAACGGCCTCATACACATCAAGGTGGGCCTAATCACATGGGCCTCATGTGTATCAGATGGGTCATACCAATTGGGCCCCATACGTACATCAAATGGGCCTCGACCAAATAAGTGGTGATCATGATTTCCACCATTGAAATCCCAAGGCCCACAATAATATTTATTTCTCATCCAATCTGATCATAAGGTCATAATGACCTGAAAGGGAAAAGCAAATATCATATTGGTCCAAAATGGGTGGCCCAAGTGTTTTAATGGTGGACAGATTGGATGCAACACATGCATCATGGTGGGGGTCCACATGGAGGCCCATTATCAAGTATATAATATATATAATCTATATATAATATATACAATATTATATATAATATAATACAATATTATATATAATATATATACACACACATATATATATATACACACACACTGCATGCACACACACACACACACTGCGCACACACACACAAGCACACACTGCACACACACACACGCTCACACACACTGCACACACACACACACACACACGCTCACACACACACACACACACACACTCTCACACACACTCACAAACACACACGCTCACACACACACACGCTCACACACACCGTCCAGGGGGATGGTGTGGATAGAACACATAATGATGGGGGGACCCACCGTCCACCATCAGTGGACGGTGTGAATATACACATACATCACTGTGGGTCCCATGTGGGGTCCACCATAGCATTTATCTTCCATCCAACCCGTTCATAAGGTCAGGCGGACCTGGCTGGTGAGGAAAAATAAAATTTGTAATGATCCAAAACTTCTGTGGACCCAAAAAGGGTTTCAATGATGGACGTTTAATCAACACTATTTCCTATGATGTGGGCCACCTGAGCTTTGGATGTTCTTGATTTTTGGAGAGAGCCCACCTTAGGAGATGGCCCACCAAATGGACGGGTTGGATGACAAATATAAATCATGGTGGGGCCCATGGCTGGGGCCGTGGGTCCCTCCCCGTTTCACGTTATGCTAGTAGCGTCCTGCTGCACAGCAGCAACAGGCGTTGCACCCTTATTTCTTATTATTTTTTTTAAAATCATATTTTTCCATGGTTTTTCACGTGTGGGACCCGCATCAGTGGAGTCTGACCCCACCACTGGTCTCCAGGGCTCAAGACAGACCCATCAAGCCCAATATTGGGTATATTTTGGAGTATCGAAACGTCGGGATGGATTTAAACGGTAAACACACTGTTTTCAATGTTATGGCCCACCTGATACTCGAATCAACCTCATTTTTCGGTTCAACGCCTAAAATGACGTGGGGAAGGAAATGGACGGTGTGGATTGAATGCATACATCAAGGTGGGGCCCGCATGAGTGGCCCTTCCCAATAGCTTGAAACAAGCTCATATTTGTGTTTTCATTTCACGTCCAGGGACGTCCCTAGATGTGGACGGTCAATGTACAACACATGTACTAGGTGGGTCTTGCCCAAGTGGGCCACCAAATGATGGATGGTGTGGATACAATACTTACGAAGTGGGATCCAACCAAGTGGGCCACACATCACATTAAAAAAAAAAGGAGAAAGAGAGAAGCACCCACCTTAAGGATCTAGATCTCCTTCTTCTTCCACCTTTGGTCTTCTTAGCTTCAAGGGATGGATTTTATCGGTGGAGATGGGGTTTGGAGGGTTGGATTAGGAGGGGCTAAAGCTTGAAGTTGCTAGATTTGGGAGCTTCCATGGACAATTGGAGATTGCAAACAATAGAAATGGAGAAGGAGAGAGACAGGTAAGAGAGAGAGAGATATGTAATGATGGCTTTGTAAGGCCAGTATTAATGCCTAGGTAAGGGTAGATATTGACTTTTGGAAAAAGGGGAGGAAATAATTACCTAGCAATTACCCCATGATGGCTTAGAAAAGTGTGTCATTGCAATAGGTGGGTCCCACAAATGCGATCAAGGTCCAAATAAAGCGTGGCCTAATCTTTTGACGTACAACTCTGATTGCCGCACGAGACGCGGCGTTAGAACCGTGGCGACAAGGCGGTTGCTATGGCGCTAATTCCACGTCGGTCCGGGTCGGGCTTACATGTTTGAACTTAAGGGTCATCGCAAGCAAAATTCATAGGTCGCGGGTCACCGAAATTCGACCGGGAAAACTACAAGAGCTTATTAAATGGTACGGGCTAGGATACAAGTCTCACACATCCCGACCTCACACTTCTGCTTGGTCATTTCATTCACATCACATATTGCATCCGCAGGCATATGTCATTTTGAGTTGTTATGTTTTCTATACTTATATGGCCTAGACGGACCAACAAGATTTACATATTGCATTATACCCTTGACATCTGATATTTGGCTCTTTGTGACTTATTTGCATAGTTAATCTGTGTTGCGTATTCTGATATTGTATGATTTATGATCTTGTCAGTATTCCTGCTTACTTTGATAATTCATGATCCTGTCAGTATTTCTGCTTACTCCAATATTGTATAATTTATAGATCACCAATATTTCTGGTATTATATGATTATGGCATTGTATTGAATACTTGGCATATACCTTGTGCACACACTTACACCATCCTCTAAGCTTTCTGTAAGCTTATGCACGATAGATGCATACAGGTGATGTTAGGTTGTAACAGCGTGGAGCTTGGAGCATGTAGCTGACTTCTGAAGTTTTGATTTTGACATATGTATTTCTCTTTCATCATTGTATTCAAATGTTTATATTAGTGGATATGTGATGATGATGTTACTTTTGTGATTTGGGTAAACTTGTGGTTATGCTTCTTACGAGATAAATGTACGTTAGAAAATCCTCCTTGTGGGATCCCAGGATCGAAACCTGGCATATGGGCACTGGGAGCCGAGAATGGGGTACTACAGAGGCTGTCGACACCGGATTCGGCTATCAGGATTCCTGTGAATCTGATTTTTAAGTTTGGGGCGTGACATATTGCCTCAAGGAATACATGTGGCTCAGGCGGAGGTGCCTGTTGGTATTCCTATGTCTGATTTGTTGTATCGGCATGATTGCTTGTATGGAGTGATGTGGGGAGGAGTATGTGGGATGCTCTTTCTCAATGCTATTGACGATAGAGGTGTCAGATGTGCTAGGTCGTGCTTGATGCGATGGTAAGGGATTTTGAAGAATGTTGGCCTGAGTGGTGCTGCCAACATGTGGGGTGATCACAATTCTCTGACTTTCGATCAAATCTTAAACTTCATGTTTTAAGGTGAAACAACGGTTTGTTAGATGACCAGGAGCCTGATGATATGCGCAATATTAATTTTCATTATATTCTGGTGTCAGAGGATTTGGTGGAAGTAGAGGTTGGAGTGGTGTTAGGATTTGCCTTTGCATCAACATTGTCAGGACTTGACTGTACGTTTGTGCGAGCGGGGTGAAATTCCTACCAAACATGGCTTGCCTGTACGAATTTTACGCCTTTCCCTTAGGCTGTTGTGGTTGTGGTTGAGGCGGCTGCTCCTGATATCCCTGTTGGGTTTGCTCTGGTTGGTATTACTTCTTTTGCTGTGGCTCCTGTGGCGGAGCGTACTGGTTGCCTTTAGTATTAGTGGCGATATTATTAACTTCAGTGGTACGTTTCACGGGAGCATTGTCGTTTCCATTTACATTTCCAATGAGTTTCCCCTCAACTTTGTTTCTTTTGATTGAGGGGGCCTGATGTGGCCATGGTGAAATGGTCCCGGCTCTTATCCCAGCTGGGATGAGCTGGGAGAAGTTTATATATGGGTATGAGATTAGATATCTTGAGATGTTTGGATTCGCCGAATGGACAATCATGGATAACTGTTCCTCATCATCGATGGGGCTTCTCATTTGTGCTGCCATGGCCCGCCATCGTCCCACATACACTGACAATGCTTCGTCGCTTTTTTGTCTCAAGGCAGCCAAATCGGCTCTTCTCGGAGCCATGTCAGATTATAGGAAAATCTGTCAATAAATACTTGGGAGAGTCTCTCCCAAGTCCTAATCTGATGGCTGTCCAATAAGGTATACCAGTCTAGGGCATCATTCTTGAGGGATTTTTGGAAAAGCCATATCAAGGGTCCATCATTTCCTGCTATTGCATTGAGTTCCCCACAAAAAGCTTTTAGATGTGCTATGGGACACCCGCTACCGTCATATTTTTTGAATTTTGGTACCTCGAAGTTTGGAGGCATCCGAGCATCCGGAAAGGGACACAAATCCCTGAACTTAGTGGATGGGAGATCCACTCCTTACTGCCTTTGCAGCTGATTTTATACCATTTGCAGTTGTTCCCACATTTCATCCATTTTAGATTTGTGAGGTTGCATATATCTTCTGCCTTGATGTAGGGCTTGTGCTGCTTCCTCCTCATAAGGATCAAGTTCTTCGACCCTTTAATTTCCAAGTATGGGAGGTTGTTGGAAAGAAGATGGACTCCCAGTGGCGAGAGGTAGTTGGAATTGAACTACACTCCCTTTTGGGGGAGGGTGTGATGTATGAAAATGGCTCCCACTTGGGGTATCTGTCAATTCCGGAATGTTGCTCCCGTTGGGGGGAGTATGTTGGACTCGAAACTGACCCCCTTCATGGGCATCCGCCAGTTCTTGTCTTTGATTCCCGTTAGGGGGAACTTGTGTTGTAACCAGATTGTTGTGATGTGTGGGAGGATTGCTCCAGTTTGTTGGTTTGTGTTGTAGCTGTGCTGACTCCTCTGGAAGAGGGAGAATGGGATTAGCTGGAGGAACGAGGAAGAAAGCAAAAGGAGTTTGTGGGATTGAGCTATTTTAGACACTAGTTGTGTTGCCTATGTGTTTGATATGGCACTTGGTACCAAGCGAAGTAGTAACTCTAGTAATGCCTTGAAGCTTTGAGACATCTCATTCAAGGCTGTTGTGACTGACAAATCTGTTAGAGCTGTCGGTGCCGGTGCTGATGCTGGTATAGGTGTTGGTTCTGATGTTGATGCTTCAGGAGCTAGCGGAGCTGCCAGTTCTTCTTCATGGGTAACCAAGGCTGCTCGGGATTGAGTAGTCATAGCTCAGATTGATGCTCAAAACAAGTGTAAGCCTAAGACTATTTTTTTTGTATGAATGCAGTGATGATGTCCCTTGAGATTAAAATGTCACACACCTTCGAGTCGGGTCTCAGCTAGTGGGAAAACTCCCCAGTGGAGTCGCCATTCTATGAACATTGAAAATTACCCACACTGATTTAAATATTTTTTGTGTGAAAGGTGGGAGTTAGCAAGCCGATTTGTAAATGTTGGAGTCGCCACTAGCTAATTAATCTCAGAATCCCACAGTCGGTTAGAACCCGCGAATATGTAAGGTTGGAGAAATTTAAAAACTCTCCTACCTTAAGTTGACTCCTGGTCTATGATCCGGGATTTCGGGTAAGGGACCTCGGTTGCAAAGAGGGAAGGTTTTAGGCACTCTCTCTGTCCGTACAAATGTACGGTCTCTACTTAGTGTGGTACGAAAATCTCAAGAGGTGAATGATGTGGTCGAGGTAGGACTAGGCATACGTGGGTTTCTGATGCGGTAAGATCCGAGATTTCAACAAGCCATAGAGCATACATCTAACAACGTGTCTAGAAGGCAGATGTGATGATGCTTATGCAAAAAGGCAAAGAAAAGTGGACTAGATCACTAGAAATTTCTAATGTGGCAGGATCCGATGTACGACAAGTCACAGAGCATACGTTCACTAGAGATCTAGAGAAGGAGAGGGGTTGAGAAGGGAATAGATGTTATGATGAATGCTTGTATATAAAATGAAAAGATCTTTGGCTTGAACTTGAGTGGGCTAAGACATGGGTTGCACCATGACCAATCTGGGCTAGACATGGGATTAAGAAGGTTAGGAGGAGACTAAGAGATAACTAGAAAAGTCTGATCTTAGAGGCTTGAGCTCTCTCTCTCTCTCTCTCACCATCACTCTCACTCTCTTCTTTTCTCCCTCCCTCTCTCTCTCTCACTTAGAAAGTGGAAGTTGTTTATCAAAATGAGAAGAGGAGAGGGCTATTTATAGCCTTTTCCAATGGTTTTATGGTAATTGTAGGGTTTATGAGGGGTAAAAGCTGATGTGGCAGCTTGTAAGTGGTTGAGAAAGAAACGCCACGTGGCGCGTTCCCATTACTTCTTGGGGTTGGTAAAAGGGTAAATAGGGTTGGTTGCAGGGGTAATTCTAAAAGAAAGTTGACTTTCAGACGCTGTAATAGCTGTTGCTCGGAGGAGACACGTGCCCCACGAGCGACGATAGTTGGAGTACCGCTGGATGTAGTTAGACTACCGCATGTGCCGGGCTCGAGTGTGTGGGCCTCGTTTGGTGCACTGGTTCGTCTGATGGTCTTCTTTTTCGAGTATTTCATCTCAATTGTGTATATTTCATGCTGATCTAGCTCTAATGGATTTTAAGTTAGGTTGTGGGGTTTTGGGTTCGGGTTAGGGTTTGGATTAGGGTTTGGGGTTTGCGTTATTGATCGTGGTTTGGATTGTCCTTGCCTTTTCAAGATGTTAGCCTGGGTGGGGTGTTTATAGATTCCTATGAGTGTAATAATACTCCTTTTGTAAATTTGGACAAAATTTGAATTTTCTGGATAAGGTAAGATGAACTCATCCTACCTTGAGGTCTCTCTCATTTAAAGAGGAATATGAGAGAGTCTATCTCCAAAAACTAAAAAAATTAAAAATTAAAATAGAGAGAGAGAGAGAGGGAGAGAGACCGAGGAGAGGAAGCCTACATATGGTAAATCCGTATCTCCTTTTCCCATTTTTTTCTATTTTTTAATTTGATTAGTTTATTATTCTTATATCTATGCAATGGATGGTGTGAATGGGTCATACGTTCCTTACATTGGTCTGTGGGAAGATCTCAGGAAGAGATGATGTGAAATTCAAATTTCAGTAGTGGCTTTTGTTTTAAAAATTAGTTTGGTGTTTCTAATGATCTTAGATCTGATCTGAACGGACCATTTAGTCTTATGGGCCAAAACATATTAGTGCCCTATTTTTATATCGATCTAATTATCGGACGAGCCACATGGCTAGATCTAATCTTAGTCATGAATATTATACAAAATTGCTATTTTCGAATTCAGTTTTATGAATACTTCTTATTCTAATTATGAACAGTTCTTTTTCAATCCAGATGCATTTAATAAGCTTTTTTACCTCATCAAAAGCATCTGATTTTTCTCTGAAGAATGCTACCCAAGTGTATCTAGTGTAGTCATCAACTATGATAAAAAAGTATTTATTTCTTCATCTACTCTCTGTTCTTGTTGGCCCAACTAGGTCCATGTGAAGAAGTTCAAGAGGTCTAGTAGTCGCTAAGGAGTTCATTTTCTTGTGACAACTCCTAATTTGCTTGCCAACCTGACAAGCTGATGAGGGTCAAATATTGCATATTAGACCCCAATTAGTACCTGATTTTACCTATATGCTAATGCTTAACGTTGTATTTTAATTGTGTTTTTGATGCAGGGTGTAATCAGGAGCTTGGACTAAAAAAGGATACTAAAAGCGTGGATTTGACGCTTTGAAGTAACCAAGGCAATGGACATGAACCCAAGGGGACAGAGATCAAAGAAATTACACGCCAGAGACCCTAGGAAGTCGAGAAACTGAAGTTCAAATGGCCTGAAATTGGTCCAGAATGCAAGATCACATGGTTCCAACCATCCATTCAGCTCAAAACTCCATACATGGCCTAAGGACCACAAATTAACCGTACAAGATGAATTCAACTCTCAGATCCTTGTGAAAGTGACCCAACGGATAGATCTGACACCAAATTCTTGATTTGGGGCCCACCAGATCCTTGGATACGCTACAATTTTGGTCCCATCTGTTTAAAAGATATGAAAAAACAGATGGACAGAACGGATTTAAAAAAATATCAATGTAGGACCAACCTTATGTGATTGGCGTGCATACAGTGCACGTCCACTCGCATTGCACTAAACTAATAATGCAGTCAAACTTTGTTTGGCTAATCCCATTCAAAAATGGCATCTGCCGTGTTTTGCTTCTGCGAATAGAGGGTTGTGGGTGATCTTGTGGCCCACCACCTTGCCGCGAATATCTAATCTGGACCATTCATCAGAATTCTACGGCCCATATCACCAAGACCTAAGTGATGGAATTTCAAAAGACAAGCTAGGATTGGTTCCCAACCGTTCATAAGAAGGTTAGACGGCCGTAAGATCCAGCAGTTAGGCCATATCGAAAGCACTCCAAAACTATCCATCTCCACTAGAAATTGTGTCACGAAGGTAATGGATGGAGTAGATTTCCGAACGGACACTGATTATGGGCCTCACCAAGCACCAGTGCACGTCCTGTTACGCACATCCGAGATCGTCCGGGAAATCCGGGCGATTATGGCTCACTGCCTTTGATCAGACGGATAATCCAAACCGTCCAGCATGTACCTCGTCCAAAAACACCCTAAGGGACATTGATTTTTCGAAAATAAGCAAGGGAAGTGGGCCATGTTCTGCTCATCTTCTTGGCTGTGTAAGGAGAGTTGCATAAAACTTCAACCAAATCCGCTGTTGTGTAAAGAAAACTTTCGCATGAAGTTTTCCACCTTTGCACCTCTCAACCGACTCCAGGCAGAGCTTCTCCACTGTCTTTCACATATATAAAAGGGAGAGAAGAGAGAGAAAAGAGAAAAGAGAGGATGTGGAAGAAGGAGAAAAAGGGAGATTGGAAAGAAATCAAAGGGATGTGTTTTTTCTCTTTTATATTTTTCTTCTTCCTAATTGAATTTCTGTTATACTCCATGAGTTTCTAATTTCTTGGCTAAAGCTGAGATGAAGCTCTTAATTTGAATAACTCTTGTTATATGTTGATTTAATCTGAATTGATTGATTTATTTCTTTCTCTAGTATGCTTAAATGAAAACTCCGTACTTCTCCATTCTATGAGCTTAACCAAAGTCTAGATGTGGATGTTGTTTGGAATCTTATTCTAGGTACTTGTGTCTGACCATGAACAGGTTTTCTTATAGAGAAAGAGATAGGAATTTACATCTATTCATGCCTGACCATGGATGGAAAGATGTGATCCTTATGCTTTAAGGGATTATACATTCTATGTGCCCGGGCAAGGACATACAGTGTGCTTTATTTATTAAATTTATATTAATCTGAATTAGGATGAATTAACAAGTAAAACAAGGGTTAGGATAATTAGGGGTGGATTCAAAAGTCCTAGTGTTCTCCTTGAGTGAATTTTTCTCATTATTCTCAGCTATTTTTCATAGATTTGTGTTATTTTACTTAATAAGTAGCTACAATATTTGTTGGATTAGTTAAGAGGAATTATAAATTTTGAATTGTGACAACCAGTCCTCGTGAGAATGATCTCCTAATACGTATCGTATCTACACCTGATTCGTATACTTACGAGTTTAAAATCATTTAAATCAGTTTGGTTTAAATAAAACATCAAGTTTTTGGCGCCGTTGCCGGGGAGTGTTTCGGTCCAATTAGATTTAGGATTCTCTCTTATCATAATTCATACCCTTAGGATTTTTCTCGCATCATTTCATAATTTCAGGAAACTTAATTTATTTTTGCCTTTATTTTCTATAGGAATTGAGGAAGGAAGCTGAAAAAATTTGTCTTCAAAGTGAAAGAGGAGCTCCCAAATTCTTCGAAAATCAATCATCTCCTTTTTTAGGTTATTTCTTCCAATTCTTGTTTGCAGAGTTTCATTTTTTTTTTTTAAGAATTCATGATTTTTAGCTCTAATTTTATTTCTCTTATGTTATATCTTAGTTTAGTTTAGTTTAGCTTTCTTTCCTACATTGCAATAACTTAGTTTATGCTAGGACGTAGATCTCTGAACATAGAACTAACACCTTTTTATCCTGAAATAGAATGAACATTTCATAAAAGATTGAGAAACATTCCATCTAAAATGGCAGACAAGAATGGAGTTAAAGCTCTTAGAGATTATTCAGCTCCTGTCCAATTTAATGCACCTTCATGCATAGTGTTGCCAGCCACTACGGCAACACACTTTGAACTTAAACATGGGGTTATACAATTGTTACCCTCCTATGGTTTAGATAAGAAGGATCCATATCATCATGTGAAAGAATTCGTAGACATCTGCTCTACCTTTAGGTTTCAAAACTTTTCAGATGACTCGATCCGTTTGCGCCTTTTTCCAACTTCTTTGAAGGATAAGTTGAAAGCATGGTTGAATTCTCTAGAAGTTGGGTCTATCGCTACATGGGACCAACTGTCTAAGAAGTTTTTAAACAAGTTCTTCCTCGTTCACAAAACTAATGCTCTCGGTAGAGAAATTACTAATTTCACACAAGAAGAGGGTGAGCACTTTCATGAATGTTGGGAATGATGGAAGGACTTACCACTTAAATGTCCACACCACGGTTTTGAGAAATGGCAATAGGTTCAATACTTCTATGACGGTTTGACACCCCAAAACCGTCGCATGGTTGATGCCACCAGTGGAGGGCCATTCATGACCAAAAGTGATGTCGAAGCTTGGAATTTCTTTGAAACCTTGTGTGAAAACTCCTAGTAATGAAACTATTCAAATAGAGGTGACAGAAGTCCCTAATCATAGAAGAAAGGTGGTATATATGAGATAGGAGTCACACCAGATCTTTATACCATGATTGATAGCCTGACAAAGAAAGTTGATGCTTTGATGTTAAATAATGGACCTCTAAACACAACTCAAATTGAGTCATGTGCCATATGTTCTAGTCACACCCATTCGACACAGTCTTGACCATCTAGTACAGTATTTTTAGAATTTCTCTTTGAACAAGTACACGCTAGGAACACCTTTCAGAGAACTGGGAATGATCCTTACTCCGACACCTACAACCCAAGGTGGGCTAGACTTCTAAATTTTTCTTGGACAAAAGGACCACAACAAGGAGGACCATTTGAAAATCCCCTTATGCAACCTTACCCACAAGTTGGCAATCGACAACTTCAACAGTTTCCGCAATATCATCAAGTTCCTTCACAATTAAGGAAACCAAATCTTGAAGATACACTCAATCTATTTATATAGAGTTCTCTTCAATTTCAAAAAGATACCCAATAAACTTTACTAGCTAACTAGCAAAGCTTACATGCAAATGCACAATCTATTGCCAAGCTAGAAGTACAGTTGGGTCAACTTACACCCACATTGAGTGAGAGAGAGAAGGGCAAGTTCCCTAGCCAACCTGTGATAAATCCAAAAGGATAGTATGAGATTAGCTCTAATTCAAACCAAGAACAATATCATGAGCAAGCTAAATCAATCATTACCCTTAGGTCTGGCAAACAGATCAAGAAGCAAGTAGAGATGCCTAGGGAAGAATCAAATTCTAAATCGGAAGACCAAAATAAAGAGGAGAGACATACTATTGCATCCAAAGTCCAAAAGAACTTTGACTCTCCAGGAACCACTCATGTGACATCTTATGTGTCTAAAGTACCTTTTCCACAACATCTAGCACCAGTTAAGAAAGGAAACAACTTTAATAAAATATTGGACATGTTTAAGAAAGTGCAAATCAACATTCCGTTGCTTGATGCTATCAAGCAGGTCCCTGCTTACACTAAGTTTCTTAAAGAATTATACACTCAGAAACGTAAGCTGAATGTTCATAAAAAGGTCTTCCTTGTGGAGCAAATTAGCTCCATGATTCAACATAACACCCCTCCTAAAATTAGGGATCCAAGAGCTCCCACCATTTCTTGTGTCATTCGAGATCATAAGACTGAGAAGGCATTGCCTGATTTAGGGGCGAGCGTTAATTTGTTACCATATTCTATATATGAGATTCTATATATGAGCAGCTAGGACTTGGTGAGCTGAAATCAACTAAAATAACACTACAACTAGCTGATAGATCTGTCAAGGTGCCCCGTGTTGTTATTGAAGATGTGATAATCCAAGTTGATAAGTTTTATTTTCTGGTGGATTTCATCATTCTAGATACTTAGCCCGTCCAGAATCCAACTAGTCAAATCCCGATTATTTTAGGACGTTCATTCTTAGCCACATCGAATACTATCATAAATTGTAAGAATAAAGTTATGAAGTTTTCTTTTGGTAACATGAAGATTAAACTCGATGTTTTCAATACTGGACAACAACCGGCAAACTCGGATGATATATTTGAAGTGAACATGATTGAGAGTCTAGTACATGAATCTTTCCTTAAATCTTCCGAAGACGCACTTGAGACTTGTCTAGCACATTTTGGCACAAATTTTGACATTGAAAGTTCCATCCATGAAGTCAATGCATTGCTCGACTCTAATCCTGTACTGGATACAAAAAAATGGATAGCTAAAGTGGAGCTTCTTCCACCCTTTTAGTCTAACTTGGTCCCGTTTATTGAGAAACCACCCGAACTTGACCTTAAGCAATTACCTAAAACTCTCAAGTATGTATTTTTAGGTTCTTCTGAGACCCTGCCTGTCATTATAGCTTCTGACCTTGATAAGGAACAAGATGGTAAGTTGCTTAATATTCTTAGAGAATATAAGGCAGCTATTAGGTGGACAATAGCAGACATGAAGGGAATAAGCCCCATTATGTGTATGCATCATCTTCATCTTGAAGAAAAAGAAAAAACATCGTGTGAAATGTAAAGGAGGGTTAACCCTAACAAGAAAGAAGTCATTCGAGCAGAGGTGCTTAAATTGTTTGATGTTGATATCATTTACCCCATTTCAGATAGCACGTGGGTCAGCCTAGTTCAAGTTGTTCCCAAAAAGTCTATGATTGGTTAATCAAGATGTTCAGGAAATCTATTTGGAGGACCCAGGTTATCAAGATTGATTAATTCATGGTCCATGGTTGCTTTCATTGCTTGTTTGGCTGAAGACGTTAAACTTAGCGCTCTTGGGAGGCAACCCAACCTTTCATTTCATTTCTTTTTCCTAGTTAGTTAGTTCAATGTTTGTGGGTAATGTTGGGGACAAAAAGTACGCCAAGTCTGGAGACACGGACTTAGTGCCTCGGGTCGCCGAAGCATGCGTTGAATCCGAGGCACGGATTATAAACCAACGAAAGCAAGACGAATTAAGTTGGCTCGAGTGACGAGCTAGCAACCTGGGCATGTGTCGGTTAAGATTCTGAGATCTTATCTCATAAAGCCGGTTCGCTTAATTGGATCAGAGCCGGCTGAGCCGAATGAGGGAAAGACGGCGTAAAACAAAATGCCATCCCGAGTATCTCGCAAAAAGATCTCTGATCCCGAAGATCATGGGATCGGATTGAGACCAGAAACGGGAAAAATCAAATCTCCACAATACTGGGAGGAGAATCCTCACACGATACTGGGAGGAGAATCCTCACACGATGGGATCCTCTCGTATCTATAAATAAAGGACCTCCATCCTCTTCAAAGGTACGTAAAAACTCTCTCCCAGAACCCCTCAATACAAAAAGACCCAGATTCCTAGCCTGACTTGGGCATCGGAGGGTCCCCTGCTCTAGCTAGGGTCTCCTTTGTCTTCTTCTTGTGCAGGTACTCAAAGGTCTAAAGAGGTTCGATCAGATTTTTGCACCAACAGTTTGGCGCCGTCTGTGGGAACCGTACGAAAAGCCATCTTATATTTCAATATCGGGAATTTACCCTCATGGTGATGACTAGAAGGACGGTTCAAAAAGAAGAGCTGAATGAGGTCGCGGTTACGGGGCCAGTGGGCCCAATAGCAGTTCCGACAGCCCATAACCCACCTAACAACAGCCAACGAGCAACGATCGTAACAAATAATAACCAGCGGGCTCGTAACGATGAGTGGTTGGACCAGGAGGTTCAGGAAATTCGATCTGATATGAATGAGATGAAGCAGATGCTGGAACGAATGTATCAACAAATACAACCGCCTCCGCCTTCCCAAGGGGAGACGGCACATGTCCCAACTGCGGTGGTCGATCCTCAGCCTTCCGCGCCGCAGTCGTTCCAACCGGGTTAACCCCAAGGTGTTTTTGAGCCATCTCCAGCTCAGTCGGCTAACGCCACTTTGCCCCCGACCAATCTTCGACACGAGATAGAGTGAAGAGGGCGTAACCGACCTTCCATTGAAGGCACAACGGAGAGAGGCGAGCCTTGGAAAGCTGACATTCAAGACTTTAAAAGAGAAGTGCGGGAAGAAATGGTGAAAGAAATGGCGGACATGAAGCAGGGCTGGAATATATACCCGGCCAGATCCGAGGCAAAAGCGTCCCCTTTTGTGGATGAGATAATGCCGGCTCGGTTGCCCGAAAGGTTTTGATTACCTCAAATCACTCCTTTTACCGGCAAGACCGACCCAACAGAGCATATTGAATGCTTCAGAACCTACATGGAGCTCCACGATGCCTCGGATGCAGTGATGTGTCGAGCCTTCTCTCTTACGCTGACCGATGTAGCTAGACTTTGGTTCAAACAATTGAAACAAAGGTCCATCAGCTCATTCGCTGAGCTAAGTGACGCCTTTCTCACCAACTTCATAGGCAGAAAGAAGAAATTGAAGCCCCCTGTACATTTGAACAATGTAGTTCAAAAGCAGGGAGAGCTATTGAAAGATTATATCAAGCGTTTCAACTTCGAATCTCTTCAGGTTCGAAAACATTCAGAAGAAATGACACTCAATGCGCTCATGCAAGGAGTCAGAGACAAGCCGTTCCTGGCATCTCTAGACAAAAATCCGCCCGATACTCTAGCAGAGTTTATAGCACGGTCGAATAAATATGCGAACGCCGAAGAGACACGGATCATGCGCGAAACTAAATCCTTGGTCAAAGAGTCGGCCAAAAAGGAAGTTGATTCGACTGGAGGAAGAAGCGTAAAGATGATCAAGCGCACGATGAGCGAAGGTCAGGCAAACGACCAGATCAGAGATTTTCCACATATACCCCGCTGAACAAAACTCAGGAGCAGGTGCTGATGGAAATCAAAAGCGAAGGTTTTATCAACTGGCCCAATAAGCTCAGTAGTAATCCCAATCGGCTGGACAGGGACAAATATTGTCATTATCATCGTGATCACGGGCATAACACAAGTGATTACTATCACCTGAAGGAAGAGATCGAACGACTCATAAAGGAAGGCCGATTCAAAGAACATGTGGTCAAAGCCAGGGTAGCTGAGGGACGTCCGACAGATAATCAGCCTATAGAAGAAATTCGGACTATAATTAGTGGTCCGCGAGGCGGGGGCGATTCGAACAATGCTCGAAGGAATCATGCAAGAAGACTTAATCAGCCCGAGTCCGAGCTCATGATTATAGCTCGGCCTACAAAGGAAAAGAAAAGGGAAAAATACTGCATTTCATTCACGGAGAAAGATGCCCGAGGTATCTGTCACCCCCACGACGACGCATTAGTTGTCACCCTGACTATCGCTAACCGAAAGGTATTCCGGATACTCGTCGACACGGGATCATCAGCAGACGTGTTATTCACTCAGGCGTTCGACAAAATGGGGGTTAAGCGATCCATGCTACGTCCGGTTCATACCCCATTGATCGGTTTCTCTAATGGACAAGTACTACCTGAGGGAATCATCTTGCTACCACTCACCACTGGTAATTTCCCATGTCAGGCAACGATAATGGTCGAATTCTTGGTCGTCGATCAACCCTTAATATACAACGCCATACTTGGCCGACCTTCTTTAAGTCTCCTCTAGGCCGTGGTACCTACATACCATCTTTCACTGAAATTTACGACTGAGTCGGGAGTAGGAGTCGTCAAAGGAGACCAGCAAGATACGAAGCATTGTTACGTGGCAGCTGTAAAAGGCCCCACCGACAAAACTCCGATCGACATATCAACGATCGAATCATTAGACCCCCGGGGCGAGAGTCATGAACGAGGGCAGCCAGTTGAAGATCTTGTCTCGGTTCCCTTGGTGAAGACAGATGGATCCAAAACTGTGCAAATTGGCTCGTCTTTACGGTCCCCCTTAAAAGAAAAGCTGATAGCCCTGCTCCGTAGGTACGCTGACGTATTTACTTGGAGCCATGCAGATATGCCCGGGATCGACCCGTCTGTGATTACTCACCGACTCAATATCGATCCGACTTATCGACCGATCCGACAGAAGCGATGACTGCTCGGTCCCGAACGATACGCTGTCATTGAAGAAGAGGTCAGCAAGCTCCTCCAGGCAAACTTTGTAGAAGAGATATACTATCCAGAATGGGTCGCGAATGTCGTGCTCGTGAAGAAATCCAACGGGAAGTGGCGAGTCTGTATTGATTATACCGACCTAAATAAAGCCTGCCCGAAGGATAGCTTTCCTCTTCCAAGGATAGACCAATTAGTGGATAGTACCGCGGGACATGAACTTCTTAGTTTCATGGATGCATATTCAGGATATAATCAAATTGTAATGCATCAATCAGATAAATCAAAAACTACCTTTGTCACTGACAAAGGCCTTTATTGCTACCGAGTGATGCCATTTGGTTTGGAGAATGGTGGTGCAACTTATCAAAGATTAGTTAATAAAATCTTTGCTCGGCTTATAGGCCGAACTATGGAAGTATACATTAATGACATGCTCGTCAAAAGTATACATGCGGCTGACCATATAGATGATTTAGAGGAAATGTTCCTCATCTTACGGAAATTTCAGATGAAGCTGAATCCGCATAAGTGTGCCTTTGGGGTGAGCTCTGGAAAGTTCCACTGTTTCTTGGTTAGTCAGCGAGGAATAGAGGCAAACCCTGAGAAAATAAAAGCTTTGCTTGATATGGAATCTCCCAAAATAATTAAAGACATTTAAAGGTTGACTGGACGGGTAGTAGCACTTAATCGGTTCCTGTCCAAAGCCATGGATAAATGTCTCCCCTTCTTCAAACAGTTAAAAGGATGACAGACAATGGATTGGACGGAAGAATGTGAAGCGGCATTCCAGCAACTAAAATCAAATCTTGGTTCTCCACCTCTCTTATCAAAGCCCGAGTCAGGGGAGTCTCTGCTGCTTTACCTAGCGGTATTCAAGGCAGCGGTTAGCTCAGCCCTGATACGAGAATACGAAGGAAAGAAACTGTCGGTCTATTATGTCAGCAAAGCGTTATTGTCAGCAGAAACAAGATACCCACTCTTGGAAAAAATAGCTTTAGCTCTAATAATTTCCTCGCGTCGACTTAGGCCGTATTTCCAAGCCCATACCATAATCGTGATGACCAATCTTCTGCTGTGCCAGGTCTTACAGAAACCAGAGGCTTCCGGCTGACTCACGAAGTGGGCAATTGAACTCAGTGAATTTGACATTCAGTACAAGCCAAAAGTAGCAATCAAAGGGCAAGCCGTAGCTGATTTTATCACCGAGGTAATGCCGCCAACCGACCTCTCGGTCGATAATATGACCGAGAACGTCAACGTATCGACCACAGCTTCTCCCTCTTCCCTACCCGGCCCGGTTCCCTGGAAACTGTATGTCGACGGCTCTTCCAACTCTAAGGCAAGTGGAGCTGGGGTAGTGCTGGAAACCCCTGATCATACGTATATGCAATATGCCTTACGACTTAGATTCCAAGCTTCAAACAATACAGCCGAATATGAAGCGCTGTTACTCGGCCTCCGACTCGCAGCTAGCATGAGAGTTACGCACCTAAATGTTTTCAGCGATTCTCAGTTGGTTGTTAATCAAGTTAACTAATTAAGAGCGTACATGGAAAAAACGAAAGAGATGATCAGCGGATTTCGACTTTATATTGTCACTTGGATCCCTCGGACAGAAAGCGGCAAAGCCGATCTATTAGCAAAGCTCGCCTCCGCCAATGAAGATGACATACCCAGGTCTGTTCCTATCGAATACGTCGCTAGGCCGAGTATTAACGAACCAATTAGCTTGGTCGTCAATGCAATTGACTCGAAACCTTCCTGGATCGATCCAATTATCTAATATCTCGACAAGGGCAAGCTGCCTGAAGATCGTGCCGAGGCTCAACGAACTAAGATCCGAGCCTCCCTTTACACCATACTCAACGGAACCCTGTACAAAAAAGGTTACTATGCTCTGTTGCTGCGATGCCTCAAGCCCAGCGAGGCTGAATATGTGTTACGTGAGATTCATGAAGAAATCTACGGAAACCATTCTGGAGGGCGATCTCTCGCCCATAAGGTCCTACGCCAGGGATATTATTGGCCAACTATCCAACACCACACTCGCAGGCTCGTTTAAAGATGCGACAAATGTCAGAGGTTCGTGGTGATTCCGAGACAAGCTCCCGAGGCATTGACGCCTATGACCGGTCCTTGGCCCTTTGCACAGTGGGGTATCAACATTATAGGTCTACTCCCTATGGGAAAAGGCCAGACCAAGTTCGCTATGGTGGCTGTGTATTATTTCATGAAGTGGGCCGAGGCAGAGCCATTAGCTAAAATAACCAAACAGAAGATTACCAATTTTATGTGGAAAAACATTATCTACCGGTTCGGAGTACCCCGTACCATTACTATAGACAATGGAAGGCAATTTGGTAATAGGAGCTTTCACGAAATGTGCGGCAACCTCGGAATCAGAAATGTGTATTCTTCACCTCATCATCCTCAGACGAATGGATAGGTTGAGGCGGTTAACAAGATTATCAAGCAACATCTCCGGACCAAGCTTGACCGCACCAAAGGAGCATGGGCCGAAGAACTCCCGAAAAATCTTTGGGCATACCGAACTACAGCTCGAACCGCCACAGGAGAGACTCCCTTCTCCCTCGCTTATGGCTCGGAAGTCGTCACTCCCGTCGAGAACGGGTTACCTTCGGCTCGAGTTACCTCATTCAACGCAGAAGAAAATGAAGAACTCCTAACATTCAGACTCGACCTTCTAGACGAAAGAAGGGAAGTGGTACAGCTGCGTATGGAGGCCAGGCAATGACAAGTAGCTCGGTTTTACAATACCCGAGTTAAGATCATGCGGTTTTGAATGGGAGATATGGTTCTCAGAAAAGTATTTCCCAATACGAAGGAATGTGGATCAGGTACATTGGGACCAAACTGGGAAGGACCCTATGTTGTCTCGGGTACCATCCGACCGGGAACGTATCAGCTAGAAGACCTAAATGGACAGTTATTGCCTCATCCTTGGAACGCTGAGCACCTCAAGATTTATTACCCTTAGCTCGGTATTCAAAGCTTAAAGATTCTAAACTAAGAAAGATTAAAGCCAAGTCATATGAATAAAACTAAGTGCTTTCTTTCATTTATCCACTAAGTATTTTTACACTGAGTAAATAAAAATAAAAATAAAAAGACCCTGGCTACTGTCCCTCAGCGGGAATGACTCCCAAGGCATTATTTGAGGTACCAGCCTCATCCCCAACTGTGACGTCGGCAGTGAATTTGTGGAACTAACATCAAGATCCTCAGATTCCGAGGCTCCTCCTCCCTCGATTCCTGAAAGATCAAGGTTAGGGAAAGTCTTCTTCATATCGTTGACACATTCTAAATATACACCTTGGAACAGGCGATCCCTCTCGTCCTCAAACTCCTTAGACTCAAGGAAGGCTTGAACGGATTGATCCCTGGCCTTCTCGGCCTCCTGGGTCTTCTCCTTAGCTTGTTGGATAAGCCCCGCCGCCTCAAGCTTAGTCCGAGCCAAGGCATCTTCACAAGAAGCGTGAACTTCGAGGATCTGCCGGTTCTCTTCTTCAGCCTTGGATAGAAGAGCCAACACCTGAGCAACCTCGGCTTGTGCATCTTCAAGAGCTCTCCTGATGAAGGCCGCCTCAGCTTTCGTGTCTTCAGCGGCTTTCCTAGTAAGGGCCACCTCACCATTAAGAACACTGACCTGGATCTCGTTGTTTTCGCGTCGCCCCTCTGCTTCCGTCAAAAGAGTCTGCAGCCTATGAGTTGAGGATAATTTCTTACAGGCCTTAACCAAGTAGGGAGCGAGTTCAAAAAGCACCCTCGCCGCATGGCCGACGGTTTGCGTCATAAGAGCGTTGTAGAGGTTGGCAAACTCTTTTTCACTCCCATGAGCTAAGGCCCAGGGGACCATCCTCGACACTATCGTCCGTAAGGCTGATAGCTCCTCTTGGCTCGCCGCCCCTCTGGAGGATGCAGCCCTCGTCTCCTCCCCTCTGGAGGATGCAACCCTCATCTCCTCCCCCTGCCTCGGAACATCCGTCGCAACATATCCCAATTCGGATACCGACTAAGGCTCCACGGTTGCAGTCTCCCTCACTTCCGGCCTTTCCTCCAGGTCAGAGAGCATGACCACAATGGGGGCAGAAGAACCTGCAGGCTCCTTCTCCTTCTGCACCACTCTCTGTTTCTTTAACGGCCGAGGCTCTGACAGAAGAACTGATGTGGGGGAGCCTTTATCTTCGAAACCGCCCTAAGGGGAGGCCGAGCTCCTGTCATCTCTGAGGGGACCGACTCAGGAACGGTCCTAAGAATAGCTCGAGCTTCAGCTAAGTCTGAAAAAAGATGAAATAGATCAGATAAGGTTCAGAGAACATATGAAGATACATCATCAATTACCTGTGACGGCCGAGTCTAAACCTGCAAGATGAAGGCGCTCTGGCTGTAAGAGAACCTTTCAGGACCGATTTGCCGGATCCAACGTTCTCAACTCCTTGATCCGAGCTAAAGCACTGGATTCGAGCTTCTGCCTCTTCTTCGGGATATCTGCCAAATATCAATCCGTCGACTCAAAGCATTATGAAAACAAAAAGGGCAAAAGAGAGATGTCGAGTCACCTGCTTTCTAAAATGCTCGAGGAACATGAGCCTCGTAAAACCCGGATTCAGCCGTCTCCTAGCGACCACAGGCCCAAAACCAACACTCTCTCCAATGTTTGTTGGAAGTGGGAGGGTCGGTTATTAAGGAGCCACCTCTGCCCCGCCAAGCAGCGAAGACATAAAAGCAGGGATAGTTTGGATTTATGCGCACTTAATACAAGTGGAGGAATTCGTTAACTGTCAGTGGTGGCTGTTCTAACTCACCCCACAACACCGTACATCCGAATAAGTTCCTCCACCCATTCGGAACTATATGTCTAGAAGCAATCCGAATACGAGATAAAGTGCTTCAGACAATGGGTTGAAGGGGCAGACATAAGCCACATTGCATCGAGACTTGGAAGATCGCGACCGCCCCAGTAGGAGGATGATCCGGTAAGTCATTCGGACGGGGGAGATAAGTGATAACCGAATCAGGGATGTGATACCCGATTCGGATCCTATCCAAATCCGCCTCGGTCAAAACTGAAGGGACCGGGCCACTTAGTTTATCCCGTGACTTTTCTCCCTCGAACTTGGCCTGCGCCGACTTATCAATGGGAGCCGACCTAGAGGTTCCCTCGGCAATCAACGTTTCCTCTTCCTCATCTTCTTCCTCTTCCAAATCCATTGGAGGATTAGGCCTCCATGGGCGGGTTATCAGGGACGACCCGTCGTAAGAAGGACCAGCAGAAGCAGGGTGTTCCGCCGGAGCTCCGGTGGTTCTCTCAGAGAGGAAAGCGACATTTGCATCAACTACTATCTCCGTCAGTAAAGAAGGCGATTCCGCAACGTCTCAAAAACGTTACACTTCACCTTCGTCTCTGGAAGTTCCCTCCCGGGGACTTTGAGAACCTCGCGCTGCCATTACCGATAACTAAAGAGGGGGGAAGAACTCACCGGAGGGAGGAAGGAAAGCGAAAATGGCGGAAGAAGCTGCTGACGGTCAAGAAAGGAAGAAGGGAGGAAGAAGAGAATCAAGCTCCAAATAAAAGGAACGAAGAGCGGGAGGAGTAACAGTAGAAATTCAAAATGCGGGACCTCCCATCCTTTTATATAATTATCACGTGGCAAGAGCAATTAATGAGGAAATGATTCGATGCCTGCATCGACTCCCCCGCTCGACACGTGGAGCATGCCGACTGACGACGTTAACGCCTTTGCTATGTGTCCAACACTCATTGGCGGGGGGAACGATTTGACGGCTGTCAGCGCACGTGGTGTCAGGAAATGAACCGTCTCCCATCAAAGACGATGCAAAATGCATTAAATGCCCAATTACTATCTCGGACTTGGCTACGAACCGACTCAAAAACTCGCTACTCCGTAGTGCCATAAGAGACACACGGAGTAAGGGAGCTTACTGTTGGGGACAAAAAGTACGCCAAGTCCCAAGACTCAGACTTGGTGCCTCGGGTCGCCGAAGCAAGCGTTGAATCTGAAGCACGGGTTATAAACCGACGAAAGCGAGATGAATTAAGTTGGCTCAAGCGACAAGCTAGAAACTTGGGCATGTGTCGGCTAGGGTTCTGAGACCTTATCTCATAAAGCCGGTTAGCTTAATTGGATCAGAGCCGGCTGAGCCGAATGAGGGAAAGACGGCGTAAAACAAAATGTCATCCCGAGTATCTCGCAAAAAGATCTCCGATCCCGAAGATCATGGGATCGGATTGAGACCAGAAATGGGCAAAATCAAATCTCCATGATACTGGGAGGAGAATCCTCACACGATACTGGGAGGAGAATCCTGACACGATGGGATCCTCTCGTATCTATAAATAAAGGACCTCCATCCTCTTGAAAGGTACGCAAAAACTCTCTCCCAGAACCCCTTAATACAAAAAGACCCAGATTTTTAGCCTGACTTTGGCATCGGAGGGTCCCCTGCTCTAGCCAGGGTCTCCTTTGTCTTCTTCCTGTGTAGGTACTCGAAGGTCTAAAGAGGTTCGACCAGATTTTTGCACCAACAGGTAACATTGCTGCAAATCCTCACGAACTACAACTCATCCACTAGGGGCTACCTAGAGGTTTAAAGGCTTGTTGTATACACTAAATGAAATCGAGAGCACATGCAAAAGTGGTGTAGGTAGGATTTTATTTTTATTATTTTTGTTTTGCTTTTGTTGGTTTCTCTCTTGTGCTAACCCACTCTTACGCTGATTTCTTTGGAAAGTCTCTTGATTCTTTCGTCCAAGTACTATCTTTCCATTACTCCTCTTTTACTTTCATTGTCCTATGTGCATTGCCTACTTATTTCTTTTACATTGAGGACAATGTAGATTTTAAGTTGGAGGTGGGAGATTAGGTTACCTAATTAGTATTTTCTTGGTCTTGAGCAAACATTGTGGAAATTTTTAAATTTTTTTGAAATTTCTCATGAATTTGAAGTCATTTTGACGGCCATCTTGGATTTAGAATTACAAGATACGTGATGTTGGTAATTTATAACTCTTGGATTCAGTTGTCTATTAGATTTCACGGTTAAGTTCAAGTTATTAACCCATGATTAGAAGTTTTAAACATTGATTGAGTCATGATTTCACATATCACATCTCGCTTACACATTAAGGTTCTGGTTCGATATTGAATGATTAACTTGGTAATTACACATTAAGGTTATGGTTCGATATTGAATGATTAACTTGGTAATCACTAAGCATGAAAGGAAGCAACCTGAAAAATTTTTTAGCATCAGTTTATAAAGAAGAATTGAAAGTGTGAGTTAAATAATCTTCACCATAGGTTTGCTCCCTATAGATGAAGATTGGATTTCCCAAGGTTGACATTCGAAATAGGCTGGGCTACTAGTGTTCACCATAGGTTTGCTCCCTATAGGTGAGGATTTGATTCCCCTCCTTGGCGTTACTGTTCATGAAAAAATCAAAGGATTTTGTTGTTAATTACCAATGATATCATGAAATTGACAATTAGATCTCTTAATAGTCATAAGCCGAGATTACACTATGCACTCATGGAACTCAATGTTTAGAAATTCTAATTAATGGATTAATATTTTGAACTTGATTATGAAATTTACCATAAGCTTGTTTCAGGAAAAAAAAATCTACTCACCATTCATGAATCTTAGAATTCTCACATCTCGACTGTTTGTTCACAAGTCGCTCGGGTTTACAGGAATTGTCTTGTATTTCTGAAATTATTTTTCACATACTTTGCTCGGGACTAGCAAAATGCTAGTTGGGGGTTGTGATGAGGGTCAAATATTGCATATTAGACCCTGATTAGTACCTGATTTTACGTACATGCTAATGCTTAACGTTGTATTTTAATCATGTTTTTTATGTAGGGTGTAATCAAGAGATTGGACTGAAAAAGGATACTAAAAACTTGGATTTGACGCTCTGAAGTAACTAAGGCAATAGACAGGAACCCAAGTGGACAGAGATCGAAGAAATTACATGGCAGAGACCCGAGGAAGTCGAGAAACTGAAGTTCAAATGGGTCGAAATTGGTCCAGAATCCAAGATCACATGGTTCCAACCATCCATTCAGCTTGAAACTTCATATATGGCCTAAGGACCCCAAATTAACCATACACGTCGAATTTCAGTTCTTGGATCCTTGTGAAAGTGACCCAATGGACAGATCTGAGTCCAAATTCTTGATTTGGGGCCCACCTGATCCTTGGATATGCTTGAATTTTGGTCCCAACTATTTAAAAGATATGAAAAAATAGATGGACAGAACGGATTTCTAAAAACATCAAGGTAAGACCCACCTTATGTGATTGGCATGCATACAGTGCATGTCCACTCGCATTGCACTGAACCAATAACGCAATCAAGCTGCATTTGACCGATCCCATTCAAAAATGGCAACTTCCATGTTTTGCTTCTGCGAACAGAGGGTTGCGAGTGATTCTTGTGGCCCACCACCTTGCCACAAATATCTAAACCGGACAGTTCATCAGAATTCTACCGCCCATATCACCAAGACCTAAGTGACAGAATTTCAAAAGACATGCTAGGATTGGTTCCCAACCGTTCAAAAGCAGGTTAGACGGCCATAAGATCCAGCAGTTGGGCCATATCAAAAGCACTCCAAAACCATTTATCTCCACCAGAAATTTCATGACAAAGGTAATTGACGGAGTAGATTTCTGAACAGACGTTGACTATAGGCCCCACCAAGTGCCAGCGCATGCCCTGTTACACACGTCTGAGACCATCCGGGAAATCCGGGCCGTTGTGGCCCATTGTCTTCAATCAGACGGATAATCCAAACCATCCATCGTGTACCTCATCCAAAAACACCCCAAGGGACGTTGATTTTTCAGAAAGAAGCAAGGGAACTGGGCCGTGTTCTGCTCATCTTCTTGGCTGTGTAAGGAGAGTTGCATAGAACTTCAATCAAATCCGTTGTTGTATAAAGAAAACTTCCCCATGAAGTTTTCCACCTTTGCACCTCTCAACCGACTCCAAGTAGAGCTTCTCCACCGACTTTCACATATATAAAAGGGAGAGAAGAGAGTGAGCAAATACATTTAATCTGTGGCTGGATGTGGAGCGGAGAAGAAGAGGAGAGAAGACAAACAATACATGCTTTGTTTTCTTTCTTAACGTCGATAAGCCTCACAAGTGATATCTTTTGCTCAATTTGTATAGATCTCTATAGTTTATATGTCCAAGACATTGGTGTCATAATTCAGTCTCATCTATTTGGACTATTTAACAGGAATGATTTGTTGAGCAAGTGTCATCAATGTATAACACTTTTCAGTAGTTTTGCAACCATTTAGTTTCACATATCCTTCTTTATTTATTATCTCACATCCATGATCAGAAATTTTCACACTATGATTATTATCACATATTCGAGATATACTAAGAAGATTATGTTTTAAACATTCAACATGTACATTTTTGAAAATAAGTAAGTTTGGAAGTTGTATATTACCTTTACTGATGATCTTGCAGATGCTACCATCTCCGAATGAAACTAAGTCGCCATCGATTTGGTTAATATTTGAAATAATGGCTTTATCGCCTATCATATGTCTAGAACATCCACTATAAACAACAATAAAATCCAATAAACAAATCAACTCTATTAATTTATCATACTTTAGTCTATCTTAGGAGTAATGATAAGCCAATAGTGGTAATTTCTTAGTTATAATCTAAGTTTATACTCATACGCTAGACTTGATCGACAATAACTCTGAATTTTAGTACACTTAAGAACTATTGTTAATAATGATAAATTTAAATTTTAAAATAAAAACAAAAACAAATCACTTGGTTGGTAGAAAGACTCTTGGTTGAGAGAGAGGTTGAGTGATTTACTCATGTTGCTGCAACACTTGGTTGTGGGTGAGGTCAGACGAATGATTCCTATGAGTGTAATAATACTTCTATTTGCAATTTTGGGTACAAAATTCGAATTTTCTGAACAAGGTAAGATGAACTCATCCTACCTTGAGGTCTCTCTCATTTAAAGAGGAATACGAGAGAGTCTATCTCCAAAAACTAAAAAAATTAAAAATTAAAATAGAGAGAGAGAGGGAGAGAGACTGAGGAGAGGAAGCCTACATATGGTAAATCCATATCTCCTTTTTCTATTTTTCTATTTTTAAAATAAAATTAATTAGTTTATTATTCTTATATCTATGCAATGGATGGTGTGAATGGGTCACACATTCCGTGAAATTCAAATTTCAGCAATGGCTTTTGTTTTAAAAATTAGTTTGGTGTTACTAATGATCTTAGATCTGATCTGAATGGACCATTTAGTCTTATGGGCCAAAACATATTAGTGCCTTATTTTTATATCGATCTGATTATCGGATGAGCCACATGGCCAAATCTAATCATAGTCATGAATATTATACAAAATTGCTATTTTCGAATTCAGTTCTATGAACACTTCTTATTCTTATTACGAACAGTTCTTTTTCAGTCTAGATGCATTTAATAAGCTTTTTCCACATCAAAAGCATTTGATTTTTCTCTCAAGAATGGTACCCAAGTGTATCTAGTGTAGCCATCAACTATAATAAAAAAGTATTTATTTCCTCATCTACTATTTATTCTTGTTGGTCCAACTAGGTCCATGTTGAGAAGTTCAAGAGGTCTAGTAGTGGCTAAGGAGTTCATTTTCTTGTGATAACTCCTAATTTGTGTCACGCCCAAACCCGGAAATTAGATTCATAGGAATCCCGATTGCCAAATTCGGTGCCGATAGCCTCCGTAGTACCCCATTCTCGGCTCCTAGCGTCCATACGCCAGATTCCGATCCTGGGATCCTACAAGGAGGATTTTTTTTGATACATTTAACTCGTAATAAGCATAACTACAAGCATACCCAAATCACAATGGAAACATCATCATCACATATCCACTAATATAATCATCTGAGTACAATGCTGAAAGGGAAATACATATATCGAAATCAAAGCTTCAGAAGATAGCTGCACTCTCCAAGCTCAACATTGCTGCAACCTAACATCACTTACACGCATCTATCGTACATAAGCTTATAGAAAGCTTAGATGGTGGTGAAAGTGTGTGCACAAGGTAAGTATCAAGTATTCAATACAATGTCATCATCATACAATAGCGGAAATACTGGTAATCCATAAATCATACAATATTGGAATAAGCAGAGATACTGACAAGATCATGAATTATCAAAGTAAGCAGAAATACTGACAAGAGCAGGACTTATCAGAGTAAACAGAAATACTGAAAAGATCATAAATCATACGATAACAGGGTAAGCGGAAATACAGACAAGTACATAAGTCAATCAATATCAGAATACTCAATATATAACAACTATGCAAATGAGAAGTCATAAATAGCCAAATATCAGATGCCAAGGATGCAATATAATATATAATTTTTTATGAGTTCACGAAGAGCGTCAGCCGTATCTAGACCATATAAATGCAGAAACACAGTAACCCAAAATGCCATAAGTCGCGGATATAAGGCAATATGCGGTACGAATGGAATGACCATACTGGAGTGTGAAGTCGGGATGATAGTACGTAGTATTACAGGATATGGGGTCCATCATAATGGACTTCTATCCAAACTAGTCCCATACATAAATTTGGATTGTTAGACTCGATGTGGTAAACTCCTGATCTCAGGTTAGTCGTGCGCCCCAACTGAAATCCTAGCCATTGCGAAGGTACACGTAACAAATAGTTGTGCACACCAGCCTATGTGGATAGTGAATGAATGAATGAGTATGCAATTCCTTCTCAATAAGTCCACATATCAGTACAGTTCCTCTCTGGGATCATCACCAGGGTTTAGTACACTCCAAGTGGCACTGCCGCTCTCCCAGCCGCACAGTCTAAGTGAGTGTAAGAAACCTCACTATCTGCCTGGCCAATAGTTTGCCAATACCTATCCGGCATATCGATAGCGGACTCATTCATGTGCTAGTCAAACTCAGCCTAGTATTGCCCCTACCCTCTGGCGGGTAAGGCCACACCCCCTCCTAACCGACCACGAAACAGTGAGAGACACAGCCTCTTGGTATTCGGCACTCGGGCACTCATGTATCCACTCGGTCTCAATGTTGGGGCGTCTCCTGGCCGTAGAGGTTTAGAGATTTTCACCCAGAGACATCTATAGCGCCTGTATGCTAGAACCAAACATTTTCGATGTCCCATCCGGCCATCCACGATATGCCTATGGAGGCTACGACCCTGATGTCGCTAGGGCGTATGGTAGTCATATCACAAAATGCGTGATGCATGAGTCATACAATCCAGTCATACATCAATCCTATGCATGTCGTGCGCTCATGTGAGATAACCTCCACTTATCAGGGAGTCTCATATCAACCTGCCCAATGACACATACAATAGTCACATAACAAACATGCAGATGATGCGTATGGGCATGTATCATGATGCTATACTGTCACATACTCATAATCGATACCAATAACCGGCACCGACAATTGGCTTTGATAATGTGGACATTTAACCAACATTGCCCCCAAGGGATAGCCCATCATAGATCCTAACATATAATGAACCCATGACCTCACACAAGGGCCAATTATACAACACCATGGGCCTCTCTCAAGAGCTTACTACACATCACGATGAGACTCTCACATGGGCCTAATATTGTAATGCCCTGAAAATCGGGGGTTGAGCATAAACTCAACTCTTGAGTTTCAATGCATCACTTATGCAACATAAAGAATGATGATTAAATGTTATCCGTATTAGTGCATTAAAGAGGAATGGGATTAAGCCAAAACAACATATCATACTCCAGAGACAGTTAAATTATGCAAGAGGAAGACTGTGATAGATATATAAAATATATAAACTATTGTAAGTCTCCAGAGTGTAAACATGTTACCTGGTTAAATATATCAATGTATACTCCAAAAATGGGCAAAATAAATATATAAGGGTGCTCCAAAAGAGCAAACTAAAGTGTAATGACATCTAATCAGCAACCCTGTAACCCCGTCGATCAGAAGATAGTCTACATAGACCCACCTGATAGTTGTGTAAGAAGAAACCCTCCTCATCATTATAAAAATTCAGCTCCGCTTCGCAAGCATCGCCATCATCTGAAACTCAAACAGGGTCTGGTTTGGTGTACAGGGTCTGGTTTGGTGTTTAAAGACCGTCCCGTAACGTGGGAGTGAGTGATCAACTCAGTGGAACAATAGAGCATAGGTTAACCTGTTATCAATTCAGTCAAGCAGTAATGATAAAGCAGTAAATCACACATTCATAGTACTATTGTTAATGCAAGAATGCATGGATGTATGATGCATGCCCTCGCCTACGCTCCCTCAGCGACTTCATCTTACGTTCGCAATGACAACACTGCCTCAGTGCTTGATCTGCAACGCCTGATTGCACGCGTAATGCAGTGCATGCATAGGATTACCAAGTTTTTATTAGTCTTTTTCATACAGCAGGATTGGAAAACTAAGGTACCTTCCTTGTATCATTCCCAAATAATGATCCATTCTAAGGTCATCAATCCTAAACAAATCCCATACGATAGTGTGGTTTTAGGTCACTGCAAGGGCTGTTAGGGCTGTTACACGGAATTGTTGCACCACTTCCCCATCACCTTATCAATACAGGCCTAGTTTATACTTCGTTTACTACGGGAAGGCTCGTTGCCTCTCCGCAGATTCAGAGTATACTCGAGCTCACTACATCGGGTACAGTCAGGGCTTCCAGGGCTATTACACCGAATCGTTGCACCACTCTCCCATCACCCATCAAAGCAGTGTAGGCCGACAGATCGAATATAGTGTTCCATACCACCATAATCGGCTCACGAGTCTGGTTGCTCACTGGTCACTACGGGGAGGCAAGTGGCCCTAGCGTAGGCTGACAGCTCGACCGCGGTGTCCCATACCACCATACCCCGCTCATGAGTCTTAGCGGATCGAGGTACCATGGTTAACGGGATTCCACCGGTAAGGTTAGTATCTTAGGTTCAAATAGAGGCGTCCAAACATGGTGAACACACATAAGACAGATTAGGTTACTTGACGAGCTCGGCTAGCTTGAGTGCACAATAAGTTGAATGATATGAAGCGCATAAGCACTTCTTGTGGCCAGCCACTATCATCAATCGAAGTACGACTCGGGGGTTCCTCGATCACATCTCGCATGACAGATGAATCTCAGCCACACATTCATTTCCATTTCCGATTGCCCGGACTATAATCATAGCCCCGAACACAATCAATCCTTGACCAGAAGCATGTAGAGTAAAGCAGAATAAATAAAGTAATTCAAGCATGTTAACAAGCATGTCATAAAGCATGTTATAAAGCACAATATAAACAGAAAATACAACACATATAGTTCATAAGTAAGCGGTTAAATTAAACAACCAACATGGAGGAAATCATATACATCTCTAAATTAGTTGAGAATCCTATCTCAACACCTACCTAAAGCATAATCCTCTAAGTACTTACTCTTACAAGCATTTTCACAAACACTTAGGATACACTCTTTCAACATACATAGCGTATACTAGCAAAAACATGTATTAGGGCGAACCCTTTCGCTAAGTAAGTATTATACACATATATAGCATGTTCATACAGTAATTAATCATGACAAACACACTTTTAAAATTTATACAGATATGGTACTTTCTACAAATACGAGGAATACAGTATATTCAACGTAGTTAACGTATAACCGAAAATTGAAACGGACAGCACTTTGTATATGTACAATAACATACAGATCATGAATCTATCATTATCTGACATTGAAAGCATTGAAAACCATAACCTATACGTCTAAAGTCTACACCTTTTGCCGTAGAATCGTAATGAATACGCTAGAATCTCTAAGTCTTCGTCTACAGCAGTATATCAACCTATAGCACGGGATACGTTAGCTATTTCGTTACTTGAATCAATTTAAACCCTAAAACAGGTTAGAGTTAGGGTTTTCTTACCTAGAAATGAAGCTGAAATCGCCGAGAAAGCGATTAGAACGGGATGGTTAAGCTTGTATAACGGCAGGGTAGAATGGCAGGGAGATGCTCCCACTTCTCTCACACTTTCTCTCTTTTCTCTCTCTCTCTCTCCTAGGGTTTCTCTCAAATTTGTATGGGCTAAATGAGAGAGGGTTTAAGGTCCTTATATAGACTAGAAACTCTCCAAAATAGACTCAGGAACAAGGTACACTTAGGTTATGTCCAAAGCGGGTCCGTTTTGATCCAACAGAGCACTTCTGGTGGCACCTTTTCTGTGTGCAGTCGGACTTAAGCTCACCAACCTTGGATCTAGTTGGAGTTAAGTTTTCGTTCTAGTCGGGTTCCCAGATTACACGTGGCGGACCAGTTTCAGTTCAACGGTTACCGCAACTCAATCAGGGTTACAAGTACGTTGCCATGTATATGAAATTTCCCCTGATCTGAGGGTGTATTTGGGTCAGATTCTAACAGTTTGACTTCTTATATCAGGCACGCAAGTGACAAGTCTCAGATTACTTAAATTTAGATATTTATCTCTAAAATATCTATGTTTCTCACACACTTCACTCCAGGCTCAAGCGAATAGCCGCAAGACACTATCTGGATTTGATTTCTGAGATGGTTGTCAAGCCCAGCAAGGCGGTCCTAAGTCTATAACTTCGTATTATTCAAACTTTCAACGTGCAGTCTAGATCTGATACGGAGTTTCAATGTGCTCCCGAGAGCAGCTGGGTAATGAGATTGATCGTAGGTTTTAGGGTAACCTAGCGTCAATGATTCTACAAGTTTTGGGTCTTGCAGATCGTATTTAAAGTGATTAGTGCAGATTTCGTAGTTAATCCAGTTTAGCACTTAGTTGACTTTGTCTAATTCCTAAAGGATTTGAGGTTTAAGAGGTTCATAAGGGATTGGGATCTACCCCTTGCCTAAGGACATCTGATCCCAGGTTAGCAAAAATCTGGGATGTTACAATCTATCCTTCTTAAAAAAAAAATTCATCCCCGAAATTGGCTAAAGGCAATAAGTAAGGATGCTATTATTTCATTTGCCTAAGACTTATTGATTTCAAGGCTTTATACGTGGTAGGGTGTATCTTGTACATACTAGTCTAGTACATTTTAGGCTACCCCCCTTAAAAATTTATTTCTTTATCCCTTGCTTATATCCTGATGGTTTGCTACAGTGGATTTATTTTCCTATTTGGAGTTTTGACTTCGATTCCCAACTAGTTAGAGTAAGATAGTTGTTTGCAATGTTTGACTAACACGGAGAGATGGTTATAGTGTGCTTGATCCCGATATATCGATCTTCTACCTAGCCAGGGTAGAAAGCTCATCGTATCCCCTCCTAGTCCTGGTAGATCCTAGTCTTCTGCTCGGCCAATTAGTGAGTCCATTAATAGTCGCCCAGGATTGAGAATTGGGTCAAGCCGCGAATAGTTCGCAGTTGTATATGTCAGTAACTCCGTAGTCTGATCACTCTAAAAACGTAGGGAATGTCCATCATTGAAAGACTCAAATTTTCTATCTATAAAGTTGCCCATTGGGTCTTGGTCTAGGAGAGTCCTCGATATTATCTATGTCCAAGGAAACGGTGAGTCAAATCTTACTAGATCATCCTAAAACAGTTTCTCATAGTAGAACTTACTAGGGCTTCTATTATGTTCTTATTCAACGAGCACAGTTGTAGATGCGTTAACCTTGGCTATTGTAACTCAGTTCACACCCGGCCTATTCTGTACTATGAATTTGTTTAATACTTGAACCCTAATTAATTTCCTTCCATGACTTCGTTATTGGCATTCTAAGGAAGATTTAGATCCTATTTAATGACCTAACCTTGTGTATAACTGGGAGTAATTTCTTTCGATCCTGGACCAGTGGGGCAAGGGCAACCATGCTACCGCTGTGCCTATGAGCCGGTAGATGTGTATAGCTACTTAACTCAACTGGGTTCATAACTTATCTACCCCCTTAAAATTATTTCTATTCTCAGGGTTCAAGAATTTGTATATCGATCTGTATGTCAGCACGAGTTGAAATTTGAAACCTATCTTTGGTATGACATGGGAAGCGATTTAGCAATACATTGGTCTTCTTTTCATCGATGATGCGTATTATAGCATTGGTACCTATGATTATAGAAGGGAGCTAAAGATGATGGGTATTATGGTTGATTCAGGGACAGGTGTAAGTTTGGGGCAAGATGCCTAATTCTACCAATGAGTTTTGTCACAGTCCAGACTTATCCTATTTAATCATGCCTAGCTTAACAGGCTGGCTATCTTTCTACGTTCATATGCATAATATGTATGCCGACATGGCATGTAATTTGGGACCTAATTCCTAACTGTCTGTTGCCCATTTGGGTAATTCCTTAGGCCTAAAAGACAAAGTCTCCATCGACTATATACTCCTAATACTTCTAAAAGACGAAGTTATAAACTTTTAGTTGTAAGTGGTCGGGCCAACACGGAAGGAAAGTTGTGTAGTGGGTCTGAGTCGGTTAAGCCGAATAACTAAGTCTATTATTCAATTGGCTTAGCATAACTAATTAGTCCTTTACCTTCCTTAGCCTAACCAGTAGTCTAGTCTTAATTTAGGAGTAGAGGTAATCCACTGGTTGTAATCCAAAGTCTATGCTTATAGACTAGATGATTTTATACCCTTTCTAATATAAGAAATTGTCTTATCGCTTAGGGTCAAAGTTGTCTGATCGGAATTGAGTTGCCCGAACTAGAATGTAACTATGTTCTAGCACTTCACACATGACCACACTAACTAAGGAGGTCCTAGGGTTCACATTATCAATCTATTGGATTTCCCCTACTGTTAGGTCGTTCGTATCTAGGAACACCACTCTAGTCCAAATTCCAAGGGCCTATTTAGCCAGTGGTCATAAGTTGTATTAAGTGGGCTTGCATTGCTAATCCCTCCTCGGGATTGGGAATGACATGTTTGGTAAGAGGGTGGGAGGGGATTCAAATTAATTTTATAGGCTTTGGAAAATGAGCCTTGTGTTGGAAAGTATGAGATGGGATTTCCAAATCCCATGATGACGAATTTCTAAGTGTCATTTGAAAGAAAATCTGAGATTTACGTTTAACTGCGTACATTCCAAACATGGCATTGGAAAACATGGTATACACCCAATCCAAGGACAATACCTTACACATGCATTTATTGTTACCTATACAATTCTATCCACCTTAAACTCACCTAATGCAGTTGGCCGAACGGGCCCTAAATGTCCCAAACATTTGGAGGTTGTGAAGGTTATGGGACACAAGATCGTTGAAGCACACTATGGTATGTGTGTGTTCACAAGCAAGGAGGAATGCAGAGAGTTGAAGAAATGAAGAAGATTATAAAAGGGATTGTTAGGTTTTGGAATCTTTAGCTACAAAAGGGAATGTGTAGGCTCAAATGAAAGGGGTTGAAGAAGGAAATATGAAAGGGTGGGATGGCTAACGGGTACTACACGAATTTAAGCCTCAAGTAGGGGGGTACGATAGCTCAAATGAGAGAGAATGGAGAGGGTAGGGGGATAGCTATTGCTGTGAACGATGGAGGGGTATAGGTTGTGATAGTAAATGACGGAATGGGCAATTGGAGGGACGGTTTGAGAGAGAAAACAGAAAATATTGAAGGAAAGGGAGAGCTTGGAGGAGTGTTTGAGAGAGAGAGGGGGCAAAAAGGACATGAAATAGGGGCCCCCAAGCAATTTCACGGCCCCAAACATGTCCAGGGGTCAGGCTGACACTGACCCGCACCGGCCCGACCAGCCCAGGCAAAGGGGGCTGCGGTCGACAGCGGTGAGCGTGGCATCACCGCGGTCCTCTGGACTAGGCGCGGTGCCGCCGTGGTAGGGCGGTGGCCACCCCCCTCCCAAGGTGCCAATGGTACTTCGGGTCCACCGTGGGTCCCCCCGGATTGCATCTTTTGGCCCACGACTTCGTTTCAAGTCGTTTCGGGACCATTCGGGTAAATTTCTGATGTACGGCAGTACATAGAGGTGTTTGCAGGCTAGAATGGGGTCAAACATGAGCTAAACCCGCCAATTGATGGCCTAGAGGTGATTCGGGATCGACTCATGCGATCACAGAAGAGTACGGACCAGATCTTGGCAACCTTTTTCAGTGAACTTTGTCGATTGGCAAAACCGAGATACCTATGACTGTTCCTACATCTTTCTCACACCCACCTAAGTCAGAGTGCATCGTGTGACCATAACCTAGGTTTGGTTTAATCCAAATTATGCTCTGATACCATCTTATAATGCCCTGAAAATCAGGGGTCGAGCATAAACTCAACTCCCGAGTTTCAACGCATCACTTATGCAACATAAAGAATGATGATTAAATGTTGTTCATATCAGTGCATTAAAGATGAATGAGATTAAGCCAAAACAACATATCATACTCCAGAGACAGTTAAATTATGCAAGCGGAAGACTGTGATAAATATATAAAATATATAAACTGTTGTAAGTCTCCAGAGTGTGAACATGTTACCGAGTTAAATATATCAATGTATACTCCAAAAATGGGCAAAATGAATATACAGAGGTGCTCCAAAAGAGTAAACTAAAGTGTAATGACATCTAATCAGCAATCCTATAACCCCGTTAATCAGAAGATGGTCTACATAGACCCACCTGATAGCTGTGTAAGGAGAAACCCTCCTCATCATCATAAAAATTCGGCTCTGCTTCGCAAGCATCGCCATCATCTGAAACTCAAATAGAGTCTGGTTTGGTGTTTAAACACCGTCCCATAACGTGGGAGTGAGTGATCAACTCAGCGGAACAATAGAGCATAGGTTAACATGTTATCAATTCAGTCAAGCAGTAATGATAAAGCTGTAAATCACATATTCTTAGTACTGTTGTTAATGCAAGAATGCATGGATATATGATGCATGCCCACGCCTATGCTCCCTCAATGACTTCATCTTACGTTCGCAATGACAACACTGCCTCAGTGCTTGATCTACAACGCCTGATTGCATGCGTAATGCGGTACATACATATGATTACCAAGTTCTTATTAGTCCTTTTCATACAGCAGGATTGGGAAACTAAGGTACCTTCCTTGTATCATTCCCAAACAATGATCCATTCTAGGGTCGTCAATCCTAGATAATCTCATACGATAGTGTGGGTCTAGGTTGCTGCAAGGGCTGCCAGGGCTGTTACATGGAATCGTTGCACCACTCCCCCATCACCTTATCAATACAGGCCTAGTTTATACTCTATTTACTACAGGAAGGCTCGTCGCCTCTCCGCAGATTCAGAGTATACTCGAGCTCACTACACCGGGTACGGTAAAGGTTGCTAGGGCTGTTACACGGAATCGTTGCACCACTCCTCCATCACCCATCAAAGCAGTGTAGCCCAACAGCTCGAATATAGTGTTCCATACCACCATAATCGGCTCACGAGGCTGGTTGCTCACTGGTCACTACGGGGAGGCAAGTGGCCCCAGTGTAGGCTGACAGCTCGACCACCGTGTCCCATACCACCATGCCTGGCTCATGAGTCTTAGCGGATCGAGGTACTACGGTTAACAGGATTCCACCGGTAAGGTTAGTATCTTAGGTTCAAACAGAGGCGTCCAAACATGGTGAACATACATCAGACGGATCGGGTTACTTGACGAGCTCGGCTAGCTCGAGTGCACAATAAGTTGAACGATATGAAGCGCATAAGCACTTTATGTGGCCAGCCACTATCGTCAACCAAAGTACGACTTGGGTTCGTCGAACACATCTCACATGACGGATTAATCTCAGCCACGCATTCATTTCCATTTCCGATTACCTGGACTATAATCATAACCCCAAATACAATCAATCCTTGACTAGAAGCATGTAGAGTAAAGCAAAATAAACAAAGTAATTCAAGCATGTTAACAAGCATGTCATAAAGCATGTTATAAAGCACAATATAAATAGAAAAAACAACACATATAGTTCATGAGTAAGTGGTTAAATTAAACAACCAACATGGAGGAAATCATATACATCTCTAAATTAGTTGAGAATCCTATCTCAACACCTACCTAAAGCACAATCCTCTAAGTACTTACTCTTATAAGCATTTTCACAAACACTTAGGATACACTCTTTCAACATACATAGCGTATACTAGCAAAAACATGTATTAGGGCGAACCCTTTCGCCAAGTAAGTATTATACACATTTATAACATGTTCATACAATAATTAATCATGGCAAATACACTTTCAAAATTTATATGGATACGGTACTTTCTACAAATACGAGGAATACAGTATATTCAACGTAGTTAACGTATAACCGAAAAATTAAACGGACAGCACTTTGTACATGTGCAATAACATACAGATCATGAATCTATCATTATCTGACATTGAAAGCGTTAAAAACCATAACCTATACGTCTAAAGTCCGCACCTTTTGTCGTAGAATCGTAACGAATACGCTAGAATCTCTAAGTCTTAGTCTACGGTAGTATATCAACCTATAGCATGGGATACGTTAGCTATTTCGCTACTTGAATAAATTCAAACCCTAAAACAGATTAGAGTTAGGATTTTCTTACCTTGAAATGAAGCTGAAATCGCCGGGAAAGCGATTAGAACGAGATGGTTAAGCTTGTATAGCAGCAGGGTAGAATGGCAGGGAGATGCTCCATCTTCTCTCACACTTTCTCTCTCTTTTCTATCTTCTCTCTCCTAGGGTTTCTCTCAAATTCGTATGGGTTGAATGAGAGAGGGTTTAAGGTCCTTATATAGGCTAGAAACTCTCTAAAATAGACTCAGGAACAAGGTATACTTAGGTTATGTCCAAAGCAGGTTTGTTTCGATCCAACGGAGTACTTCTGGCGGCCCCTTTTCTGTATGCGGTCGGACTTAAGCTCACCAACCTTGGATCTAGGTGGAATTAAGTTTTCGTTCCAGTCGGGTTCCCAGATCACACGTGGTGGACCAGTTTCAGTTCAACGGTTACCGCAACTCAATCAGGGTTGCAAGTACGTTGCCATGTATATGAAATTTCCCCTGATCCGAGGGTGTATTTGGGTCAGATTCTGACAGTCTCATTTCTTATATCAGGCCCGCAAGTGACAAGTTTCAGATTACTTAAATTTAGATATTTATTTCTAAAATATCTACGTTTCTCACACACTTCACTCCTGGCTCAAGCGAATAGTCGCAAGACACTATCTGGATTTGATTTTCGAGATGGTTGTCAAGCCCAGCAAGGCAGTCCTAAGTCTATAACTTTGTATTATTCAGACTTTCGACATACGGTCCAGATCTGATACGAAGTTTCAATGTGCTCCCGAGAGCAGCTGGGTAATGAGATTGATCCTAGGTTTTAGGGTAACCTAGCGTCAATGATTCTATAAGTTTTAAGTCTTTAGATCGTATTTAAAGTGATTAGTGTGGATTTCGTAGCTAATCCAATTTAGCACTTAGTTGACTTTGTCTAATTCCTAAAGGATTTAAGGTTTGAGAGGTTCATAAGGGGTTGGGATCTACCCCTTGCCTAAGGACATCTGATCCCAAGTTGGCAAAAATCCAGGATGTTATAAATATACATCATGCCAGGCTCCATCTCATAACCCTCAAATGCATCAAATGGACCTCATCACATAGGCCTCATATATATCACATTGGGCCTTACACATGGGCTGAATACACATCGCAATGGGCCTTAAATACAGGCCGTATATACATCACACAGGCCAAATACACACCACAATGGGCCTCAACTATGGGTTGCATGTACATCATATAGGTCTCGACAATCGACCTTGACAATTCAGAAATTAGCCTTGATAAATCGGAATCGGCAATCGGCCACGACACGCAGAATCGGCAATCAACCATGATGGTAATCGGTCACGATAATCGGCCTCGATCGCTAATCAGTCAATTGGCCATGACAAGCAGAATCAGTATTCGGCCACGATCAGTAATCAGTCACGATAATTAGCCTCGATCGGTAATCAGTCAATTGGCCACGACAAGCAGAATCAGCATTCGGCCACAATTGGTAATCAGTCATGATAATTAGCCTCGATCAGTATTCAGTCAATTGGCCATGACAAAGCAGAATCGGCATTCTGCCACGATCGGTAATCAGTCACGATAATCGGCCTCGATCGGTAATTGGTCATGTCTATCAGAATCGATCGATAATCAAAGTCGGCAAATCGGTCATGACAATTGGAGTCAGAATCGACAATCGGAATCGGCCTCGACCATGGTTATATCAAATCTGATAGTACAAAACCATCTGTCTATAGCGAATGAGGCCCACTAATTAGGGTTAACCCACTAAGAGAATGATGAGAATGGGCCTAACAAGACCTAAGAGAAGGTCACAATGTGGACATTAAACCATTATTGTTCATTAATGTGGTCATTTAACCAACATTGTTCCCAAGGAGTGGCTCATATAGAGTCAAACATAAGGTGAGCCTATAGCCTCACACAAAGGCCTAATGTACATCGCATTGGGCGTCATACAAAGGGTATATACACAACAAGTGGGCCCTACACATGGGCCTCAGATACATCGCATGACCATAGCCCATGGGCCCAATGCACATCATAATGGGCCTCGTTAAATGAGTTCGTTAAATGAGTTACATAACATCACGATGGCCATGCCATATGGGCTGAAAATATGTCACAATGGGCTTCGACCCATGGGCCGAAAATACAACTCAATGGGCCTTACCAAATGGTCCATAAACACATCCTAATGGGCCCCAACACCTGGACCGGGTATACATCATATTGGGCCTCGAACATGGGCCATATATACATCACATTGGGCCTTGCCATCTGGGCCTTAAATACGTACATCATGTGGGGGTCACATGAATGGACGGTGTGAATATACAACATATATATATATATATATGTAACGACCTGAAAATTTCCGTACGTTGGGTCGAGTACCACCTCGACCAGAAATCACGTAGGATTAAATCCTTTAGAAATTTAACAAAGTTAACTAAGTACTAAACTCAATTAGCTGATCGCTTTAAATACGATCTGCAAGACCCAAAACTTGCAGAACATGTGACGCTAGGTTACCCTAAAGTTTAGAACCAAACTCATTTCCCGTCTGCTCTCGGGAATGAAACGAAACTTCGTATTAGGTCTAGATCGCACATCGGGAGTCCGATTAACCCGAAGCTAAGGAACTAGGACCGCCCCACTGGGCTTAACAATCATCTCAAAAATCAGCCTTATCCGATGTTCCACGGCCATTCGTTTCGAATCGGAGCGAGGTAGTGTGAAAAACTCTATTCATAAGCCAAAACAAATATCTGGAATAGTGATCTGGCATCGTTCGTTGACGCGTCAGTATTAAGCAACCTGACCGTCTGAATCAGACCAAATTACACCCTCGGATTAAGAAAAATTCCAGGAACATTTACATGTACTTGGAATTTCTGATCGTGGCCCACTGACCGTCGAACTGAAAGTGGACCGCCACATGCGATCTGCGTATCCGAACGAGTCAAAAACGTAATCCCACGTGGATCCATTGATGGTGAGCTTAAGTCTGACGTTTGGTTCAAAGAGGGCCACCAGAACTTCCCTTTTGAGCTGGAAAAGCGGCGAATATCCTATATAAGCAGTACCCCATGAACCTAAGTCTATTCTCGTAATGTTTGAGGCTATAAAAGGAGCTTAGAGCAGCCCCTCTCACAGCCATACGAATTTTGGGAGAAACCCTAGAGGAAGAGAGAGAAAAGAGAGAGAAGGACTTGGAGATCGTTGCCGATCTTCCTCCACCTGCATTGGCTTGCTACACGGCCTACACCGCCTTATTCCCTAGCGTTTTCCTGTTTTCCGCCTCATTTGAAGGTAAGAAAACCTAACCCTAGGTCTGATTTGTGGTGGAATCGAGGTAGGATGTATACCGACTAACCGATTCCGCTCTTTAGGCTAGAAATCGCTCAGAGACGGAAGATCCATCACCCTTGCCGATTCGTTCCGTTTCCAAAGGCAAAGGTGAGGACTTTAAGTGTATAAGTTAAGGTTTTCAACGCTTTCAATGTCAGATAATGGTAGATTCATGATCTGCTTGCAATTGCACATGTACAAAGTGCTTTCCGTTTCCTGTTTTGATTAGCAGTGTGAAATATGGAATTTCACATATTCTAGGTATACGTAGAAATACCGTATACGTATTTTTTTTTTGATAAATGCTTGACATGTTTATTTAATGTATAATTATATAACATATGAATAAAATACTAGTTTGGCGAAAGGAATCGCCAAAATATATGTTTACTTGTAAATGCGCCGTATGTTAAAATTACGTGTTGTAGAAATACCGTATACGTAGTTCTTTTGGAATAATGTTTGACATATTTATTTAATGTATGATTATACAATACGGATTAAAATACTAGCTTGGCGAAAGGAATCGCCGAAATCTATCTTCCTTTGTAAACACTATGTATGTCGAAATTGGGTATACGTGGAAGTACCCTATACGTATAAAAGTTGCTGATGTGATTGCCATGTTTAATTGCTGCATGAATATGATGTATTTGTATAAAATACTAGTTTGGTAAAGGGACAATCCTAGTATACATTTCTCTAGCATACGTCATGTATGTTAAAATATTGCATTCCAAGTGTTGGTGAAATCACTTGTGAGTGTAAGTGCTTAAGTGTTAGAACTTTAGTTAGGTGCTGAGATGGGATTCTCCGCTACCTTAGAGTCACATATGACACTTTCCATGTGGTTGTGCACTCTAACCACTCACCTATGAACTCTAAGTATTTGTATCCCTATGTGTTTAGTGCTTTATAACATGTTTTACAACATGCTTTACAACATGCCTTATAACATGCTATACTTCATGCTTTATAATACATGCTTTACTTTATGCTCTACAACTGATTGAGTTTGGGACTATGCTTATAGTCCACACATTCGGTACCAGACTTACTGTTGTGGCTGAGATTCATATCGCCACGATGGACGTGTCTGGCGAACCCGAGTCGTACTTCGGTTGGCGATAGTGGTTGGCCACACGGAGTGCTTTTGCGCTCCATATCGCTCAACTTGTGGTGCGCTCGAGCTAGTCGAACTTGTCAAGCAAACCGATATGTGTATATGTATGTTCACCATGTTTGGTCGCTATCGCTTGAACCTAGGGTACCAAACTTACCGATGGCAATCCCGTTAACCATGGTACCTCGATCCATTAAGACGCATGAGCCGGCATGGTGGTATGGGACACCGTGGTCGAGCCGTTTGTCGGCCTACGCCGGGGTCATGTGCCTCCCCGTAGTGACCATTGCGCAAACCGCACTTGTGAGCCGATTATGGTGGTATGGGACACTATATTCGAGTCGTCGATACTTACGGCGAGAGCCGAGTACGGTGAGACCCGTGCTCGTCCGACGGCGACGAGTCCTCCGTAGTATCTTCGAGTGTACTTCAAGTGTCCGTGATTGGCGACGAGTCTTTCACAAGAATCCAGAGTATGAGTTGAGCCGAGTACACGGTGAGACCCGTACTGAGCCGACAAATAGTGATTGAGCCGTATGGTGAGATATGTACTTGAGCCGACGGCCACAATTGAGCCGCATACGGTGAGATCTCGTATCCGCGCTGACGGTGACGAGCCCTTTGCGATGCCTTCACTACGCTTCTCAAACCATAATATCGTATGAGATTAGCTAGGATTGACGACCCTAGAATGGATCATGTTTGGGAATTATACAAGGGAGGTACCTTAGTTTTCCAATACTGCTGTTTGAAATGGACTAATAAAAACTTGGTAATCATGAGCATCATCGCACCGCATGTGCTTTGTAGATGTGGCGCACTGAGGGAGTAAGCATTCGCGAACGTAAGATGATGTCGCTTGAGGGTGGTTTGGCAAGGGCATACAGCATCATGTCATATCATTTTTGCACTTAACAAGAGTAATTAGAAATGTTTGATTTGTATTGCGTTATCATTACTGCTTGATTGATTTGATAACATGTTAACCTATGCTTTAATGTTCCACTGAGTTAGCTACTCACTCCCACGTTACGGATCGGTGTTTGCAACACCCACCAGACTCTGTCGCAGGTGTAGATGGCGCCTCTGTTCAGGAGCCGGAGCTCGATTTCGAGGAGGATCAGGAGGAGTTCTCCTTTATGCAGTACTCTGACGGCTATGCTTAGGCCGGCTGCATCGCGGGATTTACAGGGCCTCTTTGAGGATTGTATTTTAATTTTTTTTGACTTAGAAACAATACGTGTATATTGGTACTCAGTTAGTACTCATACTCTGAAGTTCACAAAATTTTGATACTTTACATATTTTGAATATAAATTTCAGTCTTCCGCTTGCCTTTATACAATTGAACTGGAGTATGAATTACTGTTTTGGTATAATCTCATTCATGTTTATTGCGCTAACTCAGACAACATTTAACCATCATTGTGTATGTTGCATAAGTGATGCGTTGGAACTCGGGAGTTGAGTTCATACTCGACCCCCGAATTTCAGGGCGTTACAAGTTGGTATCAGAGCATGATTTTGATTAAACCGGACCTGAGTTATGTCCCCACTACGTACGCTGACGCATTTCACTTAGGAGGGTGCGCAAAAATCTAGCAACAGTCTTAGGGTCTCCCGATTCCGCCGTTCGGCGAAGTTCATTGCACATGGACAGTTTGATCGAGTGTGTACTCGATCCCGACCACACTTATGGACCCCAAGTCACTCCTAGACCGTCTATTGACGTGTCTAGGTCACAATCTACCAAAAATGAGTCGTTAAAAATCAGGAAAAACCAGATTATATCAGAACTTTGCCGGAACTAACCGTTTTGGCACAAAACTGAGTCCGTGGGCCCCCACGACTAATCCGTTAAAGTTTTGGACCAAGCCAGGGTGCATTTGGCACCCTGGGAGTGAGGCAAACAGGCCCCACCGCGGCGGCGCGGTTCCGGCCAAGCCCGACCGCGGCGGCGCCGCGGCACCGGCGGCGGACCGCGCCCCGGTTGGTTTTCCGGTGGGTTTTCGAACCTGAGGTCGGTCGGCCAGACCCCCCTACCCCATGGCACGTGCCAACTGGCTGTTTGATTAGGTCTTAAGGGGCTGGAGCTCCCTTTTCTCCCATTTCCCCTCTTTTTCAAGCACCCCACCTCCATTTTCGATTTTACTGAAAACCCATCCCTCCAAACCTTCAATCCCTCCATTTCCTTCCATAACTCACACACCCCTACCTCCCACAACAGCCCTAGCCTCTCCCTTTCCCCATTTTCACAAGTTGGAGCTCTCATAACCCTCCTTGGAGCTCAAAATCGGGTAATCTACTAACCCATCCCATTTTTTTCTTGTTTCTTCTTCATTTCCTACCTCTAGAGCTTCTTCCACACCTGTTGGATTGTTGATTGTGGAAGATAAAAGAGGTCAGCCCTTTGTTCCTCTATTTTGGAAAATTTCCATGGCCCTCCTTGGTGTGGTGGCCACCATTTTCTCCATTTCCTCCATCCTATCTTTCATGGGAAAGAGGAAAACCGCGGCCGACGACGCCGGCCCAAGTAGGCCAGCCCGTACCCGAAGAAGATCCGACGTTGGGGCCGGCACAAGCACCGTGCGGGAGTTTAGGTCGAAGCGAGACCTGGATCCTGACCACCCCGCCAGAAATGCTTATCCGATAGGCATGGAATATGGGCGTTTCGCGGGCCGCAAAGTCGTGTTTGAAGCTCATGTGGATGAAAGGATGTTTGGCCTACACCCAATGATGGACCACTTGGTGGATATCGGGTGGAATTATATTTTTGAAGGCGAGTCTCCCGCTTGTGAGAACACGGTTCGCGCTTTCTACGCTCACATCATAGACTCATCACTAGAGCCTCTTCATTATACTGTCTCTGTGAGGGGCATAAGGCGCACAATCACTGTGGATGAGGTGGTTCGAATCACGAAGATTCCGCTTGGTCAAGTGCATCCTAGTGACGACTTCTCTAGAAGTGCGCGGGAAAGGGATCACCGTACGCGATTTCTCTGTGGTCGCCGGGTTACTTGGAAGCGAGGAAATTGTATTGCGGCGACAAAGATGTCTGAAGACTTCCATTTGCTCCATCACATCTTCACATACAATGTATACCCACGGTGGGGTAACCGCACGGAATGTACTAGGGTGATGGTGGACTTTCTGTACAAGATGGGACGCTGGGACAATATATGCCTGCCCACATTCATCCTATCCCAGATAGTTAATGTTGTTCGTTCTGCCAGGAACGATCTTTCGCTCCCATTTGCCCGACTGATCTGCAGGATGGCTCGTGATGTAGGCTACAAACTGAATATGGAGGATCTCGCACCGGTCCGAATCATAAATGAAGTAACACTTAGGAATATGAAGATCGGCCCCCAACAGCGGCAAGCCCGACTCGACGAGTCTGGAGATGAGTCGGATAGCGCCGGTGAGGAGAGTGTTGACCTCCAGGCTGAGAGCGATGAGGAGCGCAGTGATGACATACAGGAGGAAGAACCTGAGGCTCAGGACACAGATGAGAGTTCACCCCCTGCGGCTCAGGAGCAAGGTGTGGATCGAGATACTTTTGATACGCGATTGGCCCGTCTTGAGGAGGGGCAAGCCGCCTTGCAGCAAGAGGTTGGACAAGTTCGGGCTGAGATTGGTCAAGTTCGAACTAAACTTGAAGAGAATGAAGCCTACATGAAGAAGAATTTCAAGAAGATTTCCCGTACGTTGAAGGCCATCCTGTGCTGTGCGCAGGATAAGAATGCTCCTCCTCCACCGCCTACTTCGGATGCTTAGTCATCCATATTGTTGTTTGTTATGTTTGCTTTGGTTACCGCGATAGGCGGTTTGTGTTTTCGTTCAAGATGATGTATTAGGTAGTAGCATGTTTAGGGTTTGATGTAGTAGATGTATTGGCTATCATGTGATTTTCCGTCATGGTTCATGCAAACTCTGTAATCCATGTATTATGACAATTTTGAGTAAATGAAAAGCATATAGCCTCTTTTGTTTGATGATGTGTGGAATGCTTAAGTGCTTTATGGAGTGTATTATGCTGTATCTCACAAATGCTGTACCCTGTGTTGTATAGGGCATGCCGCGACAGTATACGCAGAGCACCGCACATCTCCGTCTGACTGGCTCTATGGACCAGACACCTTCTAGTAGTAGTGGTCCTGCGGATCGTGGGTTGGGTTCCGATCAGCCCCCTGTTGGTCCTGCTGGTGGGTTGCCACCATATACGCCCCCGGTCCGTGAGCAGTTTCGGCCGTCATCATCTGCAAGCGACATGACTCCCAGTGCTCCGCCGTAGACCGATAGATTTGAGCGGTGATGTTGATGATGCATCGGCGACAGATACGAAGAAGCAGAAGACTTCCAGGCTTATGGCCACTATCGCTGAGGCCTTGTCACATGGTGGTAGTGCGACTCCACCTGCGACTCCTACTTGTCCTGCCGGGCACCCTGAGCCTCCTGCTCAGTGTGAGGATGTGCCCCTGCCTTCACCCGTGGTGCCTCCTACTGGAGAGGTCGGTACACGCGGTCTACTCGAGCGATTTCAGCGCTTGAGGCCTCCCTCATTTATGGGTTCTCACAGACCCGAGGAGGCGGAGTTCTGGTTAGACCGCATCTCGAAGATGCTTCGGATGCTGCATTGCTCAGAGGCAGAGCAGGTAGAGCTGGCCGCCTTTATGTTTGAGAGGGAGGCTAGTTTATGGTGGGACAGTGTGTTGCGGTCGGTCGCAGCAGACTACGTATGGACCTGGGAGGCGTTCGAGTTCCGGTTCCATGAGAAATACTACCCGCCGACTTACCGACATGAGCGGGAGGACGAGTTTCTGCGCCTCAGGCAGGGAGGCATGACTATTACAGAGTATGAGCACCGTTTCACCGAGTTGGGCCGCTTTGTCCCGACTATACTAGTAGACGAGCAGATGCGGATGCGTCGATTTTCTTTGGGCTTGCGACCGGAGATACGGTCGAGGATATCTTTGCCACAAGTATTCCTACATATGCGGCGTTGGTCCACATGTCTATGACGGCCGAGCGGGATGTGGACCGTTTGGCCGGATCACGTGGTACTATGGTTGCGAGACCGCGACAGGATTACTGAGCGAGCCTATTTTAGGCAAGAGGCCTCGGCCGATTCTCCCCCCGGGCCGCGGCACCGGCCTATTCCTATGAGACGCCCGTTGGTGACCCGCACGTTTTGCGGGAAACCTGGACACCCTGCTGAGAGCTGCTTCTCGCGCATGAGGGCTAGCGGCTGCGCCACCACAGAGATTGGGTCGCCCTTATCCACAGGCCATATCAGCTCCGCCGCTACAGACCGTTCCTGCACATCCTTTATTCCGACCTCCCGTACCGTCCTTCAGGCCGCCACAGCGACCCTTGGCTCCTCACCGCCACCGCCGCCACGGCAGGCTCGCGTTCATACTCTTGTGGCCGAGGCACCTGAGACGTCGGTTTCAGCTCCGACGGCTTTCGAGGGTACGGCTTTTATTCACGACACTCCCGTCTCTTTATTGGTGGACACTGGGTCCACCACTTCTATTATTTCTTATGGGGCGGTGAAACGCCTATCTCTGCATACTGTTCCCACTAAGGGAACGAGACTCATTATGGCTACTGGGGCCTTCTCGACGGTCACACGATTATGCGAGGGTTGTGCGATAGTTTTGGGTAGCAGCACAGTGCTCGTCGACCTCATTGTTGCTCCGCTATGGCACTACGACGTTATCCTTGGCATGGATTGGCTCACCAGGATGAGGGCGGAAGTAGATTGCGATACTCGGATCGTGACTGCCTATGGACCTGACGGCACAGCTTTCACGTTTCCAGTGCAGGTCAGTTTACCCTGCCGCGTTGATTGTTATGCTGCTTTACTTGTGCCGATTGATGGTCCGACCATAGATGGTACGTCGGTGGTTCGAGAGTTTGCAGGCGTGTTTGAGACTATCCCTGGTTTACCTCCTCGGCATGAGATTGATTTTACGATAGATCTTACGCCTGGTGCGATGCCCATCTCGTTGCCGACTTATCGTATGCCTCCATGTGAGATGGAGGAGCTGCGGAAACAGATTGACGGACTTGTAGAGAAGGGTTTTATTCGGCCTAGTGTGTCTCCTTGGGGAGCACCTGTGTTGTTCGTGAATAAGAAGGACGGGTCCCTACGGTTGTGTATTGATTACCGTAGGTTGAACCAGGTCACGGTGAAGAACAAGTATCCTTTGCCCAGGATTGATGATCTGTTCGATCAGTTGAGGGGGGCGAAATATTTCTCGAAGATTGACCTTCAGTCAGGGTACCACCAGTTGCGCGTGAGAGAGGAGGACGTGCAGAAGACAGCCTTCAGGACGTGCTTTGGCCACTATGAGTTCTTAGTGATGTCGTTCGGTCTGACGAACGCACCAGCCGTGTTCATGGATCTGATGAACCGGGTATTTCGGCCCTTCCTTTACCGATTCGTTATCGTCTTTATCGATGACATCTTGATATACTCCACGAGTCGGGAGGAGCACGAGGAGCACTTGCGAGCGGTATTGGAGACACTGAAGAAGAACCAGTTGTTCGCGCAATATAAGAAGTGCGACTTCTGGCAGGAGGAAGTCAAGTTCCTGGGACATGTAGTGTCCAAGGATGGGATAGCAGTGGACCTTGCTAAGGTAGCTGCGGTTCAGGATTGGCAGCAGCCTGAATCGGTTACTGAGGTGAGGAGTTTCCTTAGCCTGGCTGGGTACTACAGACATTTCATTCGGGATTTCTCGAAGATCGCCAGGCCATTGTCTCAGCTGACTCGGAAGGACCTGAAGTTCGCCTGGAATGAGAAGGCGGAGGCAGCTTTTAAGGAGCTGAAGGACAAGTTGACGTCCGCCCCGTGCTAGTATTGCCGCAGAGCAAGGGGTGAAATACACGGTGTATACTTGACGCGTCTCGCATTGGTTTGGGTTGTGTCTTTGATGCGAAAGGATAGGGTGATATCGTATGCCTCGAGATAATTAAGGAAGCACGAGGAGAATTACCCTACACATGACTGGAGTTGGCGGCCATCATCTTTGCATTGAAGCTCTGGAGACATTACCTCTACGGTGAGGAGTTCGAGCTTTTCTGCGACCACAAGAGCCTTAAATACATATTCACGCAGCGAGATTTGAATATGAGACAGCGCCGATGGATGGAGACCTTGAAGGACTTCAAGTTCGAGGTTTCCTACCATCCTGGCAAGGCGAACCTTGTGGCAGACGCGTTGAGCCGCAAGAAGGCGATTGCATTTGCGGCACCGCTGATGATAGCCGAGTGGGATATGGTAGAGTTTGTTGCGCACGTTCGGGTGCGACCACTTATTGACGACAGGATTGTTGAGGCCCAGGAGGGCGATACACGGCTGTCTGAGCTTCGAGAGCAGGCTAGCGACGCCGTGGACTCCGAGTGGAGAGTTGGATCTGATGGGGGTTTACGATTTCGTGGCCGCCTATGTGTTCCAGATGTGCCTGACTTGAGACGCGAGCTTCTCGAGTCTGCCCATAACTCGAAGTTTGCGATGCATCCTGGTAGCACGAAGATGTACCAGGATATGAGACGGACGTATTGGTGGGACAACATGAAGGCCCACATTGCTGAGTTTGTGTCTCGGTGTCTGACGTGCCAGCAGGTCAAGGCAGAACATCGCCGACCTCCGGGACTGCTTCAGCCCATGCCTATAGCGGAGTGGAAGTGGGATTTCATCTCCATGGACTTCATATCAGGGTTGCCGAAGACGAGGAAGGGGCACGATTCCATTTGGGTGATTGTGGACCGGTTGACCAAATCGGCCCATTTCCTCCCTATCAGAGTTACGAACTCCGCAGACGAGCTGGCTAGATTGTACATCAGGGAGATCGTCCGTCTGCACGGGGTTCCTTTGGAGATTGTGTCGGACAGAGACACGCGGTTCACATCCATCTTCTGGACTCGTATCCAGGAGGCGATGGGTGTGAAGTTGAGGTTCAGTACAGCGTTTCATCCTCAGACTGATGGGCAGACAGAGCGGGTGAATCAGATTCTGGAGGATATGTTGCGAGCATGTGTGTTGGACTTCAAGGACAGCTGGGATGACTGTCTTCCGTACGCAGAGTTCGCCTACAATAACAGCTTCCAGGCGACTATTGGCATGGCGCCATATGAGGCTCTATATGGTCGACCTTGTAGGGCACCGCACTGTTGGGCAGAGGTTGGAGAGCGTAGTCTGATTGGCCCGGAGTTGGTTCAGGCGACTACAGAGAAGATAGACATTATCAGGCGTCGATTACTCACAGCGCAGAGCAGGCAGAAGAGTTACGCCGATACGAGACGGCGACCGCTGGAGTTCGAGGTCGGTGATCATGTGTTCCTTCGAGTTTCCCCTATGAAGGGAGTCCTTCGGTTTGGGAAGAAGGGGAAACTCACACCGAGGTTTATCGGTCCATTTCAGATACTGGATCGAGTGGGTGATGTGGCGTATCGTCTCGCCTTGCCTACACCACTTGCTTCCGTACACAACGTATTTCATGTATCTATGCTGAAGAAGTACGTTCCTGATCCTTCACATATCATCAGATGGGAGCAGGTACAGTTGAGCGAGGATGCTACATATGAGTTGCGCCCGACGCGCATCCTTGACAGGAAGGAGCAGGTACTGCGTAGCAAGGTCATCCCACTTGTGAAAGTGCTTTGGACACATCATTCCGAAGAGGAAGCTACCTGGGAGACTGAGGCCGAGGTCAGGAAGAACTACCCTCAGATTCTCGAGGAGTACGAACAGGTATAAATTTCGAGGACGAAATTTTTTGTTTAAGGGGGGTAGATTGTAACGACCTGAAAATTTCCGTACGTTGGGTCGAGTACCACCTCGACCAGAAATCACGTAGGATTAAATCCTTTAGAAATTTAACAAAGTTAACTAAGTACTAAACTCAATTAGCTATGAAATCCGTTAGGATCGCTTTAAATACGATCTGCAAGACCCAAAACTTGCGTAACATGTGACGCTTAGGTTACCCTAAAGTTTAGAACCAAACTCATTTCCCGTCTGCTCTCGGGAATGAAACGAAACTTCGTATTAGGTCTAGATCGCACATCGGGAGTCCGATTAACCCGAAGCTAAGGAACTAGGACCGCCCCACTGGGCTTAACAATCATCTCAAAAATCAGCCTTATCCGATGTTCCACGGCCATTCGTTTCGAATCGGAGCGAGGTAGTGTGAAAAACTCTATTCATAAGCCAAAACAAATATCTAGAATAGTGATCTGGCATCGTTCGTTGACGCGTCAGTATTAAGCAACCTGACCGTCTGAATCAGACCAAATTACACCCTCGGATTAAGAAAAATTCCAGGAACATTTACATGTACTTGGAATTTCTGATCGTGGCCCACTGACCGTCGAACTGAAAGTGGACCGCCACGTGCGATCTGCGTATCCGAACGAGTCAAAAACGTAATCCCACGTGGATCCATTGATGGTGAGCTTAAGTCTGACGTTTGGTTCAAAGAGGGCCACCAGAACTTCCCTTTTGAGCTGGAAAAGCGGCGAATATCCTATATAAGCAGTACCCCATGAACCTAAGTCTATTCTCGTAATGTTTGAGGCTATAAAAGGAGCTTAGAGCAGCCCCTCTCACAGCCATACGAATTTTGGGAGAAACCCTAGAGGAAGAGAGAGAAAAGAGAGAGAAGGACTTGGAGATCGTTGCCGATCTTCCTCCACCTGCATTGGCTTGCTACACGGCCTACACCGCCTTATTCCCGGCGTTTTCCCGGTGTTTTCCGCCTCATTTGAAGGTAAGAAAACCTAACCCTAGGTCTGATTTGTGGTGGAATCGAGGTAGGATGTATACCGACTAACCGATTCCGCTCTTTAGGCTAGAAATCGCCCGTAGACGGAAGATCCATCACCCTTGCTGATTCGTTCCGTTTCCAAAGGCAAAGGTGAGGACTTTAAGTGTATAAGTTAAGGTTTTCAACGCTTTCAATGTCAGATAATGGTAGATTCATGATCTGCTTGCAATTGCACATGTACAAAGTGCTTTCCGTTTCCTGTTTTGATTAGCGGTGTGAAATATGGAATTTCACATATTCTAGGTATACGTAGAAATACCGTATACGTATTTTTTTTTGGATAAATGCTTGACATGTTTATTTAATGTATAATTATATAACATATGAATAAAATACTAGTTTGGCGAAAGGAATCGCCAAAATATATGTTTACTTGTAAATGCGCCGTATGTTAAAATTACGTGTTGTAGAAATACCGTATACGTAGTTCTTTTGGAATAATGTTTGACATATTTATTTAATGTATGATTATACAATACGTGATTAAAATACTAGCTTGGCGAAAGGAATCGCCGAAATCTATCTTCCTTTGTAAACACTATGTATGTCGAAATTGGGTATACGTGGAAGTACCCTATACGTATAAAAGTTGCTGATGTGATTGCCATGTTTAATTGCTGCATGAATATGATGTATTTGTATAAAATACTAGTTTGGTAAAGGGACAATCCTAGTATACATTTCTCTAGCATACGTCATGTATGTTAAAATATTGCATTCCAAGTGTTGGTGAAATCACTTGTGAGTGTAAGTGCTTAAGTGTTAGAACTTTAGTTAGGTGCTGAGATGGGATTCTCCGCTACCTTAGAGTCACATATGACACTTTCCATGTGGTTGTGCACTCTAACCACTCACCTATGAACTCTAAGTATTTGTATCCCTAAGTGTTTAGTGCTTTATAACATGCTTTACAACATGCTTTACAACATGCCTTATAACATGCTATACTTCATGCTTTATAATACATGCTTTACTTTATGCTCTACAACTGATTGAGTTTGGGACTATGCTTATAGTCCACACATTCGGTACCAGACTTACTGTTGTGGCTGAGATTCATATCGCCACGATGGACGTGTCTGGCGAACCCGAGTCGTACTTCGGTTGGCGATAGTGGTTGGCCACACGGAGTGCTTTTGCGCTCCATATCGCTCAACTTGTGGTGCGCTCGAGCTAGTCAGGCTTGTCAAGCAAACCGATATGTGTATATGTATGTTCACCATGTTTGGTCGCTACTGCTTGAACCTAGGGTACCAAACTTACCAGTGGCAATCCCGTTAACCATGGTACCTCGATCCACTAAGACGCATGAGCCGGGCATGGTGGTATGGGACACCGTGGTCGAGCTGTCGGCCTACGCTGGGGTCATGTGCCTCCCCGTAGTGACCATTGCGCAACCAGACTTGTGAGCCGATTATGGTGGTATGGGACACTATATTCGAGCTGTCGATACTTACGGCGAGAGCCGAGTACGGTGAGACCTGTGCTCGTGCTGACGGGCGACGAGTCCTCCGTAGTATCTTCGAGTGTACTTCAAGTGTCTGTGATTGGCGACGAGTCTTTCACAGTAACTAGAGTATGAGTTGAGCCGAGTACGGTGAGACCTGTACTTGGTGACGACTAGTGATTGAGCTGGTATGGTGAGATATGTACTTGAGCTGACGGCCAGCAATTGAGCCACATACGGTGAGATCTGTATCCGCGCTGACGGGTGACGAGCCCTTTGCGATGCCTTCACTACGCTTCTCAAACCATAATATTGTATGAGATTAGCTAGGATTGACGACCCTAGAATGGATCATGTTTGGGAATTATACAAGGGAGGTACCTTAGTTTCCCAATCTTCTTTGTTTGAAATGGACTAATAAAAACTTGGTAATCATGAGCATCATCGCACCGCATGTGCTTTGTAGATGTGGCGCACTGAGGGAGTAAGCATTCGCGAACGTAAGATGATGTCGCTTGAGGGTGGTTTGGCAAGGGCATACAGCATCATGTCATATCATTTTTGCACTTAACAAGAGTAATTAGAAATGTTTGATTTGTATTGCGTTATCATTATTGCTTGATTGATTTGATAACATGTTAACCTATGCTTTAATGTTCCACTGAGTTAGCTACTCACTCCCACGTTACGGGACGGTGTTTGCAACACCCACCAGACTCTGTCGCAGGTGTAGATGGCGCCTCTGTTCAGGAGCCGGAGCTCGATTTCGAGGAGGATCAGGAGGAGTTCTCCTTTATGCAGTACTCGACGGCTATGCTTAGCCGCCGAATTTGCATCGCGGGATTTACAGGGCCTCTTTGAGGATTGTATTTTGATTTTTTTTGACTTAGAAACAATACGTGTATATTGGTACTCAGTTAGTACTCATACTCTGAAGTTCACAAAATTTTGATACTTTACATATTTTGAATATAAATTTCAGTCTTCCGCTTGCCTTTATACAATTGAACTGGAGTATGAATTACTGTTTTGGTATAATCTCATTCATGTTTATTGCGCTAACTCAGACTACATTTAACCACCATTGTGTATGTTGCATAAGTGATGCGTTGGAACTCGGGAGTTGAGTTCATACCCGACCCCCGAATTTCAGGGCGTTACAATATATATATATATATATATATCTCGGTGGGTCCCCCTAAGATATGGGTCTCCTAAGAAGGTGGAGGGTTTGTAGATCACGATGAGAGCTAGGATTACATCCAAAATCATTTCAATAGTTGTAGATACAACATGTGCATCACTGTACACAATCACTCTATGGGGGTACATGGCTTACTAATGGTAATCAGCATTGTCCAAATTTTACCCTTGTGAATCAACACCTTCAAGACATTGCTCAGCACCATCCAAACACTCTGGACGGTGTGGATGAAACAAATACATCACTGTGGTCCCCACGTGGGTCCCACAACATATACATGTATATATGTATTATAATATAATACTATCATTATATCTGACAAGCGCCCAGCCCTGGACAGGCGGCCTGGATACAAAATATATACATCACGTGGGCTCAAAATACATCATATCGGGCCTTATCAAGTGAGCCCCAAATAAATCAAATCGGTCTCATCAAATGAGCCCCTATAAATATCAAGGTGGGCCTCCTCAAATGGGTCTTATAAATATCAAGGTGGGCCTCAACAAATGGCCACAAAATGGGCCCCAGGTATATCAAATGGGCCACACCCAAATTATAAGTGGTGACAATGATTACCACTATTAAAATTTTCAAGGCCCGCCATAACATTTATTTCCCATCCAATCTGATCATAAGGTCCTAAGGATTTCAACGGTTGGACAATTTGGATGAAGGGTGTGGTCCACATGATAAATAGATTTGTCTTATTTTTAGTCTCAAGCCTTAGAATGATCTTTAAAAAAAAAATGGTTGGACGGCTTGGATGTAACCCATGCATCAAGGAAGGTCCCACCAACTAGTGCACACGTCACTAAGGTGGGCGACACGGAGCCGCACTGTTACATCCAGCGCAACTATATGGCGGGTGGGCGGTACACCAGCCACTCCAACTCCCTACAAAGGTGGGTCCCGCGTGGGGCTTACCACAACGTTTATTGCCATCCAATATGTTGATAGGGTCGCATAGACCCAGATGAAGAGTAAAACAAATTTCATATTTGATCCAAAACCTCTGCAATCCAAAAGGATTTCAATGGTAGGTGTCTAATCCACTATTTCTTGCCGTGTAGGCCACCTGAGTCCCATGTATAGCCAAATTTTGGGGTGGCCCACTGCCAGAGGGGACTCGATAGAATGCATGGTGTTGATGATAGACACACATCATGGTGGGGCCCACTATGGGGCCGTGAGTCCCTGGCCACCGTCACCTGCAGAGGACACTGCTGCGCCAGTAACAACACCGTCTGATGCTCTTTTTTCTAAATCGAGTTTTTCCATGTTTTTTTCGAGGTGGGACCTGTATCAGGTGGATCCGACCTAGCCATTGGTCCCTGTGGCTCAATACAAACCCGTCAAGTCCAATATTGGATGGGTTTTGGTGTACAGAAATATCAGGGTGTAATTCAACGGTGTAAACACTGTTTTTTATACTAAGGCCCGCTAGGAAATCAGATCAGCCTCATTTTTTTCGGCTCAACGCCTAAAACAATCTGAGGAAGAGGATGGACGGCTTGGATTAAGTACATACATCAAGGTGGGGCCTACATGAATGGCCCACCCCAACTTTAATACACACCCAACATCAGTTCACATTTCACTGTTAACCACACTCCACACTACGTCAATCCACACTTCATTGTTGAGCCAAGTCCAGCGTCTCTGGACGTTGGACGGTGTGGAACAATCACAGGTATCGTGGTGGGTCCCACATGGACGTGGCCCACCATGCATGTAGATATACATATATATATATATATTAATATAATATAAATATAATATACTATATACATTATATAGGTGGCGGACCTCTCATAAAATGTGGTGGGCCACACCATCTAGTGGATGGAGTGGATTTAACACAAATCGGTGGGGCCCACTACATTCTAGGGAGAGGAGAGAGAGAGAGAAGGAACATCCACCATTAGATCTTCCCTTCTTCCGCCAATGCACGCTAAAACCCCAATGGACGGACTTCAACGGTTGAGATGGATCATGGATGGTGGAGATGAAGTTAGGAAGGTGGGCCACACTAGCTTCTCATGGAGTTTTTTTATTTTTTGGACATGGGTTACTCCCATGGGAATTTCTTGGAATGATGAGAGAGGAAATAAGAGAGAGAGAAGTGGTGAGGTGGAGTGATGGGATGAGAGGGATGGTGAGTGATGTAAGAGGGTACTTTGTTGTAAGAGAAGTTGACTTTTGGGGAGGGTGGTTGTACTTGGGGATAGGTGTGAGTGATGGGAGTGATGTGTACTTGATTGATGTGACTGATGTGATGTATCGTAAAGATTCTCTCGATATTTGCAACGTGCGGCGTTTTCCTTGAACTAAACGTGGGCCCACATCTCCTGGCCAGGGTACCACATCAGCGAGCAATACGAGAAAACATCGGAACTGCGGCGACGGCGTGGTCGCACTAGTACAAGTCTCAAGTCGAGCCGACTCAGATATACGAGACACATTTCAAGGTCGCGCGTAGATGCTGATAACCACGACCGCGGGTCGCTGGAATTCGACCGGGATGACCGTGGAAGCCTACGGAATAGTACGGGCTAAGATATGGGTCTTACAATTTGCTTGCCAACCTGACAAGCACTACATTGTTTTCTTTCTTTCTTAACTTCGGTAAGCCTCGCAAGTGATATCTTTTGCTCAATTTCTATAGATCTCTATAGTTTATACGTCCAAGACATTGGTGTCATAATTCAGTCTCGTCTGTTTGGACCATGTAACAGGAATGATTTGTTGAGCAAGTGTTATCAATGTATAACAATTTTCAGTAGTTTTGTAACCAATTAATATCTCATATCGTTCTTTATTTATTATCTCACATCCATAAACAGAAAATTTCACACTATGATTATTATCACATATTTGAGATATACTAAAAAGATTATGTTTTAAACATTCAATATATAACACATTTTCAAAAATAAGTAAGTTTGGAAGATGTATATTACCTTTACCGATGATCTTGCAGTTGCTACCATCTTCGAATGTAACTGAGTCACCATCGATTTGGTTAATATTTGAAAGAATGGCTTTATTACCTGTCATATATATGTCTAGAACATCCACTATTCAGGTACCATCTTGAATGGCTACTTACTTTGAAAGTTGTATAGATAACAAGACACTTTACTTTTGTGACCCACTTCATGAGGGTTCTAGGCTTTGGAGAATCTCTCTCCTTTCATTGAATTTGGGAGTTAGAATTTCTTTTGTTTTTATTTACTCCATTCTTACATTAGTTAGATTTCAACAACTCTTTGAGCATGTAACGACTTAATTTTAAAAACTCGAATATACAACTTAATTTTTGAAAACCTGAGTGTTAACCTTTAAAGATAGCCAAATTTCATGTATTTTTTCTTTTCTTTTTCAGAATTAGCTGCTTAGCGAAAGAGAAACAAGTCAAACATAAAGGAAACTTACATACATATTTAGAATATACGACCGACTACCCATAGGGCTTATACAAACCAATATCTCAATATTAACAAATATAGGAATGAACAATTTAACATATGAAATAAGATAAATTGTAACTAAACTTGAACTCCAAGATCACGCAGCTACTCTCGGGCAGACACAACCACACATCCATAGTATTTGTACCTTCTCCTTATAAACTTGAACATGAGTATCATTTAAACTACATGTACTACCTGTACGGTTATATATTCAAAGGATGAGTGGCCGGCTCAGTGTGAATTTCCCTCAAGATTACACATCCCCACATTAGTTAAGTATAGTTTAAATAAGAAAACATACAAAATAATCTAAATGTAATCTTATTAGATGCATGGATGCGTGAATGCACATCAACTATGGATGATCATCTTGTTGGCTTTTGGGTGAAACCCATGTATGTGGCCAACCACTAGCGAAAATACATCATATATGTGCGTAGAGACCCACTCACCAAAAGTGGGTCGATATAGTCACACATGAAGGAGTATTATAATGATTGGAAAGGATTCCATCATCCTACCATGCCTAGGAGATGATGGTGAACAATGGGATTTGCCGATTTCACAATCTCATAATAGAAAATAAGATATTTAAAGCTATCACAACATTTATTGTACTTTGAGTTATAATAAATCATAGAAAACTAAAAATATTCCTTAAATTCAAACTAGAAATAAATGAGGTTTAAGAAAAATAAGAAAATAATCCCAACATGCTACAAGCTTCACCTCTTAGCCCTAGCTAAGAGGTTTAGTTAACCATAGACATGATTGAAACTAAAACCCTTAAATAAAATATTTTTTAAAAAATAAGGAATGAAGAAAACTCTTGAGAGGCTCATCCACCCTTTGGCTCTGCTTCTTAAAACCTAAGTCATGTTTAGAACTCTTCAAAGAGACCATATATATAGCCTTTGTCCAACCGTCTTTGAAAACTGCATTAAATTTACGCACTTTGCGTAACACCTTTGATGTCATCGAACGTAACTTGAATCCAGAAGTTGCACCTTTTCGCACAGCATAATGACTTTCGCATTGTGTAACTCTTCATGCCATCAAACAAACCTTCGATGTCATCGAAGGGTGTTTGAGTAATCAAGAATATGTCCAGAGTGTTCCAGCGAGTTGCTTTAGAAATCCTCAAAAATCTAGATGTCATCGAATTGCCTTTGAAGTCATCGAGCGGGTTTTCGAGCAATCGAACATGGCTTCGATGTCATCGAGAACTACATCCAATTTGTCCAACAACCAAACTTGATTTTCTTGTAATTCTTCGTTGTCATCGACCTGTGTTCGTTGTTATCGAACAATGGCTTTAATGTCATCCACTGGCGGTCAATGACATAGAGAGTGAAGTTCAGATTCTATGAATTTCTGCACTTCGCACTTTCGACTTCCATGTCCACTTGGTTTCCTTAAATCTTGGGGTCTTGAAATCTTCAATCTTAGTCTCCTAAGATCCATCCATTGCCTTTGGCGATTCTTGAGCATCAAATTCATAAAGTTTAGCTCTCAGATTTACTTCGCAATACAAACATGTATAAAATATACCCATTAAGCATTATCATGTTCATAAAACCAAGACATAAACTGGGGGAATAAGCAATATTTTCTACTCAACAGTTTATCTCTTTGTTTGAGGAAGAATTATCCCACTTTTTTATGTTTAAAACAATGAATATAGCCAAAGGATTTGGTTCTTTGGTCAGCCTTATAATAGTTTCCACTACCCGAATTTCAAAGATATTGCTCTAACAACTCTCAGATTTTACCAGATTAGATTTTATCAAAAATACAGCTGGCCCGAGCAAAAATTTAGTTGAACCGAGAAAAATTTGGCAACCAAATTTCCCTAAATTTTGAAATATTACATTACTGGAAACTTGACCCAAGTCGCCCTTAGGCTGACCCGAGCTAAGTTCGGCTGGTCGAACCTAGGGTCGGGCTGGGCAAACTTGCAACTGATTTTCTAATTAAATCTATCGGAAACTTGACCTAGGCTGATGATAGGCTAACCCAAGTTGAATTTGGCTGGCCAAACCTAAGGATAGGATGGTTGAACTTCCTTAATTTTACTTGAAACATTTTCACTATTTAAAGTTATAAAAGCCATGATCAAGTACTTTGTCCCATAGTCTTTTATAAGGTCATTTGATCTGTAGGTTGGCATACACTTAATCTTTCACTGGAAACCATTTCGAACTTCTATTCTTAAGATATCGAGTCATGCTTATTGAAGTATCATAGAGGACTGAAGTGTGCTGAAGATCTAACTCGTATTTTGACTATGAAATTTGATAACTACATGTGTGCTTAGAACATTAGCACTTACAACCACAACACAGAAAAAGTGGTAATTGAACAGTACTTACAGGGTAGTTGTGATTACCTAACCTTGCAATCAGTGAATGGTGAATGATAAAATTTGGGTGACATGGCATACCTATAAGATAAAAATTTGAATGTGGTTGAAGAATATTATTTCGAACTAAAGCTTTTATTTTTCAAGTTCATTAAACCTAAATCAATGTTGTAAGGGGACCTAGAAATGAATGGCCCAATATTTGCTAGACTGCTACGTCATGATATCTATTTACATGGTATATGTGAGTCATTTGTTGACAAGGGGAGTTATATGATGCTCCATCTAAGCACGGATCATATCTCAAATTGTGTTCATACAAGTGGGCCCATTAGTTTCATGATCAATAATACTATCAACATGGAACCCACTGTGAATGGACCATGTAAAATAATAATAATAAGAAGAAGATGAAGAAATAAATAAATATTAGATAATCCTAACTTTCAAATCAGCCTTTATCAATTAAATCTGAGATGTTATTGTGCTTCTTTTATTAGTTGTTCAATTCAAGGACGCCAATTGAAGGAGTATAATTATTCTATTAGGAATGATATACTATATGGTCCATCAATCAAAAAATTATGTTTGAGAGTGCATATGAATTAGGCATAGGCGTGTGCCAAATTTGGTGGTAAGACGATAATAAGTTTAGTCTCATATTCTATAAAAGAAAGAAATTGAGACAACTAGGACAAATATGATAAATTGTCAATTTTTAGACATTTATCGTTTGTGTTTAATTACCAAACAATTTTATTTTATTTTTTTGTGTAAAAAAATGTTAAATTTCAAGTATCAGACCTTTTTCTTTTCCAAATAAATTACCAAAAACAAAAACTTTAGTACTTACAAGTATTAAAATTCAACACTTTAAGTTTTTAGTACTTGAATTAATTTTCAGACCTTATTTTTCAGTTTACAAAATGGCACCTAAGTCTGAGATCTAAAAATTTGTTTGGTAATTGCAACTTGTTTACAAACGTCTAATTATTTGGATATGTTTTACATTATAAATTTAAAGGGTTTATTTTTTATTAAATAAAAATAAAATTATTAATTTAACTTCCCCCTTTAATTCAAATAAACTGCAGTACTTAATATAAAATTAAAATGTCATATATTTTTTCTATAAAAACATAGCAATATGTTATATCCCAACTGCCTATCTATTCTGGAATATCAATTACCAAAAATGAAGGAGAAGCAAAGCTTACATGGACTACCCCACGGAAAGTAGTGAGACAGTGGCGCCCATAATCCAAACCTTCCTAAGGCTCACCAAGATGTTTATTTGCCACTAACCTATTCATAACATAGACCTGGATGAAGGACAAATACAATCATTAGCATCATCCAATACTTTTATAGACCCTAAAAAAAATTTCATTGGTAGGAGTTCAATACCCACTACTTTGGCGTGGTCCATTTCCTCTTTACATCTCTCATTACGTAAAATGATCTCATTCCACGCAACTATGCCAGGTCAGCACACCTCGGCGGTCTGTTCTAATTCTGGATGAAGCGGATTGCGTGGACCTCTTTTGGTGTGGTGCGTTGATCCCATCAAGTTCCATGGGCCCACCATGATGCGTGTATTATATCCAAATCATCCATTCATTTGGGGAGATCATGTTAAGTCACGAGCCCAAAACTAAGTAGATCCAAAGCTCAGGTGGACCACGTTATGGAAAGCAGTGAGGACAGTGATTTCCACCCTTAAAAACTTCTTGCGGGCCACGGAAGTTTTGGATCAAGTTGATATTTGTAAAACTTCTTGGTATGGTATCATTTGAAATCTGTTTACACCTGATCAATGGAAAAGTGATACTACGTGAGTTTTATACTACATTCCTCACAGGATACAAACTGGCCCACAATACTGTGTTTTTGCCATCCAACTTATTGATAAGGTCACACATATCAGAACGAGGTAAAACACAAATATCAGTTTGATGATAGGGTTCTGTGAAAGTTTTTAACAATAAGTGCCTCAATTCCTATTGTTTCATGTGGTGTGGTCTAATTGAGCGTTTAATATACCTTATTTTTTAGTTATCACCCTAAAACGACATGGAAAAAAATAAATAAAATGAATGGATGGTGTGGATCTACGAAATACACCCCTGGGCCATGTAAATTTCACACGATAATAATTTCCCTTGTTGTGTGGTGCAGCACAAAAGAAAATCAGAAGGGTGGGCCATCATGATGTATGTATCAGATCCACACCGTCCATCCATTTTTTCATATCATATTATGACATAAGACCAAAAATTCGAGGCAGATCTAAGGTTTAAGTGGGCCACACTACAGTAAACAGTGGGAGTTGAGTGCCTACTGATGAAAATTTATTGGTGCCACGTTAGGCTCTGATGAAGCTGATGTTTATGCTTTCCCTTCATCCAGGTCTGTGTGGCCTAATCAACAAATGGATGCTAAATAAACATTACAGCGGGCCTTAAAAAGTTTCTAATAATTGGTGTTCACTTGAGATTCGGATCCCGTCTCATTTTTAGGCTCATACAATAAAATGATCTGAAAAAAATAGATGGACGGTGTGGAGATCTGCGAAGCCACTTGCCTAGAGACGAATTGTCCTGTCAGGGGCTCTGTTGGAATATCATGTTATATATGTTTTATCTACACCGTCCATCTATTTTTTCATGGAATAAGATAAAAAATGAGACTATAAGGCTCAGGTAGGCCATGCTACAAGAAACATTGGAAATTGAGTGCCTAATATTAAAAAGTTATTGGGGCCATGGAAGGCTCTAATCAAGCCGATATTTGTGTTTTCCTTTTGATGGCAAATAAACCTCCCGGTGGACCCTAGGAAGGTTTTAATGGTAGTCATTCAATTTCCACCACTTTTTGTGGTGTGGTCCACTCGAGCTCTGGGTCTCATTTTATAGGCTTATACTATGGAATAATCTAGAAAAGTTGATAGATGGTGCCGATGTAACACATAAACCATGGTGGGCCTATAGAAGTTTCAAACATAAAAAGTTGGAATGTGCATTACGTAATTTATTATGGAGAAAAATACACGTGGTGGAAACATGCACAGGGCTAATTTTCAAAGAAATTAAAAAAATAAAATAAAATAAAATAGAAAAACAAAACAAAAAAATCCGTGGAACAAATTTTGTATTTATCGTTAAGCCAGATCTCATTCCTCGAAAATATAGGAGAAATCATGGTGCACTCTTTGAAATCAGAATTTACAAAAACAACAGTTAATGAGAATCTATTTCTTTATCCCACATTTTTTTAAAATATTTTTTCAGTGTTAACAAACAGGTCCTATATGTTTATTTTCTCCATTAGTCTTGTATTGTCACCATTCTTTAAAATTAACAATAAAAAATAAAAATAAAAGTAAAAGTAAAAAAGAGGGGTTGATAATAAAAGGTAGTCCCCACATAATGGAGCCCCGGCCCATTTTAATAGTAGAGCCTCTTTTAATACGAAGGATCCATTTTACCAAGCATCCATTTAATGGTTAGAATCATATTATCAAAATGATTTCCAAAGGCATCAATAAATAAAGGTGGCCCAACATGATGGACGATCCAGATAATGAGTAGAATTTTCATGTAAAATAAACATTGAGTGTGCAGTTTTGTTGCAATTGAGTGAATGGTTAGGATCATTAGAACAAAGTAACTTTTCAAGGACTGGTAACTGATGGTGAATCCCACGTGATGGACCATCCAAATCAATTATTAGACTTTTATTGTAATCAATATGGATCATCCATTTCTCTATCTATTAATTGATGGATAGTTTCAACGTATCAAAGTGATTTTTGAGTGGAGACAACAATCAAAGGTAGACTGGAGCCTGCCAAACCTTATTGAGGATTTGTCTAGCCACTACTGTAAGAGTGAGGATTTCCAAACTACCAAGCCTGTGGCAACCTCGTCTAATAGCGTCTGGTAATCGTCCCTAGATAATACGCTTGCAATGGGTTAGGCATGGATCAGAGAAAAAAATAAAAATAAAAAAATTCAATATTTTGAATAGGCTCGGTGCAACTAGTCCAAAATTCAGGTATAAGAAAACCCCAGCCCCGCCCATTACTAGGCCCAACAACATATGACTGGGAGTGTGGCATGAGCATTCTATAAGAAATACATAAAAGTTTCTGAATAAATAACCTTATGACCACCTTTGGTTGCAATTTTATGTATTGATTAATAGGCTTTGGCGCATTAATGATTTATAACATTTAGGGGTGTCAATGGGCTGGGTTGGCCCTCTGGCTTTTGGGCCTGGCCCACCTCGGGCTGGGCCGATGTTGGACTGGAATATTTGGCCCGAGGGCTGGGCTCCAACATAAGTTTCAGGCAGGCCAGGCTTAGATTAAGACATCCAAAAGCCAGGTGGCTCAGCCAAGCCTGATTGAGCTTTTAAAAACTAACTTATTTTCAACCGTTTGCGTCGTGGGAGGAAAGGTTATTTCGATGTTGGGAAGGAAGTCCGGAATGGTTGCCGGATAGGGTAAGGCTCTACCAAAAGTGTTTACGTTAAATTCACCATATTAGTCCCACGGCTCAAAACTTAGCCCCATCCCTGTTGCAGGTGAGCCACACTATTGAAAACCATAAAGAGGGCAACTCTTACCATCCAAAATGTCTCCCTCATTATAGCCCACCTGAATAAAAGATTGGCCGGATGTTTGGGCCATGTCAAAATTCTTGTTTGGTATCTAATGGGTGGAGTGGATTTTATATAATAATTATGGTGAGCATTGTCAATATCAAGAGTGGACGTCACTGTCCCAACACTACAAGAAAACTGGCCTTAACCGGCGGTCAAAACCGCCGGCAAAGGCCACGAAAACCGCAGGCAAAACCTTTGCCCGCGGCTATCTAACAGCCGGTAAAGCCTCAGTCGGTAAAGGCTTTACCGGCGGCCAGGATCTTTACTGACAGTTGTGCTGGACGTCGGTAAATCATCAGTTTTTTATTAAAATGGTCAAAAGCTACGGATAAAATCCGTAGCTAAATATGACTAGCCCCACAGTACAACCGTATCTATTGGTACCGTAGCCACGGTAAATGCATAGCCTGCTGAGTGGGGTTCAGAAAGTTGGATACAAAGATAAAAACAAAAACAAAAATAAAAAAAATGATATGCATAAATCTGGAAGGGAAACAAGAATCAATTAATCAGTGAAAGTCAAGAAACCAAATTAAAACTTACACTTTAGAAAAGCTAGAAAGAACATACAGTATGTGCAAGTTCGGCAATTGAGATAACTCTGGTGGAAGGCTCCCAGATAAGTTGTTATTGTCCAGAAGGCTGCAAAGATTCATTTTCCAATACCTTGAATGTAATACAAACAGAAAACCAAGCTCATCGGGCAAAGAACCTGATAATTGATTTCCATTCAAGAGCCTACAACGAATAGCCACTTGGAAGAAGAAAATTTCACAAAGGAGATTGATTTTCTCACGGTTCATTTGATACTCTGGCTGCAGATGATTGACAGGCAAGCACTCAGATATGGGGCATATCGGGCAAACTAATTTCAATTAAACCGTATAGATTGTGGAATCACTGAAGCAAAGTTAAAATCCCAAAATCAAGTTGATTGAATGATCCTATCCTCTGATCTGTGGGTACTTAGTTTACTAAATTAGGATAGGTGGATATTTTTCGTCCAACCATCCAATAAAATGATACTCATTTAAGAAAATAGAATCGTTGGATATTTTGACCAAACGATAGTTAAGACCATGATATAAGTGTCTTTTTATTCTACATCCGAACCGTGGACCCATAATTTGTATGGTTCAATTTGAATTTCTTTTACAATCCAAGTACATAGTTTCTCAATGCATGTTTATCATCCATGACATTTTGCCAGAGTATCAATTTTCTTCCTTCCATATGTTGATCCCATGTACTGACAGTTTAAGAGTGAATTTCTTTAAAAACCCATTAAATGTGAATTTCCTACAAAAATTGGGGCCTACCCTAATGCCTGTAGATATCCTATCCATTAGTTGCATGTGTATCATCCATGACACTTTGCCAGAGTATCAATTTTCTTCCTTCCATCATTTTATGAGTGAATTTCTTTTAAAAAACCCATTGAAAATTCAAATGGGCCACACCACTGGAAACAGTAGTGATGGAAATGCCCACCATTAACTTTCCTAGCCCACCGTGATGTTAAAATGCCATACAAGCTTTGTCCAGTCCTTTCATTCACTTCATTTAAAAAAAAAAAAAAAAACCATTGAATAACTTCTATTACAGATGAAAATATATTTGTACATCCAAAACAACAACAACAACAACAACAGCAAAAATCAAATGTAAGCTTCAGCTAATATGGGTTTATCTTCCTTTTCATCCTCAGACCCTTCATCACCAAAATCCTCATTTTCCCCAATCTCCAACCCTTCTAACAACCCATGGAAATTGAAATTTTATCCATGGAAATTGATAAATGTCTATTGAATGGACGGTTAAAAATAACATAGTTTGTGGTCAAATTTGAACGGAAAATCAGATGGCTAATATCATCTCCTCTGACCATTTCAAAATTTGCAAAATTACTATAAGATCTTGTCCAGTATTTTCATATGATTGTAAAGCTGATTATTATTTTTTAAAAAAAAAAAAGAAAAAAAAAAAGGAAAGGAGAAAAAAATCTTATACGAGTAATATTTACACCCTTGTTTTTCATATGATTGGATCATCCATGTTCAAAGGAAAAGTGCCTAACACAAGTTTACCATGTTCGCACGTGTGCTTGTGTAGGCATTGGGCAGAGCTTTATACTGATGGGGGCTTAGCTAGCCTCTGGGACACAATGACAATATTGCATTGATCAGATCATCCTAACCGTTTAAATATTTCTACTCTTTGAATAATTGAAGACACTACAAGAAAAGGCTGCATGCTACTGGATAATGGGGGGAGAGAGAGAGAGAGAGAGAGAGAGAGAGAGAGAGAGAGCTACTGGATAATGGATTTGAAAAGGCTTAGAGGCTGCATGCTAAACTTACAAGCTGAGACGAGGTCCTAAGTGCAGCCTCAACCAATGAAATGTCTTGGACAAGCTTTTTCATTTTCCTAAAAGAAGCAATAACTGCCATAGCTACTGCAACAAGAAAAGTGAAACCAATTTTAGCATGGCATAAAAATCACTTGTAAACAACTATTCAAGAAATTAAATTAAGCTCTAAAAATTACTTCGTAAAATTTCCATGGACTTGGCATTATTTGACATCCTTCCAAGAGTTAACTTGATACATATAATCCCATATCAAGTATAGATTCTATAGAAATGCCAATAGAAATCAGCAACGAGAGATGCCATATGTGAAATAAATGCTAGCACATGCCTTTTAAGATCAGTAAGTGTTATGAAAATCAATACGACTTGTTGCTTGCTTCCAGATTCTAATTCCCTGGTTCAAGTTAAGCCCCAACCCTTTCTACCATAGTACATTGAAATAAAAATTTCATACTTCGTTGTGGCTGCACTAGTCTTTGGTGGTATTCATCATTAAAGAAAAATAACAAGTTGTAAAATAAGAAATATCAGCTAAGATATAAATGGTGGGCTCCACAGTAAGGGCCATGGGCTAAGATTTAGAGTTATGGGAGGATCTCTTATCACTTTAAATGGTGTGGATCTCTTATCACTAAGATTGAATGGTGAGGATCTCTTATGACTAAGATTTTAATCATGTGGGTCCGATATCATGGGAGCTTTAAGATTAACAACGGTGTGAAACATTTTGGTACTAGCCTCACACGAAGGCATTGCCACACCTGCTCACGATCTGAGTCAACACAATACTAATAACACCACAAGGGATAATCCTGACCATTGATTTAGAGTTATGGGAGCCCAAACATACCTGGTACTAGCCTCACACGAAGGCCTTTATTTTATTTTTCTTATTCTCCATAATCTGATCCATTAACAATACCACTTGTCTTCAACACAATCACAGATGATACACTAAGTCACTAACCCAGCAGTCCATCTGGAGAGCAACTACTGCATTTTGCGAACTGGTTCAAGAGCTTCAATCATGACTACGCTGTTTCCCCTGATAACCTGGAGCAGCACACAGGATCTTACATCTGCATATTGAAATATATGAATCAAGAATCTGCCCATTTCCAAACTGCAAAATTATATACCCCATTCAAGCATGGCCAATTGACTGAAGTTGGTTGTAAGTATAATATAGCTAAAAACTAAAAAGATTACTGAAAAACATCTTAAACTACTAAAAGGTAAATCAGCTCTTGTAAATTACGAGCATGATAAAGATCAAAATTATAACTTAAAACCTCGTCACTAAGATGTTGCTTTGTTGAAGGCCAACACAGGAAATTTCTAAATACTTCATTTTTTTTATTTTTTTCTTTTTCTTTTCCTTTTTTCGCAAATCTAAAAGAATGGCATTTGAAGCATCCATACTCTTATGGGACACGTATATGGAAAGCTATGCAAACAGTGCCATTTTCCCAGATTTTCAGGGCAGAATTCAAAATCTCAAAATGTATATTGAATTAAATAGTTTAAAATTCAGGTGGTGTGGGGGATCTAAGCCTTAATGTTCAGTCAGGACTCGGCCATCTCAGTCTCATTGGCTAAAATACTTCCATTTTTGGATATCCAAACATGCCGTTGATGTCCATTTTTTGTTCTCAGATACCAAATGTGCCAAACTGAAGCAATTAAAAACTAATATGGAAATCTAACTTATTACTTTTATTATTTCAAGATTGAATCTCCAAAATCAGAGAAAAAAAATTACTTAAGATCATGTTCTTCTATATGAATTCTGGTATAAACTTTTAAACACCTGAAGTGCCAACATAATTGAACAATAACAAACAAATTACACACCTGAAGTGCCAACATAATAAGCACCAACATAATAAGCACACCTTTTGAGCCAACATGGACAGTTCTGTGCTCAATCACAGTTCTAAGATATAGATAAACAACACGAACTGATATGACCTTTGATTAATATTGGTAGCTATGTTTGCTGAATTCAGACATGAGCTCTTGTAGCCAGTGATGGCCAGAGGACATCACAGTTCTAAGATTATCTTTCTAACATATAGATAAACAAACATGTCAAAAACTTATGGGGTGGAATATCTGCTTACCTGCATAGAAACTTAACACAAGGGTATATATTCCTCCATGGAAGTTGGTTTTTCGGTGCTTAACGTGCTGATCTGTTGGGTGGAAAGAATGGTATGTGGCAATATTCCTTCATGACTTGAAGAGAGCTCTTTCTCGCTGCTCATCAAGCTTCATCTCTAAACCTGATGACATACTACGATTGGTAGCTTTTATATTTCCAGTGTTACCATTACGTCCAATGCATATTTCAAGTTCAATTGTCTTCTTCCCTATCGATGACAACAAGACATGTATCAACTGCTGAACATGGACACACCCATAAATATGCAACTTCAAGTATTGTTAGAAGATTGAAACAACAGTACAGAACAGTTATTGACGAAGCAATAACACATTAAGTGAGTATGTACAAACATATCCCTGGTTTAATGAAAAATAACATAATGCAAGGCAATAATTAAAGGATATTCAGGTGCCACCAAGTGCGCTTGCATTTGGTTGGACAACTACCATGAATAAAATTCTTATTGGCAACCTTCTCAGTGGTGGCTGCTGTTTTGAGTACAGGTGAGTATCAAGTTGTGTTGTAGAAGAGACCACATATCATTTATTCCTCAACCCATCGGATTGATTTAACATTCTTTCATTGATCTGCTTTAGGTGACATGGATGAAACTGGATGGTATCTAAGTTGTGTTGAGAATCTAAGCAAGAATCTTCTACATAATGATCACAATAATAGTAGTAAAGGAACAAATTTAGAAAGTTGAGAATCTATTAGCATCTACAACAACTCTCAATTTAATTACTCTAATATTAAAAAATAAATAAATTTTAAAATCAAAGAAAACCATTCCAAAAGATCGAAGCATTACCTCATCTATTTTTGGGGTAAATGAAAACCCACGCCTTATTTCTCTGCATAGACAAAGAAACAAGGTTCAAAAAGTGAATCTCCACACAAACCAATGAAAAAGTGAAAAATTGAATTAAATATGCAAGCAGAAATTACACAAGTACCATTGATTTGGGTGGCAAGTTATACTTGAATTTTGCCCTAACAATTCCCCTATTTACATGGATTCTGACATACAAATTCTACCCATAGCTTCAACTGATTGCAATTGAATACAAATTCTACCTTGCTCAATGCTTTCTGAATTCAAGCTGCAAGTGGATCTTTTCTTTTAATTTGGTTTGCATCCGAGTCATTACTTGCTGGGAGCTTGTTGTGAAGGTGTTAAAGTCTTTCACCCTTCCAAGTTAGTATATTCTCCCAAATGATCTATCAAAACTTCACCCAAAAGAAAATAAAAAAATACAAACAACAAAAGGAGAAGCAATAAACATATTCAAATTACCATGCCAAGGATCGGTGATTGCGGATGTTTGAAAAATAGTACATCCAGAATAGAAATACAAAGAGAAGCAACATAATGTGCTGTTTGGCTATTGATACGAGATATGTATGTATGTTTGCCTGAAAATAGAAACATAAATTTGTAAGAAGATAGACATAAATCAAGAGAGATCATACAAAAGCATGATATACCCTAGAGATTACAAAAAGAAATCAAATAAACAACAAATGAATTTAAAAGAGCAAATAAAAAAAAAAAAAAAAAATGAAAGAACTTACTGATTTTGAATAAAAACAGAGCTTATCAACAACTAATACTCAATATATAAAAAATTCAAAAAAAAAAAGGCAGAATCTTGTAAAGATTTTTGAAATTCCATTTAGAATCCCATCCAGCCATTAGAGAACCCATGGACAAAACTAATCTTCATTATTGAACAAGAAGCACAAATATCGATAAGATTTAGTTAATGTATGGGATATTTTCAGATTGAGGGTACAACTTGTAGTTGGCCTTAGCTCAAGTGCTTGATCTTATCTCCTGTGGTCAGTGCTTGCCTGCATTAGCCTCCATGCCTGTGACAACCTGCTTCCCTCATCCATTTTGCAGCTTAAGGTGTGGAAAGCGTGCATGAGGTAGCAAACCTCTATTAATTAATAAATGAGATCACAAGAACAGTCCATGATAGTAGAAGTAATTATCAACATATCACCATAAAGAACACTTTCTGTTCGTCTTCTTTTTTGGGTTTTTTTATTTTTTTATTTTTTATTTTAAATTTGAAGAATATCACAATAAGAACATTTTCCAACACATGTATACACAAAATGGATTCTTAGCACTGGTTATTTTGTAAGAAATCTAAAACCAACCTTGCTCCCCTTTTCAATTAGGCATGTATAATCAAGCTTCTTACTTAATAGGCTAATTTTCTAACAATATAGGATATGATGCCATCTAAACTGTGACTTGGGTTTCATTGCTAAATTAGGAAACACAAGCAATTAACTTATCTCAACAATCTACTTGATGGTTGGGACTGTCCTCAATAGCCATTCTTCATTGTTTTATCAATGTTTTGTAACTCTTAAATCATATCATGCATCACACATCTAGATTTTTCAGCTTGAAGTTTCTCAAGCTCCTCCCTTGATTTATGAGGATCATGAGATGAGAATTCATAATCTTCCCACTTTTTCTATATCATTATTTGTCAGCTGCAATCTAACTATGCCTTTCAAGTAGTTTATCTACCTTCAGGGTGCAATCTTTCTATTCCGTCTCCATCCATTTACCTGATAAAAGAAGACGCTCTGCCTTCTGACAGCTGAAACCAGGCCATATTTGATGTTTTCTACAGATTCAGAAAACTTTTCAGCACCACCTTCTGAGAAAGTAACGTTGAAGACAAGCTCATATGGCTCTTCTGGATATAGACTGCTCCAGCTATGTTTAACAATATGCAACAGCAAAACTAAGATGCATACATGAATATTTCGAGATATTGAGGTAAAAAGATTGGTCCTGCTTTTGGTGAATTTGGTGTGATAAGAACAAATAACAGAGAGAATTTAGATCAGATGCCATAGCCAGTTACTATTTGTGATATGGGTGTTGAGAATTTTGATGGCGAAGATTTAACTTACAAAGAGATTTGGATAGACTTCATTGATGATGCTCCTGTCCTCAGAGCATCTACAATTTCTGTTGTTGCCTTTGCACCTTCAAGCATAATCATCTACATACAGGATGGGTATAAACATTGTTTCTGGCACAGAAGAAGCCCTTCGTTGAGATTATGACATGCACCAATATGATTGCATTATCAGTAGTAGACATAAGAAGACGAGGAAGAAGAAATTAACAAAATAAATAAATAAATGAAATTTCATGGAAAAAAGAAACAACACAATTGCTATCTTTAGAGAGTGCATAAAAAGTATCTATAAACAGCATCTGCATATATAAACATGCATTATAGATTAGTGAATACTTGTACCCACCAGTGAATAACCAACAAAAAGGTAACCTGTGTAGCACTCCATGGCTATGACAATGAGCAGCTCCTTTGTGCAACTGATACAGGAAACTATGTAAAGAACAAAACAGAGAAATTCAAGTAAGCTAACATGTTCAAGGTCTGCAAGATCTGAAAATCTACCTCACGAAAGTAGAAAAAAAGAAGAAGAGAGAAGCTAAAATATAGTAGAATCAGCAAACAAAATGCAAGCATGAAATTGTAAGACTTCTAAAACTGAGGTTTTAATGACAAGTATTAACAATTTCCATAACCAAAAGCCAAAAATGAAGATTCATATTGAAACCTACAATTAAAAATAGGCTTTGGAACCAACGGGGGTCTAGATAAAGGATTGCATTCTAACAAACTAACGTCTACAAAACCTGACAAGACGGGTTGGTTTCCATGCCAAATATCTGAAATTTTGAAACAATACCTAAGTGGTTGTTTGGATGGTGGTAAATGGTTTAAGTTGTAAATTATTTTGTGCAAGTGAGCAAACCACTTGAACAGCCCTACGAGTATAATGGAAATTCATTTCCAACCAATACAAAACTATTTATTTATTCATATTTGTTCAAGGCTAGTTAGGATCCTCAGTTGGGACTGATGCATGATTAGCAACAACCATTAACAAGAAACATCCTTTTCAGGCATTTTATTGAATGAGTAGAGGGCAGATATAGAAATAGACTATTTCCACTATTGACAAACCTGATCTCACCATGGCACAAGTACTCATCGCAAACTAAGGCATAAACCAATTTGGTTGGTAAATTGTTCAAGTACTCCATCAAATTTTACAAGTTGCACAAGTGCACACCCACAAAAATAATTACCAGAACAATAATTAATATATAATCTGAATATGTGCTGGTAGGTGTATATGTAGGTTTGGCATTCAGTATTCCTTCTACTACTTAAATGCAACAAAACATGCATTTGAAATAACCATATGGTCTTCCAAACAACAATTAGTTCCAAACAACATACCCAGATCCAAACAGAATTCTGGTTTGAATCCCATTTTCTTTGGATCCAAGTATTGTAATTGAAAATTGTGGTTACTTCAGAACACACATCAAGTAGTACTATTGAAAAAATAAAGAAATCAAAGAAATATTCAGGATCTATACTACCCAATACTAACACTGACAGATTGGTTGCTCAACTTAGCTTTGTTATTGCTCTTGGAGCTTCAAATATAACCATTAGGCTGCATATAGATGAGAAAATTGCGCGCATGTTGAAAATTCCAGAATGGAAGATCCCAAGATAGATGAAGCAAATATATATATATATATATATATATATATATATATATATATATATATATATATATAAGAACCATAGAGTCATGTACAGTAGGCTTTTGCTTGTAGTAAATAAATGAAGTTCGGGAAAAAGAAAAGAAAAGAAAAGAAAAAATAAAAGAAAACAAATGACTCGGCATTACAAAGAGTTAAAAAGAAAGAAATACTTGCCAACAACAATCATCAAATGCAAATACACACAATTTATATTAAGTATTAGCTGCTAGAAAGAAAGAGATAAGAACAAAGAAACAAGATCAAAAAGTTTCATGGCAATGAATTATCTTTGAAAATAGATGTCACAACATTTTGTAAATGTTGTATGGCACAAGTACAATTTCTATCTTACTTGTATCAAGTGACATACTGTGCAGACTATCATATAACACCTCAAAATAAAATGTGAACCCTGTGAACATGACCTCAACCTCTATCACAGATCCAAAAATGTCTTTTAGCCCACCCATCACCGTTCAAGGAGATTACGAGCAACCATTTATGAAGGATAAGTAATCTGATATAGACGGAGAACAAATAGAAAGAACATTGTTTGAAAACCAGGTACCCAGACTCTGCTTGGCTGAACAAGTCAATAGTACAATTAGTAAGCCCAGTAACTCAAGCTAGTCACCTATTCAGTTGAGAGGTCTACAGACTGACACTATTGAAAGGATCTAAACGATACATCTTCAGCAGAGAAATATGGGAAGACCGGGACCATCTAGTATAGGGCTTCAACAAAAATCCTGAGAATGCATATTCATGTTGAATGCACAAGTGCAAGAACATGAAAATCAACAATGCAAAAATAAAAGGGAATTATTGTTTTACACATCTAACAACAGAAGTCCATAATCCCTAGGTGTACATTTTGCATGAATACTTTCGGGCTTTAACAAATATCCTTGTGATGTATATTCATGTGGAACGCATGCAGGAACATGGCCATCAACTTTTTGGAGGAACATATATGACAAAGATCAATATAAAAGAACAGAAAAATGAAGGATTAACACATCTATCAATAGAAGTTCACGATTTATATGGGTACATTTCACCATAAATACTTTTGTGATGATAGTTTTTTGTCATTTACAGGTCTATCTTGGAATGTTGTGAGAAAAAGTTGCGGGGCTTGTAAAGTACAAGAAGGTTAGGATCTGAAAAGATAGAATATTATAATTTGAAAATAAATAGGCTTAAAATTGATAGATAAAAAAATTCAAAATAAAAAGGAAATATTACGAATATGATATTGAGAAGTTGACCTACAACAAAGATGCTCCTGATTTTAACACTATTTTCACATGGTATTGATCAGGGCAAATTCAATGGTCAACTCCATTAAATTGTCGGCATATTTGTCAGCCAATCCGAGTCAACTTGGTTATGTCCCTTGTTTGAGTATGTCCCTCAGTGTTAGACAGAAAGCATTTCAGCATTGAGGTCTTGGGAATGAGCCCCTACTTTTACCTATTCAAGAGAGTTCCTAGTTGACTAGCAAAATTTTTCGACAATGGAAGTGTGTGAGGGAGCTAACGTTATAATAGTAGATATTTTTTTTAAAGATAATGAGAAAGCCAAACAGCAAAGAAACAAAAGAAAGCAAAGTGGGAACAAGCCTAACAAGACAGTAGCCAAATTAAGGAACCCACTCCCTGATGAGCATTTTATAAAATAGAAAGCTATTAAATTTAAAGGTAAAATTAAACAGAAAGGGAGAGAATACAAAAAGCATAGCCGGGGTCTTAACTTATATATATCCAAGACCTTCGATCAGTGGGAGACCATTGTAGCATGAGACCATAAAATGCCCATGTGGTAGCACAGTCGGTTGGAAAACAGTATATGTTCATGTGGTAGCACAGTCAGTTGGAAAACAGGACATGTTCATGTGGTAGCACAATCAAATGAAAAACTGTATGGGATGCTTGATGCCCCTCAGGCCATATAGTTATGGTGCAAGAAGGAACAGGGACTAACAGTATGACAAAATTTTGGATGCCAGTACCAAACCTAAAGGAACAGGGGCTTAGAGTATGTAGGAAAAACTTTTGGATGCCAGTATCAAACCTAAAGGAACAGGGGCTTACTCCCTGGACTTTTCTATCTATTCCTATTTCCTCCTCTCCAATGTAACATACATTAGACCAATCACAAGAAGTTTCTCAGCTATGGACATGTAAATTAGTCGACTGGTCCATTTCACCAAATTGGGAAGGGAACATGCCCCTAGATAACTGTTCAAAAAATCAGAAACAAAGCCCCAAAATATAACCATTAACATTCATTTGGAGTCTAAAAAAAATTTAAGAAAAGAGATCAGATAGATCTATTTCAACAGAAAATAGTCCAACATTGGTGTGGCTAGGGTCATCCAACGGATACTTTAGGTGCACGATCCATCCACCATGGAATGCCAACCCTAAGAAGGGTTTCGACAACGCAAATCCCTAAAAAGGGATTCGACAATGCAAATCCCTAATTAGGGATTCGACAATGCATATTCCTAATATTGCAGAAAGCAACAGCAAGATGGAAAAAGCCTTACATCATACCTGAGAATCCGAGATTCACGAGCAAATGAAGGCCGAATCACAGCAGAGGGGCCGAGGGGAGAGAGAGAGAGAGAGAGAGAGAGAGAGAGAGAGAGAGAGAGAGAGAGAGAGAGAGAGAGAGAGAGGGGGGGGGGGAGAGGCCGAGACGAGAGGCAGAGAGAGCGCGCGAGAGGGAGGGAGAGGGAGAGCGAGAGGTAGAGAGAGAGTGTCGGCTCCTAGGCCTTTTTTTATATATATAATATAGCGACTCTTTGCCCGCAGCCGTCAAAACTGGCCGCAGGCAAAGGGTAGCCCTATCGGTCGGCTAAGGCCCGATTTCTTGTAGTGCAACTGTTTTCCTTGGTATGGCCCACCAGGGGCCATTCTGATTTTTTGCCAATAGGCATAATAAGGAGTGGATCTCACCTGCACATCAAGATGGATCATCTTATAAATAAATTATGAGGTCCTGAGACGAGTAATTTTGTAATTACACGAGTGATTTTTCCTATGTGTATACTTAGAATTTTTAGAGTTGTGTAAATGAACACACATGTACATATCCTTAAACTCACGCGGACATAATTAACTTCGGAGCCTCATATATTTATCTTACACTTGATCGTTCACAAAATCAACTTCTCAGATGGCTATTCATCTATAGATCAAGATATCCTATCTGTCATTTCGCATTTGAACCACCTCATCATAGTAAATCAAACCCAGGATTATCATATCTATCAATACACACATCAATTTAAGAATATGATCCATTCTTCTTGCTCCTCACTATGTACATGCTTAACTTACTGCCGAAATTAAGATCTAAGTGTTCACACCGATTGTCGCCATTTTTTACTGGAACCAATTAGAGTGAGTTACGTGTGATTTGGATGGATCTGCGTGGTGTATTTGAAAATGTGCAGAGATACAAAGATGATTTTGCAATAGTACGGTTGGAGCACATTGCCACGTCCTTGCTTAAAGAGCCAATGGAAGAGCAATAGTGTAGAAGTGGTTATAGGATAGATGGCAAAAGAAGGAGCAAAGAAGATTAAGTAGTGTTGAATGGTTATAGTAACCATTAGAACGTGGGAATGATCTAGATGACCAGGGTAAATCTATAAATAGCAAAAGAATTCAGCAAGAAGATGTAATTTGGGTCTACACTCCTACGCTGGATTCAGTTCTTCATTCAGAAAGGTGTTTCCCAAATTTTCTCCACGACTAATTGTAAAAATCCCTTCCTCGTATATCTTTTTTCGATACTGAAAAGTCCTTTCGTATAGAAGGCAAATGTGTAACCCATCATCAGAGGACAAACCCTACCCTTTGAATATCGATTGATCATATTTTACACATTAGGTGTGTGGTCAATCTCATCTGATCTCAGTCATATATTGTGTATCTGCCTATGTCGGCGCTTGGGGTCATAGTTGTTCACTTTAAATTGAGCCACAAATACAATTATGGCACACCCATATTCAAACTGCCGAAAACAACGAGCAACAAAATTTTGGCACACCTGGTGGGACCCTGTCTCTAACTTACCAACATAACTTTGTCAATCGAAATTATGAATAGAAGAAGTATTCGAAGTGCTATAGTCAAATCCTCTACACCAACCGCACTACCTCCAACTGAGGATGTGTCGGTTCAAGTGACTCCTTGAGCATTATATCTGGACAATATCCCAACACTCAGCACCAGGAACCAAGACGACCCATCAACCTCTCGGATCGCTTCTCCAAACAAGATAACGGTGACACTCTGGTACGTACAACTGAATATCCAACATGTTCAGGAATAAGAAAGGGCCTAAGTTGAGCAGTTTCGTATTCAAATAGAGAACACTAATTGTAACTCAAAATTTTGAGTGCAAATTTAACCATATTTAAGAATATATGATTACATTTGTTTAACTATACAGTTGTAGATATATTAATTTTAACTGTCTATTAATAATTTACCCAATATCTAAACCATAGAGGGCACTTTTCATCTATAGATTAAGTTAGTCGACTATTGATTAGCAAGACGAACCATCAAATATCTTAATATTCTCACCCATTCAACAAACCCACTGTTAAATCAACCATTCATTGCTAGATGAAGATATGTAACCTACCACTTTGATTTTGGACCACCCGATCAAAGTAAACTAACTACCAGATCTTCATATCCACTCGTTTACACATCAAATAAAAATTTGAATCTACTCATATTGTTTGTTATTTATAAATATGCTTAACTTACCATCAAAATTATGATTTAAGCATTTTACACATGGTTGAATCTAATGATATATATTTCTAACATAGACTATATCCAAAAATCATTTTATATATATCCGTTTGTAAAACTCACAGTACAATAACCCGTATACATGTTTAATATCCTAACCATCTAATTACTTTAAAATTTAAATCATCAATTGATCGCCCATCATAGTCTGATATGCCAACTGGACCATCCAAATGCCTAAATAAACCAATCATTTGGAAGATTGTAAGGTATACATCAAATCTACTAGCTAACTTTTCCATTAGATGTGTGTAAATGTTATTTTAGATCATGAAGTGTGAGAACCCATTAAATGGCATCTTGATCATCCAGGTCAGATCAAGACTCAAACTTAGTCTATTTATAAGGTAAGTAAAATAACAGGTAGTAGTGAAATTACGCCACAAATGTACGATTTAAACGTGAGTTACGAGCATTTGAAGATATTTGTTAAAAACGGAAGAAGATAGATATTCGGTCTCTATGTATGATAAAAGTTGTAAGTGCTAAGATGTTGAGCGTACATATGTTGTTAAATTTTATAAAGACAAAACCATTTTATAGTAGATCTTAAAGATCAGTCTATGTTCAAGAGAAGATCAAGCTCAAGATCAGTTTATGTTTAAGAGTAGATCAAGCTCAAGATCGGTTTATGTTCAAGAGAAGATCAAGCTCAAGATTGGCTAATGCTCAAGAAAAGATCGAGCTTAAATTCAAGATTAAGTTCGAAACTAAGTTCAAGTCAAAGAAGAATTCAATATTTGATATATCTTAGGTGGTATAAAATCCTAAAAAGACCTTAGGATTATGTGCTTTATAAATTATTTAATTATGAATTTTGTACTTGTTTTGCCTGGAATTTGGCCAGCCTAAACTTCCTCGGCCACCCTAACTTCAAGCCCGAAGTAATAACAATTTTTTGTTGAAAATTTGGCTAACTAGAGTTTTGGTTCGGCTAGCTCGAGCTTGAAATTCGGCTAACTCGAGAAAGTTTGGGTCAAATTCCAGCAACTTCAACTTTTCAAATTTGAGGAAATTTCAGCCAGCCGAAGGTTAAATTTGGCTAGCCGAATTATGCTATTTGGTCAGCCAAAGTTGACCTCGGGTTAGCCGAATTTTGGATAATTCTTATCCCGTACAATCCAAAATCCGTTGAACCAAATCTGCTGAACTTAGGCTAGTCGAAGCCTGACTCAAGCTAGCTAAAGTTCTAACTTCTTTGCTTATAAAGTGAGTTCTATTCTCGTTGTGAATTACATAAGTTAATTATTAGAATTCTTCTGCAAGAGAGAAAAGCTCAAGTTATTAGCAAACTATTGGATAGTATTTATAATTTATTTTAAATATCTTTTTTAATTCTCTTTTATCTCAGATCTTTCAAGTTTAATTTAAGAGATTAAACTATACTCTTCTTTTGAGATCTAAGATAATTGATTTAAGAAGTTTTTTAAATTTAATATAACAAAATCAATAGAACCCTAGACCCTTTCTATCTGACTGAACACGGATCCATATATTAAAAAAAGAGGTCATTCTGCTAGAAGCTTCTAATACGTTTTCTACGGTAAAGATAAATATACATTCTTTAAATTAAAAAAAGAGGTCGTTCTGCTAGAAGCTTCTAATACGTTTTCTACGGTAAAGATAAATACACATTCTTTAAATTCTTTTAGGTTTGTCTGAGGTAGCTTGTTAAAATCTCAGTTTAAGGTTTTGTCTGAAATGACCTTGTAAAATCTTAGTTTAGGTTTTTATTATGATAGCCTGTAAAAATCACAAGAATTGTATAAGGTTATCAAGGTGACCCTGTGAAAACCTTTTCATAGTGAAAGCCAAAATTATGAGGGAAGTAATTTTGGGAGTGGAGTAGGTGTAGATGTTTTTAAAGCACCGAATCACTATAATTATTTGTGTCATGTGGTGAATGCCTTTTATTTTTAGTTGTGGTAGATTGAATGTATTTAATTTCAGTTGAGTGATGAATGTTGTAATACTTTAATATACTCTTGCAAGTTTGAGGTTTTGATTTTAAAGAAATTTATTAAATAAGATTGTCCTGCCTAAAACTTTAGGTGAAAGTTGTCCGACGAATTATTTAGAATCAAGGTTTCACTAATCAAGAAATTGATATCTTTATTTTATTTACATATTCATCACTTATTTCAATTATTCGGCAAAGTCCTATTCAGCGACCCCCCCCCCCCCCCCCCTATAGGACATCTTAAGCTCTCCTTCTCAAGTGGTATTAGAGCTAGGTTACTCTTTTTATTTTTTTGGATTAACCTCCTTGAGGTAAATCCAAAGGGAGATCCAATCCCAACCATTCAAATTTAAGATCGGTATCATTGACCATCAATGTTACTAAAAGAAATCGCATTTCACCACTAATCTTTTCCTTTTCTTTTTCAAATTAGAAATTTAAGTCTTGAGTGAATCCACTTAGATTTTAAGTGATCCAAAGAACATAATCAACACGCCTTCTCCAATCCACGTTTCTCACTACCACAAGTAATGGAAGTCACATACTCCACTTACAGAACCCACCATCTAACATTCTCTAATATTGGACTTGTAGGGCCCACAAGCTCCGTGGATCCATATGGACCATTCAGTGTCACCGAAATAAAGAAATATAGCCTAGTGTGGAAATTGCCATTAACCCCATTATCTCTTTCGATCAAGAAACTACAACCATACATCCTTGTATATGCGCCAATTGGAAATTTGTTTCGATTGTCGAGTGGGCCATCACATCAGTATCTAATAACAAATCTTTTAACACAAGGTTATATTTGAATGATAAGGATATGGATCAATCAGATAACATTGAGAATACACGGATAAAACCGACACTGGAATCATTCTATGTAAACTAACACAACTCAATCCATATCTTCGGTTGTTAATGAAATTTCAGAATTGGATCCGAAGCTTTGTATCAACCACCCTTTTGTAAAACATTTCTCAGTGGAAAGACAGAGAGAGAGAGAGAGAGAGTGTAATAGCCTGAATTTTCACGGCCAGAGTTTGTACTCATGCCCGAGGAAACCGGGTGTTAATGATGTATAAACTGGGATGCTTTGGTCAAATCACACCCAATTTTTTTTTTTTTTCATTTATTTCATTTGTTTACATCCAGATACATTAAAAAAGGTAACATTCACAAGAATAAAATCAACTGAATTAATTATATTTCATCAGAGTAAAAGAATATTCAAATGGCCTCATAATGGGATGTTTATTACAACGTCAGAGTTCATAGCAGAAGTATAAAACTAAATAGTAAAACTGTCTTCTTAGTCTTTCAAGATAATCTTCTATAGGGTAGTACTCTAAGTCTTCAATCTGTACATCACCTGCGACATCTGTACGGTTGGGAGAGGGTCAATGCCTTATTCGTAGTGAAGGTTATCCTTTAAGATTAACAATAATTCAAGAGATACATAACAGGTAAAGTAAAGGATCTGATATGACCCGTGCTCTGCTAACACGAGGGTATCAGCATGCGCAAACAACCTACATGAGATGCATGCCTAACAAAGTATGTGGGGCTCATCATACGTAGTGATCATCACAATGTGGATTACGATTTATAGATAACCGGCTCGACCTGCATCCCATAACTACGGATATTCACCGGCATGGCCAACGTTACCGTGGATTTACGAGGGGACCTCAGAGCGCACAACACATGAGCTGGGTGAATTACGTACAGCGATTTGTTCATGGAGCGACTATTTGCGACATCCAATTCCGAAGTGATGTGACACTATAATAGAGAATTACACACATCGATTTGTGCACCACTACCCGAAGGCCCAAGGACTTACGTGCCCCAACAGGGTCTCTACCCAGAGTACATTACGTCCATGATAGAATATTTGAATCACTAGTTGTGATACATCTTACACATCACTTGCGCTTATAAAAATATATCATGAAGAGTAGAATCTGAATAATGAATAATATAAACTGAATCATGGAGGTTCTGGAATAACAAGATACATGCCCATGCCTTTAATGATAGACGACACAAGGCCAAATATAATGAGAGAAAAGTGACAATGGTCAACTCGACAAAAGTGGCAATGGCCAACATAATAAGAGAAGAGTGACAAAGGTCAACTTAAATAAAAAGACGAGTGGTAGAGCCACTCAAATATAAAGACGACTAGCAGGGCCAACTCAATAATGGATGAGGCAAGGGCAAGGCTTGTAGCCATGGCCTCACATAAATTCAGAGAAATTCTCTTATATTTGACATTATGTCATAATCCCAAAATGGCCAATAAATCAATTGATAGAAAAATTCCCAGAGAACATGTAAATATGAAATATAAGATAATTCACATCATAAAAGGCACGAAAGAGGCCAATAATTGATGGTGAAACATATAATAGCATGAAAGGTTCAAAGTGGGATGTAAAAGGAATACATGTAGGGCAACATTAGATCCATGAAGGCATTTATAAAAGCCAAGATAAAATAATATGAAGACAAATAAAATACAGGAAGGCATGTAAAAGGCAGGATAAATAAATCAACTTGAAACTACTATAAGCTTAAAGAATAAAACCCTCACCTTCGAAACTTGATTTCTTCTTAATGTTGGTAGATTTATGTCATCGGCTCCAATCCTAACATGATTAGCATGACTCTCCAAGTTAGGCTATCTTCTTATACAAGTTACATGATTATGATCAATTTTAGGCTAAGATTTAAGTCTAGTGATAAATCGATCTTCCTGATTAATTGAATTTGGTTTCACTGAGTCATCCTACTGAGTCAACTCAGTTTTACTTAGTGAGTTGCTGTCCCCCAAGCGAACTCTCTCTCCTTCTCTTTCCTTCTTTCTCTCTCTTCCTTTTCTTTTCTTTCTTTTCTCTTTTCCTTTTTCCTTCTTCTCTCCTTACTGGGAGGCAGCAAGCCTGGCTGAACGGGACCTCTCCTTCTCTCTCTTATTTTCTTTTCTTTCTTCTTCTTTCTTCCTTTCCTTCTTTCTTTTCTTTTCTTTCTTCTTCTTTCTTCCTTTCCTTCTTTCTTTTCTTTTCTTTCTTTTTCTCTCTTTTCTTCCAATCGGACTGCCCGAAGTTCTCTCCTCGAAGTTCTCTCCTCATTTTCTTCCTTGCAGGATGGATTGATAGCCTGGATGGACAGACCAAACTCTCGTGTTGCTTTCTTTATAGCCGTAACGTCCAACAGAGAGTCGGACGTCTCCCTCTCGCTGTTAGATGGTCGACTCTCCCTCTCTCTTTCTATCTTTTCTTTTTTGATTTGCAGACGGCAGGGCGTCCCCTTTTATATCTTGCCTAAACTCCGGAAACCTCTCTGCGTAAGTCTGTTTATGTAGTAATAACAATAGTGTAAGACTCACACTAATCATTTTCGCAGCCGAGAAACAGGGTACCCATGACTCTGTCGCCTTGCAGATCTGCGTTGATTTGATTTTAGATTCAGCATGCTGACGGTCGAACTCTCCATTTAGCCAAGATGGATGGTTCAGATCATTGAGAATCATCGTGATGGCGGTCCATGGGTTCTTTCGAACGGATTCTGTCTGTTACTTTCGTAGAGTAGAGGTTGAAATAGCGGTGAAGACCGCTTGAGTTGAAGAAGGAATATGCCAATATGTCCTTAAGGGGGGTGAATAGGACTTTTTAAAGTTTTTATGTTTTATCTAAAAATCCTACTTCACTGAGCCTATGATCATGCAAGTATTAGGATTACTCAAAAGTAACTCTACTGGCTTCTAAGCATGGTAGAGGATCCAATGACAAACTATTTTAGAAGTAAGCAGTATGCAAGCTAGCTTATGATGGATATGACGGTGTAGGTGTGTGAGAACTGATCAGATATTCAGATATGGAAATATTTAAAGCAAATCACACAATAATGAAAATAACACTCTCAAACACAGTCATTTTTATAGTGGTTCAACTACTTGTCTACTCCACTCCTGGCTGCCGCACTCAACCCTGGAGTGTACCAGATTTTATTAAGGAGGTTTCCCAGGGTTCACCTCAAACCTAAGGTTTTAAATCAGGTTCACCTTCAACCTTTAGATGGAGGTTTCTACTCGGTTCACCTCTGACCCTGGAGTTTTACTGGTTCACTCCTAACTAAATGTTTATGCTCTCCATAGAGCAAGGGTCCACACAACGCACCCGAATGTTTATGCTCTCCACAGAGCAAGGGTTCACACAATACACCCACTATGTACACTCCCGCCGGAGGCCTCCTTGAGGACTTCAAAGGGTGAGAACCACTTAAGACCCAGTCCTAGAAAGGAATGATCACAAGTGTCCTCTTGGACTTTGGATACTTACAAATAATTTGATGAGTCCCATTCAGCGCAATGACGAAGATCTCCTCCTTGTTGTTGAAGAGTCTTTGGCTTCCTTGATCCGCAACACAAAAGATGTACTAGTACTGGGCTTCAGGTTGGGTCAAGGTTATGATGGAATCCTACTCTCTAAAGATTTTCCTATAGGGAAGATAGAGTAGTTCGAATCACCAAAGCATTCAAGGCATCCCAGCTTAATGATTTGCCATTAAGGTAGTAGTTGGAGGATCATTAAATGTGGATGTTCATTCCCCAATCTACTCTATTGAATGTCAATGGTGAGGGTGGATTGGAGGATGAACTCCCTTGAGAGAAAGGGCTTTAGATATAAGATATAAGTTAAAACACTCAAAAGCTCTCTCTTCTTTCTCTCACAGCAACAAAAGACAAGTCCTCTATATCTAGGTAAAAAGTTCCAATGGATATAAAACGGTACATTTATGACAAAGTTCGATATCATCGAGCATATACTCTCGATAGCATCGATAGTGTGCTCGATGACTTAGACTCAATGTCATACGCTTTTGAAACTCTTTACCAATTGGTCGATGAATCGAGACTATTGTCGATATCATCGGATTTCGAACTTCAATTCAATCGATGACAGGATCGATCCATCGACACATAAAAAATGAGAGAGACTTGACTTTGAAATATTTCAGGTTTTTATGAATGATCGGGGGAACCATCGAGATCATCGGAATTTGAATGTCGATGATATCGAGATCAGAGTCAATGCATCGATAAATCCAGCAGTTTTATCTTTAAGCTTGCTGGACAATTTGTGTACTTGTTCGATGCAATCGACCTAGTGCCGATATTATCGATATTTCAATATTGATTCTATCGAAGGGCCCCCGATCATAGTTAAAAACAACTTGAAATATCTACTGTAAGAAATGCGCACCTTCGATCGATATCATCGATGAACCTCCGATCTTATCGATATTTGAATTCAGATCATATTGGACAGTCATCGATATATCGAAGGAATTTGAGATTTTTATTAAAAAACAGGGGTGGCCAAAAATCTGCCTGTTGATCTTATCAAGCCACTCTTCGATGGGCTCGAGTTTTGAATATCGATGATATCGATGGGTGTATCGATACATCGATAATTCGTCCAGATATGTTGTGAAGTTGCTTGACATTTTTAGTGCTTATATCGATGATATCGACAAGTGTATCGATACATCGATAAATTCGTCCAGATGAATATTTAGTTGCTGGACATTTTTGGTCCTCATATCGATAATATCGTTAAGGTATCGAGGACATCGATAGTGCAGGTCGATCATATTGAGGGTGCTTCGATAAAATCGATAAAACGAGAAAAACTTAGAGATTTTTCTATTTTGCAAAAAGTTTTCTCACCCTAAAAACCCTAAGATGTCTATCTTGTTTTAAGGGTTTTAATTACCTAGTGTTTTGGGACATGGGATATGAGGCTTTAGTTTTACCTGTGATGAGCTCGCAAACATCTGGTTGAGGCAGACGCTTGAATTGATCTTCCTATCAGGCTCTGTAGTCACTCTGACTCAACGCACACGTAACTTGACAAACCAGGGCACTTTCAGAGGTGACCCTTTGGCTGGAGGTTGCGTGTGCAACCGTTGACAGTCTTTCCTGATATTTCTCAGGTTGGGATGGATTTGTTCGAGCTACCTGATGAACGAATTGGTTTCTCCATCTGCTCCTTGATGGTGGGCCACCGTTCGCCCCAGATCGTCTGAAAATCACGAATGTACGCACAAGGCTGCGCTGAGCACCCGGTGGGGCCCATGATGGACGTTATCAGAGAAATCCACCACATCCTTTAGAGTCCTGGTGAAAAACTGGTTGGAAAGAGTTGGTTTTTCTTGAGTTTGGTGCAGCCCACTATGTTAGATCATCACGCCATCCATCTTACATTTGATTACGATTTATATGTGTACACGTCCATGAGTGCACAGGGTCTCCATGATTATCATCAGCCCCACTGCCCGGACTTAGTGGACGGTTCGGATTGACCATTTGGTCGAAGGTGGTGGCCCACCACTTGTCATAGTGGACGATCGTCCACTCGTACGCAATGAAGGAGAGAGAGTCCCTCTCTGTTGGGATTTCACGGGTCTTCTGTGCTTTGACCAACCTTACGGTCTCGGTGTAACTGGTTGCATGTATTATGTGCACACGCACTTCATACATAGGGTCCCTGGTGATGGTTCTAATAGATCTACACCATCCATTAGCTTTCTCATCTAATTTAAGGGGGTTGAGCCCAAATTCGAAGCATATCATAAGATTAGGCGACCTCTAGATTTTATTATTAAAGGTTAATTTGTCCAATGGGACAGTTTTATGATGATCCGAGGGCTATAATTTTATGTGTACGGTTATATTATGGTATAAAGGCGTTGTATAAAATTTTGTATCAAACCGATTGTGGGAACCATGTGATTCAAAATCACGGGTCTATTTTAATGACATTATTGTATTTATTGTTAATTTAAGACTTTTGTGAAATCTAATAGTTCTACATCATTGGGGCCATGTTTCTAAGTGATTCTTATGAAAGGACCTATGTCTAAATCCTTATGGATGAAGGATCACACATTGATTTGGCTTGAGGGAGTGTACATGTACTGCTCCACGTGATCAACGGCCAAATGACCTAATTTATGAATGGGATTCACTTCCGATGGTTAGACTCACACCATGGTATAGGTGTAAGGTAAGGATGACGAGATTTATAATATACACGTGCACAGATCATACTAACTTCTTAGTAACGCTCGAGGACTTTCGATGCTCGAGCATCGAAAAGTTCAGGGCGTTACACACAGAGAGAGAGAGAGAGAGAGAGAGAGAGAGAGAAGGAAACCTTAAATCGCATTTGATAAAGGTTGGTGATTGATCTTTTAATTTTATTTTCTCATAATTTAGATTTATTCTTTAAAATCTATGCAATGAACGAGTTGGATTGATCACACGTTCATCGCATCGACCTATTGATGCATATGATGAAAATTATAAATCTTAGGCGAAATCTATTGCTGTAGAGATTGGTGTGGGATCGTCTAGTTGAATTAGATTAGATTTATATGGATCATAAGATTCATAAGGCTAACTTATGTGAAGGCCTCAAAATTTGGAGTGATCTGACCACCAGGTGAGCCACACCGATCAAATTAAGTCACGATCATTGCTTTGTATATTTGTTTATTCAATGGATTTTTTGACACATCATATATGATCTATACCATATAAATAGACTCTGGGTTATATACGTGATTGCATTTAAAATCCTAAATGGATTTAATTGTTGAACGGTTCACAACAATTGAAAAGTGGTAATAATGTCAAAAACATGCAATATGATTATTTTGGATCTTGAATGGTCGAGATCTGAACAATCCTTTGGTCCTCTCTAATTCGATTTCGTGGAAATCGATGGATGGTTAAGATCAAGCTTTTATAAATGATAAAACCTTTAAAAGTTGAAAATAAGAAAAATTCGAAAATGTGGAAATTAAGCATCTAAAGCAAGTAGAATCGGGATGTTGTCGATCGATCGAAGTTGGATTTTTGACCGATCGAAAATTTCATTTTTTTCAGAGATTTTAGTTATGAAAATCCAAAACTTCTCGATCGATCGATGTCCGATTCGACTGAGGAATCTTTAATCAGTCTCGATCAATCGATATAATCCTGGACTAATTTATCATTTGCTGAAATTTGAAAATGGATTAAGTTTATAATATTCATAGTTCACCATAAATTAAATTACAAATTAATTAATAGAGGTAGGTTACTTTGATTTAGTCAAAAGTAGCCTCCATTGAATGGAATGATTGGATCAATTCATGATTTTGTTTACATTATTCATTAGGGATCCCAGATTTAGACCTATACGATTTTTTATGGATTTACCTCTATCAAGTACAGGTGAGTGATCCCAACATCTTTCCTCTTCGTTTTAATTAGAATAGTCATCTCATTGTTTTGATAATTATGATCTTTTGTATGGACTGTTTGTTGAATTTGTTGAGAATTGAAATGCCATATGTTATTATGTATATATGTGGCAATTGTTAATACCATGCACCAATCATTCTCATACATCCATTACTATGCATTGCATGATTGCGTTGAATACCTAGGGGCACTCCGTGGATGACCTGTATGTACTTACAGTACCGGGTGACCTAGGAGACTATCCTTGGATGCCTATAATGTGTGGAAGCCTACCAAGATGGAAGAAGCCTACCAATAAGGGAAGATGCGGGTTGATGGAATCCAACTCAAGCAAGAGGATGGATCTACCCACTTGATGCATTCACGCATTCATGTCACTCATAACATCCATGCATTTTCATTTTAAATATGACGTGCATGAACCATGATGGGTTTACTCACTAGCCCGGCTAGCTAAAGTTGTGAATTGACAATCATACAGAGACGAATGAAATAGAAAATTTAAACCAAGTGCCAAAAAATGAGGACCGATTACCGATGAATCGTGGGACCATTTGGCGTATTTAGCAAAAGATGAACTTGCTACGCTGGATTAATGAATTATTCAAATAGTTACTGTTTATGGGTTTAATTTCTTTATTGTATCTATTTATGATTCCTCATTGTTTATAAATATGATCATGTTGAGCAATATTTGATTTTTTTTTCTTTTGTTGAAGTAAGTTTCAAATGAATGGACTCAGATGATTTCTACTCTGATGATTTGGTTTGAATATATGATAATGGAAATTATATGAATGTTACACAAACATGGATGAATGGATGTTAAGTTTGGATGTGAACTTAGAATTCATTAAATTGTGCCTCAAGAAAACTATATGAAGAAGGAATTAAGTACACTCAGTGTATGAATCACGAGCTAAAACTTGGGTCTGAGGGTGCACACTTTATATCTGAATTTCGAGGCATGAAAAAATGGTATCAGAGGGAGGCTTTCTAAAAAAAAACTCAGCGTGACCTGTAGGTTTTGTTCCCCACTTAATACCCCTTTACATAATTGGTAGATCCCATTTAATTAGACATTGTACAATTAGGATTCCTTATTTGATTGTTGTGTATTAGGAAGAATGTAGAAAAAAATAGAATTCCCTATTCATTGATGTATACAAAAAAAAAAATTGTATAAAAACAACATTATGATATTTCCATGTACTCTGATTTAATAATATTTGAACTGTAAAGTTATATGAAAACTTTAAATTCCCCAAAATCCTGTTGGATAGAAATGGACAATAGTAGTCACTCAAATTATAAAATTCGTAACTATAAAAATATAATTCTAATAATGGTGATTCAAAAGCCTAATTATAGGTAGAAAAGTATAGATTAATGAAAAAAATATTTATAAAATCTAAATTTGATATTAACTTTACTGATTCAGGGAGTTAGTGCAGTCTGGACAGAATTTGTTTTTTTTTTGGATAGATCTAACAGGGGGAATTTTTAAAATATTTATAATAAGCAGAATTAGGTAAAATTTTACAGAGACATAGTAAACTTATAATAAGATGTTTAGAAAAAGAAATTGTACCTAATCTGAAATCTTAAAATACAAAAAAATGTGATAAAAACAATAATCATCAAATTGATAATCAATCTACCCAAACTGATGTTCAATTGATTTAACTGACAGAGTTCTTCATTTTAATAATTACCTTTGGTTAAATTAACATTTTTTGAAGGACTTTATTTTTTTGAATTTAATTATAAAATTAAAAAATTCATAATCTTTACTAAATTTTAAAATTTCTTTCTTATAGGATCATAAGCCCATAATTGGTGATTTTTTTTTTTTACTAGTTTCCCTTTGTAATTTTGTTGAAATAAGATACGGATTTATTAGAAATGCAAATCTGGACCCCATAATATTTTAAAGAATTTTCCTTCTCACATTTTCTTAGATAATGGCAATCACCTGATTTCATAAACTCATAACTAATTAAGTGTGGGTCCAATTGAGATGATTCAAAGACTAATTTGTAGACTAACAAATCAAGTTTAACAGAAAGATAATTTTAAAAAATAGAAATTTAGAATTTTTCAAGACCAAATTTAATTATTTTTTTTACTCATTAAAAAAAAATTTGTTTGTTTCTAAACAACCCTCACTGTACGAATTTCTGAATCTCCTATAGACCTCAATATTTTAAAAAATAAATTATATACTTATAAATTCATCACCAGAAAAACTAAGAAACCAATACAATGTTTGGAGTCATGGACAACATCAGCGTGACCAGCACCATTAGAACCAAAATAAAAATAAAAATTGAGATGCTAGTTTTCAAATCTTAAGGACGAGATTTTATTTTAAGGGAGGAAGAATGTAACAACCTGAAATTTTAAGTGCAAATTTAACCATACATAAGAATATAAGATTACAATTATTTAAATGTACAGTTGTAGATCTATTAATTTTAACAGTCTATCTGTAGTTTAGCCAACATCTAAACCATAGGGAGCACTTTACATCCATAAATTAATCTAGTCGACCGTTGATTAACAAGATGAACCATCAAATATCTTAGTATTCTCATGTATTCATCAAACGCACTGTTAAATAAACCATTCACTACTAGATGAAGATATCTAACTGACTACTCTAAATTTGAACCACCCAATCAAAATAAACTAACTACGGGATCGTCATATCGACTTGTTCACACGTCGAATAAAAAATTGAATATACTCATATCGTTCATCACTTATAAATATGCTTAACTTGCCTTTAAAAGTATGATATAAGCATTTTACACCTATGAACCAATCACTTGAATCTAACGGTATACATTTCTAACATAGACTGCATCCAAAAATCACTTTATATGTATCCATTTGTAAAACTCATTATACAATAACCCGTACACATGTTTAAGATCCTAATCATCCAATTACTTAAATTTTAGACCATCAATTAATCATCCATCATAGTCTAATATGTTACACCCCAAACTCGAAAACCGGGCTCACAGAATTCCCGATCGTCGAATCCGACATCGACAGCCTCCGTAGTACCCCATTCTCGGCTCTTGACACCCATACACCAGGTTCCAATCCTGGGATCCTACAAGGAGGATTTCTATATCACAAGCCTGATTTAAATTAGCACACCGAAGATCATAACCATAGGAAATAACTATAGGAACAATATTACAAGATCTAATAAGAATTAAAACTTTTACAGTACAAGGTTCGAAATAAGAAAAGGTACAATGGCAGATAACAAAAACTCCCAAAATTGGATAGCTCCTCAGCAAGCTCTTGCTCCAGCACCTGCTAATGCCTAGCATCGCCTGCATGCATCAATCATGCATAAGCTTATAGAAAGCTTAAAGGGTAGTGAAAGTGTGTGCGGAACATGTGCCAAGTATATAATATCAGAGTATGCGGAAAATGCTGACAAGACAATGAATATCATCAATACTATTAGCCATGCCAAAGCGATGCAATGAGAGGCCTACATAGTCAAATGTCATATGCAAGGTGCAATACAATCATGTCAGTCCTCATATCAAGTCCACATATCAATACAGTTCTTCTCTGGGAAACCACCAGGGTCAAATACACTACATGTTGTCTGCTGCCTCCCTAACCACTCAGACCAGCAAGCGTTAAAGACCTCACTACCAGCCTATGGACAACCAATCACCAATAAGGCTCGATGATAGCGGACTCATTTACAAGCTAGTCAAACTCAGCCTAGCTTAAATGCCCTCTCACTTGGATGAATAAGGCCACACTCCTTCCCAACTGACCACGTTTTAGTGGGAATCACGGCCTCAAGGTATAGGCACCGACACTCATATTTCCACTCGGTCTCGACGTTGGGGCATCTCCTGGTACCATGAAGGTTTTGGGACTTTCACCCAAGAACATCCTAAGTGCCTACAGTGCTCAAGATAATACTTCTGATGTCCAAATCTAACCATCCACGTTATGCCTATGGAGGTTACGGCCCTGATGAAGCTAGGGTAAAATCTATGCCATACCAATGCAAGATGCATGAATCATGCCAGTCAACAATGCATCAGTCCTGTGCATCCAGCGCTCATATAGGGCAACTCCATATCTCCAGGAGTCTCATAAATAATGTACCTAACGACATAAGTCATGATCAGTCAATCCATACTCTAAGTAGACATATGATGCACATGGATAATCATGAGACGATGTTGTACTCTCATCTTACCAAGGTTAACTCTAGGTACTTAGACAAAATCCGCAAAAGGTGAAAGATACATACTACTAGTGGGGGCCCAATGGTTTGGGATAGCCCACAAGGTCTAAGTAAGCCATACTACGAGCCTAAGGGTCAGGAACGTGCCCAAACAAGGTCTAAGGTAGACCTCCAACCACCAAGGATGAGAATGAACCTAATAAATAGGCCTAAGGTGGACATTCAACCAGCAATGGGCCTAGAGGGGTCCACAATGGGGACATTTAACCACAATTATCCTCAAGAAGGTGGCCCAATCAAGATAGCTAACTAAACCAAGGCCCAAGGCCTAAAAATTACTATAAAAGTACAATGGGTAGTCATACATTCACATCACAACACATAATGGGCCTCAAGAGAATGGCCCAAAGTCCTCATGTATATCACGAACTTAATACATAGCTCAAGTACCATCATTATGGGCCAAATGGAGCATTTATGGCCCATCCCTCATATGCCACTGGATCCATGTATTAAATGGATCAAATGGGCAGCCCATAAGCCCAAGGATACAAGGCTAAGGCCTAAATTATTTATGTGGGCCTCACAACATCAGCCCATGACTTGGCAAGTCAGCCCATACCAGGGATTTAAGAGTGGGCATTCAAGGTTCATTTGGTCAAGTTGGGCTCATAGATGTTCATTGAGCCCATAATTTGATAAGGTCAGCTCTTGCACAATACTGGGCTCGAATGAAGGATTTCCAGCCTATCTAGGCCTATTGGACCATAAAAATCTGGATTATAGTTGGTCCACAACATACCACTTAGAATGAGCCTTACAAAGCATTAATTAAACCCAAAAATATGCCTTAAAAAATGGACTGATTATGTGTGTACTCAACACTCCATTCGGTGGGCCACACATCTCTCAAAACATCCCAACATGAATCATACAACTTCTAGTATATTGCTGGACTTACAGCCCACCCAGCTTCCTGGGCTTGCTGAGGTCTAGCAGGTGGGATTTATAAAAGAAAATAAATCTAGTGGCAGTTCTTAATAATCATATTAGGCCTCAACAGATGGAGAGCATGGATACATCACTCAAAAGAAGGTGGGCCTGCTGCTGGACTGCAAGTCCATCAGCACCACCATACAGGATGGACGTCCAGGTGGGCCTGGGCATCCCAAGGGCCTGGATGGCCTAGAATAACATACATCAAGGTGGCTCCATGAGTGGGTGTCCCTCCAGGGAGTTGTCCACACATCAGTGGGCCACCCCAGGGGAGGATGGCTTGGATAAAATACATACATCAAGTGGGCCTCAAGGTGGGACGGCTGGCCACCCCTTGGGCGTCCCAAGGGTGGGACGGCTGGCCCCTTCCAAGGTCCAGGTGGGCCCCACTTTAGGACGTCCCTCCAAGGACTGGTCCCCTACTAAGTGGGCCATACCTTAATGGTGGATGGATGGGCAAAACATGTACATAGGTAGACCTGAGGTGGGGTAGATGGTCAGCCCATTGCTGGACATTCAGCCCAGCTAGATGTCCGGCAGGGTGCTGCTATCCGAGCCCTTAAACACCCCAAAATATGATCAGATATGTGGCCCACAAGTACTTGGGGTTGTCCCCTACAAGGTGGGCCACAAATTGGGTGAATGGGAAGGCCACCACCATAGAAAGGCCTAGGTAAACATGTATGGACAACAAAGTAAAAGAAAATACAACAGAAAATTAAAGTAGTGTTGTCTTTGCTTTGAGGACCCCAAAAGGGTGGGCCCAAGTTCTCCAAAAATTGGGGAAAAATAATTCTAACCTCCCTATACAAGTGTACTACAAGGTAGGTTCCACGAAATTGGCCCACCATTATAAAAACTATTTTATATTTATGGATTTCTAAACTATAATGTTGCTTGACAGTCCAGAAAATTTAGACTGTCCATCTCACTTAGGCCACTCCTTTAGGACCTCAATCAAGGTCAGATGGAGGTAAAATTTGGGGTGAATCTAGGTGAGGACCACACCTTCAAGAAAAGTATATAAAATGGGTAGAAACAGTCCCCCAATAAATCTAAAAATTTGACCCAAAACTAACCAGAAATTGTCCAGAAAATTTCTGGACAGCAACATGCACATGAAATAAAATGAGCATAGGAACCAAAATAAGGGAAAGTCACCCCTTGAAATCTGAGTTGTGGTCCACCTCAGTGGGCCCCACAAATATTCAGACCTAATCCATACCATAAAATCCATTGCATGTATCCAAAAAGGGGCAAATGGGACACATGTTTAAAGAGTGGATAGCCATGAGCGTCCACTCTCTTTAGATAGTCTGGATACTTCTAGGCCATAAGGTGGACCACATACATCTGAGAATAATAGATTAACAAAAGAAGAGTAAGAATCGCCCATAAGGGAAGGTGCTCCACCACATTGAGGCCCTTCCCTTCATCACAAACCATACATATCACTATATTGATGGGATTTCAAGATCTACCCATGTATGCATCTTCTAATCAAAATCCAATGGTGGAGATGCCATCTCCACCAAGGATCAAGGGTCTAAATGACCTAAGGATCCTTCTAACTAAGAAAAAGGTCCATGGTGGGGTCCATGGAGAATGGCCCCACCCATGGGTTATGCATGCACAAAAGGATGGGATAATGACCACTCCCCAAGAAGACATAGGGCCTCCACCATCACTTGCTAGGCCCCATATACTTCAAACATGAGATGAAGAAGAGGAACAAGTAAAGAAATATAAAACCTAAGATTCTAAGTTACATGCACACCTACCTACTAGATCTTCAAGCAACCACCTTCAAGAGAGTCTTCAAGCTCCAAGGAAGGAGGTTTAATGGTTAAGATCCTAAGCTAAGGGCTGGATTATGGGGTAAAAGGGAGGATGGAGAGCTAGAAAAAATGTCAATAGGTGGGACGTCCGAGCTTAGAGAGGGAGAGGGAGAGATGAGGAGAAGAGAGGGAGAGAGAGAAAATGAGGTGGATTGCAAAGAACTTGGGGGTTTTACTAAAAATCATGATTGCATTGCCAGAAAAGAGAGAGCATGATGACCTCTCTCTCTCTCTCTCTAGAGAAGAGGGAAATAAAAAATTTCAGATTTGGGTAAGAGCAAAAGGAGGCTAGGTGCATGGGAGAGATAAAAAGAGGCTCTCTTTGTAAGAGAAACAATTATCATGGCTTGCTACCTAGGGGCCTAGCCACCTAGCCTAGCCTAGCTAGTCTAATGATGGCTTAGGGTGATGTAATCATTGTCTATGGATTTATGCAACCGTAGGTGAGCCCCACAATCACGATCTACGGCCTAAAACATACACGACCCACATCTCATGATCTACAGCTCAGATTGCCGCACGAGACGCGGCGATGATGTAGTCACTATGGCACTAGTTATGGGTTGATTCGGGTCAGATATACATGATGGAACTCAAGGGTCATCGCAAATGAAATCCGTAGGTAACGGGTCGCCGGAATTCGACCGGTAAGACTGCAGGACCAGACGGAGCGAAATGGATACTAAGGCTAAGGGTCTTACATGATACGCCAACTGGACCATCCAAATGTCTAAATAAGTTGATCATTCGAAAGATCGTATGGTATACGTCAAATCTATTAGCTAACATTTCCATTAGATGCATGTAAATGTTATTTTGGATCACGAATTGTGAGAACCCATTAGATGGCATATTGATCATCCGGATGAGATGATGACTCAAACTTAGTATGTTTATAGGATATACAAAATAGCAGGCAAGCCTTCCCATAGACGAAACTAAAGAGAAACATTCCAATGGGTGTCTTAAAAGTTGTAAGGTATGCCCAGAAAGTATCGGTCAATCTGATTGACCAATCTTTATAGTCAGAATTTACCATTTTTTCCAAAATTTGTTTAATTTCCCTATTGGAAATTTCAGCTTGACCGCTTATTTGTGGGTGATAAGGGATATTGACTTTGTGAGAGGTGCCATATTTCTTCATAAAGTTCTCGAATGGCCTATTGTAAAAGTGTAACCTTTTATCACTTACGATGGCTCGAGGAGTTCTGAATCAGGAAAGGATGTTTTCTTTTAAGAATCGAATGACCGTTTGATGATCATTGTTCCGACATGGGATTACCTCGACCAACTTAATAACATAGTCTACTGCTAACAAAATATAAATGTTTACAAAGGATTGGGGAAATGGTCTCATGAAATCAATTCCCCAACAATCAAATGCTTCAATAATCAGAATGAGGTTCAATGACATCATGTTTCGACAAGACAATCCTCCCAATTTTTTATAACGCTCACAAGCTTTACAAAACTCATGAGTATCTTTGAACATTATGGACCAGTAAAAGCCACACTATAAGATTTTGGTCTAGTCTTGTTGACAGAAAAGTGACCACCACGGGCTTGAGAATGATGAAAGGAGATTACACTTTGATATTCATTGTCTGGCATGCAATTCCTTAGAATTTGATCTGGGTAGTATTTGAAAAGGTATGGATCGTCCCAGATGAACTTACATTACCATAAAATAGGGCAAAGTTGACGGACGTGGGGTGGTTTCATCTAGGACTAAAACCATAGCCGAAACAAATTAATCCATAGCCAAAGGACCTTTTTTAACGGTGGACATCCAATTGCTATTGTTTTCCTATGGTATGGTTCACCTGAGATTTATTTCAAGCTCATTTTTTGGTATAATTCTTGAAAGAATGTTTAAAAATGGATGTACAATGTGGATAAAACACAAACATCATGGTGGGGCCCATAGAGCCCTACCAGATCCAATGCTCAAGGTAGCTTTTTTTTTGTACTATAAATGTGTGTGAGTTTTGTATTTTCTATAAAATTGTGGTGACTCATTTATAACAATAGTGGTAATGATATAGGGTTATTCAGACCAACCAAATAATGGATCTAGTTGTAGATGGGTAACATGTATATATTTTCTTATATAAAACTGTCTTAACCATCCAATAGATGGTCCCTTACATGTACGACTGTTAATATGGTGTATGTTATAAATGATGGTAAATGCACAATTATCAGATTCGAAAGTATCTTCTCATTTCAGATGAGGGATTTCCAAACTCACCCTCGCCAGAGCTCTTCCCTCTTTCAAACAACACAATCTTCCTCGCCAGAACTCTTAATCCTTCAAGAATTTCCTCCTGCCATACAAATTCATCTCAAATAGGTGAGCTTCTCTCAGAATCCCTTATTTTCCTCACCGATTGTTCCTCTTGTTGTTGTTTTTATTCCACAATCCCTTCCATCTGTCATTTCTTTTTCTCTTTTCTTCTTGTGATGTTGCAAGCACACAAATGTTTGGTAGAAAGGCCAATTCTTGATCTTTTGATACCTGCTGGCCTTTGTGTTGTAGGCTTATGAGATACTCTCCACATGATTTTATTTCTCCATGTCAGTATAAGCCTCATGCCGCGTGGATCATGCTTTTTCATGATTCTAAGCAGTACACTTTTGGGATGGAACATGTATAATTGAAAACCTTTCAAGGGTCATTGTGATGTTTATATGCCATCTGATCATATTTATCAGATGAAAGTAAAACACAAATATTAAGTTGATCCAAAACTTATGAAGCCCCCACTAAGGTTTCAATGGTGGGGTTCAATCCTTATCTTTTTTTTATAGGGTAGATTGATTGAGTTTTAGTTCCTTGTTTCTAAGCTTATGTCCTAATGTGGGACGTTGAAATCAATGGATGAATTAGATGTCACAAGAACAATTATTGTAGGCCAGCAGAGCTTCTGCCTACATGGCTTGCTGGAGGTGGGGTGATAGGAAAATCCTGATTCCTCCATGTCCTTTCCTGAGGGCAGACTTAAGATTAAGTCCCACTCTAGGTCTCCAGCTATGATAGTGCACCTGGTTGTTGTGGGATCTACTGTAAAATGGTAAGTCCCACCATAAATATTACTCTTTTTGAAAATCAATCCAATCCATTCAATAGGTGGGCCACTCCTGTATGTTGACTCAGACCGTTTTCGTTAACAGTGTGGCTCATCCGATGAGTGGATCAGCCATAGTTTTTATATATATATATATATATATATATATATATATATATATATATATATATATATATATATATATATACCTACTGACTTTTGTGATCATTTTTCCCCATCTTGAATTGTGGTGGATGAACTTTGCTCTTAGGCCAATCAAACCGAACTTCATACTTTATAGTGTGATGGATTGCTTGCCCTGTTTTATTATTTTTGGCCAATCGATGAAGGTAGGCGGCAACCTTTAATCAATGGTTTGGGATCTATTGTACCTATATGCCTTGGACATGTATTGTCATCTAAGTATTTGTAACTATGGTATTTAATATTCACCTCTCAGTGATTGTTGATAACTTTGAGCCTTTAAGGCTTTCAATGCATGTAACAATTTTAAGGAGTCTTGATGTAATTTTGATCAGGGAGATCTATTATTTCCTTTGACCATGATGTAATATTATTAGAACTTCTCAGGGGATTCAAATGGGATGTTGAACATAGTTGGATTCTAGGTCACTTTTACTAGTCATATAATAGAGAAAAAAAAAAAGAAAAACGAAGGACTTCAATTATGAGGATGGATAATGACTACCAGAAACTACTGAGCTAGAGATGAACATCCATCTCTTATATCAATTATTTATTCTACTTCCAATGATGGTGATAATGTGCTTTTGGAAATACTCCATTCTTCCTATATAGGATATGTATTTATATATAGTTTTTTATACTATAGAGAAGTGTACACACATTTTAAGATTGCCCATCTCTTGTATATGAAGAGCTGTCAATGGTCTGGGCCTAGGGTTGGCTTCTGCTAGATGTGTGTGCGCATGCACTGAAGATGTGTGTATCCATTCATATACTTATTTATAATATGTACAATGTAAATATATAGCTATATATATCCTATTATTTAACATAGTAAATGAGGAAAATTGACAAATAAAACAAATTGTTGTGCTAACAATAAACCACACATTTGAAACTAAATAGAATGAGCAGACTAGCAAGCCAAACAAGCAAATTGATTTCATGCTAAGAGAAGATGTAAGCTAGGTTGTTTTCTTCCATGAAGTCTACTTTTCTCGGTAAATTATATGGGGCAACAAATCCTCCAACTAAGAAACGACAAAATGCACGAACTCATTAAAGTTTTTTTTTTTTTTTTTTTTTTTTTGGGGGGGGGGGGGGGGGGATAACACTACTGTCCACTAGCTCATCTAACGAGCAGGAGACACATTTAATGTAGTTTCAAGCCCACGGATTAGTGAAACTTTGTAATTGTTATCTTAAGTGAACCTAACATAAAATGACCTTTTGATTTGCAATCTTGCTATCTAAATAGATCAAAGGAGTAACAATTTTACCTAAATAAATAACAAAGGAGTGACAGTTTTACCTAAATAAATAAGCAAATTTTTTTTTGGCTATCTTCATCAGTTTGTTTGTTCTAAAAAAAAAAAAAAAAAAAAAAAACACCATTTTGTAACTTTATTCACTTTGTTCTCTAAATGATTTCTGGATTCTTAATGCAAGTAGTAAAAGCTTTCACAATCTGTCTACAAGTTCATTATTAGAGGCTTAGAGATGTCCTTTCTGTGACATAATATTGGTTTTTCTTTATGCAATTTATCATATTTAATTATTTTTTGGCTTTTATCAATGTATTCAAGGTTTCAGAGTATTACATCCTATTTTTGTTTGAGGCCTTTTATTTTAAGGTATCTAAGATGTAGTGGTTTTCTTTTTTTCCTGGGGTTGTCAGTTGGATTGCTTAGGCAAGCTACATACACAACAATACGACTTGGATCATTTAGGTGAAGCTCTTGCACATGAAGTACAAATATGTTAGATTGTGTATGGCATTTTTGAGATAAATATGTTTTCTGTACTTATTTATAGTTATGCTTAAAAAACTGGTGAAATAATTGATGATGTGTTTCACTATAACCCAAGTTACAAGTAAACGAATATTTTTGCAGAAGTGGAGAATTATCGATCCCCTCCACTCTTGGGATAATGTGGTGAAAGAGAAATTCATTGCATGAGATACTATCATTTTTCCTTTCCAGACTAGGTCAAAATGTAGAATGTTTCACGTCCTACTTGAAACTTGAGATGGAAAAGCATCATGCAGATACCTCCCTTCTAGTGACAGGCAAACATGTGCTATTATTGGTACAATTAAGATGTCTCCTTTCATCTTTTCTGGATGATTCCTTCAAAAGTGGGAAGATTTGATAAACAGGATCAAACAGGAAACTTACCTGATTTGAAAAATGATCTCCCATGTTCCTCTTAAGCCCTTCTTTTGTTTTTGTTTTTGTTTTTTTTTTTTTTTTTTTGTACTTCGATTTCTTTTTCTCTCATTTTTGCCATTTTTTCCTCGATGTTTTGTCATGATACAATTACAATAGCAGGTTGAAGCTGAAAGGTGGTTGTTTTCTAGTAGGTTTAGGCTTTTTAGTTTTACTTTGTTAGGGGCTGGTTCTATCTTTTCTTTCTTAGGGATCAGATTCCAATATCATTTTCTAGAGTATGAATTTTTATGTTTTCCATTACACTTTTTATTATCAAGTTCAAGAAAAGAAAAGAAAAACTAAAAAAGACATAGCCAAATTTGATTTCCATGTTCTATTATTAACCTCTTGTGCTTTGATTTTTTGTATGATGAACTCCTTATTGAATGCCTGTAGTTTGGATGTCATAGCAACATATCATATCTTTGTGACTTTTGGGAGTTATTTCCCATTATCTCATTCTTTTTCTTATATATTTCGATATTTGTTCTTTAAATATTTATACTTATGATTATTTGTTAACTGATGTTGTTAGTTAGTATTTACGCCACCTAGTGGTTTAATAATGTATCCCCCCTATATAGGAATTTATATTGAACAAGTATATTCATTCGACTGAATATGCTTGTTCTTCATGGATTCCTAAATTGTCCCATTTTGGACAGTTCAGCACTATACCATGTACTTAAGTTATCATCATTTTCAGTTTACATGTTGTTGGAATTTCGGTAGTGTCTTCCTATATTTTCTCTGGATATGTGGTTCTTTACTAATTGGTTTCCTCTACCCATGTGTATTGGATTACATATGGCAACTAGTTAGTATTGAATTGTATATATATCTAGAGAATATGGAAAGGTGCTGCCAAAATTTTGGCTCGCATGTAAACTGTATGAGGACAGTACATAGTATGTTATCGAATGAGATAGAGACAATTAGTACCTCTAGATAGAGACAATTAAGACATCTAGATAGACATAAGTATGATCATAAATTTATTGATATGCACAGAAAGATTGGGAGAGTACAAACTTCTTAACTTATTTGAGAAGATAACAGAAATATGTATTATTTTACTCAAGGCCCTTATGAGTAGTATTTATTTCATGATTGTGTTTCCTTTAACTCATAATAAGAAATCATCCCTAATTCTTTTCTTTTTAACAAATCGGTCAACCTATTTTAAATATTCAATATTGATTCTGACAATGCAATGGACTATGTGGTGCATCAAATGCTTCTATAGAATGTTAAATGCCTCTTTAATCAAATGAACCATTTATCTGTGATGTTTTGAGATAGCTTGAATTGAAAGATGGTGCTTGTTTTATTTCAGGAATATAATCCTATTTGTTAGGAGTCCACTTCTCTTGCTGCAGATAAGAACCCACTTCACGAGATATAATTTGTAGTAATCCAACTTGTAACTCCTCAGAACCCGCTCTGCTGTAAGATATTATGGTGCATGACGATTCCTAGTAGGTTAAGTTACAAGTTGTTACATAAATTTGGTTGGATATCTCTTTTTTTTTTTTTTTTTTATAAATGTTGTCAATAGTTAGTTGGATGATGAATTAGGTATAATTGTGTGCCTACCTACAGTCTTCCTTAATTTATATTTATATTTATTCATTTATATTCTTTTGTATAAATCTAACTTGTAACTCTTCAGAACCTGCTCTGCCGTAAGATATTATGGTGCATGACAGTTCCCAGTAAGTTAAGTTGCAAGTTGTTATATAAAGTTTGCTGGATATCTTTTATTTTTATAAATGTTGTCAATAGTTAGTTGTATGATGAATTAGGTATAATTGTGTGCCTACCTATAGGTCGTATCCAATGGACTTCAGGGAGTGGATTACTCTACATTACCCGGACCCACAATTTATAGATGGTATGAAGAGCTTTGTGAAGTTCATAAAAGAACATCTTCCTGGCAGAGAAACCATTCATTGTCCATGTACGAGATGTAGATGTTTATGTTTACCCTACCCAATCGATGATGTGGTGATAGATCTGATTAAATATGGATTTAATCCAACACATATGGTGTGAAACATGCACGGTGATCATGCATCACTCAAGTGTATCAAACGTGCACACTTGTCACTAGTACCCTAGTGTGGCAGACTTAAACAACATTGTCAATGTGATTGTTAAAGACCTCGGTGGTAATAACCTAGACAAAGTTATTCAAGATGAACCCAATGTAGCCCTCGAAGTTAAAGACGTTGCTAAAGATGCTTCAACCAATGAGTTTTAAGCAAATCTACAAGATACGATGAGTGAGCTCTATCCTGGTTCTTACAAATTCATCGTGCTAACTTTCATAGTACACTTTTTAAATTAAAGGTGTACCATGAATGGAGTGAACAAAGCTTTACAGCTCTTCTTCAACTACTCTAAAGTATCTTATCATATGATAATAAGACTCTAATTAATACCTATCAAGCGAAGAAGATCATTACAAAGTTGGGTCTTGATTACCAGAAGATCCATGCATGTCTAAATGACTGCATGTTGTACTACTTTTAGGTACAAGTGTCATGCCCCAGACTCGGTAACCGGACTCACAAGGAACCCAATAGTCAGTTTTGGCCGCAACAACCTCTGTAGTACCCTATTCTCGGCTCCTGAGACAGGTTCCGATCTAGGGATCCTACAATGAGGATTTTCATAACAGTATAATCATTCCAATATGAGCATACCTAAGATTACAACAAGTACATCTGAGAATAATAAGGGGCACACATCACAAAATCCATTAAGAATTTAAACTTTTACAAGTTTACATCAGGTCCAAAAGGACATACATAAGGTAATCAGAAAAGAGAGAGAAATCAGTAACACTGGAGTCCTCAGTGCTCAATTCTACTCCATGATCTACTGTTACGATGCCTGCCTAGAGTCTCTTGCATGCATCAATCGTGCATAAGCTTATAGAAGCTTAGAGGGTGGTGAAAGTGTGTGACTATAGGTGCACAGAAGAATAGCAGGAGGTAAAAGGAGAGAAACATGCTCAATGAGAATATCATTAGCCTCACCAAGGCTTGTCAAGAATGCGAGGGAATGAGTAATGGGCGCCATACCAAGGTAATGCATGAAGGGCCTTATACAGCCAATGTTAATGTAATGCAAGTAATGCCAGTGCTCGTATCCAAACCATATGTCAAGTACATTTCCATTTATAAAGAAATCTCGGGGTCCATTATACTACTGAGTGACTGCTGCTCTACAGACCTCGCATAGTCAAACGAGCGTAAGAGACCTCACTACCCGCCTGTGGACAACAATCACCAATAAGGCCTGAAGGTAGCGGACCCGTTTACTAGCTGGTCAGACTCAGCCTAGCAATACCTCCCTACATCAGGCGAGTAAGGCCACACCCCTATCCAACCGGCTACATGACAGTGGGAGTCACTGCCTAACGGTATAAGGCCCTCCTGTGCTGGTATATTTCACCCGGTTACGGTGTTGGAGCATATCCTTGGTACCATGGAAGTTTTGTGAATTTCACTCATGGGTATCTTATGCACTAGGTATGCTCAAGTAATATTTCTGGTGTTCACACATCCATCCATCCACGAATGTCCCTATGGAGGCAAGGCCCTGATAAAGCAAGGGCGGTATCATCATGAAATGCGATGCTAATGCATGAATCACACATATAGATCATGCACAAGCTTCAAGCACTCAACGTGCACATTGGGAGAAACTCCATCCCTCAATGACCACCATACAATGCAATCAATTTATACAGATGATGCATATGGGTCACAATGATGTAAGTGTGCTACTTGTAGAATGTATTCCTCCATAGATAAGTACTAAGGAGAAGCGAAGTCCTCTAGTGGGGGCCCAATACTTTGGGATGACCCACAAGCTAGGAGAATCATAAGGCCTCAAGGAGGAGACGGGCCTAATAAGGTCCATGGTGGGCCTTTAACCACCTATAAGGGCCTTGTGGGCCTACCTTAGGGCCACCAAGGAGGACATCTAACCTCAACTGGGTCCCAAAATGTATATTGCTACGTATATAAAGAAAAGTCCAAGGCACAATCAATTCATGGCCTAGTGGGCCATACACTAAGCCCAATACATAAGCAACCTGGTGGACCCTTAAGCAAGGTTAAGGCCCAACCATAAGGGTCATGGGTTTCACTCATTGTGGTGGGCCTAATGGGCAGCTCATTATCCCAACATATGAGAAATCCTTATATTTAACACAAGTAAATTGGGCCTCACATCTCGGCCCAAGAATGGATTTAATATTGAGGGCAAGCAAGGGCCCAACTACTTGAGTATTTGGCCCATAAGACGCATCACAATAGCGTGGTATGTATAAGACCCAAGGGTCTAACGGGCCTATCAAAAGTTCCAGCCCAACCAAGGCTATAATGTAATGCCTTGAAAATCGAGGATCGAGCATAAACTCAACTCCCGAGTTCCAACGCATCACTTATGCAAGAAAACGAATGATGATTGAATGTTGTCTATATCAGTGTAGTGAACATGAGTGATATTAAGCTAAAACAGCATATCATACTCCAGAGGCAGTTAAATTGTAAGCAGAAGACTGTGATAGATATAAAAATATATAAACTATAGTAAGTCTCCAGAGTGTGATAAGGTTACCAGGTTAATGAATTACAAGTATAATTTCAAAATATACCAAGTTGTGGAAGTGTAATGTCTTCTATCCCAAATACCATAGCCCCGTCAATGCAATTCCAGGTCTTCATAAACCTGTCAGAGAGTTACATGTAGGAGAATTCCTCCTCAACAACATTATAGTAGTCCGGCTCTGCTTCATAAGCATCACCATCACCTGCAGCTAAGACAATCTGGTTGGTGTTGCAAGCACCGTCCCGTAACGTGGGAGTGAGTAGCTAACTTAGTGGAACAATAAAGCATAGGTCAACATGTTATTAATGCAGTCAAGCAGTAATGATAAAGCAGTCTAATTAAACACTCCTAACTACTCTTATTAATGCAAGTATGAATGCAGTTATGATGGATGGCCTCACCACACCCTCCCTCATGCGACACCATCTTACGTTCGGGGCATGCTTGCATTCCTAGTGCTCAACATCTTCCAGGCACATGCAATGCATGATGAGCATGCTTACCGAGTTGTTATTAGTCCATTTCAAATAGTAGCATTGGGAAACTAAGGTACCTCCCTTGTATTATTCTCAAACATGATCCATTCTAGGGTCGTCAGTCCTAGTAAACCTCATACGATAATGTGTTTCTATGTCACTGCAAAGGCTGTCAGGGCTGTTACGCACAATAGTTACACCACTCCCCCATCACCTCTTTAACGGTTCATCACTAAGCTGATATAGGCCTAGTTCATACTCTATACACCGCGGTAAAACTCGTCGCCTCACCGCAAATTCAGAGTATGCTCAAGGTCACTACAAAGGGTCATTTGTCGAGAACATTTGTTACACAATGGTTACACCACTCCCCCATCACCTTATCAATGTAGGCCGACAACATGAATATAGTATCCCATATCACCATAATCGGCTCACGAGTCTGGTTGCTCATTAGTCACTACGAGGAGGCATGTAGCCCCAGCGTAGGCCGAGAGCTTGACCATGGTATCCCATACCACCATGCCTGGCTCATGAGTCTTAGCAGATCGAGGTACTATGGTTAACGGGATTTCACTGGTAAGTTTGATACCCCAGGTTCAAGCAGTAGCGTCCAAACAGGGTGAACATATATTTGACATATCGGGTTCCTTGACGAGCCTGACTAGCTCGAGCACACAATCAGCCGAACGACATGAAGTGCATAAGCACTTCGCGTGGCCTAACCACTGTCGCCAACCGAAGTACGACTCGGGTTCGTCAAACACATCCTACGTGGCAAAATGAATCCCAACCATAATCTCAAGTCTGGTACCGATTGTCTGGACTATAATCATAGTCCCAAACTCAATCAATCTTTATTTAGACCATGTAGAGTAAAGCATAATAAACAAAGTAATTCAAACATGTTATAAAACATGTTATAAAGCACTATATAAACAAGAATACAAACACATATATTTCATAAGTAAGCAGTTAAAGTGAACAACCACATGGAGAAAATCATACACGTCTCTAAGGTAATTGAGAATCCCATCTTAATACCTACCTAAGGCACCATCATCCAAACACTTACTCTCACAAGCATTTCCACAAACACTTAGAATACACTATTTCAACATACATAGTGTACATTAGCGAAACATGTATTAGGGCGAGTCCTTTCGCCAAACAAGTATTTTATTCATATATAATATATTCATATAGCAATTAATCCTGGCAAACACATCTCCAAAATTTATATGTATACGGTACTTTATAGAATACACTATTTCAACATACATAGTGTACGTTAGCAAAACATGTATTAGGGTGAGTCCTTTCACCAAATAAGTATTTTATCCATATATAATATATTCATAAAACAAATAATCATGGCAAACACATTTCTAAAATATATACGTATACGGTACTTTCTACAAATACCTAGAATATGTAAAATTCCATATTCTACGTCTTTAATTGAAATGGAAAATAGACAGCACTTTGTACATATGCAATTGCATACAGATCATGAATCTATCATTATCTGACATTGAAAGCGTTGAAAACCATAACCTATACACGTAAAGTCCTCACCTTTTACCGTAGAATCGTAACGAATAAGATAGGTTTGCTAAGCTTCCGTATTCGGCAGTTTGGTAACCTATAGAATGAAATAGGTTAGCTATTTCATAACCTACAACCTTTACAACTCCAAAACAGATTAGGGTTAGGGTTTCTTACCTAGAAAGGAAGTCGGAATCGCCGGGAAAGCGACAAGACTTGCGTGTAGAACGGCAGGGGAAAGCAGTAGGGAGATTCTCCCACTTCACTCACACTTTCTCTCTCTTTTCTCTCTTCTCTCTTTAGGGTTTCTCTCAAATTCGTATGTCTATGAGAGAGAGGGTTCTAAGGTCCTTATATAGCCTAAAAACACTTCAAGATAGACTTATGGTCAAGGTATAGTTAGGTTATAACCAAAGCAACCCTTTTCCAGCTTAACAGAGGACTTCTGACAGCCCTCCTTGAGCCAAAGGTCGGACTTAAGCTCACAGACACTGGATCTAGGTGGAGTTAAGTTTTTATTTCAGTCGGATTCCCATATCACGCGTGGCAGTCCAGTTTCAGTTCAACGGTCAGTGGATCTCGATCGGTGATTCCAAGTACATGGATATGTTTATGAAATTTTTCCTGTTCCGAGGATGTATTTGGGTCAGATTCTGACGGTCTGGTTATTTATAACTAATCCGCAAGCGACAAGTCTCAGATTTTACTATTTTGAATTTAATTTAGAATTATTTTCACATTTCTCACACTCCCCGCTCCGAGTTCAAGCGAATAGCGCTAGGACACTATCTGAATTTAATTTTCAAGATGGTTGTTAAGCCCAGCAAGGTGGTCTTACTTCCTTAACTTCGTGTTAATCGGACTTCCGACGTGCGGTCCAGATCTGATACGGAGTTTCGAGATGCTCCCAAGAGCAGCCAGGTAATGAGATTGATCCTAGATTTTAGGGTAACCTAGCGTCAATGATTCTACAAGTTTTGGGTCTTGCAGATCGTATTTAAAGTGATTGGTGCTAATTTCATACGTACTCTAGTTTAACACTGGCTAATTCTCGCCTAATTTTTAAAGGATTTAGTCCTAAGTAATTTCTATCTGAGGTGGTACCTGGGCCTTTGTAGTTTGTATATAAAGTGATCTAAGTTATAATACTTAGCTAGTTTAAGATAGTGTCTAGGGTGAAAGTACTTAGAAAAATTGAAAGAACAAGGTGGTGAAGGGTGGGATTTGTGAAGGAAAAGGGTTAACATGCGATTTTAGATTATGGGATTGGGTTCTGACAAGTTAATAAGGTGTTAGGAGCAACCCATTGCCTAAGGACGTCTAATTCCAGATTGGCAAAAATCCGGGATGTTACAATCTACCCCCCCTTAAAATAAAATTTCGTCCCCGAAATTGCCTAAGGGTAATAAGGAAAGATTTAATTATTTCTTTTGCCTAAGTTTTTTTGATTTCGAGTTTCTACGCGTGGTAGGGTATATACTAGCCTGGTTCATTTTAGTCTACCCCCCTTAAAACTTATTTCTTTATCCATTTCTCATATCCTGATGTTTTGCTACAATGGATTTCTCATATCCATTTCGAGTTTCCATGACTTCATTATTGGCATTCTAAGGAAGTGTCAGATCCTATTTAATGACCTAACCTTGCGTATAACTGGGAGTAATTTCTTTCGATCCTAGGCCAGTGGGGCAAGGGTCTCACCACACTTCCGCTGCGCCACCCAGATCAAAGAATGTATAGACTGACTTAACTAAATTAGGCTCTTAACGTTCTACCCCCCTTAAAAATTTATTTCTACCTCAGGGTTCAAGATCTTTGTCCCGATCTGTATGTCGGAACAAGGTGTAATTTAACACCTATCCTTGACACGAAATGGGAAGCGATTTAGCAATACATTGGTCTTCTTTTCATCGATGATGTGTATTATGGCATCGGTACCTATGATTATAGAAAGGAGCTAAAGATGATGGGTATTGTGGTTGATTTCAGGGGCAGGTGTGAGTTTGTGGCTAGATGTCTCATTCTACTCAAGAAGGAGCTTTTATTAAGGTCCTAACTTATCCTCTTTAATCGGCAAAATCGGTTAACGGGCAGAGCATCTTTCTAAGTTCGTATGCACAATATATACGCCCGAATGGTCTGTAATTCAGGGCCTAATCCCTAACTGGCTGTTGCCCCTTTAAGAAATTTCCTTAGGCCCGAGCAAAGTATCCCTATTGGCTATATATGTTCTTACACTTCTCAAAGGCGAAGTAATAAACTTTCGGTTGTAAGTGGTTCGGCCAACACGGAAGAAAAGTTGTATAGTGGATCTGAGCCGGATAAATAGACCTTCTGTCTCGCGAAGACAGAAAATCGTCGTATCAGTTCTTAATCCTAGTTTATCCCGACCTTCTACTTGATCAGAGCATAGAGTTCATTGGCAACTACCATGATTGAAAATTCAATTCAAACCGCGAATACCTCGCTTCTATATAATTCTCTACTCCGTGTTCCCGAGTGTATCAAGTCCTTAAGAAGGCAATTTCAGGGGTGTATTGATGTAACAGCTCGGATTTTTGCCAATTTGGAATTAGACGTCCTTAGGCAATAGGTCGCTCCTAACACCTTATTAACTTGTCAGAACCCAATCCCATAATCTAAAATCGCTTTTTAACCCTTTTCCTTCACAAATCCCACCCTTCAACACCTTGTTCTTTCAATTTTTCTAAGTACCTTCACCCTAGACACTATCTTAAACTAGCTAAGTAGTATAACTTAGATCACTTTATATACAAACTACAAAGGACTAAGTACCACCTCAGAAAGAAATTTTATAAGATTAAATCCTTTAGAAATGAGACAAAGTAACAAAGTGCTAAACTAGATTAGCTATGAAATCCGTTTGATCCACTTTAAATACGATTTGCAAGACCAAAAACTTGTAGAATCATTGATGCTTGATTTCTTTACATAATAAATATCTCAAATAGTAATCTAAGACTTGCTACTTGTGGACATTTTGTAAGTAACTAGACCATCAGAATCTGACCCAAATACACCCTCGGATTAGGAAAAATTTCATGAACATATCCATGTACTTGGAATTTCAGATCGAGATCCGCTGACCGTTAAATTGAAACCGGTCCGCCACGCGTGATCTGGGAATCCGACTGAAACGAAAACTTAACTCCACCTTAATCCATTGTCTGTGAGCTTAAGTCCGACCTTTGGCTCAAGGAGGCCCGCTAGAAGTCCTCCGTTGAGCTAAAACTGACTCACTTTAGATATAACCTAAGTATACCTTGACCTAAAGCCTATTTTGGTGAGTTTTGGGGCTATATAAGGACCTTAGAACCCTCTCTCTCACAACCATACGAATTTGAGATTGAGAAGAGAGAAAAGAGAGAGCAAGTGTGGGAGTTGTGGGAGGATCTCCCTGTCATACTTCCCTGCCATTATGCAAGCGCAACCACCCCTATCTAGTCGCTTTCCTAGCGATTCCGGTGTCATTTCCAGGTAAGAAACCCTAATCCTAATTTGTTTTGGAGTTGTAAAGGTTGTAGGTTATGAAATAGCTAACCTTTTTCATTCTATAGGCTACCAAACTGCCGAATACGGAAGCTTGGCAAATCTATCGCATTCGTTACGATTCTACGACTAAAGGTGCGGACTTTAGATGTACAGGTTATGGTTTTCAACGCTTACAATGTCAGATAATGATAGATTCATGATCTGCATGCAATTGCACATGTACAAAGTGTTGTCTATTTTCTGTTTCGATTAATGATGAAGAATATGGAATTTTACATAATCTAGGTATTTGTAGAAAATACCGTATACGTATAAATTTTGGAAATGTGTTTGCCATGATTATTTGCTGTATGAATATATTATATATAGATAAAATACTTGGTGAAAGGATTCGCCATAATACATGATTTGCTAATATACACTATGTATATAGAAATAGTGTATTCTAAAAGTACCGTATATGTATAAATTTTGGAGATGTGTTTGCCATGATTATTTGCTATATGAATATATTATATATTTGTAAAATACTTGCTTGGCGAAATGACTCGCCCTAATATATGTTTTGCTAATATACACTATGTATATTGTAATAGTGTATTCTAAGTGTTTATGAAAATTCATGTGAGAGTAAGTGTTCAGATGATGGTGCCTTAGGTAGGTGTTGAGATGAGATTCTCAACTACCTTAGAGACATGTATGATTTCCTTCATGTCAATTATTTAGTTTAATCACTTACTGTTTTATGAAACATATGTGTTTGGATTTCCTAGTTTGCATTGTATTTTATAACATGCTTGTTAATATGTTTAAATTACTTGTTTATTTAATTCTGCTCTGATTACTTCACGTGTTTAAATTGTATTCCATATCCGTGAAGGGTGATGGGGGAGTGGTGCAACGTTTCCGAGCAACAGCCCTGGCAGCCCTAAGCGGACAATATTGGATATTTGATTGTATGATTTGAAATCTTGATCCACTATTGCTTTAACTTCTGTAATTGATTGTGTTTTGGGCTATGATTATAGTCCAGGCAGTTGGTAATGGGATCGAATTCGTGGCTAAGATTCATTCGCCACGTAGGATGTGTTCGACGAACCCGACTCATACTTCAGTTGGCGATAGTGGTTGGCCACACGAAGTGCTTAGGTGCTTCATATCGTTCAACTTGTTGTGCGCTCGAGCTCGTGAAGTAACCCGATCTGTTTAATGTATGTTCACCATGTTTGGACGCTACTGCTTGAACCTAGGGTACCAAACTTACCAGTGAAAACCCCGTTAACCATGGTACCTCGATCCACTAAGACTCATGAGTCGGGCATGGTGGTATGGGACACCGTTGTCGAGCTATCGGCCTACGCTGGGGCCATGTGCCTCCCCATAGTGACCAATGAGCAACCAGACTCATGAGCCGATTATTATGGTATGGGACACTATATTCGTGCTGTCGGCCTACATTGATAAGGTGATGGGGGAGTGGTGCAACGAATGCATGTAACAGCCCTGACAGCCCTTTGTAGTGACCACGAGTAAACTCTGAATTTGCGGTGAGCCTTAGAGTTTTGCCGCGGTGTATAGAGTATGAACTAGGCCTGTATCTATATAGTGATGAACTGTTAAAGTGGTGATGGGGGAGTGGTGTAACCATTGTACGTAATAGCCCTGACAGCCTCTGCAGTGACCTAGAAACACATTATCATATGGGATTAACTAGGACTGACGACCCTAGAATGGATCATGTTTGGGAATGATACAAGGGAGGTACCTTAGTTTTTCAATCCTGCTGTTTAAAATGGACTAATAACAACTTGGTAATCATGCTCATCATGCATTGCATGTGCCTGGAAGATGTGGAGCACTGAGGGATGAATGCATGTCGCGAACGTAAGATGGTGTCGCATAAGGGTGGTTTGGCAAGGGCATACATCATGACTGCATTCATACTTGCATTAATAAGAGTATTTAGAATTGTTGATTGTACTGCTCTATCATTACTGCTTGACTGTTTTGATAACATGTTAGCCTATGCTTTATTGTTCCACTGAGTTGATCACTCACTCCCACGTTACGGGATGGTGTTATACACACCAACCAGACTTGTTTGAGTTTCAGATGATGGCGATGCAGCGAAGCGGAGCCGGACTTTTATGAGGATGAGGAGGATTCCTCCTTTATGCTGTTTCAGGCGGGTTCCAGTGAGTCATATCCTGATCAACGGGGTTTTCTGGGATATTGACTAGATGACCTTACACAACTTGGTATAATTTGAAATTGTACTTGTAATGAATTAACCTGGTAACATTATCACACTCTGGAGACTCACCACAGTATATATATTTTATCTATCTATCACAGTCTTCCGCTTGTAAATTTAACTGTCTCTGGAGTATGATATACTGTTTTGGCTTAATCTCACTCATGTTCACTACTCTACTATAGTCAAAATTCAATCATCATTCATTTTGTTGCATAAGTGATGCGTTGGAACTCGGGAGTTGAGTTTATGCTCAACTTTCGATTTTCAGGACGCTACAAGATGGTATCAAAGCATGATTTGGATTAAACCGGACCTGGGTTATGGTCACACGATGCACTCTGATGCACTCTAGCTTAGGAGGGAGCAACAGCACATAGAAATCGACTTAGGATTTTCCAAATTCGCCGAACGGCGAAACCGACCGAAATCGACCTTTGAGAATGGGCCCGTACGCACACATGATTATGCGAAATGATCCTGAATCACTTCTAAGCCGTCAGTCGACGGGTTTGAGTCGTTCCCTAGAAATGAATGCCCTTAGGTTGTGGGTCAACCACAACACCTTACACTTCATCTCAAAGCCTAAAACCCCTTTTTATCTAATTCATTCAAAATCTCTCCTTGCACCACTTCATTCTTTAATTTTTCTAAATCCCTTCATACCAGATATAAATTCTAATGTATAAATAATGAAAAATAATACTTAAACAAAAATTTACTATAAATAGTAAATATATGTATAAATTGGACTTTTGACCATTCAAACTTTGGAATCTAACCAAATAAATGGGTTAGTTGGATAAATTAACTCCTCCTACCCCCAAAATCATATGCCACATGTCACATAAACTCATTCCAGTTTGCAAATTGGCCCCAAAACGACTCGAAATGGAGTCGAGGGCCATAGTACGAAATCCGGGAGGACTCATGGTGGACCTGGGGTGCCATTGGCACCTTAGGAGGGTGGTGAACATCACCCTACGGCAACGGCACCGCGGTTGGTCCGGTGGACCACGGCAGAACCACGGTCACCACGGTCGACCACGATCAGGTTGGGCCGGTGCTAGTCGTGGTTGGCCTGACCCCTAGGCACGTGTGGTGCCCACCAAATTTTGTGAGGGCCCCTCTTTCTTGTCCGTTTGGCCCTCTCTCTCTCTCGAACACTCCTCCAAGCGCTCCCTTTCCTTTCAAAATCCAATTTTCTCTCTCAAACCCCCATTCCAATCGCCCCTTCCGCTGTTCTCTGTTAAATCTCGTACCCCTCTAACGTTTCACAGCAACACCTACTCCCCTACCCTCTCCATTTTCTTTCATTTGGTCTCTTACATGCCCCATTTAGGGCTCAAAAACATGTAAGCTCCCTAACCCATTCTACCTTTCCATTTTTTATCTTCAATCACTGTCTTTTGGGCCTTCACAATCCCTGTTGAGGTTCAAACTCGTGGAGAACCAAAAACTCTAGCCCTCATTTTCCCTTATCCTCATTTTTCATGGCTCTATCTGAGCTTGTACGACCATTTTCCTGGAGGCCTAATCATCCATACTATGCTTGAAATGTATGCAATTAAAAGTAAATTTCATGATTTCTTTTCAAATTACACTTAGAAATTCATGATCATGGGATTTGGAAATCCCATCTCACACTTTCCAACATAAGGCTTATTTTTCACAGCCTATACCATTAATTTTAATCCTTACCCACCATCCTACCAAACATGTCATTCACAATCCCGAGGTGGGATTAGCAATACAGTCCCATTTAATACAACTTAATACCATTGGCCAAACAATAGGCCCTAGAGCTTTGTACCTAGAACGGTACTCCTAGATTTCGACAGGCCTGAATGTGTAGGACTTCCAACAAATTTATAATGTGAACCTTAGGGCCCTCTTAGTTGGAATGAGCATATTTGAAATGCTCGAGCGTCAAGTACAGACAACTCAGTTCCAATTAGACAACTTTGACCCTAAGTGATAAAACCCTTCCTGTAGTAGAAATGATGTGAAATCATCTAGCGTATGAGCATAGACTTTGGACTACACCTATGGATTTTCACTACTCCTAAATTAAGACTAGACTGCTGGTTACATTAGAGAATGTCAGAGACCGATAAATGTAGTTAGGTCAAATCAATACACCTCTTTGATCTGTGTGGCACAGCGAAAGCGTGGTGGACCCTACCCACTGGCCCAGGATCGAAACTGTGCTCGTTGAATACGAACATAATGGAAGCCTGTCCTACTTTGAGGAACCGTTTTAGGATAATCTAGTAAGATTTGATTCACCATTCCCTTGGACATAGATAATAACGAGGACCCTCTTAACTAAGACCTAAAGGGCAACCTTAGAAATAGACAATTTTAACCCCTCTGTGATGGGCATTCCCTAAGTTTTTAGAGTGATCGGTCTACGGAGTTACTGAAATATACAACTGTGAAGCATTCGTGGCTTGACCCAATTCTTAATCCTGGGCGACTACCAATGGACTCACTGCTGACGAGCAGAAAACCTGGATCCACAAGGATTCAGAAGGGATACAATGAGCTTTCTACCCTGGCCCGGTAGATGATCGATGTATCGGGATCAAGCCCACTATAAACGTCTCTCCGTGATGGTTAAATAATGAAAATAACTATCTTACTCTAATAATTGGGGATTGTCGTTAAGACTCCAAATAGGTAAAGAAATAAATTGTAGCAAACCATCAGGGTATGAGACATGGATAAAGAAATAAGTTTTAAGGGGGGTAGACTAAAATGAACTAGGCTAGTATATACCCTACCACGCGTAGAAACTCGAAATCAATAAAACTTAGGTAGAAGAAGGAATTAAATCTTTCCTTATTACCCTTAGGCAATTTTGGGGACGAAATTTTGTTTTAAGGGGGTAGATTGTAACATCCCGGATTTTTGTCAATCTAGAATTAGATGTCCTTAGGCAATGGGTCACTCCTAATACCTTATTAACTTGTCAGAACCCAATCCCATAATCTAAAATTGCTTGTTAACCCTTTTCCTTCACAAATCCCACCCTTCAACACCTTGTTCTTTCAATTTTTCTAAGTACCTTCACCCTAGAAACTATCTTAAACCAGCTAAGTAGTATAACTTGGATCACTTTATAAACAAACTACAAAGGACTAAGTACCACCTCAAACAGAAATCTTATATGATTAAATCCTTTAGAAATGAGACAAAGTAACCAAGTGCTAAACTAGATTAGTTACGAAATCCGTTTGATCCACTTTAAATACGATCTGCAAGACCCAACACTTGTATAATCATTGACACTTGATTTCTTTACAAAATAAATATCTCAAATAGTAATCTGAGACTTGCTACTTGCGGACATTTTGTAAGTAACTAGACCGTCAGAATTTGACCCAAATACACCCTCGGATTAGGAAAAATTTCATGAACATATCCATGTACTTGAAATTTCAGATCGAGATCCGCTGACCGTTGAACTGAAATCGGTTCGCCACGCGTGATCTAGGAATCCGACTGAAACGAAAACTTAACTCCACCTTGATCCAGTATCTTTGAGCTTAAGTCCGACCTTTGGCTCAAGGAGGCCCGCTAGAAGTCCTCCGTTGAGCTAAAACTGACTCACTTTGGATATAACCTAAGTATACCTTGACCTGAAGTCTATTTTGGTGAGTTTTGGGGCTATTTAAGGACCTTAGAACTCTCTCTCACAGCCATACGAATTTGAGATTGAGAAGAGAGAAAAGAGAGAGAAAGTGTGGGAGTTGTGGGAGGATCTCCCTGCCATGCTTCCCTGCCGTTATGCAAGCACAACCACCCCTATCTAGTCACTTTCCCGGCAATTCCAGTGCCATTTCTAGGTAAGAAACCCTAAACCTAATCTGTTTTAGAGTTGTAAAGGTTGTAGGTTATGAAATAGCTAACCTATTTCATTCTATAGGCTACTAAACTGCCGAATACGGAAGCTTGACAAACCTATCGCATTCGTTACGATTCTACGACTAAAGGTGCGGACTTTAGATGTATAGGTTATGGTTTTCAACGCTTTCAATGTCAGATAATGATAGATTCATGATTTGCATGCAATTGCACATGTACAAAGTGCTGTCTATTTTCCGTTTCGATTAAGGATGAAGAATATGGAATTTTACATAATCTAGGTATTCGTATAAAATACCGTATATGTATAAATTTTAGAAATGTGTTTGCCATGATTATTTGCTGTATGAATATATTATATATGGATAAAATACTTATTTGGCAAAAGGATTCGCCATAATACATGATTTGGTAATATACACTATGTATGTAGAAATAGTGCATTCTAGAAAGTACCGTATACGTATAAATTTTAGAGATGTGTTTACCATGATTATTTGCTATATGAATATATTATATATGCATAAAATACTTACTTGGCGAAAGGACTCGCCCTAATATATGTTTTGCTAATATACACTATGTATGTTGTAATAGTGTATTCTAAGTGTTTGTGAAAATGCTTGTGAGAGTAAGTGTTCGGATGATGGTGCCTTGGGTAGGTGTTGAGATGGGATTCTCAACTACCTTATAGATGTGTATGATTTCTTTCATATTAATTATTTAGTTTAATCGCTTACTGTTTTATGAAACGTATGTGTTTGGATTTCCTGGTTTACATTGTGTTTTATAACATGCTTGTTAGTAAGTTTGAATTACTTGTTTATTTAATTCTGCTTTAATTACTTCACATGTTTAAATTGTATTCCATAAATCCGTGAAGGGTGATGGGGGAGTGGTGCAACGTTTCCGAGCAACAGCCCTGGCAGCCTTAATCGGACAATATTGGATATTTGATTGTATAATTTGAAATCTTGATCCACTATTGCTTTAATTGTTCTGTAATTGATTGTGTGTGGGGCTATGATTATAGTCCAGGCAGTCGATAATGGGATCGAATTCGTGGCTGAGATTCATTCGCCACGTAGGATGTATTCGACGAACCCGAGTCGTACTTCAGTTGGCAATAGTAGTTGGCCACACGAAGTGCTTAGGCACTTCATATCATTCAACTTGTTGTGCGCTCGAGCTAGCCGAGCTCGTCAAGTAACCCGATCTGTTTAATGTATGTTCACCATGTTTGGACGCTACTGCTTAAACCTAGGGTACCAAACTTACTAGTGAAAATCCCGTTAACCATGACACCTCGATCCGCTAAGACTCATGAGCTGGGCATGGTGGTATGGGACACCGTGGTCGAGCTGTCGGCCTACGCTGGGGCCATGTGCCTCCCCGTAGTGACAATGAGCAACTAGACTTGTGAGCCGATTATCGTGGTATGAGACACTATATTTATGCTGTCGGCCTACATTGATAAGGTGATGGGGGAGTGGTGTAATGAATGCGTGTAACAGCCCTGACAGCCCTTTGTAGTGACCTCGAGCATACTCTGAATTTGCGGTGGGCCTTAGAGTTTTGCCGCGGTGCATAGAGTATAAATTAGGCCTGTATCTGTATAGTGATGAACCGTTAAAGAGGTGATGGGGGAATGGTGTAACCATTATGCGTAACAGCCTTGGAAGCCTCTGCAGTGACCTAGAAACATATTATTGTATGAGATTAACTAGGACTGACGACCCTGGAATGGATCATATTTGGGAATGATACAAGGGAGGTACCTTAGTTTCCCAATCCTGCTATTTAAAATGGACTAATAACAACTTGGTAATCATGCTCATCATGCATTGCATGTGCCTGGAAGATGTGGAGCACTGAGGGATGAACGCATGTCATGAACGTAAGATGGTGTCGCATGAGGGTGGTTTAGTAAGGGCATACATCATGACTGCATTCATAATTTCATTAATAAGAGTATTTAGAATTATTGATTGTACTGCTATATCATTACTGCTTGACTGTTTTGATAACATGTTAACCTATGCTTTATTGGTCCACTGAGTTGATCACTCACTCCCATGTTACGGGATGATGTTGTACACACCAACCAGACTTGTTTGAGTTTCAGATGATGGCGATGCTGCGAAGGGAGCCGGACTTTTATGAGGATGAGGAGGATTCCTCCTTTATGCTGTTTCAGACGGGTTCATGTGAGTCGTGTCTTGATCAACGGGGCTTTTTGGGATATTGACTAGATGACCTTACACAACTTGGTATAATTTGAAATTGTACTTGTAATGAATTAACCTGTTAACATTATCATACTCTGGAGACTATATATATTTTATCTATCTATCACAGTCTTCCGCTTGCAAATTTAACTGTCCTTAGAGTATGATATGCTGTTTTGGCTTAATCTAACTCATGTTCACTACTCTACTACAGTCAGCATTCAATCATCATTCATTTTGTTGCATAAGTGATGCGTTGGAACTTGGGAGTTGAGTTTATGCTTGACCCCCGATTTTCAGGGCGTTACAATTGATTTGACCTAACCTTAAATCCAAGGGATCTATAAGTTTTCTCTGGGCGTGAATAGGTTCTACGTTAAACAAGCTTCCTAAGAGTTACCAAGAGTTACTAAAGAAGCCTATAAGTATTACGTGGATTCAACGAAAGAATGAGCTTTCACTCCAACCTAATCAAGTCGACTAACTAAGTCTATCGGTCTCTGACATTCCCTAGTGTAACCGGTAGTCTAGTCTTAATTTAGGAGTAGTGGAAATCCATAAGTGTAGTCCAAAGTCCACGCTCATATGCTAAGTGATTTCATACCATGTCTAATACAAGAAATTGTTTATCGCCTAGGGTCAAACGTTGTCTAATTAGAATTAAGTTGCCTGCACTTGAATTTAACTTCGCTTGAGCATCACACACATGTTCATACTAGCTAAGAAGGTCCTAAGGTTCACATTATTACTTGTTCGATTTCCTATACGGTCAGGTCTGTCGAAATCTAGGAGTACCGCTCTAAGTCCAAAACTCCAAGGGTCCATTGTTCAAACGACCATTTACTCTAAAAGCTTAAACTGTCAGAGTGTGGTGGGTTAATGTATATCAAGGGACTTTATCACTTCAACACTATTTGGCCAGTGGTCTTGAGTTGTAGTAAATGAGACTGCATTGCTAATCCCTCCTCAGAATTGGGAGTGGCATGGTTGGTAGGAGGGTGGGTGGGGATCAATTTTATAGGCTTTGGAAAATGAGTCTTGTGTGGGAAAGCGTGAGATGGCAGTTCCAAATCCCAGGATAATGAATTTCTAAGTGTAATTTGAAAGGAAAGTACGGGATTTACGTTTACCTGTATACATTCCAAACATAGTATCGAAAACCATGGGATAAAACCAATCTAGGGACCATACCTTACACATACATTTATTGTTACCTTTACAATTCTATCCACCGTAAACTCACCTAATGCAATTTGGCCGAATGGGCCCTAAACGTTCTCAAACATCTAAAATATTCTACCAACTACTACACCTATCAACATGAAAACATAACCACCCTAAGACAGTAGCCCATACAAACTACAAGACAACATATGGATAGCTAGACATCTGAGAAGATGGCCGTACCAAGCTCAGATAGAGCCATGGAAAAGTGAATGAAAAGTGATGGAGAGAGAGGAAAAGGGCTGGAGGTTTGGTTCTTCACGGATTGGAGCCTCAGCAGACATCGTAGAGGCCCAATAGACAGGGTTTAAAGAAAGGAAGTGAAGAGATGGGTTGGGTTGAGTGCTTACACGATTTTGATCTTCAAATGGATGGTGTAGGAGCTCAAATGAAAGAGAATGGAGAGGGTAGGGAGGTAGGGATTGCTGTGAACGATGGAAATAAATGGGTTGTGACAGAAAATGACAGAACGAGTGAATGGAAGGGAGGTTTGAGAGAGAAAAAAAAAAAGAAAAAGAAAACTAAAATTTGAGGGAAACAGAGAGCATGGAGGGTGTTTTGAGAGAGAGGGGGCAAAACGGACGTGAAACAGGGGCCCCCACAAAATTTGGTGGGCACCACACGTGCCTAGGGGTCGGGCCAACCCTGACCAGCACTGGCCCGACCAGCCCGACCCAACCTAACCGTGGTCGACTGCTGTCCACCGGACCAACCGCAGTGCCACCGCGGTAGGGCGGTGTTCACCACCCTCCTAGGGTGCCAATGGCACCCCAGGTCTGTCCCGGGTCCCCCCCGAATTTTATGGTGTGGCCCCTGACTCCATTTGAGGCATTTTCGAGGCCAATTTGCAAACTGAAAAGAGTTTATATGATGTGTGGCATATGACTTTGGGGTAGGAGGAGCTAATCTATCCAACTAACCCATTTATTTAGTTAGATTCTAAAGTTTTAATGGTCAAAAGTCTAATTTATACATATATTTACTATTTATATTAAATTTTTATTTAAGTATTATTCTTCATCATTTATACGTTAGAATTTATATCTAGTATGAAAGGATTTAGAAAAAAATTAAAGAATGAAGTGGTGCAAGGAGAATTTTTGAAGGAATTGGATAAAAAAGAGTTATAGGCTTTGAGATGAAGTATAAGGTGTTGTGGTTCATTTATAGGGAATGACTTAAACCCGTCGACTAACGCTTAGAAGTGGTTCGGGATCGTTTCGCGTGATCATGGGCGTGTACGGGCCCAATCTCAGCAGTTGATTTCGATCGGTTTCGCCGTTCGGTGAATTTAGAAAATCCTAAGTCGGTTTCTACGTTCCGTCGCTCCCTCCTAAGTCAGAGTCCGTCAGAGTGCATCGTGTTACCATAACCCAGGTCTAGTTTAATCCAAATCATGCTCTGATACCATCTTGTAACGTCCTGAAAATCGGGGGTCGAGCATAAACTCAACTCCCAAGTTCTAACGCATCACTTATGCAACAAAATGAATGATGATTGAATGTTGTCTATATCAGTGTAGTGAACTTGAGTGAGATTAAGCCAAAACAGTATATCATACTCCAGAGACAGTTAAATTGTAAGCAGAAGACTGTGATAGATATAAAAATATATAAACTATAGTAAGTCTCCAGAGTGTGATAAGGTTACCAGGTTAATGAATTACAAGTATAATTTCAAAATATACCAAGTTGTGGAAGTGTAATGTCTTCTATCCCAAATACCATAGCCCCGTCAATGCAATTCCAGGTCTTCATAGACCTGTCAGAGAGTTACATGGAGGAGAACTCCTCATCAACATCATAATAGTAGTCCGGCTCTGCTTTATAAGCATCGCCATCACCTGCAGCTAAGACAATCTGGTTGGTGTTGCAAGCACCGTCCCGTAACATGGGAGTAAGTAGCTAACTCAGTGAAACAATAAAGCATAGGTTAACATGTTATCAATGCAGTCAAGCAGTAATGATAAAGCAGTCTAATTAAACACTCCTAACTACTCTTATTAATGCAAGTATGAATGCAGTCATGATGGATGCCCTCACCAAACCCTCCCTCATGTGACACCATCTTACGTTCGCGGCATGCTTGCATTCCTCAGTGTTCCACATCTTCCAGGCAATGCAATGCATGATGAGCATGATTACCGAGTTGTTATTAGTCCATTTCAAACAGCAGTATTGGGAAACTAAGGTACCTCCCTTGTATAATTCCCAAACATGATCCATTTTAGGGTCGTCAGTCTTAGTAAATCTCATATGATAATGTGTTTCTAGGTCGCTACAAAGGCTAATAGGGCTGTTACGCACAATGGTTACACCACTCTCCCATCACCTCTTTAATGGTTCATCACTAAGTTGATACAAGCCTAGTTCGTACTCTATACACCGCGGCAAAACTCTAAGGCTCACCACAAATTTAGAGTATGCTCGAGGTCACTACAAAGGGCTGCTAGGGCTATTACACATAATGGTTACACCACACCCCCCATCACCTTATCAATGTAGGCCGACAGCACGAATATAGTGTCTCATACCACCATAATCGGCTTACGAGTCTGGTTACTAACTGGTCACTACTGGGAGGCACGTGGCCCCAGCATAGGCTGACATCTTGACCACAGCGTCCCATACCACCATGCCCGGCTCATGAGTCTTAGTGGATCGAGGTACCATGGTTAACGGGATTTCACTGGTAAGTTTAGTACCCTGGGTTCAGTAGTGTCCAAACAGGGTGAACGTACATTAGACATATCAGGTTACTTGACGAGCCTGACTAGCTCGAGCGCACAATCAACTGAATGACATGAAGTGCATGAGCACTTCGCATGGCCTAACCACTGTTGCCAACCGAAGTACGACTCGGGTTCGTCAAACACATCCTACGTGGTGAAATGAATCCTAACCACAATCTCAAGTCCGGTACCGATTGTCTAGAGTATAATCATTATCCCAAACTCAATCAATATTTTATTTCGAGCATGTAGAGTAAAGCATAATAAACAAAGTAATTTAATCATGTTAACAAGCATGTCACAAAGCATGTTATAAAGCACTATATAAACAGGAATACAAACACATATATTTCTTAAGTAAGCGGTTAAAGTGAACAACCACATGGAGGAAATTATACACATCTATAAGGTAGTTGAGAATCCCATCTAAACACCTGCCTAAGGTACCATCATCCAAACACTTACTCTCACAAGCATTTTCACAAACACTTAGAATACACTATTTCAACATACATAGTGTACATTAGCAAAACATGTATCAGGGCGAGTCCTTTCACCAAACAAGTATTTTATTCATATATAATACATTCATACAACAATTAATCCTGGCAAACACATCTCCAAAATTTATACGTATACGGTACTTTCTAGAATACACTATTTCAACATAATAGTGTATATTAGCAAAACATGTATTAGGGCAAGTCCTTTCGCCAAACAAGTATTTTATCCATATATAATATATTCATACAACAAGTAATCATGGCAAACACATTTTCAAAATTTATATGTATACGGTACTTTCTACAAATACGTAGAATATGTAAAATTCCATATTCTACGTCTTTAATCGAAATGGAAAACAGATAGCACTTTGTACATGTGCAATTGTATGTAGATCATGAATCTATCATTATCTGACATTGAAAGCATTGAAAACCATAACCTATACACCTAAAGTCCTTACCTTTTACCATAGATTCGTAACGAATACGATAGGTTTGCTAAGCTTCCGTATTCAGCAGTTTGGTAATATATAGAATGAAATAGGTTAGCTATTTCATAACCTACAACCTTTACAACTCCAAAACAGATTAGGGTTAGGGTTTCTTACCTAGAAAGGAAGTCAGAATCGCCGGGAAAGCCAGAAGACTTGTGTGTAGAATGGCAGGGGAAAGCAGTAGGGAGATTCTCTCACTTCACTCATACTTTCTCTCTTTTCTCTCTTCTCTCTCTAGGGTTTCTCTCAAATTCGTATGGCTATGAGAGAGAGGGTTCTAAGGTCCTTATATAGCCTAAAAACACTCCAAGATAGACTTATGGTCAAGGTATACTTAGGTTATAACCAAAGCGACCCTTTTCCAGCTCAACGGAGGACTTCTAGCGGCCTCCCTTGAGCCAAAGGTCAGACTTAAGCTCACAAACACCAGATCTAGGTGGAGTTAAGTTTTCATTTCAGTCAGATTCCTAGATCACGCGTGGCGGTCCAGTTTCAATTCAACGGTCAGTGGATCTCGATCGGAGATTCCAAGTACATGGATATGTTTATGAAATTTTTCCTGATCCGAGGGTGTATTTGGGTCAGATTCTGATGGTCTGGTTGCTTATAATTAATCTTCATGCGACAAGTCTCAGATTTCATTATTTTGAATTTAGTTTAGAATTATTTTCACATTTCTCACACTCCCCGCTCCGAGTTCAAGCGAATAGCTGTGGGACACTATCTAAATTTGATTTCTGAGATGGTTGTCAAGCCCAGCAAGGCGGTCCTAATTCCTTAACTTCGTGTTAATCGGACTTTCGACGTGCTGTCCAGATCTGATACGGAGTTTCGAGATGCTCCCGAGAGCAGCCGGGTAATGAGATTGATCCTATATTTTAGGGTAACCTAGTGTCAATGATTCTACGAGTTTTGGGTCTTGCAGATCGTATTTAAAGTGATTTGTGCTAATTTCACAGGTACTCTAGTTTAACACTGGCTAATTCTCACCTAATTTCTAAAGGATTTAGTCCTGAGTAATTTCTGTCTGAGGTGGTACCTGGGCCTTTGTAGTTTGTATATAAAGTGATCCAAGTTATAATACTTAGCTAGTTCAAGATAGTGTCTAGGGTGAAAGTACTTAGAAAAATTGAAAGAACAAGATGGTGAAGGGTGGGATTTGTGAAGGAAAGGGTTAACAAGCGATTTTAGATTATGGGATTGGGTTCTGACAAGTTAATAAGGTGTTAGGAGCGACCCATTGCCTAAGGACGTCTAATTCCAGATTGGCAAAAATCTGGGATGTTACATATAAGGCTTGTTAACTAGAAGACTGGCCCAAGAAGAATCCAATTTGAATGGGCCTTTAATTATGCATTAATTAAGCCCAAAAATAAGATTAAGATGGTAAGATAACTGACTTAAATCTTCTTCAAATCTAGTGGGTCATACTGCTGGAATATAGGCCTAGCAACAGCCCAAGGTAGGGGCATTCTATGGTGGATAGTCCTATGGGCCTGAGTATTTGGCCCAAAACTGACCCAATTTACAAACCATACCACGGTCATCTCGAATTTTGGTTGGGTCTAAAATTTTGTAAGATGATAGTTCTATGGGTGGTACACACTCCCACAAAATTTCAAAATTTTTGGATATTCCTAACTATTTTAATTAATTCAAACAAAACAATTTGTTAAGAAAATCGTACTGACCTGGACATCCCAATGTGGTGGGCCAGTCTGGCACCAGCCACAGTGTACACAGGTGTCAATTAGTGCCAAAATTTTGTATGTCGGTCCCACCATAGGTGTACCACCTCTTTATAAATTTTCATAATTTTTGGATACTCAGAAGTATTTTAATAAATTCAGGAGTTACAATGTGTCTAGGGTGGAATGTTGCTGGAAATAACTGTTCTGAATTTGGGCTATCCAAATGGGTGGGTTCTAGGCCTTCAAATTTTTTAAAATTTGAACACAAGGTCCCTAATCAAGTCTACAACAAGGTGGGATCCATAAATATGGACCACTTTCTTAGAAAGTATTTTTAATTTTTAATTCTTTTGGGACTATGCTGCTGGACTGTACAACAGAAATTTCTGGCAGCCCAGTATGTTGGCCCACCCCTTTGGCTGTCCAAATGGGATCCCTTGGCCTTGAAATTTTTTAGGTAGGTCCTAACATGGGTGGGACACTACCCTGCAAAAATTTAGAGTTTTTAGGAAATTAAAAATATTTTATTTAACTCTTGCAATTTATGGACAGCAAGGTATTCCTGAAAAAAATCTGCTCCTAAAAAATGTTGCTGGCCCCATCTTGTATACCCAATGGGGTGGGCTCTGGATGTCCAAAAATTAGGAAAATTAAATTTAAACATCTCCACATATATGTAGTATAAGGTAGGGTCCACCAAAGTAGCCTACCTAATCAGAAACTATTTTATAATCTTACATTTCCAAATTTCAACCTTACTGGAATTACAACAGAAATTTCAGCAAGTACCCATATTGGTCCACCCTTTCGGGGACCCAAATGAGGTCAATTGGGGCTGGAATTTGGCATGATTATAGGTGGGATATACATCTTCAAAAATCATATTTTACTTGGTATAAAATTTCACACCAAAATCCCCAAATCCTGGCTTCAAGTTGGCCCAAAATCTGTCTAGACAGATTTGGATAGCAACATGTTGCTGTCCAAAACACCCCAAAAGATAATTAAAAGGGTTATAAATCACCATTTTCTTAGGGTGGGGTCCACATAGATGGGTCACACAACTCTTAGACCCATGCCCCTTCCAAGATCATCCATAAAATTAAGCCCAAAGGCTGTCTAAAACATGCCAACAATATGGGGAAACAAGGTGGGCCCGGACGTCTAACCACTTGGGCCTAGTTGCATAACACATCAAGTGGGCCACACATACATCAGATTTACTATAAAGATAGGAAAGAAAATATGGAGAGGAAGCACAATCCGGCCATGGGGTAGGGCCCCGCCACTAATGGACCCTCCCAAGAATGAATCATACGCATACAACTACATTAATTGTACATGCAACATAAAATCACTACATGCATGATCTATAATTGCTATGGATGGTTGGGATGCCATCCCAACATGATCCTTAAGGTCTAGATGACCTTGAGATGGAGTGAATCATTAAATACATTATGATGGGGTTCATGTAGAATACCCCATCATGAATCATAACATGCATGTAGGATGGGCCAAAGGGCCACACCACAGGATTATATGGGATCCGTACCATGGATTGGTGGGTCCCATGTGATCCATCCATGAAGAAATAATGAGATTAAAGAAAATAAAGGAATTCAGCAAAAGAATATTCACCCACCTCAAAGATTATCACCAAACTTTCACACTAAGATCCTCTAGCACCAAGGAAAATGGATCAATGGTGGAGATGGGGTTTCAAAGGTTAGATGGTGGGGGATTAAGGAAGAAGGGGAATGGAAAATGGAAGGAAGATGATGAGAAGGTTGTTGAAATTTTACAAATGGAAGAGAAAATGAGAAGAAATAGAGAGAGAGGATTTGTATGGAAGTAATGATTATGTTGTAAGAAAGCAAATGATGGCCTATAATGACAATAACAAAGTTGTTATACTTAGGCTAGGTTGGGGTGGTGTCTAGAATGGGTGGTGACAATTTCATGCAATTGTATAGTGTGAATGGGAAGTTGTGCCATGGAAGTGGTCCGTATATTTTTTTGTATAAAAGTGGGCTACATGATGAAATACTCATAACTTTTGATCTATAAGTCGGATGAACGCAAAAGATGCGTCGATGGAACCACAACGACGATATGAACAAGATGACATAAGTCTACGGTCGATCCGAGTCAGGTCTATATGACCGAAACCAAGGATGATTGCAAACACAATTCGAGGGTCGATGGTCACCGGAATTTGACCGGTAGGCCCACGAGATCAAAATGAACGAGATGCATACTCACACACACACATGCACACATGCGAACTCGGGTTGGGTCTCACAATAAGACAGAATTTGATTCAAACTTAAGACGAGCTCAAGTACCTGCGAAGGTGTTAAGGTATTTTTCATTAACATCAAGGCTACAAAGAATGTATAGTATGCCATGGGTGGCAAAGGAGATGACCTGACACTCAACAAAAAAAATGCAGAGTAGAAAGAAGGGGCATCCGGTCGACTCCAGCACATGGAAGTTTGTTGACAACGAGTATAAGGATTTTTTAGTAGAGTCTCGTAATGTTCGGTTGGGTTTAGCCATAGAAGGGTATAACCCCTTTGGTACTTTCAGCACGTCGTACAATTCTTGACCTGTTATGTGTGTGACGTATAACCTTCCACCAAAGTTATGTATGAAACTGCATTTTACTATGCTCACTTTGATCATTGAAGAACCACGACAGCCTAGGAAGGATATTGATGTTTATTTAGAGCCATTGATTGTTGAATTACAAGGCTTGTGGTAGAAAGGAATCATGACATTCGACACATATCATGGAAACAGGTTCAACATGCGTGCCATCTTATTGTGGACAATCCTTGACTTTCCTGCATATGGTAATGTTTTTGGTTGTAGGACCAAGGGTAAGTATGGTTGTCCTGCATGTAGTCCCCACACAGATTCCTTACGGTTACACCATGGAAAGAAACATGTTTATATAGGTCATGAATGGTGGTTGCCACGAAATGACAAGGCCAGAAAGGACACAAGTGCGGGAACCTTCAATAAGAAGGTGGAGCCGTGACCACAACTGATTCATCTGACTGGGATTGAGGTCGAAAGCATTGTTACGAAACTGAATGTGCAGTGGGGGAATATCAAAAAGAGGAAATAAAGGGGTATAAAAGGAGGACAGGAACAAGCTGATGATGCCGAATTAGTGTGCTTCTTGAAGCGGTCCATATTACATGATCTAGAGTACTGGAAGGATATTCTTATACAACATGACCTTAATGTTATACACATTGAGGAGAATGTATGTGAAATCCTTATTGCACTGATGTTGAACACAATGGGCAAAACCAAGGATGACGCTAACGCACGAAAAGACTCGAAGCAGTTAATAATTAAGAAGTGTCTATGGCTAGAAAATACTATTGGCAAGGTGATCCAAAAATAAGGTCCTTTCTTACTTCAAAAGAGAAAAGCAAAAACTTTTCATCCAGACTTTACGTGAGCTTCGTGTTCTATTCGATTTTAGTGAAAATTGAAATAACATTGTAAAGGAAGATAGTGTGGATTTAAAGGGAATGAAGTCTCATGATTACCATGTGTTGATGCAACATCTACTTCCAATTTTGATCTAATATGCATTCAGGGATAGTAAGCATATGCACACTATAATTAGAAGCTTTAATACCTTTTTCAATGCCCTATACTTGCGAACCATAGATATTGAAATGTTAATAGCTCTCGAGAAGGGCATGGCAAGGATGTTATGTGAGCTTGAGATTACATGCCCTCCTTCAATTTTTATTGTGATAATGCATCTGCTTATCCACTTGGCTTATGAGGCTCGCATATGCGTTTCTGTCTACTATCGATGGATGTATCCATTCGAAAGGTATGATATGATTTAAATGTGAATAAACTGACCCAGCATTTGCAATTACATTATCTAATGTGTCGTCAACTCTTTTGGGTTCATGAAGACGTTTAAGGAGTACGTCCGCAATAAGACATGACCTGAAGGTTGTATAGCAGAACGATACATTCAAGATGAGACACTTATACACTACAACCAATATAGAGGCAAAAATAATACAAGCCTCTTGGAGAAATTGGAAAACCGGTTTGATGGATCAATTTCACTCCCGTCGAAGTTGCAAGATATTGTTGATGACTTCGATGTTGACGAGGTCAGCCCGACACTGGTTAAAGTGTCATTTTAGAAGGTATTGAATACAAATAGGCTCTCACCTGGGTACTGAAGAGTCAACCCAAGTATGATACATGACAAGTGTATGCACTAGACTTAGCTAGGAAATATATGTCTTCTTCATTTTTTACAAATTTAATTCAACAACATTTCTGAAAATAATTGTCAAATTTGTAACAACCTTCTTAATGTGTAGGAAATATGCTAATTTCTTGAAGTAACACAATGTAGTTGCTCGGAAGAGGAATAAGGTGGCGAGTGATGATGAGTTCATACCTTGGTTGAAGAAATAGCTAGACTTGGATGAATCAAGTAATGAAGTCTTCAGAGATATAGTTAGGGGACCAAAGGCTTTTACGATGCAGTACAATAAGTATTGTATCAACAGTTTCCTCTTCGTCACCAAGGATTACAAAGAGAATAAAATGAACTTGAACAGTGGGGTTATCACAGAGAGTATGACCACCTTCCGATCTTGTGCTAAATACAAGAATCTAATGGATGAATCCATACCATATTACGGAGTTCTCCATAAAATCATCCAACTAGAGTATTAAGAAGGGTACAAGTCAGTCCTACGAATGTGTGATTGGGTGAAGGTAACGCATTAAGGTGTTTATTTCGATGTTGAAGGGAATTTGAGATTGGCCAATTTGTCTAATCTTCTCAGTTCAGACCAAGTGGGTGATGAGCCGTTTATTCTTGCGTAGCATGCCATGCATGTTTTCTATTCTAGAGATCCAAAAAATCCTGATTGGCATGGGGTCTTAGAGGTTTCAAGAAAGATTTTCATCAAAGATGAGACATGCCTTTTATCAGAAACACAGGTTGTAGCTGATACTAAAGTAAGACCTGATCTCACTAAAGTAGAGATGGGTAGTGAGTTGTTATTCAATGATATTGAATATATTTGTGTGGTTGTTGAAAAGAAAAAGAAAAGAGAGTGAGTAGGGAGAAAAAATTGATTTGCTTGTTATATTATGCATGTAACAAAACGATTTTGATTAAGGCAATTTTTTATTTTTCCATTATTATATTAATGTAATAAAAGAAATTTACTACTTAATTTACTCGTCTCTTTATTATACTTGGCACTTTGCTATTTGGATAGAGATTTTTATAGTAATTACATTACAAATTAAATGTTGAAGATGTATTGGATAGTCTAGTCTCATATCTTCTTTTAAACCCTGACCTTGATTTCTATTGGCCATGAAACAGGCAAATAGATCTAGAGGTAGAGCCGCTTGGGGATGCAGCCCCTGAAGATGCCATGGGTATTAACATAACTCTCCTTAGTTGTTTAGATTTAAAATTTCTTTTACATTGATCTTTCACTTAGTTATGGCATATGGATTTAGAGGTAGAGTCATTTGGCGCAGAGCCGTTAGGGGATGCAACCCCTGAAGATGCCAGAGGTGATAAGATAACTTTCCTTAATTGTATAGATTTAAAATTTCTTTTTATATTGGCGGTGATGAAACATGTGTGTAGCTTTTTTTCTTTTTATGCAGACAGGTTGTCATCTTCATCATCTAAGAAGAGAGGTCCCGAAATAGCGGTGAAGCTTGAGTTGAAGTCGGAATATGCCAATATGTCCTATAGGGGGGTTAATAGGACTTTTTAAAAGTTTTTACTGTTTATTCAAAAATCCCATCACACTAATCCTATCATGTATACAATTTTCAGGATTACTCAAATATAACTCTATCGGCTTTCAAGCCAAGTAGAGGATCCAATCACAAACTAATCAAGATTTAACAATATGCAACTTAGTCTATGTTGGATGTGACTGTATGTGTGTGAGATGTGTTCAGATATATGAATATGAAAGCATTGACATAAAACACACACATAGAAGAATAGCAATTGCAAACACAGTCATTTTTATAGTGGTTCGACTACTTGTCTACTCCACTCCCAGCTATCGCACTCAACCCTTGAGTGTACCGGATTTCACTAAGGAGGTTTCCCATGGTTCACCTCAAACCTAAGGTTTTAAATCAGGTTCACCTTTAACCTTTATAGAGGTTTTACACGGTTGACCTCAAATGCTGAGGTTTTACCAGGTTCACCTAAAACCTAGAGTTTTACTGGTTCACTTCAAACCAAATGTTTATGCTCTCCATAGAACAAGGGTTCACACAATGCACCCACCACGTACACTCCCGCCGGAGGCTAAGGATCTTCCATAAGACCTTAACTGAGGTTTTACGTAGTTCACCTCAAACCCAGAGTTTTATAGGTTCTCTCCTAACCTAAGGTTTTACACGGTTCACTTCAAACCCAAAGTTTTACAAGTTCACTCCTAACCTAAGGTTTTACACGGTTCACCTCAAACCCAGAGTTTTACAGGTTTACTCCTTACCTAAGGTTTTACATGGTTCACCTCAAACCCAAAGTTTTGTGGTTCACTCCTAACCAGATGTTTACTCTCTCCATAGAGCAAGGGTCCACACAACGTACCCAGAGTTTAGACCACACAAGTCAATGACCTACACAAGGACCTAACAGTTTATGCCCTACACAAGAGCAAGGGTTCACCCTGTGCACCCACTGCGTACACTCCCGCCGGAGGCCTCCTTGAGGACTTCAAAGGGTAAGAACCACGTAGGACCAAGACCTAGGAAGAAATGATCACAAGTGTCCTCTAGACTCTGGATACTTACAGATAAGTTGATGAGTCCCGTTAAGCACAACGCCGAAGATCTTCTCCTCCTTGTTGACGAAGAGTCTTCATCTCCCTTGTCCATAACACAAGATGATATACTAATGCTTGGCTTCGGGTTGGGTCAAGGGTGAGATGGAATCCTACTCTCTAAAGATTTTCCTATAAGGAAGATAGAGTGGTTCCTCTCTTATTCATTCAAGGAATCCCAGCATAATGATTTGCCATTAAGGTAGTAGATGGAGGATCTTTGAATGCGGAAGTTCATTCCCCAATCCACTCTATTTAATATCAATGGTAAGGGTGGATTGGAGGATGAACTTCCTTGAGAGAAAGGGCTTTAGGTAGAGGATATAAGTTGAAACACTCAAAAGCTCTCTCTACTTTCTCTCTTACAGCAACAAAGAACAAGTCCTCTATATATAGGTAAGAAGTTCCAACGGATATAAAACGATCACATTTATGACAGAGTTCGATATCATCGAGCATGTTCGATATCATCGAGCGTATACTCTCGATAGCATCGATGGTCTGCTCAATGACTCAGACTCAATGTCATACGCTTTTGAAACTCCTTGCCAATAAGTCGATGAATCGAAATAGTTGTCGATGTCATCGAATTTTGAACTCCGATTCCATCGATGACTGGGTCGATCCCTCGACACATAAAAAATGAGAGAGACTTGACTTTAAAAATATTTCAGGTTTTCATGAATGATTGGGGGAACCGTCGAGGTCATCGAAATTTGAATGTCGATGATATCGAGATCTGAGTTGAGGCATCGATAATTTCAGTAGATTTATCTTTGAACTTACTTGACAGATTATGGCTTAGTTGGATGCAATCATCCGGTGTCGACATCATCGATATTGGAATATCAATTAAATCAAAGGGCCCCCGATCATATTTTTAAAAAAAAACATCCTGAAATAACTGCTGTAAGAAATGCACGCCCACCATCGATATCATCGATGGACCTCCGATCTTATCGATATTTGATTTCAGATCATATCGGACAATCATCGATATAACAATGAATTTTGAGAATTTCATTAAAAAAAAGGGTTGCTGGAAATCTGCCTGTCGATCTTATCGAGCCACTCCCGATGGTCTCGAGATTTGAATATCGATAGTATCGATATGCGTATCGATACATCGATAATTCCATCCAGATGAATATTTAGTTGCTGGACACTTTTGGTCATCTTTTTTATAATATCGTTAAGGTATCGAGGACATCGACAGAATAGGTCGATCATATCGAGGGTGCTTTGATAAAATCGACAAGGCGAGAAAAACTTAGAGATTTTTCTATTTTGAAAAAGTTTTCTCACCATAAAAACCCTAAGATGTCTATCTTGTTTTAAGGGTTTAATTCATCTGGTGTATTGGGTTATGGGATGTGAGGCTATGATTTACCTATGGCGGGCTTCCACACATCCGATTGAGGCAGACACTTGGCTTGATCTTCTTTTGATGTCCTGCAGACTGTCTGAACACCCGTTCACAGTAATTGACAAACAAGGGCACTTATAGGTCCTATGCGAGATCGAGAATTAAATGAGAAGACTTCATTGAAGAGGGTCATTACAACTAATGAATTTGGGCAACCGAATGCAGGGGATACAAATCAGAATTTTCTAGTCCAAAGTGCAAGTTGGTCCATTCATCAATTAGGCAAGATCTACATGGACCCAATGGATGGTTTACCAGTGTTCACATTCAAAGTACATGTGCGCTTCTGATACATGGACTGGCCCGATTTTTGGACTAGGTACATTCATTTGTGTGCTACTTTGGCACATGAAGGGAGTTTGTGTTTCATGTATCTTCTTGTGCGGCTGCAAATGGCATTCCTCTGTAGATTATATTGTGCTCAAGATGGTTGTATTTTAGCTACTTTTCATGCCATGAACCCGGTATAGAGAGTCCTCTAAACTTTCAAAATATGAATAATAATAATGGGGAGTCTTATCACTGGCGATTTTATATTGTCTATCTAGGTGGCATTTGAGGAGCACTTCCATGCCACGCCACTTCTCTTTGCTAACCTGTGATTTATGAGGAAACACCTCTTATTTATGTTTTACCGTATCTATCTCCATTTGTTTTTTAGTTGTTTCATTATCAGTTTCATGCACCTTTGCTTTATATGTCATGGGTAAGTATCTTTATTTTTATAGCTTCGAAGAAATTTCTTACATGGTCTTTTCAGGCAACAAGATTGAAAATGACGCGTCACCAGAAATGTAAAATTGATGAGACACATGTTGAGGTATGTGTAAATATGAGCTGCAGTTTAGTTGTGTTACTGTAGTTGACTATTTGTTATTATGATGGCAATTTCGTCACCGATAAAATAAATGTGATTTGATTTCGGATCCGTTCTTTTATGTACATGTCTACATTTTCTTCTCTTTTCTTAATTGCATTCCATGTCCGTTCTGCATGCTGGGAAAATGCTTCAATGCACTTGGTATAGATAATGTCAGAAATAAAGACTCATCTTTTTTGTTTTTCTTTTTCCGGCCTTCCAAAATTTGCTAGCCTCTCTTCCCTGGAGAGAGTGGAGTTGACCAACTTGTAGAGATAATCAAGGTAACTGTTTTTGGAGTCCATGCACTAGAAAAAAAATAAAAAAATCTAATACTATTGGATGAGAATGTTGTTATCTTTAGGAAATATTACAAGTTCATTCTGCTTGTGTCTGCAGGTTCTGGGTACACCTACTCAAGAAGAAATCAAATGTATGAATCCAAGCTACACAGAGTTTAAATTCCCTCAGATCAAGGCTCATCCATGGCACAAGGTCAGCTCCCTAAACTCTATGTTGACCTTTCCGCATTTTCACCAGTTGTATAGTAAATAACTTTTTGTTTTTTTTTTTATTTTAGATATTTGTTGAGTGTTAAATATTACATATTTTCCTCTATTTCTATCTTTGTTTTTTGAACATGATACGGTTTAAAGGTATATTTTATATATGTTTGTGTTGCATGGTGAATCTGAGAGCTTGGATTGAAAAGAATGCTAAAAGCATGGATTTAATGCTAAAAAATCACCTAAGCAAAGGAGGGATCTTAGGAGACCAAGAGTGAAGAAATCACATGTTAAAGATCTAAGGAAACCAAGTACAAAAGTTAAAGAAAGGACTTGAAAGATCACAGAATCTGTAGCAGAAAACAGACAGGTTCGGTCTGAACGAACCCATGTTCGATCCGACCGAAATCTCACAAAACAATCCAGTAGCCAAGGAGGAATTCAGAAGTTAATTCGGTTCAGCCGACAGTTAAGGAGAATTCAGTGCGACCAAAAGTGCACAAAAAACTCCAGCGAAGAATGATGAATTTTGGAGTTAATTTGTAAATGGGTAGAGAGTCGTCGCCAAGAGTCTTTCTTCTTCTTCCTTAGTTATTTTTATGCTTTTCTTAAGAGTTCTTAGTTCAGTCATGTTTATGGTTGGCTAAACCTCTTAGCTAGGGCTAAGAGGTGAAGCTTGTAGTGTGATTGGAATGTTTACTTTGCGTTGATTCATGTTTATGTTGAACTTCATTGATTTCTAGTTAATTTTAAGGAATATTTTCAGTTTTCAATGGTTTGTTATGACTCAAATTATAATAGATCTGCGATAGCTTTATATATCTTATTTTCTTAATTGAGATTGTGGGATTGGTAAATCCTGTTATTTGCCATCGTCTCCTGGGCATGGTTGGGTGATGGAATCCCTTTTAAATCCTCACAATTCTCCTCCTTTGAGACTGGATCAATGAGAAGTTCAGAGATTCGATCATCTCTTTCTCCAACTAGATAAGATAGGACTCTGACTCCAGTTGGATCTCTTAAATCAAGCAAGCTGACATCTCAATTGCTACAAGTGGATCCTTGGTACCCTAGGTCCCACCTTTAAATTGATAGTTTAATCACAATATTCACAATTCCTTCCTTATTTCGAATAGTTTATATCTTTCTCTAATTCTAGTTCTAGTTACTTTTGTAAACGTACAAGATTAGTCCATGTAGATTCGACCTCGGTCTCACCGAGATTATTACTACATCGTGAACCTACACTTGGGGTTGTGAATAAGTTTTTGGCACCATTGCAGGAGACTACAGTTGCATTTTTTCTAAATTTAATTAGTTTTCAAATTGGGTTAAGATTAGGAATAACTTTCTGTTTTGCTTTTAGGTTAGGAAATTTCTACTTTGTTTTTAGAAACTGACTTTATTCTCTCTTTTGTAGGATCCTAACCTAACATCTCCTATTTGGTAACTTTGCTCTAACTCTCTCTTTCTTACTTCTTATTTGCTGTAATTTTCAGTTCTTAATTTTAGGTTAGATTTTGAACTTGAAGGCTGAGAGTGTTTTATGCCCAAGTGGATTCATGACAACACTCTATCTTTTGAGTGAAGGAGGATTAGTCGAATGGTTGCTTATCCATCATAAGATTGGACACAACTTGAGATCCTTATAGTCAATATAAGCGATGGTTGTTAATCAACGTGCAAACCATCCTCAACATCTAGCTGAGGAAGCCTAGGATGAGAATGAGGTGCATCATACATCCTCGCAATGTACTTTACGAGACTATTTACAACCGGCAAGGGTGAGTACACCTTCTTGTATGATTTTTTCCAGAAAATATAGGAAATATGAATATTAAGCTAAGAGTGATCCAACTGCTTCTAAAGTTCCATGGACTTGAATCTGAAAGTCCATATCTACACATGAAAGAGTTTGATGAGATTATAGCCACTTTATATTTTCCCAATCTGTCTGAGGACACGATCAGGATAAAACTCTTTTCTTTCTCTTGAAAAAAGAAAAATCTAAGATATGGTTGCATTTCCTACGTCCACGATCTATTGGCAGATGGAACGACATAACAAGGGAGCTCATAAAGAAATTATTCCCATATCATAAGTTGAACACCATCAGAAAGTCGATCATGAACTTCCCCCGAAAGGAAGATAAAACATTCTTCCAATGTTGGGAGCAGTTCAAGGATCTTGTCATTTCATGCCCACAACACGGTTTTGAACGTGGCGCATAACAAGTTTCTTCCAGGAAGGGCTAACGTCTTCTGAAATTGCGGTAATGACCACTTTAGTAGAAGTGGTAATAGGTCAAAGTGTCCTAGAGGGGGGTGAATAGGACTTTATAAAAGTTTATGATGATTTAAAATCCCATTATCATAATTCTGATTTAACAAACACTTATCAAGATGACCTCAATTTAACTCTAATGGCTTCCAAGCCAAATAGAGGATTCAATCGTAAGACTATCCAATATTTAAGTAGTATACAATCTTAGTATATGATGAATGAACGATACGACTGTGTGTGTGTCTGTGGGGGGGGCAGAGATGTAATTCTTATAAGTTCTAAATAATCATGTTAGCATGCTTTATGAGAACATTTAAAGTAAACACAAATAGTATGGCTAAAATATTAATCCCCAAACACAGTCGTTTATAGTGGTTTGTCTACATGCCTACTCCACTTTCGGAGGACGTATTCAACCATTGAGTGTACCAGATCTCACTGAAGGAGGTTTTAAATCAGGTTCACCTCTAACCTTCACAACTTACACAAGGTCGACTTTAGGACCTGCATAAGGAACCTAGACATGTCTCCATGAGACACAAGTTTATGCCCCACATAGGGGCAAGGGTCAACACACAACACCTGAGTTTTATGCTCTACACATGAGCAAAGATCCACAGAAGGAACCTAGGGTTTTAGGCCATACAGGTCAAGGATCCACATAAGGAACCTAGAGTTTATGCCCTATACAAGAGCAAAGGTCAACACACAACACCTAAGTTTTAGGCCACACAGGCCAAGGACCTACACTAAGGACCTAAGTTTATATTGTACAAGAGCAAGGGTCAACACACAACACCCACACATACTCTCCCGCTGGAGGCCTCCTATGAGGACTTGAAAGGGGTGAGAATCACCTGTGATCTAATCCTACACAAAGGAATGATCAACAGGGTCTCTGGACTCTAATGACTTACAGATAAGAAGATGAGCCCCGTTCAACACATTGATGAAGACTCCTCCATTGATGGCGAAGAATCTTCAACTCTTTTGAACCGTGACACTTGAAGATGTACCAATAAAGGTGATGGGTAGTTGGGTCAAGGTTATCTTGGAATCTACTCTAATAAATATTACCTATTAAAGCAATGGAGAGATTCCAAGGTTTTAGGCATTCAAGGGATCCTAGTTTAATGATTTGCCATTAAGGTGGTAGTTGGAAGATCCTTGAATGCAGAAGTTCATTCCCCAATCCACTCTATTGAATATCAATGATGAGGGTGGATTAAAGGATGAACTCCCATGAGAAAAAGGGCTTAGGGTAGATGATATGAGTTACTCTCTCAATGCTCTCTCTATTTTTCTCAATACACCAACCAATAGTAAGCTGTCCTTAAATAGGCAAAGAGATCCAACGGTAATAAAAGAGTCAGTTTTTTGACAGAGTTTAATATCGTCGAGCTATCTTCAATATCATCGAACATATACTTTCGAAGACATCGAGGGACAGATCGGTGATATGAACTCTACTGACAATCACAGCTGAATCTCTTATACATAGCTCGATCATATCAAACATGCTTCATTGTCATCGGATTTTAATCTCCTATTTCATCGAACCACGGTTTGATTCCTCGACAATGAAAACATGAGAACATGCTAAATATGAGACAGCTGGCTTCGATATTATCGATCCTCCCATGATGTCATCGGACTTAAAATGTCGATGATATCGATACCTAGTTCGATTTATCGATGTTTTATAAAAGAGTTTACTATAAGCTCGCTGGACATTCTATTGTCTGAATTCAATGATATCGACCTAGTTTAGATATGATCGATATTTGAAAATTGATATTATCGAGGGAGTCTCGATTCCTCAAACATTTAAAGAGGATTTTCCTAAAAGCTTGCTGGACTAGTTTGGTTCGAGTTTAATAACATTGAAGATCCATCGATATCATCGGAGTTTGATTTCCGAGGATATCGAGGCTCTCTTCGAGTCATCGATAAATATATGATTTGCCTTAACAGCTTGTTGGACACAAACTAACCAGAATTCAATTATATCGAGGCGACTTGATGATCTCGAAATTCGAATGTTGATGATATCGATTCTTCCATCCATTCATCGAGAATTTAGCCAGAGAACAAGTTGGTTGCTGGACAAAATAAGTCCTTCATTCGATGATATGGAGTGCATTCTGAGGACATCGATAACAGGTGTCTATTCACATCGAGGTGATCTTGATATATCGACGGAAGCTGAAAACTTAGAGATTTTCCTTATTTGCAAAATAGTTTTCAAACTTTAAACCCTATGTTGTTCTATCCATTTTAAGGGTTTTATTTACTTGAGTGTTTTGGGACATGGGATGTGAGGCTAAGTTTACCTTTGACGAGTTCGGAGCAAACATCCCGTTAAGGCAAACGGTTAAATGATCTTCCTATGGGCCTCACTTGTTGATTCAACACCCACGCTAATTGACAAACCAGGGCACTTTCAATCTCCCCTTTTATCTATTACGTGACAAAACACCTAAAACCACCTAGAACAACATCTTAAATTGTGTGTACATGATCCCTTACATAATTTTACAAAGATACTACAAATTCATACAACTTAAGTAGTTGCTCCCCTGTCTTCTTGCAGGTGCTCCCCCTAACACCTGTACCACCATACACACATAGATACAAACAATTTTCCTTATGGTGGGATTTGTTCTCCCCCTTTTTATTAGTCATTGGCAAAGGGCAATATAGATATCACTATTGGTTAACTGAAGTGGAATCATAAAAACATGGAAGAATCAAGGCAAAGGAGGATTCAAAAATCTTATAGAAATACAATAGTTCATACACATGATAAGCACAAATGCATTTAAAACTAAAGGAATAAAATTATCACCAAGTACTTATATAAATCAGATCATGAGAGTATAGTAGATGTTAAATCTATCACCATGTGTATTCAATCCTTAAATAATACCCTACAGACATGATTCATTCTCATAGACAATCTAGAAATATCATTAATGATCAATCAGAAGTAAAGCTCATAAATAGTAGCATTCATTCAATGAGCATTCAAAAGTAGCCGCCCAAGCTTAGCAGTAATTACTGTATCAACCATAAAGTATTCAGCCCATCCATGGGCATATCAAAACACAAGTATTTTCCTCATTTAGAGGATATCCACAAAGCACAACAACTAACAACCTAAAAAAAACTTGTTAGACTTTCCAATGTTAGCTGGCCACTACATAGACTCACAAGAACGTAGGGCATTCAAAAAGAAACCCATGCCCTTATGTGTAGATGAGTAATTGGTGTATGTGATGGCATGAAAGCTATTCATACTATGGTGCTAGGGCCGATGAAGATGGCGTTGTGTCATATCGACTACACGTCATTGGATCAATGAGCTATTGGACTGCGTGCTGCACTCCAGACACCATTTTCTCCAACGCCGAGAACCTCTCATCATGCTATTCCAACTTGTCCTCTATTCGAGTCAATCCACGCAATGTCGCCCTGACCCTATCTTAGTGAAATTTAAATTGTTGGGTTTGAGTGGAATCGGTCAGAGTCGGAACTGGTTGAGGCTCTTGTTGATCTCCTCCTGTTGTCACTGCTCCTTCTCCCATCTCTCCTTCTCCATGAATTTTTTCCTTAGGTTGGCCTTCCAAATATGGATGAAACTTATGGTCTAGCTTTTAAAAATTGACCCTATTGAAATGCTGTAGTTGACGCTCAGGATTGTTTGTCGTAGGAAGACCAATTGTATAGCATAGCACATGAATGATGTGAGGAAAAGGCAGATGAACTTCTCTGGAGGTGTGGATGACACTCGCCAACTGGTGAAGAATCAAAGTAGGTAGACATAACTTGATACCAGTTGCAACACTGTACATGTAACGCCCTAGATTTTTGCCAACCTGGAGTTAGATGTCCTTAGGCAAGGGGTAGATCCTAACCCCTTATGAACCTCTCAAACCTCAAATCCCTTAGGAATTAGACAAAGTTAACTAAGTGCTAAACTGGATTAGCTACGAAATCTGTTTGAATCACTTTAAATACGATCTGCAAGACCCAAAATGTGTAGAATCATTAACGCTAGGTTACCCTAAAATCTAGGACCAATCTCATTACCCAGTTGCTCTCGGGAGCACATTAAAACTCCATATCAGATCTGGACCGCACGTCGAAAGTCTGATGACCACAAGATTAACCGTTTAGGACCGCCTTGCTGGGGTTGACAACCATCTCGAAAATCAAATCCAGATTGTGTCCTAGGGCTATTCGCTTGAGCCCGGAGTGAAGTGTGTGAGAAAACGTAGATTTCTTTAGAAATTAAATCTAATTTAAGTAATCTGAGACCTATCACTTATGGGCTTGATATGAGCAATCAGACCGTCAGAATCCAACCCAAATACACCCTCGGATCAGGGGAAATTTCATTCACATGGCTGTGTACTTGTAATCCTGATCGAGTTTCTGTGACCGTTGAACTGAAACTGGTCCGCCACGTGTGATCTGAAAACCCAATTGGAATGAAAAGTTAACTCGACCTAGATCCATAGTCTGTGAGCTTAAGTCCGACCTTTGGCTCAAGAGGGGGCTCCGGAAATACTCTGTTGAGCTGAAACAAATGCCCTTTGGACGAAACCTAAGTATACCTTGGCCTTGGGCCTATTTCTGGCACGTTTAGGACTATATAAGGACCTTAAACCCTCTCTCATTCTCACCATACGAATTTGAGAAACCCTAGGAGAGAGAAGAGAGAAAAGAGAGAGAAAGTGTGAGAAGAGTGGGAAAATCTTCCTGTTATTCTACCTTGCCGATATACGTGCTTAACCATCACTATCTATTCGCTCTTCTGGCGATTTTGACATCATTTTTAGGTAAGGAAACTCTAACCCTAACTTGTTATAGGATTTCAAAGGTTGTAAGTTGCAAAATAGCTAACTTAATTCATACTATAGGTTGATATAGCATCGTTGAAGAAGACTTAACAATTCTATCGCATTCGTTACGTTTCTAGGCATCAGGTGCGGACTTTAGACATATAGGTTAAGGTTTTCAAAGCTTTCAATGTCAGATAATGATAGATTCATGATCTGGGTGTTACTGTACATGCACAATGCGATGTTCGTTTTGCGTTTCAGTTGCGTATGTAAATTATGGCATATTGTATATTCCGTATATTTGTAGAAAATACCATATACGTACAAATTTTGAAAGTGTATTTGCCATGATAAATTACTGTATGAACATGCTATATATAAGTGTAATACTTACTCGGCGAAAGAAATCGCCCTAATACTTGTTTTGGCTAATATACGTTATGTATGTTAATAAGTGTATTCTAAGTGTTTGTGAAAATGCTTGTATGAGTAAGTACTTAAATGATTGTGCTTTAGGTAGGTGTTGAGATAGGATTCTCAACTACCTTAGTAATGTGTATGATTTCCTTCATGTAAGTTGTTTAAGTTAATCGCTTACTTATGAAATGCATGTGTTGTATTTCCTGTTTATATTATGCTTTATAACATGCTTGTTAACATATTTGAATTACTTTGTTAATTCTGCTTTGACTATTATACATGCTTTCTGGTTACAGATTGAATGTGATTAAGGCTATGTTACAGTCCAGGCAATCGGTAACAGGCTTAAAGTCGTGGTTGAGATTCATTTCGCCACGTAGGACGTGTTTGACAAACCCGGGTCGTATGTTGGTCGTCGGCAGTGGTTAGGCCACACGAAGTGCTTATGCACTTCATGTCGATCGATGGGATGTGCACTCATGCTAGTCGAGCTCGTCAAGTAACCCGATCTGTCTAATGTATGTTCACCATGTTTGGATGCTACTGCTTGAACCTAAGGTACTAAACTTACCAGTGTAACCCTGTTAACCTTCGTACCTCGATCCACTAAGACTCATGAGCTGGACATGGTGCTATGGGACACCGTGATCGAGCTGTCGACCTACACTTGGGCTGTGAGCCTCCCGGTAGTGAACAGTGAGCAACCCAGACTCGTGAGCCAAATACGGTGGTATGGGACACTGTATTCGAGCTGTCGACCTACACTGATAAGGTGATGGGGGAGTGGTATAACGATTGTGTGTAACAGCCCTGACAGCCCTTTGTAGTGACCTCGAGCATACTCTGAATCTTGGGAGAGGCGATAAGCCTTCCCATAGTAAATAGAGTATAAACCAGCCTGTATTGATAAGGTGATGGGGGAGCGGTGCAACGAGTGCGTGTAACAGCCCTGGCAGCCCTTTACACCAACCTAGAACACATCATCGTATGAGATTGTCTAGGACTGACGACCCTAGGATGGATCATTATTTGATAATGATATAAGGGAGGTACCTTAGTTTCCCAATACTGCTGTATGAAAAGGACTAATAATAACTCGGTAATCACGCTCATAACATAGCACTGCATGTGCCTGGAAGATGTGGAGCACTGAGGGATGAACACATGCCGCGGACATAAGATGGTGTCGCATGAGGGTGGTTTGGCAAGGGCATGCATCATGACTGCATTCCATACTTGCATTAATAAGAATATTTAGGAGTATTTGATTGTACTGTCTTATCATTACTGCTTGACTGAATTGATAACATGTTAACCTATGCTCTATTGTTCCACTGAGTTGATCACTCACTCCCACGTTACAGAAAGGTGTTAAAACACCAAACCAGACCCTGTTTGAGTTTCAGGTGATGGTGATGCTTGCAAAGAGGAGGCAGATTTTTTTTTTAATGATGAGAAGGGTTTCTCCTTACACAACTATCAGGTGGGTCTATGTAGACCATCTTCTGATTGACTGGATTACAATGTTGCTGATTAGATGCCATTACACTTTAGTTTTCTCTTTTGGAGCACCCTTGTATATTCATTTTGTCCATTTTTAGAGTATACATTGATATATTTAACATGGTAACATGTTCACACTTTGGAGACTTATAATAGTTTATATATATTTTATATATCTATCACAGTCTTCTGCTTGCATAATTGAAAAGGCCAAGCTAAAGGTCCTAGAGGGAGGGGGGGTGAATAGGACAATGCCAAATTTAACTTAAAATCAGCGGAAATAAAGTAAACCAATAGCCTTACAATATAAATCAATTCACAATGCTAAATTTTAAATCACCTTGATAAATAAGTATTGAGAGATTGATACAAATTTAGTTCTAAGGACAACCTTACACCATAATAAACAAGGGCTTATGGTAGGACAACCTTATTTCTAGAACCTCTTTTGGATCAAGGACTCAATTTTAGTATAAGTAAATAAAATAGCAAGGAATTGAAATTAAATGCAGAAGTATAAATCTAAATTATTACAACAATCCCCACACTTGCTTGAAATGTAAATAATTACAACATTCACATCCACTTGTACATTCCACACAACCAAATGATAAAAGATATGAAAATTAAGCAAGCATTCAATCCACAAGACAAAGAGTTATAGTGGTTCGCCTGTGTGTACACCAACCTGTTTTCCAACAGCCACACAGAATGCTACTCCACTCCTAATATCCTCACACAGGGGATATTAGCGTTCACTATCAAATAGGTTTTCACAGGTTCACCAAAAACCTTTACAATTGTGTCTTTTTCACTTGGGCTTACACAATTCAAAAACCCCTCTTTTCTGAGTTTTCTGGTTTTCCTCAGACAACCAAAATAATGAGATTTTTCTGGCTCAACCTCAAACAAAACCAGTACAATGAGATTTTTCTGGCTTAACCTCAAACAAAACCAAAAGTAAATAAATTTTACAGAATTGTAAAATACCTGGATTTCTCCTTTTCTTAGTAGCCCGGTAGAACCAATCGGAGTAGATGATTGAATGTCAAAGTTCAATTTCCAATACTCACATTCATAAGGTTCTAAATTCTAATAGATTTTAGATTTAACTCGTTGGGCGTAGCTATATTTGATTTTGATTCCAAGAAGAAGGAATAAGATAATTCCTCTTTTCAAATAAGATTGGAATATAGAAACAAAATCAAATTAAATAAGCTAGCAAAAAGGAATATTAAATAAGCACAATGTAGCTTAAAATAAACACAGACTTATCTCGAGTGATCACTTGAAAATTCTTGAATAGAATAGAGTTGAAGTGTGAAAACTCAATTTCGTGTTCAATTTATAGAAGCAAAAATCGTTCCTACGACCGGTCTTAGAAACCTTGGGTGGTCGTAGCTCTAACTAATTTTTGAAATATTGAGCGCGATCTTTGAAAGTCGTTCCACGACCGGTCGTGAGTACCCTACGACCGGTCGTGGGTCACCTACGACCGGTGTCGTAGATCCCTACGACCGGTCGTAGGACCATAGATAAAGTTCTTGGATTTTGAGTCGTAGATCCACGACCGTCGTGGACAAGTCGAAGCCACACCTACGACCGGTCGAAGGACCTCCAGATCGGTCGTGGGCGTACTAAAAATTCCGAAAAATCTTCAACAACTTAGGACCGGTCGTGGAATTTCTTGGACTAGTCGAACCAATGCCGGATCGTCGAACAAGAGCTAGGACTGGTCGTAGAGAACAGACCAAACTTATGTAAAATAAATATTTGATTTATGTATCTAAAGTGACCTACTTAAAGGGTCAACCTAAGGTCATTCAAACCTGAATCATGTCGTATGGACATTGAACTTCAACCATTCAACGAATGTAGTTTGTTTGAACCATATCAGGCTTGAGATCTTGAACTTGATGTAGCTTCAAACTTGAGATCTTCATCAGCATAACAACTACTTCATGCATTGCTTATTAGTCTTAAAGTCATGAGACTTGAACATCAACATTGTAGCTTCTTGAGACTTCAACATGTAGCTTCTTGAACTTCAATATGTAGCTTCTTGAAAAGTTCAACTTGTAGCTTCTTGAAGTATTTATGCAGTGTCTTGAATTCATATAAATCATCATACAAGCACAGGACATAGATAGATGTTTTGACACATCACAAATTTGACAATCAAAGAAGCATGAGACCATAACACTTACAATCTCCCCCTTTGTCAAATTTGTGACAAAACACCCAAGTAATAATAATACTTCCAATAGACATAAGAGAAGTACAAACAGGTTCACAATAGAGAAGCATGCATAGATATGTTAAGTAATAACTAGCATCATTCTCCCATAACTACCCCTGAGAAGCTTAACTCCCCCTGAGTAATAGCCTGAGTAATAGGAGCACATCATAAATAAATCATCAAAGACCAAAACTTCTCCCCCTTTTTGACACAAAATGACAAAGGAAGAAGAGCATCAATAGAAAAGAAAATAGGAGTTGATTCAAGAAAACATATTGCATAATCCAAAAAGTCAGTAAGCATGTAAAGTTCAAGAAAAATATTACAGACCCATTAAAAATTCAGTCAGAACCAGAAGAGGGTGCAGGATAAGATGGATCAATTTTATGTAAACCCTTAGCAATCCGCCTCATATATTTGCGTAAATATGAAAATTGTGTGTCTTGGGTAACACGAATTTGAGCCACCTGCTCTTGAAGTGAATTCAATCTTTCATCAAAATCAGAAGGCTGAAAATCAGGATCATCAGCTGAGTCTGATTCAAGTTCTTCAAATAAATCATCCATATTCACGTCTTCAGGAAGATCACTAGCTTCAGCATTTCCTGCTTCAGCACCACTACTACCAGCATCCACTTGGCCTTCAGCCAATTCTAAATTCATCTTCTTAAGATTGGAATTATTAAAAGGGAGATTATGGATGGGTTTTTCTCTAGTAGGCATAGCCACGAGCATATGATTTGCCAGCATAGTCAATAAATAACCAAAGGGTATATCACTGTGTCCAGGATGGTGACGAGACGAGATAATGGAATGACAAATTAAAGACGGTAGACATATTTTTGCACCGAGAGACTACGAGAATGCAAAACACGAACCATGAAAGCGGTGAGTTCGGTTTTATTACCGATCGTGGATAAAGATTTGAGATGAATATCCTATGAAGTACTGTCGTATGCAGGTAACAAATACCTTGAGGGAAGTACATGACCTTTATGAGTCCAATGAACATCCAAATTACATAAATCTCTAGTAAGCATTTTTCGTTCAGATTCTGAGAGATCGTCATGTAAAATATTAATTGGAATGCTCTCATCATTGACAGTATTTCCATAATGTCAGCAATCAAATGTCGATCCACTAAAAACAATCCTTCTTGAGTATCAACTTTAAAAGTAAAATCCTCAAGAGAAAAATCACAGATACATGCAAACATAGATTGGGCAATGGACTGGTATGCAGCTCCACCCCAATGTAAGATGTTCTCCCATCCCACAGATTCCAACAGAGGAAGGATACCAAATGAAGCAATGTGATTAATATTAACATGACGCTCAATAATAACATTGCGCATATGCAAATCCCGAGCATCAGAAGAATTATTTTCGGGAGAGCGAAGATGACGTTGTACAATAGAAGCTGATCTAGATGAAGAGGGACCTCGAGTAGTTTTCTTTTTACCTTTAGCATCCATTTTCAAAGAAGGATTTCAAGGAAACAACAAGATGCAAGATAGAAGAAATGAGGTTTAGATAGAACAGATTTTTCAAGATAAAACTCCAAACTTGTAATGAACGACCAAATAGATTCCACACGAATGAGATTTGAAACACTAATAGCAAGAATCTACAAAGAAAATGCAAAAGAACCACTAACCTTGAAGTACTATGAAGGTGGGTTCGACCGGTCGTAGCTAGAACCGTTGGAGGGTAAAAAGAAATGAAGAAGAAGAGTCAAAATCCCCAAATTAAAGTGAAATCCCGAGTTTCACGACCGTCGTGTGTAAGTGCTCGACGGCCGATTAGGTACGTACCTGGCCGTCGTGTACACTCACGATCGGTCGAAAGTACGACATAAAATATGCAATTTTTTAAATAATTTTCAAATTTAAGCAAATAAAACATCAAATTTATGTACATTATGATACACCAAATCATGCAAATTCAATTTAAATTGCACATACCGAGATCAAACTTTAATTTATTAAACTCTGCTTTTGTCGAGCGGTTTAGTGAAAATGTCCGCAAGTTTGAGTCTCGGTTGGAATGTAATCCAAATATATTAATTTTTCTTCCACTAATTCACGAATGTAATGAAATCTAATGTCAATATGCTTAGTGCGTGAATGCTTTGAATCGATTTTTAGAGATATTTATTACAATCGGAATTATCACAAAATAAAATCATAGAATCCAGAGTAATTCCATAATCGCTTAACATTCGTTTCATCCAAACAAGTTGAGTACATGCATTTCAAAGAAGAATGTATTCAAATTTCACCGTTGATAGCGATATAGAACTTTGCTTCTTGCTAAACCAAGAAACAAGACAATTTCCAATGTAGAAACAACCACCACCGGTTGATTTCCTATCATCAATGTTTCCCAATCGAAGATCTGCGTGCAGAGCTAATTGAACATTAGTCTCATGTGGATACCAGAGACCCGTTTAGTAGAACTTACGACATATCACATTATCCGCTTATGTGAGCTTAAGTGAGATTCTTTAGGATTTGATTGATAACGAGCATAAATACCAACACTCAAAGCAATATCTGGTCTACTAGCAGTCAGATAAAGTAAACTACCAATCAAACTACGATACAATTTAGGATCCACATCATTACCTGTAGAGTCTTTTGAGAGTCTCAAAGTTGTACTCATAGGAGTATCATAATTTTTACCTTTCTCAAATCCAAATTTCTTAATTAAACTCTGAGCATATTTGGTTTGTGAGATAAAAATTCCATCAGGTTGTTGTTTTACTTGCAACCCTAGAAAATAGTTTAATTCTCCAACCATGCTCATTTCGAATTTAGACTTCATTAAATCTGCAAACTCAACAGTCATGTTAGTACAGGTTGATCCATAAATAATATCGTCAACATATATTTGAACCATTAGAATATCATCGTTATGTTTCTTAACAAAGAGCGTCTTATCAACACACCCCATCTGAAAATTATGACTCAGTAAAAACTTAGTCAGTTTTTCGTACCATGCTCTGGGAGCTTGTTTCAGACCATAGAGAGCCTTCTTAAGACGATACACATGATTAGTAAATTTAGGATCTTCAAACCCTGTAGGTTGTTCAACATATACCTCTTCATGTAAATCACCATTCAGAAAGGCACTCTTTACATCCATTTGGTAAATTTTAATCTTCCTAAAACATGCAATGGAGATAAAAAGTCTGATTGATTCAAGACGAGCTACAGGAGCAAATATTTCATTATAGTCAATACCTTCAATTTGAGTATACCTCTGTACAACTAGTCTTGCTTTATTTCGAATAATATTTCTAAGTTCATCAGATTTGTTTTTGAAAATCCATTTTGTTCCAATAATATGTTTATCTTTAGGTCTAGGAACAAGATGCCAGACATCATTTCTGACAAACTGATTAAGTTCTTCTTGCATCGCAAGAATCCAGTTTTCATCCGAAAGTGCTTCTTTTACGTTAACCGGTTCAATCTGTGATGTAAAGCATACGTAGTTACATATGTCCTCTAATTGTCTACGAGTGCGCACACCAGTGAGAGGGTTTCTAAGTATTTGAGAAGTTGGATGATCTTTAACAGTCCTTAATTCTGGATTAGTTTCACTTGATGAAATTTCTTGTTTTTCAAGTATAAGAACTTCATCATTATCTGAACTAGGGACAGGTGTATTCAAAAGATCGTCAATCACAATATTTATTGACTCTTGAATCACACCGGTCCTGTTGTTCAGAACCTGATATGCACGACTGTTTAAAGAATATCCTAAAAGATCCCTTCATCACTTTTAGTGTCGAACTTTCCCAAATTTTCACGGTCACGCAAAATATAGCACTTCTTTGCCAAAAACTCAAAGTATTTGACAGAAGGCTTTTTCTCAAACCACATTTCATAAGCCGTTTTATTATTAGATTTACAAATATAAACACAGTTAATAATGTAGCAGGTTGTATTCACTGCTTCAGCCCAGAGATTCCTAGGGAGCTTCATGCTATTTAACATAACATTTCCCATTTCTTGAAGTACTCTATTCTTCCTCTCGACAATTCCATTTTGTTGAGGAGTTTTAGGTGCAGAGAATTCATGCGATATTCCCTGATCGCTACAAAATTTCTCAAAACCGCTATTTTCGAACTCGGATCCATGATCACTATGGATCTTGCTGACTTGAGAACATTTTCAGTTTGAATCCGTTTTATAATCTTTTTCACTTCATCAAGGGTTTCTGATTTATCTCTCAAGAATGAAACCCAAGTGTATCTTGTGTAATCATCTACTATAACTAAGATGTACTTTTTGCCACCTCGACTTTCCGTTTTTGTTGGTCCTATAAGATCCATGTGGAGAAGCTCGAGTGGTCTTGTGGTGATATTGGAGTTCACCTTTTTGTGAGAGCTCCTAGTTTGTTTACCATACTGGCATTCACCACAAATCTTGTCTACTTTTTGCATCTTAGGTAGTCCTCTAATTAGTTCACTTTTGCTCAATCTGTATAAATTTTGGTAGTGTACATGTCCAAGGCGTTTATGCCATAATTCTATCTCATCGGTATGGACCATGTAGCACGTTTGTTCAGATGAGCTACCATTGCTTACTATATAGCAGTTTTCAGAAGTTCTGCGACCGTTAATATTACAGAACCTTTTTCATTTATAATTTCACAACCTTGATTAGAAAATTTAACATTATGGTTGTTATCGCATATTTGAGATATGCTCAACAGTTGTGTTTTAAACCCTCAACATATAAAACATTTTTAAATAAGGGAAGGTTATAGAGTTGAACCGTACCTTTGCCAATTATCTTGCGATTGCTACCATCACCAAATGTGACTGACCCATCACATATCTTTAAGATCGGTGAATAGAGCTTTGTCGCTTTGTCATATGTCCGGAGCATCCACTTGTCTAGGTACCATTTTGAATGGCTTGTAGCTTTGAAAGCGGTGTGAGCAACCAAACAGTAACCTTAGGAACCCATTTCAAGATCTTGTTTTGGGTTTAGGAGAATAATTGGTCTTCTTTTGTTTATAGTTATAAGAGTGACCTACTTGAGTTAGATTTTAATAGCTCCTTAAGTAAATCAACAATTTTTTCAGCTAGTGGGTTTCGAATCTGATTTTTGAAATTTATATAGCTGCTTTTGTGTTTTTGAAAAGTTTTTGTATTTTTAGAAAAAACTTGACTAGTACCTTTTCCTTTTGAGTTAGAAGTCTCTCCTTTCACAAAATTGGAAGGAGTATTCTTCTGTTTAGGAGATGTGTTTTTATCAAAGCCCAACCCGGATCGATCGCCACATTTTCTTGATCCGGATAATAATTTTTCTAATTTTGGATCACCTTGGGCATATCTCCATGTGTCCTTCAAACTCAGAAGAGAAGATACTTCATTTTTAAGTTTCTCATTTTCAGATTTCAAATCTTCAATTAGGGAGGTTTTGAATTCTAGATCACACTTTGATTTTTCAAAACAATCTGAAATTTGAGATTTTTCTAAAATAAGGGTTTCAAAACATTCTTTAAGTTTAAAAAACTTTTCTTTTTTAAGTTTAAGTTTGACAGCAATTTTACAACTTTCCTTATATAAGGCATTGTAAGTATCTTGAAGATCTTCATCATTTTCATGATCACTATCCAAATTTTCTTCACTTGTTGAATCATCGTGATCGGAAAAAGTAAACTTGGCTAGAGTCATAAGGGCCTTAAGTTCACTGCCCGACTCGGTTTCTGAATTTTCTGATTCAGAAGAGGCTTTTAATCGACGATTCATCCCAAGTAGCCAACATACCCTTCCTTTTGGATCTGTCCTTTTTAGGACATTTGTTTGCTAAATGCCCATATTCTTGACAGTTGTAGCATTGACTATCTTTCAATGATTTCCAAGTTTTAGACTTAGGTTTAGTACATTTCTTTTCATTTGCCTTTTGAAAGTCGACTCTTTTCTTACTTTTGAAAATCTTATAAAACTTTTTCGCTAAAGAGTCATATCATCTTCGAGACTTTTCTCAATCTGAATTTTCTTGAGTAATACTTTTAGATGACTTCAAAGCAATAGATTTACCTTTAGGAGCTTTAAAACTTAATTCATAGGTTTGTAAAGAACCAACTAATTCTTCTACCTTCATATTGTCCGTATCACGAAGTTCTGGATTGCGGTTACCTTAGAATTGAACCGTTCGGAAGAGAGCGTAGTATTTTTGCACACACTTTACTTTCTCGGGATCTTATCGCCAAGACCCCACATTGAGTTAACAATGTCATTCAATCTAGTGAAAAAGTCCATAAACATTTCATTTTCCTCCATATGAATTTCTTCAAATTTAGTTGTGAGGAGTTGGACTTTAGATTTCTTGACAATTGATGTACCTTCGTGTGTCATTTCTAAAATATCCCAAGCTTGCTTTGCGGATCACAGATATGATTCTTTTGAACTCATCCTATGTGATAGTGCTAAGTGATTGCATTTAGTGCTTTGGCATTAGCACTACTCTCATTTTTCTGAAGTGTGGTCCATTGGTAATACGGTGTAATTTTCATAGATTTTGAACCATCAACACCAGTTACTTCCATGGTAGGAGGATTCCATTCAGTCACTGTGGCTTGCCACACACTTTCATCCATTGATCTGAGGAAGATCCTCATTCTGGCTTTCCAATAGGCATAGTTGGATCCATCAAAAGGTGGAGGCCTAGTAACTGAAAGGCTATCAAAATTTGACATCTTTTTATATAGCTTAGAACGTTAGCTCAGGAAATAAATCCAAATAAAAAGCAACGAAAATGAGCTATTAGGCTCTGATACCACTTGAAAAGGCCAAGCTAAAGGTCCTAGAGGGGGGGGGGGTGAATAGGACAATGCCGAATTTAACTTAAAATCAGCGGAAATAAAGTAAACCAATAACCTTACAATATAAATCAATTCACAATGCTAAATTTTAAATCACCTTGATAAATAAGTATTGAGAGATTGATACAAATTTAGTTCTAAGGACAACCTTACACCATAATAAACAAGGGCTTATGGTAGGACAACCTTATTTCTAGAACCTCTTTTGGATCAAGGACTCAATTTTAGTATAAGTAAATAAAATATCAAGGAATTGAAATTAAATGTAGAAGTATAAATCTAAATTATTACAACAATCCCCACACTTGCTTGAAATGTAAATAATTACAACATTCACATCCACTTGTACATTCCACACAACCAAATGATAAAAGATATGAAAATTAAGCAAGCATTCAATCCATAAGACAAAGAGTTATAGTGGTTCGCCGTGTGTACACCAACTGTTTTCCAACAGCCACACAGAATGCTACTCCACTCCTAATATCCTCACACAGGGGATATTAGTGTTCACTATCAAATAGGTTTTCACAGGTTCACCAAAAACCTTTACAATTGTGTCTTTTTCACTTGGGCTTACACAATTCAAAAACCCCTCTTTTCTGAGTTTTCTGGTTTTCCTCAGACAACCAAAATAATGAGATTTTTCTAGCTTAACCTCAAACAAAACCAGTACAATGAGATTTTTCTGGCTTAACCTCAAACAAAACCAAAAGTAAATAAATTTTACAGAATTGTAAAATACCTGGATTTCTCCTTTTCTTAGCAGCCCGGTAGAACCAATCGGAGTATATGATTGAATGTCAAAGTTCAATTTCCAATACTCACATTCATAAGGTTCTAAATTCTAATAGATTTTAGATTTAACTCGTTGGGCGTAGCTATATTTGATTTTGATTCCAAGAAGAAGGAATAAGATAATTCCTCTTTTCAAATAAGATTGGAATATAGAAACAAAATCAAATTAAATAAGCTAGCAAAAAGGAATATTAAATAAGCACAATGTAGCTTAAAATAAACACAGACTTATCTCGAGTGATCACTTGAAAATTCTTGAATAGAATAGAGTTGAAGTGTGAAAACTCAATTTCGTGTTCAATTTATAGAAGCAAAAATCGTTCCTACGACCGGTCTTAGAAAACTTGGGTGGTCGTAGCTCTAACAATTTTTGAAATATTGAGCGCGATCTTTGAAAGTCGTTCCACGACCGTCGTAGTACCCTACGACCGGTCGTGGGTCACCTACGACCGGTCGTAGGACCATAGATAAAGTTCTTTGGATTTTGAGTCGTAGATCCACGACCGGTCGTGGACGAGTCGAAACCACACCTACGACCGGTCGAAGGACCTCCAGGGCCGGTCGTGGGCGTACTAAAAATTCCAAAAATCTTCAACAACTTAGGACTGGTCGTGGAATTTCTTGGACTAGTCGAACCAATGCCGGACTCCCAGGTCGAACAAGAGCTAGGGCCGGTCGTAGAAACGACCAAACTTATGTAAAATTAATATTTGATTTATGTATCCAAAGTGACCTACTTAAAGGGTCAACCTAAGGTCATTCAAACCTGAATCATGTCGTATGGACATTGAACTTCAACCATTCAACGAATGTAGTTTGTTTGAACCATATCAGGCTTGAGATCTTGAACTTGTTGTAGCTTCAAACTTGAGATCTTCATCAGCATAACAACTACTTCATGCATTGCTTATTAGTCTTGAAGTCATGAGACTTGAACATCAACATTGTAGCTTCTTGAGACTTCAACATGTAGCTTCTTGAACTTCAATATGTAGCTTCTTGAAAAGTTCAACTTGTAGCTTCTTGAAGTATTTATGCAGTGTCTTGAATTCATATAAATCATCATACAAGCACAGGACATAGATAGATGTTTTGACACATCACAAATTTGACAATCAAAGAAGCATGAGACCATAACACTTACAATAATTAACTGTCTCTGGAGTATGATATGTAGTTTTGGCTTAATCCCATTCATCTTTAATGCACTAATACGAAGAACATTCAATCATCATTCTTTATGTTGCATAAGTGATGCGTTAGAACTCGGGAGTTAAGTTTATGCTCGACCCCTGATTTTCAGGGCGTTACAGTACATGACCATGACCATGAACCCGATAAGATCAGATCTATTCGTTCCTCTAGGGTACGCATTTGTGGTGACTATTCTATGCAAGACTCGGTATTTTGGACTCATATATTTTTCTTTTAAAGCATTCCCTTGGTACCATGGGATATCTCTGTCCTAGCATAGGAATTTTGTGATATTAGAGTGAGCGATTGGGTTCTCAAGATCAAGATCAGACAAGCCAACTGGAGACAAGATAAGACTGAAAATGTTGGCAATGGATTCCACAGTAATGTCAACACTATCATCCCCGACAGTGACAGTAATGGATGGTGGATGTAGGACTGGAGAATGACAATATGCAAGAAAATGGTAGGTCCTATCATCATAACATGGACCTCCAAAATTAAGAACGGGCAGCCAGTCGATCGCAACCAATGGGGGTTCCAAATTGAAGGGTTTTATGCACTCCCTGTCAACCCTTTGTTCATGCACCAGGCGCCTCCCCATGTATTTTTTCAAGAATGTGTGGTGAAGGACCTACAACAGCAGGTGGGGATGCTGGTGCAGCAGGAGGAGCTTCACCACGCAATGTTTGTCGAGTGGTGGTGCTTTGTTAGCGTGTTGAGGACCTCTGAACCAGTGCCTTACCCCTATTCTTTGAGGCTAGGGATTTCTGCTTGGTAGGTCTAGAAGATTCCCCAACGATAGGTGCTTTCCCTTTGTCTTTACTCATTTGAACAACCAACAACCAAAAAGAAATGACAAAGTGAAGGATATTGACAAGAGACTGAAAGCTATGAGCACCAAAAAGAGATTTTCCAACTGAAAACTTTTTCAAACAATCTAGGAAGACCCAAGGATGAAGAATACTTAGAGGAATAAAAAAGAAATGCCAAGAAATTACTGGATTCGAGCCACCCTAGACTATTTGCGGTCGACAAAAGAGGGAAAAACAGCCAGAGAAGATAAACAGTTAAGAGAGAAGAGAAAATTAGATTTTTCCTGCTCACCCACTTTTTATCAGGCGGAATCCTTTAATATCATCGAGTTTGGGTTCGATTATATCGATATGCCTCATTCAATGTTATCGAAAAGGAGTTCGATAACAGATCATTCAAACCGACATTTCTGATTCTGTAACGTCCCGAATTTTTCCCAACTTGGAGATGGACGTCCTTGGGCAATGGGTCTATCATAACACCTTATTGACTTCTCAAAACTCAATCCCAAAGTCTCAAATCTCCTTTCAACCCATCTCTTTCAAAAATCTCACCTTTCACCAACTTATTCTTCAATTTTTTCTAAGTACTTTCATATTAGACACCAATCCTGAAGCTCAAAGGATGAAGAACTATAATTAAACTAAAATTTACTATAAATAGTAAAAATATAAATAAAATGGACTTTAGACCAGTAACCTGATGGACTCTGGGGAAATAACCAGGTTATTTGGATAACTTAGCTTCTCCCACCCCAAAATCATATATTCTATGTCGAATAACTCATTCCAATTTGCAAGATATACCTGCTTCAAGAAATGAGTGGCAGAATCACCAACAGGACCATAAAGGGGCGCGGTGTTCACTCCCCAAGTATAGGGTTGTGATGTAGTAATAAACTCGGTAAGATCGAGGTCGAATCCCACGAGGACTGGTTGTCACAACTCAAATCTAAGACTCTCCTTAACTAATCCAACAAATAATGGTATGAACTACTAAGCACAATTCTAAAAAAATAAAACAATTAAGAACAGGGAAGAAAATTCAATCAGAGAGAGAGCACTAGGACTTTCGAATCCACCCCTAATTATCCTAACCCTTGTTTTGTCTGTTGATTCACCTTGACCTTGATTGATACCACTTAAATAGAGAAAGCACAATCTGTGTCCTAAATCGGGCATACTGACGTTTAATTCCTTTAAGCAATGCCATGAACAATACATCCCATGTCCTTGGTCGGGCACATGGTATGCAAAATTCATTAAAGCACCCTGTTCCTTCCTCTATAGGAAACTGTTCTTGATCGAGACCCAAGCACACCTGTAATAAGCATCCAAACAACATCCATCTATACTTTGGTCAAGTTCATAGATGGAGAAGTATGGAATTTAAACCCATAAAGCCCACTCAGAGAAAGAAACAAATTAAATAAAATTCAAAGTAAATCAACCAATACAAGAGCTGATCAAATTAGGGGCTTCATCTCACCCTAGTGAGAGATTAGTGACCCATGAAATCCATAAAAAATATTAAATAAAATTCATAAAATCAAAACACCAAACCGAACAATCTCTCTCTCTTCTTCCTTCTCTTTCTTCTCTTTCTCCTCTCCACAGCTCTGGATCTCCAATTCCACTGATCTGAATGCCTCTCCCATGTCCAAAACTTCCTTTTATAGGCTGCTAGATGGTGGAATCGGTGGCAGTCGTGAGACGGACTCGAAGTGCAGATTTTCGCAACCGTGATCGGTGGGCCCCACATAGGTGTTTTCTGAAAAATCCACCCCGTCCATTGGATTCAGGACGAAATTTCAGTCAAAAATGGGTGGTTTTGAAGGTTCATTGGCGCGGCCCACAGAAGAAATCTCGAAAAGATCAGTTTTGAATGTCCCGGGGCAGTCCACTTTTGGCCTCTGTACCGCACACGTGTGTACGCATGGGAGTGGAATATCAACATGGGTTTGTAGTGCTCGCGGCCCTCTACGCGATGGACGGATCGGATCTTCTAGAAGGACGACGTATGGGGCCCACTCACTTCCGTAAAACGGACCAGCGTCCATGCGTTTCGCGGCGCAAATCCATCCTCCGTGGCAATGGTGGGGCCCATTCTTTTGATTAAAACGAAAATCTGAAACGTACATTGGATTCCTCTCGGAAAACCGTTCGGGAAGGGACATATTTGAGTGGAATCAGTGCGGCCCATTTGATCTTCTATTCCACCATCCGTCCGATGTTTGTTGACGATTCACAAGCTTGCACGTGTATGCGACCAAACTTCCAGCTAGGCGTGGGCAACAGCCGCCCCAGGAAGCGGATGGACGGTTTGGATTGTCCATCTGGACACAAGGTGGGGCCCACAGCGTAACCCACGGCATTGATAGAGAAGACGCTGTTCGCGTCTCTGTTTGAGAAGAAGGGTCGGGTCAGCGCTTGCGCTGACCCGTCAGCCGTCCGGTGCACAGCTCGAACATGAATAGACAGTGTACACTCACTATATATGGGGCCCAATGTAATGTTTGTGTGAAATCTGCACCGTCCAACCTTTTCTTCATATTATTTCAACCGTAAAAAACAAGTTTGAGGCAGTTTCAAATATCAAGTGGGCCCCAAATTGTAGAGTAACGGGCTGATCTATCCGTTGGACCACTTTCCAAGATCTGCAAGGGCTGAAATTTAATATGTACGGTTAATTTATGGCCCCAATCACATGTATGAAGTTTCGAGTTGATCGGATGGCGGGAAATACGTGATCTTGCATTCTGGACCCTTTTCGAGCCCCTTTGGCTTGCTTTCCTCCGATCTCAGGCGTGTAAAATCTTCACTGTTGGTTTTCTGGAGTCCATTCCGTACTCTGGTAATTTTGGAGCGTCAAATCCATGCCTTTAACATCAATTTTCAATTTATGCTCCTAATTTCCTCTTGTAACAAAAATACAATTAAAATCCGATGTTAGGTCTTATCATGTACATAAATAGGGCAATAATCAGGGTCTGATATGCAATATTTGACACTCATCACAACCCCCAACCAGCATTTTGCTAGTCCCGAGCAAAACATGCGAAAAATAATTTTAGAAATAAAAGACAATTCCTGTAAAACTCAAGTGACAAGTGAACAGATAGCTGAGATGTGAAAATTCTAAGATTCATGATTGGTGTGTGGAATTTTTCTCTTGGAATCAAACTTACAGTAAACTTCATAATCAAGTTTAAAATGTTAATCCCTTAATTTGAACAATTCCAAACATTGAGTTCCATGAGTGTAAAGTATAATCTCGACTTACAATCAGTAAGAGATCCAATTATCAATTTCATGATATCATTAGTAATTCGTGACAATCAAAACTTGAAACCAACACTTATCTCACAGATTAACTTTTCATGTTACCATCTTTTGATTTTCTTTACGAGCAGTAATGCAACTGAGGGGAATCAAATTCTCACCTATAGGGAGCAAACCTATGGCGAAAACTTGTCACTTAACTCTTTTCTTTTTTTCTTTTTTTTCATAGGTTAATAATGAGGAATCGAATCTTCATCTATAGGGAGCAAACCTATGATGACGATTATGTGACTTAGCCTTTTGATTTTTCTTTTTACCAAGTTAATCATTCAGTTATCAAACCGAAAAACTTAATGTGTAAGCGAAATCTAATATGTGAAATCATGGCTCAATCAATGTGTACAACTTCTAATCATGGATTAACAATTCAAAATTGAGTGTGAAATCTACCAGACAACCGAATTCAAGAGTCATAAATTTCTCACATTCTGAATCTTTGTAATTTCAAAATCACAACTATCCTTCAAAATCACTTTGAATTCAATAGAAATTCCAGAAAAAATTTTAAAATTTTTCACAATTTTTGCTCAAGACCAAGAAAATACTGATTAGGTAACCTAATCTCTTTTCACAATTTTTGCTCAAGACCAAGAAAATACTGATTAGGTAACCTAATCTCCCACCCCCAACCTAAAATCTACATTGTCCTCAATGTAAAAGAAATAAGCAAGCAATGCACATGGGACAACGAGAATAAAGAGGAATGAGGGAAAGATAGTACCTGGACGGAGAATCAAGAGGCATCCTCAGAAAAAATATCATCGCAAAACAGGTTAGCACAAGAGAGAAATCAACATAAGAAAAAATAACAAAAAGAAAAACAAAAGAAGATCCTACCTATACCACTTTCGCAGGTGCTCACGATTGCATTTAGCGCATGCAACAAGCCTTTAAACCCCTAGGTTACCCCTAGTGGACGAGTTGTAGTCTCGTGAGGGTTTGCAGTAATGTTACCCACAAACATTTAAATAACTAACTAGAAAAATGAAAAGAAAAGAAATAAAATAAAAAGGCTGGGTTGCCTCCCAGGAGCACTAAGTTTACCGTCTAACCTAAAATAGCATAAAGGAAACTACCCTAGTCCTAAGAAAGCAGGGAAAAACTACTCAGTCATGCTGCAAGTTTCCTCTTCCAGCCAGTATCGTGATAAATTTCTCAGTAGGTTTCTTAACAGGATCATCCAAAAGCCCTTTTTGCAATAGGCTTGGATGCCCTGGAGCATGACATTCCAGAGAAATTTATGTACCTCATAAGAAATTTTTCGTTGATTCGCCTGAGGTATCCGGAGTATATACGATTCACCTGCGACAAAAGAAATTTCGAAGTTAGTATCCCATGGTGAATCAGAGACTACACATAGATGAAAATCAGAAAATTTCTCATAAAGTGACGTAGTCTCAACACATTCCGAAGTAGCAGACTCCGGTTCAATTGTTAGCTCCTCCTCCCTTAATGGTAAATATTCAGGATTTGTGGAAGGAGGGGCTTCAGAGTAAGGGTCCTCTCGGTCAGTGATGGCTACCGAGATATTGTTTTGCAAGGCATTCACTATGTCTCTTATCATGGGATCGTTTGAATCTGCAAAGTGTGCCAAGCAATCATCCAAAGAGTTGGGACATTCAGCTGAGAGTGACTCTTTTTCCACATTAGAGCTTATGATGATCTGCCCAAGGAATCCATCGTTTTTGAAAGTAAACGAAGGTGTGTTCTCTTGCTCCAGCCCTGCACAGACAGATTGAGGATCAGTATACGTAGCTTTGATGTGTGGACTCTGTTCATCGATACTACTCAGAAGAGGCGATGAATCATCATTATTCAACAGTTCAGATGGTGGCCTCAACTGGGTGGTTTCAAATTCAAGAGTCATATCGAGTAGCTCGTCCATCTCCCGAATCATATCATCATGTAATTCAAAGGAGTGGTCCAAATACGTTTCACAAGAGTTAGAAGGGTCGGTTGTAAGGGGCCCGTCCTCTACCTTTAAATCAGACATGTTAGGTGAGGGGAGTGGCTCATTATGACCAACCACTTCGTGTACGTCTTGATCATTGACTTGGACCAAACTTGAGATTGATTCCAAGAGAATTGGGGCTGAACATCCATGATCATCATCCCAATACGCATCATTGTCTAATTCTGTGTAGTGCGCACTTGGGATGGGATCGCTTTCCTCACATTCTAAATTTGGTTGAGGTTCGAATAAACTAACCTCTACCTCATCATTGAGATCCTGTGTGTCATGTAAGGAAAGTGTGTCATCATCATTGTATTTGAAAGACACCCATGTTTCTTCCCCATTCTTTTGAACAGTCATTGAGATCGACTCATCGGGGAATTGAACCGTATGCTCATGAATGGAATCCAACTCCTCATTCCAAATTCCAGATTTCGTTAAAAGCGAGTGAGGATCACTTTCCTCGCATTGTATTTCTGGATTGGATTGTAGTTGGGATGAGCGAGCTTCCTCTATCCTTTCAATGCGCGAATTGAGTGCTTCTAATGATTTCATCAATTTCGCAACATCTTTGGTTGAATTGTTACGGATCAACACATGAATCCTCTTGGATCGTTTCCGGTTGGATCTCAAAGGTATGGGATCGAAGAGAATAATTATTACAATATGTTGTTGGTTCAACTTCCCAGTTTTGATGGTTCCACTGGTTATAGTCATACTGATCATACATGGGAGAATATGATGATTGATAATAGTCCTCATTCCCATAATTATGATCGTATACGGCCCTATTAATCGATGGAACATAACGTTCTAGTCGGTTCTCAATGTCTGTTCTCGATGGAGAGAAATCTTGAGGTATATGTTGGATTCCACAACCTTCAGGCATTTCCCAATAAAACCTATCCAACTCAGCATATGCATCTACCTAGGATTCCATGGTAGAACCTTAACTCTGAGTCTAATCCTAGAAGAAATCAAAATCCTACAGATAGTAAAGGAGAAGTTAGAGAGATGTTACCAGAGTAGAAGTTCCTATGTTAAAAACCTGCAAAACAAAACAAAACAAGTTAGTTTTTAAGAATAGTAAGTCTAAGGTTAGAAAAAAAATAAAACCCTAATTCTAAAAATAAATAAATAAAAATAAAGAAATTAGGAAGATATTACCAAATTAGAAATTTCTATCTCAGAATCCTACACAACAAGAAATAGGTTAGTTTCTAAAAATAAAATAAAAACTTTAACCTAAAGTTAGTAAAATCCTAAGACTATGAATTATGATAAGAGAGAATCCTAAATTCAATTTGAAACGAATCAGTCCCCGGCAACGGCGCCAAAAACTTGTTCACTCCCCAAGTATAGGGTTGTGATGTAGTAATAAACTCGGTAAGATCGAGGTCGAATCCCACGAGGACTGGTTGTCACAACTCAAATCTAAGACTCTCCTTAACTAATCCAACAAATAATGGTATGAACTACTAAGCACAATTCTAAAAAAATAAAACAATTAAGAACAGGGAAGAAAATTCAATCAGAGAGAGAGCACTAGGACTTTCGAATCCACCCCTAATTATCCTAACCCTTGTTTTGTCTGTTGATTCACCTTGACCTTGATTGATACCACTTAAATAGAGAAAGCACAATCTGTGTCCTAAATCGGGCATCTGGATCAAATTCCTTTAAGCAATGCCATGAACAATACATCCCATGTCCTTGGTCGGGCACATGGTATGCAAAATTCATTAAAGCACCACTGTTCCTTCCTCTATAGGAAACTTGTTCTTGATCGGACCCAAGCACTGTAATAAGCATCCAAACAACATCCATCTATACTTTGGTCAAGTTCATAGATGGAGAAGTATGGAATTTAAACCCATAAAGCCCACTCGAGAGAAAGAAACAAATTAAATAAAATTCAAAGTAAATCAACCAATACAAGAGCTGATCAAATTAGGGGCTTCATCTCACCCTTAGTGAGAGATTAGTGACCCATGAAATCCATAAAAAATATTAAATAAAATTCATAAAATCAAAACACCAAACCGAACAATCTCTCTCTCTTCTTCCTTCTCTTTCTTCTCTTTCTCCTCTCCACAGCTCTGGATCTCCAATTCCTCGGATCTGAATGCCTCTCCCACGTCCAAAACTTCCTTTTATAGGCTGCTAGATGGTGGAATCGGTGGCAGAGTCGTAGACGGACTCGAAGTGCAGATTTTCGCAACCGTGATCGGTGGGCCCCACATAGGTGTTTTCTGGAAAATCCACCCCGTCCATTGGATTCAGGATGAAATTTCAGTCAAAAATGGGTGGTTTTGAAGGTTCATTGGCGCGGCCCACAGAAGAAATCTCGAAAAGATCAGTTTTGAACGTCCCGGGGCAGTCCACTTTTGGCCTCTGTACCGCACACGTGTGTACGCATGGGAGTGGAATATCAACATGGGTTTGTAGTGCTCGCGGCCCTCTACGCGATGGACGGATCGGATCTTCTAGAAGGACGACGTATGGGGCCCACTCACTTCCGTAAAACGGACCAGCGTCCATGCGTTTCGCGGCGCAAATCCATCCTCCGTGGCAATGGTGGGGCCCATTCTTTTGATTAAAACGAAAATCTGAAACGTACATTGGATTCCTCTCAGAAAACCGTTCGGGAAGGGACATATTTGAGTGGAATCAGTGCGGCCCATTTGATCTTCTATTCCACCGTCCGTCCGATGTTTGTTGACGATTCACAAGCTTGCACGTGTATGCGACCAAACTTCCAGCTAGGCGTGGGCAACAGCCACCCCAGGAAGCGGATGGACGGTTTGGATTGTCCATCTGGACACAAGGTGGGGCCCACAGCGTAACCCACGGCATTGATAGAGAAGACGCTGTTCGCGTCTCTGTTTGAGAAGAAGGGTCGGGTCAGCGCTTGCGCTGACCCGTCAGCCGTCCGGTGCACAGCTCGAACATGAATAGACAGTGTAAACTCACTATATATGGGGCCCAATGTAATGTTTGTGTGAAATCTGCACTGTCCAACCTTTTCTTCATATTATTTCAACCGTCAAAAACAAGTTTGAGGCAGTTTCAAATATCAAGTGGGCCCCAAATTGTAGAGTAACGGGCTGATCTATCCGTTGGACCACTTTCCAAGATCTGCAAGGGCTGAAATTTAATATGTACGGTTAATTTATGGCCCCAATCACATGTATGAAGTTTCGAGTTGATCGGATGGCGGGAAATACGTGATCTTGCATTCTGGACCCTTTTCGAGCCCCTTTGGCTTGCTTTCCTCCGATCTCAGGCGTGTAAAATCTTCACTGTTGGTTTTCTGGAGTCCATTCCGTACTCTGGTAATTTTGGAGCGTCAAATCCATGCCTTTAACATCAATTTTCAATTTATGCTCCTAATTTCCTCTTGTAACAAAAATACAATTAAAATCCGATGTTAGGTCTTATCATGTACATAAATAGGGCAATAATCAGGGTCTGATATGCAATATTTGACACTCATCACGCGGCGCCACTGCCCGGTCAGCGGCACTCCACTGGTGCACCGAATTTCTGTGGACCCTCGCTGAAATTTTCTATGTTTTCAGGTCAACTTCAAAAAGTCACATCTCCTTCAATACAACTCCGATTTAGGTGATTCAAAAGCTAAATTGAAGCTTGATAAGTCTAGTTTCATATAAAATAAGAAAAAAATAAAATAAAAATTTTAATATAGTTAAATCTAGGTTGATGTGACGAATATCCAAAACTTATTAGTTCACACAACTGCTACTTCCAGAATTTTTAGAATTTTTCTAGAACATAAACTTTAATGAAATTTGGTGGAGATAAAGTAGACTTGATGATGAACTATTGAAAAAAATAATTAAAATAATATACTAATTGAAAGTGCAAAAAAAATATAGAACTACCTGAGGACCTTATCCTATCGCAATTAAAGTAGAATTTAGTTAAGTACTAAACTAAATAATTAGTGGATTTTACTCAAACCACCATTCTCACAAATGGCAAGACCCAAAAACATTAATACCATTAACCCAATGTCCCTTAAAAACTTAGGAGAAATCCCAAGAGCCTATCGCTCTCGGCAGTACATTGAAACTCCGTATCGAATCTGGACCACATGTCAAAAATTTGATGACCATGAAACTATAGGGCTATGTCCGTCCTACTAGGCTTGACAACCATTGCGGGAATCAAGCCCAGATAGTATCAAGAAACATACAACTTGAGCCTTAAATGAAGTGTGCGAGAAACGCGAATATCTTTAGAAAATGAAATGAAACTTAAGCGAATTAGGCCATTCTCTTACGCACGAATTGAGGATTTCGAACCGTCAGTTTCTAACGTCACTTGTGGCCCGGATCAAGCAAGTTCGACCGTTGATCTAACACGGGTCCTCCACGGTCGATCTACTTGTTCGATCACACCGAAATCACATCCTAGCATAGATCCATTGTCAGGGAACTTACCCTACAATGTATGTGAGTAGTAGGCCTCCTTATGAGCCCTGCTTGTCAAAAAAGCTACCTAAAGGACATAAATTAAGCATATCATGGCCCTGAGGCCATTTGCATCACTTTTAGGCCTATATATAACCCTTAAACCACCCCCTCTCTCTCCTATACAAATTTCTCCAAACCCTAGTAGAGAGAAGAGAGAAAAAGAGGGAAAAGAGTATGGAGAGAAGGGAAATCTTTAGAGATTGCTGCAGTGGTTCTCTCCCGCTACTCCACGTACAAATTCACCTCCCCACTTCGCTACACAATCGTTTCGGTTACGATTTGGGTAAGAAATCCTAACCCTAATCTTGATTTAGAAATTCAAATACAGTAATCAACGAAATAGCTAATCTATTTCATTGTTTAGGTTCCCGACGTTCTGTTTTCGGGAACGTAGAATTCGAACCGCGTCTAAATCGAGTATTCCGACAAAAGGTGCGGACTATAAACATTTAGGTTATGGTTTTCAATGCTTTTAATGTCAGTTAATGATTTATGTCTGACTTGCTTGCTGTCATATTGTCTTAGATATGACGTTTTTGATATATTATACATGTGCGAACTATATTGAATACATGATGCATCCCATGTGTTTGTCGAAATGATTGAATGAACATGCAATTGTGATTTGTACTTGTCATGACTGTTAATCTAGGATTCATGATTGTCATATGCATGATGATCTCCTTGTGTGAGGAATTTCCATAATATATGTCGTAACCAATCTAGTCTATGTATTTGGCGAAGTGTAACTTATGTGTTTGATAAAATGTCTGAATGAGAAAATGTTGATGAAGTGCCTTTATTAAGTGTATTAAGATAAGATCCTCAATTACCTGATTCATATGCATAGTTTCCTTCATGTAATCATATTTGCCGCTACGTAATTTATGGATAAAATGTAAGTGTTTGGTGACACATTCAATGTGCTTGATGAAATGCTCAAATGAGGGATTTATTTAGACCATCTATTAAATGCTGATATGACTGTCACATGTGTTTACCTATTACATCTGAGTAAGGTTAGGGCTACAACATAGCCCAGGCAATCGATAACGATCCATGTATAGGTGGCCGAATTAGTCACTACAAGAAAGAGGGTTTTTAGCGACGAAACTCATTTTCGTCGCTAAAAGTGACTTTTAGTGACAAAATAAGTTTTTGTCACTAAAAGTTTACTTTTAGCGACGAAATTGTAAATTCGTAGCTAAAAGTCACCTTTACCGATGAAATTTTTTGTCGATAAAGGTTCTTTTCAGTTTACTTTTAGCTACGACAATTTTCGTAGCTAAAAAATGTGGTGGAGACTTTTAGCGACGAACATTTTCGTCGCTAAAGGCTATAAACAATTTTTTTAGAAAAGAAGATTACTTTTAACTATGACAATTTTCGTAGCTAAAAAACGTGTTGGAGACTTTTAGCGACGAACACATTTTTGTCGCTAAACGCTGTAAACAAATTTTCAAATTTACTTTTAGCTACGAAAATTTCCCTAGATAAAAAAACGTGGATGAGACTTTTAGCGACGAAAATTTTCTTCGCTAAAGGCTTCGTAGCTAAAAAACGTGGATGAGACTTTTAGCGACGAAAATTTTCATCGCTAGTGTTTTGAATTTTTGAAAAGCAAAGAGTGGAGACGTTCCCTTTTGGCGACGAAATTAATTCCGTAGCTAAAGGGGGGCATTTAGCGACGAAAATTTTCGTCGCTAAAGGGTGTTTTGAATTTTAACAAAAAAATTCACGCTGTGCTGGAAAAGTTCGCGGTAAGACTTTTACCGACAAAAATATTCGTCGGTAAAAGTGTTTTTCCTAATGTAAAAATGTATATATTTTTGTAATAATGTAAAAATGTGTGTGTGTATATATATATATATGTTTTACTTTTATATCATTTATAAATATATATATATATATATATATAATTAAAATGTAATAATTAAATGATTTGTAATATCACATAAAATAGAATATTATATTGAAAAGTTTAGAAATTTTAACTATGTTTAAGAAAAATTTTGAGAACAAAATAATGCTTTTGAAGAAAAAAATCAATGATTTGAAATTTTTGAGAAAAAAATTAAAATATCGAGAAAAATTTTGAAATTTTGAAAATAAAAGTTCAAAATTTGTATTTTAAATATTTTTAAAATACTTTATAATAAAAATGATATTTGGTTAAAAGAGTAAAAAAATATATACATTTTGAAAAAAAAATGTTATTTTTAAAAGGAAATTGAAATTTATTTGTGAAAAATAAAATTACTAAATTATTAGGCACATCCACTAATTAAACCTTTAATTATTTTTGGACAATCTAATCTATTCAAATTGAAGAGTAAATAACTTCAGATGTTTAAATCAAATTTCACTTAAATTATTGATCAATCTTGTATGCCCAATATCTTTCTCATATGTAGCCTGATTAAGGTTCCAAAATTATTCATATGATAATTTCAATCGGACGGTGAGAAGCTTCTAAAATTATTCATTTGAGTTTGGTATGATTTGCATCTTCTGAAATTCTATATTGATAGTAGAAAATGTAGTAAATCGTAGAGCTTTGCTAAGCGCACACGTGTGTGCAATTAAACTCGTGTACATGCCACACATATTCCAGCATGGCACATACATGCTAGATCTCATCCATCCATCGGGTTGGTCCTACTCTGTATATGTTTTTTTCTTCAAAATAAAATCTAGTCCAATGAGTATGTGGGCCTCAATTTGGAAATAGTGGATGGGTTATAAAACTTCAACCAGGTTTTCAGAGTCGTACTTTTTTTATACAAATTGTGGCCCACATAACACGCGGACCAATCGGATTCTTAAATTAAGTTATTATTATTGTGTTTCTGTTATGATGGATGGACTGGATCTCAGATCTATTGTGCCATGCTGGCAAATATATGGCATGTATGGGATGATCAGATGTATGAACGAGATTGTTGGATAGATGGATGGATGGCATGGATGGATGTTTAGATGACTGGATATATAGATGGATGGAATGATTGGATAGATGGATTGATGGATGTTTGGATGATTATATGAGATGAATGGATGGTTTAATGGGGGATGCAATGGTTGGATGGGGGATGAGATGAATGAGGCTCCAATAGGCCACTAAGGGGCCAACAAGATGTATGAATTCTATCCACATTGCCCATCCATTTATACGTATCATTTTAGAGTATGACCCCAAAAATAATGAAGATCCAAGGCTCAAATGGTCCACAAAGTGGGGATTAAATTCCTACCTTTGAAAAATTCTTGGGGGCCACAAAAGTTTTTGATTAAGATAATATTTATTTTTTCACTTCATCCAGGTGTATATGACCATATCAACAAGTTGGATGACAAATAAACAATATGGTGGACCCTAAAAAGGTTTCAATGGTGGCCATCCTTAGCACCATTTCCTATGGTTGGTCCACTTGATACATAGATATGCATTTTTTTTAATCTACTATAATCTAAAATGATATGAAAAAATGGATGGACAGTGTGGATACAATTCATACATCTCTCCGAATTGATGGACGGTGTGGATACAAAACACACATCAAGGTGGAACACATATAACTAGTGACATCACTTCAGTAGGAGTCTTGCAGAAACAGATTAGCTATTCACTCTGTGTGCCCCACCATGATGTATGTATTTCATCCATGCTGTCCATATATTTTTTTATATCATTTTATGATATGAGACAAAAAAATGAGGTATATCCCAATCTAAAGTGGACCACATTACATGAAATAGTGTTGAATAAACGTCGACCATTAATTTTTTTTTTTGGGCGATAAAAGTTTTGGATCAAGCTGATCTTTGTTTTTTTCCCTTCATCTGGGTCTGTATGACCTAATCAACAGATCGGATGTCAAATATACAGTACAGTGTGCTTTAGGAGGATTTTAATGGTGGATATCTAATCACTATTATTTTCCTATGGTGTGATCCAAATTATATTTATGTCCCATCCATTTTTGGTGTAAAGACCTAAAATGATCTGTAAAAATGGATGAACGGAATGGATGAAATACATGCATCATGGTGGGGCCCACAGAGCACCAACCACCAGGCCAACGGATTGGCTACTCCCCCTGACACCGGTCAACGACTGGTGGTCGATACTATGTGGGCCCCACCATGATTTATGTGTTTCATCTATGTCGTCCATCTATTTTTAGAGATCATTTTACGGTATGAGTCCAAAAATGAGGTATATCCAAATCTCAAGTGGGCCACAATATTGGAAACAATGTTGAATGAGGGTCAACATCTGAGCTTGTATGACCTAATCAACAAATTGGATGTCAAAGAAATAGTTTAGTGGGCCTTAGGAGGATTTTAATGGTGGATATCCAATCACTATTGTTTTCATGTGGTGTGGTCCACCAGAGATTTATATCTCTCTCATTTTTGGGATCAAGCTCTAAAATGACCTTTAAAAATGGATGAATGGAATGAATGAAACACATACATCATGGTGGGGCCCACAGAACACCGACCACCAGCGACGAGACTGGTGTAAGGGGGAGTAGCCAAGACGTGGATTGCGTCCTACCCCAGCCCAGATGGTTATCTGTCCGAGCAGGTCTCTGTGGGGCCCACCATGATGTAAGTGTTTTATCCACGCGGTTCATATTTTCTCCCAGATCATTTTAGGATTTGAAAAAAAAATAAAATTGAAGTAGGTTCACAACTCCAGTGGACCACACCAAAGTAAGTTGCAGTGATAATGACACCCATTGTTGAAACCTTTCTAAGGGCCACCATGATGTTTTTTTACCATCCAACCTATTAATAAGGTCATTTAGACGTGGATGAAGTGAAAAAACAAACATCAGCTTGATCCGAAACTTCCCTAGTTCCCAATAAATTTTTAATGGTGGAAGTGCAATGCCCAATTTGTGGTCCACTCAAGCCTTGTTCCTGCCTAATATTTTGCACAATGCCTTATAATGATCTGAGAAAAAAAATTAATGGCGTGGATAAAACAGTTACATCACGGTGGGCCCCACAGAGCCCTGCCCGGACGATAATAGGTTGGATGCAATCTGCGTCCTCCTAGTAAAAGACCCCAAATATCCAACACGCCCGCCCTCACTTTCAATCTCCCTCTCCCATTCCCTCTCTCACTCGCCTTTGCCATCTCCCTCTCTCGCTCCCTCTCCATCTCTCAATCTCGCTGCCATTCTCGCGGGCTGCAACAAGTTTACAACCCTAAAAGGTCTCTCTCTCTCTCTCTCTCTCTCTCTCTCTCTCTCTCTCTCTCTCTCTTCTCCTGTCAATCTCTCTTCCTCTCGATCGGACTGTTAGATACGCTTAACTGCAACAACCCGGAAACCCATCTCCACACATAGGGGTTTGTATCCATCGAGTGCATTGACGAATGGGGTTGAGATAAGGGTTTGGGTTTTGATTTGAGCATATGATTCTTGAAATCGATGTTAATGGAGTGGAGATCTATACTAATTTTGGATTAAAATGCATAGGATTTAGATTAAGTTGTTGTTTTAAGAAAGGCATGTACGATTACATGATGCTTGTTAGATATTTGATGAAATGGGCTTTTCAAGTTTGGTTGTTTGGATGATGCTTGTTAGATATTTGATGAAATGCCCAAGAGAAATCTTGTTTGGGTAGAAGTAATTCCATAGTTTGTGTATGAAATAAGTATTCTTTTATTCAGTTATTCTATATAGTTTGTGTAGAAGTAATTCCAAAAAATAAAAGAAAAGAAAAAAAAAGGGAAAAAAAATACAGTGTGTTTTTTGTTCTTCAATCAAATTTCTATTTTCTCTTTGTTCTTCAAAAAAAGAAAAAATATTGCAATTTGAATACCCATCATGCTTGCTCACTTTTTATCCTTTTTTTGGCGAAAGCCAATCTAACTTTTATGCATTTATGATCTTTTTTTTTTCTTTCTTTCCTTTCTTTCTTCCTAATCAGTAGATGGGAAATGTTGCAGCCATTGCAACTGCATTTGGTGGAGGCTTGCCTCCTAGAAATCATTCTAAATGATTGATCCATCAAAACCATCTAGGTAGTGGGACCAATTATGTGTCTTTCACCACTAAGAAATCATTCTAAATGATTGATCCCACTTCTTGTCCTTGTGGCCATCAAAATGGATTGCTAAGGTGACAAGGCTACATATAGTGATAGTAAATGGAAGGAATATGATTTAGGAAGTTCGGAACTCAGTAAAATAGCAAAAGTTGCATTCACCCTCTTTCTCAAAAGCTGGTTTTACTGTCATTTTCTTGAATCAAATCATATATAAGGTACTTTCCATTTTTTCTTTCTTTTTTCCTGTTGTGATTAGTTTTCTTTAAAAAACCAGTAATTTGTTACTCCATTGGATTTGGTAAGATTGGTGTATGTCATTGGTGGATTCGTTACTCCTCGAGGTAGGCCTTGCCTAGTGAATGGCTTGGATCCCACAAATGTATGTCATTTTGGCATGTGTACCAACAGTCCATGTTGATGTTAAGATTCAATTTTATTGTTATTTGATCTCAACTTAGAATGCATGTTATTTGAATCAGTTTGGATGGTCTCTTGAGTACTGATCCTAGCCATCAATTTCATCAAGAAACAACAAAAACAGTTCCGACGTATAAGACGAACTTTGAGTCTTTTTATTTCCTGCATGAATCCTAGGAGTGTAGTGTATCTGTTAGTTGAAATGAAAATGCTTGATTGGTGCCACAGTTTCTATCCAAGCATATCGGGATGTTTTGAAATCGACCAAAAATTAACACTTTAGTGAAAAATGGAGGAAATTAGGGAATTCTAATTTTTTCTATTTTTATATTAGAAAATATGTGTAATTGTGCATCTCACTGTGGACACTATTATATATGGCCATGAAAAAAAAGTCCCCTTGATGGGAATCCTAAACCCTCAATTTGTGGCTAGAAGATAAATGTTTAAGAAGGGAAAAAAAAGGACAGTTCCACATTCAACCAAAAATGGCCAAAAAATTCCATGGCTATGTTCCTTCAACTCTAGTGGATTCATCCATGGTGAGCCCATTTGATCGAACATTTGGGTCATTGAATGGACCCAGGGCCACTTGTCTAAACCCAATAATATAACACAAAGTGTTATCCAAGTATTGTTTGATACCTCTGGAAGAGCTCATCTAGTTTCTTTTGCTGGTATGAGACAATAAAGCTAAGCTTTCATGGCAAAGTCATTACAAGAAATAAGAATAAACAAATAAGATTGAGTAGATTTTTATTTCTTTTATTTATTTATTTATTTATTTTTTTGGAAAGGTAAGATTAGTTTGGTGATTTTCCTTTAACATGAGTAATTAGTTTTTTAATTCTCAATATCTTTTTTTGTCCTTATCTCTTCACATGCATTCTGATAGAAAGACTAGGGCAAGGATTTGGGTTTAAGAGAGGGCTTGGGATGAGGAATTTCCAGATCTTCTACTATTTGATCAAACAGATGGAGCTTTTCAAGCCTAAAATCCCTGGAAAAGTAGGTATGTATGTCTATGGCATCCGCCCCTACTATTTCAACCATCTAGGTCATGCTCGCTCTACAAAACTTTTGATGTCCTGTATAGGTACATCTGCTTGTTTTCATTCTATTTGCTATTTTATTTACGCACTTGCTAATATCTTACCCAACAACACTTGCCATCTTTATACATTATGCTTCATTGGCAACTTGAAACAAAAAAAAAAAAACATCATTATGGAGTGGGTTCAACCCTTTCTTTCTTAAAACTTTCTTTTCCATTTGTTCCTATAATTCAACCTTTTCTTTCTTAAAACTTCATGTCCATTTAATTCATATACTCCTCTTCATTCTATTGTCATGAATTATACTAGTTTGTGAGATGGGAGAGTCACTCGTTGAAATGCAGGGTGCTATGGCCAATTGTGAAATCAGGGATATTTCTCAACCTTTGCAAGTGGGTTCTTTGTCAGGTGTGCATGCTTTATATTCTATTTAACTTTTTTTTTCTTTTTCTTTTTAATTCCTGTTTAGGTTGTCAGTAGTAAGGAGCATGGGCAACCCGATGTTTCCATGAATCATCCACATGATGTGGGACTTGATCGTTTTCCCCAATACCCTCCAAAAGGCTATGATTTTTTTATTGCATTTTGTGAAGAAGATTTGATTGAGAAGAAGATTGATTTTCTAGTAAACTGTGTCAGCAAAACCAATTTTTTAACGGTGGATGTCCAATTCACTATTGTTTTCGCATTGTGTGGTCAACCCATGCTTTAGTTCAAGCTCATTTTTTAGCTGTAGCAGCAACTTACCACTTCCCGTATCATTTTCACAACTAATTATACATTTTATTTTTTTAACGATTTGAAGGCAACAGCTAGTGGTGGAGGACGTGGGATGCGTCTAGCTAATGAACCTGACGAGTTTGTGAAGTTATTACAGGTATACGACCAACTAAACTTAATTTTTATGGTATGTGTCAAATGTGTACATTCAAAAAAAATAGCGAATAATTTTTATTAGAGAAAAGCGAAAAAATGAAAAAAAAAAAACATAAAAACCAAAAAAACAAAACAAAAAAACAAAACAACAACAACAGCTCCTAAGGGAGAAGAGATGATAAGCTATCATCCCCAAGGAGCAAGCATCAAGAAAAGAAAATACATCTACAAGTATGTAGCAGAACTCCACTTGTACATGATCTTGTGCTTATTCATTGAATAAAAAATGCATCTACAAGTATGATTTGCACATGATCTTGTGCTTATTTCAGTTTTATTATACTATTTGGTTATTAGCATTGGAATATTGGTATCAATTGATCTATCATTGCCTCTTTGGGATAGCTATGTTGTGCATGTATCTAGTTGTGATGCTAGTTGATGGGAGTTGCATATAATTTTTCTTTTTCTTTTTATTATTGAATTTCTACTCCAATGTTTCTTTTTTTATGTATTTGTTTAAAACATTTTGTGGGCACATTGAATTTGTACTCCATCATTTTATGTATTTGTTTAAAACTTTCCATGTATCAACATGCATTTGGATTAGTTGGCCTCCACATCACCCATATGGACATATTCTATAACAATTCATATGGGCACATTGTAGCAAACCTCCCAAGAAGCCTTTTTATTATAACCACTTCCTCTCTCCACTTTCTATATAAAAGCTAGCAATCAAGTATGCAACACGTGCCACTTTTTTTTATATTTTCATTTCATAGATGCTAGGACTCTTTTCTTCATCATTGTAGGTTCTTAGGTGCATATAGTACCTGAAAATTCACTCTCATTGTTCTTTGATCAAGATTGTATCATATTCTATTTCTTTTTGGTTAATTTTTCCTTGTTGTAATCAAAACCTTACATTGACATCTAGAGTTAGCATATGCATGAATTTCTTAGTGCCTTGGTGTGTAAGTGATATTGAAATAGGTTGATTTTCTTGAACTTGTAATCCATGGTGCAGTCTCTTGGAGTAAATTTTTGTCTAGAAGTTAGATTGAAAGAGAAGTCTCTTGGCAATTGAAAGAGAAGGTTAGATTATTACTTTGTTCCATATACATGATATGCGCATGCATATCATTTATATTTATTCTTATTTGTTCTTTGATGGTCATATGTTGTAGTGTTTCCCATAAGCATTGGTGAATGTTTGGCTATTATGTCAATTTATGTATTGGTAAGACTCAGCAAGTTGGCTTGACTCGCTTGAGACATGAGTCAATTTTTAAGCACAACTTAATTTACTTGGAATCTGAAAAAAACTTGATGAAGTATGTCAACTAAATCTCATTCATGCATGTCACCATGTGAAGTAATCATACATACAATGGGGCCAATCATAGATGGGAAACTGTACTAAGCTTGCCATTGAGTTGACCTTGAACTGCCTACAGGCCATTTATTGGGCAGCTTGAATTCCATCTAGTCAGTGTGATTTTTGCTTAGAGGAGCATGAACTCCATTAGTTTATAGTTATAATGCCCATGTATAGGCTGATGAGTGTGGGTTTTACCGTGGGACCCACTAATGGGTGGTTTGGACAATGCGTTTCAAATTCAACGATGAAGAGAAGGATATCCATGATGATAGACTAGTCTGTACCAACCCACCCAAACATTTCCTGGAAAAAGGAAGGAAGTAAAGGAAAACTGAAGCTTCCTTTCGATACTTTTTACCTAACAATGGGCCACAAAGTACCACATAGATTACAAGTTAAGAAATTACCGCTGTTGTTTGTGTGGTCATCATTCCTGAAAGCCACTAGATCTTGATCCAATGGCTGCAAAAAAATAAAAAAACCTAAGGGCCTGTTTGGAAGACGCCTAAAGTGGAACAGAACAATATTCCATGCTAAAGGCCTGTCTGTTTGGTAGACACCTAAAAATGAGTTTCATCTTATTTTAAAATTTGAGAATTCTTCATCTCCTAGCTGTCGTTGACGACTGGTCATGTGAACGTTTTCTCTATGAAATTGTCATCTTCTCTAAGAAAAGAAAAGAAAAAACTATGATCCTTAGAGCTCATGATTGTTTGTTATTAAGATTATTTTTATGATCCTTACTAGAAAGAAATACAATCTCTAATACATAATTTCTATTAACTAAAATGAGAAAACTCAGTTTTTATGACTCTACCAAACATGCCTTAAATGGTTTACGGGGTTGCACCAACTACAATATCATTTCAACCAAATTGGTACACAAAATTCAGGGTCATGAAGCTAGAAAGTCCTATCTCAACTGATATACATCTCTATCAAGACCATCCAACTTGTGGGTCCCATTGTGGATGGAACATATGTACAAAATCACATTGATCAAGCAATCCTAACCATCTAATTAATGGTGGTCAAATGGATGGTTAGAAGTGGGATAGTTAGTGGAGTGCCTTTTTTGGTTTGTACTGATCACACTAATCAAGCAATCCTAACCAAGCTTTAGATGATTGTTTTAGATTATGGAGTGCCTTTTTTGGTTTGCATGCATGCCTTAACTTCATATGATCATAAAATTCCACAGGTTGATCAATATATATAATGAAACCCTACTCTCTCACAGCAATGTGAGAATAACAGCACTCTAGATATGCATATCCTTTATCTTTCTTGTATGTAGTTACATGTCGAATTCATTACACTCAATTCAGGTATAATTTGCACCAATTCAAGAGACTGTACATTAGGCATTCAATATATAAGACTAGAGTGAGACTGATTAGGCATTTAAATGTGTTGCAGGATGTTGTTTGAATTGCTTGTCCTAACAGGTGCACAAGTTGGAATGGATTGGACTTCTATCTTGAGAAAATGCCATAATTTCAGGTAGATATTATTGTAATGGAAAGTTAAAAAATTAAAAGAGAGAGAGATAATGAATTCATGGAAAGAAATGTTCTTTATCATTAGAATTTGCTTTTGTAGGGTTTGATGCAGAAATCGTCGCCAACTTCACAGAAAGACAAATAGCATCAGTGGCCACAGATTGCAACCTGGATTTAAACAAGGTTCGAGGTGCCGTCAACAATGCTAACAAAATCATCCAGGTCAGATTGTTGATTGGACCTGATTTTATTTAAATGATCTTGATAATCCATTTTATTTAAATGAGCAGACCTGGATGTGCGTCGGAGCTATCCGGATGTTGAGCGGGGGTCCCTGAAAGGTGGGAACTGCTGTTATGACCATGATGAAGCTGTCCATTTCCAATGGACACATTGGAGTGGCCTGACCATTTGGACAGGCCGTGTTTATGTATTTGCTCAAAATTAATGGAGCAGACGTGGATGTGCATCGGAGCTATCCGAATGAGTGGGAGTCCCTGGAAGGTGAGAATCGCTGTTATGACCATGATGAAGCTGTCCATTTGGACGGGCCGTGTTTATGTATTTGTTTAAAATTAATGGAGCAGACCCGGATGTGCGTCGGAGCTATCCGGATGAGCGGGGGTCCTTGGAAGGTGGGAACCGATGTTATGACCATGATGAAGCTGTCCATTTCCAATGGACAGCATTGGAGGGGCCTGACCATTTGGAATGGCCGTATTTATATCTGTATTTGCAGGGACCACACCCTTAACCTATAACCTAAACCTATTCTCAAATCCTAAAACCTAAACCTATAACCTAAACTCAATTCCCTAAACTCTAACCGACAACCTAACCTAAATTTATACTTATAACCTAAACCTATTCTCAAATCCCAAAACCTATAACCTAAACCTACAACCTATAACCTGAACCTATAAACTTAAACTCAATTCCCTAAACCTTAACCTATAACCTAAACTAAACCTATACTTATAACCTAAACCTATTCTCAAATCCCAAAACCTATAACTATAACCTAAACCTTAACCAAAAACCTATAACCTATAACCGAAACCTATAACCTAAACTCGGTTCCTAAACCTTAACCTACACCCTAACCTAAACCAATACTCCTAAACCTATTCTCAAAACCCAAAACCTATAACCTAAACCTAAACCTTAACCTAAACCTATAACCTATAACTCGAACCTATAACCTAAACTCAATTATCTAAACCTTAACCTATAACCTTAACCTAAACCTAAAACTTAACCTATAACCTAAACTCAATTTCCTAAACCTTATACCTATAACCTAACCAAAACCTAATACCTAAAATGTATTCTCAAATCCTTAAACCTAAACCTACACCTAATCCCAATCTCAACTCCCTAACCTAAACCCAAACCTAAACCTACACCTAATCCCAATCTCAACTCCCTAACGTATTCTCAAATTCCTAAACCTAAATCTACACCTAAACCTAATCTCAACTCCCTAACCTAAACCTAAACTCGAAAACCCAAACCCAAACTTGATTTCCTAAACTTAAACTTATAACCTTAACCTAAACCTATTATCAAATCCTAAAACCTATAACCTAAACCTAAACTTATAACCTTAACCTAAACCTAAAACTTAACCTAAATCCCAAAACCTAAACCTACTCCTAATCCTAATCTCAACTCCCTAACCTAAACCTAAACCTTAACTTGAAAACCCAAACCTAAACTCGAACACGAAACCGAACTCGATTTCCTAAACCTAAACTTATAACCTTAACCTAAACCTATTCTCAAATCTTAAAACCTATAACCTAAACCTACACCTATATAACCTTAACAAAAACTTAAAACTTATCCTATAACCTAAACCTTAACCTATAACCTTAACTTATAACCTAAACTCAATTTCTTAAACCTTAACCTAAAGCTATAACCTAAAGCTATAACCTAAACTCAACTCTCTAACCTAAACCTATAACCTAAACTCAATTTCCTAAACCTTAACCTATAACCTAACCTAAACCTAAACCTATAACCCGAACCCGATTTCCTAAACCTCAAATCCCTAAACCTAAACCTACACCTAATCCTAATCTCAACTCCCTAACCTAAACCTAAACCTAAACTTGAAAACCCAAACCTAAACCCAATTTCCTAAACCTAAACTATAACCTTAACCTAAACCTATTTTCAAATCTCAAAACCTATAAACTAAACCTAAACCTAACCTATAACCTTAACTTAAACTTAAAACTTAACCTATAACCTAAACCTTAACCTAAACCTAAACCTTAACGTATTCTTAAATCCCTAAACCTAAACCTACACCTAATCCTAATCTCAACTCCCTAACCTAAACCTAAACCTTAACCTTAACTTGAAAACCCAAACCTAAACCCGATCCTGAACCCGAACTCGATTTACTAAACCTAAACTTATAACCTTAACCTAAACCTATTCTTAAATCTCAAAACCTATAACCTAAACCTAAACCTATATAACCTTAACCTAAACTTAAAACTTAACCTATAACCTAAACCTTAACCTATAACCTTAACTTATAACTTAAACTCAATTTCCTAAACCTTAACCTATAACCTAACCTAAACCTATAACCCGAGCCCGATTTCCTAAACCTAAACCTTAACGTATTCTCAAATCCCTAAACCTACAACTAATCCTAATCTCAACTCCCTAACCACACCTAAACCCGATCCCGAATTCGAACCCGATTTCCTAAACCTAAACCTATAGGTTATATAGGTTAAGGCTAAGGTTTAGGTTTTAGGTTTTACGTTTAGGTTATAGGTTATAGGTTTTAAGTTTAGGTTTAGGGTATTTTTGTTTATGATGTTAAGCTTATATGTATTTATGTGTGAATGAATGTGATGCAGATAAGATTGTTTGTGTTTGGATGAATGTAGTTTATGTTTGGGTATGGGTTTAGATGGATGTGAATGTGAATATGATGAAATATATTGTATAACAGGTGTATATCAGGATGAATATGATGAAATATATTGTTAACAGGTGTATATCAGGAATTTTGTGCGGAATTTTGAGCTGTACATATAAAAAAAAGAGACTTTCAGCAACGAAAATTTTCGTAGCTAAAAGTTTTGTAATTTATTTTTAACAGCGAAAACTTTCGCGGCTAAAAAGTCTTGGAAGTTTTTTTTTTGCGGCGAAAATTTTCGCTGCTAAAAGTTTCAAATTTTTTTCACGAGTATTTTCGCTGCTAAAAAGGACTTGGAAATATTTTTTAGCGACGAAACTTTTCACTACTAAAAGTCATGGAAATTGTTTTTGTGAAAAAAATGTTCATTACTAAAAGTTTTATAAATTTTTAGCGTAAAATTTTCACGCTAAAAGTCTTGAATTTTTTTTGGCGGCGAAAATTTTTGCTGCTAAAAGTCTTGAAATTTTTTTTGCAGCGAAAATTTTCGCTGCTAAAAGTCTTGGAAATTGTTTTGGCGGCCAAAATTTTCGCTGCTAAAAGTTGTCGACATTCTTTTTAGCGACGAAAATTTTCATCGCTAAAAGCATTACATTTAGCGACGATACAAATTTTTCACCAAGAAAACCCTTCTACACCGGTCTTTTATCGCTAAAAGGTTTTAGCTGTGAAAATTTGACTTTTAGCAACGAAAATTTTCATAGCTGAAAGTGGTATTTCTTGTAGTGAGTATCGCCACATTAGATATATTCGATGAATTCAGGTTGCACGACCATTATCGATAGTGGTTAGGCCACGAGGGGTACTTACGCGCTCCATGTCGATTAAGTCAGCGTGTGCTCGTACCAATCAAACTTGTCTAATAAACCGATTGGCCTATTGCTTGTTTACCATGTATGGATGCCACTGCTTGAATCTAAGGTACCCCTTACCGATGTAAAGACCCACTTTAACCATGGTACCACGATTCGCTAAGACTCATGAGCTGGGCATGGTGGTGTGGGACACCGTGTTCGACCTGTCAGCTTACGTCGAGGTGATCCGCCACCCTGTAGTAACCAGTGAGCAAACTCAGACTCGTGAGCTGGGCATGGTGGTATGGGACACCATGTTCTAGCTGTCGGCCTACGTCGAGGTGATTAGTGACCCTGTAGTGACCGCGAGTATACACTTTTGAATTTGCCTATCGACTATTTTTCATTAGGAGTGATGACCCTACAACTTGCCTATCGTATGTGTTTGACTAGGAGTGACGAACCTAGATGGATCCTTCGGTTCAGGTCGATGATATAAAGGGTGGTACCCTAGCTTCCCAAACCTGTTGTATGAATAAAGCTTAATTAACTACTGGGCTAACATGACCATGCACTGCACTGCATTAGTTAGGACGTGCTTTAAAGGCGTGGAAGTCGCACAGGAGGCAGTGTTGTCATATGTGATACGGTGTCAGGAATGCTTGTTAAGGGAGCTTTTAATATGAGGGCATGCATCATTACTTGCACTTCATTCATGCATTAATAAGAGTAGTTAGGATGTGATTGTTATGCTGCCTTATCATTACTACTTGATTGGCTTGATAACATGTTAGCTTTTACCTTATAATACCACTGAGTTGGCCACTCATTCCCACTATGGGATGGTGTTTTAAAACACTAACTAGTCTCTGGTTTAGATGCAGGTGCTAATGAAATCTATGCAATAGAGTAGGGCTTTATGGATGAGGAGGAAGAGTTCTCCTACTTTTAGCTCTCGGGCGGGTCTATGTAGACCTCATGCCGATACATAGGGACTACAGGGATATTTGGCTTAGTTGGACACATCTACTTTCCCGCATTTTGTTATTTTGAAACAATACATGTATATATTAAACCCGGTTACGTAATCATACTCTGGAGGTTTGTGAAACTCCCACATGCTTAAATATATATGGTTCAGACTTTTGCTTACTTAATTTAATTATATCTGGAGTATGATATGCCGTTTGAGTATAATCTCACTCAGGCTTAACTCTTTGATATGGATAAAATCTGAACATCAACATCCATACTGCATAAGTGATGTTTTGGATCTCGGGAGTAGAGCTTTGTTTGACCCTCAAAATTCAGGGCGTTATAGAATCTGAGAAGCCGCTGATGATATCGATGTGTTTTCGATGATATCGACGGGCCATTCGATTTAACGACTAACTTATCGAGGAGAAGAATATGACATTTTATCTCCAGATTTTAATAATCATACAGATATGCGTATCATAAAGTATATTCTTATTAGCTTGTATACATAGCAAAATTTGTACAAAAAGTTGTGACACCAAAATTATAAACATTAGCCATGCATATGCAAAAAGAGTTTTTGAGGTATAAAACCCTTAGATATATCATATTAATTACCAAGAATGCATCATTTCACACATCTATCCAGGTCTAGATGCCATGTCCTAGACTTGTTTTTCATGCTCAATTGTTATTGGGCATATGGATTAACCTTTCCATTGCCTTCGATGACATAACAGTGTTTACTGGTGCAAAGACCCTCCATAACTGGTTTTCCTGATAAGTCCAGGATCTTACACTTTACCTTGTCAAATGTAACCACATGCTTGTTGTCACATATTTGAGAGATGCTTATAAGATTGTGAGTTAGTCCCTTTATGCAAAAAAACATTTTCATTTTTGAGCATCTTCAGTCATTCTATGGTTCCATGCCCTACTACCTCAGCGGTGCTTCTATCACCATAAGAAACTATCCCATTATCAAGATTAGAGTAATTTGAGAGAAGAGATTTGTTACCCGTGACATGTCTTGAGCACCCATTATCTAGGTACCACTTAGTATTATTGCCTGTTATATGATTTGAGTGAGTGACAAGGCAATTTTCTTTTCTTTCACTATCCATGTTGTGACAGGTTTTCTTGAGGATGTTTCCTTTACTTTGTCAGGAACTTGTCTGGGTACATTAGGTAACTGAATCATGTTTCCTTGTTTTATTAGATCATTTGTTTTCTGATTTAGTTGAGTCACTTTATTCAATAGCTCCTCCATTCTCTTGGTCATTCTGGGTGGAGATGGATGTCTCTTACCTCTTGCCATATTGTTTGGTGGTCTCTTGACATTTTGTGTTGTTTTTCCAGTTGGTCTGTATTTACCGATATGATTCAGTCCAGAATTGGATTAAGTCCACCTAAGAGCAATACATTCAAATTTAAAATAGCCTGAGTCTCCACATGAATGACAAATGGATGAGGCTTTTGTTTTACTTCCTGATACAGCTAATTTTTTCAATCATTGGTGCTGCATTTTTGGAACTTGATTTGAATTTTTCACATCCCAATCCACTCTTGTCTTTCCCAGGTGTTCCCATCCCTAAGAGTCTTTCTAGTTTTTCAGTACTATGGGAGAATTTGTAATTCAATTCAACAGACTTCCTAGATTATTCTGCATCAAACCTAAGCGTGTGATTCTCATTCTTAAGATGCATATTTCATCTTTCAATAGTTCAATCTGTTTAGTCAATTTTAAAGACTCAGATTTGAGGGCTAAATTAATTCTTTCTAGCTTATCATTTTCATAGTGGTATTGCTGAAGATCATTGATCAATTGTGTATTGATCTCTAAAGTTTTATCTAGATCCATTTGCAGCAATTTATTTTTAGTTTCATTCATCCTAAGTCTTTTAAGGATATGGATGCTATGTGTATAAAGTTGATTATATGCATCATGTAATTTATCCTTCTCTTCCTCTTCTTCTTTCTCATCATCTGATGGAAATGTCTCTTTGATTTGAGGTTCATGAATTTCCTCTTTTATCACTGGAATGTTTGTAGATGTGGAGGCCATGAGTATTTTCAAAGACTTTTTGGTCTCCATCACTTTCTGAATCACTGAAGTCTGAGTTTGATTCTTTAGTGTCATCCCAAGTAGCAACAATTGCCTTTCCTTTGGTTTTTCTATTGGGGCATTCAGTGGACAAATGTCCAAATTTGCTACAGTTGTGACACTGAGGTTCTTTGGACTTTTTGGAAGGTTTGCCTATATTGTGCTTGTTGTCCATCTGTTTGCCTCTGTATGGTCGGCCACGATTTTTGTTGAAAATTTTTTTGAACCTTTGGGCCAAGAGAGCTACTTCCTCATCCTCATTATCCTTTTCACTTTCCTCTTCCTCATTAGTGGTGTGCTTTGAAGCTTTGAGTTTGCTTAAAGTGTAGTTCAAATGTTTGTAAGGAACATACTAGTTCTTCTACTTTCATTTCATCCATGTTTCTACACTCTTCAATGGTTGTAACTTTCGAGTTGAACCGTTCTGGTAAGGATCTCAGAATTTTTTTATAGATTTTCAGGACCGGAACTTTTTCTCCTAATCCACCCATAGAATTGCCGATGATGTTCAGTTTTGTGAAAATTTTCATGAAGGTCTCATGCTCTTCCATTCTGAGACTTTCAAACTGTGATGTTAAGAGCTGCAGTTTGGATCTTTTTACTGTGTTGGTTTCCTCATGAGTTGTTTCCAACAAGTTCCAAGCTTCTTTAAATGTTCCACACATACTAATCTGATTAAAGACTTCTTGGGAAATAGCACAGTAAATGGCATTCATTGCTTTTGCCTCTACAGTCTGTTTTTCTTTGTCATGAGTAGACCACAACACTTCGGATTTTGGTTTGGATATGGTTGTGCCATCATCACGTAGTACCTGATCGGTTGGAGGCAAGTATCCATTTTCAACAATGTCCCAAACATCATGATCCAAAGATCTCAGAAAGTAATTCATTCTAGCCTTCTGGTAATCATAATTTAATCCATCAAATACAGGAGGTCTAGTTATAAATGAGCCCTCTTCTTTGGCCATATTTCCAATTTCAGTCAAGATCGGTCTCTAAGTGGTTAAGCCCTTAAGAGAGACCCTCTCTGATACCAAATGAAATTTCGGTAATGACCGCTTTAGTAGAAGTGAGAATAGGTCAAAGTGTCCTAGAGGGGGGTGAATAGGACTTTATAAAAGTTTATGATGATTTAAAATCTCATTATCATAATCCCGATTTAACAAACACTTATCAAGATGACCTCAATATAACTTTAATGGCTTCTAAGCCAAATAGAGGATCCAATCATAAGACTATCCAGTATTTAAGCAGTATGCAATCTTAGTCTATGATGAATGAATAATACGACTGTGTGTGTGTGTGTGTGTGGGGGGGGGGGGGGGGGGATGTGATTCTTATCAGTTCTAAATAATCATGTTAGCATGCTTTATGAGAACATTTAAAATAAATATAAATAGTATGGCTAAAACATTAATCCCCAAACACAGTCGTTTATAGTGGTTTAACTACGTGCCTACTCCACTTCCGATGGATGCACTCAACCCTTGAATGTACCAGATCTCACTAAACGAGGTTTTAAATTAGGTTCACCTCTAACCTTCACAATCTACACAAGATCGACTCTAGGACCTACATAAAGAACCTAGACACGTCTCCATGAGACACAAGTTTATGCCCCACATAGGAGTAAGGGTCAACACACAGCACCCGGGTTTTATGCTCTACACACGAACAAAGGATCCACACAAGGAACCTAGGGTTTTAGGCCACACAGGCCAAGGATCCACACAATGAACCTAGAGTTTATGCCCTACACAAGCGCAAAGGTCAACACCCAACACCTAAGTTTTAGGCGACACAGGCTAAGGACCTACACTAAGGACCTAAGTTTATGCTTTACAAGTGCAAGGGTCAACATGCAACACCCACACGTACTCTCCCGTTGGAGGCCTCCTATGAGGACTTGAAAGGGGTGAGAATCATCTGTGACCCAATCCTACACAAATGAATGATCAGCAGGGTATCTAGACTCTAATGATTACAAATATGTATATGAGCTCTGTTCAACACATTGATGAAGATCCCTCCTTTGATGAGGAAGAATCTTCAGCTCCCTTAAATCCCAACACTTGAAGATGTACCAATAAAGGTGACAGGTTGGGTCAAGGTTATCTTAGAATCTACTCTAATAAATATTAACTATTAAGGCAATGGAGAGATTCCAAGGTTTTAGGCATTCAAGGGATCCTAGCTTAATGATTTGCCAATAAGGTGGTAGTTGGAAGATCCTTGAATGCAGAATTTCATTCCCCAATCCACTCTATTGAATATCAATGATGAGGGTGGATTGAATGATGAACTCCCGTGAGAAAAAGGGCTTAGGGTAAATGATATGAGTTACTCTCTCAATGCACTCTTTATTTTTCTCAATACACCAACCAATAACAAGCTGTCCTTAAATAGGCAAAGAGATGCAACGGTAATAAAAGAGTTAGTTTTTTGACAGAGTTTGATATCATCGAGCTATCTTTGATGTCATCGAACATATACTTTCGAAGACATCGAGGGACAGATCGATGATATGAACTCTACTGACAATCACAGCTGAATCTCTTATACACAGCTCGATCATATTGAACATGCTTCAATGTCATCGGATTTCGAGCTTCGATTTCATCGAACCACAATTCGATTCTTCGACAATGAAAACATGAGAGCAGGATAAATATGAGACAGCGGGTTTCGATATTATCGATCCTCCCACGTTGTCATCGAATTTCAAATGTCGATGATATCGATACCTAGTTCGATTCATCGATCTTTTATAGAAGATTTTCCTATAAGCTTGTTGGACATTCCATCCGAATTCGATGATATCGACCTAGTTTAGATATTATCGATATTTGAATATCGATATTATCGAGGGAGTCTCAATTCCTAAAAGCTTGCTAGACTAGTTTAGATATTATTGATATTTGAACATTTAAAGAGGATTTTCCTAAAAGCTTGCTGGACTAGTTTGGTCTGAGTTCGATAACATTGAAGATCCATCGATATCATCGAAGTTTGATTTCTGAGGATTTCGAGGCTCTCTTCGAGTTATCAACAAATATATGATTTGCCTTAATAGCTTGCTGGACACAAACTAATCAGAATTCAATTATATCAAGCCGACTCGATGATCTCGGGATTCGAATGTCGATGATATCCATTCTTCCATACATTCATCGAGAATTTTGTCCAGAGATCAAGTTGGTTGCTGGACACAAGAAGTCCTTCATTTGATGATATCGAGTGCATTCCGAGGACATCGGTAACAGGTGTTCGATCACATTGAGGTGATCTCAATATATCGACAAAAGCTGAAAACATAGAGATTTTCCTTATTTGCAAAATTATTTTCAAACTTTAAACCCTATGTTGTTCTATCCATTTTTAAGGGTTTTATTTACCTGGGTGTTTTGGGACATGAGATGTGAGGCTAAGTATACCTTTGACGAGTTCAGAGCACACATCCAGTTGAGGCAGACGCTTGAATGATCTTCCTATGGGGCTCACTTGACTTGCTGACTCAACACACACGCTAATTGACAAACCAGGGCACTATCATCTTCCATGCGCCAATTCATCAAGACAATGTACAATGGGGAATTCATGATTAAAGATGTCGATGATGTGTGGGATTACTTTGACAAACTCGCTGAAACTGCACAATCATGGGACATCTCCCCAAGACCTAGCACCACTTTTAAACCTACTTAATCAAAGAAGAAGGGCAGAATATATCTTTTGAAAGAGGAAGACAATCTAAATGCTAAAGTGGCTAACCTCACAAGGAAACTTGAGGCTATAGAACTTAAGAAGGATAAGGCTAAGGAAGTTGTCTGCGGTATTTTTTCTTGCAATGTTCATACAACTGAAAATTGTCCAACAATGCCTACTTTTTAAGAAATACTGAATGACCAATAGAATACTGTAAACAACTACCAAAGGCCTTTCACAGGACTCACTTCAAACACATACGATTCAAGTTGGAGAAATCATCCAAACTTCAGTTGGAGGAATGGACAAACTGCTACTCCTCAAGGAATCCCTAACCAATTTTTCAATCAAGGGAAACCTCAAGAGGAATTGGTTTAAAATCCCACACAAACTCAAGAGCTTATCCAGCAAAGTACTCTCCAAGCCTTATAAGAACTTACTAAGGCAATACAAAAGATAGACTCTCGTGTTACGGTTATGGAAAAAAGGGATCCTTCTAGCTCAACCTATCTCCAATCCTAAACCGTAATACGGAGTTAGTGAACCAAGCTGTTCAAATCCAATGGAGCAAGCCAAGTCTATCAGTAATCTTAGGAGTGGAAAAACAATTGATAAATCTATTCCTGTAAGGGCTGAGAAGTTTAAGGACCTGGAAGAAGAAACCGATGATAGACCTAACACTACCTCACATGGATTAGAACCATAACCTCTGAGCAAGCCGATTACTCCATTCCCCTAGCGGTTGATTGCACCAAGACCTCTAGTTAACTCTCAGGACATTCTAGAGGTGCTGAAACAAGTGAAAGTTAATATCCCTTTGCTCGACGCTGAGAACCAAATTCCTTCGTATGCTAAATTTCTGAAAGACATAGCACTATTAAGAGATGGCAAAGTATCAAAAAGTAAATTTTTCTGATGGAAAAAGTGAGTGCCATCCTCAAGCAAGATGTGCCACAAAAATAAAAAGGCCCTGGTAGCCCAACTATCACTTGTATAATTAGGAATCACCAAATTAAGAATGCACTCCATGACTTGGGGGCGAGCATAAATCGAATCCCCTACTCGATTTATGAACAACTAGGTCTAGGTGTATTAAAACTCACCCGAACTACATTACAACTTGCTGATCGCTCAGTTTGTGTGTTGAGGGGAATGATTGAGGATGTGTTGGTCCAGGTTGACAAATTATACTATCCAGTAAATTTTATCGTCCTAGATACTTAGCCCATTGTAGATATGAACAATCAAATTCCTGTCATACTTGGCCGCTCATTCCTTATTACATCGAATGCTATCATCAATTGTAGGAATGGGGTCATGAATTTGTCTTTTGGAAATATGATGTTAGAGCTCAATATCTTTTTCAACATGAGTAGACAGGTAGACGATGATGACACAACCCACGACATTAATATGATAGACTCTTTCATGGAAGATAGAGCTCTGATGACCTTATCCTCTGACCCTTTAGAGACATGCTTGGCACACTCCCCTAATTTGGATGATGACATAATTAGGGAGATGGATGTCATGCTTGATGCTACAGCGGTACTTGAAGTGAACCGGTGGAGGCCACAATTTAAAGAATTAACCTAAACTTATGTAGTGCCTTTACCTCTAGCCCCAAAGTGCCGAAGCTTGACTTAAAACCTTTGCCCATTGATCTTAAATATATCTACTTAGGTCAAGATGAAACATACCTGATGGTGATTTCATCCCACCTTGAGAAAGAATAGGAGAGAATGCTTATTTCTACTCTCATTAAACACAAAGTGGCCCTTAGATGGTCGATTGCGAACCTTAATGGAATAAATTGACCCTTTGATTTGTACTCACCGCATTCATCTTGAGGATAAAGTGAAGATCTCCAGGAAACCACAACGTAGATTAAATCCAAACATGAAGGAAGTGGTTAAGGCCGAGGTACTTAAGTTGTTAGATGTGGGTGTTATATACCCCATATTCGATACCTAATGGGTGACTCCAACTCAGGTAGTTCCTAAGAAGTCCGGAATCACCATCGTAGCCAATGCAAACAATGAACTCATGCCAAATATAGTTACTACTAGTTCGAGAGTATGCATTGGCTACAGGAAATTGAATACCATCACGAGGAAGGAACACTTTCCTTTACCCTTCATTGATCAAATTTTGGAAAGGCTAGCTAGTCACTTTTACTATTGCTTCCTTGACGGATATTCGGGCTACAATTAGATAAAGATATCCCTTGAGGATCAGGAAAAGACAACGTTCACATGTCCCTATGGCACATTCGGTTACCGAAGGATGTCATTCGGATTGTGTAATGCCCTAGCCATTTTTTGGTGATGCATGTTGAGTATTTTCTCTGACATGGTGGGCAATATTTAGAGGTCTTTATGAACTACTTCTCTGTCTTTGGTCCATCCTTCAATGAATGTTTGGAAAATCTAAAAAATGTGCTTAAGCAATGTGAGAAAAAAAATTTTTGTATTAAATTGGGAAAAGTGCTACTTCATGGTTCGTAAGGAAATTGTTCTTGGACATATCATCTTGTCCAAGGGAATTGAGGTAGATAAGGCTAAAATTGATCTTATCTATAATCTACCTCCACCCATGAGTATACGAGACATGTGATCCTTCTTAGGACACGTCAGATTTTACACATGATTCATAAAGGACGTTAGTTACCTCTCTTGTCCTTTATGCGATTTACTTCAAAAGGATGTACCATACGAGTGGACTGAGCAGTGCTAGAAAGCTTTCACTAAGCTCAACGGCATGTTGACTACCTGTAACGCCCTGAAAATTGGGGGGTCGAGCATAAACTCAACTCCTGAGTTCCAACGCATCACTTATGCAACAAAATGAATGATGATTGAATGTTGACTGTATTAGAGTAGTGAACATGAGTGAGATTAAGCTAAAACAACATATCATACTCCAAAGACAGTTAAATTGTAAGTGGAAGACCGTGATAGATAGAAAAATATATAAGCTATAGTAAGTCTCCAGAGTGTGATAAGGTTACCAGGTTAATGAAGTACAAGTACAATTTAAAAATATACCAAAGGTGTAGTGTCATCTAGACATCTCTGTAATCCCGTCGATTAAGACACGGCTCACATGAAGCCGTCAGAAAATAGCATACATGAGAAAGCATCCTCGTTGTAATAAAAGTTCGGCTCCGCCTCAGAAGTAGTGTCGCCATCTGCAATCAGACAAAGTCTGGTGGGTGTCTGAAACACCGTCCCGTATCGTGGGAGTGAGTAGCTAACTCAGTGGAACAATAAAGCATAGGTTAACATGTTATCAATTCAGTAAAGTAGTAATGATAAAGTAGTAAAATCAAACACTCCTAACTACTCTTATTAATGCAAGTATGAATGTAGTCATGATGTATGACCTCACCACACACTCCCTCGTGCGACACCAACTTACGTTCGCTGCATACTTGCATTCCTCAGTGCTCCACATCTTCCAGGCACATGCAATGCATGATGAGCATGATTACCGAGTTGTTATTAGTCCATTTCAAACAGTAGGATTGGGAAACTAAGGTACCTTCCTTATATCATTCCTAAATAATGATCCATTCTAGGGTCGTCAGTCCTAAACAATCTCATACGATGGTGTGTTTCTAGGTCGCTGCAAGGGCTGTCAGGGCTGTTACACGAAATTGTTACACCACTCCCCCATCACCTTATCAATACAGGCCTAGTTTATATTCTGCTACTACGGGAAGGCTCGTCGCCTCACCACAGATTTAGAGTATGCTTGAGGCCACTACATTGGGTACAGTCAGGGCTGGCAGGGTTGTTGCACGGAATCGTTGCACCACTCCCCCATCACCCATCAAAGCAATGTAGGCCAATAGCTCGAATATAGTGTCCTATACCACCATAATCGGCTCACGAGTCTGGTTGCTCAATGGTCACTATAGGGAGGCACGTGGCCCTAGCGTAAGCCGACAGCTCGACCACGGTGTCCCATTCTACCATGCCCGGCTCATAAGTCTTAACGGATTGAGGTACCATACTTAACGGGATTCCACTGGTAAGTTTGGTACCCTAGGTTCAAGCAGTAGCGACCAAACATGGTGAACATACATTAGACATATCGGGTTACTTGACAGGCCTGACTAGCTCGAGCGCACAATCAACTGAACGACATGAAGTGCATAAACACTTCGTGTGGCCTAACCACTATCGCCAACTGAAGTACGACTCGGGTTCGTCAAACACATCGTGCGTGGTGAAATAAATCTCAACCACGATCTCAAGTCTGGTACCGATTGTCTGGACTATAAGCATAGTCCCAAACTCAATCAATCCTTATTTAGAGCATGTAGAGTAAAGCATATAAAACAAAGTAATTCAAGCAAGTTAACAAGCATGTCATAAAGCATGTTATAGAGCATGTTATAAAGCACTATATAAACAAGAATACAAACACACATATTTCATTAGTAAGTAGTTAAAGTAAACAACCAATATGGAGGAAATCATACACGTCTCTAAGGTAGTTGAGAATCCCATCTCAACACCTACCTAAAACACTATCATCCAAACACTTACTCTCACACGCATTTTCACAAACACTTAAAATACACTATTACAACATACATAGTGTATATTAGCGAAACATGTATTAGGGCGAGTCCTTTCGCCAAGCAAGTATTTTACGCATATATAATATATTCATACAATAACTAATCATGGCGAACACATCTCCAAAATTTATACGTATACGGTACTTTCTAAAATACACTATTTCTACATACATAGTGTATATTAGCAAATCATGTATTATGGTGAGTCCTTTCGCCAACTAAGTATTTTATCCATATATATTATATTCATACAACAAATAATCATGACAAACACATTCCCAAAATTTATACGTATACGGTATTTTCTACGAATAGCTAGAATATGTAAAATTCCATATTCTACGTCTTTAATCAAAATAGAAAACAGAAAGCACTCTGTACATATGCAATTGCATGTAGATCATGAATCTATCATTATCTGACATTAAAAGCATTGAAAAGCATAACCTATACACCTAAAGTCCTCACCTTTAAGCCGTAGAAGCGAAATAAACTCGCTAGACTGGTTAGGCATCCTCCTACGATGATCTAGCAACCTATTACATGATTCAAGTTAGTTATTTCATAACTTACAACCACCAAAGCCCCAAATCAGATTAGGGTTAGAGTTTCTTACCTAGAAACGGAGCTGAAATCGCCAGGAAAGCGATTAGAAATGAGTGGTGTAGCTTGTGTAGCGGCAGGGTAAAGTGGCAGGGAGATTCCCCCACTTCTTTCACACTTTCTCTCTTTTCTCTCTCCTCTCTCCTAGGTTTTCTCCCAAATTCGTATGGGCTGAATGAGAGAGGTTTTAAGGTCTTTATATAGGCTAGAACATTACCAGAATAGACTCCAGGTCAAGGTATACTTGGGTTATAGCCAAAGTAGCCCTGTTCTGTCTCAACAAAGCACTTCTGGCGGCCCCTTTTCAGTGTGCAGTTGGACTTAAGCTCACCAACATTGGATCTAGGTACCACTATATTTTCATTCCAGTCGGATACCCAAATCACAAATGGTGGACCAGTTTCAGTTCAACGGTCAGTGGATCTTGATCGGAGATTCAATGTACATGGATATGTTTATGAAATTTTTCCTGACCCAAGGGTATATCTGGGTCAGATTCTAATGGTTTGGTTGCTTAATACTGACCCGCAAGCGACAAGTCTCAGATTACTATTTGAGATATTTATTTATAAAGAAAACTAAGTGTTCTCACACTCCGCTCCGAGCTCAAGCGAATAGCGCTAGGACACTGTTTGGATTTGATTTCTGAGATGGTTGCTAAGCCCAGCAAGGCAGTCCTAATTCCTTAACTTTGTGTTAATCGGACTTCCGACGTGCGGTCCAGATCTGATATGGAGTTTCGATATGCTCCCGAGAGCAGCCGGGTAATGAAATTGATCCTAGATTTTAGGGTAACCTAGCATCAATGATTCTACGAGTTTTGGGTCTCACTTTAAAGTGGATCAAGTGGATTTCGTAGCTAATCTAGTTTAGCACTTAGTTAACTTTGTTAAATTTTTAAAGGATTTAGTCCTGTAAGATTTCTGTCTGAGGTGGTACTTGGGCCTTTATAGTTGGTACATACAGTGATTCAAGTTATTAATACTTACTAAAGCACGCCCAAATTACAACAAAAGGAAATCCTAGGGCAGGAGAGGCGGATGTTCTAAATAACCTATTCGTTTTGTGAAATTTCATAAGGGTATTAGTTTAAAGCCCATTTTATTTATGTATTTACTAATTACAGCAATTTATAGTTTAAGTATTGTTCTTCATCACTTAAACCTTAAGATTGGTGTCTAATGTGAAAGTACTTAGAAGGATTTAAAGAATGAGGTGGTGAAAGGTGAGATTTGTGAAGGAAAGGTGGGGTTTTTCCATAAATGGTTTAAAGAAAGGATTTGAGACCTTTGAATTGGGTGTTTGAGAAGTTAATCAGGTGTTAGGATAGACCCATTGCCTAAGGACGTTTAATTCCAGATTGGTAAAAATCCGGGATGTTACACTACCACACTAATCATGCAGCCACCTGACCGGAACATTCCCTTTGAGATTATGTGTAATGCGTTCGATTATGCTATTGGGGCAGTGTTAGGCCAAAGAAAAGAAAAGAAGCCCTATGTTATTCACTATGCAAGTAAAACTTTAAATCTTGACCAAGTGAATTATTCTACTACGGAGAAGGAACTCCTAGTCGTAGTATTTGCTTTGGACAAATTTAGGTCCTACTTGATCGGATCCAAGATCATCATTTACACTGATCATGCGGTGCTCAAGTACCTTCTTTCTAAGAATGATGTTAAGCCTCGCCTGACAAGATGGATCCTCCTACTCTAGTAATTTGATTTGAAAATACAAAACAAAATGGGAGTAGAAAATGTAGTGGCTGACCATCTTTCTAGACTTGATCTCCATGATTCCCTTGAGATGACAGTTGTAAATGACATGTTCCCTGATGAACAATTGTTTAAACTCTCTGATCTACCTTGGTTTGTTGACATTGCAAATGATCTTGCTGCAAGTTTCAGCCAACACATTAGACTGTGCAAGATATGAAAAAATTCTTCACCGAGGTTTGCAAATTTTCTAGGATGACCCATATTTATTCAAATATTGCCCAGACCAAATTTTAAGGAGATGTGTGCCGGACAACGAACACCAAAGTGTTATCTCCTTCTATCACTCTCAGGCCTGTGGTGGTCACTCTTTTGCTAAAAAGACCACGACCAAAATTCTGTAATGTTGCTTTTACTGGCCCACTATGTTCAAGGACACTGATGAGTTTTGCAAAGCTTGTGAGTGTTCTCAAAAATTGGGAGCGTTGTATACCCAGAATATGATGCTGCTGAATCACATTCTGATGAATGAAGCATTTGACTGCTGGGGCATCGATTTCATAGGGCCATTCCCCTAATCCTTCAGGAATTTATACATTTTGCTTGCAGTATACTATGTCACTAAGTGGGTCGAAGTGATCCCGTGTCGGAATAATGACCATCAAATGGTCATTAAATTCTTGAAAGAAAACATCATTTCCCGGTTCGGAATGCCTCGGGCCATTATTAGTGATGTTGGTTCACACTTCTGTAATAGGCCATTTGAGACTTAATGAAGAAATATGACATCTCTCATAAGGTGAGTACTCCATACTACCCGTAGACAAGTGGGCAAGATGAGATTTCCATGAGGGAAATTAAACACATTCTAGAGAAAACGGTTAACCCTGATCGTAAGGACTGGTCAATCCTCTTGATCGATGCTTTATAGGCCTACCGTACTGTCTTCAAGACCCCAATTGGAATGTCTCCCTTTAGACTCGTCTATGGGAAAGCTTACCACTTGCCTATGGAACTGGAATATAGAGCCTATTGGATAGTAAAAAATTTGAACTTTAACTTAGACAACGCTAGCTCGTTGCATAAACTTCAATTGAATGAACTCGAAGAAATTTGAAATAACACATATAAGAACTCGAGAATTTACAAGGACAGGATGAAGATGTTCCATAATAGGAACATCTTTCCAAAATCATTCTTGACTGGTCAAAAAGTCCTTTTATACAATTCTTGGTTACATCTTTTTTCGAGTAAACGCAAATCTCGTTAGACCAACCCTTTCACTGTTATTAATGTCTACCCTGATGGGGCCATTGAGATTCAAAATCCAACGAATGTCAATGTTTTCAAAGTGAATGAACATCGTGTAAAGCCATTTGTTGAGAAATTTGATTCAGAGGACATGCGCATACCTCTGATGGATCCTATCTTCCAGGATTGACTTCCTAGTCTAATGGAGTTGTAGTTAGATTTATTGCTTTCATAGGATTTAGGACTAGGATAGTTTTCTCTACACTTATCTAGTCTTTTTGCTAACCCATCTTCGCGTTGAGAACTTTGGATGAATTGCAATTTTCCTTCTTCGGGTACTGTCTTTCCATCACTTCTCCTTTATTTTCATTGTCTCATATGCATTACATGCTTATATCTTTTACATTGAGGATAATTTAGATTTTAGGTTGGGGGTGTGGATTAGGTAAACTATAAGTATTTTCTTAGTTTCTAAGCAAAAAAATGTTAAAATTTTTCAATTTTTCAAGTAAATACCTATTTGGAAAACAAAAGTTTGTGTACTTAAGAATGTTTTAAGTATGATAATAAGGTAGAGATTGAATTTTGAATTGTTGAAGTTTGATCAACTAAGTAGTTTATCACTTACATCTCTTGCACTTAATTAATTAAGAGAAAGTTTTGAATATCATGTTGATCTAAATCACGAGACACGTTCAAGCTATTTTTTATGAATTATGTTAGAATTTCTAATGGTTAGTATGTAAATCATTGATATATGTTGAAAATTTAGTCTGGAGAATTTTATCTACCTTAAAAGATGAAAAGAACCAGTTAAAAAATAGTGAGATCGACAAAAAAAGGTCACGTATGGTGAAAAGACTGGAAAAGAATGAAAAAAATGAAAAAGAACGTAAAATCTAAAAAGAATGTATAAAAGTGACTGTCGATATAAAATCAAAAACTGGAAAAAGAAGGAGAAGTGGATAAGTTCGAAATTAATACTTGATTTTTTAATTAATCTTGATATGATGAACATGGCTAACATTATGGAATGATAGTATTATCATGGGAAGTAATTTGATTTTCACTGAGCACATCGAAAAATATGATATAAGAACTTATGCTCTGAAGAAATTGATAAAGAACTTATTTGATTGATTGCTTATATGATTTGGCTCTAGGTTTTCAAAGTCCCACTTTCTCATCTTAGTTCTACTCATTTGTACTCAATTGTACAAAAGTTTATTTTCTGAAAAAGGTTTGAACATTGAGAATTGAAGTTCACTTCACGCATGTTTTGCTCGGGACTAGCAAAATGCTAGTTGGGGTGTTTTTTGAGTGTTAAATATTACATATTTTCCCCTATTTCTATCTTGGTTTTATGAACATGACACGACTTAAAGGTATATTGTTAGTGCAGTGCACACTTTTGTTTGTTTGTAAGTGTTGTGCACACCTTTATTTTGTCAAATTTCGTTGAGACAAAACAACCTCAATTGATGGAAAGTTCACCTTCGAGAACAAACCATGAAGTGTGAATAGTGTAAGAACAAGTTCAAGGCGTGGATAATGCAAGCTAAAGAATACTCAAGTTCTACTACTAGTAGAAGATCAAGTTCTACCTTCAAGTAGAAGATTTGTTCTATTCACTTCACTGTCCGGCTTTGTCAGGTATAAATGACCCTAGAAAGACCTTATGGTTAGGTTCTTTCATATGCTAAACTTATATGGGGTTTTATACTTTTGTCAGGCTTCAGTTCGACTAGTCCAAGCCTTAGTTCGGCTAGTCTAAGCCTTGGTTCGATCAATCCAATAAAAACTTCAACTAGTCCAAGATTCAAACTCAAACAATGGATAATTCCGGTGATTTCTCGACCAGTCGAATAGGGTACTCGATCAGTCGAAGGGGACTCGACTCGAAATCTAGCAATTGATGTTTTGATCCCTTGACCAGTCGAATGCAGTGCTCGACCAGTCGTACAGGGCCCTTGACCAGTCAAGTAGGGCCTTCGACTAGTCGAAGAATGGTTTTATTGGATCGCGCCAAAAATTTAAATTTTCATTGGATCCTAGATGAGTCGAAGGAGACCTTAGACGAGTCGAAGCAACTGAATTTTAGCCTACAAATAAAGGCCTTCTCTCATTCCAAATTAATTAATTCAAGCTAGGAAAATCCTCTATTGAGAAAGAGAGAAGTCCCCACTATTTTCAAGCTATTGTGCGGTATTTTAAATTTATGTTTATAGCTTTTTGTTTTGATTCTTTGATCTCTAATTTATGAATCTTATTTTTTAAAAGAGAGTAATCACTTTGCTTTTTGAGATCTAAAGGATTCAAACAAGTGTTGAGGGTCAAATATTGCATATTGGACCCCATTTATTACTTGGTTTTATGAACATGATAATGCTTAATATTCTATTTTAATCATGTTTGTCTTGCAAGGTGAATTTAAGAGCTTGGATTGAAAGGGATGCTAAAAGCATGGATTTAACACTCAAGAATCATCAAAGCCAAGGATAGATCTTATGAGACCAAGAATAAATAATTCACATACCAAAGATCCATGAAAACTAAGTGAAGAATGAAGAGCATTGAAGACTTGAAGTGAAGAAAAGGAACCCTAAAAATCGGCATCCCTCGACTAGTCTAAGCCCATTCTCGACCAGTCGAATGATCCTGCTCGACCAGTCGAAGATTCCTCGACTCGAACTCCAGCGACAAAATCTTTTAAATTCCCGTCATCCTCGACTAGTCAAAGGAAACCTTCGACCAAGCGATGGTTGTCCTCGACCAGTCTAAGGTTACATAGATAGCACACGAATTGTGGAAGTTTGAGACGGTTTCCGAATTTTTCCAATTCAGTACAAAAGTTTGAGTTGCAAAACTATAAATAGGGGTCCCTATGATGTTCCTAGGAATCTTCTAGGGTTTGAGGAGTGGAGCAAAAGCATGAAGAAGCCGTCGTCGAGAGTTTTTCTTCCATTTTCTTAGTTGTATTTATGCTTTTCTTAAGAGATTTTATTTCAATCATGCCTATGGTTAGCTAAACCTCTTTGCTAGGGCTAAGAGGTGAAGCTTGTATCATGACGGGATGTTTTCTATTACTTTGATTCATGTTTAAGTCGAACTATCTTTGATTCTAGTTTGATATTTAAGAAATACACTACAAGAAAAGCCACTTTTACCGACAAAATTTTTCGTCGCTAAAAGTCAATTTTTCATAGGTAAAACGTTTTACCGATGAAAATTTTCATTGCTAAATTCGTCGGTAAAAGTTTGAGGGTAAAGGTTTTTACCGTCGAAAAATTTTATCATCAGCAAAGGTAATACTTTTACCGACAAAATTTTTTGTCGGTAAAAAATAAAAAAGAAACTTTTCCCGACGATTTTTTTCGTAGTTAAAAATATTACAAAACTTTTACTAATGAATTTTTTTGTCGGAAAAAAATAAGTAAAAAACTTTTACCTACAAAACTTTTCGTATGTAAAAATATTTACAAAACTTTTACCGAAGAACTTTTTCGTTGGTAAAAAATCAGTAAAAAACTTTTACCGATGAATTTTTTCGTAGATAAAAATATTAAAAAACTCTTACCGACGAATTGTTTCGTCAGAAAGAATTAGTAAAAAATTTTTACCGACAAATTTTTTCATGGGTAAAAATATTGAAAAACTTTTATCGATGAATTGTTTCGTCGAAAAAAATAAGTAAAAAACTTTTACCTATGAAATTTTTTTTAGGTAAAAATTATTTACAAAACTTTTATCGACAAATATTTTTGTCGGTAAAAAATAAGTAAAAAACAATTTAAAAAAAATATTTCACGATACTTTTACCTACGAGAATTTTCATAGGTAAAAAACGTAGATGAGACTTTTACCTATGAGAATTTTCATAGGTAAAAAACGTGGATGATACTTTTACCTACAAAATATTTCGTAGGTAACACAAAATTCCTGATATACACCTGTCACAATATATTTCATCATATTCTTCCTGATATACACCTGTTATATAATATATTTCATCATATTCACATTCACATCCATCTAAACCCAAACTATGTAAATCCATCCAAACATAAACTACATTCATCCAAACATAAACTACATCTAACTAAACACAAACAATCTTATCAACATCACATTCATCCACGCATAAATACATATAAGTTTAACATCATAAATAAAATACAAAAAATTATTCATAGCCTATTTCCTGGTGGGGCTCCTAAAATTCAGTGTGGTGAACACATCGTCAACTGTGCACACACACTTAGGTCCTTACTCATACCTTTATGGTAGATTCAAAATAGTTTCAATACAAAGTCACGAGTTCAAGTACCCATTGTGGCCCTAAGCGACTCTGGTGTGTGAGTGTGTGTTAAAAGAAAAAGAAAGAAAGAAAACGTTGATTTATCTTTTTAGGTTGAGCCTAATGGTACTTGGTGATTTCTCATTAGGTATAAATTATTATTAGTTGTTTTTAGAAAGGTGAGTTAGGCAACTTATAATTATATTAACATGATAAAATGTTGTATGTGAGCAGACATCACAAAATAAACAATCTTATGGAAAAAAAAATAAATGAAAAGAGAGAACATATGAGACGTGATCCTCATCTACTTTGATGGATTCAAGCTGCATGTGCCCTACCCAACTTCCTATAAGGAGAAGTTATATGGGTCTTGGAATAATGTTAGTGACAAATCCACCTTGTCTATTAATATTATCATATTGTGTTAGGCCATGACTCTAAAAATGAGATAAATCCAAATCTCAAATATTCTATGCTATAAGAGATAGTGGAGATGGAAATAAATGCATTATGATGCTTGAGTTCGAGTATGCTTGCCAACAAAGAAGGATTTTCTTGTTTGTAGCCATGTGATTGGGCTATATTATTACATCAATCGGGTTTGGGTTTAGGTTTGGATTTTCAAGTTTAGGCTTAGGTTTAGGTTAGGGAGATGAGATTAGGATTAGGTGTCGGTTTAGGTTTAGGGATTTGAGAATACATTTACGTTTTAGTTTTTAGGTTTAAGTTAATGTTAGGTTATGGGTTATAAGTTTAGGTTATAGGTTATAGGTTAAGGTTTAGGTAATAGGTTTTGGTTTAAGTTAAGGTTATAGGTTTAGGTTTAAGTTATAGGTTTAGGTTAAGGTTGAGGTTTAGGTTATAGGTTATTGCTTTAGGGAATTGAGAATAGGTTAAGGTTTAGGTTTAAGAAATCGGATTTGGGTTCGGGAACAGGTTTAGGTTTGGGTTTTTAAGTTTACATTTAAGTTTAGGTTAGGGAGTTGAGATTAGGATTGGGTGTAGGTTTAGGTTTGGGGATTTGAGAATACAATTAGGTTTTAGGTTTAGGTTTAGGTTTTAGGTTTAGGTTATAGGTTTAAGTTTAGGTTATAAGTGCGAGGTTATAGGTTTAGGTTTAGGTTAGGTTATAGGTTGAGGTTTAGGGAATTGAGTTAATTTATAGGTTGATTTGAGAATAGGTTTAGGTTAATGTTGTAGGTTATAAGTTTATGTTAATGTTGTAGGTTATAGGTTTAGGTTTAGGTTTAGGTTTAAGGATTTGAGAATACATTTACGTTTTAGGTTTAGGTTTAGGTTTTATGTTTGGCTTAAGGTTACTGAGTTTAGGTTTAGGTTTAGATTTAGGTTTAGGTTATAAGTGCAGTTATAGGTTTAGGTTTAGGTTAGGTTGTAGGTTAAGGTTTAGGGAATTGAGTTTAGGTTATAGGTTATAGGTTAAGGTTTAGGTTTAGGTTATATGTTTTGGGATTTGAGAATAGGTTTAGGTTATAAGTATATGTTTAAGTTAATGTTGTAGGTTATAAGTTTATGTTAATGTTTGTAGGTTATAGGTTTAGGTTTAGGTATTTGAGAATACATTTATGTTTTAGCTTTAGGTTTAGGTTAAGGTTACATGTTTAGGTTTAGGTTTAGGTTATAAGTGTAGGTTGTAGGTTTAGGTTTAGGTTAGGTTATAGGTTAAGGTTTAGGGAATTGAGTTTAGGTTATAGGTGAAATTGAGATGAAGACCGCTTTAGGTGAAGTAGGAATATGCCAATATGTCCTAGAGGGGGGTGAATAGGACTTTTTAATAATTTTATAACGATTTAAAATCCTATCACACTAATCCTAACAACAAGCATATATTAGGATTACTCAAGAGTAACTCTACTGGCTTCCAAGCCCAGTAGAGGATCCAATCATAAACTATTTGAGAGATAAACAATATGCAAACTAGTTTATGATGGATATGACTGTGAGTGTGTGTGAGGTGTGATATCAGATAATCAGATATGAAAGTATATAAGGAAATCACATGAGCAAATGGAAGACAATAATAATTTCAAACACATTCATTTTTATAATGGTTCGCATACTTATCTACTCCACTCCCGGTAACTGCACCCAACCCTTTAGTGTATCGGATTTCACTAAGGAGGTTTCACACGGTTCACCCCAAACCCAGGGTTTTAAATTAGGTTAACCTTTAACCTTTATAACCTACACCTAGGCTGATTGTTTATGCTCTCACGAGCAAGGGTCAACACAAAGTACCCACTTTTAGGCACACTGGCCAAGGATCTTCCACAAGACCCTAACTATTTATGCTCTCACGAGCAAGGGTCAACACAATGCACCCACTTTTAGGTACACTGGCCAATAATGTTTCATAAAACCCCTAACTATTTACGCTCTCACGAGTAAGGGTCAATACAACTCACCCACTTTTAGGCACACTGGCCAAGGATCTTCTATAAGACCCAAACTATTTATGCTCTCCATAGGGCAAGGGTCAACACAATCCACATACTACGTACATTCCCACCGGAGGCCTCGTAGAGGACTTGCAAGGGGTGAGAAATACCTTAGACCCTATCCTAGAAAGGAATGATCACAAGGGTCCTCTGGATTCTGATAACTTACAGATAAGTAGATGAGTCCCTTTCAACATGTTGTCAAAGATCTCCTCCTTTGTTGATGAAGAGTCTTTTACTTCCTTGAACCGCAACTCAGAAGATGTACCAGTGCATGGCGATAGGTTGGGTCAAGTCTATGATGGAATCCTACTCTCCTAAATGTTTTTCTACAAAGAAGATAGAGTGATTCCAATTATCTATCCATTCAAGGCATCCCAGCCTAATGATTTGCCATTAAGATGGTAGCTGGAGGATCCTTGAATGCGGAAGTTCATTCCCCAATCCACTTTATTGAATATTAATGGTGAGGGTGGATTGGAGGATGAACTTCCATGAGATAAAGGGCTTTGGGTATATGATCTAAGGTTAAACACTCAAAAGCACTCTCTTCTTTCTCTACCAGCAACAATAGACAAGTCCTCTTTATATAGGTAAAAGGTTCAAACAAATATAAAATGGTCACATTTATGACAGAGTTCGATATCATCGAGTGGGTTCGATATCATCAATCGTATACTCTCGATTGCAACGACTGGCCACTCGATAACACAAACTCAATGTCATATGCTTTTGAAACCTTTTACCAGCTGGTCGAGGGAATCGAGACAGGTGTCGATATCATCAGATTTTGAACTCTAATAGTATCGACATGAGGTTCGATTCCTCGATATTTGAAAATGAGAGAGACTTACCTTGAAATATTTCAGGTTTATAAGATGATCGAGGGACCTTCGATATCATCGAAATTTGAATGTCGATGATATCGATAATCGTGTCGGTGCATCGATAAATCCAAAGGATTTTTCATTAAGCTTGTTAGACAGTTTATGTCCTTATTCGATGCAATCGATACTGTATCAATATATCGATATTTGAATATCGATTCCCTCGAGTAACCATCGATCAAAGATAAATAATCCTGAAATATTTGCTGGATATTTGTGAGTCCAAGACTGATATCATCGAAGGCCTTTCGATATTATCGAGATCTGAATTTCGATGATATCGACGATGACCTCGACTTATTGACGATCTTATGATTTTTCTTAGTAAAAATAAGGACTCATTTTCTCTGTTGTTGATTGTATCGAGTCAACTTCGATAGATTCGAGATTTGAATATCGATGATATCGATAGGTATATCGATACATCGATACTTCCGTCCTGATGAGTATGTGGTTGCTGGACATATTTTGTCCTCATTTCGATGAATCATTTAGTCATCGAGGACATCGATCAGTATATCGATAAAATCGACAGAGTTAAAAAACTTATAGATTTTCTGAATTTTGAAAAAATTTTCTAACTCAAAACCCTATAATGTTCTAATTTATTTTAAGGGTTTTAATTACCTGGTGTTTTGGGACATGGGATATGAGGCTTAGATTTACCTGTGGCGAGTTCGGGCCCAAATTCGGTTGAGGCAGACTTGACCTTCCTATGGAGCTTCTCTGTCTAGCCGACTCAACACTCACGCTAATTGACAAACCAAGGCACTTTCAATAGGTTATAGGTTATAGGTTAAGGTTTAGGTTATAGGTTAAGGTTTAAGTTTAGGTTATAGGTTTAGGTTTAGGTTAGGGTTTAGGTTTAGATTATAGGTTTGGGGATTTGAGAATAGGTTTAGGTTATAAGTATAGGTTTAGGTTAATGTTGTAGGTTATAAGTTTAGGTTATAAGTTTATGTTAATGTTGTAGGTTATAGGTTTAGGTTTAGGATTTGAGAATACATTTAGGTTTTAGGTTTGGGTTTAGGTTAAGGTTATAGGTTTAGGTTATAGGTTTAAGTTTAGGTTATAAGTGTAGGTTATAGGTTTTGGTTTAGGTTAGGTTATAGGTTAAGGTTTAGGGAATTGAGAATAAGTTAAGGTTTAGGTTTAGGAAATTGGGTTTGAGTTCGGGTTTAGGTTTGGGTTTTAAAGTTTAGGTTTAGGTTAAGGAGTTGAGATTAGGATTAGGTGTATATTTAGGTTTAAGGATTTGAGAATACATTTAGGTTTTAGGTTTAGGTTTAGGGTATAAGTGTAGGTTATAGGTTTAGGTTTAGGTTAGGTTATTGGTTAAGGTTTAGGGAATTGAGAATAGGTTAAGGTTTAGGTTTAGGAAATCGGTTTCGGGTTTGGGTTTAGGTTTCGGTTTTCAAGTTTAGTTTTAGGTTAAGGAGTTAAGATTAGGATTAGGTGTAGGTTTAGGTTTAGGGATTTGAGAATACATTTAGGTTTTTGGTTTAGGTTTAGGTTTTAGGTTTAGGTTAAGGTTATAGGTTTATGTTATAGGTTTAGGTTTAGAAATCGGGTTCGGGCTCAGGATCGGGGTTACGTTTGGGTTTAGGTTTTAGGTTTTAGGTTATAGGTTTGGTTACAGGTTAAGGTTTAGGTTTAGGTTTAGGTTATAGGTTTAGGTTATGGTTATAGGTTTAGGTTTGGCTTTAGATTATAGGTTATAGGTTTAGGTTTAGGTTTTGGGATTTGAGAATAGGTCTAGGTTATAGGTTTAGGGATTTGAGAATAGGTTTAGGTTTAGGTTTAGGAATTCGGGTTCAGGTTCGTGTTCAGGTTCGGGTTTGGGTTCGGGTTATATGTTTTGGTTAAGGTGTAGGTTTAAGTTAAGTGAATTAAGTTTAGGTTATAGGTTTAGGTTTAGGTTTAGGATTATGTTATAGGTTTCAGTTTAGGCTAAGGGCTTTGGGATTCAGATTTGGGTTTGGGATCGGGTTTAGGTTTGGCTTTTCAAGTTTAGGTTTAGGTTTAGGTTAGGGAGTTGAGATTAGGATTTGGTGTAGGTTTAGGTTTATGGATTTGAGAATACATTTAGGTTTTAGGTTTAGGTTATAGGTTATAGCTTCAGGGAATTGAGAATAGGTTAAGGATTAGGTTTAGGAAATCGGGTTCGGGTTCTGGATTGGGCTTAGGTTTGGGTTTTCAAGTTTAGGTTTAGGTTAAGGAGTTGAGATTAGGAATAGGTGTAGGTTTAGGTTTAAGGAATTGAGAATACATTTAGGTTATAGGTTTAGGTTTAGGTTATAAGTGTAGGTTATAGGTTTAGGTTTAGGTTAGTTATAGGTTAAGGTTTAAGGAATTGAGAATAGGTTAAGGTTTACGTTTAGGAAATCGGTTTTGGGTTCGGGTTCTGGGTTTAGGTTTGGGTTCTCAAGTTTAGGTTTAGGTTAAGGTTTTGAGATTAGGGATTAGGTGTAGGTTTAGGTTTAGGATTTGAGAATACATTTGGGTTTTAGGTTTAGGTTAAGGTTATAGGTTTAGGTTTAGGTTTAGGTTATAGGTTATAGGTTATAGGTTATGGCTTTAGGGAATTGAGAATAGGTTAAGGTTTAGGTTTAGGAAATCGGGTTTGGGGTTGGGATCGAGTTTAGGTTTTAGGTTTAGGTTTAGGTTTATGTTTAGGAATTCGAGTTTAAGTTCGGGTTTAGGTTCGATTTCGGGTTATATGTTTGGGTTAAGGTGTAGGTTTAAGTTAAGTGAATTAAGTTTAGGTTATAGGTTTAGTTTTATGTTATAGGTTTAGGTTTAGGATAAGGGTTTTGGGATTCAGATTTGGGTTCGGGATCGGGTTTAGGTTTGGGATTTCAAGTTAGGTTTAGGTTTAGGTTAGGGAGTTGAGATTAGGATTAGGTGTAGGTTTGGGTTAAGGTTAGGAGTTGAGATTAGGATTAGGTGTAGGTTTAGGTTTAGGTTAGGTTAGAGGTTAAGGTTTAGGGAATTGAGTTTAGGTTATAGGTTATAGGTTATATGTATAGGTTAAGGTTTAGGTTTAGGTTATAGATTTAGGTTTAGGTTAAGGTTTAGGTTTAGGTTATAGGTTTTGGGATTTGAGAATAGGTTTAGTTTATAAGTATAGGTTTAGGTTAATGTTGTAGGTTACAAGTTTATGTTAATGTTGTATGTTATAGGTTTAGGTTTAGGGATTTGAGAATACATTTATGTTTTAGGTTTAGGTTTAGGTTTTACATTTGGGTTAAGGTTATAGGTTTAGGTTTAGGGATTTGAGAATACATTTAGGTTTTAGGATTAGCTATAGGTTTAGGTTTAGGTTTTGGGTTTAGGTTAAGGTTATGTTATAGGTTATTAGTTTAGGTTATAGGTTATAGGTTATAGGTTATAGGTTATAGTTATAGGTTTAGGTTTAGGTTTAGGTTAAGGTTTAGGTTTAGGTTAGAGGTTATAGGTTATAGGTTATAGGTTATAGGTTTAGGTTTAGGTTTAGGTTAAGGTTTAGGTTTAGGTTATAGGTTATAGGTTATAGGTTATAGCTTTAGGGAATTGAGAATAGGTTAAGGTTTAGGTTTAGGAAATCGGGTTTGGGTTCGGGATCGGGTTTAGGTTTTAGGTTTTAGGTTTAGGTTTATGTTTAGGAATTCAAGTTTAAGTTCGGGTTCAGGTTCAGTTTCGGGTTATATGTTTGGGTTAAGGTGTAGGTTTAAGTTAAGTGAATTACGTTTAGGTTATAGGTTTAGGTTTAGGTTTATGTTATAGGTTTAAGTTTAGGATAAGAGTTTTGGAATTCAGATTCGGGTTCTGGATCGGGTTTAGGTTTGGGTTTTCAAGTTTAGGTTTAGGTTTAGGTTAGGGAGTTGAGATTAGGATTAGGTGTAGGTTTAGGTTAAGGTTAGGGAGTTGAGATTAGGATTAGGTGTAGGTTTAGGTTTAGGGAATTGAGTTTAGGTTATAGGTTATACGTTTAGGTTATAGGTTATATGTATAGGTTAAGGTTTAGGTTATAGGTTAAGGTTTAGGTTTAGGTTTAGGTTAAGGTTTAGGTTTTGGTTATAGGTTTTGGGATTTGAGAATAGGTTTAGTTTATAAGTATAGGTTTAGGTTAATGTTGTAGGTTATAAGTTTATGTTAATGTTGTAGGTTATAGGTTTTGGTTTAGGGATTTGAGAATACATTTATGTTTTATGTTTAGGTTTAGGTTTTACGTTTGGTTAAGGTTACAGTGTTTAGGTTTAAGGATTTGAGAATACATTTAGGTTTTAGGATTAGTTATAGGTTTAGGTTTAGGTTTTGGGTTTAGGTTAAGGTTAAGGTTAGGTTATAGGTTATTAGTTTAGGTTATAGGTTATAGGTTATAGTTATAGGTTTAGGTTTAGGTTAAGGTTTAGGTTTAGGTTATAGGTTATAGCTTTAGGGAATTGAGAATAGGTTAAGGTTTAGGTTTAGGAACTCGAGTTTGGGTTCGGGATATGGATTAGGTTTGGGTTTTTAAGTTTAGGTTTAGGTTTAGGTTAGGGAGTTGAGATTAGGATTAAGTGTAGGTTTAGGTTTAGGTTTAGGGATTTGAGAATACATTTATATTTTAGGTGTAGGGTTCAGATTGGGTTTAGATATTCTCTAGTATTATCTACTATTGAACCTGGTATTATCTACTAAATACGAGTAACATACAACCAATATTGGGGCACCATACTATAAGCAACAAGTATAACATCCCAGATTTTTGCCAACCTGGAATTAGACGTCCTTAGGCAATGGGTCAATCTTAACACCTTATTAACTTGTTAGAACTCAATCTCAAAGTCTAAAACCGCTTTTGAACCCATTTCCTTCACAAATCCCACCCTTCACCACCTTGATTTTACAATTTTTCTAAGTACTTTCACCCTAGACACTATCTTAAATTAGCTAAGTAGTATAACTTGGATCACTTTATATACAAACTGTAAAGGACTAAGTACTACCTTAGACAGAAATCTTATAGGATTAAATCCTTTAGAAATTTGACAAACTTAACAAAGTGCTAAACTAGATTAGGCATGAAATTTGCTTGATCCACTTTAAATACGATCTGCAAGATCCATAACTTGTAGAATCATTGATGCTAGGTTACCCTAAAATCTAGGATCAATCTCATTACCCGATTACTCTTGGGAGCATGTTGAAACTTCGTATCCGATTTAGACCGCACATCGAGAGTCTGAATAATACGAAGTTAAGGATTTAGGACCGCTATGTTGGGCTTGACAACTATCTCAAAAATCAAATCCAGACAGTGTCCCAACACTATTCGCTTGAGCTTGGAGCGGGGAGTGTGAGAAATGTGAAAATAATTCTAAATTCAATTCAAAATAAATAAATCTGAGACTTGTCGCTTGCGGGTCAGTATTAAGCAACCTGACCGTCAGAATTAGGCCAAATTACACCCTCGGATCAGGAATATTTCCTCAAACATATCCATGTACTCGGAATCTCCGATCGAGAGCCACTGACCGTCGAACTGAAACTGGTCTGCCACGCGTGATCTGGGAGTCCAACCAAATGAAAACTTAACTCCACCTAGATCCAGAGTCTGTGAGCTTAAGTCTGACTTTTGGCTTAGGGAGGCCCGCCAGAAGTCCTTCGTTAAGCTGAAACTGGGTCGCTTTGGTTATAAACTAAGTATACCTTGACCTGAAGTTTATTTCGGTGACTTTTTAGGCTATATAAAGACCTTAGAACTCTCTCTCTCACAGCCATACAAATTTAAGAGAAACCCTAGAGAGAGAAGAGAGAAAAGAGAGAGAAAGTGTGGGAGATGTGGGAGAGTCTTCCTGCCCTTCTTCCCTGCTGCTATCCATGCTCCACCACTCTATTCTCATCGCTTTCTCGGTAATTCCGGCATCATTTCTAGGTAAGAAACCCTAACCCTAAACTGATTTGGGGTTTTGAAAGATGTAGGTTATGAAATAGCTAACCTATTTCGTTCTTTAGGCTACCAAACTGCCGTATACGGAAGCTTAGCACACCTATCGTATCTGTTACGATTCTACGACAAAAGGTGCGGACTTTAGGTGTATAAGTTATGGTTTTCAATGCTTTCAATGTCAGATAATGATAGATTCATGATCTACATGCAATTACACATGTACAAAGTGTTGTCTGTTTTCCGCTTCAATTAAAGATGACGAATATGGAATTTTACATACTCTAGGTATTTGTAGAAAGTACCATATACGTATAAATTTTGGAAATGTGTTTGCCATGATTATTTGTTGTATGAATATATTATATATGGATAAAATACTTGTTTGGCGAAAGGACTCGCCCTAACATATGACTGAATGAGTATAGAATTCTCATTCATGCCCGCCATGACTAATTGTCATGGATATATGATTGTTGTATTGGCGATACCCCTTTGACGAAAGGATTTACCCTAAATCACGCCACGACTACTATACGCTATATATGTTGAAACGTGTAGACCAAGTGTTTGTGAAAATGTTCAAATGAATATGGAACTTGGATTCATGCTTGCCATGATTATCCGTCATGGGTGCACGCGTGTTATAATTGGGGGCAACTCCCTAGTGAAAGGATTTGGCCTAATGCCTATGTGATCAACATATGTCATATATGTTGATGTATGTAGTTACAGTGTTTGTTGAAATGTCTGAATGTGTAGTAGTTAGTAAATCGTAATGTACAAGGGTGTTGAGATATGATTCTCGACTTCTTTAACTATGTGTATGATTTCTTTAGATATCCGTGTGATTAGGAATTGAATATGTACAAGCTCATGCTTATGTTGTACTTCATAACATGCTCAACTGATTGTATGATTTTATCTGTGTAATGCATATGTTTAAATTCATGTTTATGTTGTATTCCATAAGTGCTGTGAAGGGTGATGGGGGAGTGGTGTAACGAATGCGTGCAACAACCCTGGCTGCCTTAAGCGCATATTATCAGACTTTGATTGTATGATTTGAATCTTAATCCATTACTGCTTTAACTATTTGCAATTGAATGTGATTGGGGCTATTGTATAGTCAAGGCAATCGGCAATGAAACTGAGTTCGTGGTTGAGATTCAGTCGCCACGAGAGATGTGTTCATCGAACCAGAATCGTACTTCGGTTGGCGATAGTGGCTGGTCACACGAAGTGCTTATGCGCTTCATATCGTTCAACTTGTTGTATGCTTGAGCTAGCAGAGCTCGTTAAGTAACCCGATCTGTCTTATGTATGTTCACCATGTTTGGATGCTACTGCTTGAACCTAAGGTACCAAACTTACCAGTGAAATCCCATTAACCATGGTACCTCGATCCGCTAAGACTCATGAGCCGGGCATGGTGGTATGGGACACCGTGGCCGAGTTGTCGGCCTACGCTGGAGCCACGTGCCTTCCCGTAGTGACCAGTGAGCAACTAGACTCGTGAGCCAATTATGGTAGTATGGGACACTATATTCGTGTTGTCAGCTTATATTGATAAGGTGATGGGGGAGTGGTGTAACCATTGTGTGTAACAACCCTGGTAGCCCTTTGTAGTGACCTCAAGCATACTCTGAATTTGCGGTGAGGCGACGAGTTTTGCCGTGGTGTATAGAGTATGAACTAGGCATGTATCTGTATAGTGCTGAATCGTTAAAGAGGTGATGGGGGAGTGGTGTAACTATTGTGTGTAATAGCCCTGACAGCCTCTGCAGCAACCTAGAAACACATTATCGTATGAGATTTACTAGGACTGACGACCCTAGAATGGATCATGTTTGGGAATGATACAAGGGGGGACCTTAGTTTCCTAATACTGCTATTTGAAATGGACTAATAACAACTCGATAATCATGCTCATCATGTATTGCATGTGCATGGAAGATGTGGAGTACTGAGGGATGAACGCATGTCGCGAATGTAAGATGGTGTCGCATGAGGGTGGTTTGGCAAGGGCATACATCATGACTGCATTCATACTTGCATTAATAAGAGTAATTAGAATTGTTGATTGTACTGCTTTATCATTACTGCTTAGACTATTTTGGTAACATGTTAACCTATGTTTTATTGTTCTACTAAGTTGATCACTCACTCCCATGTTACAGGACGGTGTTGTACACACCAACCAGATTTGTTTGAGTTTCAGGTGATGGCGATGCTTATGAATCAGAGCCGGACTACTACTATGATGTTGAGGAGGAGTTCTCCTACATGTAACTCTCTGACAGGTCTATGAAGACCTGGTATTGTATTGACGGGGCTATGGTATTGGAATAGAAGATATTACAGTTCCACAACTTGGTATAATTTAAAACTATACTTGTAATTATTTAACCTGGTAATGTTATCACATGGTGGAGACTCACCACAGTTTATATATTTTATCTATCTATCATAGTCTTCCGCTTGCAAATTTTACTGCCTCTAGAGTATGATATGTTGTTTTGGCTTAATCTCACTCATGTTCACTACTCTAATACAGTCAACATTCAATAATCATTCATTTTGTTGCATAAGTGATGCATTGGAACTCGAGAGTTGAGTTTATGCTCGACCCCCAATTTTCAGGGCGTTACAAGATGGTATCAGAGCATGATTTGGATTAAACTGGACCTGGGTTATGGTCACACGATGCATTCTGACGCACTCTAACTTAGGAGGGAGCGATGGAATATAGAAACCGACTTAGGATTTTCCAAATTCACCGAACGACAAAACCGACGGAAATCGACCGCTAAGATTGGGCACATACACGCCCATGATCACGTAAAATAATCCCGAACCACTTCTAGGCCATCAGTCAACGGGTTTGAGTCGTTCCCTAAGAACGAATGCCCTTAGGTTGTGGGTCAACCACAACACCTTACACTTCATCTCAAAGCCTAAAACCCCTTGTTATCGAATTCCTTTAAAATCTCTCCTTGCACCACTTCATTCTTTAATTTTTTCTAAGTCCCTTTCATACTAGACATAAATTCTAACGTATAAATGATGAAGAATAATACTTAAACAAAAATTTACTATAAATAGTAAATATATGTAGAAATTGGACTTTTGACCATTTAAATTTTAAAATCTGACCAAATATATAGGTTATTCGGATAGATTAGCGTCTCCTATCCCAAAATCATATGCTATATGTCACATAAAATTATTCCATTTTGCAATTTAGCCCCGGTACGACTCAAAACGGAATCGGGGGCCTATCCACACTATTCTAGTGGGACCCAGGGTTTTTTGGGGCCTGCGGGATAGGAGGGTCTCGCCCATGGGGCGAGCCCTTAAAATCTGGACAGTTGGTCGGTGAGGCCCTCGTCCGGTCGGCGTGGCCTTGCCGAATTTTGGGCTGGGCCAGGCCCGCGGCTCTGGCCGATCCACTTTGGGGGTATAAGGACCCCCCTGATGTGTGTCTCGTCCATTAAAACCCCCTATAACATACCTCCTTCACAAATCACCCCTCCAAGTTATCTTTTCTCTTTTAAACTTCTGATTTTTGGCAAAAATTGCCCCTCCAATCACCCATTCCGTCATTCTCTATCACAACCCATTCACCTCCATCGTTTATAAAAATACACACCCCCTACCCTCTTTTTTCTCTCTCATTTGAGCTCCTACACCCCCTGTTTGAAGCTCAAATCGTGTAAGCTCTCAATCCCTCCCATCTCTTCACTTTCTTTCTTTGAACCCTGTCTCTTGGGCCTGTACAACCTCTGTTGAGGCATGAATCCGTGGAGAGTTAGAGACTTCAGCCCTCTTTCTCCCTTTCCTTCACTTCCCATGGCCTTATTCAGGTTGAATACGACCTTTTTCTCCATTTCCACCATCTTCTTCATGACCTCTGAAGGTTGGAATGTTTAGGGTCCGTTCGGCCAAATTGCATTAGGTGAGTTAGGTGGATAGAATTGTATAAGTAACAATAAATGTATGTGTCAGGTATTATCCCTAGATTGGGTGTATCCCATAGTTTCCGACACCATGTTTGGAATGTATGCAATTAAAAGTAAATTCTGATATTTCTTTTCAAATTACACTTCGAAATTTATGATCGTGGGATTTGGAAATCCTATCTCACACTTTCCAACACAAGTTCATTTTCCAAAGCCTATAAAATTAATTTTTATCCTACCCACCTTCCTACCAAACATGTCATTCCCAATCCCGAAGTGGGATTAGCAATGTAGTCCCATTTACTACAACGTAAGACCACTGGCCAAATAGTGTTGAAGTGATAAAGTCCCTTGATATACATTAACCCACCACACTCTGACAGCTTAAGCTTTTAGGGTAAATGGTTGTTTGACAAATAGGCCCTTAGAGTTTTGGACCTAGAGTGGTGCTCCTAGATTTCGACAGGCCTGACCGTGTAGGAAATCCAACAAATTAATAATGTGAACCTTAGGACCCTTTTAGTTGGAATGAGCATATATGAAATGCTCAAGCGTCAAGTACAGACAGCTCAGTTCCAATTAGATAACTTTGACTCTAAGTGATAGAACCCTTCCTTGTATTAGAAATGATGTGAAATCATCTAGCGTATGAGCATAGACTTTGGACTACACCTATGAATTTCCATTACTCCTAAATTAAGACTACACTACCGGTTACATTAGAGAATGCCAGAGACCAATAGATGTAGTTAGGTCAAATTAATACGCCTCTTTGATCTGGGTGGCACAGCGAAAGCATGGTGGACCCTACCCCACTAGTCCAGGATCGAAACTGTGCTCGTTGAATACGAACATATAGAATCCCTAGCAAGTTCTACTATGAGAAACCATTTTAGGATGATCTAGTAAGATTTGATTCACCATTTTCTCAGACATAGAATGAGACGAGGATTTTCTTAGACCAAGACCTAAAGGGCAACCGTAGAAATAGAAAATTTTGAGCCTTTCAATGATAGACATTCCCTACGGTTTTTAGAGTGATCGGACTACGGAGTTACTGAAAAATACAACTGCGAAACATTAGCCGCTTGACCCAAATCTCAATCCTGGGCGACTACCAATGGACTCACTGCTTGGCCGAGCAGAAGACCAGGATCCACTAGGATTCGGAAGGGATACGATGAGCTTTCTACCCTGGCCTGGTAGATGATTAATGTATCGGGATCAAGCCCAATATAACCGTCTCTTTGTGTTGGTCAAACAATGAAAACAACTATCTTACTCTAAATAATTGGGGATTGTCGTCAGGACTCTAAATAGGTAAAGAAATAAATTGTAGCAAACCATCAGGGTATGAGAAATGGATAAGAAATTTTATTTTAAGGGGGGTAGACTAAAATGAACCAGGCTAGTATATACCCTACCACGCGTAGAAACTTGAAAATAATAAGTCTTAGGCAAATGAAATAATTAAATCTTTCCTTATTACCCTTAGGCAATTTCGGGGACGAAAATTTGTTTTAAGGGGGGTAGATTGTAACATCCCAGATTTTTGCCAACCTGAAATTAGACGTCCTTAGGCAATGGGTCGATCCTAACACCTTATTAACTTGTTAGAACTCAATCCCAAGTCTAAAACTGCTTTTGAACTCATTTCCTTCACAAATCCCACGCTTTTGAACCCATTTCCTTCACAAATCCCAAAGTACCTTCACCCTAGACACTATCTTAAATTAGATAAGTAGTATAACTTGGATCACTTTATATACAAACTGCAAAGGACTAAGTACCACCTCAGACAGAAATCTTATAGGATTAAATCCTTTAGAAATTTGACAAAGTTAACAAAGTGCTAAACTAGATTAGCCATGAAATCCACTTGATCCACTTGAAATACGATCTGCAAGACCCAAAACTTGTAGAATCATTGACGCTAGGTTACCCTAAAATCTAGGATCAATCTCATTACCCGACTGCTCTCGAGAGCACGTTGAAACTCCGTATCCAATCTAAACCACACATTGGGAGTCCGAATAATATAAAGGACTTAGGACCGCTACGCTGGGCTTGACAACCATCTCGAAAATCAAATCCAGACAGTGTCCCAGCGCCATTCGCTTGAGCTCAGAGCGGGGAGTGTGAGAAATGTGAAAATAATTATAAATTCATTTTAAAATAAATAAATCTGAGACTTGTCGCTTGCGGGTCAGTATTAAGCAACCTGACCGTCAGAATCAGACCAAATTACACCCTCGGATCAGGGATATTTGTCCAAACATATCCATGTACTCGGAATCTCCGATAGAGAGCCACTGACCGTCGAACTGAAACTGGTCCACCCTGCGTGATCTGGGAATCCAACTAAAAAAAAAACTTAACTCCACCTAGATCCAGAGTCTGTGAGCTTAATTCCGACTTTTGGCTCAGGGAGGCCCGCCAGAAGTCATCCGTTGAGCTAAAGCTGGGTCGCTTTGGTTATAACCTAAGTATACCTTGACCCGAAGTCTATTTCGGTGACTTTTTAGGCTATATAAGGACCTTAGAACTCTCTCTCACAACCATACGAATTTGAGAGAAACCCTAGAGAGAGAAGAGAGAAAAGAGAGAGTGTGGGAGATGTGGGAGAGTCTTCCTGCCCTTCTTCCCTGCTGCTATCCATGCTCCGCCTGTCCATTCTCGTCACTTTTCCAACGATTCCGGCGTCATTTCAAGGTAAGAAACCTAGCCCTAAACTGATTTGGGGTTTTGATAGATGTAGGTTATGAAATAGCTAACCTATTTCGTTCTTTAGGCTACCAAATTACCGTATACGGAAGCTTAACAAACCTATCGTATCCGTTATGATTCTACGACAAAAGGTGCAGACTTCAGGTGTATAAGTTATGGTTTTCAACGCTTTCAATGTCAGATAATGATAGATTCATGATTTGCAAGCAATTAAACATGTACAAAGTGTTATCTGTTTTCCGTTTCGATTAAAGATGAGGAATATGGAATTTTACATATTCTAGGTATTTGTAGAAAGTACCGTGCACATATAAATTTTGGAAATGTGTTTGCCATGATTATTTGTTGTATGAATATATTATATATGGATAAAATACTTGTTTGGCGAAAGGACTTGCCTTAATATATGTTTTGCTAATATATACTATGCATGTGAAAATAGTGTATTCTAAGTGTTTGTGAAAATGACTGAATGAGTATAGAATTCTCATTCGTGCCCGACATGACTAATTGTCATGGATATATGATTGTTATATTGGCGATACCCCTTTGACGAAAGGATTTGCCCTAACTCACGCCACGACCACTATACACTATATATGTTGAAATGTGTAGCCCAAGTGTTTGTGAGAATGTTCAAATGAATATGGAACTTGAATTTATGCTTGCCATGATTATCTGTCATGGGTGCACGCATGTTATAATTGGGGCAACTCCCTAGTGAAAGAATTTGGCCTAATGCCTATGTGATCAACATATGTCATATATGTTGATGTATGTAGTTTACAATGTTTGTTGAAATATCTGAATGTGTAGTAGTTAGTAAATTGTAATGAATAAGGGTGTTGAGATATGATTCTCGACTTCTTTAACTATGTGTATGATTTCTTTAGATATCTGTGTGATTAGGAATTGAATATGTACAAACTCATGCTTATGTTGTACTTCATAACAGCTCAACTGATTGTATGATTTTATCTGTGTAATGCATATGTTTAAATTCATGTTTATGTTGTATTTCATAAGTACCGTGAAGGGTGATGGGGGAGTAGTGTAACGAGTGCGTGCAACAGCCCTGGCAGCCCTAAGCAGATATTATCAGACTTTGATTGTATGATTTGAATCTTAATCCATTACTGCTTTAACTATTTGCAATTGAATGTGATTGGGGCTATTGTATAGTCAAGGTAATCGGCATGAAACTGAGTTCATGGTTGAGATTCAGTCGCCACGAGGGATGTGTTCGTCTAACCTGAGTCATACTTCGGTTAGCGATAGTGGCTGGCCACGCGAAGTGCTTATGCGCTTCATATCGTTCAACTCGTTGTACGCTCGAGCTAGCCGAGCTTGTCAAGTAACCCGATCTGTCTTATATATATTCACCATGTTTGGACGCTACTGCTTGAACCTAGGGTACCAAACTTATCAATGAAATCTCGTTAACCATGGTACCTCGATCCGCTAAGACTCATGAGCCGGGCATGGTGGTATGGGACACCGTGGTCGAGCTGTTGGCCTACGATGGGCCACGTGCCTCCCCGTAGTGACCAGTGAGCAACTAGACTTGTGAGCCGATTATGATGGTATGGGACACTATATTCGTGCTGCCGGCCTACATTGATAAGGTGATGGGGGAGTGGTGTAACCATTGTGTGTAACAGCCCTGGCAGCTCTTTGTAGTAACCACGAGCATACTCTGAATTTGCAGTGAGGTGACGAGTTTTACCGCGGTGTATAGAGTATGAACTAGGCCTGTATCTGTATAGTGATGAATTGTTAAAGAGGTGATGGGAGAGTGGTGTAACCATTGTGCGTAACAGCCCTGACAGCCTCTGCAGCGACCTAGAAACACATTATCGTATGAGATTTACTAGGACTGACGACCCTAAAATGGATCATGTTTGGCAATGATACAAGGGAGGTACCTTAGTTTCCCAATACTGTTGTTTGAAATGGACTAATAACAACTCGGTAATCATGCTCATCATGTATTGCATGTGCTTGGAAGATGTGGAGCACTGAGGGATGAACGCATGTCGCGAACATAAGATGGTGTCGCATGAGGGTGGTTTGGCAAGGGCATACATCATGACTGCATTCATACTTGCATTAATAAGAGTAATTAGAATTGTTGATTGTACTACTTTATCATTACCGCTTGACTGTTTTGGTAACATGTTAACATATGCTTTATTATTCCACTGAGTTGATCACTCACTCCCATGTTACGGGACGGTATTGTACACACCAACCAGATTTGTTTGAGTTTTAGGTGATGGCGATGCTTATGAATCAGAGCCGGACTACTACTATGATGTTGCGGAGGAGTTCTCCTACATGTAAATCTCTGACAGGTCTATGAAGACCTGGTATTGTATTAACGGGGCTATAGTATTGGAATAGAAGACATTACACTTCCACAACTTGGTATAATTTGAAATTATACTTATAATTATTTAACCTGGTAACATTATCACACGCTGGAGACTCACCACAGTTTATATATTTTATCTATCTATCACAGTCTTCCGCTTGTAAATTTAACTGTCTCTGGAGTATGATATGTTGTTTTGGCTTAATCTCACTCATGTTCACTACTCTAATACAGTTAACATTCAATCATCATTCATTTTACATTTATGTAAATTTTCATTTTGGTTTTGTTTGAGATTAAGCTAGAAAAATCTAATTGTGTTGGTTATTTGAGGAGAGCCAGAAAACTCATAAGTGAGGGTTTTTGAATTGTGTAAGACCGTTTCCAAAAGACACAATTGTGAAGGTTTTAGGTGAACCTGTGAAACCTATTTTAATAGTGAACGCTGATATCCCCTGTGTGAGGATATTAGGAGTGGAATAGCAATTTGTGTGGCTGTTTTTTAACAGTTGGTGTACATACAGGCGAACCACTATAACTCTTTGTGTTTTATGGATGTGTGATTTATATTTTCAATTTTTGATCAATTAGATTTGTAGAATGAATATGTGAATGTAAATTTTGTAATCTTTTACATTTCAAGCACAGTGGGGAATGTTGTAATAATTTAGATTTAAATTCTTGCAATATATTTCAATTCCTTGCTATTTATTTATTCCTCTTCGGTTTGAGTTTTTGATACAAAGGACGTTCTAGAAATAAGGTTGTCCTGCCATAAACCCTTGGTTTTTAGGTGTAAGGTTGTCCTTAGAACCGAATTCGTATCAACCTCTCAATACTTGTTTATTAAGGTTGCTTTTATTTCAGCATTATGAATTGATTTATTTTTTTTGGCTATCTCTTTATTTTATTCCACTGTTATAATTTTAATTTGGCATAGTCCTATTCACCCCCTCCCCTCTAGGACATATAGCTAGGCCTTTTCACTAACAGTGGGTGGAGAATGCCTCCACAGGTGCACTAAGGCCATTATTTGTATACAAAAAAAATTGATACTCTGCTTGAGTGGAATGGTTGATGCATAGGCATTAAAAATGCCACCGTGGCACACATGTAACTTGGATTGAACTGTCCAAATTATTCCCTCAAATCTAGATATATAAAAAATAATAGTAATAACTTACTTCATCAATGGGCTACGTACCTATTAGACAAGGTGAGTTAGACTTACCTAAATTTTATGTGCAATGAAAGCTAGACTGTGGCTTGCACCTGGTATAAAGCTTTGATCATGCACCCATGTGAACTCCCCAGCGAAACATTGCGGACCTCCTCGTAAGCCTACGCAATAAAATAACTTCTTCTACTTTAACTCATATTACAAAGATGGATAGACATAAAATGAAAAAAAAAGGAACAAATGAAATAGTTCCTTGGTACATATTATACTAATTACAACTAGGACATTTTCCTTGCTCCCGTTCCAATTTTCACTTAGAAACTATCCAACATAACTGCCCTATGATCATTGCAGAAACTTTGCCATTTCTTCCACACCTATTTTGAAGTAGTTGTATGCATATCTGAGTGTGTTTCCAATGATCTAGTTTTATGGTGCATTTGGCTCGTAACCTTGAGAAATGGAGAAGAATAGTTTGTGATTTTGGGATCTCTGCACTTAGTAGAATTTCCAACAATTGAGAAATGGGACTCCCTAGTAATAATCATGAATTATTTGAAAAATAGTTGTAGATGGCTCCCTGTGTTTCACAATTTTTAGAAATTCTACAAAAAGTAGAAATACTGATAATCATGAATTATTTTTCTCATGGTCCTAGCCAAACAGAAGCTAAGGCTTTGGTTTCCCTGGTAATTTCTCAGTCTTTTGCTTAAAAAAAAAAAATTATTTATTTATTTTAAAGAAGATGGGCACTTGCCACACTACATGAAAAATGGGAAAAAAAAAACGACGAATTTTGAGACGGTTGTGGACCGTCTGCAAAATTCCTTGGTTTAAAGATGGTTTAGGGACGGCCTTAAACCGTCTCTAAAATTTCAGATGGCTCTTGACCATCCTTAATACGAAGGAAAATTTTCTTTTCATTTAAGACGGTTAGAATCCATCGTTAACTGCGGAGAAAAGATGGCTATCTATCATCTGGAATAAAAGACGGTCTTTAACTGTCTTGTATGCAGTCATCTGAGACGGTCAAAGACCGTCCGCATTAGAGAGCCATTAGTAGTCTTATAACAGTCATTTGAGACTGTCAATGACCATCTGCATTAGAGACAGTCATTGGCTGTCTTTTACTGGTAATCTGAGACTGTGAAAGACCGTCTACATTAGAGACGGTCCTTACCTGTCTTTTGAGATTGTTAAAGACCGTCTACATTAGAGACGGTCTTTAGCCGTCTCCTAGCCATCATTTAAGACTGTTAAAGACCGTCTGCATTAGAGACAGTCCTAAACTGTCTTACCCATCCATTACCATCACCCACTGGAGCATGCTTTAATGTGGGGTTACAGTAGAGGCCACCTTCATATATGTATCATGTATCCAGGTCAAAATTTGACAAGTTGAAAAAAATTATGAATTTTGAAAAAAAAAAAAAAAAAGTTGTGAAGCTTAGAAAAATAATTAACAATGTTTAAGAAAAATTATAATTTTGAAAAAAAAAAATGTGATTTTATAAAAATCTAGATTTTGAAAATAAAAATAAAAATTAAGAACTTGGAATAATGTTGATAATTTAAAAAAATAAGAAGAAGATTTTGATAAAAAATGATATTTTGAAAAAGAAAATTTAAAAAATTAAACAAAATTATGAAAAAATTAACAAATTTGAAATATATATATATATATATATATATATATATAAGAAAACTAGATTTTGTATTTTGATAAGAAAAATTGAAACGTTAGATAACAAAAGTGAGATTTTGATGATGTGTTGTATATCCTTGCCGCCCATATGTTTCTCTAACCCATTTTTTGGTTGGGTACAAAAAATTGTGTTGATTTAAATCTTAAGTGGACCACACCACTGGAAATAATGATAATATAGTACCTGACCATTAAAAATTATAAAGAGCCCATCGTAAGGTTTTAGTAATGTTTATTTGCAATCCAACTTGTTAATAATGTAAAGAAGATCCAAAAGGTAAACTACCAAGATCAAATTGATCCAAAACTTTTGTGGCCTTCAAAAGGTTTTTAATGGTTATTCATCATTGTTTTGATTGGTATGGCCCACCTGAGATTATTGAGTTCTTATGATTTGAAATCACATCCTAAAAAACGATGAAAAATATATGGACGGTGTCGATATACATAAAATATATCAAGGTGGACCCTACACAATTACAGTAACACCCATGAAGGAGTTACCTAAATAGTGAAATGGTACTATAAGGTCATCTCATGGGAACTAATTCCCATGAGATTAATCTGTGTGGACCCCACCATGATGTCTATAGAACATCAACACCATGCATTTGATGTGTCCCCTTTAAGTCTAAAAATCACTCATATACGAAACTCAAGTGGGCCATAACATCTAAAACTATGTGAAGACATCCCTAAAACATACAAAAGCATTTGGTAGGGCCCACATGAGTTTTGGATGTGTATGAAACTTGGTCTGACAATCATCCAAGTGGGACACACATAATGAATGGGCTGGATCTATGAACCACATTTAGGTGGGCCCAATAAATGATTATAAATGTTTTAATGGGAGGGTAACCCTCTCAATTATAGTATGTGGTTTGGCCCACCCAAGTCATGGATTGACTTTATTTTTAAGGTCGTGGCCCACCATGGAATGCTGCATTTGACTGACGGGGCAGATCCAAAGTTCAAGTGGACCCGCCGTAGAAAAGAGTGGAATAGTGATACCCACTATTGAAACCTTCTTAGGGCCCGCTGCGATGTTTATTTGAGATCTAACCTGTTTATAAGTTAATACAGACATGGAATAAGGGAAAACATATATATTAGCTTGGTTGAAAACTTCTACGGTCTAAAGTAAGGTTTTAATGGTAGGCATTCAATCCCCATTATTTTTTGTGATGGGGTCCAGTCGAACTTTGAATCTGCCTCATACTTTGGCTCAATCACAAGAAGTTTTTAATGTTGGATATTCAATCAACACCATTTCATGTGGTGTGGTCCAAATACTTGGATGAATAGGAAAAATAAATTTCATATTGATCCAAAACTTTTGTGACCCTCGAAAGGGTTTCAACGCACATTGCATCCTACCCTGCCATATCTAGTTAGCAATGACACAATGAATGTATTTGGTTATCCACACTGTCAATCCATTTTTCCATATCATTTTAGTGGTTAAGCCTAAAATTAAAGCATATCCAAAGCTCAAGTGGACCATACCACAGGAAATAATTGGAATAATGATTTCCACCGTTGAAATCTTCCTATGCCTATAGTGATTTTTATTTGTCATTCAACCTATTCAATAGATCACAAATACATGGATGAAAGGGAAAACTAAAATATCAACTTGATCCAAAACTTTAGTGGCCTCCCAAAAATTTTCAATGGTAGATGTTCATTTTAAATTATTTCCTATGATGTGGTCCACTTCAGATTTTTATAGGCTTCATTTTTTAGCTTATGCAATAAAATTATATGTTAAAATGGATGGATGGAGTGGATAAAATGAATAAATCATGGTGGGCCCCACAGGATTTACTCAGTACGCTTGGGAAGGGATTGATTACTCCCCCTAACACTAGCCAATGGCTGGTGGTCGGTGCTCTGTGGCCCCCACCATAATGTATGTGTTTCATCCATGCCGTCCATATATTTTTACAAATAATTTTACAGTGTGAGACTAAAAATGAGATATATCCAAATCTCAAGTGGACCATATTACAGGAAACAGTGTTGAATGAGCGTCGACCATTAAAAACATTTTGGTAGCCATAAAAGTTTTGGATCATGCTGATTTTTTCTTTTTCCCTTCATCTAGTCTTGTATGACCAAATCAACAGATTGGATGTCAAATAAACAATACAGTGGGCCTTAGGAGGATTTTAATGGTGGATATCCAATCACTATTGTTCTCATGTGGTGTCGACCACCTGAGATTTATATCTCTCTAATTTTTGGCATAAAGCTCCCAAATGATCTTTAAAAATGGATGAAACACATACATCATGGTAGGGCCCACAGAGCACCGTCCATGGTCCCGCCCAAAATTGGGCGCGTGCTCAAAACAGAGCCATGCCCAATCCCTCTGCCCTCTCTCACTCTCACCCCTGCCCTCTGCCCTCTCTCGCCACCCTCCCTCTGCTCTCTCTCTCTCTCTCTCTCTCTCTCTCTCTCTCTCTCTCTCGCGTCGTCCCGATCACAGACACCCCTAGCCCGGAGGCCATGCGTCGCCCTCCTTCCGACGACGGTCGACGTCTCTCCCTCTCTCTCACCCTCTCCTCTCTCTCTCTATCTCTCTCTTCCCGGGTGTAAATTTCACTCTAAATCCCCAACCCTATCTCCCTCTCACTCTCTCGATCTCCCTCTCCCTTTAAGCGTGGCCCAAATCCCCCAAAACCCTAATCTCTGTCTCCCTCTATCTCTCTCGAACTCCCTATCCCTCTCAATTTGCCTCCGTCTCCATTTTCATCTCTTTCTTCCTCTCCCTCTCCTCTCCCTCTCCCTCTCTATCTCTTTCTCAATCTACCTCTCCCTCTCAATGCATCATCTACAGCAACGACTCATCGTCTTCAGCATCATCTTTAATTCCGGCGATCAAGCTCTTTTGGAAGATGATCCCATTGTAGGATGGTCAGATTCTGGAAGAGAAATCTGATCTCGCCTCGACGTCGGATGCCGCCGATGAGAAAAAGGTTGGCTTTCTTCGAGTTCTTCTCTCCCTTTTTCATAAGTTCAAATATGTTTTTAGGGCTTTTTCCTAATGAGGATTTGAAATGGTTTTTTCAGATTCAACTCCCTTTCTAGGTTTTGTGTATGATGGGTATTAACAAAGATTATATGCATGGTAGGTGTTTGTTTTTTGTCTAATGAAATGCTCTTTTATTGTCTAGTATGATTCTTTCTGATTTTATGGTTGATTTGTGCTAGTATGGTGAAATGTTTTTGTGGAATTGGCCTTCAAGAGCTAGAAAATAGGGGATGTGAATTTTTTACTACCTTTGTTACAAGGAGTCTGCGTAACTGAATTCTATGTGCTTTCCACCTTGATGTTTGGCTGAAATTTGCTTTGTTCATCTCTTGTACAAGTTCATATTAAGATTTGAGCCTGAAAGTCATGTAGCTCTGAAGTTAAGTGGGCCAAACTATAACCAATAGTGGGGATTGAATGATCACCATTGAAACTTTATTGGGGATTGAATGATGGGTGCTTCTATCCTAATGTGAACTGGTTAAACTGATGGATGGATTGGATATCACATGGATATTGTTGTTGGCTCCATAGAGTTTTGGGTTACATGAGCTCTTGTAGTAAGAAATTCATGTTTGAAAATACGGCCTAGAATTTTTCCACAAGAACATTCTTGCAAGTAGGCTTAAATAGGTTTCTCCTCTTTCTTTATGCAAGAATGAAATGAAGTCTTGTTTTAGGTCTTGACTGTTGTATCAAGTTATGCTCACATTTAGGTCCATTGTTTGGTTGGATGCTTGTATTGGTGCCTTAATGTGGATGGGAACATGTCTGTTAGTTAGTTGGTATGATAATTCCCTCCAATCTCAGTCCTTTGATTTGGTCAACCCCATTAGATGTAGGGCTGAATATGTTTGATAAGTCATTCTATGTTATTGAATTGTTGGCCTACTTGTAAAAATTGAAAATTTGACTATTCTATATTATTAAATTGTTGCCTTACTATCCTTCATGAAAAAAAAATGTTGCCTTGTAAAAATTCAAAATTTGAATATTCTATATTTTGAATTGTGTCCCTACATGGAAAAATTGAAAATTTGACTATGTTGTGCATTTTTTGTTGAATGTCATATTATCTCTTTCATTAGATTAGTTTTGCTTTGATCTTTACAATCATTCTCTACTTGTAAATGATTTATTAACAAAGCCCCCTTCTCATTTAGCAGCAAAAAGGTGAGTTTTCATTTACTAGTAAATGAGGAGAGGGCAGTGGCTTTATTTTTTTTGAATGAAAGCCTATGAAGTAAATTTTGATTATTTTATTTATTTATTTATTATTATTATTATTAATACCAATTGCAAGCTATTCAAACATTGTAAATGATTTATTAGTAAATCATTAACCACCATCCAAATGACCCCTAAAATAGGAGAGGCATTCAATTTACGCTGACAATATGTTTACTCTTGCTTGGGAAGTGGATGATGTTGTGGCAAACTATTTGCCTTTACATGTCCCTCGATAAGGGAGTACCCCCTATATTTTTTTTTCAAAAGCTCAAATGAAGGAAACGAGTTTGCTTTTGATGTGATGTTTTCAATGACAATTTTAGAGGAAAAATGTTTTATTTTGTGCGATTGCAATTCGAACAGTTTTAAATACAAAGGAAAAGCATTTTCTAAGACTTAAATTTTGCAAAACAAATAAGTGCAAAGGGTTTGGCTGATGTAGTTTACCTCTTGCCTATGTTTCATGTTTGTTTTGCTTTTCTTCCTTGATTTACACTAACTGAACAAGACCTAAATGGAAATGCATTTTTTTGCTATTTGTTTGCACCTATCTAATAAACAAAGATTAGGATCAATTTATGTGCATTTTCTGCTTAAATATTTGGTTTTCATGTTTTGACAGGATCCAGTTGACCCAAGTCTTTTTTTTTTTTTTTTGGGTTTATGCATAATGGAAATTAATGAATTTAATTCCCACATTGGTTTCTACTGAAATCAGTGGGAATTCTCTTTTCAGGACAGAAAACCAAAGTAGTTTGATATAAATGACTATAGAAAGAATTCATTTATAGAACCTAGCTCAAACCATATAATTATGGGCTCAAACAAATGTGACCTCAAATGAGTTCCTTCTTGGAATTTTTTTTTTAAAGGTCATGGCCAATCTAATTGGGATAACAGGTGCATCCATATCTCTAAAACCTGTGGTGACTCTCAAAATTGTGTAATGCCATTATAAATGTAACGCCCTAAAAATCGAGGGTCGAGCATAAACTCAACTCTCGAGTTCCAACGCATCACTTATGCAACATAAATAATGATGATTGAATGTTGCTCGTATTAGTGCATTAAAGATGAATGATATTAAGCCAAAACAACATATCATACTCCAGAGACAGTTTAGTAATGCAAGCGGAAGACTATAATAGATATATAAAATATATATAAACTATTGTAAGTCTCCAGAGTGTGAACATGTTACCAGGTTAAATATATCAATGTATACTCCAAAAATGGACAAAATGAATATGCAAGGGTGCTCCAAAAGAGCATACAAAAGTGTAATGGCATCTAATCAGCAACCTTGTAACCCCATCGATCAGAAGATGGTCTACATAGACCCACCAGATAGTTGGGTAAGGAGAAACCCTCCTCCTCATCATAAAAGTCCAGCTTCGCTTCACAAGCATCGCCATCATCTGAAACACAAACAGGGTCTAGTTTGGCATTTAAACACCGTCCTGTAACGTGGGAGTGAGTGATCAACTCAGTGGAATAATAAAGCATAGGTTAACATGTTATCAATTCAGTCAAGCAGTAATGATAAAGCAGTACAGTCAAACACTCCTAAATACTCTTATTAATGCAAGTATGGAATGCAGTCATGATGCATGCCTATGCAAAACCACCCTCATGCGACACCATCTTATGTCCGCAGCATGCGTTCATCCCTCAGTGCACCACATCTTCCATGCACAGCAGTGCTATGTTATGAACATGATTACCGAGTTATTATTAGTCCTTTTCATACAGCAGTATTGAAAAACTAAGGTAACTCCCTTATGTCATTCCCAAACAATGATCCATTCTAGGGTCATCAGTCCTAGATAATCTCATATGATGATACGGTTCTAAGTCGCTGTAAAGGGCTGTAAGGGCTATTACAGACACTTGTTGCACCGCTCCCCCATCACCTTATCAATACAGGCCTAGTTTATACTCTGTTTGCTGCGGGAAGGCTTGTCGCCTCTCCGCAGATTCAGAGTATGCTCAAGGTCACTACAAAGGGTTATCAGGGCTGTTACACACAATCGTTACACCACTCCCCCATCACCTTATCGGTGTACGCCGACAGCTCGAATACAGTGTCCCATACCACCATATTCGGCTCACGAGTCTGGGTTGCTCACTGGTCACTACGGGGAGGCTCGTGGCCCCAGCGTAGGCCAATAACTAGACCACGGTGTCCCATACACCATGCTCGGCTCATGAGTCTTAGCGGATCGAGGTACCAAGGTTAACGGGGTTACACTGGTAAGTTTGGTACTTTAGGTTCAAGCAGTAGCATCCAAACATGGTGAACATACATTAGACAAATCGGATTACTTGACGAGCTCAACTAACATGAGCGCACAACCAGCTAAATGACATGAAATGCATAAGCGCTTTGCGTGGCCTAACCACTGTCACCAACCGAAGTACGACTTGGGTTCGTCAAACACATCTTACGTGGCGAAATGAATCTCAGCCATGACTTCAAGCCTGTTACTGATTGTCTGGACTATCACATAGCCCCAATCACATTCAAGTCGTAACTAGAAAACATGTATAATAATCAAAGTAGAATTAACAAAGTAATTCAACATGTTCACAAGCATGTTATAAAGCACGATATAAACAGGAAATACAATACATACATTACATAAGTAAGCGATTAACTTAAACAACTTACATGAAGAAAATCATACACATCACTAAGGTAGTTGAGAATCCTTCAACACCTACCTAAAGCACAATCATCTAAGTACTTACTCGTACAAGTATTTTCACAAACACTTAGAATACACTTATTAACATACATAACGTATATTAGCCAAAACAAGTATTAGGGCGAATTCTTTCGCCGAGTAAGTACTACACTTATATATAGCATGTTCATACAGTAATTTATCATAGCAAACACACTTTCAAAATTTGTACATATACGATATTTTCTACAAATATACAGAATACACAATATGCCATAATTTGCATACGCAACCGAAACGCGAAACGAACATCACATTGTGCATGTACAACAATACCCAGATCATGAATCTATCATTATCTGACATTAAAAGCTTTGAAAACCTTAACCTATACGTCTAAAGTCCGCACCTTACACCGTATAAATGTAACGAATTTGGTAGAAATGCTAAGTCTTCTTCAACGATGCTATATCAACCTATAGCATGAATTAAGTCAGCTATTTCGTAACTTATAACCTTTGAAACCCCATAACAAGTTAGGGTTAGAGTTTCCTTACCTAAGAATGATGTCAGAATCATCGAAAGAGTGACTAGATAATGATGGTTAAGCACGTATATCAGCAGGGTAGAATAGCAGGAAGATTCTCCCACTTCTCTCACACTTTCTCTCTTTTCTCTCTTCTCTCTCCTAGGGTTTCTCTCAAATTCGTATGGAATGAATGAGAGAGGGTTTAAGGTCCTTATATAGGCTAAAAACTCACCAAATTAGACTCAGGGCCAAGGTATACTTAGGTTATGTCCAAAGGGCATCTGTTCCGTCTCAACGGAGCTCTTCCGGAGCCCCCCCTTGAGCCAAAGGTCGGACTTAAGCTCACTGACTATGGATCCAGGGTGAGTTAAGTTTTCATTCCAATCGGGTTCCCAAGTCACACGTGGCAGACCAGTTTTGGTTCAATAGTCACTGAAACTCGATCAAGGTTACAAGTACACAGACATGTATGGGAAATGTTCCCTGATCCGAGGGTGTATTTGGGTCAAATTCTGATGGTCTGACTGCTTATATTTGGCCCACAACCGATAAGTCTCAGATTACTTAAATTCGGAATTGATTTCTAATTATTTTCACGTTTCTCACACTCTTCACTCCGGGCTCAAGCGAATAGCCCCGGGACACTATCTAGATTTGATTTCTGAGATGGTTGTCAAGCTCAGCAAGGCGATCCTAGTTATATAATTTCGTGGTAATCGGACTTTCAACGTGCGGTCCAGATCCGATACGGAGTTTCAATGTGCTCTTGAGAGCAACTGGGTAATGGGATTGGTCCTAGATTTTAGGGTAGCCTACCGTCAATGATTCTACACGTTTTGGGTCTTGCAGATCATATTTAAAGTGATTCAAGCAGATTTCATAGCTAATCTCATTTAGCACTTAGTTAACTTTGTCTAATTCCTAAAGGATTTGAGGTTTGAGAGGTTCATAAGGGGTTAGGATCTACCCCTTGCCTAAGGACATCTAACTCCAGGCTGGCAAAAATCTGGGGCGTTACAATAAATGCTGCTGAACTAGCGATTTATGATCAAGTGAAGCAGGTAAAAGTTACAATAGTGAATGTCATTGATGCACTCCTCTTGTTGTATGTCCTTTATTTCAATCTCTAAAATCTACCTGTTTAATTGACGCATATATTTTGTTTCTTCCAAAATAAACAATCTTGAAAATTCCCGGGTTCTCAGACAATGTTTTTACCCACCTGTTGGCCAGTTTGGGGGTAGGTTTTTCTGCAGTATGCATTGGTTCACCTATTGATGTGGTAAGCTTTCTGAAGCTATTACTTTTTATTTCAAATTGGCTTCTTTTTGCTATCTCATTGTGAGTTGTTTTCAATTGTATTGGTGTGTAAAATGCATGGACATAGGGACACAACTTCACGCTTCTAGGCTTGGGATTTTAATTTAATTTATAAGACCAGTTTCTTATTCTAGAGAATTTCACACTTTAAACTGTTTAAGGGCCACGAAAGTTTTAGATCAAGCTAAGATTAGTGTCATTTTTGAAGGTCCGTGGAAGAAAAAGAACCTGCCAGAATTTGGTATTGTCATCAATGCATTGCGCCTCAAAGAGTCAATGACCAATGCTTGACAAATGTTCTTTTGAAGATAAATGCCAAGGTGTGATGTCACTGAAATATCATGTCCCTTACCTATGGACTTTCAGGTGTGATCTCTCTGTCTAGCTAACAACCTCCTTTCCTTTCTTTCCAACAACTTGGTGGAATGAATTCCTTACTTGCAGTTGAATGCTCACTTTCCATTCTCCTGATTTCTGGAGTTCTCACAATCATCCTGGGGATGGATGTATCACATGGTTCCCCAGGCCAGTCCGACGTGCCGTCAATTGTGGTGGTAAGATAAGATGCATGATTTTCCTTTTCAACTGTTAGTCACAGAGTGACAGTATTTGTTTCAATTTTCTTGGATGAATGATGAATGTATTTGTGAATGTAAATGAAAATAAAGAACTTATAATATATATGTTATCAATGGAGGATACCTTGTTTAGGGGGACATGAAATTCTTGTAGCTTATGGTATGGTGCCCCAATAATGGCTATATGTTACTAGTATGTAGTAGATAATACTAGGTTCAATAGTAGATAATACTAGAGAATACCTAAACCGGATCCGAACTCGAAACTGTACCTAATTCCCTAAACCTAAACTTAAATCTATAACCTAAACCTAAACCTAAACCTATGACCTAAACCTATAACCTATAACCTAAACCTAAACCTATGACCTAAACCTATAACCTAAACCTATAACCAATAACCTATAACCAATAACCTATAACCTAAACCTAAACCTAAACCTATAACCTAGACCTAAACCTAAACCTATGACTTAAACCTATAACCTAAACCTAAACCTAAAACCTAAATGTATTCTCAAATCCTTAAACTAATAACCTATAACCTAAACCCAAACCTAAACCTATAACCTTAACCTAAACCTATAACCTAAACCTAAACCTAAACCTAAACTTAAAACCTAAAACTTAAAACCTAAACCCAAACCTAAACCCGATTTCGAACCCGAAGCCGATTTCTTAAACCTAAACCTTAACCTATTCTCAATTCCCTAAAGCTATAACCTATAACCTAAACCTAAACCAAAACCTAAACCTATAACCTTAACCTAAACCTAAAACCTAAACCTAAACCTAAACCTAAAACCTAAGGGCCTGTTTGGCCGGGTAGATTGGATGGGATTTGATTGTGTTGGAAGAGATTGGAAGGAGCAATCTCGAGATTGACCAGGCGTGTCAAACAAGCACGTTGAACTTCTAACTGGATTGGAACAATCCCATACGATTGCTAGCAATCCACTGACATCACCATCATTACCTTGAAATCCACCCAATCCCTCTTAATCCCATCTATTTTTCCTGGGACATGTTTCGGTGGACAGATTGGAAGGGATTGGCCGGGCGTAATCCCGGGATTGGCCAGGTGGGCAAAACATAATCGGTGGTAGATTCCTTGGATATAGCAATACCATGGGATTGCCAGCAATCCACTGATGCAGACATCATTACCTGCCATCCACCCTAATACAATCTAATCTAATGGGATGGGCCCGCCCAAACATGCCCTAAATGTATTCTCAAATCCCTAAAACTATAACCAATTACCTGTAACCTATACCCAAACCTAAACCTATAACCTTAACCTAAACCTATAACCTAAACTTAAACTTAAACCTTAACCTATAACCTAAACCTATAACCAATAACCTAAAACCTAAACCTAAACCTAAACCCGATCCTCGAACCCAAACCCGATTTCCTAAACCTAAATCTTAACCTATTCTTAATTCCCTAAAGCTATAACCTATAACCTTAACCTAAACCTAAACCTAAACCTATAACCTTAACCTAAACCTAAAACATAAACCTAAACCTAGAATCTAAATGTATTCTCAAATCCCTAAACCTAAACCTACACCTAACCCTAATCTCAACTCCTTAACTTAAACTTGAAAACCCAAACCTAAACCCAAACCCATACCCGAACACAACACGATTTCCTAAACCTAAACATTAACCTAATCTCAATTCCCTTAACCTTAACCTATAACCTAACCTAAACCTAAACCTATAACCTACACTAATAACCTTAACCTAAACCAATAACCTAAACTCAACCTAAACTTATAACTTAAACCTTAACCTACAACCTATAACCTAAACTTATAACCTAAAACCTAAACCTAAACCCTAAACCTAAACCTATAACCTAAAACCTAAACCTAAACCTAAAACCTAAATGTATTCTCAAATCCCTAAACCTAAACCTACACCAAATCCTAATCTCAACTCCCAACCTAAACCTAAACATAAACTTGAAAACCCAAACCTAACTCGATCCCGAACCCGAACCGATTTCCTAAACCTAAACCTTAACCTATTCTCAATTCCCTAAGGCTATAACCTATAACCTAAACCTAAACCTAACCTAAACCTATAATCTAAACCTAACCTAAACCTATAACCTTCACCTAAACCTAAAACCTAAACCTAAATCTAACGTAAATGTATTCTCAAATCCTTAAACTTCAACCTACACCTGATCCTAATCTCAACTCCTTAACTAAAACCGAAACTTGAAAACCATAACCTAAACCCGAACTTGAACCCGAGCCTGATTTCTTAAACCTAAACCTTAACCTACCTCAATTCCCTAAACCTTAACTTATAACCTAACCTAAACCTAAACCTATAACCTACACTTATAACCTAAACCTGTAACCTAAACTTATAACCTAAACCTTAACCTATAACCTATAACCTAAACTTATAACCTATAATCTAAACCTATAACCTAAACCTAAACCTATAACCTAAAACCTAAACCTAAACCTAAAACCTAAATGTATTCTCAAATCCCTAAACCTAAACCTACACCTAATCCTAATCTCAACTCCCTAACCTAAACCTAAACCTAAACTTGAAAACCCAAACCTAAACCCGACCCCAAACTCGAACCCAATTTCCTAAACCTTAACCTATTCTCAATTCCCTAAAGCTATAACCTATAACCTATAACCTAAACCTAAACCTAAGCAAAACCTATAACCTTAACCTAAACCTAAACCTAAAATGTAAATATATTCTTAAATCCTTAAACCTAAACCTATACCTAATCCTAATCTCAACTCCTTAACCTAAACCTAAACCTAAACTTGAAAACCAAAACCCAAACCCGATCCCGAACCCAAACCCGATTTCTTAAACCTAAACCTTTACCTATTATCAATTCCGTAAAGCTATACCTATAACCTATTCTCAATTCCCTAAAGCTGTAACCTATAACCTAAACCTATACCTATAACCTTAACCTAAACCTAAATGTATTCTCAAATCCCTAAACCTACACCTAATCCTAATCTCAACGCCTTAACCTAAACCTAAACTTGAAAATCCAAACCTAAACCCGAACTCGAACCTGATTTCCTAAACCTAAAACTCAACCTATTCTCAATTCCCCAAACCTATAACCTAAACCTAAACTTATAACCTACACTTATAACCTAAACCTGTAACCTATAACCTAAACCTATAACCTAACCTAAACCTAAACCTATAACCTACACTTATAAGCTAAACCTAAACCTATAACCTAAACCTAAACCTAAAACCTAAATGTATTCTCAAATCCTTAAACCTATACCTACACCTAATCCTAATCTCAACTCCTTAACCTAAAACCTAAACCTAAACTTGAAAACCCAAGCCTAAATCCGAACCTGAACCCGATTTCCTAAACCTAAACCTACACCTATTCTCAATTCCCTAAACCTTAACCTATAACCTAACCTAAACCTAAACTTATAACCTACACTTATATCCTAAACCTATAACCTTAACCTAAACTTAAAACCTAACCTAAACCTTAACCTTTAACCTATAACCTAAACCTAAACCTCTATAACCTAAACCTAAACCTTAACCTATAACCTTAACTTATAACCTTAACCTAAACTTATAACATTAACCTAAACCTATTATCAAATCCCAAAACATATACTTATAACCTTAACCTATAACCTAAACCTATACTTATAACCTTAACCTAAACTTATAACCTTAACCTATAACCTAAACCTATACTTATAACCTTAACCTAAACCTATTCTCAAATCCCAAAACCTATAACCTAACTTAAAACTTAACCTATAACCTAACCTATAACCTATAACCTATAACCTAAACTCAATTCCCTAAACCTTAACCTATAACTGTAGGTGCAATGGTTATTTGTTCTCTTGATTGTCAAATTTTGTAGTGTCAAAACCTCAATCTGTGTCTTGTGTAACACGTTGATTTATATATGTTCAAGGCACTGCATCACAATGCTCCAAGTCAAGATTAATGATATACTTCAAGTAATGCAAGGTCAAGTACATTGTTCTCTTCTCTAAAGCTTCAGAGTTTTTAAAGCTACGAAATCTAGTTCGAGACTCAAGATGGAATACAACTCAAGGACTACAAGTTAAAGGTTTCAAAGATCTCAAGTTCAAGCTTTATCATGTGTCAAGGTCTCAAGCCTCATGAACTTTAAAGATGATCCGTCATATGAAGAAAAGAAGGTTCAATGTCCATACTTCACATTTAAGGTATGAATGACCTTAGATTGACCTTAGGGTAGGTCATTTTGTATACATAATTCAAATTGAATCTTTTTATAAGTGTTTTGTCTGTTCTAAGACTAGTCCTGGACCCTGTTTGACTAGTCCTAGCACTGGCTTGACTAGTCCAAGAAAATTCCAAGACCAGTCCTAAGTTGTTACAAATTTTTAGAATTTTTTTGGTTGAGCTATGACCAGTCCTGGAGTCTTCTCAACCGGTCGTATGAAAAGTGTACGACTCGTTCACGACTAGTCCTACAACTATGACTCAAACTCCAGCAACGAATTTTGGATCCTCATGACCAGTCATGGGAAGGTCAAGACCAGTCGTGGAGGGCTCACGACCGGTCGTGAAGAGCCTTCGACCAGTCATGGAACGGTTTTATCTGATCGCGCTTAAAATTTTAAAATACAGTTCGACCTACGACTAGTCGTGGTGGCCACACGACCAGTCGTAGACGCGAATTCTACAACTATAAATAGAGCACGAATTTTAGAGTTTTATATCGAATTCAAGTAAAATCAAGGCATCACTCTAAGAGATAAGTTTGTATTATTTTTAAGCTATATTGTGCTTATTTAATATTCTCTTTTGTTAGCTTTTTATATTTGTTTTGTTTCTACATTCTAATCTGATTTGAAAGAGTAATTATGATATTCCACTTGGAATCAAAATAAAATAGAGCTAGCCCAACTTGATTTAATTTAAAATCAATTAGAACCTCGAACCATTTCAAAGTGAGTATTGGACAATTGAACTTCTATATTCGAACTTCTATTCTGATTTGTTCTTCCAGGCTGCTACAAAAGGAAAAATTCAGGTATTTTACATTTGTGTAAATCTTTTATCTTTTGGTTTCTTTTGAGATTGAGCTAGAAAAATCTCATTGTATTGGTTATCTGAGGTGAGCCAGAAAACTTAGAGTGGGGTTTTTTAATTGTGTAAGCCCATTTGATAGACACAATTATGAGGGTTTTAGGTGAACCTGAGAAACCTATTTTCATAGTGAACGCTACTATCCCCTATGTGAGGATATTAAGAGTGGAGTAGTAAGCTGTGTGGTTGTTGTTTAACAGTTGGTGTACACACAAGTGAACCACTATAACTCTTTGTGTTTTGTGGGTATGTGATTTATTTTCTATATCTTTTATTATTCAGTACAGTGGAATGTATTTGTGGATGTGAATGTTGTAATATTTAGATTTCAAGCTTTGTGGGAATGTTGTAATAGTTTAGACTTTCAATTCTTGCTAGTTCCTTTTATTCCTCTTTAGTTTGAGATATTGATATTTAGACCATTCTAGTAAGGTTGTCCTGCCATAAACCCTTAGTTTTTATGGTGCAAGGTTGTCCTTAGAACAACATTTGTATCAACCTCTCAACACTTGAATTTTGAGGTTTCTTTACATTTACGTACTGTGATTTGTTTCAAGTGTTATCTTTCCTTTATTCATTTAAATTCTGTTGTTAAAGTTTTAATTTGACATAGTCCTATTCAACACCCCCTGCCCCTTCTAGGACATATAGCTTGGCCATTAAAATTACCTATAACCTAAACCTATATCCTATAACCTAAACTTAATTCCCTAAACCTTAACCTATAACCTATAACCTAAACGCAATTCCCTAAATTTAACCCATAACCTAACCTAAACCTAAACATATAACCTACAGTTATAACCTAACTATAATCTAAACCTAAAACCTAAGCCTAAAACCCAAACATAAACCCGAACTCGATTTCCTAAACTTAAACCTTAACGTATTCTCAAATCCCTAAACCTAATCCTAATCTCAACTCCTTAACCTAAACCTAAACCTAAACTTGAAAAACCAAAACCTAAACACGATCCCAAACCCAAACCCAATTTCCTAAATCTAAAGTTTAACCTATTTTCAATTCCCTAAAGCTATAACCTATAACCTATAACTTAAACCTAAACCTATAACCAAAACCTATAACCTAAACCTAAACCTAAAACCTAAACCTATAACCTAAACCTAAACCTAAACCAAAAATCTAAATGTATTCTCAAATCCTTAAACCTAAACCCACACCTAATCCTAATCTTAACTCCCTAACCAAAACCTAAACTTGAAAACCTAAAACTAAACCCAATCCCGAACCCGATTTCTTAAAGATAAACCTTAACTTATGCCCAATTCCCTAAATTTATAACCTAAACCTAAACCTAAACCTATAATTAAACCTAAACCTTAACCTATAACGTAAACCTATAACCTATAACCTAAAACCTAAACTTATAACCTATAACCCGAACCCAAACCTAAACCTTAACCTATAACCTAAACGTAAAACCTAAACCTATACCTAAAATCTAAATGTATTCTCAAATCCTTAAACATAAGCCTACACCTAATCCTAATCTCAACTCCTTGACTTAAACCTAAACTTGAAAACCCAAACCTAAACCAGATCCTGAACTCGAACCCGATTTCTTAAACCTAAACCTTAACCTATTCTCAATTTCGTAAATCTATAACCTATATCTAAACCTAAACCTTAACCTAAACCTATAACCTATAACCTAAAATCTAAACCTAAACCTAAAACCTAAACGTATTCTCAAATCCGTATACCTAAACCTACGCCTAATCCTAATCTTAAATCCCTAAACCTAAACTTACACCTAATCCTAATCTCAACTCCCAAACCTAAACCTAAACCCGAATCTGAATCCCTAAACCGTTAGTGTAACGACCCGTAAATTTTCGTACGTTGGTTCGAGTACCACCTCGACCAGAAATCAATTAGGATTAAATCCTTTAGAAATTTAACAAAGTTAACTAAGTACTAAACTCGATTAGTATGTTGAAATTGTGTATTCTAGAAATACCGCATATGTGTAAATTTTGGAAATACAATTGAAATGATTATTTGTTGTATGATTATGATATACACGGGTAAAATACTCACGTGGCGAAGGGACAGCCCTAACACGTGTTTTGCTAACATACATCATGTATGTTGGAATAGTGTATTTTAAGTGTTTGTGTAGATGCTTGTGTGTGTAAATGCTTGAGTGTTAGTGCCTTAGAGAGGTGCTGATATGGGATTCCCGACTCCCTTAAAGACATGTAGGATCCCCTCCATGCGGTGGTTCGCTATAACCACTCACTTGTGATGTGTATGTAATTGTATCCCTATGTGTATAGTGCTTTGCAACATGCTTTACAACATGCTTTACTTCATGCTTTATAACATGCTTGCTAACATGCTTGTATTGCTTGTTTATCATGCTTTACTCCACATGCTATCGATGAGAACTGTTTGAGTTTGGGACTATGCCTATAGTCCAAACATTCGGTACCAGACTTGAGATTGTGGCTGAGATGCATGTCGCCACAAAGGATGTGTCTGGCGAACCCGAGTCGTACTTCGGTTGGCGATAGTGGTTGGCCACACGGAGTACTTTTGCGCTCCATATCGCCTAACTTGTGGTGCGCTCGAGCTAGTCAGGCTCGTCAAGTAAACCGAAGTGTATATGTGTGTTCACCATGTTTGGTCGCTACTGCTTGAACCTAGGGTACCAAACTTACCAGTGGCGATCCCGTTAACCATGGTACCTCGATCCGCTAAGACGCATGAGCCGGGCATGGTGGTATAGGACACTGTATTCGAGCTGTCGATACTTACGGCGAGAGCCGAGTACGGTGAGACCTGTGCTCGTGCTGACGGGTGACGAGTCCTCCGTAGTATCTTCGAGTATACTCCAAGTATCTGTGATTGGCGACGAGTCTTTCACAGCAACTAGAGTATGAGTTGAGCCGAGTACGGTGAGACCTGTACTCGAGCTGACGGCTAGTGATTGAGCCAAGTACGGTGAGACCTGTACTTGAGCTGACGGCCAGCAATTGAGCCGCATACGGTGAGATCTGTATCCGCGCTGACGGGTGACGAGCCCTTTGTGATGCCTTCACTATGCTTCTCAAACCATAATATCGTATGAGAATAGCTAGGATTGACGACCCTAGAATGGATCATGTTTGGGAATGATATAAGGGAGGTACCTTAGTTTCCCAATACTGCTGTTTGAAATGGACTAATAATAACTCGGTAATCATGATCATCATCATACCGCATGTGCTTAGTAGATGTGGCGCACTGAGGGAGTTAAGCATTCGCGAACGTAAGATGATGTCGCTTGAGGGTGGTTTGGCAAGGGCATACAGCATCATATCATTTCATTTTCGCACTTAATAAGAGTAGTTAGAATTGTTTGATTTGTACTGCCTTATCATTACTGCTTGGTTGAATTGATAACATGTTAACCTATGCTTTATTGTTCCACTGAGTTAGCTACTCACTCCCACGTTACGGGACGGTGTTTGCAACACCCACCGACTGCTGTCGCGCAGTATAGATGGTGCATCGGTTCAGAGCCGGAGCCCGACTTCGAGGGGGATCAGGATGAGTTCTCCTTTATGCAGTACTCTGACGGTTATGCTTAGGCCGACTGCATCGCGGGGATTCCAGGGCTTATCTACGGGATTGTATTTTAAATTTTTGACTTAGAAACAATACATGTATATTGGTACTCAGTTAGTACTCATACTCTGGAGTTCACAAAATTTTGTTACTTTACATACTTCGAATATAAAATTTCAGTCTTCTGCTTGCCTTTATACAATTGAACTGGAGTATGATTTACTGTTTTGGTATAATCTCATTCGTGTTTATTGCTCTAACGCAGACAACATTTAACCATCATTGTGTATGTTGTATAAGTGATGCGTTGGAACTCGGGAGTTGAGTTCATACTCGACCCCCGATTTTCAGGGCATTACAAGTTGGTATCAGAGCATGATTTTGATTAAAACCGAACCTGAGTTATGTCCCCACTACGTACCCTGACGTGTCACAACCTAGGAGGGTGCGCAAAAATTTAGAAACAGTCTTAGGGTCTCCCGATTTCACCGTTTGGCGAAATGCATTAAAAACGAACGCGTTGATCGAGTCTGTACTCGATCCTGACAGCACATACGGACTCTAAATCACTCCTAGACCGTCTATTGACGTGTCCAGGTCACTATCCACCCAAAATTAGTCTTCAAAAATCAGGAAAAATCAGTTAGTTCAGAAAATTTTTTTCAGGACCACCCGTTCTGGAGTTGAATTGAGTCGGGGGCCTCCCCACCTAAATAAACTAAGCCCCCAGATCGAACCAGGGTGCATTTGGCACCCTGGACACATGGCAAACAGGGCCCCACCGCGGCGGTGCGGTTCCGGCCAAGTCCGACTGCGGCGGCACCGCCGCTCGGGTAGCGGACCGCGGTCCGGTCGGTTTTCCGGGGTGGGTCCAAGGCTGAGGTTGGTCGGCCCAACCTCCTACACCCCCTGGCATGTGCCATTTTGGCAATGGGTTTGGTTTTAAAGGGCTGGAGCACCCTTCTTCCTCATTTCACCCATTTTCAAACACCTCCAAACCCATTTTCGATTTTTCTCTAAACTCATCCCTCCAAACCTTGCAATCTTCCATTTTCTTCCATAACCCACACACCCCAACCTTCCACAACAGCCCTAGCCTCCTCCTTTTCCCATTTTCTCGTGTTGGAGCTCTCATACCCCTCATTTGGAGCTCAAAATCGGGTAATCTCCTAACCCATTCCATTTTCTTTTTGTTCCTTCTTCCTTTCCTACCTCTAGAGCCCCTTCCACACCTATTGGATTGTTGCTTATGGAGGATCAAAGAGATCAGCCCCTTTTTCCCCATTTTGGCATTTTTTCATGGCCCTCTTTGGTGTGGTGGCGACTATTTTCTCCATTTTCTCCATCCTATCTCTCATGGGAAAGAGGAAAACCGCGGCCGATGAAGCCGGCCCAAGTAGGCCAACCTATTCCCGAAGAAGATCCGACGTTGGGGCCTGCACTAGCACCGTTCGGGAGTTTAGGTCGAAGTGAGACCTGGATCCTGACCATCCCGTCAGAAATGCTTATCCGATAGGCATCGAATACGGGCGCTTCGCGGGCCGCAAGGTTGTGTTTGAAGCTCATGTGGATGAAAGAATGTTTGGCCTACACACGATGATGGACCACTTGGTGGATATCGGATGGAATTCTATATTTGAAGGCGAGTCTCCCGCATGTGAGAACACGGTTCGCGCCTTCTACGCTCATATCATAGATTCATCGTTGGAGCCTCTTCAGTTTACTGTCTCTGTGAGGGGCATAAGACGCACAATCACTGTGGATGAGGTGGTTCGAATCACGAAGATTCCACGTGGTCAAGTGCTTCCTAGTGACGACTTCTCTAGGAGTGCGCGAGAAAGGGATCGTCGCACGCGATATCTCTGTAGTCGCCGAGTTACTTGGAAGCGAGGAAATTGTATTGCGGGGACAAAGATGATCGAAGACTTCCGTTTACTCCATCACATTTTCACATACAATGTATACCCACGTGTGGGGTAACCGCACGGAGTGTACTCGGTTGATGGTGGACTTTTTGTACAAGATGGGAGCAGGTACAGCTGTGCGAGGATGCTACGTATGAGTTGTGCCCGATGCTCATCCTTGACAGGAAGGAGCAGGTACTGCGTAGCAAGGTCATCCCACTTGTGAAGGTACTTTGGACACATCATTCCGAGGAGGAAGCTACTTGGGAGACTGAGGCCGAGGTCAGGAAGAACTACCCTCGGATTCTCGAGGAATATGAAAAGGTATAAATTTCGAGGACGAAATTTTTTGTTTAAGGGGGGTAGATTGTAACGACCCGTAAATTTCCGTACGTTGGTTTGAGTACCACCTCGACTAGAAATCAATTAGGATTAAATCCTTTAGAAATTTAACAAAGTTAACTAAGTACTAAACTCGATTAGCCATGAAATCCATTGGGATCGCTTTAAATACGATCTGCAAGACCCAAAACTTGCAAAACAAGTGACGCTAGGTTACCCTAAAGTTTAGAACCAAACTCATTTCCCGGCTGCTCTCGGGAATGAAACGAAACTTCATATTAGGTCTAGATTGCACATAGGGAGTCCGATTAACACGAAGCTAAGGAACTAGGACCGCCTCACTGGGCTTGACAATCATCTCAAAAATCAGGTCCAACCGATGTCCCACGGCCATTCGTTTCGATCCGGAGCGAGAGTGTGTGAAAAACACTATTCCCATCCCAAAATAAATATCAGGAATAGTGATCTGGCACCTTTCGCTTGTGCGTCAGTATTAAGCAACCTGACCGTCAGAATCCGACCAAATTACACCCTCGGATTAAGAAAAATTTCAGGAACATTTACATGTACTTGGAATTTCTGATCGTGGCCCACTGATCGTCGAACTGAAAGTGTTCCGCCACGTGCGATCTGGGAATCTGATCGAGTCGAAAACGTAATCCCACATAGATCCATAGGTGGTGAGCTTAAGTCTGACGTTTGGCTCAAGGAGGGCCACCAGAACCTCTCTTTTGAGCTGGAAAAGTGACGAATATCCTATATTAGCAGTAACCCTTGAACCTGAGTCTATTTTGGGAATGTTTTTGGCTATAAAAGGAGCTTAGAACAGCCCCTCTCACAGCCATACGAATTTGGGATAAAACCCTAGAGAGAGAGAGAGAAAAGAGAGAGAAGAGCTTCGAATTTGTGGGTGATCTTCCTCCTACTACTTTCGGTTGTCGCACGGCCTACACCGCTCCTTTCCAGGTGTTTTCTCGGCGGTATCCATTCCGTTTAAAGGTAAGAAACCCTAACCCAAGGTCTGATTTGATGTAAGTTCGTTGTAGGTTATGTAAAGGCTAACCGATTCCGCTCTTTAGGCTAGAAAACTCCCGTATACGGAAGCTCAACGACCCTTGCTGATTCGTTGTAATTCCAAGGGCAAAGGTGAGGACTTTAAGTGTATAAGTTATGGTTTTCAACGCTTTCAATGTCAGATAATGATAGATTCATGATCTGCATGTACAAAGTGCTTTCCGTTTCCTGTTTCGATTAACGTTGTAGAATATGAAATTTCACATACTCTAGGTATACGTAGAAATACCGTATACGTATTTTTTTCGGAAAAATGTTTGACATGTTTATTTAATGTATGATTATATAATATATGGATAAAATACTAGTTTGGCGAAAGGAATCGCTGAAATACATGTTCGCTTGTAAATGCCTAGTATGTTGAAATTGTGTATTCTAGAAATACCGCATATGTGTAAATTTTGAAAATACAATTGAAATGATTATTTGCTGTATGATTATGATATACACGGGTAAAATACTCACGTGGCGAAGGGACAGCCCTAACACGTATTTTGCTAACATACATCATGTATGTTGGAATAGTGTATTCTAAGTGTTTGTGTAGATGCTTGTGTGTGTAAATGCTTGAGTGTTAGTGCCTTAGAGAGGTGCTGATATGGGATTCCCGACTCCCTTAGAGACATGTAGGATCCCCTCCATGCGGTGGTTCGCTATAACCACTCACTTGTGATGTGTAGTAATTGTATCCCTATGTGTATAGTGCTTTACAACATGCTTTACAACATGCTTTACTTCATGCTTTATAACATGCCTGCTAACATGCTTGTATTGCTTGTTTATCATGCTTTACTCCACATGCTATTGATGAGAACTGTTTGAGTTTGGGACTATGCCTATAGTCCAAATATTCGGTACCAGACTTGAGATTGTGGCTGAGATGCATGTCGCCACAAAGGATGTGTCTGGCGAACCCGAGTCGTACTTCGGTTGGCGATAGTGGTTGGCCACACGGAGTGCTTTTGCGCTCCATATCGCCTAACTTGTGGTGCGCTCGAGCTAGTCAGGCTCATCAAGTAAACCGAAGTGTATATGTGTGTTCACCATGTTTGGTCACTACTGCTTGAACCTAGGGTACCAAACTTACCAGTGGCGATCCCGTTAACCATGGTACCTCGATCCGCTAAGACGCATGAGCCGGGCATGGTGGTATGGGACACCGAGGTCGAGCTATCGACCTACGCTGGGGCCATGTGCCTCCCCGTAGTGACCATTGCGCAACTAAACTCGTGAGCCGAATACGGTGGTATGAGACACTGTATTCGAGCTGTCGATACTTACGGCGAGAGCCGAGTACGGTGAGACCTGTGCTCGTGCTGACGGGCGACGAGTCCTCCGTAGTATCTTCGAGTATACTCCAAGTGTTTGTGATTGGCGACGAGTCTTTCACAGCAACTAGAGTATGAGTTGAGCCGAGTACGGTGAGACCTGTACTCGAGCTGACGGCTAGTGATTGAGCCAAGTACGTGGAGACCTGTACTTGAGCTGACGGCCAGTAATTGAGCCGCATACGGTGAGATCTGTATCCGCGCTGATGGGTGACGAGCCCTTTGCGATGCCTTCACTACGCTTCTCAAACCATAATATCGTATGAAAATAGCTAGGATTGACGACCCTAGAATGGATCATGCTTGGGAATGATACAAGGTAGGTACCTTAGTTTCCCAATACTGCTGTTTGAAATGGACTAATAATAAATCGGTAATCATGATCATCATCACACCGCATGTGCTTAGTAGATGTGGCGCACTGAGGGAGTTAAGCATTCGCGAACGTAAGATGATGTCGCTTGAGGGTGGTTTGGCAAGGGCATACAGCATCATGTCATTTCATTTTCGCACTTAATAAGAGTAGTTAGAATTGTTTGATTTGTACTGCCTTATCATTACTGCTTGGTTGAATTGATAACATGTTAACCTATGTTTTATTGTTCCACTGAGTTAGCTACTCACTCCCACGTTACGGGACGGTATTTGCAACACCCACCAGACTCTGTCGCAGGTATAGATGGTGCCTCGGTCTCGGAGCCGGAGCCTGACTTCGAGGAGGATCAGGATGAGTTCTCCTTTATGCAGTACTCTGACGGCTATGCTTAGGCCGACTGCATCGCGGGGATTCCAAGGCTTATCTACGGGATTGTATTTTGAATTTTTGACTTAGAAACAATACATGTATATTGGTACTCAGTTAGTACTCATACTCTGGAGTTCACAAAATTTTGTTACTTTACATACTTCAAATATAAAATTTTAGTCTTCCGCTTACCTTTATACAATTGAACTGGAGTATGATTTACTGTTTTGGTATAATCTCATTCATGTTTATTGCTCTAACTCAGACAACATTTAACCATCATTGTGTATGTTGCATAAGTGATGCGTTGGAACTCGGGAGTTGAGTTCATACTCGACCCCCGATTTTCAGGGCGTTACAGTTAGCCTAAACCTAAACCTAAACATAAACTTAATTCACTTAACTTAAACCTACACCTTAACCCAAACATATAACCCGAACCCGAACCTGAACTCGAATTCATAAACTAAAACCTAAACTTATAACCTATAACCTTAACATATAACCTTAAACTAAACCTATAACCTATAACCTAACCTAAACCTAAACCTATTCTCAAATCCCTAAACCTATAACCTAAACGTAAACCTAAATCTATAACCTAAACCTATTCTCAAATCTTTAAACCTATAGCCTAAACCTAAACCTTTAACCTATAACCTATAACCTAAACCCAAACCTAAACCTATAACCTTAACCTAAACCTAAACCATAACCTTAACATATAACTTTGAACCTATAACCTATAACCTAAAATCTAAACCCAAACCTAAACCCGATCCCGAACCCGAACCCGATTTCCTAAACCTAAACCTTAAACTATTCTCAATTCTCTAAAGCTATAACCTATAATTTAAACCTAAACCTAAACCTATAACCTAAATATATAATCTTAACCTAAAACTAAAACTTAAAACCTAAATGTATTCTCAAATCCCTAGAACTAAACCTACACCTAATCCTAATCACAACTCCTTAACCTAAACTTAAACTTGAAAACCTAAACCTAAACCCGAACCCAAACCTGATTTCCTAAACCTAAACCTTAACCTATTCTCAATTCCCTAAACCAAAACCTATAACCTAACCTAAACCTAAACCTATAACCTACACTTATAACATAAACCTAAACCTGTAACGCCCTGAAAATCGGGGGTCGAGTGTAACTCAACTCCCGAGTTCCAACGCATCACTTATGCAACATGTTTAATGATGTTTGAATGTTGTCTGTGTTAGAGCAGTAAACATGAATGAGATTATACCAAAGCAGCAATTCATACTCCAGAACAATTGTATAAAAGCAAGCGGAAGACTGAACTGTATATATGTGTATGTAAAGAAACAAAATAAACGTTTCATTATCCAGAGTATGAATCCTTCTGAGTCACAATATACATGTCTGTTTATAAACAAAATGTCAAAATAAACTAGGTACAATCCACAGAAATCCCATCGGTCCCGGCAACCTAGTCGAAGCCGCCAGCGAACTGCATATACGAGAACTCCTCCTGGTCCTCGTCATAATCAGGCTCCGCCTCCAGAATAGTCGGATCGCCTAAACACGAGACAGTCTGGTTGGTGTGCGCAACACCGTCCCGTAACGTGGGAGTGAGTAGCTAACTCAGTGGAACGATAAGGCATAAGTTATCATGTTATCAATACAGTCAAGCAATAATGATAAAGCAGTAAATCAAACACTCCTAGTTACTCTGATTAATGCAAGTATGAATGCGGGTATGATGGATGCCCTCGCCGACATACTCCCTCATGTGACACCATCTCACGTTCGCGGCATGCTTACATCCCACAGTGCTCCACATCTTCCAGGCACATGCGATGCATGATAAGTATGATTACCGAGTTTTTAATTAGTCCATTTCAAACAGCAGGATTGGGAAACTAAGGTACCTCCCTTATATCATTTCCAAACATGATCCAATCTAGGGTCGTCAGTCCTAGTTAATATCAGACGATGGTGTGTTTTCTAGGTCACTTTGCAGAGAGGTTTGTCGGTACATTACGCACAATGGTTGCACCACTCCCCCATCACCCCTTAAACGATTCATCACTATACAGAAACAGGCCTAGTTCATACTCTATATATCGCGGCGAACCCTAAGGCACGCTGCAACTTCAGAATATGCTCGCGGTCACTACAAAGGGCTGCCGGGTCACATTACGCACAAAGGTTGCACCACTCCCCATCACCTTATCAATGTAGGCCGACAGGCGCGAATATAGTGTCCCATACCACCATAATCGGCTCACGAGTTAAGTTGCTCACTTTGGTCACTACGGGAGGCACGTAGCCCCGGCGTAGGCCGACGGCTCGACCACGGTGTCCCATACCACCATGCCCGGCTCATGAGTCTTAGCGGATCGAGGTACCATGGTTAACGGGATTATCACTGGTAAGTTTGGTACCCTAGGTTCAAGCATTAGCGACCAAACATGGTGAACATACATAAGACACACGGTTTACTTGACGTGTTCGGCTGGCTCGAGCGCACAACAAGTTGGACGATATGAAGCGTAGAAGCACCTCGTGTGGCCAACCACTATCGCCAACCGAAGTACGACACGGGTTCGCCAACACATCATGCGTGGCGGAACGAATCCCAACCACATCTTCAAGTCGATCTGGATGCTGGACTATGAACATAGTCCCAAGCTCAGTCAAGTCCTAACCATAGCATATGAAATATGGCATGATACATGGTAATTCAAGGACACTAGTAATCATGTTACAAAGCATATCATGAAACATGGTCATAAACAAATTACAAAGCATGTTCAAAAGCATGTTATAAAGCATTTATGCAAATAGGGATACAAATACTTAGATTTCATAGGTGAGTGGTTAGAGTGAACAACCACATGGAGAGTGTCATATGTGACTCTAAGGTAGCGGAGAATCCCATCTCAGCACCTACCTAAGGTTCTAACACTTAAGCACTTACACTCACAAGTGATTTCACCAACACTTGGAATGCACTATTTCAACATACATGACGTATGCTAGAGAAATGTGTACTAGGATTGTCCCTTTACCAAACTAGTATTTTATACATATACATCATATTCATACAGCAATTAAACATGGCAATCACATCAGCAAATTTTATACGTATAGGGTACTTCCTCGTATACCCAATTTCGACATACATAGTGTTTACAAAGGAACATAGATTGCGGCGATTCCTTTACCAAACTAGTATTTTAATCATGTATTGTATAATCATATATTAAATAAATATGTCAAACATTATTCCAAAAGAAATACGTATACGGTATTTCTAAAATACGTAATTTCAACATACGTCGCATTTACAAGTGAACATATATTTTGGCGGTTCCTTTCGCTAAACTAGTATTTTATTCATATATTATATAATCATACATTAAATAAACATGTCAAACATTTATCCAAAAAAAATATGTATACGGTATTTCTACGTATACCTAGAATATGTGAAATTCCATATTTCACAACGTTAATCGAAACAGGAAACGGAAAGTACTTTGTACATGTGCAATTGCATGCAGATCATGAATCTACCATTATCTGACATTGAAAGCGTTAAAAACCGTAACTTATACACTTAAAGTCCTCATCTTTGCCTTTGGAAACGAAACGAATCAGCAAGGGTAGTAGAACTTCCGTATACGGGAGATTTCTAGCCTAAAGAGCGGAATCGGTTAGTTGTTACACAACCCACATCGATCACACCTCAAATCAGACCTAGGGTTAGGGTTTCTTACCTTCAAATGGGACGGAAATCGCCGGGAAAACACCTGGAATGAAGCGGTGTAGGCCGTGTAACAGTCCAAAGCAGTAGGAGGAAAATCGGCAACAAAACCCAAGCTCTTCTCTCTCTTTTCTCTCTCTCCCTCTAGGGTTTTCTCCAAAATTCGTATGGCTGTGAGAGGGGCTGTTCTAAGCCCCTTTTATAGCCAAAAACATTCCGAAAGTAGACTCAGGTCCAAGGGGTACTGCTAATATAGGATTTTCGTCGCTTTTCCAGCTTAAAAGGGAGGTTCTGGTAGCCCTCCTTGAACCAAATGTCAGACTTAAGCTCACCATCGATGGATCTACGTGGGATTACGTTTTTGACTCGATCGGATACCCAGATCGCACGTGGCGGACCACTTTCAGTTCGACGGTCAGTGGGCCACGATCAGAAATTCTAAGTACATGTAAATGTTCCTGAAATTTTTCTTAATCCGAGGGTGTAATTTGGTCTGATTCTGACGGTCAGGTTGCTTAATACTGACGCGTTAATGAACGATGCCAGATCACTATTCCAGATATTTATTTTGGCATGGGAATAGTGTTTTTCACACTCCCTCGCTCCGAATCGAAACGAATGGCCATGAAACATCGGATGGAGCTGATTTTTGAGATGATTGATAAGTCCAGTGGGGCGGTCCTAGTTCCTTAGCTTCGGGTTAATCGGACTCCCGATGTGCGATCTAGACCTAATACGAAGTTTCGTTTCATTCCCGAGAGCGGCGGGAAATGAGTTTGGTCTAAACTTTAAGGTAACCTAGCGTCAATGATTCTCGCAACTTTTGGGTCTTGCAGATCGTATTTAAAGCGATCCTAACGGATTTCACGACAAATCGAGTTTAGTACTTAGTTAACTTTGTTAAATTTCTAAAGAATTTAATCCTACGTGATTTCTGGTCGAGAGGGTACTCGACCCAATGTACGGAAATTTTCGGGTCGTTACAATCTACCCCCTTAAACAAAAAATTTCGTCCTCGAAATTTATACCTTTTCGTAGTCCTCGAGAATCTGAGGGTAGTTCTTCCTGACCTCGGCCTCAGTCTCCCAGGTAGCTTCCTCCTCGGAATGATGTGTCCAAAGCACCTTCACAAGCGGGATGACCTTGCTACGCAGTACCTGCTCCTTCCTGTCAAGGATGCGCGTCGGGCGCAACTCATATGTAGCATCCTCGCTCAACTGTACCTGCTCCCATCTGATGATATGCGAAGGATCAGGAACGTACTTCTTCAGCATAGATACATGAAATACGTTGTGTACGGAAGCAAGTGGTGTAGGCAAGGCGAGACGATACGCCACATCACCCACTCGATCCAGTATCTGAAATGGACCGATAAACCTCGGTGTGAGCTTCCCCTTCTTCCCAAACCGAAGGACTCCCTTCATAGGGGAAACCCGAAGGAACACATGATCACCGACCTCGAACTCCAGCGGTCACCGCCTCGTATCGGCGTAACTCTTACGCTGCTCTTGTGCTGTGTAATCGACGCCTGATAATGTCTACCTTCTCAGTAGTCACACAACCAACTCCGGGCCAATCGGGCTACGCTCTCCAACCTCTGCCCAACAGTGCGGTGCCCTGGGTCGACCATATAGAGCCTCATATGGCGCCATACCAATAGTCGCCTGGAAGCTGTTGTTGTAGGCGAACTCTGCGTACGGAAGACAGTCATCCCAACTGTCCTTGAAGTCCAACACACATGCTCGCAACATATCCTCCAGAATCTGATTCACCCGCTGCTCTGTCCGCCCCA